>OY728166.1:1029061763-1030435513 GCA_963277665.1 Viscum album | reverse complement strand
ATCAGTTTAGTAGCCTTGGAAGTACTAGATACATTCATAAGTTTTACATTACAACATGCAATAAAAACATCAACAGCATTTTGTCCCCATTGACCACACTTATATCCTTAGAATATCCCTATTGGTCAACTATAAAATATTTCTTCAAATCCTGGGAAAAATAAAACATAGAATGGGGTGTGCTCAGATTCTCAGTAAGGATAACTATATAGAAGAAACTTTCATAAATAAGCCTAAAAAATAAGGAAATTTACAAGACTAAAACAAAAGCCTTTTAAACTTAAACTTCATCATAATATGGCAATGATAAAATCAAATAATTCCATTTACTTATTCACATGGATATTCTACTAGTAAAAATAATCAAGTGCAATATAAATAGCCACTTTCATAATGATGGAATTCATAAATACAGACTTCATAACCACATAGTCAAGGCCTTGTTCCAAGACTACAAATAAGATTATGTCAAGGCCTTATGCCGAGACACTAGTTTTTCTCATGAGACCTACCGATGCATCAAGGAGCTATAACAGGCTCCACCCGACACTTACTAAGCCCAATGCATTCCTCATATGAAAAGGTTGAAACATAACATAAACATTCATATTAAAACTAGCATACGAAATTACATGACTGGTATTGAAATATCACATCCATAGTAAAACATATCATAACTCATTCAATACAATATGTAAGATTTTATTATAATAAATCAACCTCAATAAAAAATAATTTCCTATAAAGGATGTTGACATGGTTGAAAATGATCATTAAAAATATCTGAGAGAAATATCCATTTTTCATGAAATCATTTAAAAGTCACACAACTTATAAAGGAAGTCATTTAAAATATAGTTTATAATCAAAGTGTCTCATACCACTTTTAAACTTTTGAATGGAATTAAAATTTTAAAGCATTCATGTACATATAAATAAATCCTTAAAACCATTTTGAAAACATTGACATTAATGAGAAAGGTTTAGAAGAATAAATCTTTAAAAAATTTAACATGATGTTTTAATAAAAGAGTCCCTTAAAAATAATCCCTTCAAAAACTCTTTTATGAAATATGACATGGATAATAAACATGTCCCAGTAAAAACTTATCCATAAAAAATCTCAAATAATAATGAGATTGAGGAATTAACCCTTACCTTGCACTTTCCTTGGTCGAGGGTATGTTAAACTCCTATATAATAGTTAAATAATTGTTATTAAATTATACAAGAACTATATACATAAATATGATACCATATATGATCCTATAATATTACTTTGTTATTAATATTGTAGTAGTATCACCGTTTCAGGTGTTAACTGGTTTGTCTTCCTTTATATGCTCAGTTACGTAATCCATGTTTGTTATGGATAGGATGTATTTTATTCATATCTAGAATGATATTAAGTTCTTAAACATTATTGTTAATTATAAAATGAAAATTATTCTTGAATTATTTTGATGGGGAATGAATCTCATCGTGTTCGTGGAGACGGTAATCCGTACGTACGTACGAGGTACAATATAATTATATTGATGCTGAAATCATATATAATTGGATGTTATATCATATATACAGAATAATTAACATGTTATATTTATTATTTACATCAGTTATACTTATTATTATACTCATCCAAATAATTAAGTTTTTGAATAACAAATTACACCACGAGGTGGAGACGATAAGTCATACGTACGCACGTATGGTGAAATTGTCATTCATATGATGGATATAATTATGAATATGGTTGTACCATTTTTATAATAACATAAAATTATATATAATATACTGGATTTATTATTTTATAATAGAAACAACAAAGAAATAGGAAGTGGAAGAAGAAAAGAACTTGAAAGAGGTGACGAAATATTTACCTCTTATTCGGGTTCTTCCTTTATATTTGATCAAAAGGGCTCCTTGGGTTTCCTTTATGACCAAATGAAGGCCTATAGGATTAATGGAGGAAAGTTGGAAGGATATTTGGGCAGGGGTTTTCTGATCCAAATGGCTTTGGAGCTGTGAAATTAAGAGAAGGGAAATACCCTTTTATTAGAGAGGCGAGGGTCACTTTAGGAAAAGCTTGAACTTTTATTTTATAATAAAATAAATTTCAGTTTCTAATGGATCAAAAATAATTTATTTAGAATATAAGGTGTTGATGGGTCTAAAAACCCTAAAAATATAGGTTTTAGAAAGGTTTACGTCACCATATTAACCTTATCTTTTAGATTTAACTCATAGTTAAATAGTTTAACTTTTACCGTGTCTTCTTGTATTCTTACAATATATGGTTAATAAACATACTCTAAACTTCTAAGAGAACATAAAGTGGTTCATTAATGACATATATAATATTATTTAATCCCTATTGATGAACGTTAGTTTTTAGGAATATTATATAATTTAATAATATAATATTTGTTTTGAAAACTCATCTATGTCATTTTTGACACTATTTAGTCTTTGGTTTTTGTGAAAGTCATCATAGCTTGATTACTTAGAAAAAGATTCATTGAATCAATACTAATATATCATATTCACCTATAAAATTTTATTATGTCATTAAAACTTTGAAATTATATTTATTTTAATATTTATAATACCATTTATTTGATTCTTTCACTAATAAGGTAATTACAACATCATCATTGTGTCGTAAATAAATTTATTTATTTAACGTCTAAATATTATAAATAAAATACCATTATTTAGAAATAATTTTATATTTATAATGAATATTTATATTCTAAAAGATAATTATATAACACCTTGTAAAAAAAATTTACTAAAAGATATATGTTTATGTAATTTTTGTCTTTACTTTAAATTAATTAATATAAAGTGTCATTATCACTATCAAGTGGCCCCAAGTGATCCTAAAATTCACCCAAGGATGAACATGGTTGGAAATTTATCAAAAAATAGGAATAGGACACATGTTAGGGTAATTTAATATTATTATTATAATATTTTGTTTACCCTTATTTACCAGATTTACCCTTTAACTGTGGTAAATAAAATATTTACTGAAGTAAATATTCATAATGAATAAAAATAAAAGTTACATATTTACACAATTTGGACCTCCTGATTCCAAATATGGAATCCATTTTTTCAAATTCAAAATACAGAAGTGGCAGAAATTAATTTAAAATTAATTCCTATTTTCAAAACAAAAAACGTGTTTTTAAGAAATAATAACTATCAAAAGATTAACACTTGTTTATGTCCAGTTTAAATTTGAAATCACATCCAATGACCTAAATTATATTAATTTATAAAAATATAATCTAATTATACTTTAAAACCACTCAAATGTATAATTTAACACTATAAATTATTTTGATAAAAAAAAATTTAATTAAAATTTAGTATTTTTCACTATTCATTAAAATATGAATGTTATCAGAAAAGTACCAAAAATTTATTCAATCTAAATTTTTATGTCCTAATTATAAATAATAATTTAATATATACTAGTGTCAAATATTTCTTTTAAAAACGGTTCTCTATTAAAAGGTGGTAAAATTGGATTTTTTTTAAAAATACTTCTTTTATCTGAAAGAAAAAGAATTTGTTCTTATATTATGTCTAATAAACACATAATGTGGATTCTAAGATTATATTGAGTATATAAAATTCATTATTCAGTTAATACTATTCATAACCACTTTTTGAATGACTAGTTTGTTAAGTCGTGGTGCGCTCGAACTCGGTGTTGCGTGTAGCGCAAGTTATTGAATTTCTTTGAAGAGATAACATACTAAGAAATATTTGGTCGTTACATTATACCCTACTTAAATAAATTGCGACCATGAAATTTTAAATTGTTCTTTGAAAATAAATGGTTAAAAATAGAAAAATGCCTTTGTGGAAAACCCACATCCGAAATTGGGTTAACAAAATTTAGTCTTAATAAGAGGGAAAGGGAAATGAAAAAGTCACCACCAAATTATGATCTTGATTAGGAGAAAATTGGTGGACATTATATACACATAATTGGTTGGAAAATGTAAATATTTATAGGGAGTGATTGAGGTCATCAATCACAAACAAGTGTCAAATTGAGGGCCTCAAATCCATCAATCTAAGATGATATAAAATATCATCGGTTCAACAAAACATATGGTATTAGGATAACACATTTTTGGTTTTAAGATCCCTTCCCTAAAGTTTAAGAATTAATTTATTCATATAATAAGATTATATATATATATATATATACTTGACATGTAGAGTTTCATCCTTCAACCAATTCCTACCACAAACTCATCTTTCACTTCAAAAGATAATAGAATTCAAAAATATTGTATTTATCATAGTCGTATAGGGTTCCTTGTCACCCTTCAGTTGCGGGTTCAAGTCTCACGGCCTTGTTGGACACGACAGGTTGTTGCCCGACCTCTGGGTTGTCCTTTTTATAACAATCCAAAAATAATCTTAAGAAATGCTTTAACCTTAATAATAGTATCCAACGTCAAACTTAATCCATTCCAAACTTTACACTTATCCAAAATACTTATGTCCAAACTCATAGTCCAAAATTTATAAGGAAGATAAACAAAATGAAGATCTCTTTTTCCACGTAATAACATATTAATACCTTCCTCATGTATTCTTTTAAAACATGGTAACACCCTGAATTTCCATAAAACCTTATTGATTACATTCATGCTCCCTTATTCCTTATATAATACTAGATATATTATTTATATCCAAAAAACTTGAATATTCAAGCAATGATGGAATAAAAAAACCATTAATTAGTTCCAAGGTAGTCCATAAAATAAAATATAATTTATCCTAATAAACTATATCTTATTCCAAAATCATTACCTCAGTATCAGGACCATAATATGGTTTACCTTTCCTTCAACCATGTATTTTTTAAAAAAAAATCCTGAAACTGTATGACTTTACATTGTACCATACAATCTCAAATCCTTAATGAAATAGTACTACAATACAATCCTTATTTATTTCCATAATTCATATATCCAGTACATCGTTGATACAACACACAAATGAAATAATTATTTTATAATAACATAATGACACTAGTAATTCCTATTCATATATGGTAGTATCGTAACTTGATTATTATCCAATAGAAACATTTGGGGCATACTCTGATGATTTGGACATTGATTCACATAGTGTCCCAAATCCTTGCAGATGAAGCATTGTACATTTGAAACCCTTTCTTTACCCTTGAAATCATGTACTTAGTGTCCTTTTTCTACGCACTTATAAAAAACTCGCATTCCCTTCAATCATTTACCAAGGTGATTCTTTCCACAGTTATCATATATGGGAAAAATCTTCTTTCCCCTCTTCCCTTTATCCATCTTTTTCTATACCATCCTTTTCTTATCTTTCTTCCCTTCAAAGCCATAGGACTCAGAAAATTCTTTACTTATCTTATTAACACATGATACTATTTCTTCGTATGATGAGAATACATTGAAGAATATTTTCCTTTTAAATGTTGGCTTAATATAATGAAATATATGATCCTTCTTAATCTTTTGATGTTGCATATTTCTGGAATTATCATTCCTTCTACTAAGATTCATTTCTAAACAATGGCATACACTAGGTTAGTTTATGAATCCCAATTAATAATTCCAAACTCATAAAACACTTAGCATAAATTGAACAGTTTATAGATATAATCCATAATCATAAAAACGTTTTCTTTGAGGAAGTATATACTCTTAAACCCTTCATAATGGTTTGTAAAGAAAATTAGAATTATCCAAAGCATATCCCCCAGGAGTGTCGTAACTAAGAGTGCAGGAAGCCTCATTATAGTGCACTAGTTCTCATTCTAGTCCAACTCAGAGTGGTGTTTTTGGGTTTTACCCCTAGGTACATCTGTGCTAGAGCTGCCTCTACCAGCTCGTATCTAGACAGGGATGTATTTCTTGGTAAACTCAAAAAATATCTACAGTACCAAAAGTCTAGGAAGTTCTTATATACTAATCCTCAAAGTCTATCTTAGGGTAGTGTTATCTAATCAGATTTTTTCTAAATCTATTTTCCAAGGTTTGTACTAAACCTCCCTCTCATACCAACTGTAATGCCCCAACCCCAGTTACCCAGAGTCAGTGCATTATTACATAACATTGTCATGATCACAAGGGATCAAATCCTGAAATATGGATTAGTTTAGTATCCTTGGAAGTACTAGATAAATTCATAATATTTACATTACATCATGAAATTAAAACATCAACAAAATTTTTTCCCCATTGACCATACTTACATCCTTAGCCTATCCCTGGAGGTCAACCATAAAATATTTCTTCACATCTTGGGAAAAATAAAACATAGAAAGGTGTGAGCTCAGATGCTCAGTTAGGATAAGAATATATAGCAGAAACTTTCATAAATAAGCATAAACTAAGGTAATGTATAAGACTAAAATAAAAGATTTTTAAACTTAATCTTTGTCATAATATGGAAAAGATAAAATCAAATAATTCCATTTAATTATTCACATGGATATTCTACTAGTTGAATAATCACATGCAATATCAATAACCACTTTCAGAAGGATGGAATGCATAATGCCAAACTTCATAACCACATATTAAAGGCTTGTTCCAAGACTACAAATAAGATTTTTTCAAGGCCTTATTCCAAGAAACTAGTTTGTCTCATGATACCTACCGATACATCGTGGAGTTATAGCAGGCTCCACCCATCACTTACTAAGTCCAATGCATTCCTCATATTAAAAGGTTGAAATATAACATAAACACTTGTATTAAGACTAGCATACGAAATGTTAAAATGTTAACCATAAACCATGAATGGTATAAAAATATCACATCCATAGTAAAAACATAACAGAACTCTCCAATACAATATAGAAGATTTTATTATAATAAGTCAACCTCGATCAAGAATAATACCCCATAAAGGATTTTGACATGGTTGAAAATGATCAGTAAAAATATTTGAGAGAAATATCCCTTTCTCATGAAATAATTTAGAAGTCACACAATTTATAAAGGAAGTCATTTAAAATATTATTTTCAATCAAAGTTTCTCATACCGCTTTGAAACTTTTGAATGGAATTAACATTTTAAAATATCCATTTCCATATAAATAAATCCTTAAAACCATTTTGAAAACATTGAAATTAATGAGAAATATTTAGAAGAATAAATATTTAAAACATTTAAAATAATGTTTTAATAACATATTCCCTTAATAATAATCCCTTTGAAAACTCTTTTATGAAACATGACATGGATAATAAATATGTCCCCGTAAAAACTTAGCCATAAATAATCTCAAATAATAATGAGATTGAGGAATTAACCCTTACCTTGAACATTCCCTGGTTTAGGGTACGTTAACCTCCTGTATAATAGTTAAATCATTGTTATTAAATTATTCAAGAACTATATACATAAATATGATATCATATATGATCCTCTAATATTTCTTTCTTAACAGTATTTTAGTAGTATCATCATTTCGGGTGTTAACTGATCTGTTTTCGTTTATATGATCAACTATGTAAGCCAAGTTTTTTATGGATATGATGTATTTTATTCATATCTAGAATGATATTAAGTTATAAAAACATTATTTTTAATCATAAAATGAAAATTATTCTTGAATGATTACGATGGGGAATGAATCTCATCGCGTTCGTGGAGACGGTAATCCATACGTATGCACGAGTGACAATATCATTATATTGATGGTGAAATAGTATGTAATTGGATGGTATATCATATATAAAGTGTAATTAACATGTTATATTTATTATTTAAATCAATTATACTTGTTATTATTCTCATCCAAGTAATGAATTGTTTGAATAATAAACTATATCACGACGTGGAGACGGTAAGTCGTACGTACGCACGTATGGTTACTTTGTCATTAATACGATGAATAGAGTAATGAATATGTTTGTACCATTTTTATAATAACATAATATTATATAGAATATACTGGATTTATTATTTTAGAATGGAAACAAAAATGAAAGAGGAAGTGGAAGAATAAAAGAACATGAAATAAGTGATGAAATATTTACATCTTCTTCGGGTTCTTCCTTTTGATTTCATTAAATGAGCTCCTTAGGTTGGATTTATGACCAACGGAATGCCCCTATGATGAATGGAGGAAAGTCGGGAGGATATTTGGTTACAGTTTGGACAACCCAAATGGATTTTGAGGTGTGAAATTAATAGAATGTGAAGTGCCTTTTATAAGAGAGGAGAGTGTCACTTTAGGAAAAGCTTGAAATATTATTTTATAATAAATTTATTTTCGGTTTATAATGGATCCAGAATAATTTATTTAGAAAATAAGGTGGTTATGGGTCGAAGATATCTCAACCAATAGGTTTTAGATAGGTTTAGGTTACCATATTAACCTTATCTTTTAGATTTAACTCTTAGTTAAATAGTTTAACTTTTACCACGTCTTCTTGTATTATTACAATATATGGTTAATAAACTTTCTCTAAACTAACAAGAGAACATAACGTAGTTCATTAATGACATATATAATATTATATAATCCTTTTTTCGAACCTTAGATTTTTAAGAATATTATATAATTTAATAATATAATATTTGTTTTAAATACTCATTTGTGTCAATTTTGACACTATATAGTATTTGGTTTTTGTGAAAGTCAGCACAACTTGATTACTTCAAAAAAGATACATTGAATCAATTATAACATTTCATATTCACCTATAAAATTCTTTTATGTCATAAAAACTTTAAATTTATATTTATATTAATATTTATAAAACCATTTATTTGATTCTTTCATTAATAAGGTAATTACTACAACATCATTGTATCATAAATAAATTTAATTATTTAATGTATAAAAATAATAAATAAAATACCATTATGTAGAAATAGTTTTATATTTATAATGAATATTTATAGTCGAAATGATAACTTATATAACACCTTGTACATATTGTTTTACTAAAATATATATGTTTATGTCATTTTTGTCTTTACTTTAAATTAATTAATATAAAGTGTCATTATCACTCTCAAGTGGCTCCAAGTGGTCCCAAAATCTACCCAAGGATTATCATGGTTGGACATGTATCAACCAATATAAATTGGACACATGTTATTGTAATTTAATATTATTATTATAATATTTTCTTACCCTTATTTACCAGATTTACCCTTTAACCATGGTAAATAAAATATTTTCTGAAGTAAAAATTCATAATGTCTAAAAATAAAAGTAACTTATTTACACAATTTTGACATCCTAATTCCAAATATGGAATCCATTTTTCCAAATTAAAAACACAGAAGTGGCAAAAATTAGTTTAAAATTAAGTCCAGTTGTCAAAACAAAAAACGTGTTTTTTAGAAATAATAACTATCAAAAGATTAATACTTGTTTATGTACAGTTTAAAGGTGAAATAACATCTAATGGCCTAAATTATATTAAATCATAAAAATATAATATAATGATACTTTAAAACCACTCAAATTTAAAATTTAAAACTATAAATTATTTTGATTAAAAAAGTTGTTTTTAATTAAAATATAGAATTTTTCACTATTCATCAAAATATGAAAGTTATCAGAAAAGTACCCAAAATTTAACCAAACTAAATTTTTATGTCCCTATTCTAAATAATAATTTAATTTCATTATATTGAATATATAAAAGTTTCAAATTTTGGTTTTAGAAAAGGTTCTCCATTAAAAGGCGGTAAAATTGCATTTTTTTAAAATACTTCTTTTATCTAAGAAAATGAATTTGTTCATATATTATGTCTAATAAACACATAATATGGATACTAAAATTATATAAAGTATATAAAATTCAAAATTCAATTAATACTATTCATAACCTCTTTTTGAATGACTATTTTGGTAAGTTGTGGTGCGCTCGAACTCGGTGTTGCATGTAGCACAAGTTATTGAATTTATTTGAAGAGATAATGTACTATGAAATCTTGGGGTGTTACAGTAAGTAAATACAAATAATATATATCTTATATTATATTACATATATTTTATATATATGATATTATTAAATATATATATTATATATATATATAAATTAATATTTACAAATAAATGAATTTATATTAATATTCTGATAAGTATTCAGATTGATATATTAAATATATGTGTGTATACAAGATATATCTATATATGTATAAAAATATAAATATATGTATAGATGTATAAATATTCATAAAATTTTATCAATATAATAATATTATATTATATTATATTATATATATATATATATATATTTGTATACATCTAATTTTATTTTTAAAATATATAATATATTATATTCATATAAATATATAATATATAAATATATATTAATATTTTTCAATTTTGAACGTATAACTATAATATATATATATATATATATGAATAATATATTTAGGTAATATATTAATATATAAGTATCTAATTTATATGTGTATCTAAATAGGTATAAATATTAAAAAATAAAGATATAAATTCACTTTTTCTTGTGCGTGTCTGATATAAATGTATTTATAAATATATATAGACATCATTTTATTTAAATATTTGTAAATATAAAATTTATTGAGGTGTGGAGAAAATATATATATATATACATATATTTTACAGAAACATATTTATATTTATATTTATATACATATATGTATTTAAATATATGGATTAATATAAATTTACACCTATAATTTATATAATTGTACATATACGTTATATGTTTAATGTATTTAAATATATTATAAGAATAATATTTTTCCTAATAAACATATAAATATATATATAAACATTAATATACATCATATAAAAAGAAAACAACTTATCAGAGTGGTTCAAGTGCATGGCGGCATATTAGGGGAACCCTGGATCAAATCCTACATGGTTCTAATTTTGCACAGTGTTGTGGGTTTTAGTGGGGGGTGGATATGTGGGTTGGAGGTGGTGGGTCTCATGAAGACATGGAATTAAAGATTTGGAATGCATAGGCACTGGGGACAAGATGGGTGAGGCATAAGAGGGGTGGGGTGCACCCAGACACAAACATGGGGGCAGATGGGGGAGGCATAGGAGTGGTTGGGTCATGCACAAACACGGGGGGATAAGAGGGATAAAACTGGACATATGAAAAATAAAATGTGGGGGGCATGGTAGAATAGGTTGAATCCTATGGAATTTGACAAGATGAGGTGTGGTAGGGGGAAAGATAGATAAAAAAAGAAGCATTAGCAAGGATTAAACCGCCCCTAACATAGTCATTAATTAAGGGCAGTTAGGACCACCCCAAATTCATTTGTTGGTGGAAAATTTAGGGTGAAATTATAGGGGCTTTAAACCCCCTCTAAAATAACTACCAGTAATTACACAATAGTTTACCTGCAGTTAATCAAAATCACCCTTAACAATATAGTGCGACCAAATTAGCGGAGGTTCCTCATAACTGTCGCTAATGTGTTTTGAGGGGGTTATAACCCCCTCTAATATGGTCATTATTTTTGTAATGAACCATTATGATAAATTATAGTTTGTGATAATGTTATCCTTATCTATAATGGAACACAATTATATAGTTGAAGTCATGTGGGTTTCCATTTCTATAATAAATAAGAGAATAATTTTAGTTCTTTCTCTATATTATTAAATTAGTTGATATTTTTTAAATTTATTAATCTCCCACTAATTAATAAAAATATATTGTCCCGCACTATAAGTTTCATAATTTCCTATCATATGGATATTCTTGTAGAATATATCTGTATTCCCCTTCTGATAACCCAAACATGGGAATGAAATGTTATTTGAATGGTTTTTAGGTAAGTGTAACTTGCCAACTATATTAAATTGAACCATATTTATCTGTTTAGTGGACTTCCCAATCTTGAAATCCATGATAAGAATTTCTTCAATTCATTGTCTCTTAGACACATCATGTCCTAATTGGATAGTCAACCCATGATATGAACTAAGTTAATTCAACATAATAATGAAAGTTAAAATTAACCGATATTAAAAAGCACCACAACATGGGTTGGTCAATCACTTTAAACTATGATATGGTTTTAACTCAATTATTATAGGGTCATATAGAATTAATATTTAATTTTAGGGATTTTTAGATTTATGTGTAAACAACCCATTTTATCTTTTGACATGCTTGTAAATATTAACTGGATTCTACTTAAGTGATTAATCAAGTCAAGATAAAAGTTTAACATATTATAATAATTTTTTTTAATTCTATATTACATGCATGTGAATTAATTACTTTAATTATTTAAACATCCATTAATAATTAACCATAAATATAGAAAAAATAAAATAAATAAATTGTAATGACCATGATCTTCTCTAATGTTTGGTTTATCTAGTGTATAATAAACTAATCCTTGGCCCTGGGTAATTAATTACTGGAACCATGTCTAGTTTTAGTTGTAGTATTCCACCTATACTAATGTGTACATGTTATATTGGTTTTTCATCAACTACAAACTTAAACCACCTCCACTCACCCTGGATCACCATCCATTACATAATTTTACTCATGCGTAGGTGAGGGGTACAAAAGGTATTGTAACCTAACTTTTTTATTACAAAACTATTGCATAATTTTTTGGATGAACAACATAATAGAGATACAATCCAAGATCGAAATATTTAGTAACTTGGGTAAATTTGGCTCAAAAAACAATTTTACATAATAAAACTGAAAAATTAATTAATTCTTTCTTCTATATCATATTATTGTACTTCATGTTCTCTTGGGTACAAGTAATCACCAAAGGATATAAATCAATTAAAGGGGTGATATAAAATTCCAATATGGGAGGTATAATATGAGGTGAATAAAGGACATTAATCAAAAAGTAAATGGGTGATAATAATAATACCATAATAATAGGATAATCATAATAATCATGAGGGAGAAATTTGAAAAATTCATGTAATATGTCATATGCATAAAATGAAACATCATGACTTTGTGGTTAAATACCACACATAGTTGTGAACAAAGACAGCATCAAGTTCATGCGTAACATATGTGCAAAAATAATAACATCAATATTGTGAAAACATATAGAATCATGTTCACACATATTGTACTTAATATCGTGATATAAATCACATTTCCCAATGAATTAGAGGGATATATGTTTTCTGACCCACCTGTCACATCATAAATTTTCACAATTATGCATGCCACATAGAATATATAATTATCATAGTTATAAAATAAACCCAAGGAATAGAAATGATTTAATAAGGATTTATTAAATCATACATTAATTAATAGAATTTTACATAACCAATTGAATAACTTAAATCATACATGGGCATAAAAGATCTTTATTATTGAGTGGATAATAAGGGTTTCAGTGGGAGTAAAATATTATGTTTCGTAAATTGATGTCACATTAAAAAATGTATTTTATTAGAAAAAATATTTAACATGGTAGGAACATGTATATCCATGAAATAAAATGGAAATTTAGTTTTAAGTACATGACATTAAAATTTATACTATGGAAGATAAGATAACCTAAAATGAATTGGGTTTGATAACCCTCTTACATTAAATCTCTCTTTATTTTTTCACTTTTACACATCCTGAATATTAAACATGGGATTACTAAAAAATAGTTATATAAGTTTTTTATGTTCATTTTTTATGATATTTATCCATTATAATTATTGATTATATTTTATAACACTCTTTTTTAAACAAGGATTGTAATAATGTCTTGTTTTCATTAAATTTTCTCATTTTGTTCTGATTTCACTATTTTCGTTCAAAGTCATTTATACATAAGTATAATTAAATCCATAATCATATAATAAATTTAATTATATATATATATATATATATTATAATTAATAATTTCAATCCATTAAGTTAGTTACATACATTGACTTAAAAATGTATTTGTAGGTGGTTAACTGGCCATTGACGGGACATTGTTGAAACAATGGGAAAGAGAATTTTGAAATTTATATATATAGTAAATATGATGCATAAAGTAGGTTGAAATGACTGATATAATATTAAATTACTTACTAATTATACTTATAATGTTTTTTTGAAATGGTTGGTGAAAAAATAAATAAAAGAATAAGAAAAGGAAGAGTTAATCGAAACTGACTTAGTCCTCGGTGTAGCTTCTCTTGTATGACACTAAAAAACCCTTGGTTTTTGGAGTTAGATTACTCCAAAACATCTATAAGTATTATAAGGGGATTTATAGGAAATATCTTAGTATAGTTTAGGCTTTGAAAAGTAAGGGACGAGTGGTTTTCCAAGGGGAGGGAGTGTGGTTATTTATACTTGAAGATATGGGTGTTTTTAGAATAAAATATTAAAAAAAGATATATCAAATGTAAAACATGTAATAGTTAATTTTTTTTAAATATAAATCATATATAAATATGATATAAAATTTTTTAAGACTTTAATCCTCTTTATAATTTGAATTCATTAGTTTACTAAAAAGGAAAGTGAAAAAATATTGTTATTTAAAGGGAGCACCTTTGACTTTAGGTTTTGGAAAGTTATTTTTATGTTTGGAAATTAAGTTTATTGTATTTTAATGACTCTTTTGTGAAACAAAATACATAATATCCAAAAATAAATTTATATAAATTATTAGGTCATTATTACATTATGAATTATGCAATTTAATAGATACAGATTATGTTAAATACTATATTTTTACTATTCATCTGAAAATTGATGTATTTCATAAAATTACAAAAAAATAACCCTTAAAAAATTTCAATGTGATGATTTAAAAAATTATATTTATTTTATCAAAATGAATTTCATAAATAGGTAATTTTAATTTTTAATATAAAAATTGTGTTTTTATGAAATAATTTAAAATACAGTATACAAAAAACGTGTTTATAATTTCTTTGAGTTTTTTAGTCATGATATTTATTTTTTGGAATTATAATATTTATATTTAAATAAATTTATCATGATAAATATTTTTTATATAATAATTTATTATTTCAAGGTAAAATTACTATTCCAACAGTCATGTTTCTATTCCCAATGGTCATGCTACTATTCACAATTGTCAGATTGTTATTCCAACTATCACATTTCTATTACAATGGTCACACTACATCCTATAAATACCAATTCATTATTTCACCACATATTCACTATAATTCCTCCCAAGGTTATATATTTTTATTTTCTAAGATATTGATTGGTTCACTAATATTTTGTATCTTTTCTATATTGTTGGTTGTGGGGGGAGATGATTATAGTACATTGGGAAAATTCATTTTTTCTTTTTTTATATCTTCTATTTTAAATTATTTATGTAATTGTAATTTTTGGAATTTTAATTGGTTTCACAGATGATTAATGTAATGATCATTATTAATGAGATAAATTGTTTTTAGTTTCTCTATATTTTTAATGTGTATGATATTATATAATATAATACAACACACATTTATTTAGGAAAATAATATTACTAATAAATAAGGGGTTGTTAAATTCGTATCCCTTTTTAAATTTAATCCTCTAAATTTTAAGTCATATTCTCGGTTGAGAATAGATTTGGGTACTTATGTTTCATTATTTCCTCTCATTCCTATGTTGCCTATTCATACTTGGTATTCTTCACAACACTTTGACAAGGTGAGGTATCTTATTACATAGAACATTGTCCCTATGGTACAATATCTTCATCGTATTCTCATCATAAGATATTTCATTCTCTATTTGTACCACCTCCATATTTAGTACATGTGAGAGATCGGGTATGTACTTCTTCATGATAGATATGTGGAACACGTCATGGACTTGAGCCAGATTTGGTGGAAGTGCTAACTTATAATAAAATGATCCTATGTGATCAAGGATCTAAAAGGTGACAATGTACCTTGGGATGAGAATTCCCTTCTTTCCAAACCAAGTTACCCTCTTCCATGGTGATATTTGAAGGAAAAATATTTCTCCCACGTTCAACTCCATGTCCCTTTGACAGTTGTCAGCATAGATCTTTTTTCATCTTTGAGTAGCTTTTATATTTTTTAGATGGATTGAACCTTCCCTATCATATATTTTATAATATAATGTCTAAGTATCTTTTTTCCATAAATTCATCCTAACTAGTAGAAGTTCTACATCACTTCCCATGAATAACTTCATATGGATCTATTTGAATACTTTAGTGGAAGTTGTTATTATATGATAACTAAAGTAATTAGAGTTGTTGATATCACACTCCTTTAAATTCCATTATATAGGCTCTTATAATATCCTCAACAATATAAATATTCCTTTCATATTGGATTTCAATTTGGGGGCTAATAGTCCGTATGGAAATTCAATTCAGTATTCAAATCATGTCGAAGATCTATCTATAATTTAGATATAATCCTATGATCACGATAATAAATTATCAAAATTGGAACCACATTCAGTGTAACCACTTATTTTATATATATAATAGCATGTTGTTTTATGGGGAAATATCCTTAATGGGTGATAAAGTGGGTAGTCCTGTTGAGTTGATCCACCAGAACCTGTAACAAATTGTTTCCTTTGGATGTCTTTAGGATACCCATGTCAAATTCCATAGTGATATTCTCTTATTTATATGTTGGTATGGGAAATGGTTTCATAATTCCCTTGTACTTATATCATTATTATTTAACATGATGGAATACCAAGCACTTTTAGGTGTACTTTGAGATATCTTTATTCATTTTGTCCCACCAAAAGTTCTCTCAAATATCATAGTACATATTCATGCTTCTATAATAGATGGAGAAAGATTATTTATATACATTTTACAATAACTCTTTATTTATATCCAGTGATGTATGCACACAATTTCTAGTTCCAAATCAAATGAAACCATCCTCATCATTGTGGAACTCATGAATCTTTCCTTCCATTACTTCTTTCTCCTTCTTTTGAAGCTCCAAATCTTCCCATTTCACCTCCTTGATCTTCTCTTGGATAGATGGTTGTGAAATAAATTTGGAAAGGTTGGTTGTATTCTCTTTAATTATTATTTCCAAATACATCATTTTCATATCCAAGAAGATAGGGTCTTTCTTAATCATCATCATTGATAGTGTAGTAGGATCTTTTCTACTAAAAGCATTAGCTAACTTATTCACCTTTCCAAGACGTTAGTGAATAGGGAAATAGTAATATTTGATTAGCTCTAACTATCTTCATTGAGTCATTTTGAGATCATTCTTTATGAATATATACATTATAATATTATGATATATATATATATCATAATTTTATCCATAGATTTAGTGCCACCAAATATTCAGAGTGAAGATCACAGCTGCAAACTCCAAATCATGAATCAGGTAGTTCTTATCATGGAAATTCAACTACCATGAGGAATAAGATATCACATTATCATTTTTTATGATCACATTACCCAATAATTTATTTTAATCGTCTCTTTATATAACAAAATATTCTCCACATGTTGGTAGTTTCAGTACAGGTGTAGTGATTACCCTCTTCTTAAGCTCCTTAAGTGTTTCCTTATATTCTTCTTTCCATAAATACTTTACCCCTTTTCATGTTAACTTAGTTATAGGGCTAGAAAATTGTGATAAATTCCTCCAAAAATGTTGGTATTACCCAGTTAATCCAAGAAAATTACATATTTTTGTGAAGCTAGTGGGTCTAGTTTATTCCTTAATTTCCTTTTTTAAGGGTCCATAGAAATTTCTTCACCTATGATCATGTTCCCCAAGAAAGTGACATAGCATATGTAAAAGTCACACTTGTGGAACTAATCATACATTTTATCTATCCTTAATATCACCAATACAATCCTTATATTCTCTTCATGTTTATCCTTGCTCTTGGATTATGTGATTATATCATCGATAAAGACTACCAAAAAATTGTCTAGATTGACTCTAAATAATTTATTCATAAAATAAAAGAATATTATAGGGGAATTAGTAAGTTTTAAGTGAATCAATATGAACTCATAGTGTCTATAGCTTTAAATAAACAAAATCTTCTAAATATATTCCTTCTTCCCTTTCATTTTATGATATCCAAAATTAAGATCCACATTTGAGAAAAATATAGCTCATCGAAGTTGATCGAGCAAGTAATCAATTCTTGGTAATGGATACTTGTTCTTTATGGTAATTTTTTTAGATCTTGATAACTAATACATATCCTCATTGATCCATCCTTCTTCTTGACTAAGATAACCGGTGCACTTCAACGTGATACACTAGGTCATATGAACCATTTTTCTAAATTCTCTTGTAGTTACTTCTTTAACTCTTCCAGTTTGATCTAGGCGATCCTATTCCAAAATTTGTAGATATGAGTGGTACCAAGTATAAGATCTATTTAAAACACTACCTCTCAATATAGGGTAGTTCTAGGTAACTCTTTGTGAAATACATCTATGTATTCCCTCAAAATGGTCATTTCCTCAAGGTCTATACATTGCTTCAAATAAACAATTTGGGAAAGGTATTCTTCTTCACATGGTATCATAACCTACACCATTGAAGGATTTTCCAAAGGAGATTCATGATATTCCTTTAATTTTTATAGGAGCATGGTATGGTTCAAAATGTATAAATATGTTTCTTTTCCTTGATAGTTAATGTGTTCCCTATATGATGAGAGACAATGCACTCCCAATATAGCATCAAATTCCACCAAAGTAATAATTAAAAAATTAATTAGAATAATATTTTCACATACACTAACAAGGGAAGTGTTAAACACTTGGATTTTATTGATTGCACCACATGGTGTTTTTATTGATATATCTACTTCAAGGAATCAATATTACGATCCAACAGCTCTAGTAAGATTTAAAGGTATATTGGAATTCATAGAACCAAAATAAAAAAATACTCTTTCCATTATTGAGTGAATAGGAAGTGTATCTTCTACGGCATCATTTTTATGATCCACCTTAGTAGTGGAGATAGCATAGTATTTACCCTACTCTTTAGGATTTTGTGTTTTTGACCCTGATTAACCTCAAGGACACTTGGTTTAGTCACTATATTTTATAGTTCCCATGTTCCCTCTAGGTGAAGCATTCAATTTTGGGTGGTTCTTTCCTTTCCTCTATCACATTTTATAGCTTCGTAATGTCTCTTCGACATTCATGAGCTTGGAGGCCTTCTCTCCCACAATTGAATCACTTCCATATCCTTGTGAGGTAGTTCATATGATGCTTCTTACTACATTTTTTATATGTGTGTGGTTGATCCTTACTTCCACCTTTGTTATTTGATCCTCCAGCTTTAAACTCCATATTTCATTTCTTATATCCATATCCAGAGGACCATTATCTAAACTCTCTCTCTACATTGAGATCACATCGAAAAATATCTTCATAATTCCCAAATTCTCTAATATATAGATCATTTCAGAGCTGTGGTTTTAAGCCACTGAAGAATCTATTGATTTTTTTTCTCTTTTTTGATAAGAAAGCCTAAGGTGTCTCTAGAAATCCTTGTAAAAATATCCTCATAAGAAGTTATAGATTCACCAAACATTTTCTTAATCTCTAGGAACTCTCTCCATCTTTGTTTGAAGATTTGGATGGAAATAATTGTTATGGAATAACTTCTTATTATCATACCACTCCATTTTTTCCATTTCACCCTTTGGCTTAGTATTCTTTACCTGTACCCACCATTGGTCATCCTCTCCATCTAAATGATAGATGGAAAAGGTAACCTTCTCATTCTCAAAACAATAGAGAATAGAAAATATATTCTCTATTGAGTTAACCCACTATTCTGCAATAAGTGTATCATAAGATTCACCAAACATTGGTGGTCATTTCCACATAAAGGATTAAATAGAAAGTTTCTCTTTCTTAGGTAAAGGATTATATTCCACATTTCTCAAGTGATTGTTTATATCCTAAGACATCTTCATAAGAATCACCAAGAAGTTTTGAACTCCACCTCCCATTTCATTTATAGCGTTGTTTAGAAAATTTTTGCATTATCCCCCACATGATTTGTTTGCCTAGTTAATCCTTGATCACCCCATTTTCTAAAATAGAAAAGGTTTGAACTAAATTCAACAAAGCATGAATTAATAATTTAATATTTTTAGAAATTAATTATAAATACATATCTTAAGGGATCCCTAGACTTATCCTTTTCCATAAACAATACTTCTAGGATCATATACTTTAATAATTTTCTAATATAAAAAAAGAATAATTACTTTTAATATATATCCTTTATAATGTTTTGTAATAGTTTTTGTGATTAACCGAAGTATATCCCCCAAGAGTGTCAAATCTAGTGTGTATCAAGGCCTGTTTTCATGCACCAGGTCCCAATTATGTCTAGATCAATATAATATTGTCAATGTTTTTACCCCTAGGTACATCTTTTTCAGATCCACATCAACTTTTCACATCCAAACTGGGATTTCATTACTCAAAAATCATTAACTCTTATACTTTACCAAAACGTAATACATTTAACTATACTTAGAATTA
Source organism: Viscum album (assembly GCA_963277665.1). NCBI lineage: Eukaryota > Viridiplantae > Streptophyta > Magnoliopsida > Santalales > Viscaceae > Viscum > Viscum album. Next base: position 1,030,414,987 of record OY728166.1, on the reverse strand, counting down.
TCCTTAGTTTTTTCCACTAAATTATTCCAATTCTAATTCTAATTCCCAAATTAACTAAACCGCAATTTGGTTATAACTATAGTGACCTGAATTTTTCATTAAAAATAAATTACATCAATTTTAAGATAAAAAAATAAAATAAATACAATCCATGATCCAAAGGTTTAGTATATTTGGTAAATTTGGATCAAACGTCACTTTGTCATAATAAAAATAAAAAATATTTAATTCCTTATTCTCAATGTTCTAAGGGGCCCTCTCTTTCTCCTTAGTACAGGTAATCACCTATGTATATAAATCAATGAAAGGGGTTCTCTAAAATCTGACTATGAAGAGGTATAACATGGGGTGAATAAAATAAATGAATCCAAATTACATGGGTGGGTATAATTATATCATAAAAATAGTATCATCATCATAATAATGAGGAATCATTTGAAAAGGGCTTGGAATGTGGCATACGCATAAAATTAAACATCATGTCTTAGTGGTTAAATACCACACATAATTGTGAACAAAGCTAGCATCAAGTTCATGCATAAAAATGTGCATAAATCATAAAATCGTCATTGTCAATAGTACTAGCATCATGATCATTCATATTTCACATAATCTCATGAGATAGATCACATTACCCAATGCATTGAAGGGAAACATAATTATGGGCCCATGAATCACATCATAAATCCTCATAATCTTGCATGCCACATAGAATATATAACAATCATAGTTTTGAAATAAACTCCAGGAATAGAATGGGTTTCATAAATATTTATCTGTCCTCCTACTTTTAATGATCATAAAATCATGATTCTAATGATATTAATGAGTTTCATTGTTCTTAGTAAATATCTTTTATTCTAATACACCATTGAGGTTAAGACAAATTCAACCCATCATACTACCAAGAAATAATTTTGACATAGTCTAAGACATCATCACATATGAGTCACCATTTTCCAAGACTCTTCATCAGCATGGAAATCTCTCTAAGTCTGAGAGGCCATCAATAAATACACCCCTAGAGTGAAAAATCGATAAAGTATGAGATACCATCAGAATATCTCACTATTAAGATGTCATTCCACTAGAATGTAATTTTGGAAAAGTGTGATACATTTCTAGCTTGACCTACCGCCCTAAGGTTGAAATTATGTAAAATGACACACAGCTAGAGGAGTCACCACTAGACTTGAAATTTAGCTTAGTACAAGACACCTCCAGCTTTGTGTCACTATTATAAGGAGACACTTCCAGACTTTAATACACCATCATATCAAGTAACCAACAAACCTTCACCGCCATTATAAGACTCGACCACTATTTTCCTAACTTATGCTTATTTTGACTTATTATTATTGTCTAGTTTAATGAATTTAATGTCAAATTTTATTTTAATGATTATATCTTAAATAATCAACTAAATACATTAAATAGTATGTAAAAAGTCCTATATGAGAAAACAGAATATCCAAATGCATGTGGATATTCTTCTTCTTTCCGCTATTAAGAAAGGAAGTAGACTCCCTCATGCAAGATGCATGAAGAAGACTATTAATAAGTAGAGAGATTTTGATTACTGAACACACACATAGATCTAAAAAGATAAACTACAACATCCTCAAAACACTCGACTGATGAATCCAAATCTCATACACATCTTCTGCTTTCCTCCAGTCAACAACAAGAGTCTATGAAACTATATTTTTCTAAAGTTTTCAAAAGTACATGACTCGAGTTGTATTTCAAGATACCTTCAAAGAGTCACAAGATGCATTTCAAGATACCTTCAAAGAGTCATGATCTTCACTACAATAGACTGAGCATTTCTATCTCTACACTTTTAGATTGCTCAATTATATTTATTTATTTTTACATATTTATTAGTGTGTGTGCATAACTTGTTTTACCACTTGCAGAATTTCTCCTACATTAAACTAGCTGATACTTGATATCTTCTCAAAATTCTTACACTTTCACTCCAATAGATAATAGTGGTATAGGTCCATGTGTGATCTATTTTTTTTATAATCCCACGTATAACTATGGTAGAGGTTTTACATGACCTGATAAGTTGTAAAATGTTGTAAAAACCAATTCAGGTTGTGGATAAAATTGGTTATTTTATATAAAATTCTTGGTTGTGTTTGATCACAAAGTGGAGAAGACTAAGTCTATGCTTGATACTGAACCTCTTGTTTCAAATTTTCTTTGTATGTTTTTTTACTTTATTTATGCTTTTAAAACTGAAACATTTTTAACTAAACAAAAAATAATACTTTTATTGTTAATCATTATTAGTGTTTTTATAATATTATAATTAAGTAATTTTTTTTCAAAGGATAAAGTAATATTTTATATTACTTACCCGATAACGAATCAATCTTCAAGAAACATTTTGATAGAATAGAACTTATAACAATATGATATATATATTAACTAGTCCATTTTAAATTAATTGGTGAATTTCAAAATTAAACATTTTAAAATAGAAATTTTTATTGGGTACTCAATGCGCCACCCCCCCCCCTCTTGAGATACTCACTCTGACCAACATTCGGTATCAATGGTTTTATTTCATTGGTATTATAGTTTTTATATTCTTTTAAATTTGATTTTAGTTAATAATTAAGGATCATAATTTCTTTTATTTCTAAATTTAGCACTTTAAATGGATAATAGACAAGAAGGTTTTTAAACTAATAAAACTAACTTTTTTAGTGGTAATAATTATTCTCAATGGAACATTAAGGTGATAATCTATATAGAAAGCATCATTTCTTATATTTGATCTATTATAGAATATTAATATGATATACCCGATACTGCTAGGGGTACTTGGAATAATGAAACAAAGTTATCAAACAATAATAATTGTAAATTTATGAATGCTCTATATTATTTCTTACTAGATGAAAAGTTTAATAGAATTTTTACATGCAGAACTACTTATGATATTTGGGACACTTTGTCTCTTTTCCATGAGGGAAATTAAAATGTTAAGAAGATGTGACATAGAAAAAATACTATTAAATATGATAACTTTAAAATGAATCCTGGTGAACCTTTTTCTGAAATGTACCTTAGGTTAAATTAAATTATGAATACCATGAAATCACTTAGAAAACTAGTATATAATTATGACCAAATTATGAGATTGTAGAGATGACTTACAAAAATATAGAGAAAAACATTTGTCTTCATTTGAGAGTCATATGATATTAGCAAGTTGTCGGTCAAGGAGCTGATTAGTAAGCTTATGATGTATGAAGAGGGGATAAAGGTAAACCACGAAGACAATTTAGAGCCTAAAATAAGACCAGTATCCTTCAAGACTACTACATCTAATCATAATGAAAAATAAAAAAGAAAAAATAAAAGTTTCTAATTCAAGTGATAGTAAAATCACCTCCAAATAATGATGGAGATATGGCTCATATAGCAATAAGGTCTAATAAGTTTTATGGGAAAAAGAAGTTTTTCAAGAAACCACTCTACAAAGGGTAATATGATTCCAAAGGAAATCGGAATAAATACTATGAGAGAGATGATTATCCAAAATAGGTTGTCTTATATGAATTTAAGAGGAAATGACTTATAAAATCAATCTTTCGAAAGATCAAATATAAGAAGAAATATGATGAAAAAAGAATAATTGATATAAGAAAGCTACGAAATCCACCTGGAGTGCATCTGAGGGTGGCTCCAATGATTCAAATTCTTCACCTATAGAAAAGTTAGATCAAGTGAACATGTGCTTCTTGACTAACATTTCTAAGGTACCTGATTTATATAATTTACCTAATGAATCTTTTGTGTCATATGAACATGATTATAATGATTATATGAATAAAAAAAATGATGATGATGATAATATGTCAAATGAAGAAATATTTTAATACTATGACATGAAATAGGACACCTTTAATGAATTAAATGATAAGTATAAAACTCTAAAAAATAGCATTCTCTATTTTAAAATAGTAAATATAAACTATCTTTTGAAAAAGGGAACAATGCACAACTTCACAAAGATAATACTAAACTTAATATTTAAAATGATAAATTTAAGAAACACCTAAAGATGTTCTAAAATGGTAGAGAAAAGCTTACTTAGATTTTAGGTAATAATGTTCCACCTAAGTATGTTACAGGTATTGGATACCAACCAGGACAGAGGAGAGTAACAAAAAAGTACTTATCTACCTAAGTCTAGAACAGACAGTTTTTCTAAAAATTATTTCTCTAATAGAACGAATAAAGTTTTGATTTCCCAAATACTTAAATGTATTTATAGGAAAACCATTAGGAAATTATTCCTTCCCAAGGCTTTTATTACTAAAATCTCTAGAACCAAACAGATCTGGTTACCAAATTTAGTTCCTACATAAATTTTGTTTTGTAGGAAAACTGTTTGAAGACCTCCTGTAAGAGTCTATGGTACTTGGAAAACAGTTGTTCAAGACAGATAATAGGATATTATTCATTATATAAGAGCCTTATTGAGCTTTATGGTGGTTATTTAACTTTTCGTGAAAATGAAAAATAAAAAAATCAAAAGCCTTGGCCAAATTGGTAACCATAATATAGTTTTAATTTATAAAGTTTTATTTGTTGATGGTTTAAAGTATAATATTCTTTGTATTTCTTAGTTATGTGATGATGGATTTTATGTTAAGTTTAAAAATGATTCATGAAATTTTTATGACTCTAATAATTCTTTAATATTTACGACATTAAGAAATGATAGTGTTTATGTTTTTTATTTAAACTCCTTAATTTCTAAAAATGTTTTATGCTTAAGTTCATTTCACAAAGAATCTTGGATTTGGAATAGGAGACTAGGCCATTGTAATATTCTCTCTCTTAGTAAGCGATCTAGAAAACAGTTAGTTAGGGATCTACTTAATCTTGATTTCTCAACTGATAAAGTCTATAACCCCTATCAAAAATGGATGTAACACAATGCTTCTTTTAAATTAAATAAAGAAGTGTCAGCTTCTCAACCTCTCTAGTTGGTTCACATTGATTTATTTGGACCATATACTATTTCTATCTTAAATTAAAGTCACTATATTTATATATTATTAGATTATTTCTCTAGGTATACTTGGGTATACTTTCTAGATCACAAAAGTGAAGCTAGGTCTTACTTTACCAAGTATGTTTTGTGTATGGAACATCTCAACAGACTTATAATTAAGACGTTAAAAATTGATCATGGACGTGAGTTTGAAAATAAAGATTTTGAATCTTTGTCACTGCCAAAAAATAGGGAAAGGGAAGCGCTGCACTTTATCAACACTAAGCAGAAAATGTGGATAAATGGGTGGGCCTTTATCAGTGCTAGCTAAAAGCACTGATAAATGTACACTTTATCAGTGCTAAAACAAGGGCTGATAAAGTGTAAATTTATCAGTGTTATTATTAGAGATGATAAAAAAAAATTATTATTAATTTATATAAAATTATAATATTTATATTAAAAAATAATTTTAATTTGAATACATTAAATAAAAAACAATTGTTCCTAATTAATATTTTTTTTAATAATAAAAAAAGATATATATAATTTTATAATTGAAAAAAGTATTTCTAAGATTATAATTAAATATATATATATATGTATATAATTATACTATTATAATATTATAATAAATTACATTAAATAATAAATATATTTATTAGTTTTTTATATTTATTAGATATTTATTAGATTTATTAGATTAATTCACTATATTTATTATATTTTTTATATTTAATATATTTATTTTATTTATTTTATTTATAAATATATAATAACTTTTAATATATATATATATATACTTAAAAAGGACTGCTGAAATTAGTATTTATCAGTGCTATAATTTTATCACTGATAAATATTTGTTTTATCAGTGCTCAAAAAGAAGAAATAAAGGTATGTTTTATCAACGCTTTTATTTTAGCGCTAATAAAAAATACCTTTATTAGAACTTTTAACTAGTTTTGATAAAGGTTTCAATGGTTTTTATAAAATAACCCTAATAGTCCCCTCCTTTGTCTCACCCATTGAAGACTTCGTGGAAGATGAAGCCTGCGCTGCGACCCCTGCTCCTCCTCTACCTCCACCACCGCTACCGTCTTATCCTCCCCCGCCGCTGAAACTGTCCTCCTCCTCCACCACTGATGCCTTCTCCTACTCCTCCTCCTCTACTTCCACCACTTCCTTATCCTCCTCTTCCGCTGCAACCGTCCTCCTCCATCTCCGTCGCTTCTGCCTTCTCCTCCTCCTCCACCACGATTCATCCTTCGCCGTGATGATGCTTCTCCTCATCCTCCTCTACCACTGCCTCCTCTTCCTCCTCATCCGGCCATCGAATTATCCTCCTCCGTCATATCCACCTCCTCATGTGTTTCAAAAATGGATAGTGGATCTTGATCAATCTTGGATGATCTTAGGATATGGTGGATGAGCATTATTAAGGGGTCAACTCGACTTTGAGGTTGGTGGTTTCAAACCATTACCAATGGTTTATGTATTGTTTCATGAATTTTTTGATATGTAGTCATTCCACCCCTGTGTAGTTCGTATTAAATCAACTCAAATTTATTTCCTTGACCATATATATTGGTAAAACATCTAGGGATGTTCTGGACCCTCTAAGTATTATGCCGTAATTCCAAGACAATCAGGGGTTGTTGGAATAAATTAAAATACATTGAACATTACATTCAAGAGCCCTTGGGGATTCCCTTATGTTACACTATGATTCCTAGGACCTTGGTAAATTGTATTTTTTCTACCCTAGATATGCGATAAGTGTATAATTATGATATTCCATTTTGAGTTTTTTACTAGGAAGTTTTTAATTCACCACCTAAGATTATGTAAGTTATTTTGGGACTTTGTTCTATCCTTACATGTGATTTAGAGTGATTCAATCAAGAATATGTTCCATGTTTGAAAATTAAATTAATGGTAATTATGTTATATATAACCAATAGGTATTCTTCCTTGGTAGAAAATAACCTAGAGCGAAAAAATAGTTTTCCTTAGCCTCCCTTGTATAAGAGAAGTGTGGATTATGTGAGGTTAGTGTGAGACTTGACCCAAATGGAACTTAGTGTTTCCTCATAAAAGTTTTGACTTATTTGACTAATTTATGGGGTGAGTGTTCATCCCCCTTATGGCATGTAATATATTAATGGGATATAGCCCAGTTTTGGGTTTGGATATGGGTTCGACAAGTGTGTATCAACTAATCTTAAACATTGAGTGAGTCATATATTAGGAAAACCTGGTTATGGTTTATTTAGTATTTTCTAAGTTGGTTATTTTTCTATTTTATGTATTTTATATACTATATAACACTATACCTATTGGAAATTCTATGTTTATGTGGTGTAAGTGTTTCCCCTTCATTAATATCTTTGTTTGGGTGTGGGATGACCTGCCTAATCACTCCAACATGTCCTATGGACTTGGATGATAGGAAAATTTATATTAAAGATGCCTAAATAATGGGATGATATAATTGATGTGATACTGTGATTTGTTGTATGAGTTTCATTTCCAACTTACCATATAACAATGTGAGTCGAGATGATATACCAATTATGAAATATTGAAATGGTTTGAGATGCATTTCCCAAAAATATTGATATCATAAAGAAATGCATTTGAGGGATGATATACCCATTCTATGGTGAGCCCATGACTTGGAAAATTATACCTTAGTGTTAGGAAATGATTCCAACTCCTTCTACTCTATTGTCACTGTCTTTTCTTCCTCTTCCACCATGACCCTCCTCCTCCTCCTCCTCGATACTAGGTATCAATCATTGGCTAGATAAGATCTATGATATGGCTTGTCTTCCATTCTTGTTTATTATATCTTAATTGTTATTATATATCTATGATGAGGATGAGGCCTAGAGACCTTCATATTGCATTGTAGAGATACACCACCAAGGTTAACATTCTTTTAATTTTTTTAAAGTTTATTTTTGCCTATACATCATGGGGTATATGCGATTTTCCACAAGACATAAATTATTTTAGTGGTTCAGATTGTGTTGAAGGTTAGCTATGTTATACCCTCCCTAGGATATACTTTATGAATTTTCATTTAACCAAGGTATTTGTCTTACATTGGTAGTCCTTCTCAGGTAGTAAGTTGGATCTTTTATGACCTTCACACGATTCACTTCTAGTATATGTTATTATCCATGTGGAATACATTGTATTAGAGATTTGGATTGTGTTGGAGGTTAGATTGGTTATTCCTATTTAGGTCCTTCTTTATGTATGTGAGTTTGTCCATGGGATGCACCTTATGTTAAAGGTTTGGATCATGTGGTAGGTTGGTTATGTTATGCCCTTCGTACTATTTTTTGGGGGGTGGATGTTTTTCCAATGAGGCATATAGTCACATAACAATTCATGATCAAGATTTAATGGTTCTTCCTAGGGGATGATTGTTTCATTGTATACCTTGAGGTAATTCAACAATGTGACATCATAGGGTGCACTATGCAATATATTGTTGAGGAAACCATTTAATTTTGTACTAAATACCTATTTGGTGTGGAAATCATTGTCCTATTTAAATCTCATCACACTGTATAGCTTGAGGGTGAAGGAATTTCTGGAAGAGTGGTTGTTACAATCAATATTACAGATCGGGAGTAGGCCCACCTTTATATTTTACATAAATTTTTTGACATTGAACCATATGTTCAAACCCCAAAATATATTCTTAGGAATTTGAATCCATCTAGGTCAGAAAAATAGATATCAAATACACATAATCGATGGTTTATAGAATGGTTTCAGGACCATATTTTCACGGAGTTAGATGAAAATACGGACTCAATTTCTGAATGATTTTGATGGATAGCTAGAGGAGAAAGTGTGTATCTATTATCTTATAATTATTATGTAGTTAATGGTTATACATTATATACTAATGAACATGATGAAGATAGTACCATTAAGAATAGTGGGGTTACACTTGTGGATAAAGCGATGCATGTTTCTGGTACTAAGGACAGAAATCCAATTTATGTGAATAAGTTATACTTTGGCATCATCAAACAAATATGGGAGTTGGATTATAAGAAATTCCAAGTGCTGATTTTTCAATGAAAGTGGGTTGATAATATGGGTGTTGTTAAAATATATAAATTGGGATTCAGGAAATTTGATTTCAGTAAGGAAGGGGAGAAAGAAAAACTATTTATAATGGCATCATAGGAAGTAAAAGTATTTTATGTACCAGATCCCACAAACTGAAACTGGTCAATTATTCTATTATTGACCAAAACAACTGAAAGTTCATATGAAATTTCAACAGAGGATAACCCTTTCATTGGGACTTCGCAATAATTTCACAATGGTCCCAATGTATATGATGTTTTTTGTGTTAGAGGAGACCATAATTATGGGATTTACATAGTCGATAGAGGAGTAAAATCTCTTCAGCCTTTAAAAAAAGAGTTCAGTAATCAGTTGTTTATTGTAATATATATTGTGTTACTTTATGTTATTATCTGTTCACTGCTACTTTTATGTAATCTAAATTAAATGTTAAACCAATTTTGTAGATAATGACTTCTGCACCTACTGATGCGCTCAATCCCAAGGCAGAACAGTTCTCTCAACCTACTTCTACTGGTCCTAGTGCAGAGCAACAACAGGTTTCTCAACCTGTTGCTGCTAGTCCCAGTGCTGAGTTACATTAGGTTTCTCAACCTATTGTCGCTAGTCCCATTATCGATGCTAGTGATCTAGAGGAACATAAAGATAATGCTTCTCAGGAAATGGTAGGAAATGAAACTCTGACGGTGCAAGAAAAAGAGCATCGTAGTTTGATAGTGTTATCCAAACTTCTTAATGAAAAAATCCTAAGCCATCAAATATGAGGTGGGATGGAATAAGTGAAGCCAAAATGTTAACCCCAAAAAATCCACATTTAGTATCTACATTAGAATCATCACATGGAAACACGTTCATATTGATGTACAGTAGTGGCACTGTATTGTCATCGGGCTTAATACACTAATGTGGGAAGATATTACGGTAACATTATAATGTCATTTATTTAATTTATTAAAATAAAATAAAATACTAATGAATTGAGTTACTCTTCATCATCCACTATAGATTTCATTTATAGTAGATTCCTTACACAAGGAATATGTATTACGAGTTGCATGGAGGATTTATAGAGTCTTCTACACAATTTAAATGAAATTTCATCTTAAAGGTGTTGAAGATAAAATCAAGCCGTACCCACCTCCTCTATATGCACACTTGATATCCCAAGGAGTGTGGGATGTGTTTAGCAACTGTCATAAAGAGAATACTTTTCAGGTACATTGTGTCTGGTAATACGTTGTTTGGCATTGCTTGTATTAATCACATTGATTGACATTTTTTTATTTATGAAACAACAACTCAGTGATGAAAATAAAGAATGGGAAACAAAACCAGAATACCCCTACCATAAAGCAAGGATGGGGTATGCTTCACTTGAGAAAAAATTGGTACATATTTTAAATCTACCGTAATACTTTTTTGGGACATAAAACAACACCATAACCATGTTCCTCTATTTATATACAGATTGATGAATTAAAATCAAAATCCAATTCCATCCCACGCCATATACTATGGGAGGAGGATCGTGTAAATAAAGAGGTAATACTAATAGATGAAAAAACACAAAAATTTTGGGAAACATATGTAATTATTACAGAATATAAATTTGATTTTCTTTAAATTGCTATTACATAACAATGACTACTTATTTTTCTATATTTTATTTTTGAAATAGTTACAAGAATCAACGACACCCGCACTAGATGCAGACATACATTCAATATACTTGAATCAGCCAAAACAGTATGGCTGCATCAGAGGTGTGGGTTTTAGGGTGACACCCTGAACATATTTTCAGAAAGAAAAACAAGTGGTGGATCAAAATGAGGAAATGAAAAAGATGAGAGAAACAATAGTTATGTTTCAAGAATAATTAAAATACCAAAGAGAGATGATATCATGTTTTATGGGGGGGAGGAAAAGAGAATAAATAACTCAACAACAACATGTGCATGAAGATCTAGCCCCCCCCAGCTTTGAGGTGAGTCATTCCCCTCAAAAACCTGACTTATCTAAGGTAATCAATGTAATAATAATTGTTTCTATGAAGTGTGAATCACAAAGACATTGATACCTTTCTTCTACTAATATTCTACAAGGTAGAAATGACTATGATTTATATCTATCAACTCCCACATATCTCTTTGTAACAAGGGATATGGTTTTCAATTCACCGAACAACATGCTATACAACAGAAAACTTCTAGCAGATCATGTTAGAGTATCGATTAATGTAGCTAATGAGTCAAGTGCTGAGATACCTTTTCCAAATGACGATGATGACATTCATATAGTAAAAAAAGGTGTTGGAAAATTCAATGCATGTCCATCAATTCTTGTAAAAAACATGTCAACAAGGAGGTATCCATTTCTAATTTATTTTTAAAGATGAACATTTAACATTTAATGAAAAAAGGTCTGAACCGATGAATGTTATTATAGGACGACAAAGATAAGGGGGTTAAATTAAATATCATCTCAAAACTATCTCAAGTATCAACCTACTGATTGAAATGGTCTACTAAGAGCACCTTCACCCTGCATGTTCTATATCCACATTTAATATCATTGCAGGATCATGTGGAAACAAAGTTGATAGACTGAAATCCTCACACAATTGATTTTAAAAAAAATATGTACGGAGAGGAAAAATCATATTTCATTAGTGATAAAAATTTAAATGAAATCCTCAAGTATGAATGGCTAGGCACCTTAGTTGTAAATGTATACATGAGGTATGTTTTTATTATTTGATTTTACAAAAGCTGTAATACTATGATGATTATGACTAAATTCATTTCCTATTTTTTGTAAGAGTATATATGAAAAACAATTGAAGGGATTTTCCCATGAACAAAAAATTTAGACTCGTTAGTCCTCACATAACCTCTTCAAAATAAGAAATAAATTCTAACAAAGAGGCTGAAATAATATCATCCCTGCTCAAATCCTTTGAAATCAAAATTACTGATAACAGACACTTTTTAATACCAACGATGTAAGGGTAAAACTCTATAATTTAATCATATCAACTATATTTTCTTTTATTTCATTACGTATTTCTTTTTTTAATTTTAGGTAGAATTGGATGATGATTTCAGTGAATTTGGATACTCTAAAGATTTATTTTATGGATTTAATGTATGGATATGCAACAAACCAACCATGCATGATGGAGTTTGTCAATTTGTACTACATTATATCCAACATTTTAGAACTAAACATCTTGTTATATAATTTATATTATCTTTTAATGAGAATTATGTTATGATAGGGTGGTGTATTTATATCATCTACTTCCTAGAATGAATCCAGGGCCAAAGGAAAAAAACGCCTATAAGATTTAAAAATGGAAAAATATCCTAGTATATATAATAATATTCCACTATCCAAACACATATAAAAAAATTACTTATTTTTCTCGATGTTTTTGTAGTGTCTAAAACAAAAAAAATGGAAAGGACTATGGTTATTTTGTTTGCAAATTCATGAAAGAGATCATATTTCATCAATAAACTACCATCCCTAAAGAGGTATTTTTGAAAATAATTACAAGTTCATTTAAAATATTTATTAATCTTCTGTGTATTTATATTTTTTCTGTACTACCACGACTGTCAAAAAAACTCATATTCAAAAGATGATATATATGTGTTTAGAAACGAATGGGAAGCATACCTAATGGAATATTGTACACAAATAGGATGAAGGTAAATTCCTACTAATTATGTTATCCTTATATGATCATTGACATATCCATTTTTTATACTTATTGGTCATATATGATCACCCTTTATTATGTTTTATATCCTCAGGTTTTGAATAATGGTTTAAGAAATGATTTGTCTTTCTAGTGAAGGATAACATAATGGGAGACTCTTATGAAATAGTTCTTTATGTTTCCATGTTTCCAAAAGCACTAGACCTAAACTATTATGGCATGGATCATTTATATTTTTTATTTTTCTCATTTATGCAGTTTCTTCTACTGATGTAGTGTGTTGAAAGATTATTGGTTGTGCACCACTCACAAATTTAATAACAAAACTAAGGATTCTTCACTATTGTTGGTTAACTACCGCTTAGCATAGCATCTAATCTAATTTTCTGATCTGGAATCCACTTGATGCCCTCATTCAACACCATATCTATGATATCATCATTCTTCATTCACTTTTCCTTCTCTTCCTACACCCCTTTACTAGGTAAACGGTTATAGTAAGAGAATGAAAAGTGAATGATTAATGATGATATCATAGAGATGGTGTTGGATGAGAGCATCACGGGGATGTCGATTTGGATGTTTAGATTAGATTCTATGATAAACGATATTTAACAAATAGTATTAAAGTGCACAAAGAATCCTTAGTTTCGTTATTAGCTGATATTTGGGCCAAAGAACCCATTTGGAAAGATGTAATGGTTGGGTTACGATATAATATGCCTATTTTAACGAAAATTATATAATGAAACGTTGATTTGATTTCCATTATTCCTTTTAGGATTACTTTATTTTAGAAGATTTCTATCCATGTGACATACCTTTGTAAGAAGAGCAACGATGATGTTTCTGCTCAATCACAGAGGTAATCTTGATGTTTGCAAAGTAAAATCATTGTCCATAGATCTTGCATCTCAAAAATTACTCAAATAAACCCGCATCATATATACATTTTCATGCCAATAAATATTTGGGTGCCTACGCACCTCATATAGAACCTTCATCACATCAATTCCCAGATGCATACACACCTCACATACAAATTCCAGAATAAGAAAAAAGGACTTTGTTATAATTAAGTGAATTTCTAACAGATTCCTTTGGCCTTATATTTTTCTTTTAGTATTCTATGATACTCTTGGTATTCCATGAAATTTCTTATAGAGAGGAGAGTAATTGGAAATCTATTTCACTAATGACTCAATATTTCATAGCTCTATGAGAACTCTTAAGTTTTTTCTCTACTTCACATAAGCCTCTTCATGTGATCGTGTCACATAATCTCTTTTGTATGAATGCTTCATGTGAAATGATCGTGTGATCTTATCACATGATCAAAACTTGAACCATGATTATTGTATTCTTATCTTATTTACATGATGACATAAAGATCCTAGGGTCATTTAATCATATAAATCTCTTAGGTTCTTTGATCACGTGATCCTATTATGTTCATGTGATCACATGACTTTGAACAAGTCATGCACTTAATTTTGAAGCCTATGTAGATTTATTTTAAAGGGTTACAACATAATTTGGAGCTTAAAACCCATATTTATAGATCAAAAATGTATACTTCTATATAAAATTAGAACTTTTGGTGGTTATTTAGCTGGGTTATTTGATTAGGTGGAAGCTTTGGGATGAACAGTGGTTGTCCCTTCTTGGTTCAGTGTACTGCCATAGAGTTTGTGGTTGAGATGAAAAAGATAGGATTTTTTGAATCTATTTAGGCTTAACAAACCATTACTTATTGAAAAAATAATTATGATGGTATAATTGTTTAGTTTATAGAGTCAATACATGAATACATTTCATTTTATGTATGGTGAGTTCGACATCAGTATATGGGGCATTAATATGATCTATGGTGAGATGATTTTTGGAGACAAGTATGATGAGTAAATTCATCCCCCATATACTCTGGATAACATGGAATATAATCCTCCCATTATTAAGGATATCATAAATCTAGCCTGAACATCCCTTGGGAAGGACCCATATCCAAGGGTTGACATCCCCTTCAAGAAGTGGGATGAATTTTTAATTGAGAATACTTGGCCTGAGTGTCCGAATAAGAATCAAAAGTCTTGGACATCATGAGAATCCTATGTGGAAGAGGGTTATCACTTTAAAATAGTTTAAGAGTGTCAATTCAATGACTAGGTATTTTCAGTCACCACCCAGGACCATTACATTTTTTATCTAGTAAGCTTATTAGCAATGTACCTAAGTGGGTACTTATTCACAATGCAAAAAAAAGGTGGAGTTGTGGTGTCCACCTTAATGATGGTATAGGTGATTTCATGTGGTATGGTTATCATCTTGTTTCTTCCCATGTTGGCTATTTTATATTTCCAACTTCACCACATCTATAGGGGTATGTATTGTTCATAATATCCATCCCCTTCCAACTGCGATGGGGTTTGATGGGACCCACATTGGTGGATATGAGTTACTTATTACTCAAATAATTACATGTTACCAGTTAATGAAATTTATATAAATTATTTGTGGGGTCTGGCTAATCACACTAAAGAACTAGGAGATCAAGAGAAAAGTGAACCGGTATGATCTGTTTTTTTATACCATACAGAGCACCAACCTGTGAAATTACCAATAAAGTAAAGGGTGATCTTGTAGCCTAATCCTATATTGTAGCCATATGTGAGGGTTTTTTATCCACTTGGATTAAATAAAAGATATTCTATGAGTGGTATACAACATACCACTTTGGGAGATAGTTCAGTGCATTCAGATTAAATTCCCCACTCCTCCCCACATCCGTTTAGAAATGATTCCCATGGTGGCTCAAGAATTGTGGATAATGTTCACCTGATAGGAAACTTCAGTTTGGGTGACCATCCCTCTAGAAAGTGTGGGTTTTTTCTTCTATATGTCTTATATTGATACCTTGGTCCAATCATACCCGAATGTTCAGTTGGCTCCATCAGTGATAAAGCACATAGATCTTCTAACAGTGGATGAGGAAGACACATGGGCTCTGCCATCATCAAAAATTTAGATTCCAAACAAAAAAATCTTCAATAAGACCCACAATTCTCTAGATGTCTTAGAAGTAAATGAGTCACTTGGATCCAACACCATTATCAAGGAGGGTGCCAACAGATTTGGTAATAATGTATGGGGTTCCCTTGAAAGAAGTTCTAGTTAGTGGGGGATCTTCTATAATTATGGTGGTGTTTCCCATCACATTCCAATACTGGGACAAGATGAGTAATACATATACCATAGAGGTTTGGAGAGTTTTCTTTAAGTGGAAATAGAGCTAGAGGGATTTGGGAGTGTGATCTCTCCCAAAGTAATCTTCTATGAACAACATCCCATTGATGTCAAATCACTTCTCCAAGAACATAGTGTGGTAATTCATTCTATCAAAGGCCAAGACCATTACACACCCCTAGCTTAGAGAATTATAGTTCCTAGCACAATGGTAACTAGTGAAGATAAGGGATACTAGGATGGATCTAGTGAAGAAGTAAGATAAGTTTTATCATCAATTTCATATATACTTTGATATTGTTAGGAGTATTTTTAACTTTCTTTTCTCTTGGAAATTTCAAGAGGCTGGTAAAATTTGGTCACCTCCCACCTCTCTAGTTTACTTTCCTAGGGACACGGTGGCCAAAGTTGGTTCAAAAAGTGACTGAGAGGCTGATGATCAGAATTTTCCATGTTAAATGGAGCTCATGGATGTGGTTGTTTCTAATACAAAAGAAACAACATTTCTGCCTCCATCAGCACCACCTTTGGCACCTCAGGTTATCTTTTGAAGTTCCTTCCTCTAATAGGACTAAGAAGAGAAAGTGGGAAAGTCCATACACTAAGAAACCTCTCAAAATCATTAATTTTTGTACTTTGTGAACTTTTTTCCTTTCCATTACTCTAGTATCTTATCATGGATGCTTACCAAACCATATCAAGGTCAGGTATCAATTATCATCTAGTCTTATGGCCCCTACCAACACAATTGTGTCTTTTTTATTAAAAATTGACATTTTATTAAAGTATTATTTCATATTAATGTTTAATATATTTCATTATTGTATTACTAGCATAATATTTGTTTTCTTATATAGGTATAATTTTTTCTGAGTTCGGATGCTTTGTTTGGAAACTAATACCATGGATGAAATTTTTTGAGAGGGGATAACGAATGCAAAAAGGAAAAAACATTAATGTTTTTAACTATTTTTTGGAAAATTTTAATTGTAACCGTTTAACACATTTTTTGAAATATATATAGAAAATTGTTTTTTTTTTGTATTCATGATTTCATGTAAATGTATATAGAATTGCTGGTGAAACTCTTATGTGTGATGTTTTGTTCTTCAATGCTTTGTTTGTGTATAGGTGTTGTTTTGTGCAGCTATTTTTTGTGCAAATGTTGTTTTAGTTGTGTGTTCAGGTGTTGTCTCAGGTGTGTGGGTACTGTCCAGGTGCTTCGTTTGATCAGGAAACTTCACCTTTATCAGTGCTAATTGATCACTAATAAAGGGGACCTTTATCAGCACTTTTTTTATAGATAAAGTTAACCCTTTATCAACACTTTTTTAGCACTGTTAAAGGGGACGCCCCCTTTATCTTCACTACAATTAACATCACTTTTCTAGCATTGTTAAAGGCAGTTTTTTGTTCTTTTAATAGCCTAATTTTTAGTAGTGTATGCTCACATAATGGCTACACTCATAAATTATCTACTCCATGGACCCCATAGAAGAATGGAGTTATAGGGAGGAGAAATAGAACTTTACATAAGATAGCTTGAACCATATTGAATGAGTATGACCTACCTATCTTTTTTTTGTGAAAAATATGTCAATACGTCCTTTTATATTATCAATAGAGTCTTAATTAGAACAATCCCTAAGAATAACCCTTATGAACAATGGAAAAATAGAAAATCTAAGGTTAATTACTTTAAATGTTTTTGTTGAAAAGTCTTTATTCTTAACACTAAGGATAATTTAGAAAAAAAGTTACTTCTAAAAGTGATGAAGTAATTTTCCTGTGTTATTCAATATCTATAAAATACTATAGATCTTTCAATAATAATTCCAAAACTGTGGAAGAATCATTTAATGTAATATTTGATGAGACAATTGCACATGAGCCAAAGGCATCCCTATAAAACCTTGAGGGTGATTCTTCATCTATAAATCTAAATTCAAAACATAAGACTCTACTGTTAAATAGTTAAAAAATCCTCCAGTTATAAAGATTTTTAGAACTTCCTAAACCTGAATCTATAGAACCTGAAGTAACTAGCCCATCCCTTTTTGACCTATCATAAACATTAAGTACCATCCTTTATATGTTGTTGTAAGTCACCTAAATAGTGGAACACAAACTATATCTTCTATCATAAATTAGATTGAACATCAAGATTTCCTATCTCAAGTTTAACTTAAGAACATAAATGAATCCATTAATGAAGAATTTTAGGTAATATCCATGAAATAAGAAATGAATATATTTTAAAGAAACAAATTGTGGGAAATTATAGATCGACCCAAGGACACCCTGACTAATAGAACTAAATGGGTGTTTAGAAACAAGGTTTATGAGTTAGGTACTATAGTTAGAAATAAGGATATAATTGTTTCATAATGTTATAGTCAACAATAAGGGATCAACTATGAGGAAACCTTTTCACCTATACCCATACATCAGTCCATAAGAATCTTTCTTCCCTATGCAGCTCATCTAGATTTTAAGATTTATCAAATGGATATCAATAATGAATTATTGAATGGTTTTATTATTGATGATGTCTTTGTTGAACAAACCCCTGGTTTTCAAAATCCCAATTTTCCAAATCAAGTTTTTAAAATAACTAAAGATTTATGTAGTTGAAAATAGGATCATAGAGATTGGTATGATAGGATCAGAAATTTTCTTATTTTAAAATTAGTTTCCAAAGGAATAGTTGGCCCTGCTCTTTTCATAAAAATAATTTCAAAAGATGTTTTGGTTGTAAAAATTATTGTTGATGATATTATATTTTGATCATTATGAAATTATCTTTCTACTGATTTTTCTAAAATGATGCAAAATTAATTTGAAATTAATTTGATAGATGAACTCAAATTCTTTCTTGGATTTCACATCTTTCAAAATAAAGAAGGAATTACATTCAATCAAAGTAAATATACAAAATTTATTTTAAAATTATTTAATATTGATAACACTAAGAGTAGTGATACTCCTATAATTACTACCAGTAAATTGGATCTTGATGAAGTTGGGAAACTAGTGGATCAAACCGATTATAGAGGTATGATTGGAAGCCTTATATATATTACTGCTAGTCATCCTGATATAATTTTTAGTGTGTCTATCTGTGCTCTATTTCAAGAAAATCCAATAGAGTCACACTTAAATGTTGTTAAAATAATTTTCAAATACCTAAAGTGTAGAACAAATTTAGGATTTTTCCCCTAGAGGACAAGAATTTGATATAGTTACTTATTCTAATGCTGATTTTGGTGGATGAAATTTAGATTTAAAAATAACCTCTAGAACATGTAACTTTTTTGGAAAGCCTCTAGTTTTACGGTGTATTATGAAACAAAATTATGTTGCATTATATACGATTAAAGCTGAATACATAGCTGTTGGTAGTTGCTGTGAAAACATTATATGGAGGAAACAAACTTTAACAGACTATGAGTATCATTTATAACATGTCCCCATAAACTATGACAACTCAATTTCAATCAATATTTCTAAAAATCCAATTTTACATTATAGAAAAAAGAACATTAATATAATATATCACTTTTTGAAGGATCATTTTCAAAAATGTGATATCATTGTTGAGTTTATTGGTAGAGAATATCAATTATAAGATATTTTTAAAAACCCATTAAATTCTGAGAGAATGATCTATATAAAAAATTTATTTTGAATGATTAATTTTGGTTAAGTTTAAATTATCTTTATCACAATATTGCTATGAAACATCGTTGGAATGAAATAGCGTTGTGTGACACACCACTGGGTGACACACTGTTGTGTTAATCTCACAGTTTTAGTTTTCTCACCATTGTTGTCAATAGACAATTATGATTTACACGCCATTGGTTATTCATTCCTCTATTAATTTATATGCTTCTAATATTTTGAATTATCGGTTTATTTTTTCAATTTATGTTATTTTTATAGCCTGATACGTTTATTTTCTCCCAAATTTTAAAATCATTTTTTAGGTATCATTACAATTTCAATTTATAGATCACAAATGATAAAAACAAAAAAATATCTATTTCCAACACACCTTCACTCATTCCTTTCTCTCTCGAGACCACTGTAACCCTTCACCTCTCAACTTTGAAACCATTCAAACCTTCTACTTTCCCTCGACTGAGCTTACTGAACCAGTCTGTATGCCAACGGTGAAGTTTCATTCAAAGACTTATCTAGTTGAGTCACGATCATCTAAAAAGAAAAAAGGTGAACCAAGTGTTCCTTATCTAGTTTAACATGTACACCTTGAGCTTGAAAATCGAGTCATAGTAGATGAAAGGAAAGTTGAAGAGAAATGGTTGTTGTCATGTAAGTATATGGTACTGAAAGTACTTCAAGATTAAGGATAGTTAGAATTGTTCTATTCAAATTAAAGACTATTCTATCCTATATTAGTTCATCTCTTCTACCAATATGTTGATTTTGGATTTAATGATGAATGAGAGTATTGGATGAGAGCCATAATAGGTGGATGAGAATTGTGTTTTTAACAAAGCATTGGTCAATGTATTTGGGTATACCCCATAAAGGGGTTTATGATGATTATCAAGGATATGTTCCTAAGGATGGTGAATTTTTTATATATGAATATGATCTCTTAGAACTTACTGGTAATGAGTTAACCAGAAGACCATTTTCCTCAAAGTTGGATGGGGAGTTTAGGTAATTGTTCAAATTCATACAATACATGTTATACCCCAGGAAATGTGAATTTTCCACCTTGAGATACCAAGATGTGTACTTGCTTTGTCTTATGAAATGAGGTGATATGATTAATCTGTGTAGATATATCACGGTTCATATGTATGAGATGATTAATGAATCTTTAGGGTATAACTCCTTGATTTATCCAAATAGGATTTCTACAAAGTTAAAGGCCAAGGGTCTAGTTTCTAAGAATGAAGAAATAATTAAAAACTGTGGTGGTTTTTTTATTTCAAGATCTATCTATTCACAGATAAAAATTATATGGAACCCTTAGAAAAATACAATGGGTTGGAGATAGTGATAAATTGAATTCTGAATTTAATATTATGGATCATCCTACGATACTGAGAGATTTTGGAGATCCAGTTTTAGAGCCTGATGAGCTTATTGTTTACTCATATGAGGAAGAAGAGGGTTTTGAAAAATAAGTAGTTGAAAAATAACCATCTTTTGATGAAGGTAAAGACCAAAACTTTTCACCTCAATAACCACTTATTTCATATAGATCTCACAGTCCACCAAGGATTCTTATAAAAAGATAAAATCTTATGATAAGTGATGAATAAGAGAATAAGGTATCTATAGAAGAGCAATAAAAAAGTGATAAATAAGCTAAATAAGGTAATGAGGAAGGCTAAGAAGAATATGATAATGGAAATGGAAATAAGAGTGTTAATGGAAAATGAGAAGATAAAAATGTTTATGATAATGAAACTGATGATGACTCTAACCCTGATGGATCAGATGGAATGATTAAAATAAAATATGTTGAAATGCATGTAGTACTTATTTCTTCTCCTAGTAAATCTGCTGAGAAACCAAACTTGTCAAAATATATGGACCCAATGATTAAAGAAAAATATCCACTTGTTGAGGGGGAGAAATCCCCATCTTTAAAAATACGTCAAAAGGATAAGGGTGTTGATGGAACTGAAGATATTTCAGTTGGTAATGATAGGATAGTTTATGATTATGTTGTTGTTAAGAAAATGGGTGTTATTGATTCTATATAACAACATGTGGATAAGAAAGATAAAAAGGATATTCTTTCTCTTGATAAGGCAGTGGTTAACATTTTGGTGTTTTGGCTACTGATGAGACTCTAGTTTACATATTTATAGAATTTTAACCAGTTGTTTTCCCAAAATTTGATGTACAACGCTCATGTGTTCAGAAATATGATTTCCATATTAAATAAGTGAATGTTAGTGAACAAACTACTGATGCCTAGAGAACTATGATATCTATTATTACTCCTATTACCTTTGTACCTACACCTTTTGTGGTACCTCCAACAACTATTTCTCCCATTTTTGTACAATATTTTTTTGAAGTCTTGTATTTTACTCCTATAGTCAATTGGGTTGATCCCATGATATAAGAGTGGAAAGAATACAGTAAGATTCCACCAATTTATGGTGAACTTGAGGTTCTTAATAATGGAGATCCTAAGGGATATATAATAGATCAAGTTGATTTTGATGGATTGTGGGAAAAAATTTCCCCTATCAGACCTCATACTCTTGAAACGGTTTTTCTAGTTTCTCTAGTTTTCCCTACTGATGTAGTCATAATAAGTGATTTAGATGTTTTTGGTAAAAATATAATTTTAGATTTTAGTCAGTGTTTGATGAAACAATCACTTCTTCATACCATTATTAGTGAAAATTATGCAATTTATCTCTTTTAATTTGTAATTCAACATATCCATCCTAAAATATTGTATCACATCAAGGAGATAGAAACTAATAGTAAAAGATTAAGTGGTGAGCTTGAATCCATTATTTATATTATGGAAGGAATGAAATCTAAATTTATATCTAGCATGGATGCTCTACTTGAAATAATTTAAAATCTTACCTCTATGGACTCTAGATCAAGTGCACCTTCTCCTCCAGTGTTTGATGTTGAAGTGATCATATCTACTACTAGATATGAGTTTAGAGTTTCCTTAGCTAGTGATTCCAATGTTATTCCTGGTCATCCCCAAAATGATATTAGTAGAATAAGATATAAGAGTGATCATGTACTAAATTTTTTAACCTATTATTCCCATGACATGAATGATAATAGTGAGACTATCACAAAATCCATCAAGTATTATCTATGAAGGATCTATACCAATCATGACTTGTGTGTAAATTTTAAATTCTTAGTTGAATATTTGAGGATTCCCCTAATTTCACAAGATTTTACAGAACAAGTTCGCTAGTTGAAGGAAATTACACCTATTCTGAATATATTTATATATGATAAGGTGATATCTTTAGTCCCATGGAAAAACAATTTCATACTATAATGGATTTTATAAATCTAATGAAACCAATTCTTTATATTCATGGAATAGTAGTTGTTGATCAAGAAGCTATTCCTATCACTCTATATCTATCTTTCAGACAATGAGTTACAAAATATCATCTAGAACCTCCTTCTGTATTCCAACCTTTAACTATTCCTCTTACACAAGATTTGATTCTGCTCAGGCCAGTTGTTATTTTAAAAGATCATCCTCGGGCCATAGTCGAACTACCCAGTAGTGTTCCCTCTACTTTTCCTACAGCACCTTCAGATCCTGTTGTTTCATATATAGAGAAATATCAATACAATTTCAATGAAGAAATAGACCCTTCTACCCAACCTTGATGTTTTTGGTGTAGAAATTTTTTTTATGTGACACTGTTTTTATAATAACTTTTTGATAAAAACTTATCTTAATGCCTTTGATGAATCTTATTTTCTTATTTATTCTTACTACCTATCATATTTTTCAATTTACTTATGTTTTACATTTTTTATAATACCATAACAGTGAGAACTATATGGAATTTCATTCTTGATTTATTACATAGATGTTTCTATGCTATCTTTGGTAATTTGTTATTAACAGTTTTACCTTTGGTACTTCATAATTACCTTTATTTTCTTATTATCTATATTTGATACCATCTGCAAAAAGTGTGAATTATAATTCTTGATGTATATTTTTAAATATTACCTTTGGTATCTTATTTTATATTTTTTATACCATTGATTATATGATTTGTGATCATCAAAAAGGTGTATATTGTTGACCTCCGAGTTTTAATGATCACAAAATCATGATTCTAATGATATTATTGAGTTTTATGTTTCTTTGAAACTATCTTTTATTCTAATACAGGTGATGAAATTTCATAAGTATGAGTCACCATTGAGGTTAAGTCACTGTCAAATGGTCATACTTCCAAGGCAGGCTTCTGATAAAGTCTGAGACGCCATCTCATATATGTTAAAGAATACATGGATATAGTTTCAAGAAAACATGATCTCCCCCCATGAAATTACAAATATATATTTTGGTTATTAGTATAGTTATTTTCCCTACTTCAAACTATTTTAATATGGATTTGAAATATTTTTAACTTTGTCATTGTCTCCTCCAAAAGTTCTTGGCTTAAAATCTTCTTTCACTAACTTCATATCAATAAGTTGGAGTAAGACATATCTGACCACATAATGTTTCATACTGTTCAATTTAAATATTTAAGTGGAATCTATTGTTATAGAAAAACTCAACCAATGGTAAATATTGATCCCAAATACCTTGGAAGTTAAGATAGAACACCCACAACATGTTTTATATTGTTTTAATAGTCCTTTCGAACTATCCATTTTTTTAGGGTAATAAGTGATGATAAAACAAAGCTTGGTATCAAGAACCTTATGAATATTTTTCTTCTAATTTAAATGTAAATCAAGGATCATAATCATACACAATTGAGATATGTACACCATCAAGTCTTACAACTTCATAAATATAGAGTCATGCAAGGCTATTGACATACAAAATTTATGAGCATATTTTTATTCAAATTTTAATGGTTTTCAGTATTTTCAATGATAAAATACATGTATTTCAATTTTTTATTAAATAATGGGTAATTTTAAATTTTAGAATGAAAATGTGAAAAAATTATTAATTCTATAATTTTGACATATTTTACTCACATTGGTATTTTGATCATAACATTTAAAATATTGATCCAATTTAAGTGATTCTTATTTTAGGATTACTTTATTTGTGTGATTAAACTTCACCTTCAAGATTAAGATATGATTGAAAAAGAAAAAGGCCCTAAAAAATCAATATAGTTGAAAATTTGTTCTATATGATAATATGGAACCCACCTCGGTGATTGAGGAATAACTTGGGTTACACACCTCCAATGGAAGTGATTAAAGCTATATTTGAAGGTGGAATTGTTGACACATTTAACTATTGAATTTCATGGAGTTTTTAAATCATTAAGTAATCCATTGAATGCTAAACATTGAATTAATATTTGGGGAAGCCTCATCCAAAAAAAGTGTTACTCATTAATTATGCCATAAATTCTATTTTAAGTATTCAATTAATGTAAAATTTCTAGGTTCAATATAAAATGTAATTTTGAGAAACATTCACGAATAAATCATTCCAAAATACTATCATTAAAGGGCTTAATGATGAGAAAATGTTTGGTGAACTGAATCTGGAGGAGATCTTAAAGGAATATTTGGAAGATCTTAACTTTTAATGTCGAATGATGGCAACCCCTTTTCCTATATAAGGAGGAGTCCACCCATGATGAAAGTAATATCTCAAAACCCCAAGGAGGGAACCCACCAAGGAGGATTCTGAGCTATTGAATGTCCATGTTTTCATTTTTATTTTTTTTATTTTTTTTTTGTTTTCTTTTAATTGTAATTTTTAATTATCTTTTATTAAATAAATAATTCATACATGTCCATTATTTCCACCCCATCTTATTCTTCTCTAATAATAATAATTATTATTATTATTATTTATCATATTTTTATTATTAGTATTATTATTATTATTATTAGAATTTTTATTATAATTAGTATTATTATTATTATTATAAAATTCTATTTTATTATTTTCTTTATTACTTTTTCTTCTTATTATATTCTATTTTATTTATTTCTCTCTCTCTCTATCACATGCTAATTCTCTTTTTATTTTATTTTCTCTCATCCACCATTGTTATTTTAATTTTATTCTCATTCTTCTTTATTTTTATTTTATTCTATTTCTCTTCTTATTCTCTTTCACCCACTCCAACAAGTGATCTCTTACACTCAGAAATGAAAGGTTGACCCCAAGGCTTGGCCCGAGGGGGGGTCAATGTGTTATTTAATTTTAAATATAGTTTATTTTATGTTTGTAACAGATTTTATTAGTATGCATGGGTGAGTCGAATGTCCCCAATGTGGTGAATTCCCCCAAATGAAATACAACTCAAACTATTTATATTATCTTATTTAATTTTATTTTCCCTCTATCCATGGTTTAGTTCTTCACATCTTGTAATTGAACTAATCAATGGAAGAAATGAAATCAATAGGGTTAGGTCCTGTAAGATGACACATCCTAGACCAAGGTGTTTCATCTACCTTGATTAAAGGAGGTGGAATTGAAATTTCTTAGGCATTCAATGATTTCTACAATTTTTAAATAAATAGTACTAGTTCAAAAATGATATTTCATGTTTTTATTATCAAATTAAAATAAAAAATATAAAAGAGAATAATTATTGAACCTAAAACGAAGTCATTTCCATTATTAACTCATTTTGTTTGCTTTTCATGGTAGTTTGAATTCTTATATTTCATTCTATTCAAAAGTTAATCAAAAACAAAAAATATTTTCATTTTTTCATTAAATACTCAAAACATAAAAAACAATTATTTTAGGTTATTTAGATAAAACTAGATGAAAAACTAAGAGGCTTCTCAAGTGAGATGACCCTAGTCATCCACTGTGCGGTACAAGGAAAAATAATTTATTTTTCTCTCTCCCTGCGACAAGCGTGAATCAAAAATTGGGGAGCCAATCAGTTATTCATTTAATTTTTATATTTCTTCAATTTAGATACATTCTATTTTTTTATTACAATAAAAAGTAAAATAATCCACGATGTTGTAAAATGAAGTTTTTTTCAATACATGGAATAATTACTCTGGGGTGCAAGAACCATTGTTTCAAAATTTTGAAGAGGTGTCCCACATAAAGAAGCTAAATTAACTCACTATCCTATCCAATATTATGATAAATGGGAATGATAGTGGAATTTCATTTCAGGAACTCGAAGATATGGTTGATCAAGTCAAAATGGATTATAAAAAACTGAAGACCAAGAAAGAAGTGCCACTGGAGCTTCCCAATTTCAATGAATACATCAAAGCGGTCCAAGATCACCTTAAGGAATATCTATAGACCAACCATATGAAGATATAAATACAAAAATACCATGGTGAGACAGAGTGGATTCATGATGATTACAACTTTCCTGATGAGCTAATTATGGGGGATCAATAAGATCTGGATGATTTTATGAATGAATATGAGGTAAAACTTGATCTACCCAATCCACACTAAGTGGAAGAAACATTTCTATTTCATTTAACTATATCCATCGAAGAGGAGAAATCCACCCAAGTGATGGAATTTTAAGAAAATGTGGTGGAGACCAACTATCTATCTCCACTTTTCACCATCCAAGAAGAACCCATCACTAAGGTAGAAATTTAAACTGAACCAATTTTGGGAGTTTAAATTTTCTCAAAATATTTTCCATTTTTTCAGTCTGAATTGTGTATTGATTTCACTACTTTTATTTTTTTTATTTAAATAATTTTTTTTGGCCTTGTAGGAATATGAATAACCTATACATGCACCTATATAGGAACATATAGCACTTCTTGATTTCAATGAACATACATTAATGAATCCCCATTAAGACATCAAAGTTGATAAGCCTATGGAAACCAGATAAGAGGATTCTCATACTAAAGGGAATAAATTACTTATTAAAAATTTTACTCAAGTTATGATACCTATATACTTCCTATTTGATTATTTAATTAAATTATCCCATGAAAATCCAGCACTGAAAGAGGAGGTTGCACAAGTAGAAACCAAGGAAGAGGATGGTCTATACTTCATCCTACCCTCACCATGAAAATTGTAACAAATTTTGAAGGGTGTGATCTAGTTTAATTTATCCATGGTTAATTCCTCACCAAGAAGTATGAATAAAAAGATAGGGAAAACCACATGTGTTGATTCAAATCAAAGAAGCTTTATCTACCATCTAATTTTGGATAATAGTTAGTACTAACCTCTGAAGGTAGTAAAAATCTTTGGGTCACTAGAGGTATTATACAAATACTTATCCCTTTAATTTTATTTCTAGGAATTTATATTTTAATTTCAATTACTATGAAGTATTTTATCATGAATACTCACTCACACTTATGTTTTTGAGCTTCAATAACATGATCCCTGTAATTAATTGTGTAATTCTCTTTCTTAGGTTCATAAATGGTTGAAGGTGGAATCAAAAATTGGATGAAATAAAACTAATATTCATGGTATAGGGAGTTAAATTTTATTTAATATCTTCTAAACTCCATACATTATTTGTCTAAAAACATGTTCTGGACTATAAAGTAAAATTGCATTCCCACACTTGAATTCATCTTTTACATGACTAATCTAGGAGACATGGTTTGTTAGGAATCATATTGTTACATTATTTATATTTCAATTTTAATGAAATTAAATGAGTAAAATGAAAAATTGGATGATTAATGTGAAGAATGAATATTTAAATTAGTACTCATGATTTGAGTAAATTGATTGATTCATGTAAATGAAATTTCAAAACCATTTTTTCATGATTTTAATTTCTAAAATTCATGTGAATTGATTAGTTATTAATAAACATGACTTGAGTGATTTTACCAAATAATATGTTCCATTATCGATAGGATTTCTAAACCAATAACTTTCTATTTATTCTTGAGAATATTTCTTGATTGATCTTGGGATATGTGACATACTACAATTTTCATTTGAACTTTTCAAAGCTATGACTGTAAAAAACACATTTAAAATGATTGAGGCATTTTTTGATAAACCACTTATTATTAAAATACTACCTTTAAATCAATCCTTATTAATCCCATATAAACCATGAATGACCCTTTTAAGAATGAGCCACATTTCAATCAATTTTTATCCATTCCTTCCATTCTCTAAGTATTTAAATGATATTTTAAAATTTAAGTGTGGGGGTTAAAGTAGTCATGGTAGAAAGATTGATATAAATTGTATGTAGGATGTGTAGGGGTTATTATTATGGGAATAAAGAAATTTTTTATTCATTCAATTTACTTAATTGTTTTCCCTTCTTAAAAAGAAATAAAAAAAAGAACGGATTGTTACTCAGAATAATCAAAAATCACTATCAACGGACTAATAATTTTTTCATATGTGTTTAAGTGGTGGATGTTATGTTTATTATATGAATAAATTTTTAAAAATAAAAACAATGAAAAAAGGCTTCTCTAAAAAAGAAAAAAAGTATAAAAGTATTGAAAATTTCAATAAGGTTCACATAATTCATTAGGATTTCATTATTCATGACAATTAATTTGAAATTTTATGGGGAGTGTGATTTTATAATTTGAGGGATATAATTTCATTACACATTTATGTTTGATATCATGTACTTACGAGATAAAATACCTCATGGAGCCTTAATTTTTAAAACATCAAATCCTACCAACCTTAAGCCTAAAAGTCATTTGAACCTTTATTGAAAGTCCTCATGATTTTATTTTCTATTGTTATTTACAAAGTAGATAAAGTAGTTCCTTTACAATTATATGGATAAGGATCATGTATTCATGATATGAGCATAACTTTTATTAACTTTTATCTTGATTTATGAGATAAAAGAATACATTGTGTGGTATATAATTATTTTTTGTGTTTAATAATAATTAATTGTGGAACTTGAAAGAATGAGAGTAAAAGATACATCATTATTAAAAGGGGAAAAGTAAAATACATGGATTGGTTGTTTCATTGAAAAGTGATAAAATGAATTGATATTTTATGTGGAATTTTAAATTTTGATTTTAAATTGATAATTTTTTAATTTTATTACATTGAAATTTGAATATAGATAACAACGGTGCCCTCATTAACTCTTTGTTGAGATTTTATGCATGAGTAAAATCATGGTTTATATGTGAAGGTATTTGAAAGACCAAAATTATGTGCATATTTTTATTCAAATTTCAAGGGTTTTAAGTTTTTTAAATGATAAAACCAATGGATATAAATATTTTATTAAATAATTGGTAATTTGTATTATAGAATATAAATGGAAAAAAATGATTAATTTTTAAATTTTGACAGATTTTAATCACTATGGTATTTTGATCAATAATTTTAAAATATTGATCCGATTTGAGTGATTATTTTTTTAGGATTCCTTGATTTTTGGAATTCAACATCCTCTTCTATACTGGGATCTTATTAAAACATCCAAAGGCCATAAAAAATAAATAAAATTGAAAAAAAAATATGGACGACATTGTGGACCCCGCCTCAATAATTGAGTCATAACTCAGGATACACACCTATAATTTAGATGATTCTAGCCAGATTCAAAGGAGTACTCATTGTCACATTTCACCATTAAATTTATTATAGTTATTAACTCATTAAGAAATCTATTTAATGCTAAATATTGAATCAATATTTGGGTAAGCATCTTACAGATAAAGTGTTAATCGGTAACTATGCCCTAACTCTTCTTTACGTGTACAATTAATGTAAAATTTGGAGGGTTAATAGAAAAATTAATTTTGAGAAATTGTAAAGAAGAAACTAGTCCCTAATTATATGATTAATGGGGTAAAATATGAGAAACATTTTTCAAAACTAAATTTGGAGTTGATCTTAAATGAAGATTTGGAAGATATTGATTTTCAATACAGAAGGATGGTACCCCCTTGTCCTATATAAGGAACATTTCACTCATTATGAAGGTTATACCTTGATAGCGTGATAAGGGAACCCACCAAGGAGGAGGTCGAGCTACTATATGTCCCTATTATTATTTTTATTTATTTTTTCATTTTTTTAGATTTATTTTAATTTTAATTTTAAATTCTATTTTATTAAATCAATTATTAATTAATGTCCATGATTTCCAACCCTTCATCTTCTTATATAATAATTATTTTTTAAAATTTTCTTCTTTTTATTATTGTTATTATTGTTATTATAATTATTATTTTGACATTATATTTTATTATTTTCTTATTTTATTTTCTTCTTCTTCTGTTTTATTTTGTTTATTTATCTCTCTATTTTCATCCCATACCAATTCTATTTTTATTTTATTTTCTCTCATCCAACATTCTTATTTCAGTTCTATTCTCATTCTTCCTTATTTTATTTTATTTTATTTTATTTCTCTTCTTTTTATCTTTCATCTACTAAACCAAGTGATCTCTTACTCTCGAAAATGAGAGGGTGACCCTGAGTCTTGGATCGGGGGGGTTGGGGGGTTAAGGTGTTTTTTAATTTTCTTTATAGTTTATTTTATGTTTATAATAGATTTTAGTATCATGCATGGGTGGTGAAAATGTCCCCAATGTGTTGAATTCCTCCCAATGAAATTCAAATCAAACTATTTCTATTCTCTTATTTAAATTGCTTTTCTATCTCCCAGTTGGTTAGTTTTTCAGATATTGGACTTGAACTAATCAATGGATGAAACAAAATTGATAGATCCAGATTATGTAAGATGACACATCCTAGACCATGGTGTGTCATAGACCTTGATTAAATGAGGAGGTGGAGTTGACATTTCTTGGGCATTCAATGATTTCCACAATTTCTAAATAAATAATATTAGTTCAAATATGAGATTTCAGATTTATATTATCAAAATGAAATCAAACATATAAAGGAGAATAATTATTGAACCCTAAACTAAACCCAAAACCAAGTCATTTCACTCAACTCATTCTGTAATATTTTCATTTTAGTTAAAATTATTATATTTAATGTCATTCAAAAAATAATCAAAAACAAAAAAAATATTATCATTTTTTCATTAAATACTCAAAAAATCAAAATTAATTAGTTTAGGTGATTTATAAAGAAGTATGTGAACAAACCAAGAGGCTCCTCAAGTGAGACGACCCTAGTTATCCACTATTCTACACTAGAAAAAATAATTTTCTTTTTCCAAACCTCATGATAGGCATGTATCAAAACATGCACCGTTTTTTGGGATCCAATTAGTTATTCATTTACTTTTTATATTTTTATGTTTTTGATAGATTTTATTTATTTTATTAAAAAAACTCAAAAACCCATGATGTTTTCAAAAAATAATTTGTTCAATACATGGAACAATTACTCTAGGGAGTAAGTACCAGTGTTTCAAAGTACTAAAGAGGTGTCCCTCCTAACCAAGCCAAGATTATTATAAATGTTCATGACACTAGAATTTCATTTCAAGAGTTGGTAGATATGGTAGATAAAGTCAAAATGAATTATGAAAAATTGAAGACCAAGAAATAATTTCCATAAGAGCTACCCAATTTCATTGAAGACGTCAAATAGTTCAAGGATCATCTTGAGAATTATCCACAGACCAACCATCTAAATATCCAAATCCACTAAGACCATGATGGGCTAGAGTGGATTCGTTATAAGAAAAACTTTCCTAATGAGAAAATTATGGGGGATCAACAAGATCTTGATGATTTATAGAATGAATATGAGGTACAACTTAATCTACCCAATCCTTACCAAGTGTAATATCCATTTCCATTTCATGTCACTCTATCCATGGGAGAGGTTTAATCTACCCAAATGATGGAATTTTAATAAAAGATCATGAGCCCAACTACCTTCCCCCACTTTTCACTATGAAATAGTTACTCATCACTGAGACAAAAATTGAAACTGAACCAATTCAAGGAGTTGATGTTTTTGAAAACTCTATTTCATTTTATTTTATTCAATCAAAATTGAGTATAGATTCCCACTTCTTTTAATTTTATAATTCATGCAATTTTGTTAAGCCTTAAATGAAGATAAAGAACCTGTACAAGCTCCTATACAAGAATACATGGAGCTTTTTGATTTCAATGAACATACATTAAAAGAGACCCATCAAGAGATCTAAGTTGTTGAGCCTGAATAAATAAGACAAGAGGCCGCTCACATTAAAGGGGATAAATTACTTATTAAAAAATTTATTCAAGTTAAGATACCTATATACTTCCCCTTTGATTATTCAATTCATGCAGCCCATGAAAATACATCACTAGAAGAGGATGTTTCACAAGTATCAACCCAGGAAGATGATGGGCCACACTTCATCATACCCCCACCATGAAAGTTTTACCTAATTTTGAATGGGGGTATCTTGAGTACTTTATCCATGGGTCATTCCTCACCAGAAGGCTGAATAACAAACTGGGAAAACCCACATGTGGTGGTTCAAATCAAATAATCTTCATCTACCATATGATTTTGGATAACATCTAGTACTACCCTCTAGAGGAAGTAACAATCCAAGGCCCACTTTGGGGATCAAACCAAGACTTATCCCATTCATTTAATTTCTAGGAATTTATATTTCAATTTCATTTATTAAGAAGTAGTTCAGAATGCATCCCCATTCCCTCTTATCTTTTTGAGCTTAAATAACATTATCCTTATGCTTAATTGTGTAATTATATTTTATAGGACTATGATTAATGTGAAAAGGAGTTCAATTTTATTGACTATATTTTAAAATCTCTCCATTTTTTTCAAAAACGTTTTCTGAAAATTAAAGTAAAATTGCATGCCTGCACTTGAATTCATGTTTTACTTGACTAATCTATGATACATTAGTTATTATGAATACTATGATGTCATGTATTATATTTGAATGTTAATTAAATTAAATAAGTAAAATGGAAAATTAGATTATTAAAATGAATCATGAATATTAAAATGAGGACTCATGATTTGAGGAAATTGATTGATTCATGTAAATGAAATTTCCCAACCATTTTTTCATGTATTGAAATTTTTAAATTCATGTGAATTTATTTTTTAGTAATAATAATTACTTGAGAGATTTTCCTAAATCATATATTCCATTATTAAGTGGTTTTCTAAACCATGTACTTCATATTGATTCATGAGTATATTTCTTAAGTGATCTAAGGACATGTCAACTACCAGAACTTTCATTTGAACTTTTCAAACCTATGACTATAAAAAACCCCATTTAAAATTATTAAGATATCTTTTTATAAACCAATTATACTTAAAATACCACCATTACATTAGTCCTTATTAATCCTATATAAATCAGGAATGACCTAGTTATGAATGACCCACATTTCAAGACATTCTTATGCATTCTTGCCCTTATATTAGTATTTTCATGATATTTTAAAATTAAATTGTGGGAGTGAAGGTAATATTAGTGGAAGGGGTGATATATATTATAAGAAAGTATTTTTTATTCTTATTGTTAGAATAAAGATGTGTTTTTTATTCATTCAATGTACTTAATTATTTTCCCTTCTGGAAAAAAAATTGAAAAAATAGATGGGTTGTGACTTAGAAGATTCAAAAACCACTATCAATAGACTGATGATTTTTATCATATATGGTAATGTGGTGTATATAATGTTTATTCTATTAATAACTTTTAACAAATAAAAAAATTAAAAAAAATACTTTGAAAAAGGAAAAAAAGAAAAGTAGATAAAAATTCATGAAAGTGCACATCATTCATAAGGATTTCATTATTCATGAACTTTTCTTTGAAATTTTGGGGGAAGTGGGAGTTACTAATTTTAGGGGGATAATTTCATTAAACTTTTATTTTGGACATCATTCATGGTACATAAGATATAAACCTCCTCATTGAGCCTTAATTTTTAAAACATCAAATCCTACCAACATTAAGCCTCAGAGTCATTTGATCCTTTTCTACAAGTCCTCATGATTTTATATGCCTTTTTTCTTTATAAAGGGGAGAAATTAATTCCTTTAAATTTATATGGATAGGGTTATTATAGTCATGATATGAGAATAAATTTACTTAAATTTTTTTATGAGTGATGAGGGAAAAGAATCAATTATGAGGTAGATCATTATTTTACATGTGTAATAATAATGAATTGAGTAACTTGAATGAATGAGAGGACAAGTTTCATCATTTATCAAAAGGGAAAAGTAAAATACCTGGATTGGTTGTTTAATTGAAAAATAAGAAATTCATTCGATATTTTATGTGGAATTTTAAAATTTTATTTGTAATTGATAATTGTTTAACATTATTACATTGAAATTTGAATATTGATAACATTGGTGCCCTATTTAACTCTTTGTTTAGATTTTATGCTTTAGGATAAGCATATAAGTGTGGGGTATTTGATAGACCAAAATTATGTGAATATTTTAATTCAAATTTAAATGGTTTTAATTTTTTTCAAGGATAAAAAACATGGATTTCAATATTTTATTAAATAATGGGTAATTTGAATTATAGAATGAAAATGGGATAAAATTATTAATTCTATAATTTTGATAGTTTTTAATAACTTTAATATTTTGATCATAAAATTTAAAATATTTGATCCATTTTGGGTGATTATTTTATTTTAGTACTCCATGATTTATCGGATTTAAATTTTTATTCTTCACTAGGATCTTATTTGAACATCCAAAGGCTCTAAAAATCAATAAATTTGAAAAAATGTTCTGGACAACAGTGTGCACCCCACCTCAGGGATTGAGACATAACATGAGAAACACAACTTAAATTTAGGTGATTCTAAATAGATTTAAAAGAGAACTCATTGATTCATTTTACCATTAAATTTCATAGAGTTATTAACTCATTAATGCATCCATTGAATGCTAAAAATTGAAGGAATATTTAGGGAATCCTCAGCCAGAAAAAGTGTTAGTAACTATTCCATAACTCATATGTTGCGTGTCCAATTAATGTAAAATTTGGAGGGTCTATAGAAAACATAATTTTGAGAAAATTTAAAGAATAAATAATTCCCAAATTCTATAATCAATGTGGTAAACTATGAGAAAACCTTTGGTGAACTGAATTTTTAGGTCATCTTAAAGGAATATTTTGAAGATCTTTATTTTCAATACCAAAGGATGGAACTACATTGGCCTATATAAGAAGTAGTTTTCCCACTCATAAGGTTATATATTGATTCCCTGAAAAGGGAACCCATCAAGTAGGTGGTTGAGCTATTTCATGTCCTTATTTTAATTTTAATTTTCTTTTTATTTTTTTAGTTTTATTTTAATTTTAATATTGAATTATATTTTTTAAAATAAATAATTCATGCATGTCCATTATTTCCATCAATTATTCTTATTTTATAATAATTATTCTTGTTAATTTGAATTTACTTATTGTTATTATTATTATTATTATCAAATTTTATTTTATTCTTTTCTTAATTTGTTTATATTATTCTTCTATATTATTTTTTTATTTCTATCTCTCTCATCCCAATCCTCATTTTATTTTCTTATTTTTAATTTAATTTCTCTCATCCACCATTATTATTTTATATTTATTTTTAATCTTATTTATTTTATTGTATTCTATTTCTCTTCTTCTTCTCTTCCATAAACTCCAACAAGTGATCTCTTACTCTTGGAAGTGAGAGGTTGATCTCAAGGCATGGCATGGAGGGAGATCATGTTGTTCTTGAATTTTCATTACAATTTATTTTAAGTTTGTAAAATATTTGAGTAGTATGCATGGGTGAGGTGAATTTCCCCTGTGTGGTGACTTCCCCATAATTACATGAAACTCAAACTATTTATATTATTTTATTTAAATTTATTTTCCCACTCTTGATTGGTTAGTTCTTCACATGTTGGAGTTAAACTAATCAATGTATGAAACAGCATCAATAGAGCTGAGTCCTAGAAGATGAAAAATCCTAGACCAAGGTGTTTCATAGACATTGATTAAAGGAGGAGGTGTAATTGATATTTCCTATGCATTCAATGATTTCCTTAATTTATAAATAAATAATATTCATTTAAACATGAGATTTCATGTTTGGATTATCAAACTGAAATCAAACCTATGAAGGATAATAATGATTGAACCCAAAAATGAACCCAAACCAAGTCATTTATCTTCTTAACACATTCTATTAGATTTTCATGGTAGTTTAAATTCTTATATTTTATGTTATTCAAAAATCAATCAAAAAGCAAAAAAAATCATTTTTTCATTAAATACTCAAAACATCAAAAATAATTAGTTTAGATGATTTCGATAAAAGTAAGTGAACAAACTAAGTGTATCCTCAAGTATGATAACCCGAGTAAGCCACTATGATTCACTAGGAAAAATAATTTTCTTTTCCCACACCCCACGATAGGTGTGCATCAGCTATCCATAGGTAAATCTCCTCTTATAGTGAGGAAATATGCATATTTGGTTAATTGATCAATAATAACCCATATATCATCATTATTTCTAAGAGTATTCGGTAATATAGAGAAAATTCCATTAAAATGTAATCTTATTTTAACATAGGAATAGGTAGAGGTTGTATGACTCCTCTAGGATATTTTCTCTCAACCTTCACCTATTGGAAATCCAAAAATCTTGACACATAATCAGTAATATCCCGCTTAATATTATACCACCAAAATGTTTCTTTAAATATATATACATCTTGGTGATTCTTTAGTTTATAGATATATTCAAGATATTAAAATCATCCAACAATTCCTCCTTTATCTTATATATGGATGGAACACATTGTATCTTTTCAAATTATAGAATTCCATCTTCACAAATGACGTTTTCTAATTTCTTATCATTCACGGATTTAATTTTATTTTGAAAATTCTTATCATCAAGCTAGGAACATTTTATCTAATCAAATAAGTATTTTTTGTAAATAATTGTAATAAGTAGTTATGTTTCCCCTTTGATAATATTTCATAGATCCATATTTATTAAATCCATGAACATAGGATCCCTATCGATCCTTATTTTGTTCAAGAATCTATTATCTTTCCTACTCAATGAATTTTTTACCTTATTTTCTTTCCCTAGGGTATAGTGTATTGTGTAATCATAATCTGTTAGTAGCTCGATCTATCTCCTTTTCCTCATGTTGAGACCTTTCTATGAAAATATGTATTGCAGACTCTTATGATTCATATATATCTCACACTTTTCACCATAGAGATAATGTCTCCAGATACTAAATGAAAATACTATAGTTTTCATCTCAAGATCATGGGTTTAACATTTTTGTTCATGAATCTATAACTACCTTGATATATAGGCAAGGAATTTATCATTATTCATAAGGTTTGAACCAAGTACCTTATTTAATTCATCAATACATATTAAAAATCGATTATTTCTTGATGGTAGATTCAAAATTTGAGCATTCAAAAATATAATCTTCAGTTATTCAAAACATTCTCCATATTCCTTTTTCCATATGAACTTAACCTTGTTACAAGTAATATTGGTTAATATGTTAGCTAAATGGGGAAAAGTTTTAACAAATCTCTAATCGTAACCTATCAAACCAAGGAAATTACATACCTCGATTATGTTTGATAGTGTAGGCCCTTATTGGACTTCAATTTTCTTAATAGGATCAACATAGACTCCATCCTTAGATACAATATGTCAAAGAAAATAAACTTCCTAAAGAAAAAATTTACACTTGTTAAATTTATCATATAAATAATTTCTTATAAGATTCTCAAGAATAATTTGAAAATGTCCCTCATATTCCTCATATATATTATACTAGATCATGATATCATCAATAAATACCACAACAAAGTTATATATATATTATTTCGATACTTTTTCATTAGATCCATGAATATGTAGGTTTAATTAGTCAATATAAATGGAATTATTATAAACTCATAACATCCGCACCACTTTTGAAATGTTGTCTTTAGAATATATTCCTTCTTTAATCTGAATTGATGATACCCAAAATGAAGTTCAATCTTTAAAACATATTGAGCCATGTGAAGTTGGTTGAATATGTCATCAATGTGAGGTAAATGATACCTACTGTTTACCTTAATAGAATTTGTTTCTCTATAATCAATGCATATCCTCATATAAAAATATTTCTTATTAATGAAAATAAAAAAAGGCTCCACAAGGGGAAACACTAATGAATGTAAATCCCTTATTATACAACTCCTATAGTTTTTTCATCAACTCAACTAATTATATATTTTTCATTCTATATGGATACTTTGATATTAGTTTTTAATCAAAAATTAAATCAATGGAAAACTAAACTTCAAGATCTAGTGGATTCCCAGATAATTCATCTATAAATATTTCAATTTTTCCTATATAATATGAACATACTCAATGTTAAGATTACATTTTACGTCTGTATATTGGATATACTCTTATTCAACAATAATCTCATTCAAATTTGTTACTAGGGGTGGGTCTTTATATGAAACATATGTTGAATTCTCCCCCATAAATATAGGGAATTGCATATCTTTATCATGAATCCAAATTTCCTTATGTTTGGAATAAATATTTACATCATATTTTTAAATCCATTAAATACGCATAATTCTATAAAAATCAACCATATGTATAATAATGAAGTCATCAATAGTGAAATTTTATGTGTCATAATGGGAACTAACTATCTCATCCTTATTGTAGTGAGACTTCTACTAGTATTCTTGACTAATAATCACTTCTTATGGGGCTTGGAAAATATCTAATTTTCATAGAAAACTTAGAAGATTTAAAATATTATGATGACCTAGAATAAAATAAATCATTATCTAAATTTTATTATATGATTAAAGTTACTAGAACCGCATTATTAGGAACTTCAACCTCAGCTATTCTGATCGAAAAAGATTGGTTTTAATCCCTTGGCCTTTTCATGGAAAATTTACTTGATTCCAAGGACAATTATTTTAATAGTGATCATATTCGTATAGTTGAAGAATTTTACATTGGAGGATTCTTACTTTCCCTTGAAATCTCAATAATAGTGTCCTTTATCATCACACTTGTAGAGAAATTTCATTCTCTGCAAGCATGTTCCATGGTGTTTCTTTCCACATTTATTACAAGATGTAAATTTCACCTTTCCCTTATTCCCTTATGTTTTATTTCTTTTTCCAGATTGATCAGCATCCATTTTCTTATCTTTTGTCTCTTTAAATTCACAGGACATGGAAATTTAATTATCTTCCTTAATAACACATTATACTTTGTCCTCATATAATGATAATGTTTGGTAGACTAGTTCCCTTAGAAGTATTAGCTTAATCCCATAAAATAAAAGGTTAATATTTATCTTTGGATTATGTACATTTTCCATAGC
Organism: Viscum album; assembly: GCA_963277665.1. Classification (NCBI taxonomy): domain Eukaryota; kingdom Viridiplantae; phylum Streptophyta; class Magnoliopsida; order Santalales; family Viscaceae; genus Viscum; species Viscum album. Next base: position 1,030,374,863 of record OY728166.1, on the reverse strand, counting down.
ATGCATTTCTAATATTGTGAAGTTGGATTCATACTTAGTTATATTTTCATATTAATTTTATCTTAAACCTAGGAAATTTCCCTCCATATATTCTCATTAATCATGATTAATTTTTTTCAATAAGAGTACCTTAAATTCCTTCAAACCTATGCTCGTTATTTCCACCTCATTCTTAGTTCTTTGAATCAATGAAAACCATTGGTTCACATCCCCTAGGATATGATAAAATTATATAACAACCTCCTCCCTTTCATTATATCCGAAAGTAAGAAATATATTCTCTAAAAAGCTTATCCATTTTTCTGTTGTAAATGGATTTACAATTACATTGAATTATATAGTTTTTTGATGCATGAATTATTCTAACATGATTACACTGCATTTTGGATCTATATGTTGATCCATCTGATCTATGTTATTGGTCATAACCTGATTCACCTACCCCAAAATAGTTATAATTTTTTCAGCTCCATCTACAGATCCAGCTCCAGCTTCATTATCTTGTATAGGAGGGAAATTCCTACATGAATTATGTGTATTGATACAATTCTCATTCCTTTAACTAGGTGAAATTTAAAAATAATGTAATACACTAGATTATATCATAACATTATAAAATATAAGGTATAATTTTAGACGTATTGAAACACGTAAGTTAAATTTTAATTTTTATGCATTTCTAATCTCAAAATCATAAAATAGGATTCTTTGGGAAAATTTTGAAATCATAAAAATATGACAAAAATATTAGTAACAGTTTATAAATAAAATGTGAATTAACTCAATCATATCCCCCGGGAGTGTCAAACTAGGTGTGTAATAAGGCTTGTTTTCATACACCATGTGAAGATTGATTCAAATCCCAATATTCCCTTTTAGAAGTTATTACCCCAAAGTATAACAAGACTAAATCTCCATCAATTTTTTTGTATCTTGATAAGGATGTATTTCTAGGAAAACCATAAAATTTAAACCTTTAAATACATTAGGAAATTATCCTATACATAAAATTATCCTCAAATTCAGTAATAGGGTTATAATCCCAAATCTATTTTTTCCTAAATATGGTTCCAAAGTTTTCTACTAAACTTCCTCTGATACCAACTGTAAAGAACCCAAACCTAGTAGCCCATATTTGTTGGATACTTTATTAAATTGTTAGTAGATACAGAGAATCACATCCTAAATGATCAAATAGATTAATAGTCTTAGAAAACTAGATACATACTTGAATTTTACATTATTATTGAAAACCTAAAATAATTCACTATATATTCTTTAAATAGATCATTATTTACTTTATCATATCTTTTCATATCCATCATAATAAACCTCTTGGTTTCTAGGATAAAGGAAACCTAAAAAATGGGTGTGCTCAGATACTCAGTATGGGTATGTTAACAATGGAAGCTATCAATAATAAATAAGTCTTAATCAATGTGTAAAGGTAAGTATCTGAAAAAACATGCCAGTTCTTTAATAACTTCAGCAAGAAGAATAATATGGTAGGAATAAATAATTATTAAATAATTCCATATAAATAATCACATAAAATTTAAAATTAACCAAGGATATTATAACCAATCATATAATCACATGGAAATCAATAACTAGTCTCATAATGAGGGAATTAATAATTTTAGACATCATAAATATATCCTCAAGACCTTGTGTTAATACATCTTATATAAATGGGTATGGCCTCGGTTAAATACCCAAACTAGTTTGTCTCATGAGACATATTGATGCATCAAGGTGTGGTAGTGGTCCCCACCCATAACATACTAAGTCCAATACATTCCTCATATGAAAGGGGTGAAGCATAATCAATATAAAAATTCATATTGAAAACTATCATAGAAAATGTTAATAATTATTATAATCAGTAAACATAATCTTAAACCATCCTGAGTAATATGGTGAGTGGTATCAAAATAATATATCCTTAGTGAAACTAATCATAACAAATCCATAAAAATAATTTGGATGGTATAATTAGTGCATATCCTTGGAATAATATTCAACAAATGATGTTTAAATAGTTGAAAAGTCTTTTAAATTATCAGTAGAAAATTTCTTGAGGAAAATAGTTTTTAAACATTGAAATCACTTATTTAAAGTCAATATTATTTCCAAAAAATTAAGGAAAAAATTATATGTGAAACGTATCCTTGTAAAAATATAAATTATATTTAAATCCAATGATTGTTCATGATGTATGTTAATTCCATACATGTCATATAAGTAAAAACACATTTCATTCACATTGTTGTAAAAAGGTCAAAAAGTACCTCATTTAGAAAATTTAAATAAGATTACTTTAAACCCATTTTTTAAAAATTAAAACATGGGTAAACAAAATTTTAATAATGTAACACCCTAAGCTTTTATGGTATGTTTCTCTTTAAATAATGCGATAGAGTGTGTTGTACGCAACATCGAGTTCTAACACACCACAACCAATCAAACTAGCCGTTATGAATAGTAATACATAATTTTTGAAATTATATAAATTTTATCTCTCAAATTGGACTTCATTTTTGGATTAAGAGTATCGAATTTAGCATAAGGTGAAATTTTGGTACTTTTCAGATAACTTTAATATTTTGATGAATAGTGAAAATTACTAAATTTTAATTAAAAACAACTTTTTTAATCAAAATAATTAATAGTGATAAATTATGAATTTGATAGGTTTTAAAGTATATTTAGAATATATTTTTACCATTTAATATAATATAGGTCATTGGATATAATTCCACAATTAAACCGAATATAAACAAGTATCAATCTTTTGATAGTTATTATATCTTAAAAACACGCTTTTTGTTTTGACAGTGGGAATTAATTTTAAATTAATTTCTGCCACTTCTGTGTTTTGAATTTGAAAAAATGTATTCCATATTTGGAATCAGGATATTCATATTTTGTAAATAGGTAACTTTTGTTTTTAGACATTTTGAATAATTACTTCGGTAAATATTTTATTTACCATGGTTAAAGGGTAAATCCGGTAAATAAGGGTTAAAAAATAATATTATAATAATAAAAAATTACCCTAAAACGTGTCCTAACCTTATTTTTTGATACATTTATGACCATGGGAATCTTTGGGTCGATTTTGGGACCCCATGGTGCCACTTGTAAGTGATAGGAACACTTTATTTTAATTAAGTTAAAATGAATACAAAAATGACACAAGCATATATCTTTTAGAAATACAATTTTTACATAGGGTTATATATGTTGTATTTTCGACTATAAATATTATTTAGAAATATAAAAATATTTCCTAAATAATGGTATTTTATATATAATTTTTAGACATTAAATAATTTAATTGATTTATGACACAATGGTGATGCAATAATTACAATAATAGTGAAAGATTAAAATGACTGATATTGTAGATACCGAAATAAATATAATTTGAGACTTTTTATGAACTAAACTAATTTTATAGGTTAATATGAAATGTTATAATTTATTTAATTAACTGTTTTTGAATTAATCATTCTTTTATGAATTTTACAAAAATCAATTATTGAATAGTGTCAAAATTGACATAAATGAGTTTTTAAAACAAATATTATATTATTAATTGATATTAAATTCTTAAAAATCTAAGGTTCGTCCAAGAGACTTATATCATGATAGGTGTATCATTAATGTACCACTTGGGGTTCTCTTGGATGTTTATAGTATGTTTATTAACCATATAATATAAAAATACAAAGAGACATTGTAAAAGTGAAACTAATTAACTAAGAGTTAATACTTAAAGATAAGGTTGATATAGTAAACCAAAACTATCTAAATTCTATTGGTTGAGTGGTTTGCGACCCATCCCTACATTAACCTTTAAATAATCCACTTTGGAGTCCTCAGAAACCGAATATGAATTTATTATAAAATAATATTTCTAGCTTTTCCAAAGATGCCCCTCACCCCTCTTATAAAAGGGCACTCTCCCTTCTCATTAAATCACACATTAAAAGTCTTTTTCATCGTCCAAACTCTACCCAAATTCTCTCTCAACTTCCCTCACTTCATCCTAGAGGCCTTACTTTAGTCATAAATCCAACTTAAGGATCCCTTTTGATCAAATCAAAAGGAAGAACCCGAAGAAGAGGTAATGATTTCACCACCCTTTTTCAAGTTCCTTTCATCTTCCACTTCTTCTTTCTTTGTTATTACCATTCTAAAATAATAACTCCAGTATCTTATATATACTATTATGTTATTATAATTATGGTACAATCATATTCAGTATTATATCCGTCCTTTGAATAACATGTCACCATACGCGCATACGTGCGGCTTACCGTCTCCACGTCGTGGTGTAATTGTTATTAAATAAATTATTATTTGGATGGGTATAAAAATTATTTATAATTTATGTAAATAATAAATATAAAATGATAATAATTCTTTATATATGATATACCATCCAATTATATATTATTTTAATATCAAAAGAATGATATTGTCGCTCGTGCGTACGTACGGACTACCGTCTCCACGAACACGATGAGATTCATTCTCCATCGTATCCATTCAAGTATAATTCTCATTTGATGATTAATAATAGTATCTAAGGACTTGATATCATTCTGGATATGATTAAGATACAACCTATCCATTACAAACACCACTTACGTAACAAAACATATAAAATAAAATGAGTAAGTTAACACCCGAAACAACGATAATACTAAGATATTATTAACAAATCAATGTTAAAAGATCATATATGATATCATATTAATGTATATTATTCTTTTATAATTTAATAACAATTATTCCACCATTATACAGTAGTTTAACCTACCCCCAACCAAATAAAAGTACAATTTAAGGGTTTATTTCGCAATCTCTTCATTATCCGAGGTTGTTTATACGTGATTATCTACTGGGACCTCTTTATCATCCACATCCATGTTTCTTAAAAATGTATTTCAAACCATTCTTTATATTTTATAGACTATGATATAAATTCATTAATACCCTTGTTGACTTGTATAAGTGGTTTATAAAGTAATTTTTCCATCGTTTTCCAAACAAGGTGTGTTTTAACCTTTTCGACAGAATTAAGGTAAGAATGTTTTTTTAACTTATACGGTAGGTGCGGATATTTTCCACCGTTATAAAATCTTTGAAGATTCCCTTACAATCTTATAAGAATATTTTCAAATAAAATGTTTTATTTTATAAATATATGAATCTTAAATGATTTCGAAATAAAAAGAGATATTTCTCTAAAAAGATTTTTGATTTCATCTATGTCAACATCCTTTGATGGATTTTATGCTTATTTGAAGTTGATTTATTATGATACAAAACTTCTATATTGTATTGATGGTTTTGTGATATGTTTGACTGTGGATGTGTTATTTTTATACCATTCATAGTTTATGGATGAAGTATTTACATTTTGTATGCTAGTTTTAATACGAATGTTTATGTTATGTTTAAACCTTTTCATATGGGAATGCATTGGACTTAATATGTGACGGGTGGAGCCCGCTATAGCTCCTCAATGCATCGGTAGGTCTCATGAGACAAACTAGTGTCTTGTCACAAGGCCTTGGAAAAATCTTATTTTTATTCTTGGCATGAGTCCTTGGCTATGTGGTTATGATAGTCTGGCAATATGCATTACATCGTTATGAAAGTGGTTATTGATATTTCATGTGATTCTTCGATTAGTAGAATATCCATGTGAATAAGTAAATGGAATTATTTCATTTTATTTTTTCTATACTATGTTGAATTTAAAGTTTAAAATGCTTTTGTTTTCGTTATACATTGACTTAAATGTTTATTCTTATTTATGAAAGTTTCCGCTATATTGTTATCCTTACTGGGTATTTGATCTCACCCCTTTTCTATGTTTTATTTTTCCCAGGATGTGAAGAAGTAAATTATGAATGACCTGCAGGGATATTATGAGGGGATAATAGTGTGGTCTATGGAGACAATATGTTGTTGTGGTAGTTTTTCACTTTATGATGTAATGTAAAACTTTATGAATATATCTAGTGTTTCTAAGGCTACTAAGCCAATCGGTCTTTCGAGATTTTATCTTTCTTGTGATCATGCCAATGTTATGTAATAATGCACCGACTCTAGGTAACTGGGGTCAGGGTGTTATAGTTGGTATCATAGGATTTTTAGTACAAACCTTGGAAGCTAGATTTGGATAAAATCTTATTAGAGCACATATATTTAAGATGGACTTTGAGGATTAGTATAGAATAACTTCCTAAAATTTTGGTATTGTAGAGATTTTGTGAGTTTTCCGAGAAATACATCCATGTCTGGATACGAGCAAGTAGAGGCGGCTCTGGCACAGATGTACCTAGGGGTAAAAACCGAAAACACCAATTTGAGCTAGACTCGAACGGGAACTGGTGCACGAAAACGGGCCTTGTTGCACTCTTGGTTATGACACTCCCAGGGGATATGCTTAGGATAACTCTCATTTTCTTTAAAAACATTATGAAGGGTTTATGAGTATATACTTACTCAAAGAAAACATTTTTATGACTATGGATTATATCCATAAATAGTTCAATTTATGTTAAGTGTTTTATAAGTATGGAATCATGTATTTTTATTCATAAACTGATCTAGCTTATTCCATTGTTTAGAATTGGCGCCTAGTGGAAGAAATGAAAACTGTATCAATGCACGCACTCCATGTAGGGATTTCCCTCCTTCTCAAGATAATTATAGTGGAGATGGTGATGCAACTGGTGACGATCAGCTAATCACCATACTTAGACAACTCACTCAGGTTATAAATAATAACCTTACCCCTATGGAGCACCCTGATCCGCAGTGTGGAGGATCAATGTTAGATCGATTCATGAGGAAACAAACACCAACATTCAATGGGAGTACAAATCCCTTAGTAGCTGAGCAATGGATAAATTCCCTAGAGAAAATATTTCAGTCTTTGAAAGGGAAAAAGTTATCATGGCAGTTTACCACCTCACTGGAGATGCTGATCAATGGTGGTCATTGATTTAAAACACGAAGTAAGATGATTAATTATCAAATATGTAATGGAGGGAGTTCAAAGATCTATTTTTAGAAAAATACTTTCCTCGTGACCATCGAGCAGATATGGAAAGCCAATTTCTGAGTCTAAGACAAAAGGAGGATGAGAATGTCTCAATGTATGAGGCTAACTTTACAAGGTTAGCAAGGTATGCTGGATATTATATACGTAACCCAAGAAGTAATATTGATCATTTATTTGATGGGTTAAAACCATTTCTCCATCGAGCATTAGTCTCACAATCCTTCTCGTCGTACGAAGACATTGTCTCATGTTCTATCAAGACAGAAAAGGAATTCTCTAAGTCTTATGACTTTAAAGCAAAGTAAAAGAAGAAGAGATCTACTGATCAATCTGGGAATGGAAATAAGGGAAAGAATGTAAAGGTTGAATATCCATCCTGTGGTAAATGTGGGAATAAAGACCCCGGTACTTGCTTGAAGGGAATGGGCATCTATAACAAATGTGGTGAAAAAGGCCACCAAGCTCGTGATTACAAAGGGAAGAAGGAAGCTACCAATGTTCAGTTCTACAATTTCAGGGAGATGGGACATTATGAAAATGAATGTACTAATCGTCAGGGGAACTTACCTAAGAAAAGGCCAAGGGATCAAGGCCAAGATTTTTTTATCACTACTGTTGAGGTAGAAGCTCCAAAATACATGGTGGCAGGTAATTTAATGGTTTCCTCAAATTTAGAAAATGCATTATTTGATTCTGGATCATCGCATTGTTTCATATCTTCCTAGTTTGCTAATAAAATTAGATATTTCCAATTTTATTTAACAAGGGAGTTGTCAGTTAAAACTCTTAAGGGAAGTATCATTGCAATAAAGTTTTGTGAATCAGTCCCCATTAGAGCACATAAATGTTCTTTATCTGCTGATCTCATCATCATACCTATGATTGAATTTTATATAATCCTCGGTATGGATTGGCTTTTGGATTATGATGCGAAGATTTATTGTAAGAAGAAGGAGGTTATGATTTTTGATGATGATGATAAAGAACACCTTATCTTTAGAGCAGAATCGTCCCCACCTAATTCTTATCTAGATCCACCCCCAGTAGCTCAACTAAATTCAATTATTGGGGAGGAAGAGAATGAAATGACTGTGGGTGAGTAATGGAATGTTCAAATAGGGGATATACCTATTGTGAAAGAATATGTCGATGTATTTTCGGAAGATTTACCTGGACATCCTCCAGAACGAGAAGTTGAGTTTTCCATTGATTTAATTCCTAGATCAAGGCCTATATCGAAGAACCCTTATAGAATGGCCACTGTAGAGTTAGTTGAACTAAAGAAACAACAAGAGGAATTGGGTAATAAGAGATTTATTCTCCCTAGTGTTTCTCCATGGGGATCCCCTGTTTTTTTTGTTAAAAAGAAATATGGATCTATGAGGTTATGTATCGACTATAGGGAGATCAATGCTATAACAATAAAGAACAAGTATCCCCTACCTCGTATTGATGATTTATTTGACCAACTGCATGGAGCTCAATACTTTTCAAAGATTGACCTTCGATCTAGATACCATCAGTTGTGTCTAAAGAAGGAAGACATTCTGAAGACAGCATTTCGAACTAAGTATGGGCATTATGAGTTTATTGTAATGCCTTTTGGATTGAATAATGCACCCTCTGTATTCATGGATCTAATGAATAGTGTTTTCAAGGAATATCTAGATGAATTTGTGGTGGTATTTATTGATGATATCTTGGTATACTCCAAAAGCTACGAAGATCATGAAAATCACTTGTGCATTATCCTGAAGACTCTGAGAAGACATGAATTATATGGGAAGTTTAGCAAGTGTGAATTCTGGCTTTAGGAGATTTCTTTTATTGGTCATATTGTCTCTAAAGATGGAATCTCTATTGATCCTTCTAAGACCAAGGCAATCCAATAATGGCCAGCACGGAAAAGTATAACTGAGGTACGTAGTTTTATTGGTTTAGCAGGTTATTATCGATGTTTCGTCAAGAATTTTGCCTGATTGGCTAACCCATTAACAAAGCTCACACGTAAAGGGGTTAAATTTGTTTGGACAAAACAGTGTGAAGAATGTTTTGAATAACTGAAGAGAATATTAGTCAATGCTCCTATATTGACTCTACCATTGGGGAATGAGGGGTTCGTTATTTATAGCGATGCATTGAAGAAAGGACTTGGTTGTGTCCTTATGCAGAATGATAGGGTTATTTCCTATGCATCACGACAGTTGAAAATTCATGAACAAAACTATCCTACTCAGCAGTTGTGATCTTTTCTTTGAAGATATAGAGGCACTACCTCTATGGTGAAAAATGTGATATTTATACTGATCACAAGAGTTTGAAGTATATTTTCTCACAAAAAGAACTCAACATGAGGCAAAGGAGATGGCTTGAATTACTCAAGGATTATGATTGTACGACACACTACCACCCGGGGAAAGCAAACAAGGTGGTAGATTCTTTGAGTAGAAAAGATCATAGAGTTTTGAAAAATATGAGAATTGAAAGGGATCCAATTTTCATGGATCTAGTGAAGATGGACATGGGAATTACCATGGAAGGTGAAATATCAATTCTTTTTCAAATGTTTGCCAAACCATCTTTACTAGAAATGATTAAGAGTTCTCAGACCGATGATGAAGAATTTCAAAAGAATATTAAAGCTGTGAATGATGGGACATTGAAAGACTTTGTGTAAGAAGATGGAATTTTGAAATTCGGGAAGAGACTTTGTGTTCCCAATATACCTGATCTAAAAAGAAAATTGTTGGATGATGCTCATAGTTCCAATTTCTCTATACACCCATGGAGCACCAAAATGTATAGAGATTTGAAGGAACATTTTTGGTGGGACAGCATGAAGAGGGAGATTGCCAATTTTGTGTCAAGATGTATGGTTTGTCAACAAGTGAAAGCTGGAAGGCAACAGCCTGGAGGATTCATGCAACCTCTTCCCATACCGGAGTGGAAATGGGACAATATTATGATGGACTTTGTCATGGGGCTACCAAAGACTCCTAGAAGGAATGATGCAATATGGGTTATTATTTATCTTCTTACCAAGTCAGCACATTTTCTTGCTATAAGAGAAGATCTACCACTGGAACTTCTAGCAAGACTATATATTAATGAAGTTGTGAGACTTCATGGAGTACCCCTATCAATTGTTTCAGATTGTGATCTTCGTTTTACTTCATGATTCTGGAAGAGTCTTCAGAAATCCCAAGATACTGAACTTCATTTGAGCACTACCTACCACCCTCAGACAGACGGACAATTAGAATGGATTATTCAAACCTTATAATACATGTTGAGATCTTGCTCACTTGACTTTCAGGGTATGTGGGATCAATATTTACCTTTGATAGAATTTACCTATAACAATAGCTTCCATTCGAGTATTCAGATGGCACCATATGAACCATTATACAGAAAGAGATATCGCACACCAACCTGTTTTGATGACTTTGGTGAAAGAAAACTTGTAAGCCCAGAACTGGTGGAGGAAACGATGGAAAAGGTGAAGGTAATCCAAAATCACATCAAAGCAGTTCAAAGTAGGCAGAAGAGTTATGCTGATAATCGAAGGAAGGATTTGGAATTTCAATTCGGTGATCATGTTTTCCTGAAGGTATCTCCATGGAATGGATTCATACATTTTGGTAAGAAAGGTAAATTGAGTCCCAGATACATCGGACCTTTCGAAATTCTAGAATGAATTTGGGTTGTAGCTTACCGTTTGGCAATGCCGCCAAGTCTCTCCAAAGTTCACGATGTGTTCCATGTATCTCTATTGAGGAAATACATGCCTGACCCAACGCATGTACTCACCTATGAGGAATTGGAACTGGAACCTGATCTTTCTTATTGCGAAGAGCCCATCAAGATTCTTGATACGATAGAACAAGTACTGAGAAATCGGACGACAAGTCTGGTAAAAGTTTTTTGGAGAAACCATAAGATGGAAGAGGCAACATGGGAACTTGAGGAACTTATGACGATGAACCACCCGAGTCTTTTCATGCGGTAGTATTCTAGAAATTTCGAGGATGAAATTATTTGAAGGAGGGGATAATGTAACACCCCAAGCTACTTCGGTACGTTTCTCTTTGAATAATGCGATAGTGTGTGTTGTACGCAACATCGAGTTCTGACACACCACAACCAATCAAACTAGCCGTTATGAATAGTAATACCTAATTTTTAAAATTTTATAAATTTTATCTCTCAAAATGGACTTCATTTTTGGATTCGGAGTATCTAATTTAGCCTAAGGTGAAATTTTGGTACTTTTAGGATAACTTTAATATTTTGATGAATAGTGAAAATTACTAAATTTTAATTAAAAACAACTTTTTTAATCAAAATAATTAATAGTGATAAATTATGAATTTGATTAGTTTAAAAGTATATTTAGAATATATTTTTACCATTTAATACAATGTTGTTCATTGGACATAATTCCACAATTAAACCTAACATAAACAAGTATCAATCTTTTGATAGTTATTATATCTTAAAAACACGCTTTTTTGTTTTGACAGCGGGAATTAATTTTAAATTAATTTCTGCCACTTCTGTATTTTGAATTTGGAAAATGGATTCTATATTTTGAATTATTACGTTAAAATTGTGTAAATATGTAACTTTTATTTTTAGACATTTTGAATAATTACTTTGGTAAATATTTTATTTACCATGGTTAAAGGGTAAATCCGGTAAATAAGGGTTAAAAAATAATATTATAATAATATAAATTACCCTAAAACGTGTCCTAACCTTATTGGTTGATACATGTCCGACCATGGGCATCTTTGGGTCGATTTTGGGACCCCATAGTGCCACTTGTAAGTGATAGGGACACTTTATTTTAATTAAGTTAAAATGAATACAAAAATGACACAAGCATATATCGTTTAGCAAAACAGTTTTTACATAGGGTTATATATGTTGGATTTTAGACTATAAATATTAATTATAAAGATAAAAATATTTCCTACATAATGGTATTTTATTTATAATTTTTAGACATTAAATAATTTAATTTATTTATGACACAATGGTGATGTAGTAATTACAATAATAGTGAAAAATTAAAATGGTTGATATTGTAGAAACCCAAATAAATATAATTTGAGACTTTTTATGAATTGAAATAATTTTCTAGGTTAATATGACATGTTAGTATTTATTTAATTAACTTTTTTAGAATTAATCATTCTTTTATGATTTAAAAAAAATATTGAGTAGTGTCAAAATTGACATAAAAGAGTTTTTAAAAAAAATATTATATTATTAATTGATATTAAATTCCTAAAAATCTGAGGTTCGGCCAAGAGACTTATATCATGATAGGTGTATCATTAATGGACCACTTGGGGGTCTCTTGGATTTTTATAGTCAGTTTATTAACCATATAATATAAAAATACAAAGAGACATTGTAAAAGTGAAACTAATTAACTAAGCGTTAATACTTAAAGATAAGGTTAATATAGTAACCCAAACCTATCTAAATTATATTGGTTGAGTGGTTTTCGACCCCTACCCACCTTAACCTCTAAATAACCCACTTTGGAGCCTTTATAAACCAAATATAAATTTATTATAAAATAATATTTCTAGATTTTCCAAAGGTTCCCCTCACCCCTCTTATAAATGGGCACTCTCCCTTCTCATTAACTCACACCTTAAAAGCCTTTTGGTTCGGCCAACCTCTGCTCAAATTCTCTCTCAACTTCCATCAATTAATCCTAGAGGCCTTTCTTTAGTCATAAAGTAAACTTAAGGATCCCTTTTGATCAAATCAAAAGGAAGAACCCGAAGAAAAGGTAATGATTTCACCACCCTTTTTCAAGTTCCTTTCTTCTTCCACATCTTCTTTCATTGTTATTACCATTATAAAATAATAACTCCAGTATCTTATATATACTGTGTTGTTATTATAAATATGGTACAATCATACTCAGTATTCTATCCATCCTTTGAATAACATGTCACCATATGTCGGTACGTACGGCTTACCGTCTCCACGTCGTGGTGTAATTGTTATTCAATAAATTATTATTTGGATAGGTATAATAATGATTTATAATTCATTTAAATAATAAATATAACATTATAATAATTCTGTATATATGATATACCATCCAATTATATATTATTTTAATATCAAAAGAATGATATTGTCGCTCGTGCGTACGTACGGACTACCGTCTCCACGAACGCGATGAGATTCATTCTCCATCGTATCCATTCAAGTCTAATTCTCATTTGATGATTAATAATAGTATCTAAGGACTTGATATAATTCTGGATATGATTAAGATACAACCTATCCATGACAAAAACTACTTACATAACAAAACATATAAAATAAAACGAGTAAGTTAACACCCGAAACAACGATAATACTAAGATATTATTAACAAATCAATGTTAAAAGATCATATATGATATCATATTAATGTATATGATTATTGTATAATTTAATAACAATTATTTCATCATTATACAGGAGGTTAACCTACCCCCAACTAAGGAAAAGTACAAGGTAAGGGTTTATTTCGCAATCTCTTCATTATCTGAGGTTGTTTATACGTGATTATCTACTGGGACCTCTTTATCATCCACATCCATGTTTCTTAAAAATGTATTTCAAATCATTATTTATATTTTATAGACTATGGTATAAATTCATTTATACCCTTGTTTACTTTTATAAGTGGTTTATAAAGGAATCTTTCTATCATTTTCCAAAGAAGGTCTTTTTTAACCTTTTCGACAGAATTAAGGTAAGAATGTTGTTTTAACTTATACGGCGGGTGCGGATATTTTCCGCCATTATAAAATCTTTAAAGATTCCCTTACAATATTATAAGAATATTTTCAAAGAAAATGTTTTATTTTATAAATATATGACTCTTAAATTATTTCTAAATAAAAAGAGATATTTCTCTAAAAAGAGTTTTGATTTCATCTATGTCAACATCCTTTGATGGATTTTACGCTTATTTGAAGTTGATTTATTATGATACAAAACTTCTATATTGTATTGAAGGTTTTTGTGATATGTGTGGATGTTTTATTTTTATACCATTCATAGTTTATAGATGAAGTATTTACATTTCGCATGCTAGTTTTAATACGAATGTTTATGTTATGTTTAAACCTTTTCATATGGGAATGCATTGGACTTAATATGTGACGGGTGGAGCCCGCTATAGCTCCTTGATGCATCGGTAGGTCTCATGAGACAAACTAGGGTCTTAGCACAAGGCATTGGAAAAATATTATTTGTAGTCTTGGCACGAGGCCTTGGCTATGTGGTTATGATAGTCTGGCATTATGCATTCCATCATTATGAAAGTGGTTATTGATATTGCATGTGATTATTCGATTAGTAGAATATCCATGTGAATAAGTAAATGGAATTATTTCATTTTATTTTTTCCATACTATGTTGAAGTTCAAGTATAAAAGGATTTTGTTTTAGTTATACATTGCCTTAAATGTTTATTCTTATTTATGAAAGTTTCTGCCATATTGTTATCCTTACTGGGAATTTGAGCTCACCCCTTTTCTATGTTTTATTTTTCCTAGGATGTGAAGAAGTAAATTATGAATGACCTACAGGGATATTATGAGGGGATAATAGTGTGTTCTATGGATACAATATGTTGTTATAGTAGTTTTTCACTTTATGATATAATGTAAAACTGTATGAATATATCTAGTGTTTCCAAGGCTACTAAACCAATCGGTCTTTCGAGATTTGATCTTTCTTGTGATCATGCCAATCTTATGTAATAATGCACTAACTCTAGGTAACTTGGGTCGGGGAATTAAAAATAAATAATTTTAATAATATAAAAATATTCTTGAAAACTTTTTAGATTACATGTATATGGAATAAAAAGGATTTTGACTAAAGAGAGAAATAAAGTCGTCTTTTTTTAAAAACATTTTCTTAATCATTTTAAGTAACAAAGAGAGAAAAGATGTACTGTTACTTTAAATTTTCATTAATAACCACTTGAGAATAAAATATATTGGTTTTAAGATATAAATATCAAATAATTCCCCCAATTTAGACTCAAACATAAGCAATACTGAATAATGATGAGATTATGAAATAAATCTTTACCTGAGGTCTAATTTCCTTTATACTTGTTCAAAACTCCTATATAAAAAATATATGATTATTATAAATATATTATAGAACAATAATCATATATAAAATACCATATATTATTTACTTATAATCTTTTATAACCAATTTATTAATAATTCATTTTTAAAATATGGGTAATAAATATTTCCTTTTTCATGTATATTTTTGTTCAGTAGTTTCAATCCCTGTATTTTGATCATGATTCCATAAGAAAATTAATTTTAACCATGATATAAATATAATATATATTTATTATATATTTATTTATTTTATTCTATAAAATTTATAAATAGAAAAATGAATTATAATGTTTATTGAGATGGTAGGTCGTACGTACGCATGAATGCTTTTTTCACATATATACAGATGGAATGAAAGAAATATACATAGTAATTCACCTATATATAATTATTATTATACCATATATATCATATATATTCATTAAATTTTTCCTTATTACCATTCTTTTCAAAATATAACAAAAAATGAATCGCATTGCTTTGTGGATGCGGTAGTCCACACGTACTTAGGAGCGACATTATCATTGTCCAAGGGATTTGAAGGTAATAAGGTAGATGTGATATTATTTTTATCTAAGTTTTATTAAGTCATAAATATAATATATAGAAATTAAATCCGTCATTATATCCATCTATGATATCTGGTGATGGAAAATGCATTAAAACGGTTTATGAGGTGGTAGTCTGTCATACACATGATTGACAGTTTTGTTTCCTATTTTATGGAAGATGGTACGTATATAGGTCAATAAATTAACATAATAAAATATAAGAATGTGTTAGATACTTTATTTATTATTTTATCATGTTTTATGAATATTTTAATAAGTTATAAGAAGAAATAAAATGTAAACTCATGGTTAAGAACTATACCTCTTTTTTGGGAAACCTCTATAGTTTTATAACTAATGCCTTTATAGAATGATTTTATGATTAAACTATGGGGATATAAGTAGTTTTAAAGTTTGTAATTAATTTATTTGGGTAGGTATTTTCCCAAAAAAAATAACTTTAGGTGTGAATATAAGAGGATAGGGGTGGACTTTTAAAAGTTGGATAGCGGAAACACTTGAAATTTTTGAAAAGAATAAAACATTTCCAAGTTTTACTTACCTAAAATGGATCTAAAATGGACCATTCCTAAAACTTATTTGATATAAGGTCAAACTATTTCCATATAATATAAATTAGACAAGTTTTTATGTTATTTATTTTTCAACCAAGGTTGTTCATTGCTAAATGGAGTATGGTTTGTGTTTATTGTCAATCCTTCGATAGAGGATCAAGGATTTTGCATGGAAATGGTTTTTACTATTAAATCCAAAAAAAAAATTCAAGGTGGCATAATTCCCCAGTGTTTTCCAAATTTTTGGGCGTGAAAATTTGAAAATGGAAAAAAAATGGCAAAGGAAGTTGCGTGCAAGATTTTAGGTGTTTTGGAAACTTGCAAGGAAGGCATGTTTCGGGATCAGAATGCCAAGAAATATCAAAGGAAAAAAGTGCACGAGATTCTGAAGTATGTGCACAAAATATCAAGGTTGCGTGAAAGAGAATTACACATCAAATAAGACATCAAATATATCTTTCTCACTCAAATATAATCTTGCATGCCAAAATAGTTCTTGTGTGAAAAAGGAAAATCTTATGAGCAAAAGTCAAATATTGCGCACCACATCTTAAAGGCCTATAAATTGGAAGCTACCACCACTGGAGAAGTAAGTAATTCTAACGAAGAATTGGGAGATCTGTCATGCTAAATATTTCCGTTTTTAAGGAAAATCTTGTGCACCAAATCATATATTGCATTCCAATAGGGGATCATGCATGAAAAAGAAAATTTTGCAAGTAAAAGTAAGATTTTGCACACACAAGGTAGGTTTTGCGTGTAATTGTTAGTGTAAGTTGGTTACATATTCTGATTATTTGGTTTAGTGGTTCAGTGCTTTCAAGTGCATCAATTCAAGACTTCGATGCAAGAATTTTCTCGTGCTGAACAGAGACAAAGACTTCAATTAAAATCTATTAAAGTGACCTTCAAGTCGATAAAATTGAGTTAGAATTCTCTCAAGGTAATGAGCTAGGAGAAGTTGATGGAAGTGATTTGAAGGACGTAGTGAGATATCCCTGATCCACTATAAAGGTAGTTTGCCTAGCATAGAGTGATTGTGACTGAACCTTGTAATCCACAAACTAGTGAACAGTAGTGGATTTAGGAATGACCGATACATTGTTGGTGTATGCTCATTGGACGAAGCCCTTCATGGTGAACCAAGTAAAACTGATGTGTCATCTCCCTTCATGTGGTTGTTTTTTTTCTTTTTATATCATTCATACATGTTTAATAGGTTCCTACCAACGTTGGAACAAGATTCATCACTTTAAAAGAAAAATTCGACACCCTGATTCACCCCTCCCCTCTCAGGGTGTTCTAGGGTCCAACAAGTGGTGTTAGAGGGAGGTTCCCAAATGTTAATTCTATTATTTTTACTTTATGGAGAATTCAATGAATGTTAGAACAGTACCCCTATTTTATGGAAATAACTTCTAGATATATAATAACAGGATGAGATCCCATTTAAGATCACTCAAAATGGATGTTCTGTTTTCCACTCTTCAAGGGATTAAACTCAATGATACAACAAGATTTTATATGACTGATGCAGACAGGAAGTTTCTTAATGCAGAATCAAATGGAAAAAATGCTCTCACTATAACACTATATGATCATATCTATATGAAGGTGACGAGTTTCACCTCAGAAAAGTATATATGGGAATATCTAAGGAATATTTATGAAGGAGAAAACAATGTGAAAGAGGTGAAACTCTATGTACTTCATAATAGGTTTGATGGTCTGAAGATTCATCCTGATGAGAATGTAGATTACTTTTTTAATCGAATTTTTGAAGTATTGGGAGAAATTCGAGGTCATGGAGAGGAAATGAAATACATTGATATTGGAAATAAAGTCTTGATAAGACTTCCACCTATGTACAATGAAAATTTGTCATCCCTTGAAGAAATATATCTATCTAAACTATCTCTATATGATCTTATAAGTAGTCTAGTGGAATATGTGATGAGAGTCAAACTAGAAGATGATACGACTCATGTTAGCAAGGAAATAGTATCCAAAGCCATGGAAAAACTGGAAACTTCAGGAGATATTGGTGGTGAATATGATGAGGAAAAAATAAATTCTTTCTATCATTGCAAAGAAACTCAAGAAGGGAAAAGGTAAATTTAAAGGTAGGTTGCCTCTTGTATGTTTTTGTTGTGGAAGAGTTGGGCACATTTCCTCTCAGTGCCAAAGAAAGTTTGATGATTAAGAGAGTGAAGCGGAAGACATCGAGAAGCCTCATAAAAGGTTTTTCAAAATGGGAGACTTAAAAACTAGAAATAAAGTACACAAGAAGGGTTTTGTATATGAAGAAGAAGATAATGATAATGAATTCTATGAATAAGAAGAACCATAATTTAAAATTGGAAACCATAATACCATGATGGCTACCATTGAAAATTCAGAACCTTTAATCGATAAAGATAGAGATAATCAGATTAATTCTAATATTGATCCCTTGTTTTAACTTAAGGGTTCCATTTTCAAGATTGATAATAAATTTAAGAGATGCAATAAGTGGAAAGAAATGGTGTAAGAATCATCAGAATATGTTGATGAGATTAAAGTTGAAATTGAATGACTAGAAGAACTAGTGATTATACAGTCTTCAATCCTTGAAAACACATATGATGTTGTGGAACTAAATATTATAATTAAAGAAAAATAAAAGGTCATTAATGAACTTATGTCTAGACTAAAAGAGAATTCAAATACTATTGAGGGTCTTGAAAGAGAAGTTGTTACTCTTATGAGTAAACTTAAGAGTTAATCAACAACAAAAGAGGGAAATAAAAAGATACGATTTGGAAGATTCTCATATGAATAATTACTGTTAAGAGATAAACATGGTTCTAATGGTGTTTAAAGTATTTTGAATGATCAGAGACCTATACGCATGGTAAATAGTGGAATTGTTTATTATGCCAAAACATCAAATGATGAAAATAAAGTGAACCTGAATAAAGACAAGATAAAAGTTGGTAATGTCAAAAATTCACCAGAATTATCGAAGAAGAGACCCCTCAATCAACCAGAAAAGGGAACTGAAGGTTCTTCTCGAGCTCCTAAAAATAATAGGAAGTCAAGCAATTTCCCCAAGAAATAAGTAATGAGGAGAAATAGAAATGATAATACATATCCTCTCATGAAATGTTAGTTATGTGGATATTTGGGTCACACCATGTCATATTGCGAAGAAATAAGAGCTATCTGAACGGTGAATAGCTAGGAGTTCGACAAAGGAGAGAAAATTCATAACCTAAATATTATAGATGAAATAATTTATATGGATATTGTTTTCATTGTTTTAACATTGGCCACAAAGCTCTACATTACAAGAAGAGGAATGACAAGATATTTTCATACAATACTCAGAGACAAGTGAATACTCACCAACCAAACTGTGTTGCTATCTCAAATAGGTTTTATCCCTTGTAAGAAGAGTATGAACATGAAGAACCCATGTACATAGAATATATACATTAAATGCTATTGGTTTCCTACACTCAATCCAATATCTCATTGAAAGAAAATAGGAAAAGTGAAAAATAGAATCTTGTAGAAGTATCCATCAAAGATACAAAGAACAAAAACACCTAGATTATTGATAGCGGATGTTCATCCCACATGACAGGGAATACTGACCTCTTAACAAATGTTAAGAAAAGATTTGATAGAACAATAAGGTTTGGAAATGATAGTTCTTTGAAGATTAAAGGCAGTGGAAGTTCTGATCTAGATAATAGAGATATCAAGAAAACTGAAGTCCTTTATGTGGATGGTGTGTGTCACAATCTTCTCAGTGTGAGTCAAATTTATAACTAGAGACTTATAGTTACTTTAAATCAAAATGGATGCACTATAATGGGAAGGATATGGTATTCTCTAATGAAAGGTTATAGAACAGATGGAAATTTATATTAGGTTGATAGTAAAGAGAAAATATGTTATCTAACAGTTTAAGAAGAAAACAACCTGTGGAATCAAAGATTATGGCACATCAGTTATCAATACATGGAAAAGATATATAAACTAAATATAGTCATGTATATCCCTAACCTGAAGTGTGAACGAGAAAATACATGTGATTCTTGTATATGAGGGAAGATGGTTGGCAATTTCTATAATCTATATAAGAAAATAGAATCTAATCTTATTGACCTCATTCATACAGATGTGTGTGGACCGATAAATTTTTCTGGAATTCAAGGAGAACTATACTTTTTCCTTTTCATAGATGATTACAGTAGAATGGAATGTGTGGTGGACATACATAGGAAAAGACAAGTGCTTTATTTCCTCAAAACATATCGCAGGATCACTGAGAATGACATTGGAATGACAATCAAAGTTCTCTAATATGAAAATAGAGGGTAATACACATCGATTGAGATTGAAAATTACCTGGAGAAACATGGAATATGGAATGAGGTGTCTATTGTGAGAACTCCACAACAAAATGGGGTAGCTGGGCACCATAATCTATAGGTGAACAACATATCCAGGACTATGATAATAGAGAGTCATATCTCTCACCATTACTAGAAAGAAGTTGTTGAAGCTACAGTTCACATTCAAAATCAAACAGGTCTTTATATGGGTGAGACAAAGAAACTATATGAGTTGTGGAATGGAAAAAAACCCTATTTGAAATATTTTTATGTTTTTAGAAGTAAGTGTTTCATCTGAATCAAATAAGAAAGTCAAGGTAAGTATGGTGCCGATGTAGATGTAGGAATATTCCTTGGATACCCAATGAATATAAAATCCTACAAGTGTTTCAATAAGCACTTGGGAAGGATTCTAGAAAGCAGTGATGTTAATATCATTGAAGAGAAAACCAAAAAAGCTTTAGGGAATTCCTATGCTGATAAGATTGAATATGAGTTTGTATGTGAACCTGGAAAAAATGGAAATACAGAAGTAGAAGATGGTGTATAAAACTCTCAAGAGTCAGATCATGTTGTTGAATCATAAGAGGAATTATAAGAGGAAACCATGGATAAAAAGAATTAGACTGAACCTCACATGAGAAATAGAAGAGCAGAGATTGGTTCATCTAACATGATTTGGGAAATAAGTGTGCCCAAACAGACAAGGATAATGATTAATAATGAACAATATGCATTCTTATCTATGGTGGAACCATCCTCATTTAAAGAGGAAAAAAAGGATGAATCATGGGTGAAAGCCATGAATAAAGTGTTAGATTATATTAAAAAGAATCAAACATGGGATCTGATCAAGAGACCCAAAGGTCACAATGTGATTGGTACAAAGTGGATTTTCAAGAACAAGTTTGATGAGCATGGAAGTTTTGTCAGAAACAAGGCACGAATGGTATATAAAAAAATTCACAGATTGAAGGTGTCGATGTTGAATAAACCTTTTATCCAGTGGCTAGACTGGAGTCAATCAGGCTTTTTCTTACCATGTAAATCCAAAGAGGATATAAATTATATCAAATGGATGTCAAGAAAAAAAAATTGAATGGTTTTCTTGAAGAAAAATTCTATATCTAACAACCCGTGAGTTTTCTTCTTGGTACTGCTGAAACAAAGGTTTTCAAAGTAATGAAGGCCCTCTATGGTTTGAAGTAGGCACCACAATAATGGTATTAATGGCTGGATTCTTATCTCAAGAAGCTGGAATTCAAAATAGGAGGAGTAAATCACAATCTATATGTGAATAATTCTCTAAAAGATCCGTTCATGGTTCAAGTTTACGTTGATGAAGTTATATTTGGTGGTAGCAGACATAAATTAGGGGATGAATTTTCCAATAACATGAAAAAAAATTGAAACGTATATGATTGGGGAGATCACATAATTCTTAGGGTTGTAGGTATTCAAAAGAAGGATTACACATTCATTTCTCAAGAAAATTATTCAAGAGAGATGTTGAATAAATTTAATATGCATGACTCCAAACCGATATCATCTCTGATTGTTGTTGGAACCAAACATGGAAAGCATGAGGATGGTACCTCTATAGATACCACCATGTACAGGAGGATTATTGGAATATTATTGTTCCTAATGGTGAAATTGCTTGATATTTTCTCTCCAACATGCCTAGCACCCCAATTTATGAGTAATCCAAAGGAAGAAAAAATGATAGTAGTAAAAATAATCATGAGGTACATTCAAGGTACACATTATTAGTGGTTATAATTTGCTACATGAAGGGATAGTGAATTATCAGCATTTTCTGATGCTGATTGGGCTGGAGGTGTAGTGTACAGAAATTCCACCAGTGGTAGAGAATTCTATATTGGGAAGAAATGTGTTGGATGGATGCACAAGAAACAATAAAGTACTTCTCTTATTATTTTTGAAGCTGAGTATATCTCTGCTACAAAGGCATGCACTCAACTATTGTGGATGAAGAAACAACTGACAGATATTGATGAAGAATTTAAATAACCAATGGTGATTCACTGTGATAACAAGATAAAAATTGATCTTACAAAGAATCCTATTCAACATTCTTGTATGAAGACATTGAAATCAGGTATCACTTTATCAAAGAAAGAGTTGAACAAGGGGTCATTAAAATGGTGCATGTTGAAACTAATGATCAATTGGCTGACATGCTGACTAAACCACTTTCATCACATGTGTTCAAGAAGAATCGGTTGAACCAAGGTGTTCAATATCCTCCCAGTGCATGAGGAGGTTACGGTTATTCCCTTCTCCCCAGTTTTTTTAACTATTTTAATATATTTTAGAATGTGATGTAGGTTTTTAGAGCAGATATGATCCAATGGAGCATGGGTTTTTACCCATAAAATATCCAAATATTGGTCTTTGGGTTTATTTACAATGGGGGAGAATGGATAAATTCAACCCATACGTTTCAGAATAAAATAGAAGGTACAATAGTGTTTGAAAAATGGGGGAGAATAGTGAGTTAAGGAGTGGTACAATTCTAGAGAATTGAGAATAGAGAAATTCAATGGGAGATATTAAATGATACAAATTTAGGTGTAGAATGAAAAAAATGGTTGCTGAATAATGGAGAATGGAAAATGTATTTACAGGTTTTGAAATGATCAGAGCTTAGCTTGGACATCATTGAACCTTCCAAGACACGAGAACCCAATCCATGCTCCTCTTGAATTCTCCATCGAGCATTTCTCACATAGACTTAGAGTGTTGGGAGTGTTTTTTATTGTGTATAATTTTTTGGTTGAGGCGGTTACTTGATTGAATTTATGTACAAATTTCCAACAAACCCAAAGGGGGATATTGTTGGAACCAAGGATGTTCATTACTAAATAGAGTATGGTTTGTGTTTCTTTTTAATCCTCAGATAGAGGATCAGGGAGTTTGAATAAAAATGGTTCTTACTTTTCAATCAGAAAATAGTTTTGAAGTTGGCTTTGTTTCCTAGTTTTTTCCAAATATTTGGGCCTTAAAATCAGAAAATGGATAAATTTGTTTTTTGGAAAAGGAAGTTATGCGCAAACTTTTAGCTGTTTTGGGAAATAACGTGCAATCCATGTTTCGGGATTAGAATGCCAAAAATTTCAAAGAAAAAAATTCGTGAAAGTTTTAAGAATGTATGTAAAAGATTAGGGTTGCATAGAAGATCCTTACACACCAAATACAACATCAAAATGGATATTTCATGCTCAAAGAGAATCTTGTGTGAAAAAGTAGTTCGTGCGCACAAAAGAAAAATATTATGCGCAAAAGTTAGATCATGTATGTTGCATCTTAAAGGCCTATAAATAAGAGGCCACCCCACTAAAGAAGTAAGTAATTCTAACGAAGAATCAGGAGCTCTATCACGCGAAATATTTATGTGCGAAAGGAAAATATTGCATGCCAAAAAAAATCTTTCACACTAATAGTATATCTTGAATGAAAAGGAAAATCTTTCATGAAAAAAAAAGATCTTGCATGCACATGGTAGGTGTTGCACGCAATTGTCAGTGTAGGTTGATTACATGTTCTGAATATCTAATTCCGTGGTTTAGTGATTTTAAGTGCATCAATTCAAGACATCGATGCAAGTAGTGTCTCGTGATAAACAGAGACAAAGAATTCAATTAAAATATATTGAAGCGATCTTCATGTAAATAAAACTGAGTTAGACTTCTCTCAAGGCAGTGATCTAGGGGGAGTCAATGGAAGTGATCTGAGGGACGCAGTTAGCTATCCATGAACCATTGTAAAGGCAGTGTTACTACCATAGAGTGAATGAGAACAAACCTTATAATCCAAAACCTAGTGAACAATAGTGTATTTAGGTGTGACTAACACACTGTCAGTATATGCTCCTTGGACTTAGCCCTTAGTGGTGAACCAAGTAAAACTATTGTGTCATCACCCTATATGAGATTGTTTGTTTTCATTTTATATCCTTCATACAGGTTTAACAGGTTCCTACCAACACGGGAACAAGATCTGTCACTCAAAAAGAAAAACTAGACACCTGGATTCACCCCTCCCCTCTCCTGGTGTTCTAGGTTCCAATAATTTGGATTCATATCTTTTTAGTTTCACCCCCGGGTAAACTCGTTTTAAACATAACAGCGATAATTAAGTTTTACTATTTTTACTATTAAATATGAACAAAAAATAATTTACAATTATTTCCTAATATTAATATATTTCATTAAAAATATGGTCTATATTATACCAAATTCTATTCTCATAATTGGCATGATTTAATTTTAAATTAAACCCGCAAGTGTGATGAAAAAACGATTTTCCAAAGAAATATTCCTTATAAAATGTTTTATATCAAAATTCAAAAAAACATTGATTAAAATGAAACAAATTGTGTTAATAATAATTTATTTTAATAAATATTAATTTTATAATAATTTTAAAACAAAATGGAAACTTTTAAATGTTTTAAACAAAAAGGAAGTTTTCAACAAAAATTAAAAATTTCACTATTCATCGAAAAAATAATCTTTTCAGAACTTTTTTGATGTTATGATTTAAAAAGAAATTAAAATACATTATATAAATGTGGTAAAAATTAATTTTAAAATATGTGTGAAAAATGCGACTAAACCACTTTTTCAAAAAAATGGTTTTTAAGCATAAAACTAGATTTTTTCTTATCTCATGCCTAGAATAAAATATTTGATGAATGATTAAACATTTCTTTGAATATATATTATATAAATTTCATGAAAACAATTCCTTAATAGTGATTAATTTAATATATTAAGATACCAACACATTGGCACATAAAAACAATTTTTTAGGAAAATATTTATTTCACTTTCAAATAATTTTTTTTTATTTTTAATCAGTTGATAACCAATAAATAATTAATAAATGAGTAAACCTTTTTATTTTCATAATTTATTTACTCATATTCATACCTTCCAATTTAATGGATAGTTTATTTTGCTATACAATTGTATGATTCTTTTGGACTTGAGGTTTCATGTATCACAAGCTATCAAAGATATTGAATTTAAAAACAAATATATTGTTCAGTCTTGAGGTGTTATATTAAATAATGTTTTATGATTTTAAATTATGATACCATAATTTTTTTATCTAAAAAATATCCCTTTAATATTTTTTTTCTTTTTATTTATGATCTAACAGTTGTGACTGGTTGATTAGTTTACCTTACTAATCATTCAAGCTCACCCATTTTTTATATTTTCATTATCCATATTATGAAAATGATTATATCATATGACATGTCTATAGGATGTTCTTGAGAAAAACGTTTATGTAAAAATGTTCACAAGTGTTTTAAAATAGTATTTTTATGTAACTATACTCTGGGATACTAAGTCTTTGGTTCCTTTAGTTGTGTAACTATTTTTTAAAATGTATTAATTAAACCATAGTATCAATATATTATATATATATGTTTAGTATGGGTTGTTATAGTTGGTATCATAATATGGATTAGTTATTTTCATATATTGGTTTATTTAGATTTGGTTTTTAGGTTAGAGAACATTATTCAAACCCCTAGATATGAGTCTAAGTATATGATAATATCCTGAAATATTAGTAAAGTTGTGAGTAAGTTGTTTTCCTATAAATAAATCCCTATATTGGTATTGTAAAGTGGATGTGTTTGTGGAATATATTCACCTAGGGTAAATCAATCCAAAAAGGGTTGGCTGATAATTGACTTGAACATTACCCTGATGCATGATGAGTGGGTCTAAGACTAAACACCATGCTAGAAACTCCTAGGTTATGTTAATTGGGTTGTCATATTCTATTTGAGAACCACTATAAAGGATTTATTTCTTTGTTAATTTTAGGTATTGGGTTGATAATCATAAGACAACCCAACTTAATGTAACATAGGTCAGAATAAGATTGATATTGTCTTAACTTAAGGAACTATAGTTTAATGTGATAATATAAATGAACAAGAGGTTTTAATATTGAATTCCTTTTATTATTATGATAATTCCAGTATATTATTGATGTTTTGACACTCTTGTCAACCCTTTAGGTTTTAATAATGAATTAAACTATAAAGAACCATGGTTGTTGGGTACAATATGGAGATTACCTCAAAAAAACAATCTAAATGAGACTTAGAGTGAGACACATTATGATTATTCCAAACCATATATCCCAAAATATGATTAACAATGTAATCATAGTCAAAGTTCCAAACATACTGAATAAGGGAGGAATGGAGTCTCATGAAAGATCGTGTGATAAATCTAATGGTGGAAATCTGTTCAATTTTCTATATGTCAAAATTTTGGGATGAAGAACCAAGGTAATTTCCTCAAGTGGATTGGAAGATGCTTTTCTTATAGAAGAGGGGTCATAGATCATCAAACTAATAAAATTAAATGAATATAATTTTTATAACAATAGGAGTAGAAAAAATTCATCCAAAAGAACCACTAATGGTCCAATTCCATCAGTGTAGAAAACATAGACATTATCTAAGTCCATTTCATGGTCATGTGGGTGATAAGGATAATAATAGTGAATAAGTATCACAACCAATGGAAGAAGGTGGATTGTTCTCAATGACTACTGATGATATATATTTTGATAACCAAATCATATACTCTAGAATTGTGAATATGGGATATTTATTATATCCACTCTAAGTTACCTAGATTTTTCACTAAGTGTACCACCCCATATATTTATTTATCAAATAAAAGATCTAGTTGTATGATGACTTAATTTATGAATTTATGTTTATGAGAATATAATTCTTATTTTGGGTCATTTGGATGGATTTAGAGTAATGATGGTAATGGATTAACTATTTTAACATAGAATCCATATTCACTGATCATGGTCAGATTACCAACAACATCCTCTCTATTAAAAATTTATTGGGTCGAAACAGCAATCAGTATCTACCATGGAGATACTTTAAGATCACTATAATAGAATCCAATAGAAATTAATTTCTTTCTTAATAATCCATCAATGAATTTCCACCATGTGTAGGATCTTATGTTTTTAGAGAATTTTAAATAACCATTCCAATAGTGGATGGAGAATAAAACCCCCCACAATAGTTTCTAGTACAATAAGATACGGTGGTTAGTTGAAAAAAAGGGGGTTCCTAGTGAACTCATAGCTCGGATCATTTCAAGAATCAAGTTCAATGCCACAAAGCCTACGGGCCCTTACAGCTTGTGAGGGAAATAGTTTGGGTCTTAGAAGGCCTTATATGGGTACATAAAGAATCGCCCGAAATAGAAGTAGTGGGGCATTCATCCCACATAAACATTTATCTGAGAGGGTTTTACATAAAATTCCTTGTAAGGACATATGTAATCATAGGGTATTAAGGCTAGTTACAAAGTTAAGGGATAAGTTGGAGAGGTTTTAGGCTTTTTTAGTGGAAGATAATACTATGGAAGGGGATGGGAGGGATCTAGATGTGGATCTCAATGAGACTTATGAGGAGGAGAAGTATTCTTTATTGACTTCATCCTTCAACTTCAAATTTTTGACATCACTGGAAAGTTGAAGGACCATGAGGGATGAGATATAAGACTTTGTGGTTTAGCTATTATAAAAATAGGGAATTACATTTCATACCTTAAACCAATTGATGATAATATATCACTATAGGTATAAACTATGAACTCATGGAAAAAATAAAATAGTTCATAACACCAGACCATGAGAGGTATTTAACTCAAACGGTTGATAAGAAACACAATATTGGGATTATGCATATTTTAATTAAATAGATGTGGTTGATACTTTATTAGAAAATTAAATCTCAAGTAAACTTATAGATACCCTTAGATAATGTCATTAGCAAGTAATAATTTAAATTTTTAGCCCATAATTTATTCAAGGAGGAGAATATAACGACCTAAGATTTCACTGTATATTCTCATTAAAAAATAATATATTAAATAGTGTGTTTCACACACTATACTAATATAAAATTAAAAAAACATGATATAATTGAAATTATAAATATGACCATTAAATGATAGTTGTTAAATTATCCGATATAAATTTATGTGAATATATTAATAAAATCAATAAAGAAAGTATAATGAAATGAAATTAAGAAGCATAAACCACCTTTATAAAGACCATTTCTTAGTGCTCAAAAGGGAGGTAGATTCACTAGGGATTAAACTGGTCCAATTCCAATCCAAACATGATTAATTATGGTTTAAGAAAAAACATATATAAGAGAATTTCAAGCACGTAAATATTTCCACAAGATCTATGTTAGTCGAACCACCAACCAAAACTATAAATAGTGGTCATCTGATTCTTAGGTATTGTGAAAACATAATAAGTGGTTATGTGAGTAAAAAATAGTATTAAATAAACATTTAATAAAATATTTATATGTATAGATATATCATTAATTTTTATACTTTTTGAAATGTCATTTTTTCTAAATTCACATTATTCATAGAAAATGTATTTTATGGATATTAGTATTTTATTTTAGGGAACTAAGTTTTTAATTATTAAATAGTAATTTTATATATTGATTTAAATAATAATATTTTAACACTATATTAATTAGTAATTTATAATAAAAATAATAGTTAATATACTAAAAGTTATTTACCTATAAAAACATATTTTCACTATATTTTATATTTTTAATTAAAAAATAAAATAAAAAAATATTAGGATTTTAATTAAAAAACAAAATTATTTTGGGATTTATTATTGAAATATTAACATAATAAAAAAATTATTTTTATAAATAAATTTATTTTTTTATGAATAATGCAATATATCGTTTTTAATAATACTGTGGATTTTACCCCATTATCAGTATGTAAGTATGAGATAGAAAATTATGAAAAAATATAAATGAAAAAAATATATATTTTATAATTTACATTATATATTTTAAAAAAATATTTATTTTTACAAACCTATGATTGATATTTTAGAACTGAAGTAATAGTTTTCTCAAAAATGATTTTAATACATTATAAATTTATTAAATTAAAATTAATTTTAAAAAATTAAAAAATAAACAATAAAATATAGATTTAAATTTTATTATCAGTAGGTCCTATTTAATTAAAAATGGCCATTTTATTTTGAAGCATAAAAATTAGATTTCGTGGATTAAAGTTAATTACCTTACTAATGGTAAAACTGGTTTTCTAAAAGAATTATTTATAAACATTGTGTAATTTTTTGTCTAATAAAATAAATTAATCGTTACAAAATAGTTATTAAACTTATCTATAAATATATTAACATTCATTCATTTAGTAATCAATACTAACAATGATTAAGAACACTTAATTGTGAAAACATTTTTTCTATAAAAAATGATTAAATATATTATATAATTTAATTTAAAAATTAATTTTATTATATTTAAAATTTTATTTTATTAAATATATTATAAATTTAGGTTAATCACAACTAAATTTAGTAATATGGGTTTCCTTATATTTATAATAAAATATAAATTACTTAGTTAAAAACGTGTTTTCATAGTAAAGACTAAAATGATAAAATTTAAAAATATAATGGTAAATAGATAAAAACATGTTTAAAACATGAGTGGAAATTATTTTATAAGGATTTTATAACCCAATGACACCCCAAAGTCCATTATTTCTTACTTTTTAAGTCTTTTACCCCCATATAGTGTAATAATATCATTGAAAAGTAAATAGGTATTCACAAAAGTTATCCTTTCTTTATTTATAAAAAGGGACACTTTCACCCCTTTATGCTATGCCCAATACATATAATTGCATCCTAAAACTATGAATTTTTTATCCTTATATATGTATATCTCATGTTCAAATTCATATGGTCTAAATTATTTATCCTATTCCCTTAATTTCTATGGAGACTTTTAAGAGAAAGTTCAAAATCTCAAAGTGAGTATTACTTAATCCTTAACATTTTCTTCTTAAGATTTATCTTTCAAAACTATCCTTATAATTCTAATATGATAACCATAGTATATTTATTATACTTAATTTTTATTATATTAATATAATATACCTTATTTTTTTCATTTACATTCAGTTATAAAAATAAAAAACACAAATTTTGTGTTGTGTGGACTATCTTCTCCACGAAATATCATTTATAGTTTTCCATATTTATTTTCTTACTTAATAAGAACCATATAAAATATGATTATATAAATTAAAAACATATAAATAATATAATTCTTCTTCTTTTATATGGTCATTATACACTTCCTTAACCATACTCACCCATTGAGATATAGAGTGTTCATGTTTGGGTTTGGTTTAACCACCTACTTTAACAATGCTATAAAACTCTATCATGGATGACTATTAGAACTTAAATACTGATTTTATTAAAATTTAATGATAAAAATATAATTTTTTATCTATAATGGTTATATTAATTATTTATATTATTATTAAATTATCTTCTTTGATTGCTAAAATTTCCAAAATAAGATAAAACCAATTTAATTTCCACACAAAAGTAAGAGAAAACTGTATAATAAATAAATAGAAAATGATAATAAATGGTGTATATTAAATTAAATATATAATAATAAGATTAATTAGAAGATATATAATAAATTAATTTAATTATTCAAGTGTTTAGGCTCATGCACCAAATAAATATGGAACAAGGTATGAGTTCTTTGTCTCAAATTTTAATTCCATTAGCCTTGTTTATATTATATGACATGTTTTATTTTTTAGGGTGAAAATAAATCCCCATTATCATTTTGTATCATTATTCACATATATTTAATATTTTTTAGTGTTTTATTCCAATTTTATTCTCTCATTTGTTTTTAACTTAATGATTATAAAAGTTGCAAGGGTTATTTTGGATGAAATGTTTTTATTGAGTTTTAATCACTCAACTTTGATTATAATATTTAAAGAGTAAATTATCCTACCCTATGATGATTTAATATTGTATTTACATACTATAATTTTGGGAAATCATGTTCCACATTGAGTCCTTATTTCTTTATAAATCTATTATTTTATAAAAAATAATTTTTTTAAGAATAATTCACATCTCTTTTAATGGAGTTTTATTCCATATCCCTATTATTTCTTCTCACCAATATTCTCCTTTACCTAGTGGGAACTCAAATTGTTTTTATCTAAAATGGTCCTTTTATTCCCATTTATTCATTTTTAAAAAAACCTTTCATTATCCCTTTTAACTATTTGGGTTTTCAATAAAGGTGTTTTAAAATACTAAAAATGATTTTCCTTACCGTGATTTATATTATTCCCTTATCCTTAAAATATTTTACATATTATTTATTTATTTTCATTATATCTTTATTAGAATTTTTTACATTAATTTTTTAAGAATCTTTCTCTTCATCCTAAAAAAATGGTTTTTGGAAAGTGACTAGAAAATTATTTTCTTCTATGATGATATTAATAAATTCCTTAAAGAAAAATCCTTTTTTAATTTTCCCTTCCGTTTTTAATAGATTCTTATACAATTAGATAATGGTTCATAAATATCAATATATGTGATCTTTTTAAATAATTATTTTGGGTAATAATTTTTTTTTAAATCAAATGATCATGTTTTTTTGTGAAACCTTTTGGAAAGGTTATGAAATATATTTTATTCCCATGGGTTATTTATGATAATTTGAATGATTTTTATTTTAAATGGAACTCATATTTATGGATGATGATAGTTTGTGTCCTATATCACCCTCAAATTCATTGATTAAGGTTTTATATCTCCTAAGATAACTATGAGAATCCGGTAAGTAATTCTCACTCTGCTATAGAAATTTGGTTGTGAGGCATACTCCATTATGGGAATCATGTAGAAATGCATGATCTATTATATTATGGGAATTAGGTGTTAAATTCCACCACACTATGTTATGTTTGTTTTTAATTGTTTTTTTACCACTTTTTTCCCTTTATTATTATTTTTTTATAATATATTTAAAATATTATGGTATTCCATGTTCTAAGATGTTCTATTTTCTTATATTATAATTTCATATTTTTTTTAATATTTGTTATGTGTTTATAAGTCATGTTTTGATTACCTTTCTTTGGAACTGGGTTTCTATGTCATGATACTTAATTCTCAAAAAAAATTATTATAACTAAATATATCATAATATTTTCATCCAATATTTATCCCTTTCTCATGTTTTCCCTCATGAATATGATCTAACAGTTATTACTATTTAATATGTTTCCATTATTGAGTATTAATGGTAAATACTTTCTTTTATCCATTCCCTAGGTTATAAATATTAGTATATCATATGAGATATCTAAAGTAGGGTCTAAAGGAGAACGATTAAGGATAAATGTTCACAAGTGTTTTAAAATAAGATGATTATGTATCTAGTCTCCAAGACACTAAACCTTCAATTCATTGGGTTGTGAGATTATTTGTGAGATTTTTTAATTAAACCATGGTGTCAATGTATAATTTATTTATGTCTATCATGGGTCTTTATTGTCAGTAATTAAAATGGGAAAAAAATAATTTCCAATATAATTGATCATGGGGGAGATTTTGATAATAAATATTTTAATGAGATTTGTGCTTTACAAGGTTATAATAATACCCATTTCTCCTCCTAGAACACCTCAAAAAAATGGGGTTTTCAAAAAATGGAATTAATATCTTAAAAAATATCAATATACCTCTTGAAAATTTTAAAACTATCTTAATAATTTTGGTATGAGTTGAAAAATACCACTTATTATATCGAAAATAGTGTTCTCATAAGACCCCTTCCCAAAAAATACCCCTTATTAACTTTGTCAAAAAAATATGAAAGTTGGATTTTTTTAAAGTGTTTAAATGTAAATTTTATGTAATTAAAAATAAAGAAAACCTAGGGAATTATTTTCTAAAATCTGATGAAGTAATATTTTCTTGGGTTCTCAAAATCCAGTAAATCATATTGAGTCTTTTATAAAAGAACCAAAACTATTAAAGAATCCATTCATACCGAATTTTATGAAAATAGTTTCAAACCATTATCCCAATTTAAAGCTTTTTTGCATAGACTTGAACCTTTGAATTTTAATGAGTAGCCTTATACTGAAGAGCCTATCAAAGATGAATATCCTTTTAGTCCTTTACCTAATGATTTGAAAAAATCTAAAGGAAATCCCTTGGAAAATATTATTAATGATTTTAAATATGGTACTCATACTTGAAAATCTCTATTAAATAAAGTTGAGTGTCTTTTTTAATTATTTTCTTGAAAATAAAAACCTTGATGATGATATTAATGATGAAAATTTGTATTTTTCTCTGCCCAAGTGTTTCTTTCTTCCTTCGGTGACGACAGTGGTCGCCGCGCCGGATCCTCCCCCTGTGGCGGGGGAGGGGGAATCATTGTCACATGAGAGAGTAGAGTTTTTTAATACTTTATCCAACCCAGACTTACTTCCACCATTTCTGAGAGCTTCACTGAGCCCTAAAGATCTGGATCTTCTCGATGGCTTCCCCAACCTTCAGCTATCGAATTCTGAGTTTTCAGAAACCTTTGTGCTCTTTAATCTTACCCCGGTGGCTCGCTTCAATTGAAGGAGACCCTCATTTGATGCTTTTGACAGGTTCATCTTCTAATCTTAGGACCTTCAGGAAATGGAGATTATGAGATTGCTCGACATCCATCATATTATGATTCGGATTGAATTGGAGGCGGATATCATCCAAGAATGGTCAATGGAGCCTCATAGACTCAATGGTCTTTATTTCTTCCTCTTACGTTGGTACTTCGAGTTTCACATGAATCATGACCCACCTTCTACAGTGGTTTGGGTAAGATTCCCCAACCTTCCCTTTCCCTTTAATAATCCATCAGTTATTCAAATGTTAGGTAATCTTGTATCAAGATACCTATGCTCTGATAGTTTCAGTCAAGCAGTGTGTCATGCGGTGAACCCCCGAGTGTGTGTTGAAATGGACACATCTCATTTTACTTTTGATTTTGTGTGGGTTAATATCGGTGAGGAATATAGATGTAAGCAATGTGTAGTTTATTATAATTGAACTGATTTATGCTCATAATTAAATCTATTGGGCCATTCGTCGGAGGTTTGCAGAAGGGGATCCCCAGCTCCTGCGATAGAGGCTTGTCGTAGGATTAACCAGGTTGCTTCAAGAAGAAAGGACGATTCAAAGGGTAAGGCTCATGAGGTTGGTGTGATGGTGGGTCTGGAAGAAGAGGCTTTAGGGACAATTGGAAGAGTTAGGGGTCTTTAGTTGGAAAGTCTAGTGGTGGAAGACCTTCCGAGTGGTGTTTGTAAGGTGCTTATCAAGGATGTTCATGCATCTGAGATACCAAGTGTTACGACTCCCCAACCCAATCCGGAGGTTGTTGATGTTCTTAGCAGGTTGAGGAAGGATTTGGAGGGCCCCTCTAAGTTCAATTTTTTGGGGTATTTCTTGGCAGGGGAGAAGGTGATCAAGGACCAGATGGTGGGGGATGAGGTAGGCATCATCTATTCGGAGGTGGGAAATCCTAGCATAGCTAGGGAAAATAGGGGTTTGGACCCTTCGGCTAGGATCTTTCTTTCGTTGAGCAATATATTTTAAGGTCTCTTTGAAGGCTCGGTTGAAGCAGTTGTGAATGGTGATACTGTGGTAGGAGGTGATAATTATGGGGCCTCTATGGAAGGGCACAGTGCTGGATTTTTGGGTCATGTGGAAGCTCCAATGGCCGGGGAAGAGCCCCTTATTGCAGTCATATTCCTTTCCTTGATTTAGAGAAACACACCGGATCAGGATAGGGGGAATACCAAGGGATGCAAGGATAATGTCTCAATGAACCTCCTCCATAAAGGTAGGCCTCTCTGGGGATGAGAAAGAAAATGTGAGTGGTTAGGTCAGTCGCTCCTTCAGTGATATTATGTAGAATGGGAATAAAGGGATGAATGGGTGTGAAGGAACCTTGTCTGCTACACCAAGAAGAAGAACTAGAAGGGACTACTCCTACCTTCCACAATCAGTGAGTACCAGATCTTCCTTTAAGTGGGATAGTATGGTAATTCTTGCTTTCAGAAAGGACAGCATGGCCAAGTAGCCTTGTCTAGTGCAGCCTTCACTTGACCAGCTAAGAAACCGGGATCAAAGTGATGGATTTTGGAGGAGGAATAAACCAGCTTCTAAATGGTAATCAGCTACTATGGAGGAGGATTCCGGTGTGGGATGCAGAGATGAGTATGGGTATTATTATATGTAATTATATATTGGTCTGTTTGGTTGTGTTTTGATTTGAAGGTGACTGTTTTGTGATGTTGTAAGTTGGGATCTTGTTTGGTTTTAAGGGTTGGGTAAGTTAACACTTTTCCTTAAAGTGTTTGGAAATAAAAATTTAATTTTTAGTTAAAATACATAATAATCAACCCGTTATAGGTCCTACATGGGTTATCAAAAATAAATTAGATGAATAAGATAACCTCACTAGAAACAAATATAGAATCATAACCAATGGATATAATCAATAATAATACATTGATTATAGTGATAAATTATTACTCATTTCATGTATTGAATCCATAAGAATCATGTTTTCATTCTCTTCCTATATTAATTTCAAACGTTTTCAAATGGATATTAAAAGTTTTTTTTTAAATTATTTTATTTCTGAAAATGTTTTTTTAAGATTATTAAATTTCCAAATTCTATTTTCATATTAAATAATTATTTATTAGATTTAAAAAAATCCTCTCAACCTTGGTATGAATGGTTTTAAATTTTTTTTATAAAATAGTTTTAAAATGAGAAAAAAAGATTCAATATTATTTTTAAAAAGGTTTTCTTATGATCATATAATCATTCAAATATATGTTGATGATTTAATTTTTTGATCAAAAAATGAATATATATGTAATGAATTTTCAAATCATATGAGAAAAATGATTTTAAATAAGTTTTAATGATGATATAAAATTATTTCTTGGTTTTCAAATCTCTTAAAATGGGGAAATCACTTTTTTAAGTCAAAGAAAATACACTATTAAACTGTTAAATTATTTTTAATGGATCATGCTATGAAATTCAGTAAACCTGTTAGTATTTATTATAACATAACATTTGATGAACCCAATAAATTTATTGATAATGGGATTTATAGAAGTATGATTAGGAGACATCTTTAATTTATTGAAACATGGCCAGATATTATGTTTAGTGTTTTTCTTTGCAATTATTTTTCACTACAACCCAAATAAATTGCATTTAAAATATCTTAAAAGTATTTTTCTTTTTTTTAAATGTGACATGAACTATCGTTGAAGTCAGTAAAAGATTAAAATTTATATTCCTACTAACTACTGTATATGTGGCAAGTAGGGTCGAACCTACAGGGAAGGTAAATTGACCACTAATCTTCTAAAAAACTTGGTAAAACCCATTGTTCTCAGTAGTGGAGTGATTTTTTTCTTTTTTCATTTTTACTTTTTTAAATATTTATATAATCAATGAAGTGACAGAATATTAAAAACATGTATTTAAACTAGATTGAAACTAGATACAGTTGTAAAACAAGGAAAAACAGAGCTTAGAACACTGATAAAATGAACAATCTATTTAAACGTTCGGAGAGTAATCTCCATTCTACTGGTTTTGAAGGTGTTTCAGTTCACTTATATGTTGTTATTGAATACCACTATAAAGAGTATGACTCATCTCCCTCACTAGGAGTTAAATAACACTAGTCAACCAATTTAAGAGTTTTCCACTCCAAAATTATTCAACTGTGAACTACTTTGAAAATTAACAACAAGACAAAATCACTATAAGTCTCTAAGTCTTATGAAACTATGATCTTATAAAAAGTGTTTCCACAACCAGTTTCGCCAACTGGCTGTGAAATATTGTGATTATGTTCTAGTGGTACAAGCAATTGGATGAACTCAGTATTGATCTCACCAATCATTACTGAATTCAATGAAATGATTAAGTGATATGAGAATTAAAAGTAACCAGTAGAACTTCAATTCATCCCCGAACTAGGATTATTTAGCCTATCATCATCTCTATTTCATAAAATATATTCATTCAATTATAGTGGAAGATAATTGAAAGAGGACAGAGGAAGAAAACTCCCTCTGCTCGTATGAATTACTACTCCTAGACCTCAAATCTCCAAAGGATGGTTCTCTGAGAGCTTCTCCAGAATTTGCCTCCAAGGTTCTTTCTCTGATCCGAGTCTAGTGTGTTCTTCGAATGAATGAATGTCTCTTTGTCTGCTACTTTCTCTTATTTAAGTATCTACTGTCAAAATCCACTTTTCACCATTTATTTTCGACCATCTTCAAAAGTCCTTCACAAATGCACCGTAAAAAGTGCGTTTTTTCGCGACCGGCATGTCGCACAAGTTTTTTCCCTCATAACTAACTTCTGCTAAGTTAGTTGAGTGAACATGGATGTGTTTCCAACTTTGGTATCAACCTGCACATGTTATAAACAAAATAAAGAAGTTAAAACTCAAAGATAATAATTATTATTAACAAGTTAACTAAAGTTAATTAATAAATATCTTAGTTGATAATTATTATTTACTTACTATTATTTATAAAATTATTCACTTATTATTACTATGGTAAAACATATGTTTATTAAAAAGTTATTAATTAAATTAAATTAATAAATATAATTACTATGTTATTAATTTTAACATTCCTAACTAAGTTATTAAAATTTAACGACATAAGTAAAGAAGTAATTAAAATTTTATAATTTAGATTGTATTATTTTTTTTTATTTACTAATTTAATTAATATTTTAATTACTAAAAAGTTAAATTGTAAGATTAATTTAAGTAAAAATAAATTTATTAATTATTTTATTTTAATTTAATAATTAGAATTAATACTTTGGTTTTAAATATTTTTAAATTATTAAGTATATTTTATAGTTTATTTATAATTATTATTAATTAAATATTTATACTATAAACAGCATATTAATTTATTATTAACACTTATTATTAATTTGGTTTTTTATTTTAATTTATAATTTATCTATTTATTAATATTATAATTATTTCAATATATAAATTTTACAAATTCTATTATATTCATTAAATTTATTATAGTAACTTTAACTTTAACTTTTATTTCTATTTGTTTACTTTAATTAAGTTTATATTATTATTATTATTTTCTTTGGTCTTCTTCCCCAAACCCTACGGCGCATAGAAAAAGAGCAAGAGGGTTTCAACGCCGAGAACCAGCAGCAGCAACACAGCTTTCCTCAGCTTCAGCGCAGCACGACACTACCAGCAGGTTCGGTGTCTCTCCTACTCTTGATGGCACGTTCAGGTAGGGATGGATTAAAATCTATCTAATAGTAATGATGATGTCTTCATCAAGTGGTGTTGCACACCCAACTCAGCTCAACAGCAGCTTCAGCGCTGGCTTCCCTCATCTCCCCAGCAGCGCGACGGTCTCCTTGCTCCTCATTTCCAGCAGCGCGGACAACAGCGAACAGGCAGCGGTGGTCCTAGCATTTTTTCCTTGTCGGTGTGGAAAAGGAAGCGGAGGAGAGAAATTAATATGGGTGGAAAGAAGTGGTGATGAGAAGATGGATTTCACTGGTAGCTTGCAACGTGAAATAAAGAGAGGAGGTGCGCATCAGGGTGGATCTGCGAGAGGAGAGGATGGAGTGATGCAACGGTGAGGAGCTGGGGATGTTTCTTAATGGTGAGGTGGTTAAAATAAAGTAACGTTGAGAACAGATAGCAATGAGGCTGGAAGGGAAAAAGGGCTATCATTGAGGAGAGGGATGCAATGGTGAGGAGGTGAAGGGGTGATAGCCTAATGGTGGGAGAGGATTTATCTTCTACCATTGAGGAACGGTAACTGCAAGGCAAAAAATCTTGTAACAATGAGATTGGGGTAACGGTAGCTGTGCAGGTCTCAAAGTCACCAGTAAAATAAAATAAAAGGTCACTGGTATAATAAAATAAAAGGAGGTATATCAGCGAGGAAGTCACTATTAAAATAGAATTAACAGTGATGAGGTTACCGTTAAAAATAAAAATTAAAGTTATCGGTACACAGAAATAATAGTGATGTGTGGGGGTCACCGTTACAACTAAAGGTCACTGTTAGGATAAAAACTAAGGTTACTGATACACAAAATGAAATCCCATTGTTAGTCCAAAAGAAAAGAGTCACTGTTAGGACTAAAATAAATAACTAACAGTGACCTTCAAAAATTAAAAACACATAAATTAAACAGAAAATTAAAACTTAAGTAAACTAAATAAAAAGACTAAAAATAATTAATTAAAATAATGCTAAACACCATTAATTAAGACAGAATTTTTATTAACCTTTAAAACATTTAAAATTATTAATTTACAATAATTAAATTATAAACTGAATAATTGTTAAACTAAATTGATAAAAAACTTAAATTAAAATTACTATATAATTAATTAATAGGTAAGCAATGAATAAAAATGAAGGGCATCGGTGAACCTAATGAGTTGCTGCAAGCTCTTGACTACCTCACCAGTAGAATAAAATCAATAAAAAATCAATTAATAATCAAACTACATACATAAAATAATATAATTAATGTTTAAAAACTCTTAATTAATTAATTAAACAACTATTTAAACGCATAAAATTAAAAGAAAACTATTTTCTTTAATTTAAAACATAAATTATTTACTTAAATGATTATCAGGATGACTAAACATATTAATTAACATTGTTAACCTATTCTAATGTAACTAAATTGAATGAGAAAATATTAAAATAAAGACTAACTTAATTAAATAAAAATACGTTGATTAAAAAAATGTTTAACATATATATTAACTTAATAAAAAGTCAAGCATATATAATTAACCAAACTAAATAAGACATAATTAAAGTTGATTAGTTTAGTAAGATTAAAATTGTTATTTTGATGACTAAAAATAATTAATTAATTTCTAAAAATTGATTAGTTAACAAAGTTAATTATAAAAATACTAAAGTACAACTATTTAGTATAAAGTGATTAAATAATTAATTAAATCATTAAAAATTAAGTAAAAATATGTGGCAAAACTATGTAAAAATAGGGACACATCAAATTCCCTTGCACTTAAGCATTGTTTGTCCTCAAACAATCTCATGTTTTATTTTCTTTGAAAAAAAAGTATGGTATTAATGATTTTACTCAAAATGTAACATGTACAGCACTCAAAATAGAGGAAAATACATAACAGCATGCTTTATGAAAATGAATTACTCATATGAATCTTGCCTATAACAAATAGTCAAGGGTAATTAAGAACGCAAAGACCATCCATCAAAGAAGATGCCATGCCTCATATGTGATACAACTTAATGACTCACTTAAATTCAATCTTAGGTTCTAATTTCAAGAGTGACATGAGGTAAAATATCAATGGAATTATGACCTTAACCAAGGAACTCTGTACTTTAACTGAATTCTAGGTTCCAAAAATAATACTTTTTTTTGAATCACCATAATAATATAACCTAAATGATTTCCATAAAAACCAATTGACCCCTTCTTCATCTGGCGTTCATCATTCCCCTCACCTTAATGACCTCATCTTTGACCCTAGACACTTTATTTTATTTTTCCCAATCCATGTATCATTGTCCTAAGCACTGTGCATAAACACTTATTTAAAGTGTACAAAGGGCTTAAAGTTAACAGAAATGCACACAGCATCTAGGGTCTCGGAGACTCACCGTGGGATCTCAAATGCCCAAATTACTCCAGTTTCAAAGGATTTATATCAAAAATCATTTAAATTGGATCTTTAAAGCAATTACTTTTAATAATTAAAATATGAAATATGACCCTATAATCATAATCAAACTTTCAGTTCCAAGGGTTATGACCATATCTTTACCAACATGTAGCCCATATCACTTTCAAAAGTAGGTCCCAAACAGGATTTCCATCAAAAACTAAGTAAGATCACTCAATAATCATCCATTATCATCAATTTAAGGTTCAAAGTAGTTCTTAACTACCAAAAATTAACTTTCCCTAAGGCAAGACCCAATTGAATACAGTGTAAAGCCTAAAATTATGCAAGAATTTTGAAAACAATATTAACCATTTTTAACAAAAAGTTTGAATTAAAGTGGGAATTGATGGACTCTCAATTAAGAAAAGTTTAGCACAGTCAAGAATTGACCCCCTCCCCCACACTTAAAACCCAAATTTGTCCCCAAAGATGACTTCTAAAGTGGATAAGAACAATTAATCAATTAAGATTCAAAATATATTTTCATTTAAGTAGATTTATGAGAAGTATAAAGTTCACAATGAAGTTCAAAAATATTGTTTTCCACGAAGAATAAATAATCATCAGGTTCATTAGCAAGTATATCCATTAACATTTATGTCTAGTGAAAAATATTTCCCATTAAAGTTCAAAATATATCTAACGAAGCATTGTCATGCATGCTCTCAAAAATATTTATAGCTAAGTGCAGTATAGGGAATGACCTAGGTCGTTCTCTTGAAGAGATTTTGTGGTTACTAAATCACTACTTCTAATTTAATTTTTTAATATTTTAATTATTTATAATAAAAAACAAAATGAAATTATGATTTAAGAGATGATAATGCAAGATAAATAAAATAAAACATGCAATTCATAATGTAGACAGAATGAATGCAGACAAAATGATGTCAGAAAGAAACGAGATATTCCCGAAAGAATCACCCATATTAAACCTTCATAGTATCATTATTAGTTTCAAATTTAATTAATAAACACACTCCATAGTATGTGTGAATATACTCTTTTATATGTGGTTGTTAATATACAGTGTTCTCAACGATCGCTGAGAGACCGCACATACACCTCCTCGATCGAGGGAAAATATTATAAGAGAAAGATAAGTCTTGGGTGGCAAGTGGCGACACAAAAGATCCTTACCCACTAAGATCCCCCTCTACCTAACTCTAATTAAATAAGAAACAATTAATATGAATGTTCAAAGACTTGGGTTCAACCCTGGATTGATTTCTAGGGAAGTTCCTCGGGTTATTTACTCATGATTACGAGTATAAGAGATCGCAGTAGAGAAGGACGTGGTGGAAGAACAAAAGATAAAAAAAATTAGAATGAGATGAAGAATAGAAGAGAAAATATATTAAAAATACATAATACTATTACAATGTAAGGAAACTACAAAACAATGAAAAATGGCCACACAGAAGTGCCAATGATTTGAGAAGGGGTGAGGATACATATTTATAGGGAGATGAGGTGAAGGAATTCTCTCCAAAATAATCCTCCAAATGATGCCACGTGTATGTCCCATTTAATGGTTGAATTTGTAATAGGTTTCTTCATAAAATATGTTCCATAATGACTCCTCCATTTCGAAACATAATCACCAGCAACAATAATATACTCATTCCCATGAGATGATGGAAATGGAACAATGAAATCTAAACCCCAGACATTAAAATTTTCAACTTCCAGAATTCCTTTTTGGGGTAACTCTTGCTTCCTAACAACGTTTCCCAGCCTCTGGTACCTATCACAAACAACCACAAAATTTCTAGCATCCTTAAAGAGTGTAGGACAATAAAAACCATATTGTAGGACTTTTTTAGCAGTTCTTTCAACACCATGGTGACCTCCCCAAGGTGAGGAATGAAAACTTTCTAAAACAGGAATCATATCTTCCTCAGGTATACATCTCCTAAGAATACAATCAGAACATCTCCTAAATAGAAAGGTATCATCCCAAAATTAGTACCTAAGCTCAAAAATGAATTTCTTTCTTTGATTATTAGATAGATTTTTGGGTAAGACACCTAGTGCCAGGTAGTTGGCAAATTCAGAAAACCAAGCAGATTGTCTAATTGACACAGTAAGCATATTTTCATTAGGAAAGGAAGAGTTAATCTCCCTAGGATCTTCAGATTCAGATTGAGTAAGAGGAATCCTAGATATGTGATCAGAAATTAAATTTTCAGCTCCCTGTTTATCCCTAATTTCTAAATCAAATTATTTTAGCAAAAAAATCCATCTAATAATCCTGGGTTTAGTTTCCTTATTATACATAAATTATTTTAAAGATGAATTATAAGTGAAAATGATGACTTTATAACCTAATAAATACTATCTAAACATTTCCAGAGAAAAAACAAAAGCTAACAATTCTTTTTTAGTGGTGGAATATTTCTTTTGGGAATTATCTAGCAGTCTACTATCATAATACACCACATGTAATTTCCTATCCCTCCTATGTCCAAGGACAACACCTACAACCATGTCACTAGCATCACACATAA
The DNA here is from genome assembly GCA_963277665.1 of Viscum album. Classification (NCBI taxonomy): domain Eukaryota; kingdom Viridiplantae; phylum Streptophyta; class Magnoliopsida; order Santalales; family Viscaceae; genus Viscum; species Viscum album. Next base: position 1,030,330,778 of record OY728166.1, on the reverse strand, counting down.
TTTCAAAAGGTAGTTTCCAATCAGGTGCAGTAATCATAAGTGATGTAGTGAGTTTCTCTTTAAGAAGATTAAATGATGTCAAACAGTTTTCATCAAAACTGAAAGGTACATCCTTGACCAGAAAAGAACACAAGGGCTTAGTTATTTTATAAAAAATCTTTTATTAATCTTTGGTAGAAACCGGCATGCCCTAGAAGACTTCTAACACCTTTAACATTAACAGGAGGTGTCATTTTTTGAATAACATCTATATTAGCAGTATCAACTTCTAGACCTATTTTAGAAACCTTATGATTGAGCACTATACCTTCTGTAACCATGAATTGACATTTCTACCAATTAAGAACAAGGTTGGTTTCAATGAATCTCTCCAAGAATAATTTAAGATTTTCAAGACAAGTATCAAAAGTACTACCCACAATGGAAAAGTCATCCATGAAAACCTCAATAATTCTATCAATCATATCTGAAAAGATATCCATCATACACCTCTGAAAGGTGGTTGGAGCTTCACACAACCCAAAGGGCATCTTCCTGTAGGCAAATGTTCCAAAGGGGCATGTGAAAGTGGTCTTTTCTTGATCCTCTAGATCAACAGGAATCTGGTTGTAACCAGAATACCCATCCAGAAAATAGAAAAATTCATTTCCAGTAATCCTCTCAAGCATTTGATCCAAAAAGGGCATTAGAAAATGGTCCTTCATAGTGGCTGCATTAAACTTCCTATAATCTATATAGACTCTCCATTTTGTGGCTTTCCTAACTTAGAATTGTTCATTATTTTCATTTTTAACTATAGTAAAACCTCCCTTCTTGGGGAAAACCTAGACAAGGCTGATCCAAGCACTATCGGAAATGGGATAAATCATTCCAATGTCCAACAGTTTGATTACTTCCTCTCCCACAACTTCTTTCATATTAGGATTTAATCTTCTTTGACATTCTACCCTAGGCTTATATTCAGGCTCCACATGAATCTTGTGCATACAGAATGAGGGACTAATACCCTTGATATCAGCTATTGTCCAGCATATGGAATATTTAAACTTCTTTAACACATTCAATAATATTTTTTCATTATTTTCATTCAGTTCAGTAGAAATTATTACAGGAAAAGTGGAGTTCTCACCCTTAAATGAATATTTAAGATGTGCAGGGATTGGTTTTAGTTCAAGAGTGGGTGGTTCTACACTAGAAAGAAGACCCTTAGGCCTGGGAGGACCAATATATTCAGCATATTTCTTGTAAGGAGTATTAAATGATGAAAGGTTTTCAATCATGCTCAGAATTAGAAGTAATAGTGTCACTGTCCAGCGTGGGCATTACGCTGTCCAAATTTTCCAGATCATATTTTAGTAGGTTTATCACAGAATAATCATATAGTTTTCTTATAAGTTCTCCCTCAATATCATAAAAGTGTTCATAAAGGTTGGTTTTAATAGAAACACCCTAAAATTCACTCAAAAATATCTTAAGTTCAGAAACAGAGGATCCTTCTATAGCAGGAACTGGACAGTTGACCAGTTCTGGAAAATTTTCCAGACTTGGAGTTTGAGAAGAATATTCAATTTCTAAAACAGATTCAACATGATTTTCAGATTCACAAATAATTTCTTCAGCAAAGGATTTATTTTCAGATTCATCTGTGTTTCCAATTGAGTTCTCATTTTCTAAGGACTCTAGCATTGAAGAGTTTTCAGAAAAAGTTAGTCCTTTAACATTTTTAAATACATTGAACTCTTCTTGTTGTTCTCCATTTTAAAAAATCAATTGACCCTTAGAGACATCAATAACAGCACCACATGTGGCCAAGAAGGTCCTACCCAAGATGATGGTCACCTTTTGATCACACTCCATATCCAAAACAAGAATGTCAGCAGGTAAAAATAGCTTCTCAACCCCAACCAGAAAATCATCTACCCGACCCATAGGATGAGTGAATGATCTATCAGCTAACTGCAGTATGACTGTGGTGGGTTGAAGGTCACCCAACCTCAACTTTTGAAATAGTGATTGTGGGAGAATATTGATACTAGCACCTAAATCACACAAAAAATTGAGTTGATTAGATTTTCCTAGTGTGAAAGGTATAACAAAACGACCAGGGCCTTTTAGTTTTGGAGGGATTTTCTTTTGAATTACAACACTGCACTCTTCAGTGAGGCTGTAAGTAGCAAATTCTTCTAGAGTTTTTTATTTGAAACAATTTTCTTCAGAGATTTCAGATAATATGGGATTTGAATTAAGGGTTTTATAAAAGGAATTTTTACTTGATGTTTAGAGAGGAGACCAAGGAATTGAAGAAGTTCATCCCTAGTGTTACTTTGAGGTTTCAGCTTCTCAGGGAAAGGGATGGGTGGTGAAAAATTCGGAACAGTAGGCATATCCCTCACCTCTTCCTCAAATTTTTCTTTTCCATTATTCTTTTGATTTTTAGATGAAGTTTCAACTTGAGTTCTAGGTGGAGAATTCAAATTTAGATCATTTTCAAGACTTTTCTGTGAATTTCCAACATGTGTGCAAAATAGATTTTCATTTTGAGCATTTTTAGTTTCTTTTTCAGCAACAGTTTGAGTATTAAGCCCACTTCTAGTTACAACAGCCATGGCATTATTCCTAGGGTTAAGTTCAGTTGTACTTGGAATTATACCTTTTTTCCTAGATGAAAATTCCCTAGCAAGTTGGCCAAGTTGTGTTTCCATGTTTTTCATTCTAACATCAGTTTTTATTTTATCATACACATATTGATTTTGATTTTTGGACAGTTGAGTCATGTAACTTTCTTCTTGAGAGTTGATTTTATTTAAGATTAGATCAATCTTGGAATACATGTCACTATTATTTCTTCCTTGTGTATTTGAAGACTAACCCCTCTGTTGATTTTGAAATTTTGGTCTTGGTTGGTTAGAATAATTAGGGGAAGTGGATTGTTTGATTAATCCTTGATCTTTCCAAGACAGATTCGGATGGTTCATATAGCCTTGGTTATAATTGTTTGAAAATGGATCTTCTTTAGGAGGCATCCTAGGACCATAGTTAACAAAGTTTGAATTTTATTTTTGTTGGGCTGTCATATCAAAATTAGTACAAAATTTCTCAATGTGCCCAAACATACCACACTAGACACATAGTTCCCTTAAATATTGGTTGGTGTTTTGACATCCTAGTTGGTTAACAGTTTGTTTTGAGTTCTGGTTCATTAAATATTGAGTTTGGTTGGTGATTTCAGAAAGTTGAGATTGACTTTCATTCATCGAACCAGTGTTTGAATTAACATTTCTATTGACTCTCTTTCTTCTTGAATTTTTATGTTGTGAATTAAGAGAAATATTATTAAAGATTTCTCTAAGTTCTTCATCAGTTTTATCATTGTAATTACCTCCAGCAACTTAGTCAACTAGGTTCTGTCTAGAGGAGGACAACCCTTTATAGAAAGTTTCCATAAGAAGGTGTGATGGGAGTTGATGGTGGGGACACTGCCTAAGTAGATCCTTGAATCTATCCCAAGCTTCATGAAAATCTTCTCTATCCTATTAATAAAAACTAGTGATTTTAGTTCTGATTTCACCTTTTAATCTTTGAGGATAAAATTTCATAATGAATGAATTATACACTTGATCCCTGTTTTCAAAAATATTCTCATCTGGACTCAAAAACCAATTTCTAGCATTACCTTTAAGGAAAAAGGGAAAGACTCTCATTTTAAGTTCATTTTATGTGTCCTAGAAGAGGTAATTGTTGCACAGTGTAATAAAAGTCTCTAACAAAGGCTAGTAAGTCCTCATTAGAGAGTCCATTAAAAGTAGGAAGTAGTGAAATGTGTGACTGTTTCAATTCTTAATTTCTGGCCCTAAGACTATGTCTGATGGATGATGGATTTCTTGATACTTGAGGATGTTGGAATTCCCTCATCCTATGCCTTTCATGTTTATCTAAAAGTTCTGGTTGATTTTGATAATTTTTAGGTGCTGGAACTCTATTATCTATGTTTTCTATTTCAATATTGTTCTTCCTTCTTATACCAGTGAGATGTTTGTCTAATTCAGGGTTCAGAGACTCTAATTTAGCACTAGATGTTCTTGTGCTCATACAAATAGCAATAACAGACACTACTCAATAGTAACAATTCAGCAAGAAGAGACACAATTTTTTTCTTTTTCTTTTTTGATATTTTCTAAATTTTAAATTTTTTAAAATATTTTTATACATGTGTTTTTCTAATTGTTTTTTTTTTTGAGTAATTGATCGTGCCTTCCCCAGAAATGACGCCAAAAACGTGACCTGTATTATAATTGAATTCAGTAAAAGTTTAAAATTTATATTCCTACTAACTACTGTATATGTGGCAAGCAGGGTCGAACCCACAGGGAAGGTAAATTGACCACTAATCTTCTAAAAAAATAGGTAAACCCCACTGTTGTCAGCAATGGAGTCATTTTTTTCTATTTTTATTTTAGTTTTTTATATATTTTTATAAGAAATGAAGTGAAAGAATATTGAAAACATATATTTAAACTAGATTGAAACTAGAGACAGTTGTAAAACAAGTAAAAACAGAGGTTAGAACACTAATAAAATGAACAATCTATTTAAACATTCGGAGAGTAATCTCCATTCTATTGGTTTTGAAGGTGTTTCAATTCACTTATATGTTGTTGCTGAATACCACTATAAAGATTATGACTCATCTCCCTCGCCAGGAGTTAAATCACACTATTCAACCAATTTAAGAGTTTTCCACTCCAAAATTAATCAACCATGAACTACTTTGAAAATTAACAACAAGACAAACTCACTGTAAGTCTCGAAGTCTTATGAAACTATTATCTTATGAAAAGTGTTTCCACAACCAATTTCGCCAACTAACTGTGAAATCTTGTGATTATGTTCTAGTGGTACAAGAAATTGGATGAACTCAGTATTGATCTCAACAATCATTACTGAATTCAATGAAATGATTAAGTGATATGAGAATTAAAAGTAACCAGTAAAACTTCAATTCATCCTCGAACTAGAGGTACTTAGCCTATAATCATCTCTATTTCGTACACTATATTCATTCAATTACAATGGAAGATAATTTAAAGAGGACAGAGGAAGAAAATCCCTCTACTCACATGAATCACTGCTCTTGGACATCGGATCTCCAAAGGTTGGTTCTCCAAGAGTTGCTCCAGAATTCACCTCCAAGGTTCTTGCTATGCTCCGAGTCCGGTGTGTTCGTCAAATGAATGAATGTCTATTTTTCTACTGCTTACTCTGATTTATATAGATACTGTCAAAATATACTTGTCACCACTTTTTTTCCACCATCTTCGAAAGTCCTTCACAAATGCACCACAAAACGTGTGTTTTTTAACGACTGGCACGTCGCACAAGTTTTTTCCCTCGTAACTAACTTCTGCTGAGTTAGTTGCGTGAACAATGACGTGTTTCCAACTTTGGTATGAACCTGTACATGTTATAAACAAAATAAAGCAGTTAAAACTCAAAGATAATAATTATAATTAAAAAGTGAAATAAAGTTAATTAATAAATATCTTAGTTGATAATTATTATTTGATTATTATTATTTATAAAATTATTCACTTATTATTACTATGGTAAAACACATGTTTATTAAAAAGTTATTAATTAAATTAAGTTAATAAATATAATTACTAAGTTATTAATTTTAACATGTTTAACTAAGATATTAAAATTTAATGACATAAGTAAAGAAATAATTAAAATTTTATAATTTAGATTTTATTATTCTTTTTATTTACTAATTTAATTATTATTATAATTACTATAAATTTAAATTTTTAGATTAATTTAATAAAAAAAATTATTAATTTTATATTTTAATTTAATAATTAGAATTAATACTTTAGTTTTAAATATTTTTAAATTAATAAGTATATTTTATAGTTTATTTATAATTATTATTAATTATATATTTATACTATAAATATTATATTAATTTATTATTAACACTTATTATTAATTTAGTTCTGTATTTTAATTTATAATTTATCTATTTATTAATATTATAATTATTTCAATTTATAACTTTTAGAAATTCTGTCATATTATTTCAATTTATTAAAGTAACCTTAACTTTAACTTTTCTTTTTATTTATTTACTTTTATTAAGTTTATATTTTTTTTCTTTGGTCTTCTTCCCCAAACCCTGTGGTGAACAGCAAAAGAGTAAGAGGGTTTTGGCACCGAGAACCAGCAGCAGCAACTCGGTTTTCCTCAGCTCCAGCACGGCACAGCACTACCAGCAAGTGCGGTGTCTCTCCTACTCATGGCGGCACGTTCAGACGGGGATGGATTAAAATCTCTCAAATAGTAGTGATGCGGTCTTAATCAGGTGCACTGCACACCTGACTCAGCTCAATAGAAGCTTTAGCACTGGCTTCCCTCGGCTCCACAGCAGCGCGACAGTCTCCTTGCTCCACACTTCCAGCAGCGGCGACCAACAGCGAACAGGCAGCAGCGGTCCTAGCATTTTTTCCTTATGGTTTTGGAAAAGGAAGCGGAGGAGAGAAATTAGTTAGGGTGGAAAGCAATGGTGATGAGAAGCTGGGTGTCACCAGTAGCTTGCAGCATGAAAGAAGGAGAGGAGGTGCACATCAGGGTGGAATTGCGAGAGGATAGGATGGAGTGATGCAACGGTGAGGAGCAGGGGATGTTTTCTAACAGTGAGGTGGTTAAAATGAAGTAATGGTGAGAACAGATAGCAATGAGGCTGGAAGGGAAAAAGGGATATCAGTGAGGAGAGGGATTCAATGGTGAGGAGGTGAAGGGAAGATAGCCTAACGGTGAGAGAGGATTTATCAACTACCATTATGGAATGGTAACTGCAAAGAAAAAATGGTGTAACAGTGAGATTGGGGTAATGGTAGTTGTGTGGGTCTCAAAGCCATCAGTAAAATAAAATAAAAGGTCTCTGGTATAATAAAATAAAAGGAGGAACATCGGCAAGGAAGCCATTGTTAAAACAGAATTAACAGTGATGCGGTTACGGTTAAAAATAAAAATTAAAGTTACCGGTACACAGAAATAACAGTGAGGTGTCGGGGTCACCCTTACAACTAAAGGTCACTGTTAGGATAAAAACTAAGGCTATAGGTGCACAAAATTAAATCTCACTGTTAGTACAAAAGAAAAGAGTCACTGTTTGGACTAAAATAAATAACTAATAGTGACCATAAAAAAATTAAAAACACATAAAATTAAAACATAAGTAAACTAAATAAAAAGACTAAAAATAATTAATTAAAATAATGCTAAACACCATTAATTAAGACAGAATTTTTATTTACCTTTAAAACATTTAAAATTATTAATTGAAAAGAATTAAATTATAAACAGAATAATTGTTAAACTAAATTCATAAAAAACTTAAATTAAAATAATTATATAATTAATTAAAAGGTAAGCATCAAATAAAAATGAAGAGCATCGGTGAACCAAATGAGTCGCCGCAAGATCTTGTCTACCTCACCGGTAGACTAAAATCAATAGAAAATAAATTAATAATAAAACTTCATACATAAAATAATATAATTAATGTTTAAAAGCTCTTAATTAATTAATTAAACAACTATTTGAACACATAAAATTAAAAGCGAACTATTTTCTTTAATTTAAAACATAAATTATTTACTTAAATGATTAGCAGGATAACTAAACATATTAATTAACATTGTTAACCTATTCTAATGTAACTAAATTAAAAGATAAAATATTAAAATAAAGACTAACTTAATTAAATATAATTACTTTGACTAAAAAAATGTTTTACATAGATATTAACTTATTGAAAAGTCAAACAGATTTAAATTAACCAATCCAAATAAGACATAATTAAAATTGATTAGTTTAGTAATATTAAAATTGTTATTTTGATGACTAAAAATACATAATTAATTATAAATATTGATTAATTAACAAAGTTATTAATAAAAATACAAAAGTATAATTATTTGGTATAAAGTGATTAAATAATTAATTAAATTATTAAAAATTAAGTAAAAAGATGTGGCAAAACTATGTAAAAATAGAGCCACATCAAAATGGTTATAAAATGCATGGTTTATTTTACCATAAAGGAACCTATTTAGGATATAATGGGAGAAATTCACACTGTCTTTGTAAATATTCCTTGTAACACTTTGATTTTCTTATTCAATATATATTTAGCAGACCAAAAATGCTTTCTTCAAAACCTTTTTTATCTAAAGGAACCTATTCTAATCTTTAAAGTTTTTCTGAAATTGATTTTGGTGGATTCCAAATAGATATGAAAAGGTAAAAGAGGTACTTTTCACCTTCTTAGACATTCCTTAATTTCTTGTAGTAGTAAAAAGAAAATTTTAGTTGCTCTTTCCACTTACAAAGAAAAATATATAGCCAAAGGGAGTTGTTGTGATCAAATTATATGGATGAAACAATTTATATTATATTTTGGGATAACATTTATTAATGTTCCAATTAAATATGATATCTCTAGTTCCATAATCATCTATAAAAATTCTGTTTGGAAAAAACTCACTAATCATATTGATATTAAACATCACTTTTTGAGAGACCACATTCGAAAAGAAGATATAATGTTAGAATATATTAGAAAATATCTTAAATTATATAATACATTCACAAAATCACTTAATTTAGAACATTTAATGGAGTTAGGAATGACATGTTTGTAATTACTTTTCTTATCTCTTCTTATTTCTCTTTTCAAATCATTATTATTTTTGAAAAAAAAATTATTTTCTTATTTTCAAAAAAAAAAATATTCATAATAATGTTTTATGATCACTTTGAATATTTTACTCATGTTTTTTATCTTATTTACTTAACTATTTTATTTTATTTTTCTTTTTTCTAATCACTAATGGGGGTAAAGTCTAATGTTTTTAGGGGGAAAACGTATAATGTATAGTTGGATAAGGATATAATGTATATGGAGAAATGTATAATGTATATTTTAAAGTAAAAAGAGAATGAAGATCTCTATTTCAGAATGGATTGTTTTCAATGTAAGAGACACATCTTGGATCATGGGGAGACATATGTTTTCAAATAAAAGGTATTCTTAAATATTTTATCTTTTACCTCATTTATATATTCTATTTTAAATTTCTTCTTGTCCTCTTTATTATCTTTTATTTTAATATTAAATCAGTGTTTTTGCTCATAAAAAATGGGATATTTTTTAAGCTCAAATTTTTTTTAGGATCACAATCACTAAATTTATTTCTAAATTTCTTTTATAGAGTGAAAATATGGAATAATGATAGGGTTTGAAGGTTCTTAATTTTATACCCAATAACAAAATACAAAGACCATGTTACAACCCTTTACTCCAAGACAATTAAAGATTTAGAAATAAAAATGTGGTGAAATGATAAGGATCATGACACAATACATCTCAGTCAAACTTCCACTCATGAGATCAAGTAGAAATCAAAAATCCACCATCAAGTTCAAACCTTAATTTCTATAAATTGGGGTAAGGCCACACCACAGAGCTTATACACCAGGGCTATCCACATTTCAACTTAAGTACCATTCTAAAGATATCTAAAAATAAAAAAAATTATATCATACACTACATCATATACCATATCCCTATGCAACAAATTCTACTTCCATGGAATAATAAATTCAACCATGCCTCAATGAGATTTTATCCAAAATAGTCAACAATAATTAATTATTCAGTCTAAATATATTTTATTCATCTCATTATTGGTTTGAATCAACCCAAGTATCCTCCAATATCTATAAAGAAAATCAATAGACATTAAGGGGTCTTTGATATCAACTAAAAATATCAATAATTATTTTTTAAAAATGGATACCAATTTCCTATAATCAAAGACAATATGGCTTAATCTTACTCAATCATTTTTTGCCTCTTCTATTTAATCATATTTATCTCTTTTTTTTAATTCATTAATTCTACCCTTATACCTTATATATTTATCTATCTTAATATTTTATGTTCTTAATTTATTCTAAAGAGAGATCAGTACTTTTTAAAGAGTTTGTAAAAACAAACCTCTATATTCTTTATATTCTTCTTTAGGAGATCATTATCATTAAATTAATCCATCTTGGTTCTTAGTTTCTTTTAAAACCAAGGGTTTTCTTATTCGTTCTTTTTTTTAAACATGGGTGTTTTTTATTATTTATTGGTTTCTATTAAAACCAAGGGATTATTTTCTTCTTCTTTGTTTATTCGTTTCCATTAAAACGATGTTATTTTTTTCTTATTCTTTTGTTCTTATTTTCCATTAAAACCAAGGGATAAATATAACACTATCAAGTATTATTTATGGTAGGATACATAAAGGACCATTATTAAGACATTTCCAAATTCCTTTATCAATATTTTTATTTTTAATTTCTTAAATTTATTTTCCACTATGCTTTATGTTTTTATTTTCTCTATACCCACTTTACTTTAATTGTTTTATACTTAAACTAATTTCTTTCATGATAATCACTTTTATTATAAAGGATAATTTTAAAATTATTTATATAGATAATTCACCCCACCCCACCCCACCTCCCCCCCCCCCACACACCCACACACTTTCCATCTTATCTCTTACCTATAATTGTTATCAAATGAGATCTTTGTGTTTTTCTCAAAATATCCTTGTTTTCAAAAATTATTTTTGGACACCCAAATCTTCAATGATTTCAAAGTTGGATTTTTTAAAATATAGAAACATTATAAATCACCCATAGATGTCGTAAAGGGAAATATATGGGTACTTCTTCTTATTTTGATATATATAAACCATTATTATAATTATTGTTTGTATTTTATGTAAAATTGTTATATATTGTTTTATTCTTACTTGTGAAAAATAAGTAAAACGAACTCATGATGATATCATTACTTTTGAATTAAATGGTAATGAAATAAACATCCTACATTATGGTTTAGATGAAAATGAATTTAATCTTACATCTACATGAAAACTAATCATAAAATCTAGAAACTTTAGTAACATACTCATTAAGGGACAAATAAAGTTAAATATACTTGACATTATATTTATAAACAATATTATAAAAGTTTTAGTATGCATCCTAAAGAATCAATTACTGATATTTTTATACATATTACTAACATATAAAATTATAGAATGTCTATTGGTGATATTATTATTAAAAAAATTAGTTAAGGAAATCCTTTGGTTTTTACCAAGAAACTTGGAACCTAAAGAGATATCAATCAAATATTCAAAGTAAATAAAGAACATATTGTTAAGTGAGCTAATTGGATCTCTCCTGACCTATGAAATCACAATGAAGTGATGCCCTAGTAAGGAATCCAAATAAGTTAAGGAAAATTCGATTTCTTTCAAGAACATTAATGATGTATCTTACCATGACGATGAAATAACTCATCGATCCAATAAGATGAAAAATAAAATAAAATAAATAAATCCTATAAGGACTCTAAAAATGAGGATGAAGAAAATGACTAAGAAGTAATTTGCTTCAAATTCAAAACCAAGGTACACATAATGTTAAATTACCCTTTATCAAAAAGAAGAAAAAGGAGAATCAGAATAAATTTAGTAAATCCTTCAAAATTTTAACCTAGATTTTAATAAATTATTCATCTTCATAAGTGACTCAAGAAAAGAATATTTGAAGTTTCTCATGGATGAAGTCAAAGTTAGTGACTAACTAAACTGTAAAACATATTCTTCTTCCACCTCAAATTCCTATTCTTCCACTTCAAATTACTCTTCTTCCACATCAAATTCCTCTTCTTCCACTTCTTATTCTAATCACCTAATCTATGAAGATATAAAATATGATCATGATCGACCTGAAAAAAAATTTCAAACTAAATTCAATGAATAAATAAATTAAAATTAATTATAATGAAATGATTAAAAATGATCAACTTGAAATCGAAAAAGATGAATTCTCAAAAAAAATGATAAAATGGATGTGAATTAGTTGACGTAGACTATTTATTATCTTAAAAAATATCTAATGAAATTCACCCAAGTAGAAAAAAATCTAAATAAAATTTTGGGTTCTCAATGATATGTTAAAATCATTTTTGTTTTAGTTTTTTTGAATAAGTGTAGTTCTTTGAAAAAAACTAATTTTGTAAAAGGATTACATTAAGATAAATTTTTTAATTATTTTAACAAAACCAATAATACATTTTCTTAATTTAATTGAAAATATTATCTGTATTTTAGAAGAATAAGTATCCATATTTTATCCCATATATTATCTCAAAAATAATATTAAAAACAAATTCGGGAACCAAAATACCTCTTAACTAAAATTTTTGGACCCAAAATATGGGTACCAAAAGATTAATTTCTTAATTTTTAGTAAAAGTGTCAAAAGAGTCAATAAAAAAAGAAAGGTAATGTATGGACAGTGGATACTATCTAAATGTGTGGTATACCCTCTGAATTTAATCAATATGAAAAACTCAATGGAGGTCACATGACATTTCTTGATAATTCAAGAAATAAAATCATCATAATAGGTTTAATTGGTTTTCCCAATTATATTATTAAAAAATATGTTTTATTCATTGATGTTTTAAAACATTATTTTCTAATAATTAACCAATTGTGTGTAAATGTTTTAAAATATATTTCAAAAATTATTTTTTCAATGTTTTAAGTCCTAAGGAGTACTTTTTTTACCTATATTCAATTTCAAAATATTTACATTACCAATTTAAAATCTCTTTATTCAAAAAATTTTAAATGTTTGAGGGTTCAAGATAGTGAGTCTTAGATTTTTCATAGAATTCTTGTTCATTATATCACACACATTCTCATTGAACTCAATCAAATTCATCTAGTATGAGATTTACTAAAATTACATATCAAAGATAATGTTTTTTGTGAGACTTCCCAACTTTTTAAGAAACAAAACCTCTTTTAAAAACAAAAAATAATTATCAACCTCTATATTCATTGATCTTATTCACCATGATATTTTTAGACCATCTTAATCAAAATATATTAGTTCTAAATCAAATTCCTTTGTGATTGTCAATGATTATTAAAGATTCACATGGGTTTTTTCTTATAACATAAAAATGAGGTTTGTTAATTTTATATAATATTTACGAATATGGTCAAGGATAAAAATGGGAACAAAATATATTCCCTTTAAAGTGATCATAGGGTATATTTTTATAACAAATATTTTGATGAACTTTGTGCTTTACAAGGTTATAATCATACTTTTTCACTCCTAGAACATCTCAACAAGATAGGGTTGTCAACATATATAATTAAACTCTTTAAGAAATATCAATATCCATCTTGACTAATTTGAAACTCCATTAATAATTTTGGTTTGGGTAGTGATGCCGATTTTTATATCATAACCTATGTTCTCGTAATTACCTTTCTCAAAAATACCCTTTATGAAATTTGGAAAATTAAAATTTTGAAAGTTGGTTTTTTTAAAGTGTTTGTATTTAAATGTTATTTTGTTAACACTGAAGACATCCTAGGAAAATGTGATCCAAATTCCAATGAAGGAAGCTTTCTTGGGTACTCAAACTTAAGTAAATCCTATCTAGTCATTAATAAAAGAACCAAGACGATTAAATAATCCATTCAAATAACATTCGATGAAAAAAATTATAAACCTACATACCAATTTGAATTTGTTGTGGATAACTAGAACCTTTAACCTAGAATGACTCTCCTTCTCTTAAATATCCTATCTAAGATGAATCTATTTATATTTCTTCACCTAAATCTTCAAAAAAAATTAACAAACCATCCCTTGGAAAATATTTTTGTAAATTTTCAAAATGGTGCTCGTACTAGAGTTTCCATAAAGTTGAGCAACATTATTTTATTTTTTTATCGAACCTAAAAACCTCAATGATGAAATTAACAATAAAAAATGGTATTTTATATTCTATAAGAGATAAACTAATTCCAACAGAATAATATTTGTACTATTGTTAATATACTTAATGATCATCCCATTATTTTTAAAGTTTGACTTTTTAGAAATAAATTAAATGATCAAAGTAAAATAATACATAAAAAATATAGACCTATAGAGAAATGTTGTAATAAAGAAGAATGTATTGATTAAATTGAAACCTTTACACCCATTTCTTTGTTAGAATACATAATAATACAATTGGAATTCTTTATCCATATTAATTTCCATCTTTTTCAAAAGGATTCCAAAAGTGATTTTTTAAATTTTATTACTTATGAAAATGCTTTTGTTTGAAAATCACAAAGTTTTAAAAATCAATGACATAATTTTTAGATCATCAAATAAAACTTTTTTTAATTAAGTTTCAGAAATTATGAGAAAATATTTTTAAATTAGTTTTATAGGTGAGTTAAAATTCTTTATTGTTTTTAAAATCTCTAAAAATGAAAGTGATACTTTTATTTGCCAAATAAAATATACTAATGAACTACTAAAACGTTTTGGAATGTATAATGATAAGAAAATTAATAAACCTATTTGTATTTTTGTATGTTAACATTTTATGATGTTTATGAACCGGTTGACAACAAGATTTATAGAAGTATGATTGTGATTAATCTCTACCATACTGTAACCCAGCCATATATTATGTTTACAATTTTACTTTTCACTCATTTTCAATCCAATAATAAATAATTTCATTTAGAATATTTTTGAAATATTATTTTAAAGGTTATAAAAATCATGGTTTATTTAATCTTAAAGGAAAATCTTATAATCTTTCATGTTTTTCTAAGGCTAATTTTGAAAGTTGTAAACTTGATTGGAAATGTAAAAGTTGGAATTATCACCTTCTTGTACATTCTTTAATCTGTTTTAGTAGTAAAAACCAAAATATATTCTCTCCTTCTATATCTTAAGTGGAATATATATTTGTAGGGAGTTTTGGTGCCCTAATTATATTGATGAAACAAATTATCTTATATTTTGGGATAAAGTTTCTTCATGATACAAATAAATTTATTATTTTTAATGCCATAAGAATCTCTAGAAACCTTGTTCTGTATTAACTCACTAATAAAATTGATATTCAATGTCACTTTTTGAGATAATACTTTCAAAAAAAGTGATATAATGTTAAAATATATTATAATGGATCATTAATTAGATGATAAATTCACATAACCTATTCCTTAAAAATATATAAATTTTATTAAAATTAAGTATGTAATGACATGCATGAAATTATTTTTCCTATCTCCTGTTAATTCTCCTTTCAAATTATGAGGGTTTTTTAAAATATTTTATTTTATTATTTCAAAAAAATCTTTTCAAATATTCAAAATCATGTTTTTATGATCACTTTGATTATTTTACACATGTTTTATCTCTTATATATCTAATCATATTGGTCTATAACTCTTTTTTTCATATCATAAAGGGGGATAAAGGTATAATTTTTTAAGGGGAGAAAATACTAATGTATAGGGAAATAAAATCTAACGTATATGTAAAAAAGTATAATGTATATGGAAAAGTAAAAAAGAATGAATATCTACCTTTTAGAACTAAATGTTTCAAATTAATAGAAGTTTCATGACTCAAGGGGGAGACATATGATTTCAAAGAAGTGGTATTTCTAAATCTTTTATCTTTTTTGTATTTTATGTATTCTTTTTTCTATTTATTATTCACCTCTTTCTTATCTTTTATTTTAATTTTAAATGAGTTTTTGTGATCATCAAAAAGGGGGGTAAATTTAACCTCTATTTTTTATGATCACAATCACTAAAGGAATTTCTAAATTTTTGGTTTGAGTAAAAATATAGATGAATTATGGGGTTTAAAGGTTTTGATTTTTATACCCAATATATAAATATGAAGACCATGTCGCAACCCTCTACCCCATGCCATAAAAATAAATAGTATAGGAACTGTGGTATAATGAGAAGGACCACACCACAGTAAATCCATCTTCCACTCATAATATCATAAATAAAGGTCATATTCCTAACGTAGTAAAACCTCATCTCCTATAAATGTGAGTGAGGCCACACAGCAAGGTGAATGACCACACCAAAATCTTTTATTCCTAATTCATCCATGATATAGTTTAAAGACCATTCTTTAGTAACCTCAAAATCAAAATAACCCCTAAAAGTTCCTACCAAACTCCACACCACACTTAAATCCCTACTCCATAAATTCCACATCCATTATGATGTGAAGTTATCCATATGTAAATGTGTTTTAATCTATAATAGTCAAAAAGCATTAATATATTAGTCTAAAAAGATTTAATTCAGATAATTAATGGATTTAATTAATCCATGGATCCTCTGGAATATATAAAGTTAATAAAAAGACATCAAGGGATGTTTTGATATCAACTATAAACAGCAATGATGTACTTTTCTATGTGAGATTTAATTTCCAATATTCAAAGGAAACTGGGATTCATCTTCTTAAATCCTTTATTTTCTATCATATTTGATCCTGTTTCCCCATTTTTATAATTATTAAAGTATTATCTTTTACATTTCCTTTGTCTCTCTCTTAATCTTTCATATTATTTATTTCTTCTAGAGAGATTTGATCACATTATAATGAATTTGTAAAAAAATAATATATCTTATTTATCTACTTATTTAGGATTTAACCACCATTAAATTGAGGGATATAGTTTATTGGTTTCTATTAAAATGAAGAGTATTCTTATTAATTTTTATTTTATATTAAAATCAAGGATCTTCATCTTTATTTCTTAGTTTCTGTTGAAGCTTAGGGTTTCTTTTTTTCTTATTTGGTTCTTGGTTTTTGTTAAAACCAAGGGATTATTTTCTTTTGTTTAGTTCATTATTTATATTAAAACTAAGAGATAAATATAACCCTCTCATACATTATTTAGGATAGGATGCATAGGGGATAATTCTTGGGAAATTTTAAATATTCTTTATCAATGTTTTCCTTTTAAATTTCTAAAAAAAGTTCCTCCACTCTATAAGTTTTTATTTCTATTATTCTAAATTTAATTTAATTGTTTTATAATTAAAATAATTTCTTGTATGATAATAAATTTTATTATATGTCATTTTATAAAATTATTTTAAGATTAAATCCCCCCCATCTTCTCATTTTTCTCTGACCTATATTTGGTGTCAAAACAGTTCTTTCTATTTTTCTAAAAATGCCATTGTTTTAAAAAATTAATATCTATTTCCGAAATCTTCAATCAATTAACTTTTTGATTCTTTTATTTAAAATATTACATCCTTTAAAAACACCCATGGTGGTCCCGAAGGGTAATTTATGGGTTTTGCTCCTAATTTTTATATTTCAAAATATAGTTATTGGAAGGCTTGTATGTCAACCTTTCTAATAAGTATTGGTTATCATGTATGGAAAATTGTTATGCATGGTTATATTACTACTATTTAAAAATAAAAAAAATGGACTCATATGGATATTTAATCCTTTGAATATTATAGAAAATCTATGAACACTCTATATTTTGGTATAGACCAAAATGAGTTTAATCATATTTCAATATGAAAGACTAGTCATGAAATTTGTAAACTCTTAGAAATTACTCATTAAGGGACAATAAAAGTTAAAGACACTATACTTTATATGTAAATATAATATTTTTAATGTTTTAGTATGAAAACTAAAGAATCTATTACTAATATATTCAATGGTATAATATACCCTGGTGATACTCTTACTATAGAAACATTAGTCAATAAAATCCTTTGGGTTTTACCAACTAATTAGGAACCTAAAGTAACGATAATCCAAGAAGATAAGGACATAAATAACATACCATTTGAGGATATAATTGGATCTCTCATGACCAATGATATCATAATGAATTAATAATCTGATAAGGAATCCAAATAAGTGATTGAAAAAAGATTATTACTTTCAAAGTAATTAATAAAAACTCTTATGATTATGATTAAAAGTTTCATCTAGCCAAGAATATGAACAAATTATTTAAAATAAATAAATCCTACAAACATTACAAAAATGTGGATGAATAGAGTAAACAAGAAGAAACATTCCTTAAAAGTAAAAACGAAAGGATACATAAGGCCAAAAGTAGAATAAGAAAAAAAGAAATAAAACCTTCAAGTTTTTAACATAGAGTGAATTTGATGATTCCCTCTCCTAAATAGATTCAAGTGATTGATGAAACAAGTTTATCATTTCTAAAGTTGGGGTTAGTAATGATGTAAACTTCAACTCCTAATATTCTTCCTCCTTAAAATCCTCTTCTTTCCCTTATTATTCCAATCACTTAAGCTATATAGTTATAAAATATTCTTGTGATCAAGAAGAAGAATGTTTTTGAGAACTAACATCAATGTACAAAGAAATTAAAAAAATATATAATCAAGGGTTAAAGAAAAGGATATAATCACAATTAAAAAGGATTAATTATCAACGAATTTTAATGACCAAACAGATTTGAATGAGTTATAATAAACTATATATTGTTTTAAAAAACCTCTAATGAAATTCACCCAAGTATAATAAACTCTAAATAAACTTTTGGGTTTTAAACAAAAATTTAATATTCATTTTGTTTTTTGTTTTTTTATTAATGATAGTTCTTTAAAAAATTACTTTTTTAAAATGGTTACCTTAAGATAAATTTTATAATAATTTTTTTAAAACCAAGAATAAAATTTATGAATGTAATTAAAAATATATTTGATATATTAGAACAAAAATTATCCATCTTTCATCACATATCTAATGTCAAAATCATAGTCAAACTACATTTGGGTACCAAAATCCCTTTTAGCTATAATTTCTTGACACAAAAACTTGGTATCAAATCTTAATTTCTTAATTTTGTGGGCAACATTTCTAAATAGGAAATCCCAAAAATTAATGTGGTAAAGGATACTATATTCTCTCGACACATGTGTGGAAAGCCCTCTAAATTTAATCAACTTGAAAAACATAATGGTGGATACATGGATTTTAGTAAAAATATAAGAAGTAAGATCACCAACAAAGGTATAATGTATTTTTAAGATTTTATTCTTATAAAACATATCTTATTCATTGATAGTTTAAAAAACAATTTTATAATAATTAAATAATTTTGGCACAATTGTTTTAAAATATATTTTGAAAATTATTTTTTTAATGTTTATAATTCCAAATTAAAAAATTTATTTACCACTTTTCATTTTCAAAATTTTTATATAATATATTTAAAATATATTTATTCTTAAAATTTCAAATGTTTAAGGGTTTAAGATAATGATTCTTAGATTTGTAATAGATTATTTTTAAATTATAGTTAACACACACTCGATAAACTCAACTGAATTCATCTAGTATGAGATTTACCAAAATCTCATTTTTAAGATGATGTTTTTGTGAACATTAATAAATTAGTAGTCATCAAAAAACCTATTTCAAGCCTAAAAATGAAGTATCAGCCTCTAAAAAATTGCTCTTGTTCACCTTGATATTTTTGGAGCAACTCAATTCTAAAATATCAGATATAACTCATATTCCTCTATAATTTTTGATTATTATACATGATTCACTTGGGTTTTTTTCTTACTACACAAAAATTAGGCATTTAAATTATTCATAAGATTCACTAAGAAGGTTTAGAATGAAAAAGTTTACAAAATAATTTCCATTTTAAGTGATCAATAGGGGACTTTGATAATATATATTTTGATCAAATTTTTGTTTTAGAATGTTATAATCATTATTTGTTCACTCCTATAATACCTCAACAAAATTGGGATATCAAAAGAAAAAATCAAACTATTAAATAAATCTCAATATCCCTCTTTAAATATTAAAAACTCACTTAGTAATTTTTTGGATTAGTTGGTAAATACCTCTTGTGATATTATAAACTATGTTCTGGTAAGACCCTTTCTCAAAAAACTCCTTATGAAATTTGGAAGAATTAAATTTTGAATGTTGGGTTTTTCTAAGTGTTTGGATGTAATTGTTATATTCTTAACACTAAATTCAACCAAGGGGATTTTGATCTAAAATCCAATTAAGGGACCTTTCTTGGGTATACAAAATCAATTATATACTATTGATTCTTCAATAAAATAAAAAACCCTTACATAATTCATTTATGTTAAATGCAATGAAAATATTTCTAATACTTAAACATAATTTGAAGATATTGTGTATAACCACTAACCTTTTACTTTTAAGGATATATATTCTACTAAAGAGGTTATAAAAGATGAATTTACTCCTAGTCCTTTAAATAAATCTTTAAAAAATCTAATGAACAACCCTTAGAAAATGTTATTAGATATTTGAATATTGGTACTCATACTAGAAGTTCTTTGTTAAATGAAGTTGAGCGACATTATTTTATTTATTTTTTTAGAACCAAAAAACAATTGTTAGGATATTAACAATTAAAATTGGTATTTTTATTATCAATAAGAGAAAATCCAATACAGATTGAATAATTTATTGACTCTTGTTGAAAGAACTAATGATCATCTTGTTATTGGTATAAAATGTATTTTTAAAAATAAATTAGATTATTAAGTTAACATTACACATAATAAAGAAATACTCATAAATAAATTCTACAAAAAATAATAAGGCATTGATTTTAGTGAAGCCGTTTCACTTGATACTCGACTAGAATCCATAAAATTCATATTGGAATTCTCCGCCCATTTAAATTTCAAAATATTTTAAATGGGTGTCAAAATTTCTTTTTAAAATAGTTTTATTTATGAATTTTTTTTTGCAAAATGACCACACATTTTGAAAATAAAAAATTTCAAAATTATATTTTTAAGTAATCTAATGATTTATATGGTTTAAAACAAGCCCCAAATTCTTTTTATAAAAGTATAACAAGCTTTTTTATTAAATAAATTTAAAATGAGAAAAGTGGATTCAACATTATTTCTAAAAAGTGTTTTAAATTTTATTTTAATAGTTTAAAATTCCATCTATGATGAAATTTTTGGATCAAAAAATGAATCTATTTGTATTGAATTTTTACTTTTATTTGATAAAAAAAATTTGAAATGAGTATTCTCATTGTGTTAAAATTCATTCAAGATTTTCAAATCTCTCAAAATGAAGATGTCACTTTTCTATATCAATGAAAATAAATTAATGAACTACTAAATAATTTTGGCATGGATCATGATAAGTATATTGGTACACCTATGAGTATTTATTATAAGATAATGTTGGATAAATATGGTAAACTGTTTGAAAAAAAATGTCTATAGAAGTATAATTGTAAGTATTATTTACTTTACTATGACCTATCCAGACATTATGTTTAGTTTTTTTATTTATTCTTTCTTTCAATCCAATCCTAAAGAATCATATTTAAAATCTCCTTAAAGAATTTTTGTTTTTTAAAAGGTTTTAAAACTCATGGTTTATTTTATCCTCAAGGAACATTTTTAATATTTCATGTTTTCTTACACTGATTTTGGAAGAAGTTAGCTAAATAATAAAATTACAAGTGTGAATTATCTCCTTCTTAAAAATTCATTAATCTATTAGAGTAAAAAAGGACGAATTCATTTTTTTCTTTCTATATAAACATTAGAATATATAACTTAGGGGAGTTTTGTTCCTAAATTATATGAATGAAACAAACTCTCATAGATTTTGGGATAACATTTCTTCATGTTCTAATTAAATGTGATTGTTATAGTGTCATAAGTATCACTAGAAATACTATTCATCATGAACTCACTAAGAATATTGATATTTTGAATCACTTTTTAAGTGACTAATTTCAAAAAAGAGATATCCTTTTGTAATATAATATCATGGATATTTAATTATAAAATATCTTCAAAAAACACCTTGATTTAGAACATTTTAATTTTATTAAAGTGGAGTTAGGAATAGCATTATTATAATTATTATTCTTATATCTTCTTATTCCTATTTTTCAAATATTAATTGTTTTTTAAAATATTTTATTTTCTTGTTTTTAAAACTTCTTAGTAAAATATTTAAAATAATGTTTTTATTATCACTTTGATTATTTTATGCATGTTTTACCTCTTCTCTATCCAACCATTTTGGTTTGTAATACTTTTTTCTCATCGCAAATGGGGAGAAAAGTCTAATGTTTTCAAGGGAGAAAATTTTATGATATTTGGGGAGAAAATACTAATGTATACGGAGAAAAATATAATGTATATGAGAAACTAAAAATGAAGAATATAACACTTTAAGAACAAAATAATTTTTAATTAAGAGAAGGATGTTAAATCTAGGGGACACATATTCCTTCCTAGAATTGATATTTCTAATTCTTTTTTATTTTCCCTCCTTTACGTCTTCTTATTTTCTCATTCTTTTTCACTTATTTCTTATCTTTTATTTTAATATTAAATGAATGATTTTTATCATCAAAAAGGGGGTGATTTAATAATTTATAATTTGTTTTTATAATAACAATTTCTAAATGTATTTCTAACATTTTTCTTTGAATGAAAATATGGAAGAATGTCAGGGATTGAAGGTACTCATTTTCAAAACCAATATGGTAATAATATGATCATGAAATAAACCTCCACTCAACACCATAGAAAGCTATAGATATGAATTATGATGTTATAAGAAGGACCACACCATATTATACCTCGGTATATCTTACTCTCATATGATCATAGTGAAATCTAGGATTCCCCACCATGTTCAAACCCCAATTCCTATAAATTCAATTAAGGCCACACTATAAGTTGAATGACTATGTTTTAGTGCTTATACCAGATTAATCCATTTTGTAATATAGGGAAAATTTCATAGCTACCTAAATATCAATAAAACCTCCAAAATATCTTAACAGACTCCATAAAATAGCCCAAATCCCTATGTCGCAAAGTCCACCTCCACCGCACTGCAAAGTTTATAATGTTGTAAGGAGATTCGATCAAGAATATTCAAAAATAATTTATTTTTTGGTATATAAAGATTTGATTCAGATTATTAATGGATTGAATTGGACTAAGGATCTTATGGAATCTATGAAGGCTATAAATATACATCAAGGGAGGACTATATATCAACTGTGATCATCAATGATATACTTTTCCAAGTGAACTTCAACATATAATATTCAAAGGGAACTAATATTTATCTACTTCAATCCTTTATTCCCTCTTATATTTGACCTTATTTCTACCTTATTGTAATTATTAAAGGCTTATCTTCTACCATCCCTCCCTTTATCTTAATCTTTCATATTCATTATTCCTTCTAGAGAGATTTGATTAATTTTTAAAGGGTTTTTAAAACAAACTATATAATCTTCATATTCTTTTTTAGGTTTTCACCATCATTAAAGTGAGGGTTATAGGGTATATTTTCCCATTATAATTAAGGGTCATATTATTTATTTCTTATTTTCTATTAAAACCAATGGATTCATTTATTCTTATTTTGTTCTTAGTTTCCATTAAACCAAGGGATTATTTTATTTGTATTTGGTTATAGGATTCCATTAAAAAAAGATAAATATATCTCTCTCATTTAGTATTTAGGGTAGGAAATTAAGGGATCATTCTTGAGCTATTATCAAACTCATTTTTCAATGTGCGCCTTTTAAATTTCTATAATTTAGTTTCCACTATTCTTAATGTTTTTATTTCCTCTACGCACTATTTACATTGGTTTTTGATAATTAAACTGATTACTTTAATGATAATCAATTTTATTATATAGAATCATTTTAAAATTATTTTTAAATTCAATTACCCCCCCCCCCAACTTATCTTTGACCAACATCATACACCATGTTGGCACATATCTGAGAACATAAAAAGGATAAATAGTCATAAAAGGTAAATGAGTGTAGAACTTTATTGTACAGGTGTAAAATAGAAGATCAATACCTTTCTAGTGATTACATACTCAACATGATGAAGCATATAGACCAATTAATAACATTAGGCTTCCATATGGGTAATAAATTATATATAAATCACATTATTTGATCTATACCACCAAAATTCTCTATTTTCATTAAGAATTATAAAATGAATAGTTTCAAGAAACCACCCAAGAATCATTCGAATTTTTTCCAAGTCGATAAGTATAGGTGGGAATTTTGTTTTTTAGTACTTATAGTGAATGAAGTAATGGAAAATTTTAAAAATACTATGAAAAAATTAAAGTCAATGGTTCATCTATAGAAACATTCAAAATAGAAAAAACAACAAATAGGGGGAGTGATGAACATGGGTATATTTACTTCACTTGTTTCATGAAGGTTCATTGGAATATAAATTTCAATGATTTAATGAAGTGGTGTAGATAAAATTCAACATTATTTATATTCATCATTGCATGAAATATTTCTATTTAAATTCTTGGGTATTTAATACAATATGTGAATAGAATATTTGTATCCAAATAAAATATCCAAGTAATACCATAAATATTATGCAATTTAAGTTATTATTCATGTTTTTTATGATACTTGACTCATATAATAGCTAAAGAAGATCATAACTTCAAAATTTCCAAGTGGATTGATTCTCATAAAACCGTTGTTTTGTATTGTGTGTCACCAACACATTATCTCTCTATCATGTTTCTGACACAATGAGTTATTATTTCATGTTTGAAATAAATTTTTCATGGTTTAAATTACATAATTAATTATTTAATTATATTGAAAATAAAATTTCCAATATCGGCAATTAATGAAAAATATAAAATATAATAGTAAATTAACACCTAATTGTGGAAAGTTAATTCTTGAATAAGTAAAACTATAAGTTTGTTCCAAGGATATACCCATAATAGTATTTGAAATCATTAAAGTAGTTATACCTATAAGGGTATTTAGTAAGAGATTCCTTAAGGGTGTAAATCAGGGTATGAAACTTGTTTATGATTCCCCACTTAAACCTAAAACCCTCACTACCCTAATTGATTTTGACCTTATTTTTAGTAAGTTCGGTCTTATGTTATACATTTTGATGATGATCTAAATTGTTATGTGATTATTATAGAATTGATAAAACTATATTGTTCAAATATTATCTGAACTACACTAAATTTCATCCTGTAAAATGTAAATAAAATAGGAACATAAAATAAAATGATTTTTATTATTTTCCCACACTGGGTTAATACACGGAGAATAAAACGGTAACATTTCGAAGTAACAGAATCCACTAAATTACTTTTAGTGCTGGTTTTAGGCTAGGTCACTCTTACGACTGGGGTCACTCCCTTTACATGATTTAGGGTTGGTTCCCTACCACTTAAGGGACACTTCATTTTCCCCCTTCCTTAGCTCACTGCTCTAGGTGCGAATATTATTTGGATCATAGGAAAATGCTAGACTTATCTATCTCTGTATTGATACACCAATAAGTGATCATTGATCTCCACAATTATATTTAATATATAGACTATGAACTTTATCATTGTAGTAGCTTCACATTCCCTGATGAACTAGTTTTTAAAGAATAACTACTTTGGAAAGGTTTGTAATGATTATCAATCACTCTTTCTACTCTTGACTTATTAAAAATTTCCAACTCTACATTTTTAATAACTCTTACTTTTGTGAATCTATGCACTTTTATTCAACTTTTACATTAGCATAACTCTTATTTTCTTAAATAATGACCTTTTATGTCCCTATGAGAAAGCTTGTTCATGGTTTTCCTTTTCATCAAAATTCTCCTTCATAAAAAACAAATGTTCATGAAAATTGTTTATGTGTGGAAATTAGTGATTCACATAAGTCACTTGAAAACTCAATAGTCAATATAACTCTATTCCTGAAACATGACTTTGTATAATTCAATGATTTTTTCTCTCAAGAATCTTTATCTAAAAATACCTCATATTTTATTATTCTATGATTGGGTATTTATAGGAAAATATCAACCCTTCATTCAATAAATGAAATATTCATTTGAGAAACACTTTTTTGAATATTACATGTTATATTTCATCATTTTTTAAACTCTTTTGTGCATAAAACTACCTTTTTGTGGCACATATATTGATGATTCTCATGAAAAACTCCAAATTTTGAGACAATCCTTCCTCTACTTGAAAACGTAGTAACTACATGTCATGATGTTCATGTGACTCTAATTTGTGAGATTCTTCCCATATTCCATGAAAATATTTCCTTTTCAAAATTTATTTATAGTGGCTCTGAGTCACTGTGATCTCATAAATTCTTCACTTTCTCAAAAAAACTCACTCTACACAAATTTTCTAAAAAACAACTCAAAATCACTCAAAACATTCTAGAACCATTCATTGTTGAGTATATCAAGGTCTTCCTGGACTTGGAACTCCATCATAGTTTTTTAATGATGCATCTTTTTCTCAATGCTCTTCATTCTTGTAAATTCCTTATATGTTATTAGGAACTAAATTATTATGAATAGGTCTTAAATAATAATATATCCCAACACTTATTATAGGATACTTCTTAAAGATCCTTAAAATATTCTCAACCATCTTCTATATATAATGGTCATGATATATGTTATAGTATCACACTAGTTATAATGAAATCTCCCTCTACAATCCACCAACATAGTATCACCAATTATTGTATTGGATGTTATCATTCCCTTCATTGGGAACTCAAATACCTCAACAAACTACTGATATGGTGAAACGAATCCATTAAACCCAAACTCACCTTGTCTCAGTTTTAACTAAATATATCATTATCAATAGATCTGAAACTATTGCACCAATACTCATTGGATTCCAATAAAATCCCCTTTTGATTATTGATAACACTATCATTGATCCAAAGCACCTTTATTCATCATGATTATTCTTACTTCCTTATATTTTTTCCCCTATCAGGGTTGGGAAGGTACATAGATTCATGATTTATCTAACTCCCCCTTGGATATGAAATTTAATTTATACCCTATACAGCATTTACCAAATATATAATCTATAAAAAATTTGTACCTTGGGAAGTAAGGGTATTTCAATCAACACATTTATCATTATTACCATATCTTCATGATGGTAAACAACACAAGATCCACTCCTTTTAATCCATTAAGACCATGAATTATGTCAATTAACTCTATCTCATTTATCAATGATGTGAAAAGAGGTATTGTTCTTGTCCCACTTTATCCCCATGATCATTTCATCTGATAAAGATAGACTATTCCCCCCTAGGATATGAAACTTCTATACATTATCCACTAATTAGAACCACTTTTTAGGCATAAAACATCTTTTATCCTCATGAATCATTTCTCCCTCATTATCTAAAATTCTTAGCACACTCTCATGCTCAAAAACATTTTTATTTATAGTTAAATTCATAATAATATTTAGTAGGTAGACTTACCACTTAGAAAATAACCATTATAATGCCTCAGAAAAGTGCTCCCAGATCTGGTGCCATAAACACACACTTCACATACTCACTTTGATTCCATATATAAAACCATGTATATAACTATCCTTAATTTTAAAATAAATAAAAAATATAGAATCTTTTACATCAAAATGATCTTTTCATGTTTAGAGCATTAGAGAATTTAAAAAAAAATTAAACTAACAAAACCCATGTTCTTTGTATCAAACATCCATTTTTCCACTATATATATGAAACTACTTAATAAATAATGAGTCTTCCATATCTACCATAAATTATTTTATACATTCTATACCTATAAACATGTCACATGTACAAATTTTCTTTATAACCTGGGGAAATTGAAACATAAGAAGGGGTGATCTAAAGTGACCAGTAAGGTAACACATACAACTAAGGAAATCATGGAATAAACATGGAATAAATATAATGGCATGAATAAGAAAAAATCCTATATTCGAATTAAAAATGAGAGAATTATATATCCATTATAATAAATTAAAATATGGATATCAATAATGTTGATCTCAAAATGATTGTCAAACATCAAAAGACTATTGATAAGGCCTTATGACAATAAATATACTTATCATCAAGACCATATTCAATATATCTTATTGGATTGGTTAGGAATACAAAAAATACCCAAACATGTTTTGTCTCATGATACCTATCGATGCATCGAGGGGCTATACAATTTTGGTTCCCACCGATAACCTAATTAAGTCCAATGCATTCACTATAAGAGTCAACAAAAGTTGTCATATCATTACCTAGGTAACCTATTACTAAATAGATCATGGGTATCCATATAATGAAATATATGAAATGTAAATACATGATTAACCTATGTTATAAGTCATTAATATTCAAGAATATCATTTTTTTACCAATGTTTATAAAAGGGATAACATGGTCATAACAAATCTAGAGAAAGAAGGTGAATGGTCAAACAATACATAGTCAACATTCCAGTACACATCCTTATTGGAATAATAATATATTTAATGCCAATAATTTTCCTCATTTCAATTTAATAACATTATTTATAGGTGAACACCATCCAAATAAATTATGTAAAAATATGGTATTTTCATTGTATAGAGTAATGATTATATAGATAATTTAATACTACAATGACATGTTCATAAGACATTAGGATAAATAAGGTCACTAATTTCAAAATAAAATAACCCATGTGTAATAAAATAAACATATAAGTATACTGATATAGATAAAACATTACCATGCAAAATGAATTCTCTGAATAGTATGACAAAAGAAGTGATCAAGAGTCAAATTGTTTGATATCATATGTTTAATTCCACAAATGCTAACATATATATATCATAAAAGAAATCTTGAAACATAAACCCCATTATAGAAAATCATTTTTAAAGTAAAAAGGGAATTAGAAATGAAAACTTAAAAGGGATTTAAGAAAAAAAATTAACATTGATGTAAAATAAAAATTTACATGTTACTTTAAAAAGAAACATTTGAAAAGTTATTGTGAAAGATTTTGAAAACCTTTTTTTGAAATAATCTAAAATAATTAATCCTTGAAAATTCATAAATTTTATCTTGTATAAATGAGTTTAGGAGGACAAAACATATTAAAGTGAAAGGAGAAACCTATTAATATTATTTTAAAAATACCTTTGTTCAAAAATCACATTGTAAGAAAAGTAACAAAACAATAATTTTTATTAAACATAATTTTATTAAGTAGGATTATAGAATTCCATATAATAAAATATTAGTCCGGGAAAACCCATTCATGGAAGGAAGAAGATCGTGATGAAACATTATAATTCAAAGAAATGAGGTTTGACTTATCAATATCCCTTACTCGAAATGTACTCCATAAATCATGAAACATTTAAAAAATAGTTTATATGGTAAAAAAATTTACAATTATTGAATACCCTAAAATAAAATAAAATGGATGATTTTACTCAACTTATATGAAATAATTTAAAGTGAACACTTATAACACAATGACTGAATATTGAGTTACCAAAAACTCTTACGATTGGGGTAACACTTGTGTCAAAATTCATTTGAAGAATTAAACATGATTTGTTTAAGTTAATACCATGAATTACAAGGAAAATTGTGTATAAAATTAATGAGATATTGAATCAATAGAACACCATACAAAGGAAACATGGTGCATATAACTAACATGTCTTAAAGGATTAGAATTGAGACCAAGAAAGAATTAGATTCTTGAGTAACACTTTAATCAAAACACCATGAAATATTGGGCCAATAATTGATCTTAAAATATCATTTTTATAATAAAATTCATGATATGATATATCAAATATTTATTATATATACTATATAAATAAAATTAGGTCCACCATACAAAACATGTCTCAGAGAAAGGAACTTAAGACAAAAACCCTTACATATTTTCATGGATTCCATGAACGTACATTAACCTTTTGTATCATAAACATATATATATATATATACATATTAATAAGTAAATTTGGGACCTTACTCATATCCATTTTCATTCATATTATTATTAAATAGTCACTAACTATATGAATTCTTATGATTTTCCACATCACGTGTTTATGGTTTTGATTGTTTGTATTAGTTTCATAATAGTAGTGATCATATTCATTCTTCTTAAAAATATCATCATTAATAGGTCATTAAAGTTACTATTAAATTTTATTTATAATATTTTATGTTTTTAAATTAATTTTATGAGTTTTTTAATCTTTATCATTGAAGTTAAAATTGATAACAAGCACATTCCATTGGTTCTTAACAATAAAAGGGTGTTTTCTTAATTTATGATTTAAATATAAATATAGCAGGTTCATAATAAAAAACAATTCTTTATTTAAACATTTATATTATATTATACCATAAATTATTTTCCCATATACATTCATGATATAAATTCATAGTATTGTTCAATTAGGTGATTAAACCAACCAAAACATGAACATTTCCCTGATTTAATGAATGTTCATGAGATGGTTTTGTTATAATGTGATTATACCAGAAGAATGATGATATTATTTAGTGTTTATTACTGTGATATATAATAATTCTAGTTAATTTGAATATAAAGTTATCGATATGAAAATATTATGTACTATGAATAATACTTGTTTTCTCCTAGTATAAGTGTTTACGATGGTTAATGTTACAATTATTTCTTATTTATAATATTAATTATATAATGCATAACTTATATTTATAAAATATAAATAATATTATAATTATAATATCTGTTCACTAAACCCATTTATATAACTATTCTTGAAATGTGGTGATGAAAAACAAAATGTGTCATTCATGGAGGTGGTAGTCCACACACGTGCACGAGCAACATTTTTGTTTTTTCGGTTGAAGGGGATGGGAATAGATAATGGTTATACCATAAATATAATAAAATTTCATTATATTAATTATAATGATGTAATTATATACATATGGATATAATGGGTTTGCAGAAGGTTGCATGGGAAGGATAAATAATTAAATTATAAGAGTAAGTAATAATTATGTTGAGAATTTGGATCTTCTCTTGAAGTATCCTTTAGAAAAGAAGAACTTGGGGTGATTTTTTGAATATAGGGGATGAAAAACGTGTAGAGGGTCTCTATAATAATTAAATTGGGTAGTGTTTAATGGGAATTTATAACAATAGGTCTGGATTGAAGTGGGAGGAAGTGAGCTCCATTTATAAGTGAAAAATATGGATAAATCTTTGGAAAACAATGTTAGGTGTGGTATATGAATGGAATTGCATGAGAGTTAGGTGATTTAGGTGGAGATATGGTGGGTGATACATGATAGCTTGAATTTAATATCTAAAAATTCTTTATATAAATTATATGTGACCTTTTAATTATTAAAAATTCGACAGACCTCATTTACCAAATTTACACTTATTAATCTTGGTTAAAAATTAACCATGGTAGTTTTTAAATTATAAAAATATAAAATAAACCTTCATACCAATTTTTAAAGGATGAATCTAAATTGGGTATCCATTTTTACTAATTAAATTTTTAAATATGATAAATTTAACTTTTAAATTAAAACATAATATATCAGAAAAATAGTTTTTATAGAAAAATGTATTTTTATATATTTTGTGAATTTTATTCTAATTTACAATCAATTATTAGTTAAATATTAATCTAATTTATTTGGATAAAACAAATTAATTTCTTCAAAAAACCATTTTATTTATACCATGGAAATTAATTGTTAAGTTATTTATTTTCAATGAATAAATATAAGATTGGAATAGTTACATTATTTGAAAATAATTATTCTAAATATAAATTTCATTTTATCAAATAAAATGAATATATGTAAGGAAAATTATTTTAAAAATGTGTACAAATAAAACTAATTTTTTAGAAAAATATCAAAAATTAATTTTAATCAAATATGACTTTGATGGATCTAAAAAATATTCATTTTATAAAATTAAAATTTTAAATGTTATAAATTTAACTTTTAAATAAAAAAAATTAGATATAATGAAAAACTATTTTATAGGAAAATAACATTTTTTAGAGTATTAACAATTCTCATTTTTATCTCCTTTAATTTAATAATTAAATTACTATTAAATAATTATTAAAGTCAGATATATTTAATTATTATTAATCACAAGTTTCTTGAAATAGAAATTACTATCACATAAAAAAGGAAATTTCTAGGAAAAACATATTTCTAAATAATAAATGATCTTTTTATTCATTTTAGGTAAACTAATTGTATTCCATTTATATTAAAAGTAGACCTTATTTACATTATACATGTATTTAATAAACTGGTTACTCATATTAATTCATATTAATTCAATGGGTAGGTTTTAATAGTCATACTCAAATATTTATATTTTATCTAAATATATCACGGTTTTTTTTATGTTTTGTGTTGAATGTGGAGCAATTTGTCAAACAAATTGGCTTGTTTAAAGGTAATCATATATTAAGATATCATAGTGTTACACCCCCCCCCCAAATAAATTACTCCCTCATAATTGGATTCATATTATCAAAATAATTTATATAGGGAACTCATAATTAACCATACACTGCTAGATGGTCATGGGTTTATTTAGGATATAGAATGAGATATATTTATATGAAAAATAATTATAATCACATTATAAGGATATATAATTCATTCCTAATTTCACATATAATCATGCAAAGGGAAGAATATCTAGATCCATAAGGAATAACTTCCTATAAACCTTGAAAATGAGTTATATGATAATCATACCACTAGATGTTTTCATAACTCAGTATTTAATAGTTTGTGAAAACATAAATGACATAGGATGCTAGAAAATATTGAGTGAAAACTTGTTATTTGAAACATTAGTAATAATTCAATATTATTTTCCTTGTTTTCATGGTTATCGGTGACTATCTCCCTTGTTGGTTCTTAGATTGGGACATTATACCACATAATGCTTGACTCTCTTTAAATTGAAGAAATATATATTTTTAGTTTCTCTCTTGACCTTACCCTTATGAGTCTGATGAACTTCATCTCCACACTTATAACATTTACCACCATGTTTCATCCCACATTTTTGACATGTGGTAAATTGAATTGTATTTCCATTATTATCTTGGTCACCTAAATTTATATGATATTCCATCCTTATTTATTTGGTTTTTTTTTGGATTTCAACTATGTTCACACTGTTAATTAAAATTCTTGATACCATTTTGGAATAATTATAATATTTCACACTCCATCCCATATCCCATTAGGTTGTTCAATGGGATAGTTCCTATATTGTCTTTTTTTATCCATTGTTCACTTAGTTCCTTTGAGATTCATCAATTAATAAAACAAAAGAGTTAACATGAGTAATTATCATTATAATATAATTATTATAAATAAACACATGAAAATATATCATCAAGATCTATCACTTTATAACACTATCATATTAGCCCATACTTCTTGAAACTACACTTGTATGGGACTATGTTCAACCTAGATGACTCCAAGTTTAACATATATCATTCTTGGTTTAACCTAGGTTACTTTAAGTTGGGTTATATCATACTTATTAACCCAATACTTAAAAAAAAGATCCCAAAATACCATGAACATTCCAAAAATATTCTAAACCCAATAATAATTAAAACTTATGTTCTCAAAATACAACTTATCCTACCTTAAATAACATTAATCATTCCTATAATCATATAAAAAAGTATGTATATACCCTAATCATATACTCTCTATTTAACATTTATTCCTCTAAAAATAAATTCTATTTTTAACCCTAAAATGTTATTTACCAATAGTTTATAAGGTCACACACTAGTCAATATATATCATAATCATAATAATGTAATGAAAATCACAAAAAAATATCATGAATCGATTATAAATCTCAAGGTTACCAATACTATCTAACTTACTTCTTAAAAATAAAACCACACTTTATTATCTCAAAATTAAGAGGTCAGTTTGACTTGGATATAATTATTTTATCTCATGTATGATCAGTTCATGAATTAGACTAAATTACCATATATCATTCATGGTTAGTTTAATTTTCATGTGGTAAGTTAGAGTACAACGTTCAGTATGTTCCATGTGGCCAATTGATCTTCATGGTTAGTTCAACTTCTTCACAAGGTTGGTATAATACACATACAGTAGGTAGTAATAGTAGGTTCAATAATTATCCAATTTTATCAATTTAGTTAGAAAACAGTTGACTATTGTAAAGAATGAAAATCATTTGAAACATAATGAACATAATTTTATATCATTAAATTAAATAGTTTATAGACTAATCCAAGAATATACCCCTTTTGATGATCATAAATCATCACATATAAAATTAAATTAATTTTACACATAAAAAATATTTCTGCAATAAATTGAAACATATATGTCTCAATATCTAAAAAGTTTTCTCAAATTATGTTTTCTCAAATTCCTTAAATTTTTCAATTTTTTTCATAAGTTCTCTCCCTTTTGGGAATTTTTAAAAGTTTAGTTGGGAGAAATTATAACAAGGAATAATAAATAAATAAAGAAATAATTGATAGTGATAAAATCATAAAGGTAAAAAAAATATTTCATTAATATAAAAAAGATTATAAAATAATTAAAAGGGGTCTCCCTATCAAGAACTCTAACCAGATCACGAATCTAACATGTATCTAATCTCATCAAGGCAGATAGGATCCTTTCCCTTAGAGGAAGAGGGAGAGGTAGGTATGGTTGGATGGGTAGGTTGTGGAATAGAAGTTATAATAGGGTCTTGTATTACCACACAACTAGAAACAAGTCTGAGATGATAGACTACTTTTCTAGGGGACAACCAAAAAGGGTTAATAGTGAAGGTTTGAGTGATAAGGGTTTGGGTAATAGGTAAGGTAGGTAGTGGAATGATACCTATATTGATAGTGTGTAGGTAAGGTTCCAACAACATGGTAAATTTATTGACTACCCTAGATTAACTCTCCCTTTTTTGGAAGTAGTTCTCTTTATTCTCTATGAAATCTTCCAAAACTATGGTCAATATTTTTAGCATTACAACTTGTGACTTTAAGGATTGTGAAAATGAAGACATCCTCAAATTAGCAAAAAATGATCTGAACATATATTTTAGGTCTAACTTGGTGAATATTTTGTTAAGGTAGTATTTAATTTTTTTTGATAGTTTCTTTATATTTTCCATCTTTTTTTACATCCCTTTTTACTACCACCAAAGTATTATCATCATGGATTTGAAATACTGCAAACACTTCTTCCCTTGTTTTTTTAAATTCATCAAACACAACTTTTAACTCATCCCTTATGAGTTCTATAATTCTACCTTCATAAACTGATGAAATTGGAGGAGTAGGAGGTGGAATAGTTAAATAATAATCTTGCAACATATAAGTAAAAAACCTTTTGTCTAACTACAATATCATATTAGAAAGGTATTCCCGTAAAGAAACAACTTGTGCTTTCAAATCCTAAATTTCATTCCTCGTTATTCTAACTTTTTATGAAACTTGGGATAAAAAATAGAAAGTACTAAAGACACTAATATTATAATACCTTTTTCCCTAATTGGCTCAATTTAGGTTCCAAAACCAACAGAGAGTTATTTCATCACTCCAATATGATCTTATTTGAAATCATCTGAATCATATTTTATAATGTGGGAAGTGTCAGGAACATAAGGGGTACTAATAGGTACATAAGAAGATGGAACATAATCCAACTATCATCCATTATTCTCAATGTACACAGACCTATATCTCAAAGATTTAACACATGTTACATCATTTTTTTCTTTCTAAACATTAGGATAAATTGTTTGCAAATATAAAACTGGTACTATTTCAATGATTTTCATAGGATCTTTAAATTTATTTAGAAATAGACTTTCCAAAACCTAATATACAAAATGTATTATAGTATATGCCTCAATTATTTATTTAGAATCTATCTGACAATAAAGGAACCTTCAATAAACATTTTAATATAAGGGGTAGTATTTAAAAAAAACTTGAGGTGTAATTACCCCATTATCACTATCCAAAGACTAATAATAGTATATTCTTAAAAACTGAAAACCCAAGGGAGTTATACCCCTTATTAGGTGCATCTTGTAAATACTTTATTTGAGTGATGCCTATCATAAGATATTATCTAAACTATATTCAACTACATCAGAGTCACCAGACTCATCCCACTTAGTATCATCTATATAACCACTAACAGACACCTCAGTATCAATAAGGTCCTTATCTTTTAGTCCTTTTTCATGAAATGGTAAGGGTCGATGAGATTCAGTTGGTCCATAATATATAATAGGAGTGGCTTACTATTATCCACATATACTACCCTATCTTCCTCATCAAGATCAACAATATCCATTTCTTATTACTCTTCTTCTTCCTATTCTTCCACTTAATTAGAATAATATTCTACTATTTCATCTATATCAAGACCTAGATCCACTATATCCCTTGGTCTAATAGGATATCTTACCGAGTCAAACTTATTAAATAATTTATCATGGCTAGTCACCTATTCCCTTTTTTGGGGATTCCAATTCACTCTCATTAGCTTACAGATTTTATGAGTTAATAAAATGTTGTCTAAAGAAGTTAATTTTTCCTCCACATGATAAACTAAACATTTATTTTCCAATAATACTGGTATGATATTTTGATAAGCCATAGAACTAAATTTTGAAGAGGTTTTACACAACTTATACTAATGCCTCATTACATATCTACACAAATTGATCTAAAATCCATTTTTCATTAGGATCAAGAATAACATATCATGATGGATAAGGATACTAAAATATACTCTCCTCATATAGAACAAATGTTGGATCAATTTAGCGATAATTCTATAATCACTAATAAGTTCTACAAATGTTAGTCTTCTGGGTGTTCTATTCTTAGTGAGTTCTACCAAATCATTTGGAAATTCAAAATGGACATGGTTAATTGTATAATAACTATAATAATCCTCATTCTCACCCTTATGAGATAATTTTAATCCATTTCCAAACTCTTTTAAGAAAAATCACAAAATTCCCCATTCACTATCATCCAAATGGTATAGCTTTTCCCTATATAGATAAATTTAAAATGTGTATAAAATTACTTAAATAATATCATATAGAAATCCTTAATATTATCCTTAAACTATTCATCCCATAATTGACTATGAATCGCATTCAATACTATTGATCTAATTAACTGTATCCATTAAGAATCAACTTATTTTTTAGCAAATACTGGTTGATCAAATAAATTTGGGTTATGCAGCTTCAATATAGAACTCATTCTACCTCAATACTTTTTTAATTTCCTTGCATGATTTGTTTTGAAATAAGTAATATCATTGGGACCATACTTTACTCTTTTCATTATCATTATTTAGTTTTAACTCATAGGGTTTGGGTTTGAGATAGAGGTTTTGTTATGGATATTTTTGAGATCTGTTGAGGTTTTAAAAAGAATAAATGGATCTTTAGGGAAAATATATGTGTCAATTCATGATTTAATTTAAATTTTATTTCAATATTTTAGGAATATAAACTAATAATATATTTAAGAAAAATCTTTCCAAAATAAGTTATGAAACATTATAAGTATAGAATAGACACGCTAGGTATTCTAACCATGTGTTCATGGTAACTATGGAATAGTAGGTCCACTAACCATGGATTTCGAGTAAGTATACTAACCATATGAGTTAATTTTATGGTTGGTATAGTGACTGCATGACCAACTATTCCTTCTTACTTTGATAATTGTATGATAAAAAACTCATGGCCACTTAACCAACCATGTGAACTATACTTCATTTTTACTTTAATAAAAAATGGTCAATAAATAGAAGTTAAAGATTTATAAAAATAATTAAAAAAAAGGTTAAATCTAAATTGAAAATTTTAGAAACAATTTCTTATTCCTAATTCATGTATGATATAATTTATTCTCTAAATATTCAAAGCATTGGTAAATATATCAGCAAGATGATGTTCAATTCCAATGAATTCAAGAGTAATATCCTTCTTTTGAAAATTACCTCCCAAAAATTAATGTCTTATATAAATATTTTTCCTAGAATGTGACACAACATTCTTAGAGATATTATTTGGAATTTTATTATCACAATTTATAGAGTAATATTGAAATTGATGTCCATATTCTAGAAAAGTTTATTTCATCCAAAAAATCTATGCCTAATAAATTCTTACATATATATACTTAGCTTCAGTAGTTGATAATTCTACAGAGTTTTTATTTTTACTACACTGTGAAACTAGAGAATTTCCCAAAAGGTGAAATATTTTAGAGGAGTGTTTTATTTAACTTATAACCACCAAAATCGGTATCTTAATAATTAACTAAGTCAAATTATTATCCTTTAGAGTAAACAATAAAAATTTGGTTTTACATTTGATATATTTAGATATTCTTTTGACAACATTTAGATTTAATTATTTTGGATTTGATTGAAAAATTTCCCACATGCACACACTAGAACAAATATATGGTCTGATAGCAGTTAAGTATTATAAAATTCTAATCATACCAATATAACTAGTTTGATAAACTATTTTCATAATTTCATTAATATCTAGCTTACAACATGTGATCTTGGGAGTATCACTACCTTTTGTTCTATCTATACCAAAAAGTTTTAGAAGATCCATAGTGTATATTCTTTAGTTTAAAATTATTCCTTATTTATTTTTAAAAATATGAAGACCAAGGAAAATGTTCAACTCACCCATCAAACTCATTCTAAATTTAATTTTCATTAATTTTGAAAATTTAATACATAAGGAATTTTTGGATTATCCCAAAATAATATCATCAATATAGATTTGGACTACTAAAACAACTTTTGAAAAAAAAATAGAGTATTAAAATATAATCCTTTTAAAATCAAAAAATAGTTGATCCTATCATACCAAGCTCTAGAAGATTATTTTAAACCTTAAAAATATTTTGTTAATTAAAATACTTGATTTGGAAAATGAGGGTTTTAAAATACATTGGGTTTTTCTATAAAAAAATACTTAATTGTATAACCATTCAAAAAAATCTCTAGACATCCATTTGATATAATTTTAAATTCAAATGTGTTATATTTGAAATTAAAATTTTTATGGCTTTGATTCAAGCTACTGATGCAAATGTTTTCTCATAATCAATACCTTCTTATTCAATGTACCCTTGTGCAACCAATCATTTTTTATTTCTAAATATAGTGCCATACTCATAAATTTTATTCCTAAATGCCCACTTAGTTACAATGGTGAGGAAGTCCTTGGGTCTTTCTACTAGTTCCTAGATTTTATTTCTATCAAACTGATTCGATTATACTTTCATATCTATTACACATAATTCATCATTTATTTCTTTAGTTATGTTCTTTGGTTAAAGTTGTGACAACAAGGATTGATGTTCAAATTGATTTCTAATATAATCTATAGTCTGAGTTCCTCTATCTAAGGATATAATTATTTGATTCTTCATTTTTATTTACAGTTTCTAGTTCAAAAATTTATGTTTTGGGTGATTAATCTATAGTATATTTCATCGAAATATCATTAGACTTGGTTGAGGTGTTGATATTTAAAATTGATAAATCATCTTTAAGGTTTCCTAAAGGGGAATTAGGTTCATGTGGATCTATCTCATTGAATTTTACATGCATATATTCTTGAAAAATATTGTTCCTTTTATTTAATACCTTGTATGATTTACTAGATTTTGAA
The DNA here is from genome assembly GCA_963277665.1 of Viscum album. Lineage (NCBI taxonomy): Eukaryota > Viridiplantae > Streptophyta > Magnoliopsida > Santalales > Viscaceae > Viscum > Viscum album. Next base: position 1,030,291,125 of record OY728166.1, on the reverse strand, counting down.
TATCTAAGGAAAATTATTTCATCACTTTTGGATTAAAACTTTTCTATATTCTCCTTTGTGTTTAAAATAAATACCTTGCATCCAAAAACACTAAAATAATTACCTTTTGATTTTATTTCATTAAATAACTCATATGGGGTTTTCTTTCAATAATTCTAATAAGAATTATTTTATTTATATATCAATTTTTATTCCCAACATCTTCTAAAAAATGAATAGGAACGTCATATTCATTAATCGTTTTCTAGGAAATCTCTTGAAGAGTTATATTTCTTATTTCTATAATATTAATATTTGGTGGAGTCCTTGGAGAAGAAAATTTGTGATTATAGCCATGTTGTGATCATAAATATTCAAAATCTTGATTTTAAAACTCAAATCTATGATCACTTCTTAAGGTCTTAATTATAAGTCCACTAAGGTTTTCTAAAAATTTTTTATATTTGGAAAAATAAGATAAATCTGCACGTTTGTGAGAAAGAAATAATAACCAAGTGTATCTAGAAAATTCATCCATAAGAACATAAGTTTTTTACATCTAATGTAATATAGAAACTCTAGAGGGTCCAAAAAATACCATGTGAACCATCTCTAGAGGTTGAGATGTTAAGAATTCTTTCTTTTCTTTGAAAGATATCTTATGTTGCTTCCCTTTTTGACATGGGTTATAGACTTTCTCTTTTAGGAACTCTAGTATTGGAAGATCCTTAACTAATATTTTTCTACTTAGCTTACTAAGTGAATGTTTCAATGTCCTAGTGTCCTATTCTAATGCCAAGACACTTTGTAAAAGGTACTTAAATAAGAAATATTTTAGAAAAAAAATTTAATCCAATAGCATAAAAATTAAAATTACAAAAAGAAGTAAAAACTAAAAGATTATTAGAATCCTAAATTTGGAATGAATTATTTTCCAATTTAACATCATAATTGTTGGAACAAAGGTCATTAAAAGCTATAAATGGAGTCTAGTTTGTGTTTTTTTGTCAATCCAGACTTGGTTGATTAGAGAGTTTGCAAGGAAATGGATCTTATATTTCACACTAACTATAGTATTGAAGGTGGTGTCCTTTCCCATTATTTGAAAAAAAAAATTGGGCTCAAAATTAAGAGGACAAAGTCAGCTTCATGAAAGTTTGTTTTCTAGAATTAATTCTTCTCAAATATGGTAAAGGCATTAGTTTCACGGTGAATGAGTTTTGAAAAGACTGGGTTTCGTAAAATATTGTGATTCATGAATGTATAGAAATTTGTGAGTGTGAGATGAGTTGATGGTGATTTTTGTGAATATGATATGTGGAGCATCACGAATGCGCGAAGGGTTGAATGTAATCTCTGTGACTATAATATTCTTTGTGAGCGGGTCAAATTTCACTAGAGCTTCGGAAATAAAATATCTTCATGAACAAGTTTCTGGAGTCTCAGGAAAAATACACTGGAGGTATAGGATCATCATAGAAGTCTGATCCTGTAAATATATAGCTACCCCCACTTCATTCTACATTAAGAGAATTGGATAAAAGGATAAATTTCTCTAATTTTGTGAAGGTTGGTATCATTGTTAATCTGTATTTTGATGCATGCTTGAGAATCATGAAAATACTAGTTAAATATTAACTGATACTAATTATTTTGACATATGGGAGTTTTGAGAAGACTAGGATTTTTTAAAAGACTTAGTTTTCCGCAAAGGTAGTGATCTTCACAATGGTAATTTGTTACAAAAAGGAAGTGATCTTTATGAAGTTAGTTTGTTCTCTGAAGGCTGTGATTTTCTCAAAGGGTGGGAGTATCATAAAAGTGTGTGGGTTCTTGAAGTTTGGTAATTTTTTGAAACATAAAGGGTGTTTCACAAAGTCTAGGATCTTCACAAACAGTAGTTTTCAACATCTGGTTTAAGTGAATAGTGATTTCAAGTGCATCAACATAGGACTTCGATGAAAGTAGAGTATTTTTCTAGTCAAGGACAAAGATTTAAATTCCAATCTATTGAAGTGACCTTCATGTTTTTAAATTGAGTGAGGTTTCACCCAAATAAGTGGGTTAGGGGGATTCAATGTAATTTCTCTAAGGGAGGCATTTTGTTATCCATAAAATTTTGTAAAAGAAGTGTGCCTAGCATAGAGTGACTATGTCTGAACATATATATTCAGAAATTAATGAAAATTAGTGGATTTTGGTAAGACCAAAACACTTTCAGGGTATGCTACTTATACTAGACCTTAGTGGTGAACCAAGTAAAATTGTTGTGTTGTCTCTCTGCATGTGAGTGTTTAATTATTTCTGATATTTTTAACAAGGTCTTACCAAAATAGGAACAAGATTCATTTTTTTTTTGAAGAATGAATTGACACTATGATTCACCCATCCCCTCTCAGGGTGTTCTGGGGTCCTACAAGTGGTATCAGAGCCAAGGTTCACCTATGTTGGATTCTCTATAGTAAATCTATTGTCTTTTGAAGATTTGAGTTTCTTTCTTGAGTCAATAATGAAGTGTAGTTTTTATGAATATTCACTTGTCTCTTAGTAGAACTCTATATTCACCAAGACCATAATAAATAAAATAAATAAAATACAAGATAAATTTCAAGAGGTCCCTCTTATATAAAGAAGTGGTAGTATCTAATTATCCATGCATTTCTGACAATAAAGATATATCGGTCTTAGAAGGTAAAGAGAAAGGGTCTTAGGTTTCCACTAAATAAAAGGAAAACTTTTCTACCTCATATAAAATAAAATATTCAAGTGATGAGGAGATATGTTTTATCACCTTTGAAAGTTTTCATCAAAATAAGAATCCTAGCACAAGACACTATAAGAAAATGGCATTTTAGCGGCGGTTTTTTCACAGTGGTTTTCAAAATTTCTGCTAAATGTTTAATTGAAAAAAAAATCAGCGGTGGTTTTAAAAACCACAGGTAAATGTTTTTAAAATATTTTTTATAAATTTTTTAAAAATTCTTCCAAAAAATTACAATTTTTTAGGGGTAGTTTTCTCAAAACCGACGCAAAATTGAATAAAAAAATTTTAAAAATTATTTATTTGTTAATTATTTATTATTTATTTATTATTTATTAATTATTTACAATAAAATATGTTTTATTATTTATAATTTAAATTATTTATAATGCGTTAGTTGGTAAATATTTATAATTATTAGTTAATAATATTTTTATACAGAAAACAAATCTTCAATAAGTAGAAATATAGACTTCGACAACAAATGACCGAAACTTCTGATCCAGGAGTCCATTCCAGCTTCACAGCCTGTAAAATTGTAGCTTGTAAAATTATATAAAACCAAGTGAGATTTAAATCATGTGATAATGAAAGGAAAAATATATACATTCAAATTTCAAAAGTTGAAAATTGAACTCGAACTTCAAACATCCATAACTTCTAATCCAGGTGTCTTTTTGGGCTCTACCACCTATTTACAAGTTAGTATTTAATATTTAATATTTACTATTTACTATTTATTATTTACTATTTAATATTTATTTTTTCTATTTAGTATTTTTTATTTATTATTTTTTATTTACTATTTATTTCCATATTATATATTTATTAATTTATTATTCATTTACATTATATTTAATAATTAGTAATTATTAATTATTAATTATTAATTATTAATTATTACTATTAATTATTAATTATTAATTATTGACTAATCATTATTGATTAATCATTATTGATTAATAATTATTGATTAATAATTATTTAGTGTGTATCTATTTGGTATGTTTTATTTGTTTTTCCAATTAATATATATATATATATAAGTATATTAAATTCAATTTATTGACCACATGAAGAGTCTACTGTAGTGGTAAGGTTGTTGTAGAATAAGCAAGAGGTAAGGAGTTCAAATCTCACCCAAAACGGAATTTCTATATATGGCACAGGCATGTGCATGGACATGGACTTGTGCATTGATATGGACATGAGCATGGTAATAATAAATAAATAAATAAGCAAGAGGTAAGGAGTTCAAATCTCACCCAACATAGAATTTCTATATATAGCACAAGCATGTTCATGGACATAGACTTGTGCATGGATCTGGACATGAGCATGGTAATAATAATTAATTAATTAATTAACTAACTAATTAATTAAATTACAATAATAAATAATTAAATTAATTAATTAATTAATCATGAGATAAATAATTAATTAATTTATGAGAATAAATAAATAAATAAATTACGAAAATAAAAAAATATTAATTTTTTTTTAAAAAAAATAAAAATTAAAAAATGATTTAGTGATAGTTTAAACCACCACTAAATCTTTCTACGATGGTTTTAAAAAACCACCACTAATTATTTCCAAGAAACGATTTAGTGACGGTTTTCCAAAACCGCTGCAGAATTATTTAGCAGGAGTTTAAACAGCCACTAAATACAAATTTTGGCATAGTGAGTGTTGATGATGATCAATTTATAGCCTCACAATAAATTTTAGTTGATGGATTAATAAATTTTCTTCATGATATTTTTGAATAAAGAGCCTCGCCTTTTGTGTAGACTTTCAATGTATGAAGGTAGATATCACCTAGCTAGAAGGATAATCTTATGCTTTGGAAAAGGGTTGTCAAGTGAAAATTCTTCAATGTTTAAAGCTCTCTATATAGGTCAGAACCTTTTAAGTAAAAAATTGGGAACCTGAAATAAGTTCCTCAAAATATCTCAAATAATTTTGAAGAGAAAGAGGGAGTCATAAAGACTCTTGAAGAAAATATACATGCACTTTAAGAGAAATTAAAAGATAGAACTGATGTTAAGAGTTTAAAATTGGAAGAAATATCCGAGAAGATTAATGAACTTGAATCTTTGATTCAGAATAAATTAAGTTGAATGAAGATGAAGTTGTTAAAATAAAGAAGTCTTGTGAAGAAAATATGATTGTAATTAAAGATCAGAAAATCATCCTTAATATGAAATGTATAAATTTGGAATCTCAGTTGGAAAATCCTGAGAAGAAATATATTGATACTTCAAAAAATAAGGAAATAATTGCTACAACTACTCAATGTTCACTAGAGGATTATAAATATAAAAAACATAAAACATGTAATAATAAGATGATGAAATATTTTGATGATCTATCTAAAGTAGATGAAAAGAAAAAGGTATCATCCATACTAACATTTATTAATGATTATAAATTTATTATCATGAATAGTACAGGATGTAAGACAAATACTAAACAAGTATTGATGAATAAAGTTGATAAGAAACCTACCCCCATGACTATGGTAGATAAGAAAAAAAATTATAATCTTATTTCCCATAAATAGAACAAAAATTCATAAATAAGATCCACAAACCATATACATAAGGTATAAGGAGATCAAGGTTTGTTGGTCAATGTTGGTGTTGCAATAGATTTAGAAATTGTGCATTGGATTGTGGGTACAATCCTCTAAATGAAAAAGTATAAAGGAATCATATTTCAAGGGGGAGAAATCTATAGAAGAAGATGCAACATCCGTAATTCTAGAAGAATTTGTATTCTAAAAATGGATTTTGGAATCTTGATATCATATGTGATGTATACAATTGAAGTGGTAAAAAGTCTGTAATATTCTTATATCAACATGCATTCAAAATTGATAAGAAAAGAATACCACAAAAGCTGGTTAAGTATGAAGAATCTACCTTAGGAAGAAATCATAATATTATTGTGAACCCAAATTCTCCCAAAAAGATCTCAAATAAAGAAGCTGAAAAAAACCTAGATTTTAAATCCAAGAAGTGAAAGGGTAGTGCATCCAAAAGAACTAAAAATAGGGTTGAAACTTAGAAGAACCCATGTGGAATATCCAAACTTGTTTCAATAGTCCCTATTGACCTGTTAGTTATTTTGAAATAATATTTGGAAATAATGAGGAAACCTTAAGATGCAGAGGCTAAGGCTGGTGAAAAAGGAAAAGAAAATATTATACATGATGAATACAAAGTGAATGACAGTTTTCAAACAAAAGGAAACACTTGTGTTAAATAAGTAATGTGTGATAAATGTAAGAAATCTATTCACATTGAAAAAGTTTGTTTTACCTTACTACTAGAACAAGATGTGATCCTTAAAAGAAGTAAAAATGTATCATCCATGAAGGCTATTAGGAAGAAAGAATTTCCACATAAATCAAAAGAGAGTGTGAAGAGATCCATCCTACCAAAATATAAATCAGAACACGTTTTCATATGTACAACCATGAAGAATAGAGAAAATGGAGAAACATGGTTGAGAAGATCATATCAACTGTACTATTCATATTCATGAATCAAGAATGAGACACATTATTCCCTTAATATTTGGTTATTTTATCTGTGCTTATAATGTAGTGAATTAAAAGGTGAAGCAAGTTCTTAGAGGCTAATGTGAGAAGAAGTGAGGGCAGTCGTTTTTTTTTATAGCTAATCTGAATAAGTCACCATATTTGAATGATTCGTCAATTTAGTATTAAAATAAAAATATGATGGAAGATAATTTATAATAAATATTAATATGTTATATTATGGAAAACTATAATATAGATGGAACCATCTTGGCTTGATCTTATCTTTGGTATCCTGGGGAACAAGTTTTAAAAAATATTTTCCTTGGTGAAGTTGTGAATGTTGTCCAATGTGTAAATCACAAGTTTAGGACCCATTATAGTGTATTCTTCATACTAAAATTTATTTTAATCCATTATTAATGAGATCCACCATTATAAATATGCTGAGAATTTTTTCCCTTGATGGGGATACAAATAAAGAATGGTGAAGAAGTTTTCAGAATCATTATTTCAATTTATATCAAACCTGGTTATTTTGTAAATTTATTGAAGATCATGTCATTGAAAAAATAGTTTTATGTTGATTATCCTTAGAATTTTCTTATCACATTTAGTATCTTCATCCTAAAATGAAAGTGAATGAAACTTCAAGAAAGTTATATGTTTCCTTATCTCATAATATATAATTATTAGTGGGAAAGAGATTGATTAATATTCTAAAATAGTGTAAGTCTTGCAATATATTCAGGTCTCACACAAAGAAGATGATTTAGGTGAAGAATCAAAAGAGGAAACCATTACAGAAGAAACTTCACCAGAATCTCACAGAAGGATCTCTATGGTCTAAAGTAGGTTCCCTGAGCATGGTATTCTTGACTGGATTCCTATCTTAAGAAGCATGAATTAAAAATAGGAGGCAGATATTACTGTTTAAAAGGAAGGATCACACCTTCATTTCTCAGGGAAATTCTGAAAGATTGCTTCTGAAGAAATTCAACATGCATGAATCCAAATCGATTTTGACTCTGATTGTGGTTAGGAAAATCATGGGAAGCATGAGCATGGGGCTACTGGGGATCCCACCCTATATAACAGAATCATTGGAAACATATTATACTTGACTGCAACACATCCAAATATCATCTTTGCAACATGTTTAGAGGCTCACTTTCAAAGTAATTTGAATTAATATAATTTGGAAGTAGTTAAACGAATCATGAGGTATATTCAAGGTACAATAAGTTTTGGATTATACCTTAAATCTAGAAGATATAAAAATTATCATCATTTTATAACGTTGATTGGGCTAGATATGTATTGGATATAAATTCCAAAAGTGGTGGATCATTATTCATTAGAAACAAATGTATGAACTAGTTGAGAAATAAACAATAAATAACTTTTCTTAGTACAGATAAAGTAAAATATATATCTACTACAAAGTCTTACACTCAGCTATTGTGGATTAAGAAAAAAATTATTGAAATTGTTGATAAGAATAAATAGACGATTATGATTCATTATGACAAAAAGAGTGCAATTGATCGTATGAATAATATGGTTCAGCACTCTTGTACAAAACATATTCTGTTTAGATATATGTTCATCAAGAAAAAAATTTGAACATGGGGTAATTAAAAAGGATCATGTTCGAACTAATGACCAAGTGGATGAAATTTTTACTAAGTCATTGTAAGCACATGTGTTTGAGAAACATCGGTTAAACCTTGATGTTTATACACCTCCTAGTGCCTGAGGAGGTTATGGTTGTTCCCCACACCCCATTTGTGTTAAATTTTTTATTTTTTTATGGAAGTTATTCCTGATTATAAGGGAGATATGATCTAGGGGGAGTCTATTTTGAGTTCCTAAAGTACAAATGTAGGTCATTGGGTTTATTTCAAAATGTGCATAATGGATAAATTCAGGATAGAGGTTTGTTGGTTGTAGGATTTTGACAAACCATCCAATGCTTCTGTTACACGATGATAATTAAGTGTTATGAGGAAACAATTCATGGCTCCCATAGGTTATCTTGGAGATCTTTAAGCATTCCAAAACATGAGAACCCAATTCATACTTCTCCTCTTGTTTTCTACACCAATCATTCTCATATTGACTTAGATTATTGTATGATTTGTTTCTTGCCTTTCAGGTTTTGATATTGGTTAGTGATTTATTGAATTTATCTACTAATTTCCAACAAACACAAAAGGGTATATTATTGGAACCAAGTCCTTTTATAGTTATAAATGGAGTATAGTTTTTGTTTTTTTTCAATATATATTAGGTTTATTAGGAAGTTTTTAAGGAAAGTTATATTATAATACAAGTTGGATATAGTATTGAAGGTGGCGTCTTTTCCTAGTGTTTTTTAAATTGTTGGGCTCAAAATTAAGAGGATGGAGAAACCTTCATGAAAGATTGTTTTCTAGAATTAACACTTCTTAAATATGGTAAAAGTATTATTTTTTGTGATGAATGGGTTTTTCAAAGACTGGGTTTCATAAAATGTTGAGCTTTATGGAGGTATAAATCTTTACGAGTGCATGATGAGTTAATGATGATCTCTGTGACTATGAGAAGTAGAGAATTGTGAATGCATGAATGGTTGATAGTAATCTCTGTGGCTATGAGAAGCTTCACAAGGGGGTTAAATTTCAATAGATATTCAAGAATAGAATATCCACATGAATAGAGTTTTGTAGTTTCAATAAAAATATTATGAATGTGTGGAATCATCAAAAAATGATGAGCGTGTAAATAGAAATATCCACCACTTCATTCTAAATGAAGGTAATTAGATAAAAGGCTGAATTGATTTGATTTTGTGAATGTTGTGAGCTTCATGAATCTTGATTTTTATACAAAATTGAGATTCAAAAAAATAATGGTTAAGTCATAACTGATGCCAATTACTTTGAGTTATGGTAGATTCAAGGATATTGTTAGTTTTTTGAAGACATAGTGTTCCTCCATGTCAATGAGCTTCACAAAGGTAGTTTGTTCCACGAAGTCAGTGAGCTTCGTGAAGGATGTTAGTTCCATGCAGGATTTGAGCTTCAAAAATATTGGGAGCTTCATGAAATTTTGTGGGTTCATTAAGGTTGGTAATTATTTGAAACATAAATGGGGTTTCACAAAGTCTCATAGCTTCGCAAATAGTAGTTTTGAAAATTTTGTTTCAGTGAATAGTGATTTCAAGTGCATCAACTCAGGACATCAATGTAAGAAAATTCTTTCACTAGTTAGGTAAAAGTAATTAAATTATAATATATCAAAGTGAGCTTCATGTCATTAAACTGAGTGAGAATTTACCCAAAGTTGTGATCTAGGGGGAGTTAAAGGAAGTGTTCTGAGGGAGCCAGTGTGTTATCCCTAAAAACTCGTAAGGTAATGTGCCATGCAATGAGTGACTATGCCTGAACTTCTGTATTCCATAACTAGTGTAGATTAGTGAATTTTGGTATGACTAAAACACTATCAAATTATACTGCTTGTACTGTACTTTAGTGGTGATCCATGTAAAATTATTTTGTTATCTCTCTTCATGTGAATGTTTAATTACTGTACAGTTCCTTCAAATAGGTTTAACATGTTCCTACCAATGTGAGAACAAGATCCAATGTTTTAAAAGAAAAAATTGACTCCTTGATTAAACCCTCCCCTATCAGGATATTTTAGGGTCCTACAATAACCATAATCACATAACTATGATATGTTGATCAGATTATATTTTAACCAATATAAAAATAAAACTTTAGAAATAAAAAAAGCACTATAATCATTGATTTGACTGAGTCCTATTATATTTTCTTAACAATTGTTACGAAAAGTGAAATATCCCCAATCCACCATGATAAGGTTCTTAAATCTTGATTATTCCCTAATCATGTGTCTGGAATAACCACTATCCAGACACCATAAGTGTTTACTAGTACTCTTCAAACAGGTTTCTTATAGCAACATTATACTAGAAATGATTTTGGTACTAATATTTTCTTGGGTAAAAATGTTATTAATAAAATATTTTAGAATCCAAAATTGTTTAATTGGTTTTATATAAAAATATTTTATACTTTTATACAAGAAAAATTTGTCAGTTCCATAACAAAAAGAATTATTTACTGAGTTAGATGAACTTGGACTAGAAACAAATTTTGTATTATAAATATTCATCTATCCAAGATGGTAACCAATCTCGGTGGTATACTTGGGTGTGTTTTTATCAAGAATTATTGTAAGGGTTTATCTACCATTTTTTCATATTTCTAAATCCTTTTTAAGTTTCTCATTTTACATTTTGAGTTCATTTTTTTATTTTAATAATATATCATTTTTATCTTTTTCTACAACAAAATCGGATTTAAATGAACCGAAAAAACATGTTGTTTCTTTAAACATTTATATTTATATTTATATTTATAAATATTGAATATATCTTCAAATATATTTCAGTATTGATATAATTCCTCATTGTACATATTTTTTTCATTGTTTTTAGTTTCAGAAATATTTATCATGTGAATAAAAGGTGTTGGAATTGTATTTGTTCCCTCAGATGTGTTTTTCATGAAACACATGTTAGATCTATCATTCTTATCTTATCTACTTTAGTTATAATCACATTATATATCCTAAAAGAAACTCCAAATATATTTTATATCCTTCTTTGTCCCTTTTACTTTGTCTTTATATATTTTCTTATAATTTAGTTTAGGATTATCATCCTTTATATTACCTTTTCTTTTGAACATGTAACAGGGTACTTAACTAGATTGAGTCTCCTTTTTTCAATTTCCTTTTTGATCATAAATTCCTCTATAATTTTCCTTATTGAATAATTTATTCTTCCTATATAATTTCTTGAATCATCTATCCATGTGATATAATTCCTTATTACTATCTAAATTTGATTTAACCTCATTCAAATGGTCTTCTTTGATCTTATCTTTCATTTTTGAGTCTGATGTCTTGAAATCTACTGAATTTATCTTTGGTAAATATTATTATTCTTTATTCACATTTAATTACTCCTAATAAATCATAATATTTACAATTATCTTCTTTAATGGTAACTTTATTACGTCACATGACACTCTCATAGAAACCGAGGTTCCTCTCCATTTATCTGGTAAGCATCTCAGAATTCACATCACTTGATGTTTATTTTCAATTTTCTTCCCATGTTCGTGAATTTTGTTCACACTCTTACTAAACCTATGATACATATAAAAAATTGGGTTTTTATGTTTCATCTTCAATGTATAATATTTAATGATATGAATATTTAATCATATCTCTTTAACATTGGAAGTTCTTTCATGAGATATAGCAAGAGTGTCCCAAATTTAATATGCAGTAGAACAATAAAATATTCTATTAAATTATTCTTCTCCTAAATCAGAGTATAATATATTCATGTATTTTTAATTATATTCATAAGAGGCCTTAGTGAAGTTTCTCCATTCAACTTAATCATCTTTAAGTTTTTTATATTTTTCCTCAATAATTTTCCAAATATCAAAACCCATAATCGCTATATGGATTTTCATCTTGATCTTCCATTGAGAATAGCTAGTTCCATTAAAACAATGAGTCTATTTAGTGTTTTTTCCTTCTTGACGATCATTATCCATAAAGACATAAATTTTCATATCTTTAGATAAAAATTATATCATATTTTAAGAAATAGAAAATCCTATGATATTAAATGTTGGTTGGAGTAGACAACTCAAGAGGGGAGTGAAATGAGTTTCCAATTAAAATTTCTGTTAAAATTGATTTAAAACTCAAATCACTATTTTTAATAAAAATATATAGTTAACTAAAAAGTATAAATATTTAATTTTATCTTTTAAAAAGATTCTTAAGAGTTCAATCACAAATCAATTAAAACAAGTTCAAAACTCTTTTAACTTTTGAAACAGTTTTATTTGTATCAAACATTGTATATAAATAAATTTTTAAAGTTTACTACCAAAGTAATGGTTTGCTATTATCGTTTTTAAAACAAATATATTTTTTTAAAATAGAGAAAACAAAATAGGAAATCACACAGTAGAATAAATAAAATAGGTTAGATATCAAGATGAGACCTAGTCCTCTTCCCTGGGAAATTACTCACTACCAAGCAGTTTATTAAATAATAAAAAGATCCACAACATGGATTGTGTATTATATAAAAATATACTTATATAGTCCAATCTACAATTATCATCTTTCATAGTTTTACATGAGAGTAAGAAATGAAAAAAAAACATTACATGGCCAATCCAGGATACACAACCTCTTCCACAGTTATACATAGGAGAAAATATGAAGAGATGTGAAAGATATTTTATTGCACACTCCAATATAATACAAGAGTCTATGGTAAATAAAAAATAGAATTTAATAAACAAATCTTGAAAAATAATCTATTACAAAAAATAGAAAATAATAGAAAGTGAGATATTTGATGCAGCTCGGTCTTATCTACTTTGGTTATTCAAGAGTCCTTGAATTTGTATTTTAAATGTATAAACTAGATTTTCATATAATTTTTAGTAAAATAGAGTGTATTGGAATTTTTAGTGTGACTCCTCTATGTATCAGACTATCACTTACACACATATATTCTTTATTACTCTTGGTATTTATCACCATGAGAGGTTATGCATCTTAAGGAGAGATTTTCTCTAAACTAACCATTAGAGAATATTCATTATTTAATCCTAATAATCATTTCATTATTAAATTCACTATATATATAATTAATTATCTAAAATATAGTCATTGGATATTTGAAAATACTCCACTTCTTAAGTTAGACATGGTCATTTGTCTTCACTTAAAGCATCATGACTTTGGCTCATGGTCGGTTCGAAGGATCAGTTGGTAGGGTAACTTGATTTTCTCTTATGGTCACTTGACTTATTTAGGTGTAAGGTACATTAATTCACATGCAATATTGAATCCTTCACACTTTCACTTCACTTTTTCTGGTGGTAACTTCTATCTTTAATGCGGTAGATTCATCTCTTCACTCGGTAGCTTCATTTTTTCGCACAATAACTTCATTTTTTCATGTGGTGGTTAATTTTTTATTATGGGCACTACATTAAAAACATACAGTTAGTGCAAGATTTATAGAAATTTTAATTTCCTATTGAATGGTATCATGGTTATTCCTGCGGTAGGTTGATCTTCAATGTGTTATAGGTTCAATAATCATGTGAACACTGGAACTCAATGCATAGTGAGTTTATGACTAAGATAGAATTATCTTATCTAGTATATGTTCATGTTAATGTTCATGTAGTAAATTGGAGTATAATATGTGGTAGGTTCCACATGGTCATTTGATCTTCATAGTTGGTTCAACTTCTTCACATGATAGTTATAATATACATGTAGTGGGTTGTGACTGTAGGTTCAAGACTTAACCAATTTTATCAATTATTCCAAAAAAAAATTGATTATTATAAAACATGAAAATAATTGTAATCATAATAAACATGATTTGGGATTATTAAAATAACGATATGTTACACTAATCCAACATGTTATCCTATAATTCTTGAAACTTAACTTGTATCAGACTCGATTCAACCTATATCACACTCAGTTTATCATATATCATTATTAGTTCAACCTAGGTTACATTTAGTTGGGTTCTACCATACTTATTTACTTAATCCTTGAAATAGAGATCCTGATATACCATGAAATTTATTAAAATATTATAAACTCATTAATCATTGAAATCTATGATCTCAAAATCTAACTTATCCTTCCTCAAAAAACATTAATCATTCCTATAATCATATACCCAAGTATGTATAAACCCCAATCATATACTCCCAATGACATACATATCGCAAATCCATATTAATATCCAAGACATTAAATCACAATGAGATTAAATAATCCTCTAAAAATTAATTCTATCGTTAAACATCAAATGGAACTAACCACTAGTTCATAAGCTTACAAACTAGTCTATATATATCATAATCCCAAAAATGTTATGAAATTGACCAAAAATATCATGAATCAATTATTAATCCCAAGGTTACCAATACTATTTAACTTACTTCTTCAAAATCGAACCACCCTTTATTATCACAACATCAAGTGTATACTAAGCCTAAGAGTAATTTATACCTCAAACTTGTTTTCTTAAATAGTTTTACCCAAAAATATAACCTTGACATAAAATAAATTCTCAAGTTTATTAATACCATTTATTATTTTATTTCAAACCATTAATACAAAAATATTGAAGAATGATCCATACATGTGTCACATAATCCTCAATAAATTTTTGAATATACCAAAATTCCATAGATAAATATTACTCACTAATAATAATAGCTAAGAGTTTCAAGATTTAATCTATATTAAAATATTAATCTCACTAACATAGGTAAGACTGTGATACTCGGATTTTTCATCATAATAGTAAAATAATAATATTCTCAACCATTTATGAATGCTTACATATTTGGTTATAATACATAGTGGTTTCTAGGTACATACCTTTTTCAGATTTATTTTTGTGATTATATTTCAACCAAATACTAAAACCAAAATTTTAATGATAAATTAAAAAATATGAATATGAAAACATAAATCCTAATATTTCTTCCCTTTGTGCACCTTTGTTTTTAACATATGATAGTTATGAATTAACCTATAACTCTCCTTGTTCAATCCTTGGCTATCCATGGTGATTTTTCTATTAGGTTCTCAAACCTAATATTTCAATATAATTCTTAAATACATCATAATGGTTTTTAAAGATGATGTTATTACCCAAACTATATCCCCTAGGAGTGTATTTTCATATGTTCATTCCTAGGATTATTCACCATGAATTAGAGTGATGATTGAGTCAATACTCAACCAGTCCTTTCTGGGAATATTACCTCTAGGCACATCTGTGTCATAGCCACATCCACTTTCTAGTATCTATACAAGGATGAAATTGCAATGAAAAACACATACCCTAGAATTTACCAAAACTTTAGGATATCATCTTATATTTAGACTCATATCTAGGGTTTTCACTAAGGTTCTCTATCCCTAATCCCTAAATAAAATTTAAATTATTACCTTATCTTTATATCATATACATATCCTAAAAGGTTATTTATACATTTGAAATTATGATCAACCTTAAATTTTCAATACTAAAATTTTCATCAATAGACATCCTAACCTCTAAAGTTATCTAAAACATAATTCTTATACTGAATATGATGACTTGAACCTATGCTCTCAGATCTAGTTCCATAAAAACCTACTTTACATACTCACTTTTATACGAACTGTAAAATCCAAGATATAACCATCCTTAATTTCAAAATAAATAAATATTATTACATCTCTTACATTTGAAGGATCTTTTTATTTTTATAGATTTACATAATTAAAGAAAAAACATAAAAAAAACAAAACCCATGTTATTTATATCAAATAGATATTTTTTAGTATATATAGGAAACTACTTAATCCATAATGATTCTTTAATATCTCGCATAAATTCTCATGTTATCCTTATAAACATGTCATTTGTACTAATTTTATTCATAACCCATTGAAATGGGTACATAATAAGGGGTGAGATCAAATACTTGGTAAGGGAAAACATACAACTAAGGTAATCATGACATAAACATCACAATAATATTATGGTAGGAATAAGTATAAAATATGAACCCATAATCAACTCGAAATTGAGATCATATTTTATCCATGATAATAAATAAAAACATAGATATCAATAATGATAATCTCATACTAATGGAATTCATAATGTGGAACACCAAAAACCTATTTCCAAGGCCTTGTACCAATACATTTACATTTCATAGATACTAAAATCAAGACATCTTGTTGAATTTGATAGGCATATACCAAATACCTAAACAAGTTTTATCTTATGAGACTTTTTGATGTGTCAAGGGGCTATATAATTCATAAATCCACCCATCATCTGATTAAGTCCAATGAATTAACAATAAGAGTAAAAAATACTTTTCATATCATTCTATAAGAAACCTCTTACTAAATGAAATATGTCTTTCCATAGAATAAAAGATACGAAATGTTAATAAATTATAAATCTTCTTTAATAGTTAATAATCTTCAAGAATATTAGTACTTTTATCAATTTCAATAAAATGGATAACATGGTCAAAACATATCTAGATAAAGAAGTTGAGGTCAAATAATACATATTAATATTTCCAATAGTCATATATATTGGATTAACAATATATGGAATGCCAATATTTTTACCTATGTCAATAGAATAACATTATTTCTTGGTGAACGTCATCCAATCTGAATTATGTAAAAATTTGATGTTTACACCATATAGATAAAGGAATATACATCTAAGTCTATACTAGAATAACATAATAATAAGACATCAAAATAATTAATGTGTATGGTTTCAAAATAACATAACCTTAGTGTAATAATGTAAACTTTGAATGATATTGACAAATATGGAAAACATCCTTGAATAAAGAATTATTCAAATGGTGTCACAAAAGAAGAGATCAAGAATAGAATTATTTGATATTGTGAGTTCAATTCACCAAATAATAACATATATATATATATAATAGTAAAAATCATGAAACATGAACCCCTTTATGGTAAATACATTTTAACATAAAAAGGTAAGTGGAAATGAAAACTTAAAGGAGATTTTAGAAAACATTTTTAACAATGATATAGAATACAAATTTACCTATCACTTTCAAGGGTATATTTTTAAGAGGTGATGTGAAAGATTTTGAAAACATTTATTTTTTAAAATATTCTCCAATAATTTATCCTTGTAGAGATATAAATACTTTTATAAATTATGAGATTCAGACAAAACATATAAAATTGAAAGTAGAAAACCCTTTTATTATTTTCAAAATACCTTTGTTCAAAAACCACATTGTGAGAAGATTAAAGAAAATATCTTTTGTATTAATACTTAATTTTCTAAATAGTATTATAAAATTATATATAATAAAATATTAGGATTTTATAACCCAACATGTAAGAAATAAGTTCATGATAAAACATTATAACACAGATAAATGATATTTGAGTTATCAATATCCCTTACAGGCAATATACTCATCAATCTTGAAAATTTTAAAAAGGGGATTATGTGGTAAAAATTTATACAATTAGATAATAACACATAATAAAATAAAAGGGTATAATGTTCCCAAATTATATGAAATATGTTCAAGTAAATGATTATAACTCAAAGAATGAAAATTTAGTTACCAAAAACTCGTACGACTGGGGTAATACTTAAGTCAAAATAAATTTAAAGAAAATAATTCGATTCAGATTAGTTTATAAAATTAATTACAAGTAATAAATTTATATAAAATTCATGGTATATTAAATCAATATAACTCTATACAAATTAAATGTGTTTCATATCATTAAACATGTCTCAGATAATCAAAATTGAGACCAACAAAACTCTTAATAATTGAGTAACACATTAATCGAAACCCCTTGAAAGAGTGGAATTGTAATTTAACATAAAATACCATTATTTAAATTTAATTCAAGATATTATATCTCAAATATGAATTATATACACCATATAAAATAAATTATGTTCTTAATTTTAAACATGTCTCAAAGTGAAGAATTTGAGACAAATATTTCTATCTTTTATCCTGAATTCCTTGAGCATAATTTGAACTCATGTATTATAAATATAGATATAATAATAAATGAATTTTAAACCTTAATCATATCCATTTTCAATAATACTCTTCATAAATATAAATTCTCTACATGATGTTTTCTGATTTTCCACTTCGGGTGTTTATAGTTTTGATTGTTTGTACAAGTTTTATAATAGTGGTATTTTTATTCATTATTATTTAAAATTACATCATTAATATATCATTAAATATAACTTTATGGATTATTTATAATAATTTATTATGTATTAAAATCCTTTCATGGGTGTTTTATTCTTTATCCTTGAAGTTGAAATTGATAACAAGCATGTTTTTGTGATTTTTAACAATCAAAAGGTGTTTTATTAATTAATTATTTAAATATTAATATAAAATATTCAAAATAAAAAAAACATTATTTAAAAATTTAAATTATATTATACCATTAATTATGTTTCCATATTCATTCATGATATATATTAATAGTATTGTTCAAGTGTGCGGTTAAACTGAGCCAAACATGAACATACCCAGATTTAATGAATGATTATGAGGTGGTTTTGTTTTTATATAATTATTCTAGAAGCATAATGATATTATTTATTGTTTATTAGTGTTATATATCATAATTGTAATTAAGTTTAAAAATAATTGATGGATATAAAAATATTATATAGTATGAATAAGAATATTTTTCTCTTAGTTTTCTTTTTTACGACAGTTAATTTTACAATGATCACTTATATAGAAGATTAATTATAGAATGCCTAATTTATATTTATATAATATAAATCATGAATTAAGTAAAATATTTATTAACTAAAAACATTTCTAGAACCATCTTTTAAATTTGGTGAGGAAAAATGAAATGTGTCTTTTATAGAGGCGGTAGTCCACACACGTGCATGAGCAATGTCTTCATTTTTTCGATTGAATGGTAGGGGAATAGATAATGGTAATACCATAAATATAATAATATTTCATTATATTATTTGTATTTATTTAATTACATAAATATGGATATAATGGTTTTGGAGAAGGGAGGATGGTAAGGATAAAGAATAAAAATAAAAGGGTAAGTAATACTTCAGTAAATAATCCGGATCTTCTCTTGATGTATCCTTTGGAAATGAAGGACTTGATGAACTTTTTTGAAGTTAGGATATGAAAAACATGTAGAGGGTATCTATAAGAAGTAATTTTTTAGAGTTTATTGAGAATTTTTAACTATATGTGCGTCTTGATGTGGGAGTAAGTAAGCTCCTTTTATAAGTGAAAAATAGGGAAAAATATCTTTAAAAGAAAGTTAGGTGATAAAGAAGAATGTAATTGCATGAAAATTTTCTTATTTAGGTTGATAAATTGTAGGTGAGTCGTGTTGGAATTAATTTCATACCTAAAAATTCTCTCTAGAATGTGTATGTGACCTTTTAATTATTAAAAAATCAATATACCACATTTAACTATTTTACACTTATTAATCTTGATTAAAATTTGAAAATGGTAATTATTTTATTGCTAAAAATATAATACAAACATTATTTAAAAAAATTATTCTATGAATATGAATTTGGTATCCATTTATCCTAATTCAATTTCCAAATATGATAAAATTTACTTTTAAGTTAAAACATATTATAGAAAAATGTCTTCTTATATATTAAGTTTTTAAATTATTATTTTCTCTTAATTATTTATTAAATTAGTATTAATATATATTTTCATGTTTTTAAAAGTCATGTTAGAGTTATATTTTAAATTATATTAAGCTAATTTATTTAGATAAAAAATTAATTCTTTGAAAATAACCATTTTAATTTTACTGCGATAATTAATATTCATCCTAAGTAATTTATTTTCAAAGACTAAAAATAATATTTTTAATGGATAAATAATTTTTACTCATTGATTCTAAATATAAATTTCATTTTTTCAAATAAAATTAATCTGTATGTGGAAAATGAATTTTAACATTTTGTGCACATAAACCCATTTTTTAGAAAATTTCCAAAAAATAATCTTAATTTAATATCACTAAAATGGATGTAAAAATAATGTTTATTTTGGAAAACTAAAATTCTAAATTTTATAAATTTAACTTTCAAATAAAATTGTGATATATAATGAATAAATGTTTTTATGAGAAAATAGGTTTTTTATAATATTAACCATTCTCATTCATATTTCTTATTATTTACTAATTAAATTTATATTAAACCAATTATTCATATCAAATATATTTTATAATCATTAATCATAATTTTATTGAAATAGAAATGCATATCACATAAAAATGAAATTTTCAGAAAAATACTTTTCTAAATAATAATTTATCGTATTGGTCATTTTAGGTAAATTAATTTCAATTCATTTATATTAAAAGTAGATATTATTTTATTTATATATATTTTTTTTAAAGTGGTTACTATTATTAAATAACACTAATTCATTGGTTAGGTTTTAATATTCATGCTTAAATATTTATATTTTATCTAAATATATTATAGTTTCATTGAATTTAATTATTGCATGTGGAGATTTCTATTAAACACATTGACTTATTTTAATTTAATCATATATTAAAATATTAGGGTGTCTCGCATGAGCCTCAAACCGGTTGGTGAGGACTCGGCAAGTGCATCCAAGAGGCCAGAGATCAAATCCGGGTGGAGATAAATTTCTGGGCTACTGCAGCAGCATTGTAGCAGGTACTATAGCAGTTACTGTAGGATATATTATAGTAGGTATTTTTCAGTATAGTAGCAGCTAGAACTATTTATCCATCTGGACATTTAGGCCACAGGTTTGTTCCTCGGGTCCTGCAAGGCTTTCGGGCCACCCAAGGCCTTCGGGTGAGTTGTCTCTCAAGGCCTTCAGGCCACCTCAAGGCCTTTAGACCACCCCAAGGACTTCAAGACACATGAAATAGGAAGATATACCAGTCAGATTATAAGTGAAAAGGATCCATATGAGGATTCAGAGTAGGAGCATTCACCATATCAGAGATAACTGGAATTTGAATATTGAGAGGGTATGGCATTTCCATCAGTACTAGAATTGTCCAGCTATACATAGGATAGCTAGTCGGCTATCATTACAAAGGTGGAGTGCTGATATCATGAAATTTTCTAGAGATTAGAAGCTCCAAGTTGTCTTATCTGGGTGATTTCCTCTAAGACCTTCGGGTCATGTAATTATCTCTTAATCCTTCGGTCCTTGTAAGGGTTCCACCTCACCTCGTGAAAGGTGAATTATCAAAAATAATAAAAAATTAAGGCATCTGGGCCATTCAATTAGTCAAATATCTTAGGGTGTCACAACCATCAACAAAACCTATAAGACTACTAAGTCAAAACAAAATTTAGGAAAAAAGAGATAAATTTAATAACATAATCATTTCCCATTATAATCACTTACTTCTTTTCTTCTCAAGAAGTCATAAATCTTTAACTTATCTTAATGAAATATTCTATACTTCGTCTTTAAGAATCATCTCTAGATATCAAAATGATACCAACTCTTGAAACTAATAGCAATTATCTTATATACCAACTTGATAAATGATGCACTTTTTTAAATAGTGATCAACTCTCGAGAACACTTCCTAAACTACACTTGGTAACTAATTTCTTCTCTCATCCATTAGGTGTGTTTACTTGTTTTTTAGGGATACCATATATCATATCTTTATTTCAAATATCCCCCTAAATTTCTTAGAATAATCACTGAATATATCACTGATATTCAGCATGATATTTATCCATCCATAAAAAAATTATCCTAAGAATAGTCATATGGTATCATATATTAGAACAAAACAAATAAATCACAAGATATCATTTTTTGATACTTATTCATGTTTCCAAATTCAAGGTATGATGTAAGAATAATCAGGTACTCTTGACACCAACATTTCAAATTTACCCAGATACTACTTGACATCAAATGTAATATCAATATTCATCTCTTGATGCCAATTGTTGAAACTAATTTTTATTGCTTTTATGATTCTTTTGTTCTCATGTATTGAATTTCAAAATTCAATAATATTTCCACTTATACTTATTTAATTGTTGATTAGGACTTGGGATCATGTCACAACATTACTTTTCATCTTTTGATACAACTTCCTTATGGATTGTATCTCCCCAAAATTCAAAACACATCAACAATAGGTAATAGCATTTAAACACTTTGGTTGAGGGGACTTTACACTTCCATGAGTTGAGGAATAATTTTGGTCTTGGTAGAACAAACCTTTACTATCACACTTTTCTTTTTCCCTTGTAAAATTTAGGGAAAGAAATTTCATAACCTCATAAAACTCCTTTTATTCCTAGTCACTCTTTATAGAGTGTTGGTCTCAGTGTTTCATTTGTTTTCGATAATGTGTCAATATGTGTGTGGTGAGTTGAATATGAATTGGTCATGCTTGGAGAATTTTTATGGATTCATAGAATGAAATTGGATTTCATTCTTGAGAAATTATCCTCATAAATGTGATATTTTATTTGACTAATATTTAATTTTAATAGGCATGTTCGTAAGAGAACGCATAGCATAAAAAAAGTGGAAGACCATACATGTATTTATTTGAATGAAGAGAAATTTTGGAATATTATTTAAGGCCATGAAGAAATATTAATACATATTTACTTTTCATGAATTCATTTGATTTTCAGTATTTTTCATAATATTATATTAAATATTTGATGTAAGAGTTAACTAAAAACAATTCCAACCATTAGGCCCACCAAAGATCCCATGAACCACACTTGTAGGACCTAAGGGATCAACCACATGGAAGAGGATCTACCTGGACAGCCTTGTGTGGTAAGTGTGAGAATTGGGCATGCATAGTGCCCACGAAGCATGCACAGATGTGTGAAAGGAGCGAGGAGAGTGATCATGTGGTGCCAAGCCACCGTGTGGGGCGCACTGAGGTATGTGGCATGGGTGAGTGTTGTGGGTGATAGCCCCACTGTCATCTCATGGGTGAATAATCCCGGGTTGATAAATAAAGGAGTGATCGATTGAATACTTGATAAATATGGGAAATGAGATTCACTAAGTATTGTCCCTCCATTAAAAGAATATATATATAACACTCTCCATGTGATCAAATCCATCTAAGCCATCCGATCAAAAGAGGTAGTGATTATCTAATAAAAAAAATATTTTAATTACATTTTAATGGTATTAAATGTTCATTTTTGATCTTATGGTCTTGAGTTAGTGCATTTTCATTATGAACATCCATTCTCATCATTTGTGCACTTCATGCCTAATGTACACCAATTTAGGCCCAATGAGTCATCTGATTCTAAGGAATTTAATTATCAATATTTTAATTTGATATTTTTCGAACTATATATACACTTAAATTTGAACATTTTTCATTCAGGGATCAATGGATGATTCATAAACGATGATGGAGATATTTGGAGATAAATGGAAGCAATTCTAGAGATGGCAGATTGGACACTAGCCCACTTATGAGACTGTGGGTCCCAACATACAGTCCCAATAAATCAAAACAAATTTGGGATGATAGAAGAAATGTTGAGGAACAAATCCCTCTATATAAGATAATGCTAATTCGGCCTCTATGGTGGTCATTAAGGAGGCCCAAGTTAGAGATAAAATTATGGGCCAGATTCTGCATCCCAGAAAAATAGCCCACTAATTTGATCATATCTCGGAATCCACAACTCCAAATGGGACCAAATTTTACATGAGGTTATAAGAAATCGTACGATCCATTTCCTTCTTATATGTACCACTCTGATTCGGCCATATATAAGGTCTTTCAAGCGCTTCTATTTGGTGAAGGAAAGATGGATGCCACCTCGGGTCAGGGGTGGAAAAATCAACTCTTCCTTACTTTCCACCCACCTATGGCCTACCACAATTAATTGAGAAGACTTGGACTTTTGGAGGCTTTACCCAAGGGCTAAAAAATGCCTATTTAAGGTAGTGGTGTTTGAGGATTTGAGGATCTTGGGTGCTTTGTTCAATTGTAATGTTATGCTACAATTTTGTTGTCTCAAATTTGTCTTTCACATGTAAGTTGTTCAATTCACTTTAGTTTCTGAATCAAAGTCCTTATTCTTCTCTTATTATGTTGTTATTCATATCACTTTGATAACTTTGGATCAAGGTGTGAATTTATTCACACCAAACCTTGTGAAATTATTCACACAACGGTGGAGTGATCATTTTATTTTTGTTGTTTTCTTACTTCTCCATTTCCTCCCTCATGAGTCTGCTTTCCGCTTCCATTGAAACCATGGGATCAATGGAGGACTAACCCACTTATGGTTTGATCCAAGGGAGTAGCAAGGGGCTGGATTGGATGTTATTTATCACCCCATTAATGTATAATCACTTCTTTAATTGATATTTTTATTTGATGATTTTTAAACTCCATTATCCTTGTTGAATTTAAGGCCACACACTTCAAGTGCTAATATGAACCTTTACATTGAAGTGATCAAAACAGTGATCCTTAAAGTGTATAGGTGATTAGTATTAAAGTGTGTAGGCATTAAACCAGTAAGTTATGATGTTGTTTTATCTCCTTAAATGAACCCATCTCAAATATAAGAAATTGAAATCATTGAAAAGTAAATACATCCAATCCACCCCAAGAAATAACCTAGGATCAACTCATTCTTTTAAATTGAATTCACTTAAGTCTCTTAGAGTTCCTTTAAACCCATCTAAAACCAATCCAATTTGGCCACTTCATAGCCAAAAATAGTCCATAGAATGTACGTGTCTATAGGTTTCTTCTTAGGTCTCTGAGGATTAGACAACCCAAGCTAAACTACAAGGACCGTCCTACCTTATTCTCTTGGGTAAATTTGAGCATGAATCAGGTAGTCATAATCTACCTCCAAACACCTAAGGAGTTATCATTTTCTATAAAAGAAGGTTGGAATAGCTTTGATCGATATTGAGATCACCAAGATTATTCTAAGGCCATGAATTCAAGCTAATGTGGCTAAGAACCATCATGCATGAAATATTCATCTTTCGTGCATTCAGTTATCTGAAGAAGGTAATATTTCCAAATGAAAAAAAAGTTTTAGAAGGTTTTATTTTCATCTGATTTATCATGGAATAGTTTTATCTTTAAAAGGAGCATGGTATTTTTATCATATGCATTTGAGATACACCTTAGTAATAGAAGAAGTAGGTATCGTGAAGATGTTATTATTTTCAGTGTAACATATTTTGATAAATAGTGAATGATTATGGTGTTTATGAAAATAGTGAAATGGAATAAAAATTAGAGTAAAGAGATGAAATAATTCTCAAATCTAAAGTGGTGTGAGGTAGTGGTGGTCTGCTTATAAATATCAAAGAACCTATCCAAGGAGTCTCTATTTCTAATTGAGAGGCTCCCATTTTAAGATAAATAGAGAACCAAGAACTCCTATTATGTGAAGAAGAAGATCTCACACAACTAGCTTTCTTGAGTGAGCCAACAAACTCATGACTTTTGAAACTTGAACTGAGGGGTTTCATGAATAACTGGGTTGTGAAAAACTCATTTTCTAGGAAAATGAGTGGATACCCCACACATACTTTTTTGTGAATAAGAGGATCCCACATACTTGATATTTTCAATGAAGCACACTCAAATTTCATGAAGAAGGAAGAAGTCGAACACCCATACCCAAATGTGAAGTGGAATAGTGGGTTTGAGGAATAAAGTATGCTACCCAAAGAATATAGTGAATAGTATGAACATGTATACATGAATATGTGTATGCTCATCCACACATTATTTCTTATTCTCTTGAAAATAACTAAAGGTAGAAAACCCAATATAAGCACCTAAAATAATAATATAAAATATGTCTGCTAGGGTTTGGATGAGAAGCCCATGAAAATTTTTTCTCATACATGAAGGACATTTGAATAATTTGGGTTGAGAATTAAAAAAGTGGTTAGATTTAATTGTGCAAGATTATTCATGAATAAAATAATATTGAATAATTGTTTTTCACTGCTTTCACGCAAAGTATTGAGGTCAGTTATTCATCAGTATAATAAATAACTACCCAATAATTATTTTACTAAGGAAACTAATCATACACTAGTGATTAGAATAATTGATCAAGACCAATAGATCTGACTAGTGACTTTTAAAGGTACTTGAAGAGTTTGTGTGAAAGTCAGATCTTATAAGATCAGAGAATAAGGTCAAATGATCATCAAACTATGGATAAAACCTATAGAATGGTAGAAGTATCTCATTTGGATCTGAGATTAGGAAAAGTATTTTAGTTAGAGATGAAATTAATAAGTCAATTGGTTAGAGTTGGGAGTAGGAGAAGTATTCCGGTTGGATCTGAAATAAAGAAGTCTCTTGGTTGGAGCCAATAGAATTATAAGACTTTATGTTAGATCTGGAAGTAGTTTAGAAGTCTATCAATTGGATATGGTATGATTGTAATCAATTTTTTGATAGTGAATAATCTTTAATCGTGGGGAATGACCAGTTTTGATAAGGAGTAAGATTTATGTCGAACCTTATAAATCCTATGTGTTTATCTCTCTATTATTATAGCTACACATGAGGTGAGGTGAGATATAATATTTATTTTATCAATAATCTTAACAAGTTTGAGAGGTTTAATTTGAAAGATAAGGAATGTATTCAAAGAAACCATTGATTCAATCATCCCCACTCAGTGGTCAATCTATCCCGGGGCTCTGAAAGTTGTATTAGAGGAAAGGTTATCTATAAATATCCAATAAGCATTCTGATATATGGAGAATCTTGATTTGGTAAATAGATGAGGTTTTACTAATTTTTTTGGGAATAATTATCATAGTTAGAAGAATATGATTCTACCCTCTCTCTTATTACTCGACCTAGAAGTGAGAGATGTTATAATGATGGGTTTTCCACCCATTGTTGATGATAATTCCAAGAAATAAGATAATAATAGAAATATGGGGTTAGATGGAAATTATTACAATTCCATCTTTATTTCTATAATATATAAGGTCTACATAAAATTCACGAGTCTCTAGACTGCTAAAGCGATCTGAGAAAAATGATAAGTAGTTATGAAGGCAATGTCAAAGTCATGTAATCCAAGATTTAAATTTGGAGGAGTAAGTTTGAGGACATAAAAATGAATGATGAAGAAAATATTTATGACTATTTCAATACAGTGAATGAGATAGTCGACAACATTTTGGGATTTAGTGAGAAACTAGATAACTCTATCATTGTCAAAAAAATTGAGGAATTTTTTAGATCATTTTGATTCAAAGATTGCATCCCTAAAATAAATATATGATTTGTCTCTTGATGAACTAAATGAAAATTAAACTGAATAATAGATGAGGAAAATTTCTGATTTCAAGTATATAGAAATAATTGAAATGTCTTTATAATCCATGATAAATAGAAAAGTAAAATAAGAATGGGTTGAATAATCATAAAATTCAGATAGGGATAAGGGTGATTATAACTTCATTCAAATTTTTTATCTTGTATCAAAAGGATTCAAAAGGGAAATAAAAATGTAAAGATTAATAAATCACAAAAAAATAATTCAATTGTGGTAAATATGGTCATTTTTTAAAGAAATTATCATGAAATAATCCTTAAGAATTATAATTAGAGTCATAATTAGCTGATGAGAGACCTAAGAAATATAAATTGGTTAAAAAGAAAAAGAAGCACCTCGACATTAAGAAGAGAAATATTATGAGAAATAAAATGAAAGATTCATCATCAAGTTTTTATTAAGATAAATAATTTGGTTTCCTTGATCATGTAAATAAAGGAACCTAATTGTTAAGTAGTAGTGATGATAGAGAAGATATAATAGAACTTGGTTGTATACTGAAAGAAAAATTATAATTCAGCATGGGATAGAATTTTTCAAAAAAAGAATATTGAGAAAGAGAATAAAATATTTTTTATGAGAAGGAAGATCAAAGTAAGAAGTAAGTAGTTTATGTTGATGAGATTAAGAAGCGTAATCTTAAAGAAGGTGAACATGAAAATATTATCATGAATCATAGAAAGGAACTAGTTATAGAGAAATAAAAACTTATTGATACATAATCCTTATGTCTCACAATAAAATATGAGTTGAATAAATCTAGAGAATATTTCACTAAATTAGTAAAAGTTAATGAAGAATATTCTCAAGTTGGTGAGATGAAGGGTTCTAACAATCAAGTAAGGACTAGTAATTTTCATGATAGATATTTTATCACTAACAATGCATGTAATAAACATAATCTTGAATAAGAATGGTCCAAGAAAACTGAGAGGAAATAATACACATCAAATAAATGGAACAATATGACAAGGAGGCCACAACCCCCTAATAAAATTGAATCTTGGTTTGCAATAGCATAGTAAAAAAACAAATATAGAAGGATCTGGAATCAATCTAGAATAGAAAAGTCTCAAGGTTTTTTAGGTGTTCTAACAACCCAATCTTGACGTACATATACATTACATTACTTTTTTGGAATAGTTAATACATTACACAAATGTATTCCCAAATACCGTATTAGTTTAGTGTCTTTGGAAACTTGAAAAATAATCTTCTAACTTAGTGAAAGATATTGAACATCTCCCATAAAGATATTCCCCTTTTATTTTCCTACCTAAAAAAATTCTTTATATATTGGGGAAAATAAAACATAAAATGGGTGATCTCAAATTCTCACTAAGGTTAATCATTGATAACATAAAACAAACCGTAAACATTTTAACATAAAAACATGAACATAAAGTTTAAACATCAAAATCTTGAGTCATGAAATAAATCATGGAAGTACATAAGGAATATATCATAATGAAACATTAACCATGATATAATAGCATGGTAATAAAACATGTAATTGAGGAAAACAAATATGCATGTAATATTATTTTTATAGTAGCCAAGGCATTGCTGCCAATACCATCATTGTGGACAAAGTTCGTTACTGAACCAGGTTTACTTGTTGTTCTAGCCCTGTATTACTAAACTGTATTTACTTTTCATTCCATTAATGTCTATCTAATGATATATGAATCTTTACCCAATTAATTAGAGGGAGATATAGGTCCCACCCATCTCATAATTAAATCATTCTTACATGTTCCATAAAAACATAAATCATTCATTATAACATAACCCATGAAGTAAAATGGGTTTGTTAAACATTGTTCCGTCATAACATAATCTATATAAAATAAATGGATTTTATAAAAATAATTCCATCATAAACACAATAAAATAAAATTAATAATAGGGATAGAAACATAAACCTTTGTTATCTTAGATGAAAAATAATTTTGATAAAATACTTGAGCTTAATTCTTCAGGAAAATATGCTTTCTTATTCAACAAATGCTCAAAATTTCAAATAATTTTAAAAGAAAATAATTTAGGTGAAAATAAACTTGGAATATTTTAAAGGAGTATTCATTCAAATAGTTCATTATGAAGATGTAAAAATATGTTCATTCACTATAAGTTAAAAAACATTCCCTCGTACTTTTGTTGGAAAAGTCAAAAAGTAACACTTATGGTAAATGAAAGAATTATTCCTTCCAAAAAATGTAGTAAAATTAAAAAATGGGTAAAAAATAATTTAAATATACATAGAATAATTGTAAACATTTTATGAAAACATTTTTATACAACATAGACATGGATGATAAATATAACCCCAATAAATACTTAAGTATAAACAATCTCGAACAAAAATGAGATTTGAAAAGTTGTCCCTTACCAATTTATAATCAGTCCAATCGTATGCCTCATAAAATAAAGAAAATTATATTCATATGTAAATATTATAAAATTCATAATAATAATAAAAAAATTCATGGGTAACATAAACACCACACAAAAGTGTTAGATGGTGTATAAGGCATATATACCACACAAATAAAAGTGAGACAAATAATCCCTTACCTTAGGTCTAATATGATTTTTATGTATCCAAAACTCATGTATAATGATTTAAATAATGTTAATTATTTATTATATAATCAGTATAATTTTTATTATAACATTTTTATCATATTTTCATCCATTTGTTAGTAACATTTCATTGTTACTCGTTATTTGGGTATTAACAACTTTATATTCTTATGCATGTTTTATCGGATAAGTTCTTCTTAATATTTTTAAGTTATATTAATATCATTTATATCATGGTATTAGTATAATTTATATCATTTTTATTCATTCAATGCATATATATAATCATAGTTTAATGAAGATCATGTAGAATGAATTGCATCGCATCGTGGAGACGGTAGGTCGTACGTACGCATGAGCGATGATATCATTCCAAAAATTATTGAATGGTACTATAGTGGATGGTGTATGATATTTCAGATTTACTATAATCATATATAGTAATTATTTTCATCATTATGCCCATCCAAGTAAGGTGGTGGTGAAAAACATATTACACCACAGTGTGGAGACGGTAAGTCGTACGTACGCACGCACGGTGATTGTTTTTTCATAGGATAGATAGAAGGTAAAATATGGTTGTTTAATATTTATAATAACATATTAGTATATGATATATACTTATGTTATTAATTTATAATGAAACAACTAATTAATAGGAAGTAAAAGAAGAAATAATTTTGAAGGAATCGGTAGAAGAGATTACCTCTTCCTTGACGTGCTTCCTCTAAATCTATTATTAGATCACTAGAGTTGGTCTTTAAAGATGAGAATAACCTCTAAAATTAAAATAGGTAAGTTGATAAGGAATAAATTCATGGTATTTCCTAACTTGAAGGCTCAAAATTAAGTGAAGAGTTGATGGAGGAAGTGACATTTTATAATTGAGGTGAGGGGCACTTTTGGAAACCTAAAAAATATTAACTTATAATAATTTCAAATCAATCCAAATACCTCAAAAATTAGATATATTCGAAGCTAAGATATAATATATAAATATAATCAACCAATAAAATTTATACAAGTTTTGATGTCAATTTAAACATTATCGTTTTAATTGACAATTAGTTATTCTATTTAAGTTTAATTAAGATAACAAATGTTTCAATATTAAAAGGTTGCAATATTTACTTATTTGATTTAAATTATACCATAAATATATATTTTAGAACATTTTTTACCATATAATTATTATTATATATTTTTTAAAAATTGTTTTATGATTTTAAAATAATTTTATAAAACATTATTTTAACAAAATATCAATTGTGTCAATTTTGACACTATTAATTTCATGGATTTATAGAAATATCAAGATAAGGTGTTATCCTAAAAACAAATATTTTATTATATCCATAACTGTTCAAGGTCATATATAAAATTAATTATAAAATTTAATTAACAAAAATTATATTTATTTTAATATTTTTAATAACATTTATTTGATATCTCCATTATTAAAATAATCACTACATTAATATTGTGTAATTATTTAATATACTTATTTTTAGAATAAAAATTTGGAATAAAATACTATTATGAACATAAATTTACTAGATTTTATAATTAGATATTTAGTTGAATTTATCTTCTGGAAAATCCAACATTAAAAATGTTATACTTATTAAAGTATGAATGTGACACCCTTAACATCAATTTAAATAAAATAAAATAAAATTCATAATCTTTTCTATAAAGCTCTGAATGCTCAATTTCTCGGAACTTGGATGATTATGGTCAAGATAAAATCTACCAATATGATTTGGTCACATGTTTTGGAATTTTTATGGTTATTATTATTATACTAAAAATTGTTTTATATATTTCTCATCAATTAATTAATTTTTACATCATCAAAGTATAAGACTTTAAGGTATTTATTAATTTACTAAAAATTAAAAATAAACTAAAATGATTTATTTAATTATTTTATATTTATATGGACTATTTATTATCAAATATATCACATGGTTATCCCTATATTAAAATTATTATACTTATAAGAAATGTGAGTTTGGCATTTTGTCACTTTCATTGGTTTTATTAATATATATGCCATTTTCATTGTCAAGTGGCCCTTAAATGAAAATTTTTTAAACCTATGATGTCAAGTGTATAATTTTATTCATCCAAAAGAATTTTGGTAAGTTTTCGGATCATTTTATTCTCCTTATAATATTCTTTGTTACACTAATTTACCTGATTTACCTTTAACCGCATTAAATAAAAATTACCACAGTTATTATTCATAATATACAAAAACTTAAAATTAACCTATTAACATAATTGGAACCACTAATTCCAAATATTTACTCCATTTTTCATAATTCAAAACACATAATTGGTATAAATTAATTTAAAATTAATTTCTGTTGTCAAAAACCAAAAAGCAGGTTTTTAAGAAGTAAAAAACTTATCATAAGATTGTTATGTGTTTGTGTCCAATTTAAATATGAAATTACATCCACTAACAAAAATTGGATTAAATGATAAAAAAATAATCCAATTACACTTTAAAATCAATTAAAAAGATAATCTAACTATATAAATAAATTAAATGAAAAAGGTAGTTTTGAATTAAAATACGGTATTTTTTACTATTCATTAAAATATGTATTTTATCAGAAAAAATACCAAAAGTTAAAAAAAGTAAATTTTTATGTTCCACTTTCAAATAAGAAGTTTATTTCACCAAATATAATATAAAAAAGTGTAAAAAACTAGATTTAAAATGGGTGTTCCATCAAAAGGCGGCAAAAAATCTTTTTTTAAGGTACTTTTATCCAAAAAAATTGATTTTGTTCTTATATCATGTTCTATAAAATATATAAGATGAATTTTAATGTTATATAAAATTCAAAATGTGGTTAATAATATTCATAATGTCTAGTTTATATCCCATTAAATAATAATATTTTCATAATATATCATTGTTTAGTGAAACTTCGTATTGCGTACAACGCAAGCTACCGAGGAAGGTCGCTCTTGCATGTAATGAAAGCCAAGTTACTGTTGCATTTAGTGGAAGCTTCCTTTGGTGTTTAATATAATATAATCCTAACATATTTATTTTATACATTTAATAAAATATATACTCAGTGTTTAATGAAATAAATTCTATAAAAAGAACTTGAAATTGTGTATAAAACAAGCCAAGAATAGTGTCACATATACTGCAAGCTAATACGGTGTTGCGTATAGAACAAGCTAATCTTGGTATAGCATACAACACAAGACATAAAATAAATTGAAAATAATCTATCTCATAAAATCTCAGGGTGTTATATTCCACCCCCCTTAAAATGAATTTCTCCCTTGAAATTCGTCAGGGTTATAAATGGTTTACTACTTGAAAGTTTCTTTCATGGAAACCCACATCGTAAAAAGGAATAATAAAACTTTATTTTATAAATGAAAGTTATAAACAAAATTGTTACCCAAAGTAGATCATCACTGGTTTTCCCTATAGGATAACATAGGTGGGAAGTGAAAACATGTATATGGAAGAGAAATCTAACCATCAAGTTATGATGGATAGTGATGGAGAATAAGGTTTGGAGAAAGTTAACTACCAGAAAGCCATAAATCTGTGATGATTTAAGGGGATATCTGATTCATCAGATAAGAAAGTACTAGGATAACCTTTTTTTAAATATCCTTTTCCTAAAGTTGATAAATTTTTTCATGAAAATAAATACTTACTTGATTTCAGTACAATCTCACTGTGTTCGTTCCATGAAAAATTTCAACTTAATCTCTTATTTAAATAAATGAAGATGAATTTTTCGTTCTTAAAGTCTTAGCAGATCATGCGATAGAATGATAGGTCATTCCATATATCTCAAAAAAAGGGTTAGAATATGTTATGAAATATGCATAAGTCCATCTATAGTGAGATAATACATTAATGTAAAAAACTTGAACCTAAATATAAATTATATTATCCATCAATGGATAACATTATAATCCTTCCAAAAAGTAAAAATATAAAACTTTTGAAACAGGTGAATTAAATCGACATAACATTTGTCTCCCATATCTCAGAGGGTAGTTCTTGGTTTTCACATTCCATCATGTGAATACCTTAATCATGCATCTTCATGAAACATGGTAATACCTTGATTTACTATACATCTTTATTGAGAACAAGCATTTTCCTTATTCTTAAGTCCAAAAATCTATAAACTAATCCATGATGGAATAAACCAATTTTCAAAAAATCTTTAATCAGTTCCAATGTAACTACTATCATCCAATTTATTTATTAAAATCCAATATATCTTTGTCCAAATATCATTATCTTAACATTGTGCTCATATTAAGTGTTATCCTTCCCTTAAGCATGTCTTTTCCAAAAACATCACTTTATTACCTCAATCACTTTTCATGGTTATCATTATTATCTAGCATATTCTCTTAAGTAAAAACTATAGTGGACCAATACATATGTGTTTCATTATTCTATAATACCCTAAAAGTGATTCTATAATGTTATTCTGGAATCTCATTACATAAATACTCAATCATTCCACTACTTCGTTATTGTACTCTACATCACCAATATTGATCACATTTGACTTCCCTTTGTCTTTGTATATAAGAGGTTTTGACATCAATAATCATCGATAACCCTTGTATTAGGTCATTAGTTAGCATAATGCCCCATTTCCTTGAACATGTAACCCTAATTTGTGGGAGATTCACTCTTTGGATCTTTCTATTTATTCCCATTACTTTGGCGATAAACTGCTCGATGACCATTTTCCCACACTTAAAACATTTATCAGTACCCTTGAGACAATTTCCTCCATGTTTCCTTCCACACTTTGATCATAAATCAAATATAATCTTCTTTTCTCTGTAATTTTTATAGTTTTCTTTGAATTTTATCCTTCTCTTCTTATCATAACCATGAGATAGATGAGAAACTGCAATCTCCATTTTTGTAAGAACAATAAAAAAAAGTTTCATACTAAAAAATAATTTATTGAACTCATTCCAATACATAGAGTCAATTTTATCTTGTTACCTCATATTCTTGATAAATTTCCACCACATATTTTCTTTAACTTATAAGAAATAAGTTCCAAACTTAACCTTTTCACTTTCTGAACAAAGGAGAATGAAAAATATCTTTTCAATGGTACAAATCCATTTCTTAGAAACTAGTGGATTGGTCGTTCCACTAAAATAAGGTGGATGTTTCCTTAATAAAGATTCAATAGAATTTTGTTCCCACCTTTGGTCATTTGGAAGCCTATCAAGATTTGGGGTCAAATAAACCAGATTCTTTATTCAGGCTCCCATAACATTTGGTTTCTTAGGAGGACAATCATTTCATTTCTCATCGCATCCTGCATTAATGTGGTTCTGTTTTGTTAAATCCAATTCCTAAAACCCAAAAAGAATAGTGTGAGGGTAAAAACTCATACTAGGAAAATAACATAATCAAGGGGGGGTACTTTAAATCTCTAATATCATATGTTTTATCCTAGTTTATGCATGATCATTACCATAATTCCATGACTGTAACCTATTGTTATACTTACCCTTAGGGACATCCCTAGATATACCTTGAAAATATCTCTAGGGATCTTGTTGAGTTTTAATATCCTAGTTTTCAAAGGTTGACTAAACATTTGCTATGATACCAACTCTAATGACCCAGGTTTTATGTACATGTACATTACATTACATTTTCAGAATACTTAATACATTACAAAAAATATATTCCCAAATATAGTACTAGTTTAGTGTCTTTGGAAACTCAAAACATAATCTTATAACTTGGTGAAAGATCTTAAACATCTCCCATAAATATCTTCCCCTTTTGTTTTCCTACCTAAAACATTTCTTTATATCATAGGGAAAAGAAAACATAAAAAAAGGTGAGATAAAATTCTCAGTAAGGGTAAACATTGAGAACATAAAACAAAACATAAACATTTGAATGTAAAAACATAAACATAAAGTTTAAACATCAAAATCTTGATTCATGAAATAAATCTTGGTAGCACGTAAGGAATAGATTATAAAGGAACATTAACAGTGATAGAATATCATTGTCATCAAACATGGAATTGTGGAAAACAAATATGAACATAATATGATTTCCATAGTAGCCAAGGTATTGCTGCCAAGACCATCATAGTGGACAAAGTCCATTACTAAAAAGGGTTTACATGTCGTTTCAGCCCTGTATTACTGAACTGTATTTACTTGACTTTCCAGTCATGTCTATCTCATGAGATATAAATATTTACCCAATGAATTGGAGGGATATATAGGTCTCACCCATCTCATAATTAATCATTCTTACATGTTCCAAAAAAACATAAATTATTCATCATAGCATAACCCATAAATAAAATGGGTTTCCTAAACATCATTCCATCATAACATAATCTATATAAAATAAATAGACTTCATAAAAATAATTCCATCATAAACACAATAAAATGAATGTACTAATTGGTATTGAAACATAACCCTATGTAATCTTAGATGGAAAATAATTTTGATAAAACACATGAGCTTAATTCTTGAGGAAAATATCCTTTCTTATTCAAAAAATGTTTTGTATTCTAAAAATGACGTGAAATTTTAAAAGAAAAGAATTTAGTTAAACAAACTGAAATCGTGTATAAAAAGCTTCATGGAAATAAGGCATTATGAAGATGTAAAAATCTGTTCATGCGGTATAAGTTAAAAAAATAGTTCCTCGTACTTTTTTCAGAAAATTCAAAAAGTATCTCATATGGTAAACAAATGAAAGATTCATTCCAACACATATATTAAAAGTAAAAAATGGTTAAAAATTACTCTAAACATACATAGAATATTAGTAAACATTTTTATAAAACATGGACATTGATGATAAATATACCCCCAGTAAATACTTGCATATAAACAATCTCGGATAAAAATGAGATTTGAAAATTTATCCTTTACCAATTTATAATCAGTCTAATTTTATGACTCATAAAATAAAAAAATTTATATGCATATGTAAATATCATAAACTTCATCATAATAATAATAATAACGTTTATGGGTAACATAAACACAAAAAAAAGAGTTCGATGGTCTAAAATTCATATGTCCTTGAGAAATAAAAGTGAGACAAAATAATCTATTACCTTAGGTCTGTTATGATTAATATGTATCCAAACCTCATATATAGTGATTTAAATAATGTAATTGATTTATTACAAAATCATAATTATTTTAATTATAACATTTATGATCATATTTTTATCCATTTTTTAGTAACATTTCATTGTTACTTGTTATTCAGGTATTAACTACTATATATTCATATACATGTTTTGTCGGATAAGTTATGATTACTATTTTTAATTTATATTTATATAATTTATATCATGGTATTAATATAATATATATCATTTTTATTAATTAAATTCATGTATATAATCATGTTTTAATGAAGATCATGTAGAATTAATCGCATCGCATCGTGTAGGCGGTAGGTCGTACGTACGCATGAGCGACGATATCATTCCCAAAATTATTAAATGGTATTGAAGTAGATGGTTTAGGATATTTAAGAATTATTATAATCATATTTTTTATTATTTCCATCATTATAACCATCCAAGTAAGGTGGTGGTGAAAAATATATTACACCACGACGTGAAGATGGTAAGTCGTACGTACACACACGCGGTGATTCCATTTTTCGTAGGATGGATAGAAGGTGAAATATGTTTGTTTCAGGTTTATATAACATATTTTTATATGATTTATACTGATGTTATTACTTTATAATGAAACAACTAATGAATAGGAAGTAGAAGAAGAAATAAGTTTGAAATAATCCGTAGAAGATATTACCTTTTCCTTGATGTGCTTCTTCTAAATCTATTGTTTTAGCACTGGAGTTGGTCTTTGAAGATGGGAAGAACCTATATAATGAAAATAGGTAAGTCGATAAGGAAAAAGGACAGTGGATGGCCAAAATTTAAGGCTCAAAATGAAGTTAATAGTTGAGTGAGGAAGTGCCCTTTTATAATTGAGGTGAGGGGAACTTTTGGAAACCTCAAAAATATTAATTTATAATAATTTGAAAATCAATCCAAATACCTCCAAAATGAGATATATTAGAATATGCGATATTATAATATTAAAATATCATCAACCAATAAAATTTAGACAGGTTTTGTTTTCAATTTAAATATTTTCAATTTAATTGACAATTACTTATTCTATTTAATTTTAATTTAGATAACAAATGTTTCAATATTAAAACGGTGAAATATTTACTGATTTCATTTCAATTATAAAATAAATAAGTAATTTAGAACATTTTTTACCATATAATAATTATTCTATATTTTTTAAAAAAAATATGATTTTTATATAATTTTATAAATCATTATTTTAACAAAATATCAATTTTGTCAATTTTGAAACTATTCATTTTATGGATTTTTAGAAATATCAGGATAAGGTGTTATCCTAGAACTAGATATTTTAATATATCACTAATGGGTCAAGATAATCTATAAAATGAATTGTAAAAATTAATATTCCGAAATTATATTTATTTTAGTATTTTTAATTACATTTCTTTGATATCTTTGTTATTAAAATAATCACTACATCAATATTTGTAATTATTTAATATACTTATTTTCAGAATAAAAATATAAAATAAAATACTGTTATGAAAATAAATTTACTAGATTTAATAATAATATATGTAGTCAAATTTATCTTCTCTAAAAGACAACATTAAAAATTTTATACTTATTAAATTATGAATGTGACAACTTTAACATCACTTTAAATAAAATAAAATAAATGTCATAATCTCTTCTATAAAGCTCCAAATGGTCACTTGATCAGCAATTGGATCCTTATGGTCGATATATACTCGACCAATATAATTTGGTCATGTGTTTAGGCCTTTTATGGTTATTAGTATTTTAATAAAACAATTATGGATTTTTCATCAATTAATTAATATTTACATCATCAAAGTATAAGACTTTAAGGTAATTATTAATTTCCTAAAAATTAAAAATAAATTTACATGATGTAGGTAATTATTTTATATTTTCATGGACTATTTATATTATAATATATCACCCGGTTATCCCTATATTAAAATTATTATACTTATGAAAAATATGAGTTTGACATTTTGTCAATTTCATTAGTTTTATTAATATATATGTCATTTTCATTGTCAAGTGTCCCTTAAATGACTATGTTTCAAACCTAGGATGTAAAGGTTATATTTTTATTCAAAAAAAGGATTTTGGTAGGTTTTAGGATCATTTTATTCTCCTTATTATATTATTTGTTACACTAATTTACCTGATTTACCTTTAATTGCGTTAAATAAAAATTATCATAGTTACTATTTATAATATATAAAAAATAAAAGTAACCTATTAACATAATTTTTACCCACTAATTAAAAATATGTAATCAATTTTTCATAATTAAAAACACATAATTAGCAGAAAGTAATTTAAAATTAATTCCCGTTGTCAAAAACCAAAAAGCGGGTTTTTAAGAAGTAAAAACTTATCAAACGATTGTCATATGTTTATGTCCAATTTAAATTTGAAATTACTTTCAATGAAAACAAATTGGATTAAATGATAAAAATATAATCCAATTAACCTTTAAAACCAATAAAAAATATAATATAAATATAAAAATAAATTAGATGAAAAGTCAGTTTTGAATTAAAATGCAGTATTTTTCACTATTCATTAAAATATGTATTTTATCAGAAAAATACAAAAAATTCAAAAAAAAAGTAACTTTTTATGTTCCTCTTCCAAATAATAAGTTTATTTTGTCAAATATAGTATAAAAAAGTGTCAAAACTATATTTAAAATGGGTACTCCATCAAAAGGCGGTAAAATAGCGTTTTTTTTTTTTGAAAAGTACTTTTTTAAAATTGATTTTGTTCTTATATCATGTTCTAGAAAATATATAATATTAATTTTAATGTTATATAAAATTAAAATTTTGGTTAATACTATTCATAAATTCAATGTTATATCCAATTAAATAATAATATTTTAATAATATATCATTGTTTAGTGAAACTTAGTATTGCGTACAATGCAAGCTATCAAGGAAGCTCGCTCTTGTGTGTAATGAAAGCCAAGTTAGTGTTACATTTAGTGGAATATTCCTTTGATGTTGTGTATAACATAATCCAAATATATTTATTTTATACATTGAGAAAAATCTATACTCATTGTTGCGTGAAATGAATTCTATCAAAAGAACTTGAAAATGTGTGTAACATAAGCCAAGAATAGTGTTGCATATACTGCAAGATAATATAGTGTTGTTTATAGTGTAAGCTAATCTTGGTTTAGTTTACAACAAAATACATCTAATAAATTAAAAATAATCTATCTCAATAAATCTTTTGGTGTTACAGGTGTTGTGGAAAGTATGGATACAAAGCCTATTCTTTCCATTTTGACATGTATTTTGTAAGAAAGAGGAAATAAACATGGGGGGTTTCAATGAGAATTTATGGATAAAATATCAAATAACAAATCTTTTGAATAGATATGAACCGTAAATATTTAAAAAAATCCATATTCTTGAAGAATTTTGTGGAAGATGCTGTTTGGATGGTCATAAGGCTAAAGCATGCATGACAAGTTGGAAGGAGGGGCTCCATATTCTGTGAAAGGGAAGAGGTTCTATAAGAAAACAAATAAAATTTAATGTGAAGTTTTTAATAATAATGATGTTTTCAAAAATTCTACCAAATTATGTTTCCAAACTAATTTAAATTAGTTAAAAATATTAAAAAATTTCTAAAGATAAAGGAAAGACAGTGATCTTAGAAAATAAGTTGAAAATTGATGAGAAGTTATCTATAATTAGAAACTTAAAGATTCAAAAAACTTAGGTTGAAAAGGGTATTACACATTTATTCAAGGTAATAATAATAATAATGATATATATGATAATAAAACAAAAAAATAGTTTTAATAAATCTTCTCGTGGTATGATTTGTGGAAAGGGGATGGCCCAGATTGAGAGGAATCTCTCTGTCTGAATTTTATTTTTGAAAAAAAAACAAGAGGTCCATCCATATTCACTATTATTTTATGTGTTTTGAGATGACATGAAGGGAATTAAAGTATATTTTTGAGTTTTTCACTTCTGGATACCATTAATATATTATAATTCATAGAGTCTACTAACTTCTATGAAATGGAAGAAAATAGAGCATCACTTAAGGGGGGAAACCTTGAGAAGAATCTGTCATTTCTGAAAACTTAGCTAATCTAGAAACTCTATAAAGATATCAAACCTGAAGGTTGAGGTATGTCAATAACAATTTCAACCCTTATTCTTAATTTCATTAATCATATAAATTAAGGGGGAGTGATTGGTTGATGATAATATGAGACAAAGGGATATTTGTTTCTTTTCACCTAAACTTTCTATTGTTTTTATTGAATTGTGTGAAATATTTTTCATTCCATTGAATAATATGATTATTGGAAACCCCTTAAATGTTAATTGATAATTTATAAGAATTATTTCACATGCATGGTATTTTATAAACAACATACACATCCTTGGTTATATCTATCTTGTTTTCTACAACTGGTTAACCCATGTAGACTTAAAGATGATGAATTATAGGATATTTACTAAGAGAAACATATAACATCATCCCTCTCTTAGAATTGTTTCAGAAATAATATTTTAAGGGATGAAAACCACCACTTCCCATTTATATTTTATTTCTGATAAGGGAGATAAATTTTTAACCGCATATATTTACTTTGAAATATTTAAAGTTATGTTTGAAAAAAAATATAAAGTGGGAGATTATTGGGCACAGTGTTTCATTTTTTTGTAAATAATTTTTCAATATGTGTTTGGTGAGTTGATAATGAAGTGGTTATGATTAGATAATGCTTATGGTTTTATATAGTGTAATTGGATGTCATTCATGAGAAATTCTCCTTGTAAATTTGATGATTACTTAGGTTGGTCTTTAATTATAAAATACATGTGATTAGGAGAACACATTGCATAAAACAATTGTAATACCATGAAAATATTTATTTTCATAAAGAGATGTTTTAAAATATTATATAAGGCCATGAAAAAATATACATACATATGTATTTTTCATGAATGCATTTGATTGTGAGTATTTTTTGTAATATTATGTTGAAGATTTGATATAAGAGTTAGCCAAAAAAAATTACAACTCTTAGTCTAACCAAGGATACCTTCAACTAAACATGTGGGACCCAAGGGGATATCCATGTGGGAGAAGATCTACATAGCCAGTCTTGGGTGGTAGGTGTGAGAATTGGGTATGCACAGTTCCTATAGATCATATGCGGTTGTGTGCAAGGTACAAGGGGAGTGTGCATGGGGTGTCAACCACCGTGTGGGGGGGCATAGCAGCATGTCGTATGCATGAGTGTTGTGGTTTTCAATCCAAACATTCATATTTAGGGTGATGATGCATGAATTTATTAATAAAGGATTTCCCAACTAAACACTAGGTTGATGTGGGACATGGGATGCACCGAGTATTGTTCCTCTATTAAAAAGAAATGGATAAATCACACATAGTATGATCAAATCCATCTCCACCATCTGATCAAAATAGTTTTTTGACCTCAACCTCCAGACACCCAAGGAGTTCTCATTCTCTAGAGAATATGTTCATACCCCCTTCAATTGATCTTGAGATCTCCATTGTTATTATAAGGCCATGAATTTGAGGCGATGCATCTAAGAACCTTCATGCTTTCAATCTTTGTCTAGCATGATTCTAGTTATCTAAATAATGTGATTTAATTGAATGAAAAATATGTTACAAAAAGTTTTATTTACATCAAATATACCATGGAAAAGTTTGATATTTAAAGAAGTATAGGATTATCATCATGCACATATGAGATACACACTAGGAAGAGAATAAGTTGGTACCATGAAGATACCATTATTTTTAGTGTAAAATATTTTGAGAAACCTTGAATGATTCTAGTATTTTTTTAAATAGTGACATGGGATAAAAAGTAGAGTTTTGAGATGGTATAATTCTCATAACTAAGGTAGTGTGAGGGGTAGGTGGTCTACCTATAAATATCAAAGCACCTAGTTGAGGAGTCACTACTATCGATGGAGAGGATCTCGTTTCCAGAGAAACAGAGTACTACAGACTTTTATTTCATGAAGAATAATATCATATGCAACTAGTTTGTGTGAGATATCTCATTGACTCTTAACATGTGAATCAACCACTCAGAGGTTTTTTGAATAACTAGGTTGTATGAAACTCTATTTATATGCAAAGTAGTGGATACCCCATGCATACTTTTTCATGGATAAGAGGATCCTAGATACTTGATATATTCCACAAATAACACTCAACTTTCTCAAAGAATATATAATTTCAATACCCATACCCAAATGAGAAGTGGAATATTAGGCTTGAGGAATAAAGTGTTTTAGCTAAAGAAGATAGTGAATAGTGAGCACATGCATAAACATATATGTGTATAATCATGCACACATTATAGCTTAATCACTTAATAATAAAAGAAGGTAGATAACACAATATAATAATATAAAATAATAATATATAATATGTGTTCTGGGGTTTGGATGAGAGTCATATACAATTTGTTTCTCATTTGTGAAGGGCATTTGAATAATTTGTGTTGATAATTCCACAAGATCTTGGATTTAATTGAGATAGATTATTATTGAATAAAATAATACATAATAATTTGTGTGAACCAATTACATACATCTTATTGAGGCTTGGTCTTCATCAATAGAAGAACGAACTACCTGGTAATTTTTTCACTGAGGCAAATGATCATACACAAGTGATCAGAATAATTGAGAAAGATTGACTAACATGTGTAGTGGTTA
Source organism: Viscum album (assembly GCA_963277665.1). Classification (NCBI taxonomy): domain Eukaryota; kingdom Viridiplantae; phylum Streptophyta; class Magnoliopsida; order Santalales; family Viscaceae; genus Viscum; species Viscum album. The sequence goes on along the minus strand of OY728166.1, from coordinate 1,030,247,246 downwards.
TTGAAGGTATTTGAAGAGTATATGATCAAGTTAGATCATGTAATCTCATGGAGGAATATCAAATGAGAATTATTTAGTGGATAAAACTTTTAGAATAAAATAATTATCTCAGTTGGAGTCGGTTGTAGGAGAAGTATTTTTATTGGAGTTAAAAGTAATAAGTCTCTCAGTTGGAGTTGGGAGAATGAGAATTCTTTTGCTTCTAATTGAAATAAATAATTCTCTTGGTTGGATATGTGATCTATAGAGGACTTTAATTTTGTGATTGAAGAAGTGTAAAAGTCTCTCAGTTGGATCTTGGAGCATCATAATCACTTGTTTAATCATAAAGAATCTATAATTTGGGAGAATAATTAGTTGTAATTAGGAGTAGGATTTTTTAACATTATAAATCATGTTTGTTTCTATATTCATTATTATAAATACACAATAGGTGATATTGAGAAATGAAATTTAGTGCATCAAGAACCCTGACAAGTTCAAGCGGTTTATATTGAATGGAAATGAATTCATAAAAAGAAACCATTAATTAATCCCTCCCCTCTCAATGGTTAATTAGTCCTGGGGATCTACATGGAGTTATTCTTCAATGACTTGTAATTGTATCTACTATATGTCATTCCACTTGAAAAAACTTCAATTCATATAATTTATTTAGACTTCTCTTTTCCTATATAAGGGATTTTATTTTCTTCATGAACCAAATCACAAGTTTTTCTTCTTTGGGTTCTTTTACCGAAAATGATATCTTGACATATCATTGATTATAATTTTCTTCTCCAACCCTTCTTTCTTCCTTTATTATCCTAGGATGAATTATTTTATTTCACAACCCATGACTTTTTTTGATATTCTTCTCTCATATAATTATCTTTAAGAGTTCTTTCTATTTTTAAAATCCTCTTCTTTTCTTTCTAAGAAACATTCTATTAAACACTATATTTGGAACTCCTATTTGAACTACTATTTTCCCTTTTCTTAGTTTCTTCCATGTTTATATTCATCTATTTACTTATGGTGAATTTTCTGAAACCAGTAAGGAATACTCTATATATGTTCTATTTTATATCCATTTGATCCACCTCATAATTTTTCATACCTAGTGTATCTTTATTTCCATGCTTATCCATATTTCTTATAGTTAGATCACCTTCATTTTCCTCTATATATTTTTCTTTCTTTTTTGTAGGGTTGTCATGAGTAAACTGATGTTGGTGCTAGGTGAATCTTTCATTGATCTCTATTATTTTCCCTTAGTGTCTTAAATTTGTTTTTATTCTTAATATACTTTCTTTCAATTCCAAATTTTTTCTTATCGGTCACAGGGATTTTTTAATTATTTAAAAATCCTTGAGTTCGACTTTTATTTTAATTTCTATCCATATGAACATATTTAGAATATATAATCTCCCATTAAAACCATACATCATATACACATACCTCAATTGAGATGTTTTTGTAGTATATATTTTTTTAATTTGAAGCCTTGGTCTTTTAAACAAATAATTGTGATATGTCCCAAGATTCTACAATAGTATAACTTCAAAGATCCATTTTTTGGATATATTATGTTCTAGATTTGAAAAAGGTCATTTTATTTATCACTGAATCCATATTTCCATACTTTTGGACTTCACTAGTTAATGCTTCTTTGGTACGGATATTCTTCTTCTCATTAAAGGTTTCCAGCCTCTCTTTTAGGCCCTTGATCACCCCATCTTTCTCCCTCAGTTGGGAAATCATCTCCCTCAGAATTGATCTAGATTACTTTCCTAATTTTAACCTCTCTTATAACTGTTTCTTAAGGGGGATAATTCTAGCTTCCAAAATCTTATCTATGGCCATTTGTTCATTTATCTCAAGTGAATGTTCTTTGAGTAGGTCACCTTTTCCCTTAATTTTTTCACCCATTTTATAAAGTCATAAATTAAGACCACCTTAACTTTTGTCAGACTTTTTCATCTTAAAAAAATTATTCCATTGTTGTAACGAATTTATCCTTCTTAGACCTCAAATTTTGAACATATTTTGAGTTAAGGATATTATATTAAGAACCATATTTATAGTCTTTCACTTTAGAAAACATTCCCTCCAATTCCTTTGACTAAGAATCATTCTTCTCTCTCAGATAAATAGCCACATCAATCAGTCATTGATTAAGGATTTTCAATTTTTCAACTTCAGTTTTCCACACTTTAACATTGTTCCCTTAAGACAAGTTATTCTTTATTAACTCCATGTTTTCTTACTTTATCCCTTGATCAATATCCTATAATATATGGACAACTTCCACATTTGGATCTCTTGATATCTCATAATAGTTAGTAGATCCAATATCTATTGGAATATCAGGCTCCTCTAATAATATTACAATATCATTATAAAAAAATTAGATACACGATAAGATTCATATATAACTTATTTTTTATAGATACTAGAGTCTTACATCTTAATATCACTTTTCCCAAAAAAATGTTTCATAGAAAAGAATTCCTTTGGATATTTTTATCTTTTTATATTAATTTCTATTTCCAATTTCATGTGGGTAGAGTATATTGAAACTCTAATTTTTGATCTGGTTAATTCATGAAAACCAAAATCTAATATGAAAAAACTATACTTGGATAACAATCATTGGCCCTACAAGGCTCTTAAGTGAGAGATTCCCTAATGGGGTTGAATCAGGCTATGAAACCCTTTTTTCTTCCCCACTTAAACAAAAAAAAGCATACTTTTGTAACTAATCATGACCTCACTTTTAGTAGGTTTTCTCTTGTGTTATTTCTTTTGATGGTTATATGATTGATGATGTGATCATATTATCATCAATTAGATTAGATTGATGAATTTTTAACCCACATACATTGATTATCATTTTAAAAAATGTGTGTAAAGCATGAACACAAGACACAAGAATTTTAATTGGTTCGCCCACACCAGAATAATCCAAGGATCATTGTTTTGGGTCAGTCTCAAAATGCCCAACAGTTTCGTATCCAATGACATGTGGACCTGCTTTCCAAAGGCAGTCATTCGCCGGATGGTCTGACCAGCGACGCTTAAGAACTCAAATTGGTCGAGAGGATGGGAAGTCGGGCTCATCACACCCTTTTGGTGGAAATTATTTCCTATTCTGGGACTCTCTTATAGATTTAAGACATATTCATATGTTCGTTAATCTTTGGTTTATACCCAAGCATAGTATCTACGAATTTATCCCTAGTGGGAAATGGTCAACTGGATGCAGGGGTTCGGAATCATTTAGGCCTGAGGTTTACCATCCCTCGTTGGATTAATGACCCTGTGGAGTCGGGACTCATTGAGGCAGTGCTGGGATTGGCGTGGTGAACCGATGTGAATACAGTCGGATCGACCGGTTGTTGGGCTTAAACCTTGTGGCGGCTTCCTACGTACCCTGCCTAGGAGACAGGGATCAAAGTACGCATAGTTTGAATGAGAGCGTCGGATAACTGACATGAAGGTGGACCTAGGGGTCTGCTGGTGATCGGGCTTGAACCTCATGGAGGCTTCCTACGTATCCCTGTGGTAGGGAATCAAATTCCTCGTAGTTCGCATGGGAGCGTCAGATAACTGAAGTGAAGGTGGACCTAGGGGGTCCGCTGGTGATCGGGCTTCAACCTCATGGAGGCCTTCTACGTATCCCTATGGTAGGGAATCAAAGTCCCTGTAGTTCACGTGGGCTTGGGAATTATGCTTTGAGGTAGCCTAGAGTGATGGATTGGGTCTTATACTCTGAGGAGGCCCATAAGAGGATGTCATGGTCGATGGTTACTCTAAGCCCACGTGAGTCATGCTCGGTGTGAGAAACAAGAGGCAGCAGGGACCTGACGATCACGTCGCGAAAGGTGCGTCCGAGGGAAGTGGAGTGGGGCTTACGCATGAGGGAAGCCCATAAAGTTGGGGCTTACTCTGGGATGGACGCCCATGGCAACAAAGCGCAGCGGGAGAGGGAAAGGGGTTCTCTTTTTCCTGTCACCTCTCTTGTTCCTGGGGGAAGTACCGAAGTGCATGGGGGCTTCCTTCTAATGGGTATTTTATTACCCTATGAAGAAGGGAGAAGTACCCCGGACCCAACAAGTGGAGGATCAGAAAGGGGGATCCCAAGCTCAGACTCTACATTACCGTGGGAATGTGAACCCGGGAATGCTTCGGGAATCTGCTCAATGGTCGGGGAAACCACTTTTCCCCTATTTACCATGGTTGTGTGAACTCAAAAATGGTGCGCTGATGCTCCTGAGGGTTACACCACACAGATCTGGTGGCTCTAGTGGAGACCTCAGCTCGGGGCCGATGAGTAGGCCAGTGAGGGAGTCACGGAGGATCAGGCCGGATCGGAAGGATTTTATGTGGCTCGGGGAACGGGCACTCTGAATAATTTGGTGGGCCACACAGAGGTATGGGTGGTGGATCCCTTCACATAGGGGAGTGCTACGTGGTTAGAGAAGCCGTCTGGGAACCAGGGTGGTCCGCGGACTGATGGGCATCCCACGAACCAAGGCGGTTCGCAGCTCCGGGTTCGATCCTTGGACCAAGGTGGTCCGTGGAGGGTTCCATGCAGGCAGTGGCGGCCATGGGTGGCACTGGCCGGAGGCTCGTTGGTCGGGGCTTCGCCCATGTAGAAGGGTGCTAAGCGGTGTGGCAGATCAAAAAAAAGGCATAAACTCCTTGGTCTGTGGGGAGTACATCTGCGGAGGGAACATGGTTTGTGATTTTCTCTTCTTTGTTATTTTAATTTCTTGGTTCACCAAGTTATCATGCATTTTTGGTTCCTTATTAGTTCATTCCCAGGTTCATACTTGCTATCATTCGCGAACTGTAACTTCCGAAATCCTAATCCTTCTTTTGAAATCCTTCCACCCAAATCCGATCGATCTCTCCTCTGAATCCTCCCAATCATCTGAATCCTCCCCTCCCTTCCCCCTTGTTCTATTTTTATAGAGTGGGGAAAGAGATGTATTTGTGGTCACGCAGAACCTTTTACGGAGTCCCATGACTAAAGACCAGGTTTATGGCTGACTTGGTCAATCCGCGACTCGTGGTGGGCACTGAGCACTTCTCCCCCCCCCCCCCCCCGCGCGATCCGAATGAGGGGAGTGCTTCGAGGCCGTAGAGGGTTCCGCCTCCATTTCGCGCAGTGGAGGCGGTTCGGGCCAGTTGATTTAGCTCGCGGATGGGGTGGTCCAGAATGGTGAACTGGGTTGGCTCCTATTCCGCCTCACAACCGTAGATAATCTCCACCTCCATCTCGCGAACGACGACGGTTTGCGGAGGAGGGATGCTTCGCAGAACCGTCCGTGCGTCGTTATCTTTAGACCAATCCATGGACCGGTTCGTCCTTCTCCATCCATTAGTATTCTCCGCATTTTCCCAATCCTTTTGAGGGGAAATTCAGTAGAATCTCCCTTGAGTTAAAGTGAATCATCATTCTCCTTTTTGGATTTTTTAGGACCCTACAAATGCCCCTCATCGGAATGGGGTCCGATCGGAACGAAGAGGAGGCTATTCCGATGCAGAGTGCTCCTGAAACTCGGGTAGTTCGCAGTAGAGGGGTGGACCCAGTAGTAGACCACACCTATAAATATGGAGGTCCCTTCATTTGTCTTTTACCAGATTCTTTGCGAAGACCAGCGCTTCTTCTCTTTTCTGCCTATGGGTGCTTGTTCCTTCACGAAATGCTTCGTCCGCGAACCAGCTACTACTTCCGGGAATCATTTCTTGTTCGTACCGTTCTTCAACCGCAGACCAATGTCCCAGCCACGAACTAACACTTTTAATTAATTAAAAAGTAAGTCACGGCAGGCCGCGTAGTAACTCGCTTCGCGGTTTTGGTGCTCCGTGGTTTCGATGCTCCACGTACTAAAATCTTCTGAACTTTAAAAATTTCTAAGTCATCCGAATTTAACCACATAAATTTGGGATTGAAATTCCAGAGAGCAACCTGGTCCATGGTTTTCTAGCCAACGCTTCGTGGTCCAGGGTTTCGCGGACTACTTTCACGAAGGGATGGTCTGCAGGATACAGTCATCGTGAACCCTCCTTCGAGGCCTCCTCGCGGAATTTGCTATGAAGCCTCCTCAAAAGATCCTAAGCAATATATTTGGTATTCTTGTTCGAAAAAAAAAAATTATTCCGGACTAACCACTTGTTGACTCTCGTTTTGCAGGGAGAAAATATGGTTCTCCCTCGTTCTGCACCTAGACCTGCTGCCGAGCCTCTCCCAATTGGTTCAGGGAGATGTCTAGACATGATTCGTAGAGTGAAAAACATCAAAGAGGACCCTAGTCAGTCCATCATTCCTGATGATGGTGTCTTGAAAGACTTTCTCCCTCCAAATCTCCTGGATTACCTATTATCAAATCGATTTCCGCTTTATGGATTCGGTCTTCAAGACGATGTCCCTATTCCCCCCACTTTCTCATGTCTTCCTTCTCCTTTCTTGGAAGTGTCGTCAAAGTGTATTCAGGAAAACCTTACCCAATTGGAGGAGATGGTTTCTGACTCTGACCAAAAAGACGCCTTCATTTTGAGAGGCTCTGTTTGGGCCTAAAGTGATCATCACACCCAAAACTTTTCTGAGGAAGCTATCTTCAAGAGTTACCCTTCTATTATCAACCTTTCTCGAGTAGATCCCGATGCGGGGTGGATTCCTAGGTGGGATCTTCGGTCTGGTGGGCTCTTCTCAAATGACTGGGCCTGGGCTTTCTAGGTCCATCATCACTGCCAGGAGTCTCCCAAATCACTAGAAGCAGTCAATTTATACTCTGCAGTGTGGGCTTCCCAATATTCTATTTACCCACCTTCCTTGATCCTGCCAGACCTACTCAGTCGCTAGTGTTCAAGCACTAATACTTTCCATCTTGCCCATGGTGAAGTTGGAATTAGTCTATGGGATATCCATCAATTGGGAGGGCTCCCGATTATTGGTGAAATGTATGACGAATTTCTGCCCACCCCTGACACATGGGACGATGTCGAACAACTGCTTTTATTGGCGAGGGATCTGTTGGTTATGGCGGAGAAATCCCTGGGTCAGGCCCTTTGTGCCCGCTCTCTTATTCCCTATAGCACCTGGATAGGGTTATTTCTGAACACCACCGGTCCTATGATGAAGATCAAGAGCCCCAGGACTCATCCTTTTCAACAGTCATGAACCATCCCAGGTTCCTACTGGGCGGTTCTGGAGGCGGGCGACTACCTTTAATGGGGTTACGAGCTGTGCCCTAGTGTGGCGCCTATGCTCCAGCTGGCAGGTTTGTTTGATATGTTCCTGAGCGGGTGGATATTCCCTTCTTAGTATATCAATCCTGGAGTCAGGGCTTGCACCCTGATGATGGCAGTTGAGCTGGAAGAGGGTTTCCCGGTGAATTTGGTCGTGCCCACATTGGCTCGTATTTATGAACTTCTGGGTCACATGCAGAAGGGCGGGTCACCCTTCTGTCTGAGTGGGCCATTTCAATTTTTGTATGGCTGGGTAGTGGATCATTTTCACTGCTATAAGTATCTTCACAACACGGTCATCCCTCTTCTTACCTTTCATCCTACCCTGATTGATATAGCTGGGTTTCGCTTGAAGTCCCTCAGCTCTGGTGAAGTCCTTGAGTTTCTGAGTGACTTCTCCCAGTTTTCTTTCACTCCCTACCCCACCCCTTCTGTCATCTTAGTTTATAACCACCGGGGGATCCTAGAGGAGCGTTATTACATGATCTCTCTATAGGACGGATTTCTGTCTGTTCGAATCGACGGGGTTTCTCTATGCGATTTGTATGCCCCGTATCATTTTTCTCGCCAGTTTGGGTGCATGTAAGTCCAAGTTCCCCTTCCCCCTCCTCAGGCTCAAGGACTACACCTAGCCATACTTCGTCAATGGTGGATGATGCTGATGTGGGAGGTATCTGACACAAGCATTCCCATTCCTATCATGGGGGCGGCTTCCGGCCTTTCCTTGGAGTATGAAAAAAGCGTGGGAAAAACACTATCCCGATGGGATCCTAGGGAAGGTTGTTGGGTAGGTTCCCAAATCAGGAGGTACTGTGGCTGTTGCGTCCACCACACCTTCCTCATCAGCTCTAAGGGAGGATTGATTGATGGCTCATCGATCAAAGCAACTCAGGGGATTTTCCTCCCCCAGCCATGCGGTGGCCGAAGTTTAGACGGGTTCATCTTTCTTGGACGTGAATGAGGACGACCCTGTGGTCTCGGGTCCCAGCGAGAAAATCCTGAAAAATTTTCCAGTCGATACCAGGCTTAGAAACTTGATCCCCAATCCTAAACCAGTGTTAGAGTCTCCAGACTTTCCAACTTCGGAACCAACTTCTAATGATAACATGTATGCTCTGGTTTCAATTCCAGACTTCATTCATGTACTATCGGGTGAGGACACCAAAGATCCTCATGCCATGGCGGACCACCGAGAAGTGTGTAGGTGGGCCTGGCCCCGGATTTGAGAGATCGTTTCCGAAACTCCTCTAGCTGATATGGAAACTAAAATAAAATATCTTTTATAGATCTTCCTGGGTTTGGGGTCAGGTGGCTTTGACTATTGGCAGTTCCATTCTCTTGCTTGATAAGTTGTCATGGCCCGTGTGGAAGTTTCCACTGGTGAACGCAAACTTTCTCACGTTTCTTTCGCTCATTACGGGACCCAATCCCTATAGGAAGCCACAATACCACTTCATCAACTAATAGCACAAGAGGTGATCACTCAAGATTAGGTGGTCATCCTATCCTCTGAGTTGCATGAATGTGAAGAACGGGCAGTGATGTTGAGGAATCAGTTGTCATCTATGACTAGTCATCTTGAAGCCACCAGAAAAGGGATCAACGATATCCAAACAACAGTGGAGCGTACTCATCTGGTGGCTGAGGTTGAAGCCAGGGAGAATGTCATGTTGGAACAGTCTTGCAACAACCTCTGCCGCAAGGTCGATGATCTGGTGGAGAGAGCGAGTCAGGATCCTTTATGACTATCAGAGCAATTCTTGTACTCTCTGTTTTACTTACCCCCCCCCCCTTGTGAGGGAGGGACCACAGCTTGTGGATTTCCTCCCTTTTTGTTAGAATGGAATACGATATCTATCAATTTCTTGTCACTGTAAAATTTTATTATCACTAGAACACTTGTTGTGTAAATAACAACTCACTGAATCGGAATTAATCATAACTCAGGAAAACAAACTCTAACTTCTACCTGGACCATGGAATCCAGCGAGTATAGTTTGACTATTGTTAGGGTTTTGTAGAAAATCCCCAGTAACTTTTTGTCTTTTCTTTCAATAACCTAATTTTGACTAGGCTCATTTAGTGTGCACCCAGCGGGTATGGCCTGACTTTTACTTAGGCCGCCATTTTTGGGTTTTCGGCCTAACAGGATTTGTGCCTCTTTTCTTAGGTGTTTTAAAGTCCTACCATCAAGAATATCGTTACTGATATTTTAGGTTGAACATATTTGACCAAGTATGGTAGGGAAATGGCCCCAATGGGGTTTAGCTAATTAAAATTTGTCTCAATAATCTTCAGAAGAACGTGGGGGGGACATGTTTAAATTTGAACGACATACAGGGAATGTCTCAAGGCATGGGAGTTGCATCAGCGTACAGAGGTAGGAGGAGCATCGCCTAAGTAAATCTTACCTTTGGTAGATAGGCCAGGGGCGATCAATATGCAGAGCCGCTGAGGTCATGGTATGCATAGTCATACAAAGGTGTCCTTAAGTCAATGACTATCTGTTTCTGACGTCTCGGGGACTTCATGGAAGTACGGCTTATGTAAACCACCATGGGTGTATTGGAAAATTATGAAAACCACCAAGGGTGGCTCAGAAGGGTAATGTGACATCTAAAAGGGTTTTGGGAACATCTTTATCAATCAGGAGTGTGGAAGCAAGGGTCTTGTCCTATGCATTTATCTAGCGTGAAGGACGGTTGGGGATTAGCACAGTTTAAAGTCACGTAGTTGGGACATCACCTAAAATGGAATGACTTCTCTTGGTTATCAGTAATCCTGTCAGGGACGTTCAACCATATTCAGGAAGGGTTGTGAAAGAGGTTGGTAAACTGTAGCTCAGAGGGTTTCCAAATCCTGGGATGGACATAGGGTCTCAAGGGCCAAGAGGCATACGAAGAGAAGCATCGCCTAAGGAAATATTGACTTTGGTAGACATACCAGGGGCGATCAATATGCAGAGCTGCTGAGGGCATGGTATGAATAGTCATTCAAAGGTGTCCTTAGGTAAATGATTATATTCCCCCGATAGACAAGAAACTTCAAGGAAGTTTGAGATTCGGGACCACCAAGGGTGGCTTATGAGAGTTTGGATTTTTCTGAGTACAAAGTATGTTTTATGAGGAGAGGGTTCTTGGATACGGGAGGAGCGTCTAGGCTAAGTATCCTGAGAATGGGTGAAGTCATTCCTTCTCATGCTGGTGTCAGATGGTGGTTCGTGTAGGTCTGACCCGTGCACTGAGGGATAGAGAAAACCCTCCATTCCTTACTAAACCCATGACGGGTTTCACCGTGCAGTTTAACGTCATGCGATAAAGACAGGGAGCATTATTCAAAGGTGTTGTGAAATTTACCATCATGTAGTGAGGATGGGGGCATTTTTCTTTCCTTTGTCAATGCTGTCCATTTTAACGTCGTGCCGTAAGGATAATTTACCATGCATTTTAACTTCGTGTGGTAAGGACGAGGAGAATTATTAAACCAGTGAAAATTATTTTTCTTGAAGGCATTCCCCTGGATGTTTAATGTTTGGTCTTTGCAGCCTTACGCCAAGTGGGCAAGAAATGCTCTGTGCCGTTTGACGTCATGCAGTAAGGACGTAGTTAAAAAGGCCGCTCTTGATTAAAATGTAACTGGGTCTGAGTATCCTATAATGTCCAAGACGTGGAGGGGGGTGATGGTGTAAATCATGGTTCTGGGGATTCTTGGATCAGGAGAGATGACATGGAGGCTCTGAGGCCGGTAGGCATATGGAGCTAGGAAGAGTGTCGCCTGAGGAAATCTTTCCTTTGGTAGATAAGCCAGGGGATATCGATATGCAGATCCGCTGAGGGCATGGTATGCATAGTCATGCAAAGGTGTCCCTGAGTCGATGACTTTCCACTTTCAATGGCCGTGAATGGTTATGAAGATCCGCAATTATCCAGTCCATGAATTCTTTCATCAGGGAAGGTAATGTCTGAACATGTCGGGTATACTCGTCCCTGGTTGTTGTTAAGGCTTAAAGAGCTCCCTACACTGATTTATTTTGCACACGGGGGGTGTACCTTCACTCCATGCAGTTTAACGTCGTTTTCTAAGGACGTGGTACTCCAAGTTTAGTGGTCATAGAGCTCGGACCATTGGGTGAATATTGCTACAGTCACTCGAAGGATAATTGGGTCAACATACTTTGATATACTTGGAACAAGGTGGGGGATGAAGGTCGTAAACTGTAACTTTGAGTTTTCCCAGATCATGAGATGTGGTGGTGGGGGCTCTGAGGCTGGTAAGCGTATAGATCTAGGAAGAGTGTCACCCGAGGAAATATTTCATTTGGTAGACGGGCCAGGGGCTATCAATATGCAGAGCCGCTGAGGGCGTGGTATGCATAGTCATGCAAAGGTGTCCCCGGGTCGATGACTTTCCACTTCCGATGGCCATGAATGATTATGAAAATCCGAGATTTCTCACAGTACAGAGTTTGGTATATGGGGATAATGGTGTCCGAGAATATAAGAAACATCTTCACTATAGTTTTCCATCGAGCCAAAGAAGCCTAGTTCTGGATTGATCTTCGTTGATGCAGGGCGTCACGTGAACCACGGTCGGGTACATAGGCCAACCGGGTAGGGGTACCCTGGCAACATTTGGATGTGAAAAGGGGAATGAACTTGTAAACCACTGCTCCATAAATTTTTGGATCGGGAGATGTGATATGGGGGATTTGAGGCCGGTAGGTGTACGGAGCTAGGAAGAGCGTCGCCCGAGGAAATATTGCCTTTGGTAGACGAGTCAGGGGCTATCAATATGAAGAGTCGCTGAGGACATGGTATGCATAGTCATGAAAAGGTGTCCATGGGTCAATGACCTTCCACTTCCAATGGCCATGGATGGTTATGAAGATCCGCAATTATTCAGGTCGTGGAGTCTGGTGTATGAATAGGATGCATCCAAATGCTTCAGGAGTATTCCTTTCCCCTTTCACCGTATTTCTTGGGTGGGCAACGTCGAAGTCTGTGCAGTTTAACGTCATACGGGGAGGACAAAATCCATGCAGTTTAACATCATGTGGTGAGGATGAAGGTGACCCGACGTGAAAGGAAAGGGGGGTCTGTGCATTTTAACGTCGTGCAATGAGGACGACTTCCGTACAGTTTAACGTCATGCAGTAAGGATGAAGAATACACCTCGTGCAAGTCTGGTCCGTACACGGGGGAAGGGGGCATTTTTTTCGAGGTGGCTGGGCCAGGGTGTGGAATTATAGCATCACTACGTATCTTGAGAGGGTTGGAATCAAGCCTCACGTAGTTCTCTGAAAGATGATACACCCTGTGCAGGTCTGGTCCGTACATGAGGGAAATGGAATTTTTAACATTATTTTCATTCGGGAGTGGCTAGGCCGGGATATGGGATCCTGGCGTCGCTACATATCCTGTGATGGCAGGAATCAAGCCGCATGTAGTTCTCTAAAATCCATGTTGTTTAATTTCATGTGGTGAGGATGTGGTCCATGCAGTTTAACGTCATGCGGTGAGGATGCAAAAATACACCCCATGCAGGTCTGGTCCGTATACAGGGGAAAGGGAGCATTCTTAACTTTTATTATCTGTGCAGTTTAACATCGTGCGGTAAAGATGAGATCGTCTTAGTTTAAGGTCATAGAGTTTGGACTGTTGGTTGCTTGGCAGTTTAATGTCATGCAACTCAAACGATTTCTTACACCTTTAGTTATCATGCGAAATACTTCTTCAGGAATCTCACATTTGTAGGAGTCGTGGTGAATTGCCCGTCCATGGAGATCAGGGTATATACTCCGTTGGATTAGACCTTGTGTACAACGTATGGTCCCTCCCACTTGGGCTCTAGCTTTGGAGGTTTCTTATCGGGTATCATTGGGGTCCGGAGGAACAACACTAATTCTCCTTCCAAGAAAGACCGAAGACGAACCTTTTTTTAAGGCTCGTGCGATCCAGTTTTGGTAGACTTCCAGATGGTGTAAAGTGTGAAGTCGCTTCTCATCCAGATGTTCCAATTTACCTAGCTACTTTTTTGATTGCTCATCATTAGATAATTGATTAGAAATGGAAACACGAAGTGAGGGAAGTTGGAGTTCAATGGTCAGGACCGCCTCTGTGTCGTACACCAATGAGTACGGGGTAGCCCGAGTAGTAGTGCAGATTGTGGTTCGATAAGCCCATAATGCATGGAGGAGTTTATACGGCCATGACTTCTTGTCTTCGTCCACCATTTTCTGGAGAATTCAGGACACGGTCTTGTTGAAAGCTTTTATCCATCCATTGGTCGTTGTATGGTAGCGGGATGAGTGGTTAGCCTTGATACCATACTCATTGTATAGTTTCTCCAATTTCACAGAGCAGAAGTTGGTGTCGTTGTCTGTCAGTATGGTATGAGGGACACCAAATCTGGTAATGATATTGGTCTTCACAAAGCTGACAATATTTCTTGCCCCGAATTCCTTGAGGTGTATGGATTCTTCCCATTTGGAAAAGATATTGGTGGCTGTGAGGATATAATTTAGTTGTTTGGATGTGGCAGGAGGATATGGTCCCACGACATCCATCCCCCAGACGGAAAATGGCTAGGAGTACTTGGCTTGATGAAGTAACTCCGGGGGTTGGTGTATGAAGTTGGCATGAATTTGGCATGAGTTTCATTTTTTGGTAAAATTCTCACAGTCTTGTTCCACTGTGGGCCAGTACTACCCAAGCCTTGGAACCTGATGGGAAAGCTTGGTCCCCGGTTGATGTGCGCCACATGCTCCAGCATGTACTTCATTCATTACGGCGGCGGTTTCTTCTCCATCAATGCGTCTGAGGAGAACTCTGTGGTGGCCTCATTTGTAGAGGACCTCTTGCTAACCCATGCCGCCATATAGGAAAAATTTGATTTCCCTTCTCTGTGTTTGCTCTCGTTCAGCCCTGTCTGATGGAAGTTCTCCCCGTTGAAGGTAGTTTGCAATGGGGGTCATCCAGCTGGTGGTAGGAGCATATGGCTCGGGGACAGGACTGACTTCGTGGATTTCTTCCATCTTATCTTGAACAAACGGCAATACCATTTGATGGTGAGCAATACTAATAACTGTTTCATCCTAGTCTGGTTCAGCTAGGGTTGTGGCCACGTGGGCTAATGCATCAGCCTGAGCATTCTGAGACCAGGGAATATAGGTCCATTTTGGTTCTGTGGAGAATTTTTCCATTAACCCTCATACATGGTCAAACAGGGGGATCATCTCCTCCTTTTTAATAGAATAGTTACCATTTACTTGCTTGATGACCAGCTCCAAGTCACATTTTACCTTAAGGTGTTGTACTTGTGCCTGGAGTGCGAGTTCTAGGCCTGCAATGAGGGCTTGATATTCCGCTTCATTGTTCGTACATCCCTCTGACAAGAGGAAGAAATATGGAAAGACTGCCCTTTCTGGGGACACTAGTATTATCCCCAAACCCACATTGTTGAATCTGGGATCCTCCATCCTCTTCCCAGTTGGGCTTCGGGATGCACCTTCGAAGTATATTTCCCATCTTGGGAACTCCTCTTGAACCGAGAAGATGTCTTCATCAAGTATCTCGGTGTCTAGTGCAGTTGTCCTTGTCGAAGGGTGTTCTACCATAAATTCTACTAATGCCTGGCCCTTGATGGCTTTCTGTGGCACAAACTGGATGTCAAACTATTGCAGGATAACCGCCCATCGGGATAGGCGTCCTGTTAACATCGGGTGGCTGAGGATGTACTTGAGCGGGTTACTCTGTGAGATAAAATGGACTTCATGATGCTGCAAATAATGTCACATATTTTGAACTGTGAAGACCAAGGCCAAACATCTCTTCTCGATATTTGAGTATCGAGTCTTAGCATCAATCATGGTTCGACTGAGGTAATAGAGACTGTTTTCGTTGTCAGTGTTATTCTTTTGTGCGAGGAAGGCTCTCAGTGACCGTTCTAGGGCCGTCACGTATAGGATTATATGTCTTCCTTAAACCGGGGTCATGGGAATCGGTGGGATTAAGAGGTAATTCTTCAGGCTGTCGAACGCACTTGGCAGTCATCTATCCATTGGTACGTGACCCCCTTCTTCATTAACTTGGTAAAGGGAAAACATTTGCCTGCCAAGTTGGCTATGAACCGCCTGATATAGGCCATATGCCCTTGGAATCCCCTCAACTCAGTGATATTTCAAGGAGGTGGTAATCCAAGGATAACCTTTGTCTTCTCAGGGTCGACATCGATGCCACGATGGCGTACGACGGAGACAAGTAATTTCCCTGAGGTAACCCTGAAGGCGCATTTCAAGGGGTTCATCTTCAGGCTATGCTATCAAAGTTTGTTGAAGACAGTCTCAAGGTATGACAGGTGATCTGAGCGTTGTCTGGACTTGACCACCAGGTCTTCCACGTAACATTCAGCGAATTTCCCCAGGAACGGTTTAAAGATCCAATGCATGGCATGCTGATTTGTGGCGCCAGTGTTCTTAAAACTAAAGGGCATGACCCTGTAACAAAATACCCCTTGATGGTACCTAAAGGCAGTGGATTCTTCGTCTTCTCGGGCCATCCTGATTTTTATATACCTGGAATATCCATCCATGAAGTATATAGCCTCATACTCAGTCGTTGCATCGATTAACAACTCAGTGACCGGGACCGGGAAATCATCTTTCGGACAATGCCGATTGAGATCTCTAAAATAAATGCAGACGCAGATTTGCCCATTCTGTTTCTTGACAGGGATGATGTTGTCCAACCAAATAGGGTACTGGACCTCCCGAATGAAGTCTTATTTAATGATCTTATCGAGTTCAGCCTCTATTTTGGCAGCATGTGAGGGGTGTGTCCTTCTGGAAGCCTGTTTATAGCCTCGGTGGTCTTCTGGAAGACCTTGGTGGTATGTTGCCACTTCGGGATTGAGTCCCAGCATTTCTGTGTAATTCCATAAAAACACATCTCAATTTTTCCTTAAGAAGGCGGTATATACCTCGTGCTCTTCGGGAGACATGGCTGCACTAATGAGAGTGGGCCTCGGATCTTCTTCGGTACCCAAGTTTATTTCCCTGATCTCATCCACAGTGGTGGAGATACCTTCCTCAAATGTAGGAGGTGCATCCCTGATATCTTCTCCCTCTTCTTCTCCCAAATCCTCATCTTCTTGATCCAACGAAGAGAGAACTCATGACCTGGGATTTTGGGAGTCCGGAGGCGAGGTATCGTGGGCATTCTTTCTTGAGTTTTTGTCCCCAGATTGAGGGTCAGTGGACGTTCCCACATTGTCACGATCGGACATTATGGATGAAGTCACGAAGACATCTGATTGAGTGCCCGGACTTGAATTCATACTCTCAACATGGTTGATGGGTAAGACATAATCTCCACCAAGATACCTTAGGGGGTCATCAGGAACCATTTCCAGGCCATTTAGAGCGGGGATCCAGTCGACACCATCGACCAAAGGCTTCTTTTTCTTTTTATCATAGAACCCGGCGTCAATGTAATGTGACTCGGAGAGCTCTAAGGGGGATTTGTTGGCGTGAAACATTCCACTTTTTCCATTGATTCAGTACTTGATACACTGGTGGTAGGATGAAGGAACGTCCATGTGTTTATGGAGACACGGTATTCCCGACAAGGCATTGAAGGTTGTGCTCTGCCGGACCACTAGGTATTCTGTATAGGCTACGAGGTCACCAAAATGGGTCTTTAGCTTAATTTTCCCCATTGGATTGTGATCACTCTTATCGTAACCCAATAGAGTTGTGGCTGGGGGGATTAGATCGTCCTCACTGTATCCCAACTTATAGAGTATCCATAGGGGAAGGAGGTTAACTCCAGAGCCATTTTTGATGAAGACTTTATATATATCAACATCATTCAGTGTTTCGGTCACATATATTGGTTTGATGTGTCCTTGCATGATGGAATATTCATCCTGATGGGTGAAGGAAATCACCACATTGAATTTCGCTGGGCCAGTCTCCGTCTGGTAAATCTCGGCGCCAGCTACCTCATCTTGAAACACCTGGGGGATGAGCAAGGCTTCTATAAGCACCTCCCTGAGGTCGGCTAATAGACTTAGGGAATCGAGGATTGACATATTGTATGGTACCGATGCTAGATGATTAAGGATATCGTATTTCTGCTCCAGTGGCCGACGCTTCTCCTTTTGCGGGAGAGTCTTGGCGGGCGCTTTGGGGGCTGGATCATTTGACAAGGAGGGACCGGTCACGGGGTCGGATGTCCGTGGTGTTCTCACGTTTTTAGGACTTTGCCTGGCCGGTCTGTTTGTGCGCACTTGGCAGCCTAACACTTGCTCCTCCTCTGGTGGGTATCGCAGAACAACGGGGCCAGAGTGGCTGCTTATGGAGGTGGAGGGGCATTCTTTCTCCTGATGATTCCGTTGAAGGGCTCTCCCATGGATTTCCGTGATATTAATGGTTTGGGATAGGGTCCAATCATAGGGTTGGTTTCGGTCGCGGCTATGCCTCCCTTGGTATCCCCTACCTCTTAGATTCCTCCTCCCGGCTCCTCATGCAGGGAACTCAGGTTTGTAACCATACCCTTCATCAGGGAATGATTCCATAAGATGGATGACATTAATAGATCCAAAGATTGTCTCTTCATCCTCTGACAGGCCAACCTGGTTGGTTTTCCCTGATGGTGTCGTTTGGTGGTTCGGTGCCCATGGCGCCAAATTCGAGGGCATATAATCTTCCAGGGTCGGTACTAACTTTGTCCCTGTTGCAGACTGCTCCTCTTGTGATTGTTTCTTCTTTCTTCGATTACGCCTGGATGACCGGATCATGGAGGATTGTGAGGTTGATACTGTCGGTTGCGCGGCGTCAGGGGATGTTGGAGGCAACACTGGCTGCTGTAGCTGAGCTCGGAGTATGCCCTGGGCTCGGTTGATAGTCTTTGAGTCATCCAGTCGTCGAATTTAGGCCCCTACTTGCTGGTGACTTTCTTCCACCCCTCCTCTTTGTCGAAATCGGTGGTAGAGATACATGCCACATGTGTTGGGGGTGGTTCCAGCTCGACCTGTCTGGAGTATACCATCCTTTGCAGGAGGTCTTTGATGATTAATCACTCTCAGATATTGTTCCCCAATAATCGATGGTAGGGGCAGTAATATGGCCTGTCATCGTGGCCAACTTCTTCAGGTTTCCTTGGCTCTGGGAGGAAGAGAAAGTTGAATTCATGTCAGCAATGAAGTAGCCATGGACTTGATCGTCTTGGAACAAGTTCACTTTTTTCCTTAGTTCCTCAAACTGGTTCTGCTTCAGTTATCTCTGATCATCCTGTTTAGGCGGAGGCGGCCGCTGATATGCCGGAGGCCCTTGATGATTTGGTGGGGGCCTGAGCGATGGAGCGGGTGCAGGGGTCGACTTGAGTGTGACAGAGGATGCTTCAGCTCTAGGGGATCTTTTTACAGGATCCTGTGAGGCTATTCGGGACTTCGAGTTGGTCCACTGCAGGGAGTCCTCAATTCTCTAGGCAATGGCCAAGAGATGGTGGAAGCCAGTAGTGCACTCTACTGGTATGAGCGGTGTTCGCAGCTCATCTCAAAGATTATCAATACATATGGCTAGCATCTCATCTTGTGGCATTTTCCTGTTCAGGGAATAGGTCAGAACTTTCCATCTGGTGATGAAATCTGAGACCCTCTCGTTCTCCCTCTGCTTGCAGTTCATGAGGTCATTGACCATTGTTTTAGGCAACGTTGAGCTGAAGTGGAACAGGAACTGCTGCAGAAGGTCCTCCCAGCTCTTATTGACTGGGATGGTAGACTTGTATACTAGAAGAAGGCATATCCTTGCAAGTTTCATACGAAGAATCTGAGTTTTACTGCTTCTTGTTGTTTTTGAGTCCCCATCATAGGGTCGCAATAAGACATGTAGTGCATCAAATGCTATTCTGGATCGCCTGACCTGTTGATAATAGGGAATACAGGGCTCCCAAAATTGGGTGGAGGTGGTGTGTTGGTCACCCAATCTGGGTAGGGTTTCCGCTCTAGCTGGATTGGAGCGCATCGACCTTTCATCACTTCCAATCGAGTTGTTAGTGCCTCGACAGTGTTGGTGAGACCCAGGTTTACATCCTGGTAGGCCCGGTCCTGGGCAGGCGTAGCCCGAGGCATTGCCTGAGGGTCCGGATTGGCTGGCACCAGGGGTGCGTGTGCCGTTTGTGGCACCTTCAGAGGTGTTTCCCTCGGAATTTGGGGAATGACCTCCTGGTTGGGAGATTCAAACGTTCCAATCAGTTTCTAACGGGTTTGTTCATAGAACCGAAAACATCCAATGATTCCACATCCATTTGGACCTACCTTCCAAAGGTAGGTGCTTTATTAGTTTGTGGACTGATGAGGCTTAGGAATTTGCATTGGTTGAGAGGATGGGAGGTCGGACTCATCACACCTTTTTGAGGGGAATTATTGTCTATTTCGGGACTCTCTTTATAGATTTAAGTTATGTTTGTGAATCCTTATTACATTACCAAGTATAAAATGATCTTTTCCTTCAGTTTTGACAATCAATGATTAAATATTTAGAGAATCTTTTATATGTATTCGAGTTTCTTCATCAATAAAGAATCATCTGTATCTATTTAGAGATTCTTGGTCAATGGTATCCTTAAAAACATTTATATAAAAAGTATCTTGGTCATTATGATGACCAGGCTGGTTTTAAAGCCACTCAGTGGGGCACTTGAAGTTTATTGTCATTCAGAAGGACATGGATTATTTCAGAGTTGGGATCGAACCCGCAGATGGGCTACCTACATTTCCTTTATTTTGGAAAAGGAATCAAAACCCACATAGTTCGAGTAAGGGAGTATGATGTTTATGGTTGATGGCTCAAAGAAGGATGTCATAATTACTTTTACCCTCTAAGCTCACGTGAGTCATTCTCGGTGTGAGAAAAAAGAGGTATTGGTAATAAAATAGACAATTGGGCCATGAAAGATGTAATCATAAGAAATGGTTTGGGGCTTATGTATTTATGACTGCCCAAATAAATGAAGGTTAGGGTTTACTTTAGGGGGAAAATCTAGGAATAGGGTCCATAAAGGTATATGTGCTTTATGGAGATTTGAATACTCTAACTTGGGACTTATTCCTGAAAAGGAAACCCAAATTAGGAGAGGATTGATAATTGGGTTTTACTCCTGTGAAGGAAACTCAGATCAAACGTAAATTAGGACTGGTTAAAGAGAAATTAAGGGACTTGGGGCTTACTCCTGGAAAGGATGCCCAAAATTATGGCTGGGACTTATTCCTGAAAAGGAATCCTAGGTTAGGGGACTTGGGGCTTACTCCTGAAAAGGAAGCCCAAAAATTATGACTGGGACTTACTCCTGAAAAGGAAGCCCAAAAATTATGACTGGGACTTACTCCTAAAAAGGAAGCCCAGGTTAAAGGACTTATAATTGGGGATTATTCTTGAAAAGGAGACCCAGGTTAAGGATTCTCTCATCTTAAAGGATGAGGTTGAGTGAATGAACTCTCACTTTTTAGTGACATAAAGATGTAAAAATCACTATGTTTTGAGAGATATTCCACAGAATTCCTTTCAGATAAGGAAGACAAATCAAGAAATCATGCCATAAATGGCTTTGAAGAGTGTCTTGAAGACTGAATCTTGAATAGGAAAGGTGTAATGGATTAAGAGGGGTAAAATGGGCAAGATGGGCACCCAAAAAGGAAGGTGCACGCAAGTCTTGGAAGGTGTGCAGGTACTGCATGGGCGTGCAAGTGTTGGTCGCGCAGGTATACCTGCGCGACATGTGTGGGGTACTTGCACGATGTTCAACCAGCATTGAAATACTTGAGAAACTGTTTATTAAATCCTTTATAATCCTCTTGAGGTTCTTCCAGAAAAGGGACGTGCAAGTTCTATCGAAGGAGTAAGGTGGCGTGCAAGTGTGGCCACTTCCCTTAAGGGCTGGCCACTCAGGCGCGCAAGTTTTGATGAGTTTCAACACTTAGGCTTTCCTTCCTCTCTTTAGATCTTCCGTTCTAGGTAAGAAATTACCTTAGAAGTGTTCTAGAAGCTTTGAGAAGAGACTTGGGCGTCGGGATCTTCAATCTGAGTTTCTGGAAAAAAAATCCTCTCCTCAATGGGGGGCCCACATGGTCTATTTATAGGTAGGAGAAGACCCCAGGCGGTTACCGGGCGGTTATCAATTAGGTCACGTAAATCACTTGCGTGCCAAAGTGTGTCACGCAAGTCCACTTGCGCGACCATGAGGAAACTTGCGCGGCATATGGGCAAATTTCTCCTTGTTCACCCCTTTGTCAATTTTTTATGTTTTCTTCAAAGGTCAAACCATTTTAATCTCAGATCTTCCCCTTTTCCAATATTTAGATTCTGTGACGAAAGGAGCGTCAACAAAAGTACCCCCTCATAGTTGGATCTGGAGAGAAAATAGAGGATTTGAATCTGAGGAAATCGAATACATCCAAAGGAATAATGGCGCGCAATTATTCCAATGCGTAAAGGGCGGAGCGCAAGTGCGCGTCGCGCAGGCCTTAAGCGCACTGGGTATGGCGTGCAGATAGGCTTCCTGGCCTATAAATACACGGCCTCACCTCCGTACAAAGCATCTGGATTTCCGGACTTCAAACCTCTCGAGCTCTCATCGCGCAGGTCATCTTAGCTGCGCAAGTTGCTCTGTTTCCCGGTGTTTCCTTGATGGTGCGCTGCTGTCAAGGTATTTTGACTTGTGCGGTGTCACTTGCACGCCAAATATTTGCGCGGAACCTCCATACTTGCGCGCCAAGTTTTTTTTTGACTTGCACGCCTTAATGCCTTTTCCATTTTTTTTAAAATTTATTCACAAATTTTATGAAAAAATAGACCCATTTAAGAGTTAGTTTATTCATCTTTTGTGCAGATTCAGTGGTTCCCATGGGAATTGGAACGGCTGATGAACTGGCTAGCAAGAGGATAGATGACATGATGAACATCATTGGCCATGATTACTACGATATCTATGATAGCAATCTCCCAGATTTGGCTAAGTACTTGAAGAAATATCATCCTAATTTCCCACAGAGCATCTATCTGCCTCTGTGTGGTCATGTTCATCTTCAAGGAGTAAATTTTCCAAATGCAAAGAACTATACACTTGAAATGCAGCTGCACTGCTACTCCTCTATTTCAGTTATGTTGTGCATTAAGAGCAACAACAATGGTATGAACTTTCAAGTTCTCCTTCCATGCCATTTCCTTGCAGATATGAAAATGGAAAACCCATGGGCTGAAATATTTTCCACTGTCAATTGGTGGAGAGAAGAAAAACATGGCATTAGAGAAATATCTGAAAATAGTACTCTCTCCAAATGGATCTTTACTTCCAATGCTCCATTCTCAAATCCATGTATCCATCTTCCAAGTCTCTTGGACAAAAACAGAGTTCCTGTTTGATCAGCAGAAAATTTTCTCAAACCGCACTCAAGAACATTCTTTTTCAATTGTTCCAAGAAAAGCTGGTATCACTGTATCTCTTATTGTATCCAGTTGAATGAATGAATTCCAGGTGGTTGCTGATGATGCTCTGGATGCCGTAAATAAAATGAAGAGTTATGTTGAAAGCCTTTTGTAATTCCTGAAAAAAGGAAGAGACTCCAGTCTGTGGATGTCCTTCTATCTCATGTGTATCAATGAAAAACACTTTCGTCTTCAATCATTTTTACCTGCATTCTTTCACCACCTAATTAAAATTTACATAATCCAATGGGCCTAGTAATCATAGTTTGATTTTTACTAGGATAATTACAAATAACCCTACAAACTTTGAATCTTTTAATTGCTCAATATTACCTAAATCATACAAAATGTATGTTTAGTGAGCTGGAACTTGACTTTTATTCAGAGTTCCTTTGTCTTTTGTGGGCAGTTTAAAGTCATGCATGCCGAACATAAAGGGGCTAATGTTTAAGGTCGAAATAGCTTTGACCAAAATGGATTAAAATTGATTCAATTCCTTGACAATTTATCTGAAAACATATTACCATACTCAAGTATGAGAGAAAAATATGTAAACTATGGATTTAAGAATATTTGAACCTGAGGAATGATATGAAAAAGTGCTAAAAGGCATCAGAAGAAGTAGTTTCCAAGAATGAAGTTACTATTATTTAACAAAACCTGTTAGGGGGTTGAATTATGCAGGGCCACCTAAGGGAATTGGATGCATGGTCAAATAAATAGCATCTTTCGACTGACAAGCCTGTTATGTGGACTATTTATGCAAGTCCGCCTATGGGCACATGCTGCATAGTTAGGAAAAAGAACTCTCATAAATTTACTTTCCTAGTGCTAAAAAGCCAGTGAAAGTTTATGGAGATTCGAATTTTCTAAAGTATAGAGTTTTCTGTATGGAAAGAGGTACTTGAATATGGAGAATATATTTCCAGACAAGATTATCGAAGAACTGGATGAATATCACTCCTACGAAGGTCTGAACCAAACGTAGGGAAGAAGAATAAACCATAGACTTGAATACTTTCAGATCATGAAAAAGAACATGGGAAAAATATGTTAAGGATGGCTATTTTTTGCAGATCCCTACATACCGTCATTTAAGACAAATAAGGACAAAAGAGGCATTATTCCCAAGAATGAAGTTACCATCATTTAACAAACCCGTTAGGGGGTTAAATTATGCAGGGTCACCTAAGGGAATTGGCTGCATAGTCAAATAAATAGTATCCTTTGGCTGACAAGTCTGTTATGTGGACAGTTTATGCAAGGCCGCCTATGGGCACGTACTGTATAGTCAGGCAAAGGAATTCTCAGAATTTTGACATTTTTGTGACTAAAAGTCATGAAAAGGATTATGAAGATATGAAAATATTTAAGATTAGGGTTATAACACATAAATATGGGTATCTTCCAATGTATACAGAGATACATAGGTCAACGATAACTATAATCATGTTCTGGCTGGGTCCTGAATTGAAATTTTGGACTTCACTACGTATCTCATAAGAATGAGAATCAATCTATACGTAGTTCTTGAGATGCATTTTAACGTCGTACAGGACGAAATTATGAGAGATCTTAGTTTAGGGTCATAGAGTTCGGACCATAATAATGAATACATAGTGTGTCTTTTCATGGGGACTTTTTAGCCAAGGGACTGAAAGTGAAATTTGGGGTTGGGCCCAAAAGACTTGGGGATGGATTCGAGGGATACTCAAACGTTCCTATGTATCCCATAAGGATGGTAATCAAGCCCACATAGTTCTAGAAATACCCTTTGTACAAATTTGGTTCTTACATGTGAAGGGTGAAAGGGGACTTTAGTACAATGATGGTTTAACCTGAGATAAAAAGTTTAGGCATTCCCATGTATGCACGTAGTCTTTTGAAATGAAACATGATTGAAAAATCAATGTAAATAATGGTACCCTCTCAAATGAGGAAATCAAAGAGTATTGTAGTTTATTGTCGTACCAGACAAAAGTGTTGTATAGTTTAACGTCGTATAACAAGGACGAAAGTGAATCAAATGGAAATATATTGATTCTAAGGGCGGTTTCACAAATCAACATCGTATGAGATGAAGGTGAACCGAAGTGAAGAGATTGTTTTTGGTCTTGAACCTTGGGAGGTTGCCTACGTACCCAGCCTAGAAGGCAAGGATCAAAATCCGCGTAGTTCAATTAAAGAATAAATTAATGATCAAATTATTCTTGGGGACAATGACCTAAAAAATGATGTTGGGACTTACACATGGTTAGAAACCCAGAGAGAGTGTTATAGTTGAGGTTTTCTCTAAGCTCACGTGAGTCATACTCATTGTGAGAAACAAGAGGTAGCAACAACCTTAACGATGCACAGTTTAATTTCATGTAGCAGGGACAAAGTACAGTTTAGCGTCATGTAAGACATATCAAGGACTTTCCGTACAGTTTAGCGTCATGTAATTAGGACGATGGGGACAATACAGTTTAATGTCATGTTGGACAAAAGGGCGAATAGTTTAAGGTCATATACATGGACCGTGGATGGTGCAGTTTAATGTCATGCTGGACATAAGTACAGTTTAAGGTCATACAGGACCTTTGATGATTATGTAGTTTAATGTCTTTCTGGACGTAAGGGACTTTCAAATAGTTTAGGGTCTTATGCATGGACCGTTGCTATATAGTTTAACGTCATATAGAAAGGACAAATTGGTGTTGCACAGTTTAATGTCATGTTGCAGAGACAATACAGTTTAACGTCATGTTGGACGAAAGGGGGACTGTGCAGTTTAATGTCATGTAGTGAGGACAGAGTGGGGATTTTTTTTCTTCAGTTTAGTGTCATGCTAGAGAAAAAGTATGAATAGTTTAGGGTCATATGCATGGACCATGGATGGTGTAGTTTAAAGTCATACAGGACCATGGTGTAGTTTAAAGTCATACAGAACCTTTTAGGGAACTTTTTCACAGTTTAACGTCGTGTGGGATGATGTTGCAGTTTAATGTCATACTAGACCATTGCTGTATAGTTTAAGGTTGTATACCAAGGAAGAACTGGTGTCGCATAGTTTAGTGTCATGTTGTGGGTACATATACACAGTTTAACGTCATGTAGGACATATGAAGGGACTTTGCAGTTTATACAAAATATTTCTTCAAAAATCTGGCATTAGTTGGAGTAGTAATGAGTTCTCCATCCATCGAGATTAATGAATAAGCTCCATTGGAGTAGACCCTATGTATTGAATAAGGTCCTTCCCATTTTGGATCAAGCTTGGGAGGTTTCCTTCCTGGTATCATTGGAGTTCTGAGAACTAATACCAATTCTCCCTGAATGAATGAACAAATACAAATGTTTTTGTTAAAAGCTCGTTCTATTCGATTCTGATAGATTTCCAAGTGGTGCAAAGTGCACAATATTTTCTCATCTAACCATTCCAATTCATTCAATCGCTTTTGGGATTTATCATCTGTAGATAACCGATCACAAATGGCTACTCTGAGTGAGGGAAATTGAACTTCAATTGGCAAGACTGCTTCTGTTCCATATACCAACGAATATGGAGTTGACCGCGTTGCATTGCGGGTGGTAGTCCGATAAGCCCATAAAGCATGAAAGAGTTTATCAGGCCATGACCTCTTATCTTTATCCACCATCTTTTGCAGTATATTTTCAAAGAGTCTTGTTAAAGGCTTCTATTTGGCCATTGGCCGCTGCATGATACCGAGATGAATGGTTGGATTTAATGTTGTATTCTTGATACAATTTATTCACCTCAGAAGAACAGAAGTTGGTGCCATTATCCGTCAATATGGTATGAGGGACACCAAATCTAGTAATGATGTTAGACTTGATGAAGCTAACAATGCATTTAGAACTGACTTCTTTAAGAGGTACTGCCTCTGCCCATTTGGAAATGAAATCAGTAGCAGTAAGAATGTACTTAAACTGCTTGGTCGTAGCTGAAGGGTAAGGTCCCACCACATCCATTCCCCATGTGGCAAATGGCCACGAGTATTTATCTATATAAAGCAACTCTAGAGGTTGATGAATCAAGTTGGCATGTACTTGTAATTAATTACACTTCTTTGTGAAATTAACACAATCTTGTATCATTGAAGGCCAAAAGTATCCAAGCCTTCGAATTTGATCAGACAATCTATGTCCAGACTGGTGGGCACCACAGACTCTTGTATGCACTTCTTTCATGACAGCCATTGTCTCTTCACCATCAATGCATCTGAAGAGAACTCCATCAAAACCACGTTTGTAGAGAATTTTCTCTAGGTGGTTTGGGCTATCATAAAGAGTAAAATTGACCACACATCGCTGAATTTGTTCTTTCTCGACTCTATCAGGTGGAAGTGTTCCATTTTGAAGGTATTCCTTGATAGGTGACATCCATCCTGTAGTATGACCATACGGTTTAGGAATGGGACTAATTTCATTAATTTCCTCTGTTCTGGCTTGAACATAAGGTGAAATTGCACGACGGTGGGCAATACTAATGGTTGTCTCATCCCGATTTGGATCTGCTAGATCTGTGGCTCTATTAGCCAGTGCATCATCTTGAGCATTTTGTGATCTTGGGACATAAGAAAATGTCTGTTCTAAAGGGAATTATGCCATTAACTCTCTGACGTAATCATACAAAGGGATTAATTCTTCTTTTCTGATGGCATAATCCCCATTGACTTGTTTGATTTCCAGGTCTGAATCACCTTTCACCTTTAAGTGATTCACTTGTTCTTAAAGCACTAACTCCAAGCCTGTGATAAGAGCTTGGTATTCGGCTTCATTATTGGTACCACCTTCCCACAATAAAAAGGAATAAGGTAACAATGCCTTATCTGGAGAAATGAGCACAATTCCTAAACCAACTTTTTTGAATTTAGGATTTTCCATTTTCTTCCCTGTTGGACTTCTGGAAGCACCATCAAAATACATTTCCCATGTTTGAGAACTCTCTTGAATAGAGAAAACTTCCTCATTAGGGAGTTAAATATCTGAAGACGTGTCTTCCACTGAAGGATGTTTAGCCAAGGAATCACCCAGAGCTTGGCCCTTTATTGCCTTTTGAGACACATACTTAATGTCGAACTGCTGCAAAATAACTGCCCACCTTGCTAGACGTCCTGTAAGCATTGGACGACTAAGGATGAATTTGAGCAGATTATTGCGAGATACCAATTGGACCTCGTGATGTTGCAGGTAGTGTCTCAGTTTCTGAACTACAAAGATTAATTCCAGGAAGCACTTCTCAATACTTGAATACCAGGTTTCTACTTCAATCATAGTTCTATTGAGATAGTAGAGGCTATTTTCATTCCCAGCATCATTCTTTTGAGCAAGAAAGGCACCCAATGATCGCTCTAGAGCTGTCACATAGAGGACAAGTGGTCTTCCTTCAACAGGTGGCATGAGTACTGGTGGACTCAAGAGGTATTTCTTGAGAACATCAAACGATTCTTGACATTCTTCAGTCCACTGTTAAGTGACTCCTTTTTTCAATAATTTGGTAAAGGGTAAACTTTTGCCTGCCAAATTGGCGATGAAACGCCGAATATAGGCTAAGTTTCCTTGAAGTCCTCCTAATTCTTTCAAATTATAAGGAGGTGACATACCAAGGATTGACTTGGTTTTATCAGGATCGACTTCAATACCACGATGGCATACAACAAAGCCGAGAAATTTTCCTGAGGTTACCCCAAAAGCACATTTTAAGGGGTTCATCTTCAAATTATGTTGTTGAATCTTGTGGAATATGACTTCCAAATCAGCCAAGTGATTAGAATGTTGTTTGGATTTAACCAACAAATCGTCTACATAGCATTCAACAAACTTCCCTAAGAAAGTTTTGAAGATACGATGCATGGCGCGTTGATATGTTGCACCTGCATTCTTTAAACCAAAGGGCATCACCCGGTAACAAAACACACCTTGAGGGGATCTGAAGGCTGTGGATTCCTCATCTTCTGGGGCGATTCGGATCTGATTATATCTGGAATATCCATACATGAAGGAAAGTACTTCATAACCAGTCGTCGCATCAATTAAGAGTTCTGTAATCGGAACTGGGAAATCATCTTTAGGACAATACTAATTAAGATATCTGAAATCGATGCAAACCATAATTTGTCCGTTCTTCTTCTTTACAGGGACAATATTAGCCAACCACTTGGGATACTGAACTTCTCTGATGAAGTAAGCTTTGATCATCTTATCCACTTTAGATTCAATTTTGGAAGCATACATTGGGTGTGTTCTTCTTGCAGCTTTCTTAAATCCTCGATGTTCTTTTGGTAAACCCAAATGATGAGTAGCAACATCAGGATCAAGCCCAGGAATTTCTGTATAGTTCCAAGAAAAAATATCTTTATTTTGCTTTAGAAAAGAAATATACATCTCTTGCTCTTCAAGGTTCATGGCAGCACTAATTAAAGTGGGGCGTGGATCTTTCTCTGTACCCAGATTTATTTCTCTGAGTTTATCCACAGTGGTAGAGATACCCTCTTCAAATGCTGGAGGAGCATCTCTAAGATCTTCCTCTTCCTCTTCATCATGTGCTATTTCTTCCATTTCTACTTTCATAGTAGATGACAAAAAGAAATTTTCATGATCATAAGAGATGTCAAAATTTGCACATTTTGAAGAAGAAGCTTCCATTTCCGACCCCATTGATGATAAAGGGTCTTCTTTGGGAAATAAAGAGGAGATGATGGATTGAGAATTCACATCATTATTCGCCTCCGATGTTCCTATAACTTCTTCTGGCCTGATTGGAAAAGTATAGACCTGTTGGATTTCAGCAGATGAAATGAAAACGTCACCACTTGTGCTTTCATCACTGTTTGGTAGGTTACTAATTTCTCCCATGTTGTCTGGCTCGATTTCCATAATTGACATTATGGATATTTACATAAGAGTATTTTGATTTGGGCCTATTTTGTCAATTTTACTGATATATAACACATAATCTATACTCACATGTGTAAATGGATTTATTGGAATCTTCTCCAAACCATATGGAGCATTAACTTTGGTAATTTCTTTTATTGTAGATTTCTCTCTTCCCTTCATGTGATAAAATTCCGCCTCAATGTATTGAGACTCACATGTCTTGAATGGGGCCTTATCACCATAAAATATTCCAACTTGACCATTGAAACAGTATTTGAGACATTGATGGTATGATTAAGGGATGGTCGCATGCTGATGTAGCCAGGGTCTTCCAAGCAAGACGTTGAAAGCTGAGTCTTGATCAACAATCATGAAATCCGAATTGGATACAAGATCTCCAAACTGAGTTCTGAGTGTAACTTCTCCCAGTGTTTCTTGTTCATTTTTATCATATCCTTGTAACATAATGGTAGAAGGAGATAAATCAGATTTTTTGAGGCCCAATCGACGAAGCATACGAATGGGCATGAGGTTGACTCCTGAACCATTGTCAATGAAAGCTCTTTGGATATCTACACCATTGATTTTTTCAGATAAGTATAGAGGTTTTATGTGTCCATGCACAACATCATCTTCATCTTTATCAGTAAAAGATATCACTACATGGCATTCTGCAGGATTATTCTCTATGTGATAGACTTCAGTTGCAGCAATTTCAGCTTCAAACTCCTGAGGACTTGACAAAGCTTCGATGAGTGCTTCCCGAAGATCTTTTGACAGATTCAAAGCATCCAAAATTGATAACTTGGCTGGTACTTGGGCCAAGTGTTTCAATATATCATACTTTTGATCTAGAGTTCTGCGTTTCCCAACAGGAATATGCAGTTTAGCTGGTACCTTGGAAGCAGATACTTTGGAAGCTGATGCATCTTGTATTGGGATAGAAGTTGGCAACATCCTTGGTTTTGGAAGATTAGACCGATTAGATCCATTTACTTTCTGAGATAAAGAAGATGGAACCTTCAATCGGTCTTCCAAAATAACTGTGCCAAGACTGAGTTGGCTATTGGCAGAAGAACTTTCTTGTTCTTTTTGAGCTCGCTGAAGGTCTCTACCACGAGTTTCTACTGCATACACAGTGCTAGCAGGGGTAGAATTGGAGTAGTGTCTTTGGAAAGATCCACATATTCCCCTGTATCTTGAACCTATGGAACTTCCTCGGATTCCCTTATTTGATATAGGGAATTCAGGCTCATCAAAATTGAAATTATGACTGGAATACGGATCTGTTAATTGAATCATATTAACAGAACCGAAGATTAACTCTTCGTCTGATAAAGACTCTGCCTGATTAGCCTGTTTAGGCTGTGCCATTTGATGGGGTGGTTCCTGTGGCTTTGAAGTAGATGGAATAAAGTTTGCCAGAGTCAAAGACAATTTAGGCTTTGACACATACTCATCTTCTTCTGATTCTTTTTCCTTCATTGAATCAAACCGTTTCTTTGAGGACTTTCCCTCTGACGAAGAGGGTTTTACCGCAATATTCATGGCAGAAGACACAATTGGTTTCTTTAATTGTGTTCGCAAAATGGCATGAGTCCGATTGATTGTCTTTCTAACCATCCAATCATCATACTTCTATGCATTTTTTCTTTTGACTTCTTGCCATTCACCTTCCTCCTCTGGAACTGTTGTAGTAACACATGCTACCTGAGTCGAAGAACCTTTCAACTTGACTTGTCCCAAGTCGACCATATTTTTCAGGAGGTCTTTGAAGACAAAACACTCCTGGATGGGATTCCCCAACATTTTATGAAAGGGAAAATAATTGGGACGATCTTCATCTCCTTCCTTGTTTGGCCTCTTGGGCACTGGTAATTGAACCAAATTATTTTCTAGAGCTGAAATGAAGTAACCAGGAACTTGCTCATTTAGGAAAGAGTATGTTTTACTCTTCAAATCCTCAAATTGTTTCTGTCGTTGATCTCTTTGATCAATTGGAAAAAACAGCCTTTGTTGTTGGCGTTCAGGAGGTGGAGCCCTTCGAGAAGATTAAGGTTTTGAAGTAGAAATAGGTAAAGGAGCTTGTTTAAGAATAACTGTAGCAGTTTCCTCTTTACCCATTCTCCTTCCTAGAGCTGATGGAATTACACGAGATTTATCCTTAGCCTGTATAAGGGAATATTCAATCTGCTGAGCGATTAAAGTAAGGTCTCGAAACCCTCCTATGTATTTCATAGGGATCAATGGCGTGCGTAATTCGTCACGTAAATTTTCTATACAGATTGGCAATAGCTCCTCCTGAGGGAGTGCTAAACTCAGAGAATATGTTAATCCCTTCCAGCGAGCAATGAAATCAGAGACTCTTTCATTCTCACTTTGATTGTAGTTTGTAAGATCGAAAACAGTCATTTTTTGAAAAGTTGAGCTGAACTGAAGAAGGAATTTTTGGCGAAGATCCTCCCATCTGATGATTTACTGGGATTGCAAGCTTGTATACCATACAAAAGCTGGTCCTTACAAGGTTCGCACGAAGCATCTGAGTTTCACTGCTTCTTTCTACTCTGGAGTTCCCATCATAGGATCACAACAAGACACATAATGTGTCAAATGTTGTTCAGGGTCGCATGATCCATTGAAAGTATGGAAAACAGGGTTTCCAAAACTGGATGGAGGAGAAATTGAATCTACCCATTCAGGGTAAACTTTGTTTTCTGGTTGAACTTGCACCCGTTTCCCTTCCATAGTTTCTAACTGAGCTGTTAATGACTCAATAGTAGTTATTAACTTTTGAGAAACATCTGGTTAAATTTGGTATTGGGTAGGTGCAATGAATGGAGCTTGGACAGATGTGGTGATTGGTGCTGCAATTGATGGTAGTACTGCCAACTGTTGTTGCGCTTGACCTGTAGGATTAGACCTCTGAGGGTGTACTGATAAAGGAGGATATTCCTGATCCATCTTAGTAGCTACAACAAATTCCTTCAGTTGTCGGACTCCATCATTCTTAAGAAGAAGACTACTCTGAAGTAGTTCTGCATTCAACCTTCTTAATTCTTTCATTTCTTCCTCATGTTGTGCAAACCTTTTCTCTAATGAGAGCGATTGACCTTCTCCAGAGGAAGGATATGTAACCTGATTCTTTCCCCTCCCTTTGTTGGATACTTTTTGGAGAGAGGTAAGTGGATTACCTAGGTTCTGAGTAATCCTTTGACTTCGTGTACGCACACCTTCTTCATTTGTATCGGTGCATAAATTTTATTGAGCAGGAAGCTCTTCATCTGAGTCCCCTGAGTGAGCCTCCTCTGGTGGATTAGAAACAACGGTATTGATGACATTGATTGATGCATAATGCATCGCATCCCTTCTATCAACATTTCTATGATATTGTCTTCTTTCATGTCTTTGATGAGACATTTCCTTTTGTTGATTCAATCCTTTAGGAAATTCTTGATGAGATATAACTTGGAGGGAATCTCCTGATAATTTGGCTCTTCGTTCCTCTTGGGGATTCTTCCCCAATCGAGAAAAGATAGACATTCTCTGAGGAGGGGATTGATGATTTGAAAGAGTCCCCAGTCTCGTGAACTGGGGATGCTCCTACTGTTTCCGCTCAACTCCTCGAATCCCATTTGTTGATTCTGAGGGTTGGGTTAAAGGAGTCCCCAGTATGACAAGCTGGGGTGGCTCTTGACATGTTATGTCTGAGATCTTCTTAAAATCTCTCTTGATATTGCGAATCTTAGTTCGGAAATTAGCTGGATGCATTAACATGTATCCACTTTTATCACCTGGTTTAACAGACCGTTGGATGATTTTCGAAACTTTTGTCATTCGATGATGTGTTTGCTCCATACGAGAGGCTTGTGAAATATTATCACATGCTTGATGTAGGAGAAATTCAATAACTTGTACTCTATATGATTGATTTCGAGATGAACTAGTTGAAGCCTATTCTTGAGCAAGCTTTTGATTACAAACAAAGCCCATTGACTGTGGACGGCCATGGGAAATAACATTGCATGAGACCATTTTTGGCGGGCTTTGCTGACTAGAAAGCACTATGAAATTTAGTGCTCCGTGAACACCACATCCTCTGATATGAACACCAGATGGGGCATTGGCAATTAACTGACGCAATTTTCTTAGTGCACCAAGGCATGAACGTTGAAGGGTTCACTGCTGCTTTTCAGCCTTCAGATACCGAGAGACTAATAGAGATGCCAAATCAATCTAACGTTGTAGCCCTTCTATTATATTAAGATGATTTTCATATTCATCATAAGATAATACCTTCTTCTTCAATTGACAAAGATTTTTCCATATGTTGAGACGAATATCATGGACTTCATCTTCCGTCAACATTTTTGGAATGTCATACTGGGAGTCAGCCAAAGGCCAAAACATGACTGGTACCTCACTTTTCGCCAGTTTTTTCCTCATGTTCAGCATTTCCTCTTCATCATTAAATGAAGATTCTTATACATGTTTTGACCAGAGTTGTTGTTTCCTTGTTGCTTCATCAGATTCAACAATATTGGTAGAGAGATCATTGATCAAACTAGAAGATGCATGACTTAGGGGTGGTTCGGGGAAAGACCTACACCCTGGGCTATCTTCTGATTGAGAAAGTCTTTCACTTGCTAGCGATAAAGCATCATACATGACTGGTTTCGCATTTGCAAATGCCTCAAGATAAGAGGGCTTTCTCGGCAATACATTTTCCACTGGAGTATTTTCTAGGCAATGTGAATTACTACTGCGGAGAGGACTTTTTCATCAAAATTCATCATCATGGGGAGGACCACCATAATGGGTTACATCAAAATATGAGATCTCTTGCTCCTTGGTCTTCTGACCACACAGAGGGTTTCTGTGGCTCTCATCTGAAGACAAAACTTCAATATTGACCGAATTTTCATGAAGCAAGCCTTCATGAGGAAGTGTTTGTTGAAGACCTTCGGAATTAATGTTCCCGTTATTGGGAACTGAGGGAGTAGAATCTTGAATTCCAACAGATAAATGTCTGAGGGATTCAAGATCTCCAGCATCGAGCAAGACCTTGTTAGAGATTGGCCTTTGATCTCCTGACTGTGTTGGGCGGATCTTTTTCTTATATGCCTTCTTACTCTCTTTGGAAACCACTTGTTGACAAAAGTGGTTGCTCTGAGCAGGTGTATGTGCCTGATCAGGAAAGATAGTCAGGTTAGGTTGAAGATCTTTACTCAAATCAGGTGTATGTGCCTGACTTGGTTCTCCATATGATATGGGGGAGTATGCCACATAACACTCTTGGGCTGGAATAGATGTGTGTGTCTGTTCCAGAGTGAATCGTTGATGTGTCACTCCAATGCTAGGGATAGATTTATGTGTCTTTCCCTGAGATGATGCTGAAGCTGTTATGATATCCTGGCAAGCATCCAGAATATGAGCAGGAATTTGCTTCTGCTCTGTCACCATTGACAAAATATGTTTGGTGACTTCAGCTGCAGGAACGGGGATATACATCCATTCTGGGCTTGGAGTAGGTGTATGTGCCTACTCCTGTCCTCCTTTTCCCGTCAGTGAATCCTAACAGTACTCAAGTGTGGGGGCAGAGAGTTGAGTCTGCCTTCTGTTTGTCGTCTGAGCTTTCCGACTGACTTCTCTGTGCTCTACCAAGCAAGACTGTTGGTAGGCTTGATTAGTATTAGTAGGTGTATGTGCCTACTGATTATACTTCATCAAACGCAGTTGACTAGATCCATCATATGTAGTCAGGAGATCCTGCTGACTAACTAATGATGTATAAGCAGCTATATATTCCTGCCTATATTACTCCACCGGAATTGCCTGGCGGGATTGGCGTGATGCTGCCAGAAGAGTCTGCTGGACAGCGGAATTAAAACGGGTAAGTGTGTGTGCCTACTCATTTTTCGCCACCAAGTTAGGTTGGTGGACTTCTCCGGAGATGGCAGGGATGAGAACCTACCCATTGTTAACCGGATTCCGCCTCTGGCGGTTCATCTTGCCTGCTCGGGTTCGAGGAACCTGAGTCGAATGCCAGTAGTCGGTACCCTCATCATGTTGAGGGCGCACTGCCGCACGATTCTGGCGGCGATTGTTGATGGGAGCCCTCGGGAAGGACTCTTGTATTTTTGAATTAAGGTCCTGAGGGACCTGCTCATTCACTTCCTTGGAGTAAGGGAGCGAATGGAAATTGAGTTCCGGGGATAACGACCCAAAACAGTTGGAGACGGTAGTCAGCACCGCCTGCCTCTTGATCACTGGTCGTCGTTGTCCGGATGACCTGTGTGAGTTGTTCACTTGGAGGGTCTGTCGGGCAGCCTCTAGAGTTTGGACGGTACCGTGTTTACGGTACTCCTTAACCAGCGCATTTGATACCCAGCATTGAAGACGCTGAGTAGGTGATGTCATCCTCAGATCAGATGACGATCCAGTAGGAATAGTAGCAGTGGTATTTGCAGCAGCAGTATTCACAAGTGTGAATTTGAGAGCAGCCATTATGGAAATACATAAGATCTTGGAAAAGAGTTCATGTTTGATAAAACAGACGTAATCAAGATAAATTCATCCAATTCATCTTTTGGATGAGTAAACATGTCAATGATTGTTTTTTTTTAGCCCTCTTATTGAGTTTAAAATAGGGGCTTAACAAATAGGTAAAACATCATTTTAACTTGGTTAAGGATTCACGTCAGGTTCACCATTTTTTGTTTCCATCAGAATTCGGGGAATGACCTCCTGGTTGGGAGATT
Organism: Viscum album; assembly: GCA_963277665.1. Classification (NCBI taxonomy): domain Eukaryota; kingdom Viridiplantae; phylum Streptophyta; class Magnoliopsida; order Santalales; family Viscaceae; genus Viscum; species Viscum album. The sequence continues at coordinate 1,030,210,883 of OY728166.1, read as the reverse complement.
CAAACGTTCCGATCAGTTTCTAACGGGTTTGTTCGTAGAACTGGAAACATCCAATGATTCCACATTCATTTGAACCTACTTTCCAAAGGTAGGCGCTTCATTAGTTTGTGGACTGATGAGGCTTATGAATTTGCATTGGTCGAGAGGATGGGAGGTTGGACTCATCACACCTTTTTGAGGGGAATTATTGTCTATTCCGGGACTCTCTTTATAGATTTAAGTTATGTTCGTGAATCCTTATTACATTACCAAGTATAAAATGAGATTTTCCTTCAGTTTTGACAATCAATGATTAAATATTTATCTAATCTTTTATATTTATTCTAGGTTCTTCATCAATAAAGAATCATCTGTATCTATTTAGAGATTCTTGGTCAATGGTATCCTTCAAAACATTTATATAAAAATTCTCTTGGTCATTATGATGACCAGGCTGGTTTTAAAGCCACTTAGTGGGGCACTTGAAGTTTATTTTCATTCAGAAGGACATGGATTATTTCAGAGTTGGGATCGAACCCGCAGATGGGCTACCTACATATCCTTTATTTTGGAAAAGGAATCAGAACCCACGTAGTTCGAGTAAGGGAGTATGATGTTTATGATTGATGGATCAAAGAAGGATGTCATAATTACTTTTACCCTCTAAGCTCACGTGAGTCATGATCGGTGTGAGAAACAAGAGGTATTGGTAATAAAATAGACAATTGGGCCATAAAATATGTAATCATAAGAAATGTTTTGGGGCTTATGTATGTATGACTTCCCAAATAAATGAAGGTTAGGATTTACTTTAGGGAGAAAATCCAGGAACAGGGTCCATAAAGGTATATGTGCTTCATGGAGATTTGAATACTCTAACTTGGGACTTATTCCTGAAAAGGAAACCCAAATTAGGAGAGGATTGATAATTGGGTTTTACTCCTCAGAAGGAATCTCAGATCAAACATAAATTAGGACTGGTTAAAGAGAAATTAAGGTACTCGGGGCTTACTCCTGAAAAGGAAGCCCAAAATTATGACTGGGACTTATTCCTGAAAAGGAATCCTAGGTTAGGGGACTTGGGGCTTACTCCTGAAAAGGAAGCCCAAAAATTATGACTGGGACTTACTCCTGAAAAGGAAGCCCAAAAATTATGACTGGGACTTACTCTTGAAAAGGATGCCCAGGTTAAAGGACTTATAACTGGGGATTATTCCTAAAAAGGAGACCCAGGTTAAGGATTCTCTCATCTTAAAGGATGAGGTTGAATGAATGAAGTCTAACTTTTTAGTGACATAAAGATGTAAAAATCACTATGTTTTGAGAGATATTCCAGAGAATTCCTTTCAAATAAGGAATTCAAATCCAGAAATCATGCCATAAATGGCTTTTAAGAGTGTCTTGAAGACTGAATCTTGAATATGAAAGGTGTAATGGCTTAAGAGGGGTAAAATGGGCAAGATGGGCACCCAAAAAGGAAGGTGAGTGCAAGTCTTGGAAGGCGCGCAGGTACTGCGTGGGCGCGCAAGGGTTGGTCGCTGTTTCGCGCGGAATCCGGGGATGACCTCCTGGACGGGAGATTCAAACGTTCCAATCGGTTTCTAACGGGTTTGTTCGTAGAACCGGAAACATCCAATGATTCCACATCCGTTTGGACCTACTTTCCAAAGGCAGGCGCTCATTAGCTTGTGGGCTAATGAGGCTTAGGAATTTGCATTGGTCGAGAGGATGGGAGGTCGGACTCATCACACCTTTTTGAGGGGAATTATTGTCTGCTCCGGGACTCTCTTTATAGATTTAAGTTAAGTTCGTGAATCCTTATTACATTACCAAGTATAAAATGAGCTTTCCTTTAGTTTTAACAATCAATGATTAAATAAGAAATTTAGAGAATCTTTTATATGTATTCGAGGTTCTTCATCAATATAGAATCATCTATATTTGTTTAGAGATTCTTGGTCAATGGTATCCTTCAAAACATTTATATAAAAGTCTCTTGGTCATTTTGATGACCAGGCTGGTTTTAAAGCCACTCAGTGGGGCACTTGAAGTTTATCGTCATTCAGAAGGACAGAGATTATTTCAATGTTGGGATCGAACCCATAAATGGGCTACCTACGTATCCTTTGTTTTGAAAAAGGAATCAGAACCCACGTAGTTCGAGGAATGGGATATGATGTTTTATGATTGATGGCTCAAAGATGAATGTCATAATTACTTTTACACTCTAAGCTCACGTGAGTCATGCTCGGTGTGAGAAACAAGAGGTATTGGTAAAATTTAGACAATTGTGCCATAAAAGATGCAATCATAAGAATTTGTTTTGGGGCTTATGTATAGATGACTACCCAGATAGGCGAAGGTTTAGGATTTACTTTTAGGGAGAAAATCCAAGAACAGGGTCCACAAAGTTATATGTGCTTCATGGAGATTTGAATACTCTAATCTTGGGGCTTACTCCTAAGGAGGATGCCCAAGTTAGGAGGGGACTTATGATTGGGTTTTATTCCTGAAAAGGAAACCCAAATCAAAGGAAATTTATGACTGGTTAAGAGATATTTTAAGAGACTTGGGGCTTACTCTTGAGAAGGAAGCCTAGGTTAGGGGACTTGGGGCTTACTCCTGAAAAGGAAGCCCAAGGTTATGACTGAGTCTTATTCCTGAAAAGGAGACCCAGGTTAGGGATTAAGGTTTGGGGCTTACTCCTGAGGAGGATGCCCAAGATTAAAGGACTTGATTGGGGATTATTATTGATAAAGATGCCCAAGATTTATGACTAGGACTTATTCCTGAGAAGGAAGCCTAGGTTAGGGGACTTGGGGCTTACTCCTGAAAAGGAAGCCCAAGGTTATGACTGAGTCTTATTCCTGAAAAGGAGACCCAGGTTAGGATTCTCTCATCTTAAAGGATGAGGTTGAAATGAATGAACTCTCAATCTTTGGTGACATAAAGATGTTTAAATCACTGGGTGTTGAGAGGTATTTCACAGAATTCCTTTCAGATAAGGATGTCAAATCAAGAAATCATGCCATAAATGGCTTTTGAAGAGTATCTTGAAGACTGAATCTTGAATAGGAAGGGTGAAATGGCTTAAGAGGGGTAAAAATGGGCAAGATGGGCACCCAAAAAGCTAGGGGCGCGCAAGTCTTGAAAGGCGCGCAAGTCCTGCGGCGGCGCACAAGTATTGGTCGCGCAAGTATACTTGCGCGACATGAGGGGTACTTGCGCGATTTTCAACCAGTATTGAAATACTTGAGCGACTCTTTATTAAACCCTTCACCATCCTCTTGAGGTTCTTCCAGAAGAGGGACGCGCAAGTTATATTGAAGGAATTAAGTAGGCGCGCAAGTGTTTGATAAGTTTCAACACTTAGGCCTTCCTTTTTTCTCTTTAGATCTTCCGTTCTAGGTAAGAAATTACCTTAGAAGTGTTCCGGAAGCTTTGATAAGAGACTTGGGCGTCGGGAGCTTCAATCCGAGTTTCTGGAAAAAGATCCTCTCGAATGGGGGGCCCACAGGGTCTATTTATAGGCAAAAGAAGACCCCGGGCGGTTACTAGGAGGTTACCAGGCGGTTACCATATATGTCGCGCAAGTCCCTTGCACGAACATGAGGAGTCGCGCAAGTATTGAGGCGGCGCGCAAGTGTACTTGCGTGACCAAGAGGGAACTTGCGCGATACATGGGCAATGTTCTCCTTTTTTATCCCTTTGTCGATTTTTGATGTTTCTTCAAAGGATTAATCACTTTGAGCTCAGATATTCCCTTTTCCGAACTTTAGATTCCGTGACGAAAGGAGTGTCAACAAAAGTCCCCCCTCAGAGTTGGATCCGGAGAGAAAATGAGGATTTGACTCTGAGGAAATCGAATCTCTCTAAAGGAAAAAAGGGCGGCGCGCAAGTCTTCAATGCACAGAAGTCGGCGCGCAAGTCTTCGTCGCGCAGGCATTGAGCACTCTGGATGCGGCGCGCAGATAGGCCCCCTGGCCTATAAATACACGGCTTCCGGCCGTAGATGGCATCTGAAGTTCCGGATTTCTCGAGCTCTCGCCGCGCTAGTCTTCCTCGCCGCGCAAGTCTCTTGTTTTCGCTGTTTCTTCGCTACCGCGCTACTCTTAAGGTAATAGGGCTTGCGCGGTAATACTTGCGCGACCAAAACTTGCGCGGCACATGTATCACTTGCGCGACATCTCCATACTTGCGTGCCTTAATGCCTTAGCCATTTTTTTTCAAATTCTTTCACAAATTTTATGAAAAATAAAACTCATTTAAGAGTTTAATTTATTCAACTTCTGTGCAGATTCAATGGCTCTTAGACCTGGATTAATTGATGAACTGGCTAGCAAGCGGATAGATGATATGATGAATATCATTGGCCCTGATTACTATACTGTCAAAAACAGCACTCTTCCAGATTTGGCTAAGTATCTGAAGAAATATCATCACGACTTTCCTCACTGCACTTACCTACCTTTGTATGGTCATGGTCATCTGCAAGAAGTCATTATTCCAGAAATACAGAATTATCTTCCATTTTCTTGGTTTCAGAATTATACCAATTTTGCTTCAGCAAATATCTCAGGCGGAGGAACATTTCAAACTGCTGGAACAGTGGAGAAGGCTTATGTGATGCATCATAGCCCTTGCACACCAGACCTGAAAAAACATACACCTGAGCTTCAACCACATTGTCATCCTTCAATCTTCCGAAATGCTCAGATGGATCAATCCAAAGGCTGGAAGAAAAGTTGGGATTTCCGTCCTGGGGGAGGTGTGAAACCAACTTGGATGTGGGTATACTGGGTGCGACAGACTTGCGCAGAGTTTATTGAGGATCTGAAGAGATCTGCAATATATGAGGCTGTTTGGGTTGGGAAAACATATATTTACAGACATGATATCTTCGTGCCAGAGATACTCAGCCATTGGAGTCCAGCGACTAATTCTTTCCACTTGACTCATGGAGAAGTAGGTATCAGTTTGTGGGATGTCCACAAGATTTCAGGAGCTCCAATCTTGGGCGATATGTATGATGAATTCATTCCTCCCAAGGTGACTTGGAATGATCCAGAGAAGACTCCTGCTTTGGCTCGAGAATTATTCAAAATCTTTCACAAGCTCAAGAGTTCAGAGACCTCATTAACTCATTTCAGAAAAGATATCCATCCGGAAGAATGGATGAATGTGTTTCTTACTGATAAGAAAGGGATGGAGCCAAAGGAAAAAGGATCCAAGAAAAAGAAATCCAAGGATACCCGGCCCAGACGTCCTACCACTTGTCCAAAACCTGAGAAGAGAGGAGCTCCTGGCACATTCTGGCCAACTCTAGAAGCAGGAGAGTTTGAAAAATGGGGCTATGAAGTGAATCAAAGAATTCCAAAGAAAACTCGTCTGGCGGGTTTCTTGGCAATGTGGCTCAGTATCTATCTCTTGCCGGTCAGGGATTCGAAGGGAGGCGTTAGGCCAGGGACCTTCGTCATTGCGGCCAAGTTGGCTAAGGGAAAAATGGTTGGGTTAGCTACCCCCATTTTAGCAAAGATCCACAGGAGTTTACTTCACATCTTCCAGGGTAAATCTCCTTTAAGAATAGTGGGACCATTCCAGGTTTTGTGGGGATGGATCGCCACTCACTTCAGGACTTACAATGTACAGAATGGATTACAAATTCCTGGAAGCTCTTTCAGACCGTCAGTGCAAGCATTCTCTGGAATTGCTCCATTAGATGTCAATGGTTATGACATAAAAGTAAGACTAAGCATGTATAAGGAATTCAACTTCTTTCCTTATGGAAGTCCGCCATCTGGGCGGTTTGTTGATGATGGGAAAGCCCCTTTGGATTTGAGGGCATACATGCTAGCTTGCAGGGATGGCGTGTTAGTAGCCAGGATTGATGGAGAAATCATATGCGAGGCCTGTGCTTCATATAGATTTGCACACCAATTCAAATGTTTGCAACAGATTGTTGTATCCCCTTCAGTACATGTCAGGTTAGAGCAACATCCGATGGTTGCTCGACAACTATGGTTGCTGACATCAAGAGAGAAGACTGGGGCAGTATTTGATCTACCAGTTGAAAAAGCGGCACATTATCTGACTACATTTTATGCCGAACACTGGATAGCATCATACCCCAAAGGGATATTGAATCATCCTGTATATCAAGTGGGAAAGAGGAAGAGGACTGTAGAGAAAGAAACTCTTCCTCATGAAGGTGATGCTTCTTCTCCTGAAATAGGTTCAACAGACTCCTCCTCTAGAACTGATTCCTCGGATTATCATGATGGGGATGATGAGGCACAACCGGCAGCAAAGCGGTTTCGTGCCCGATATAATCCTCCGGCCAGAGTTAAAAGACCCACTCCATCAGCTCCTGGTGAGTTATTTGATTGTAATAACTTCAATCACTGCTACTTTATAAAGTAATAAGTCTCACTTTCTTATTCTCTATCTGTAGTTGCAGGAATCGGGAAGAAATTAAAATCAAAAATTGTAGGACCTTCCTCACAGCCTTTATATCTAAGACCAGAGGCTGTTCAGCTATGGCAGAGCTTATACTGTGATTCTGAGACCGCCTGGCTGGATTTGTGTGAGGGCCTACAACTTCCTGGGATAGGATATCTTCTAGCTTCAAAAGACCTTCAATATGGAGATAACCCCAATGAAGTGCGAGCTTATATCAGAGAGCTGGAAATGCTCATATATGCCACTGATAATTCGGTTCCTATCACCAGGCGGGTGAAGGAAATGATTGATCGTGGCACCACTAAGGGGGCTGGTGGTTCTGGAGATGAGGAGTGGCAAGAGTACGTGGCTCCTGAAGATGTAAGTTTTCTTTCCTTATTTTCTTTGCAACTTGATTTCAGTTGAAGCTTTGTTACTTAAGGAAGTTATTTTCTTCATCTTGCAGCTTGCAAAGAAAGGGACCGGGGTTCCTTCGCCACAATATAGCCCTAGTGGTACTGCTGTTGGGGCTGCTGCTGATTCTCCTCACGAACCAGGCGAGATATCTCCAGGCCAGCAGGCCATGAATGAGGCACTGGACATAGCCTTTCATTCGCCAATCCAAGTGCCAATAAAGGAGACAACTGAAACTCCAAAAAAACAAAAGAAGCCAAGGCAACGAAGGAGGAAATCCTTAGCTAAACGTTTCATTAGCAGTGGTAAGTCCTTCGAACAATCATGAGTTTATACCCATAATCATATGGTTACTCATATTTCTGAGGATTGCAGGGGCTTCTTCAATTTCCCCCTTGAGGGAAGGGACTGATCCTTCTTCAAAGGTCGTGGAGGGTGCTGTAGAACAACCACAGACTCAAGCTAACTTGGTTGCTCCTAGAGAAGAGCTACCATCCATTCCCAGTATCCCTCCCACTACTGAAGATGTTGTCTAGGGTCAGGGGTTGCAGGACATAAGTCAGCAAGAAGACGTAGCAAATGCTCCCACTGGTGAGACTAACCAAGATTCTGAAGTATCATTAGATGAAATGATGAATCAAGGAATGACTTTTGAAGAATTTTATGATCATGCTAGATTGTCATGTGATTTAGAAGACCTTGGGCGTGAGTGTTACCCTTCGCCCAAATTTTTCTTTTAAAAACAAAACATATTTCTAATCATGATGTAAAATAATATGCAGTTTCTTCCGTAGAAGCTGCTGAACTGCCAATGCCCGAAGAGGGTGTGGACACTGATGTCAACCCTATCATTGCAGAAACATTAGCTCAAGTAGAGCTAAATCCAATAAACTCTCCTGAGACCCATCTTGAAAATCCTGTTGAAACCGGGAAAGATGGGGAGAAGTCTTCTCATGTTGTTGAACCACCATTGGGTAAGGGATAACAATATTTTTGATTGTACTTTATTTGCAAGACAATCCATTCTTTTGTTATCCTTTAAGATTCAACTAAAATCTTTCAATTGATCATGTAGGGACATAAACTGTAATGGCTAGATCCGGAGATGAGGCTTCAGCCTCTGCCCCAACGGGAATTGAAAGTGAAGAAGCCCAAGTCAGAGGGGAAAGAGCAGGACGAGGCACTTCCTTAAGCATGTTAATTCCAGATTACATACCCCCTTCTGACGAAGATGTTGAATCAGATCCAGAGATGCTCAAAGCGTTCAGCTTTTCACGACGTAAGGCATGGAACAACATATGGAACATCATATCGGGGGTGCCTTTAGAAGAGCTACCATCAAAAATTTCCCGATTGTCATCCCAATTTGTTATAATGGGACTTGGTGGTTTTGGGTATGAAAAGATCCATGCTGCGGTGAAACAGATTATTTTCAGGAGGGAGCAAATGCAGACAAGTCGCGAAGATTTGACCAGAGTGAAATTGTCAGTCAACATAGGCGAATTTGAGGCTGCGATATCCCAGGCTGAAGCTGATTATGCTGTCAAGATGAAGGATCTGAAGCAAAAAATCAAAGAAAAGTTTGTCCAGCAGGTGCAGCTCCAGCAACAGTTAGATGCTGTTACTGGGGAACTTGATCAGCTTAATAAATCATTGGATGAAACTCATATGAATGGCATGAAAGCCATTGCAGATGCTAAGAAGGCACTTCAGCAAGCTGAGAAGAGTGAAGCTGGTCAAGTGCACGAGCTTTAAGTAACTGTTGATAAGGCTCAGGATGCTATACATCAAATGAAGACTTATGTTGACAATCTTCTGTAATTCTTGAAAAAGAGAAGAGATTCCAGTCTGTGGATGTCCTTCTAACTCTTGTGTATCAATGAAAAACACTTTTGTCTTCAATCATTTGTACTTCCATTCTTCCATTACCTGCTTCAAATTTACTTAAGCCAATGGGCTTAGTAAGCATAGTTTGATTTTTACTAGGATTATTACAAATAACCCTACAAACTTTGAACCTTTTAACTGCTCAATATTACCTAAATCATACAAAAAATGTATATTTAGTGAGCTGGAACTTGACTTTTATTCAGAGTTCCTTTGTCTTTTGTGTGGGCAGTTTAAAGTCATGCAAGCCGGACATAAAGGGGCTAATGTTTAAGGTCGAAATAGCTTTGACCGGAAATTAAAAAAAAATGGATTCAATTCCTTGACAATTTATCTGAAAACATATTACCATACTCAAGTATGAGGGAAAAAATGTAAACTATGGCTTAAGAATATTTGAATCTGAGTAATGACATGAAAAAGAGCTAAAAGGCATTAGAAGAAGTAGTTTCCAAGAATGAAGTTACTATTATTTAACAAAACCCGTTAGGGGGTTGAAATATGCAGGGCCACCTATGGGCATTGGCTGCATAGTCAAATAAAATAGCATCTTTTGGCTGACAAGTCTGTTATGTGGACTGTTTATGCAAGGCCACCTATGGGCACGTGCTGCATAGTCAGGCAAAAGAACTCCCAGAAATTTTACTTTCCTAGTGCTAAAAGCTAGTGAAAGTTTATGGAGATTCAAATTTTCTAAAGCATAGAGTTTGTTGTATGGAAAAAGGTACTTGAATATGGAGAAGATATTTCCAAACAAGAATATCAAAGAACTGGATGAATATCACTCCTACGAAGGTCTGACCCAAACGTAGGGAAGAAGAATAAACCATAGACTTGAATACTTTTAGATCATGAAAAAGGATATGGGACAAATATGTTAAGGATGGCTATTTTTGCGGATCCCTACATACTGTCGTTTAAGACAAATAAGGACAAAAGAGGCATTCTTCCCAAGAATGAAGTTACTATTATTTAACAAACCCGTTAGGGGGTTGAAAACATGCAGGGCCACCTATGGGCATTGGCTGCATGGTCAAATAAATAGCATCTCTTGGCTGACAAGTCTGTTATGTGGACTGTTTATGCAAGGCCACCTATGGGCACGTGCTGCATAGTCAGGCAAAAGAATTCTCAGAAGTTTGACATTTTTGTGACTATAAGTCATGAAAAGGGTTATGAAGATCTGAAAATATTTAAGGTTAGGATTATAATACATAAAGATGGGTATTTTCCAATGTATATAGAGATACATAGGTCAATGAAAACCATAATCATGTTGTGGTTGGGTCCTGAATTGAAACTTGGACTTCACTACGTATCTCATAAGAATGAGAATCAAGCCATACGTAGTTCTTGAAATGCAGTTTAACGTCGTGCAGGACGAAAGTATGAGTGATCTTAGTTTAGGGTCATAGAATTCGGACCATAATAATGAATACACAGTGTGTGTTTTCATGAAGACTTTTCAGCCAAGGGACTGAAAGTGAAATTTGGGGTTAGGCCCAAAAGACTTGGGACTGGATTCGAGGGACACTCGAATGTTCCTACGTATCCCATAAGGATGGGAATCAAGTCCACGTAGTTCTAGATCTACCCTTTGTACAAATTTGGTTCGTACATGTGAAGGGTGAAAAGGGGACTTTAGTGCAATGATGGTTTTGACCTAAGATAAAAAGTTTAGGCATTACCATGTATGTACGTAGTCTTTTGAAAAAATGAAAACCATGATTGAAAAAAGAATCAATGTTAATAATGGTTCCTTCTCAAATGAGGAAATCAAAGAATATTGTAGTTTATTGTCGTACCGGACAAAAGTGGTGTATAGTTTAACGTCATATAACAAGGACGAAAGTGAATCAATGTAAAGATATTGATTCCAGGGGTGGTTTCACAAATCATCATCATATGAGATGGTGGTGAACCAATGTGAAGAGATTGTTTTTGGGCTTGAACCTTTGGGAGGTTGCCTACATACCCAGCCTGGAGGGCAAGGATCAAAGTCCGTGTAGTTCAATTAAAGAATGAATTAATGATCAAGTTGTTCTTGTGGACAATGATCTAAAAAATGTTGTTGGGACTTACACATGGTTAGTGGCCCAAAGGGAGTGTTATGGTTGATGTTCGCTCTAAGATCACGTGAGTCATACTCGGTGTGAGAAACAAGAGGTAATAACAACCTTAACGATGCACAGTTTAATGTCATGTAGGACATATCAAGGACTTTCTGTACAGTTTAGCGTCATGTAGTTAGGACGATGGGGACAATACAGTTTAACATCATATTGGACGAAAGTGGGATTGTGAAGTTTTAATGTCATGCTGGACTTTTGATGATTATATAGTTTAACGTCTTTCCGGACGTGAGGGATTTTTATACAGTTTAGCGTCATGTAGTTAGGACGTCACAGTTTAACGTCTTGCTGGACATATTTGCAAATAGTTTATGGTCGTATACATGGACCAGGAATGATGCAGTTTAAAGTCATACGGGACCATTGTTGTATAGTTTAACGTCATATAGCAAGGACGAACTGGTGCTGTACAGTTTAAAGTCATGTAGCTAGGACTAAGGTGAACCAATATGAGGATATCAGTTCTGGGGATTTTTTACAGTTTAATGTCATGCTGGACGATGAAAGCGCCACACAGTTTTAATGTCATGTTGCTAGGACAAAATATAGTTTAATGTCATCTCGGACATATACAGTTTAGTGTCATGTAGGACATATTAATAACCAATGTGACATTTTAACGTCATGTTGGACGATAAGGGAACTGACACAGTTTAACGTCATGTTGGACGATGAAAGTGCCACATAGTTTAATGTCATGTTTCTAGGACACAATATAGTTTAATGTCATCTCGGACAAAATATAGGAACTTCTATACAGTTTATTGTCATGTAGGACAAAATCAGGGACTATGCAGTTTAAAGTCTTGCAGTTAGGACTATTGGTGTTGCACAGTTTAGTGTCATGTTGCAGGGACATAAGTGCGAATAGTTTAAGGTCATATGCATGGACCATACATTTTATCGTCATGTTGGACGTATTATAGTTTAATGTCATCTCGGACAGAATATGTGACACAGTTTAATGTCATGTTGGACGAAGTTGTAGTTTAAGGTCATACTGGACCATGGTGTAGTTTAAGGTCATACCGGACCTTTTCTGTATGAACCAATTGTAAGTCTTGGTTCTGGGAACAATATTTTGTGTTTATACAAAATACTTCTTCAGAAATCTGGCATTAGTTGGAGTCGTGATGTGTTCTCCATCCATTGAAATCAGAGAATACGCTCCATTGGAGTAGACCTTATGTACTGAATAAGGTCCTTCCCATTTTGGTTCAAGCTTGGGAGGCTTCTTTCCTGGTATCATTGCTGTTCTGAGAACCAATACCAATTCTCCCTGAATGAATGAACGAAGACGAACTTTTTTGTTAAAAGCTCGTGCTATTCGATTCTGATAGATTTCCAAGTGGTGCAAAGTGCACAATCTTTTCTCATCTAACTGTTCCAATTCATTCAACCGCTTTTGGGATTGCTCATCTGTTGATAACTGATCACAAATGGCTATTCTGAGTGAGGGCAATTGAACTTCAATTGGCAAGACTGCTTCTGTTCCATATACCAATGAATATGGAGTAGACCGCGTTGCATTGCGAGTGGTAGTCCGATAAGCCCATAAAGCATGATAGAGTTTATCAGGCCATGACCTCTTATCTTTATCCACCATCTTTTGCAGTATATTTGAAAGAGTCTTGTTGAAGGCCTCTATCTGGCCATTAGCCGCTGCATGATATCGAGATGAATGGTTGGACTTAATGTTGTATTCTTGATACAATCTCTTTACCTCAGAAGAACAGAAGTTGGTGCCGTTGTCTGTCAATATGGTATGAGGGACACCAAATCTAGTAATGATGTTAGACTTGATGAAGCTAACAATGCATTTAGAACTGACTTCTTTGAGAGGTACTGCCTCTGCCCATTTGGAAAAGAAATCAGTAGCAGTAAGAATGTACTTAAACTTCTTGGCCGTAGCTGAAGGGTAAGGTCCTACCACATCCATTCCCCATGTGGAAAATGGCCATGAGTATTTAGCTGTATGAAGCAACTCTGGAGGTTGATGAATGAAATTGGCATATACTTGGCATGAATGACACTTCTTTGTGAAATTAACACAATCTTGTATCATTGAAGGCCAGAAGTATCCAAGTCTTCGAATTTGATCAGACAATCTATGTCCAGACTGGTGGGCACCACAGACTCCTGCATGCACTTCTTTTATGACAGCCATTGTCTCTTCACCATCAATACATCTGAAGAGAACTCCATCAAAACCACGTTTGTAGAGAATTTTCTCGAGGTGGTTTGGACTATCATAAAGAGTAAAATTGACCACACGTCGCCGAATTTGTTCTCTCTCGGCTCTATCAGGTGGAAGTGTTCCATTTTGAAGGTATTCCCTGATAGGTGACATTCATCCTGTAGTATGACCATATGGTTCAGGAATGGGACTAATTTCATTAATTCCCTCTGTTCTGACTTGAACATAAGGTGAAATTGCACGACGGTGGACAATACCGATGGTTGTCTCGTCCCGATTTGGATCTGCTAAAGCTGTGGCTATATTAGCCAGTGCATCAGCTTGAGCATTTTGTGATCTTAGGACATAAGAAAATGTCGGTTCTGAAGGGAATTCCGACATTAACTCTCTGACGTAATCATACAAAGGGATTAATTCTTCTTTTCTGATGGCATAATCCCCATTGACTTGTTTGATTACCAGGTCTGAATCACCTTTCACCTTTAAGTGATTCACTTGTGCTTGAAGCGCTAACTCCAAGCCTGCAATGAGAGCTTGGTATTCAGCTTCATTATTGGTACCACCTTCCCACAACAAAAAGGAATAAGGTAACACTGCCTTATCTAGAGAAATGAGCACAATTCCTAAACCAACTTTGTTGAATTTAGGATTTTCCATTTTCTTCCCTGTTGGACTTCTAGAAGAACCATCAAAATACATTTCCCATGTTTGAGGATTCTCTTGAATAGAAAAAACTTCCTCATCAGGGAGTTCGATATCTGAATACGTGTCTTCCACTGAAGGGTGTTCAGCCAGGAAATCAGCCAGAGCTTGGCCCTTGGCAGAAGAACTTGCTTGTTCATTTTGAGCTCGCTGAAGGGCTCTACCACGAGTTTCTGCTGCATATACAGTGCTAGCAGGGGTAGAATTAGAGTAGTGGCTTCGGAAAGATCCACGTCTTCCCCTATATCCTGAACCTCTAGAACTTCCTCGGGTTCCTTTATTTGATACAGGGAATTCAGGCTCATCAAGACTGGAATATGAATCTATTAATTGAATCATATTAACAGAACCAAAGATCAATTCTTCGTCTGATAAAGACTCTGCCTGGTTAGCCTGTTTAGGCTGTGCCGTTTGGTGGGACGGTGCCCGTGGCTTTGAAGTAGAAGGCATGAAATCTGCAAAAGTCAAAGACAATTTAGGCTTTGATACATACTCATCTTCTCCTGATTCCTCTTTCTTCTTTGAATTGCGCTGCCCTTTTGAGGATTTGTCCTTTGATGGAGGCTTTACTGCAGCTTTTGTAGGAGACACAATTGGCTTCTTCAATTGTGTTCGCAAAATGGAATGGTTCCGATTGATTATCTTTCTGACCATCCAATCATCATATTTTTTCGCAGTTTTGCTTTTGATTTCCTGCCACTCGCCTCCTTCCTCTGGATCTGTAGCGGTAATACATGCTACATGAGCTGAAGAACCCTTCAATTTGACTTGTCCCAAGTCGACCATTTTTTGTAGGAGGTCTTTAAAGACAAAACATTCCTGGATGGGATGTCCCAACATTTGATGAAAGGGACAATAATTGGGACGGTCTTCATCTCCTTCCTTGTTTGGTCTCTTCGGCACTGGTAATTGAACCAAATTATTTTCCAGAGCTGAAATGAAGTAACCAGGAACTTGCTCACTTCGGAAAGAGTATGTTTTACTCTTCATATCCTCAAATTGTTTTTGTCGTTGATCTTTTTGATCATTTGGAAGAAACAGCCTTTGTTGTTGGCGTTCAGGAGGTGGAGCCCTTCGAGAAGATGAAGGTTTTGAAGTAGAAATAGGTACAGGTGCCTGTTTAAGCATAACTGTAGCAGTTTCTGCTTTACCCATTCTTCTTCCTGGAGCTGATGGAATTACACGAGATTTAACCTTAGCCTGCATAAGGGAATCTTCAATCTGTTGAGCGATTGAAGTAAGGTCTCGAAACCCTCCTGTGTATTTCACAGGGATCAATGGCGTGCGTAATTCGTCACGCAAATTTGCCACACAGATTGGCAACAATTCCTCCTGAGGGAGTGATAAACTCAAGGAATACGTTAATCCCTTCCAACGAGCAATGAAATCAGAGACTCTTTCATTCTCCCTTTGCTTGCAGTTTGTAAGATCGAAAACTGTCGTTTTTGGCAAAGTTGAGCTGAACTGAAGAAGGAATTTTTGACGAGGATCCTCTCATCCGATGACTGACCGGGATTTCAAGCTTGTATACCAGACAAAAGCTGGTCCTTGCAAGGTTCGCACGAAGCATCTGAGTTTCACTGCTTCTTGTTGCTCTGGAGTTCCCATCATAGGATCACAACAAGACACGTAATGCGTCAAATGTTGTTCAGGGTCACCTGATCCATTGAAAGTAGGAAAAATAGGGTTTCCAAAACTGGATGGAGGAGAAATTGAATCTACCCATTCAGGGTAAACTTTCTTTTCAGGTTGAACTTGCGCCCGTTTCCCTTCCATAGTTTCTAACCGAGCTGTTAATGACTCAATAGTAGTTATTAACTTTTGAGAAACGTCTGGTTGAACTTGGTTTTGGGTAGGTGCAATGAATGGAGCTTGGACAGTCGTGGAGGTTGGTGCTGCAACTAATGGTAGTGCTGCCAACCGTTGTTGCGTTTGACCCGTAGGATTAGACCTCTGTGGGTGTACTGACAAAGGAGGATATTCCTGATCCATCTCAGTAGTTACAACAAATTCCTTTGGCTGTCGGACTTCAGCATTCTTAAGAAGAAGACTACTCTGAAGTAGTTCTGCATTCAACCTTTTTAATTCTTTCATTTCTTCCTCCTTTTGTGCAAATCTTTGATCTAATGAGAGCGATTGACCTCCTTCAGAGGAAGGGTGAGAAGTAACCTGATTCTTTCCTTTCCCCTTATTGGATCCTTTTCGGAGAGGGGGAAGTGGGTTACTTGAAGGAATACCCAGATTTTGGGTAAGCCTTTGATTACGTATGCGCACACCTTCTTCATTTAGGTCTGTGTGCGCAACTTCTTGAGCAGGAACCTCTTCGTCTGATCCCTCTGATTGAGCCTCATCTGGTGAATCAGCAGCAACGGCATTGATGACATTAATGGATGCATATTGCATGAAATCCTTTCTATCATCATTACTGTGATATCGTCTCCTTCTATGTCCATGATAAGACATGGCATTCCGTTGACTTGATCCCTCAGGAATTTCTTGGAGAACCGTCACTTGGAGAGAATCTCCTGACATCTTGGCTCTTCGTTCCTCTTGAGGCTTATTCCCTAATCGAGAGAATACTGACTTTCTCTGAGGGAGGGATTGAAGATTTGAAAAAGTCCCCAGTCCGGTGGACTGGGGGTGTTCCTGTTGCTTCCGCTCAACTCCTCGAATCCCATTCGTTGATTCTGAGGGTTGGGTTAGAGAAGTCCCCAGTCTGGAAAGCTGGGGTGTCTCTTGACATGCTATGTCTGAGATCTTTTTAAAATCTCTCTTGATCTTGCGAATCTTAGTTCGGAAATTAGCTGGATGCATTAACCTGTATCCACTTTTATCACCTGGTTCAACAGACCGTTGGATGATTTCCGAAACTTCTGTCATTTGATGACGTGTTTGCTCCAGACGAGAGGCTTGTGCAATATTCTCGCCTGCTTGATGTAGGAGCAATTCAACAACCTGTTCTCTATATACTTGACTTTGAGAGGAACTAGTTGAAGCTTGATCTCGAGCAAGATTTTGATTATGAACAAAGCCCATTGACTGTGGCCGGCCATGGGCAATAACATTGCATGAGACCATTTTCGGCGGGCTTTGCTGACCGGAAAGCACTGTGAAATGTAGTGCTCCGTGAATACCCCATCCTCTGATATGAACATTAGATGGAGCATTGGAAATTAACTGACGCAATCTTCTTAGTGCGCCAAGGCATGAACGTTGAAGGGTTCTCTGTTGCTTTTCAGCCTTCGGATACCGAGAGACTGATAGAGATGCCAAATCAATCTGGCGTTGTAACCCTTCTATTATCTTAAGATGATTTTCATATTCATCGTAAGATAATACCTTCTTCTTTAATTGACAAAGAGTTTTCCATATGTTAAGACGAATATCATGGATTCCATCATCCATCAACATCTTTGGAATGTCATACTGTGAATCAGCCAAAGGCCAAAACATGACTGGTACTTCACCTTTTGCCAGTTTTTTCCTCATGTTCAGCATTTCCTCTTTATCATTAAATGAAGATTCTTCTACCTGTTTGGACCAGAGTTGGTGTTTCCTTGTTGCTTCATCGGATTCAACAAGATTGGTAGAGGAATCACTATTCATGCTGGAAGATGAATGACCCAGGGAAGGTTCGGAGAATAACCTGAACCCCAAGCTATCTTCTGATGGAGAAAGAGTTTCACCTGCCGATAGTAAAACTTCAGACATGACTGGTTTTACGTTTGCAAGTGCCTCGAGATAGGAGGGCTTTCTCGTCACTACATTGCCTTCTGAAGAATTTTCGAGACAATGTGAATCACTACTGCGGAGAGGACTTTCGCAGCGAAGTTCATCACCATGAGGAGGACCTTCATGATGGGTTACAGCAAAAGATGAGATCTCTTGCTCCTTGGTCTTCTGACCACACAGAGGGTTCCTGTGGTTCTCATCTGAAGAAGAAACTTCAAGATTGACCGAATTTTCATGAAGCAAGTCTTCATGAGGAAGTGTCTGTTGAAGACCTTCAGGATTAATGTTCCTGTTATTGGGAACTGAGGGAGTAGAATCTTGAATTCCGACAGATAAATGTCTGAGGGCTTCAAGAACTCCATCATCGAGCAAGGCCTTGTTGCAGATTGGCCTTTGATCTCCTGACTGTGCTGGGCGGATCTTTTTCTTAGATGCCTTCTTACTCGCTTTAGAAATCACTTGATGACGAAAGTGATTGCTCTGAGCAGGTGTATGTGCCTGATCAGGAAAGATGGTCAGGTTAGGCTGACGATCATCGCTCAAATCAGGTGTATGTGCCTGACTTGGTTGTCCATATGATATGGGGGAGTAGGCTCCACAACCCTCTTGGACTGGAACAGATGTGTGTGTCTGTTACGGAGTGAATTGTTGATGTGTCACTCCACTGCTAGGGATAGATTTATGTGTCTGTCCCTGAGATGATGCTGAAGCTGTTATGATATCCTGGCAAGCATCCAGAATATGAGCAGGAATTTGCTTCTGCTCTTTCACCATTGACAAAATATGTTTGGTGACTTCAGCCGCCGGAACAGGGATATACGTCCATTCCGGGCTTGGAGTAGGTGTATGTGCCTGCTCCTGTCCTCCTTTTCCTGTCAGTGAATCCTGACAGTACTCAAGTGTGGAGGCAGAGAGTTTAGTCTGCCTCCTGTTTGTCGTCGGGGCTTTCCGATTGACTTCTCCGTGCGCTACCAAACGAGACTGTTGGTAGGCTTGATTAGTATTAGCAGGTGTATGTGCCTGCTGATTACACTTCGCCAAACGCGGTTGACGAGATCCACCATATGTAGTCAGACGAGCCTGCTGACTAACTACTGATGTATAAGCAGGTGTATGCTCCTGCCTATGGTACTCCGCCGGAATTGCCTGGCGGGATCGGCTTGATGCTGCCAGACGAGTCTGCTGGACAGCGGAAAAACGGGCAGGTGTGTGTGCCTGCTCGTTGTTTGCCACCAAGTTAGGTTGGTGGACTTCTCCGGAGATGGCAGGGATGACAACCTGCCTATTGTTAACCGGATTCCGTCTCTGGTGATTCATCTTGCCTGCTCGGGTTCAAGGAACCTGAGCTGAATGCCTGGAGACGGTACCCTCATCATGTTGAGGGCGCACTACCGCACGAGTCTGGCGGCGATTGTTGATGGGAGCCCTTGAGAAGGACTCCTGTCTTTTTGAATTAAGGTCCTGCGGGACCTGCTCATTCACTTCCTCGGAGTAAGGGAGTGAATGGAAATTGCGTTCCGGGGATAACGACCCGAAACGGTTGGAGACGGTAGTCAGCACCGTCTGCTTCTTGATTGCTGGTCGCCGTTGTCCGGACGACCAGGTAGAATTGTTATCTTGGAGGGCTTGACGAGCGGCCTCCGGAGTTGGGATAGTACCGTTGCGACGGTACTCCTTAACCAGTGCATTAGAAACACAGCGTTGAAGACGCTGAGTTGGTGATGTCATCCTCAGAGCGGATGACGTTCCAGCAGGAGTAGCAGCATTGGTTTTCACAGCAGCAGACCTCACAGTAGAGGTGTTCCCAGCAGCAGTATTCACAGGGTTGAATTTAAGGAAAGCCATTTTTTGTAGAAGATCTTGAAAAAAGAGTGTCTGTTCCATGTAACAGACATAATCAAGATGAATCCGGCTACTGCATCTTTTTTATGATCATATGTCAATGATTGCCTTGTTGGCCCAAAGGGCCTAACAGATAAGAAGAACATCACTTTAACTTGGTTAAGGATTCACGTCGGGTTCACCATTTTTGTTTCGCGCGGAATCCGGGGATGACCTCCTGGACGAGAGATTCAAACGTTCCAATCGGTTTCTAACGGGTTTGTTCGTAGAACCGGAAACATCCAATGATTCCACATCCGTTTGGACCTACTTTCCAAAGGCAGGCGCTCATTAGCTTGTGGGCTAATGAGGCTTAGGAATTTGCATTGGTCGAGAGGATGGGAGGTCGGACTCATCACACCTTTTTGAGGGGAATTATTGTCTGCTCCGGGACTCTCTTTATAGATTTAAGTTAAGTTCGTGAATCCTTATTACATTACCAAGTATAAAATGAGCTTTCCTTTAGTTTTAACAATCAATGATTAAATAAGAAATTTAGAGAATCTTTTATATGTATTCGAGGTTCTTCATCAATATAGAATCATCTATATTTGTTTAGAGATTCTTGGTCAATGGTATCCTTCAAAACATTTATATAAAAGTCTCTTGGTCATTTTGATGACCAGGCTGGTTTTAAAGCCACTCAGTGGGGCACTTGAAGTTTATCGTCATTCAGAAGGACAGAGATTATTTCAATGTTGGGATCGAACCCATAAATGGGATACCTACGTATCCTTTGTTTTGAAAAAGGAATCAGAACCCACGTAGTTCGAGGAATGGGATATGATGTTTTATGATTGATGGCTCAAAGATGAATGTCATAATTACTTTTACACTCTAAGCTCACGTGAGTCATGCTCGGTGTGAGAAACAAGAGGTATTGGTAAAATTTAGACAATTGTGCCATAAAAGATGCAATCATAAGAATTTGTTTTGGGGCTTATGTATAGATGACTGCCCAGATAGGCGAAGGTTTAGGATTTACTTTTAGGGAGAAAATCCAAGAACAGGGTCCACAAAGTTATATGTGCTTCATGGAGATTTGAATACTCTAATCTTGGGGCTTAATCCTAAGGAGGATGCCCAAGTTAGGAGGGGACTTATGATTGGGTTTTATTCCTGAAAAGGAAACCCAAATCAAAGGAAATTTATGACTGGTTAAGAGAAATTTTAAGAGACTTGGGGCTTACTCTTGAGAAGGAAGCCTAGGTTAGGGGACTTGGGGCTTACTCCTGAAAAGGAAGCCCAAGGTTATGACTGAGTCTTATTCCTGAAAAGGAGACCCAGGTTAGGGATTAAGGTTTGGGGCTTACTCCTGAGGAGGATGCCCAAGATTAAAGGACTTGATTGGGGCTTATTCTTGAGAAAGATGCCCAAGATTTATGACTAGGACTTATTCCTGAGAAGGAAGCCTAGGTTAGGGGACTTGGGGCTTACTCCTGAAAAGGAAGCCCAAGGTTATGACTGAGTCTTATTCCTGAAAAGGAGACCCAGGTTAGGATTCTCTCATCTTAAAGGATGAGGTTGAAATGAATGAACTCTCAATCTTTGGTGACATAAAGATGTTTAAATCACTGGGTGTTGAGAGGTATTTCACAGAATTCCTTTCAGATAAGGATGTCAAATCAAGAAATCATGCCATAAATGGCTTTTGAAGAGTATCTTGAAGACTGAATCTTGAATAGGAAGGGTGAAATGGCTTAAGAGGGGTAAAAATGGGCAAGATGGGCACCCAAAAAGCTAGGGGCGCGCAAGTCTTGAAAGGCGCGCAAGTCCTGCGGCGGTGCGCAAGTATTGGTCGCGCAAGTATACTTGCGCGACATGAGGGGTACTTGTGCGATTTTCAACCAGTATTGAAATACTTGAGCGACTCTTTATTAAACCCTTCACCATCCTCTTGAGGTTCTTCCATAAGAGGGACGCACAAGTTATATTGAAGGAATTAAGTAGGCGCGCAAGTGTTTGATAAGTTTCAACACTTAGGCCTTCCTTTTTTCTCTTTAGATCTTCCGTTCTAGGTAAGAAATTACCTTAGAAGTCTTCCGGAAGCTTTGAGAAGAGACTTGGGCGTCGGGAGCTTCAATCCGAGTTTCTGGAAAAAGATCCTCTCGAATGGGGGGCCCATAGGGTCTATTTATAGGCAAAAGAAGACCCCGGGCGGTTACTAGGCGGTTACCAGGCGGTTACCATATATGTCGCGCAAGTCCCTTGCACGAACATGAGGAGTCGCGCAAGTATTGAGGCGGCGCGCAAGTGTACTTGCGCGACCAAGAGGGAACTTGCGCGATACATGGGCAATGTTCTCCTTTTTTATCCCTTTGTCGATTTTTGATGTTTCTTCAAAGGATTAATCACTTTGAGCTCAGATATTCCCTTTTCCGAACTTTAGATTCCGTGACGAAAGGAGCGTCAACAGTCGCAGAGGTATACCTGCACAACATGTGTGGGGTACTTGCGTGATGTTCAACCAGCATTGAAATACTGGAGCGACTCTTTATTAAAGCCTTTAGAATCCTCTTGAGGTTCTTCCAGAAAAGGGACGCTCAAGTTCTATTGAAGAAGTAAGGTGGTGCGCAAGTGTGGCCACTTCCCTTAAGGGCTGGCCACTCAGGCACGCAAGTGTTGATGAGTTTCAACACTTAGGATTTCCTTCCTCTCTTTATATCTTCCGTTATAGGTAAGAAATTACCTTAGAAGTATCTGGAAGCTTTGAGAAGAGACTTGGGCGTCGGGAGCTTCAATCCGAGTTTCTGGAAAAAAATCATCTCCTCAATGGGGGCCCACATGGTCTATTTATAGGCAGGAGAAGACCACAGGCGGTTACCGGGCGGTTATCAATTAGGTCACGCAAGTCACTTGTGCGCCAAAGTGCATCGCGCAAGTCCACTTGCGCGACCATGAGGAAACTTGCGTGGAATATGGGCAAATTTCTCCTTGTTCACCCCTTTGTCAGTTTTTGATGTTTTCTTCAAAGGTCGAACCATTTTAATCTCAGATCTTCCCCTTTTCCAATCTTTAGATTCTATGACGAAAGGAGCGTCAACAAGAGGTTTCAGGCATACTCGATCTGGTTGCTTCCTGAGTGGAGGGAAGTCTTGGTATTCATTTGAATCTATGTTTAGGTAGTTGGATGGGCCAGGCGCCTCGTTGGACGGGAGCCCTAACTGTGTTTTGTTTTTTGGGGAAAACCTTAGTAATTGAGGTGCACTTGTTGGGAGTGTGTGATGTGGCTCCTCCTAGGATGCACTTTCAATAAGGTGGTTCCTCTGGAGTAGCTCGGTGTTAAGCAGCATCAATTCTTTCATCTCCTCTTCCTGTCGAGCGAATCTCTCTTCGAGCGTGAGTGGCTCATCTTTGTCGAGAGAAGGAGGTGGGTTAAGGGTAACCATTCCTTTATTCTTATCATTATTGGAAGCTCTCTGGGTTGGCAGAGGAGGGTTGGATGGAAGGACGACCATATATAGGTAGGCCCTCTGGTTTCGGGTGTGCACACCTGGGGGTTCATTGTGAGTCACATCCTGACCGGAACCATCATCTCCCGACCCATCCCGATTTTCATCATCTCTGGTGTCACCCATGGGGTTAAGCTCTGTAACATTGATAGATGTATATCGCGGGGCAGAGAAGATGTCATCTTCCAAACAGGAAGAGGATCTCCTGCACCTTCTATTGGCCTTTCCTTTCATGACCTGGGATTGCCTTAGGACTTCTTGACGAAGGGTGAAGCAGAGAGTTCTTTGATGCGACTTTACGGTGCACCTTCCCCTCGGAGGGGATGATGATTCATACGACAGGATAGGATAGGAACCTCCTCTTTTTACTGTCCTCCCTATACGAGAGAATACTGACTCTCGTGGGGGAGGTTGTTATTGAGGGGGTAATAATTCCCCCAACCCTGAGGGCTGGGGTTGGTTCTGTTCCTTGGAAGTTGAGTATCCTCCCATTTTTATTGGTCTTACGAGGGCATTTGTTGTTAAAAATGCCCCTAGCCTTGCAGACTGGGGTTGACCCTGGATCGCGGTAGTGGCTGCTGCCATCGCCACCTGCCTGATCTTGCGTGCTCCCATTCGGGGGTGAACCGGGTTTGGTGCTGAGTTCTTCTATGAATCAATCCCTTCTGGGGAGGCAGGCAAAGATTGCTGATTGGCCTACCTTAGGTGAGAGGCCTTTTGTATGCTCTCATTGTCCTGATTCAGGAGTTTGTGAATGGATTGTTCCCATCGGGCCTGATGCTTCTGGGACTTACTCAAAGCCTGACTCTGTTGGGTGTCTCGCCTCTCCTGAACAGGGAGACCACTCGATTGTCGTATTGACGTGATGAATTTGCAAGACACCATACCAAACAGGTTCTTCTAGGCGGGGATCAGAGTGAAATGCAAAGCTTCGCGTTCCCCCCATCCTCTGATATGGACTCCCATCGGAGCTTCATCGATGAGTTGGTGCAGCTGGTGCAGCGCATGGAGGTAGGTTGTCTCAATGTTTCCTTTACGAATCTTGGGTCATTGTTGTGGTGCAGAAGAAAGGGCTTCTAGGTTGATGTGAAGCAGGAGTTCTCCTATTGTCTTGACGTGGTCTACATACCCGTCATAGGGAAGGAAGCTTGATTTCAGTCGGTGGAGGGTTGTCCATATATTATGGTGGATGTCGTTCGCACATTCTTCTGAAAACTCTCTGGGTATGTCGAACTGAGAGGTGGTCATGGGCCAAAACATAACTGGTATATCATCCTTGGTCATTCGTTTCCTCAGGTGTAGCATATCGGCATACTCCTCCGCTAGTGATTCCTCTACCTGGTCAGCCCAACTAAGGCGCTCACTGATAGTGTCGTCGGAGGCAGTGGGACTGGTAGGTATTGAATTGTCACGTGAGAGATTTCGAGGTGGTTCAGAGGATGAACGCGGCCCTGGACCGTCTCCTGATTGAATAAGGGTGTCGTTGGCGACTAACTGGGAATCTTACATGCTTGATCCCGTATTTCTGAGTGCCTCAGCATACGAGGGATTTTCTGTGTTTGATTCTTTAGGGGGAGTACCTTCCTATCGATATGATATGTCATCGTGGGTAGGACCTCCTCAATGGAATCTGTAATGGTGAGGACTACCATTACTGCTTGAGGCTTCACTGCATAGAGGACTTTTGTAGTGCACACCCTGGGGAGGACTTCCAAGGCGTGTCACAGTAAGGGGAGGACCTTCTGGCTGCATAGCATCGTTACGGGGAGGGCCTTCGCAACAACTTCCATCATGGTGAGGATGACCATCATGGCTTGACGTTCGATGTGCATCCTGGGGAGGACCTTCAGGACACACTGTGACAAGGGGAGGACCTTCTTGTTTCTTGGGGCCAATGCGGGGAGGACCTTCGCAATGGTGGTCGTGGTGGTGAGGACTACCATCACAGCTGTGGCAATGGAGAGGAATACCATTACTGCTGTCGTAGGGAGAATATCTGTGGGATACATCCTGGGGAGGGCCTCCAGAATGTACCACAACGAGGGGACGGCCTTCTCGTTGCTTGACGTCCCTACGGGGAGGACCTTCATTATCAGGGTGGCGAGGACTACCACCGTGATCTGATACCTAGCTGCACGGAGTGTCGTTGCATCATAACCCCTGGGGAGGACCTTTAGGGCAGGCCACGACAAGGGTAGGGCCTTCTTTTCATGATGAGACGTCACTGTGGGGAGGGCCTCCGCAGTTGCGACTATGATAGCGAGGACTACAATCATAATATGTGGTCCCACTGCATGGAGAGTTCTTGTAGTGTATACTGTGGGGAGGACCTTCAGGGTGGATTGCAGCAAGTGGAGGACCTTCTTGCTGCTCGATATTCTGGTCACGTAGATGGTTTCCATGACTTGCATCAGAAGAGGAGCTCTTGTGATCGATTGTTATATGCCCGTGGGGGAAGCCCCTGCGGGTGCTCTGGGGAGGACCTTCAGAGCTGCTGGTAGCAGCATTATAGGGAGGATCTTTGCAACTGCAACTATCACTCCCATAATATGGTAATGGGTGGGCAGGGTTTTGATCCTGCAATGTGTGATTAGCGGTGTTGGAAACCCCAGCTTCTAGCAGAGCGGAGTCATGAACCCGCTCTTTATTTTCCAGATGCCTTCGGTGCATTCGGGGTGCTTTCTTATGGGTAGTCGGGACCGTCTGTTATTGATAACGGGATTCACCTTTGGGTACCTATCTAATTGGGTCTCGTGATGTTTTTGGGATACGCCGAAAAACATCTTGACTTTTAGCAGGGATATATTCCTGCTCTGGAGCATCCACCGTGATGGACGGGTGTCCCCAGTTGGAACGAGGGAAGCTCCTCGATCTAGTTTCCCTTGCGTCATGGAATATGGCTGGAGACCCTCCTGGGTAGAATTAGGGATATAGATCTACTTTGAGGTGGCTATCTCGTCTCTTAGATGAGTCGCCTCAATTGGGGAGACGGGCTCACGGGCCCGAGTCCTTGCTATTGCCGCTGATGCAATTACACTCTGGAAAGTATGCAAGATATGATCTGGGATCGATACCTGATCCTCCATCATTTACAGGATATGTAGAGAGACATATTTGTATGGAACGGGTATGAAGGCCCATTCCGGTATCGGAGTAGGAATATCCTACTCCAGTCCTCCAGTTGTCAGTTGGTACTGAAAATTATCCTATGCCGAGGCAGGTGAACAAATATGCCCCTATGTTGAGATACACCGGTTTATCTCTTTGTTTTCTGCCACATCGTGGTGGCGGACTTTACTTGCATCCACAGGGAGTTGGCCCTACATTTGTTGCTTTCCCACCGTATCGAGTTGGTGGCCTTTGTTGGCAGGGAGACGTGCCTGCCTATTAATTTCCGCCACATCTGGATGGTGGACTTTGATGATCGCCACCATATCAGGATTGTGGGCGTCAGAAGCATCTTCTAGGAGCTGGTCCTATAGTCGTCAGGTCTCCACCACGTCAAGCTGGTGGGCTTCACATCCCTGGGCAGGGAGAGGTGCCTACCGGGTAAGTGTCGTCCTGCATGAGCAACGGGCCTGATGGAGCTCGGCGAGGATGTGCGCTAGCTCGTATGACGCCGCCATGTCTGGATGGCGGGCTCTGGAAGAGAGAACAGGTATAGGTGCTTATTCTTGGTATGTCTCCGTGGCTAGGCAGCGGAGCTCCTCCTCAGGGACCAGGGTGATGACCAGTCCCTGGTTGTACATTTTCTGCCCTCGTCGGGAAGTCTAAGGGGCCGAAGCTCGGGGAGTGTGGGCCTAAATACTTGGGGAGAAATCCTCCTTGGCGTGAGGATGTTGAGTCACGGCATGACTGTGATGATTCATTCCGGTGGGGTCCTAGGAGCAGAACCACCATTCGGCAGGGATTAATTCCTCAGCGTCGACCTCATCCGCCTCCCTAAGATAAGGGAGGTACGCATTGTCCCGTTCTGGGGACAGACTCCCGAAACGGTTTGAGACTGAAATAGGGGTCATCTAGATCTTCTTCTGTGGTTGCTATTGGGCAGAAGACTGGTGAGTTCTGGCATATTGGAGGGTGTGAATGGCCGCCTCTATTGTTGGGAGAGTACCGTTCAGGTGGTACTCTCAAATCAACACGTCTGAGACCAAGCATTGAAGATGTTGGGTGGGTTACGGGGTCCTTCATAGATGAGGATGTCTGGTCTTTGCGTTCTTGTAAGCGTGCACTTATGAGTTCCTTTTCGATTCCATTGGATCAAAGGGAGTTCTGAAGGTACCTGTAAAACATTTTAACAAATACAAACAACAAACCCGTCAAAGCAGCATCTCATGATCCCATGCATAATTAACGACCTTGCTTTTCCCTCATTGTGAGTAAAAAGGGGGAACAGGGTGGGATTAGGTTAAATCCTTCATTCTTGGTTAAATATTCAAATCGGGTTCACCATTTTTGTTTCAGGTCGATCTCGAAACACCCAATGGTTCTGTATCCGATGACACGTGGACCTGCTTTCCAAAGGCAGGTGTTCGCCAGATGGTCTGACCAACGATGCTTAAGAACTCACATTGGTCGAGAGGATGGGAAGTCGGGGTCATCTCACCCTTTTGGGGGAAATTATTTCTTATTATGGGACTCTCTTATATATTTAAGATGTATTCATATGTTCGCAAATATTTGGTTTACACCCAAGCATAGTATCCACATATTTAACCCTGGTGGGAAATGGTCAACTGGATACAGGGGTTAGGAATCATTTAGACCTGAGGTTTACCATCCCTTTTTGGATTAATGACCCCGTGAAGTTGGGACTCATTGAGGTGGTGTTGGGATTGGCGCGGTGAACCGATGTGAAGATAGTCGCATCGATCGGTTGTTGGGCTTGAACCTTATGGAGGCTTCCTACGTACCCTTCCTAGGAGACAGAGATCAAATTCCACGTAGTTCAAATGGGAGCATCGGAGAACCAACATGAAGGTGGACCCAGGGGGTCCGCTGTTGATTAGTCTTGAACCTCATGGAGGATTCATACGTATCCCTGTGGTAGGGAATCAAATTCCTATCAGTTCGCATGGGAACATCGAAGAACCGACGTGAAGGTGGACCCAGGGGGTCCACTGGTGATCGGGCTTGAACCTCATGAAGGCTTCCTACGTATCCCTGTGGTAGGGAATCAAAGTCCTTTTAGTTTGCATGGGCTTGGGACTTACGCTCTGAGGTAGCCCAGAGTGATGGATTAGGGCTTACACTCTGAGGAGGCCCATAAGAGGATTTCATGGTTGATACTTACTCTAAGCCCACGTGAGTCATGCTCGGTGTGAGAAACAAGAGGCAGTAGGGACCAGATGATCACGTCGCGAAAGGTGCGTCCATCGGAAGTGGAGTGGGGCTTACGCATGAGGGCGGCCCATAAAGTCGGGGCTTACTCCGGGATGGATGCCCATGGCAACAAAGCGTAGCAGGAGGGGAAAAGAGGTGCTCCTGTGCCTGTCACCTCTCTTGTTCCCGGGGGAAGTACCGAAGTGCATGGGGGCTTCCTTCTGATGGGTATTTTACTACCCTCCGAATAAGGGAGAAGTACCCCGGTCCCAACAATTAGAGGATCAGAAAGGGGCTCCCGAGATCATACTCCACATTACCGTGGGAATGTGAACCCAAGAATGCTTTGGAAATCTGCTCAAGGGTCGGGTCAACCCCTTTTCCCCTATTTACCATGGGTATGTGAACTCAAAACGGTGCGCTGATGCACCTGAGTGTTACACCACAAGGATCCGGTGGCTCTGGTGGAGACCTCAGCTTGGGGCTGATGAGTGGGATAGTGAGGGAGTCATGGAGGATCAGGCCAGATCAGAAGGAGTTTATGTGGCTCGAGGAATGGGCACTCCGAAGAATTTGGCAAGCCACACAGGGGTATGGGTGGTGGCTCCCTTCGCGTAGTGGAGTGCTACACGGTTGGAGAAGTTGTCTGCAAACCAGGGTGGTCCTCAGACTGATGATAATCTCGCGAACCAAGGCGGTTCATGGCTCTGGGTTCGATCCACGGACCAAGGTGGTCCGCGGAGGGTTCTATGTAGGCAGTGGAGGCTAGGGGCGGCACCGGCCGGAGGCTCTCCAGTCAGGGCTTTGCCCGCGTATAAGGGTGCTACGTGGTGTGGTGGATCAAAAAAGAGGCATAAACTCTCTGGTCCACGGGGAGTACATCCACGGAGGGACCATGGTTCGCGATTTTCTCTTCTTTTTTATTTTAAGTTCGCAGTTCACTAAGTTATCATGCATTTTTGGTTCCTTATTAGTTCGTTCCCAGGTTCATACCTGCTCTGGTTCACAAAGTGTAACTTCCAAAATCCTAAGCCTTCATTCGAAATCCTTCCACCCAAATCTGATTGATCTCTCCTCCGAATCCTCCCAATCGTCTGAATCCTCCCCTCCCTTCCCCCCTCGTTCTCCCTTTATAGAGTGGGGAAAGATATGTATCTGTGGTCACGCGGCACCTTTTGCGGAGGCCCATGACTGAAGACCTAGTTTATAGCTGACTTGGTCAATCCGCGACTCACAGTGGGCATTGAGTGCTTATCCCCCTCCCCCCCCCCCCTACGATCCTAATGGGGGGAGTGCTTCGCAGTCGCGGAGGGTTCTGCCTCCATTTCACGAACGACAGAGGAGGCGGTTCGGGCCGGCTGACACAGCTCACGGTTGGGGCGGTCCGGAATGGTGAACTGGGTTGATGCTTGTCCCACCTCATGACCATAGAAGATCTCCTCCTCCATCTCACGAATGACGACAGTTCACGGAGTAGGGATGCTTCATGGAACCGGTCGTGCGTCGTTATCTTTAGACCGGTCCGCGGACCAGTTCCTCCTTCTCCATCCATGAGTATTCTCTGAATTTTCCCAATCCTTTTAAGGGGGAATTGGGTAGAATATCCTTTGAGTTAAAGGGAATCATCATTATCTTTTTTGGATTTTTCAGGACCCTACAATCATAGAATAGTAATATTTTAGTGTACCAAAATCCATTAAATCTCTTT
Organism: Viscum album; assembly: GCA_963277665.1. Taxonomy (NCBI): domain Eukaryota; kingdom Viridiplantae; phylum Streptophyta; class Magnoliopsida; order Santalales; family Viscaceae; genus Viscum; species Viscum album. The sequence continues at coordinate 1,030,181,039 of OY728166.1, read as the reverse complement.
CAGTGATGGGTTTAGGTTTAAACACTCAAATTTCTAGGGCTAGTCCCCTTAAAATATTTAGGGATGGCACACTACCACTTAAGGGTCACTCCATTTTCCATATCACATTTCTCACTACTCTAATAGGGATACATATTTAGAATACATGCTAATATAAGACTTATCTATCTCTCTATTGATGAACTGATAGGTTCCCAATGATATTCGCACTTCTCTTTCATAGATTGGTTGCGAACTTCATTAGTATAGTAGCTTTGGTTTCTATAATGAACTAGTCTTTGAGGAATAAATTCATCATTTGGAAAGGTATAAAATAATTTTCAATCACTCTTTGTACTTTTCACTTGTTGAGAATGTACAAATATTACTTTCTCATAACTCTCCACTTTCATGCAATTCTTACTTCCATACATCTCTTAAATTTTTTACAATTGTTACCTTTATGAAACTCTTTTCTTTTCAAAGTTATGAACTTGTAAGTTCATATAAAAGAACCTATTAAAGTTATTCCTTTTCATAAAAGACATATTTCACATAAAAAATAGTTACACAAATAGTTTATTCACATAATTCACTCTCAAAACATAGTGGTTTAGGTAACTCAATTCGTAAAACTTCACATTGGGGAATTCAAATAATTTTTCTTTCAAGAACCTTATTATGTCAATTCTTCTTAATTTCTTCTTTATGGATAAGTTATTTTTATTAAAATATTTAACCTTCATGAAACTCATGAAATATTCATTCACGCAACTCCTCTTTGTGTAAGTCATGAAATATTTATTTTTTCAGGCAACTCTACTACAGAAAAATATTCCTTTGTGTGGATATTTTATTGATTCTCCTCACATTAAACTCATACTTACATGAGAATACATCCTTTTCTTGAAAATATAGTTTATCCATGTCATGATGTTCATGCAACAATTATTTTCACGAGTTTTCCCATCTTTTGTGAAAATCCTTCCTTTTCCAATTTTTATTATGGTAGTTATGAGTCACTTTGTTCATCCAACTTCTACACTTTCATAAAAAACTTTCTCCTATTATAATTTTTTATGAAACTTCTTTAAATCATTCAAAATCTTCTTATACCATTCTTTCATGTGTAAATTAAGTTCTTTATAGTCAAGGAGATCTATCAAATACTTTTCACGATACACCGGCATCTGAATGCTCGTCGTTATTGGTAAAATCCTCACAAGATTATAGCATATATATTGTCATGGAAATGTCTTCAATAATGTAATATTCCAACACTTATAGTGTTATACTCCCTAAAGATCCATTGGGATGATTCGACCCACTTATACATAGAATAATCATGATAGACATTTTAGGTTTTCACCAATCATCATGAAATTTCCCGTTATAGTTCTCCTACATAGTAACACAAATTATCATATTGGATGTCATCATTACCTTTATAGGTAATTATAATTCCTCAAAAAAACTTTTGATATAGTGAATAATAAATCCAAAAAAAATCCAACATGCCATGTCTAGGTTGTCACTGAATCCAGCACTATAAAAAAATCCAACATTGTTCCATTGATAATAATTGGATTCCAATAGTATCTAAGACTCTTTGGTATTTGATGTGACTACTTATAAGGTTTTAATTAAAATAAACCCTTTCATACAATCTCTTATGGCCAAAATTCTCTATTTCATTACCATACACCCTTCAATCTTAAATCATTTCTTGTGGAGATTATTATCTCGGTCAAGGAGACTAATGTACTAAAAAATGGTTATTTCCAAAATAATATTAATTATTTCATTATTTTTAGTAGATTTTGTGTTATTGGAAACTTCAAACCACTAATTATAACACTTGATGTTTATTGGAAACAGTGTATCCAAAATTGGATTGAAATCAACTCAGATTGTGATTCCAATGGAAGCCCCAGTCACTCAGGATGTGATGTTGTCTTCTATAACTGAAAAGGGAATTTTCTTGGATGATTATGTTGTACATGTGTATTGACATCATCTCTTGAAGACGAAATTCTTAGAGTCATCAATGAGGTCTCTTTTTATAGATCTAGATATTTGACCAAATCATGGCTTGAAAGTGATTCCAATACTATTTTTAAAGACATTATAAATGGTATGATGCATCTCTCTTGGATTATCACTACTCGATGGATGGGATGTATGGTCTTTCTCACTAGCATGAATTTCATTATCACACAATTTTATCAGGAGGAAATTTATGTGGCAAATGGGATCACTAAAAAATGAATTTTCATAGATCTCACTTGGTTAGATGATCTCCCTTTTTATTTTCTTTATATATATATATAAGATAAATTTTAAATTCCCTTTCTTTATACTCTTTTAATACCTTATTTTCTTAATAAATTTTCTGGGATACATTGGCTAAGGAATCTCCCTTTAATATATTTAAGAAATATGAATTTGGAGTGTAGAATATATCTTCTAAAAGATGCTTCGTATGGGTTAGTTAGATAATATCTTAACCATCCATTCATTAATCATCAAATATAGAGTGGAATTATTAATAAACTGATATTACCTTGTACACATCAAAGTTATGATTTTAGTAAATGGAATATCATTAATGATCCTTAAGAATTTCAAGTCTCGCATTACTCCTTTTGAGAACTGCTTTGAAAATAAAAAAATTAACACCTAATTGTATGACAAATAAAATGATTATTGGATGTCATTTATGTTTTAATATGGAATAAATATATCTTTTTAAAAATTCATGAATTTAGATGAAAACTATTTGTTAAGGATTATTTTTTACGATGAACTTGCATAAAATAAACACAAAGTCTATCTCATTTAATTATCCTAAAGGTTTATCAATATATTATTTAAATACCTAAGATATATTAGTATTAGTAAGGAGAAAGACAATATTTATATTTGATGGTGTGCATCTCTAATTGAGCCTTATAACATTTCCAAGTCCTACATTACTCCTTTTGAGATAGGCTTTTCAAATAGTTACATTAATACTTAATTTTATGTCAACTAAAATGATGATTGGATGTCATATATGTTTTAATATGAAAGAAATATTTTTTTTCATAGATTAATGAGTCTAGAGGATAACTATTTATTAAGGATTATTTTTTTACAATGAACTTGCATCAAATAAAGACAAAGTGTATCTCATTTAATTACCCTAAAGGTTACTCAGGATATCAAATAAATACCTAAGATATATTAGTATTTGTTTTTAGAAAGACTATATATATATTTTAGGGTTCACAACTCTTATTTAGATAGTGGGGGGAAATTACACTTCAAATTAAGGCTCGAGATGCACATGAGTTGGGATAGAAACATGAGCTCTAAAAAGACTTAGTGGGAGGATTTTTTCAAGAGATGCATACTAGATATGAAATATAAAACCAAAAATATATGGTTTTATAATCATTTCTTGAGTTGATATATTATTCATTGAGAATAATAAATACTTATACTATAAAAAAGTGGTTAATGGAAATAATCTAAAGTCTCCAATTTGATAAGAATTCTGAAATGGATTCTATATACCAAAATCCAACTCTATATTTTTGTGGTTCCTCTAATTAATATAAAACACTATTGGTGGGTATTTTAAGAAGAAACTTGAAATATATTGTAAATTTACTACCTATAAGACATTATTTGTTGTTAAATGTTTTAATAAATGTCAAGGCATTTACTACATTGAAACATTTTCACTGATCGGCATGCTAAAATACATTATAATTCTACTTTACATAGCAGCCTTCCATGATTATGAATTTTGAAAAATTAATATCAAGAATAATTTTATTATTGTAAAAATTATAGAATATGTTCATATGATACAACCATAAGGGTTTGTGACACCAAATGATGTTAATAAAGTATGGAAGTTATGGAGATCCATTTATGGTTTGAAGTATGCATCAAGATCATAGAATATTCATTTTGATGTAGCCATGTGATAGTTTGGTTTTACTAAGAATGAAATTGATCTCCATGTCTCTAAGAGGTTAGTGGGAGCATTGTATTTTTCTATGGAAAATATGTTAATAATATATGGATAACAAATATTAATCTTATATTAAGTTAAGAATACATTTAGAAAAAATATTTCATAAATGATGACTTAATGTAGCGACCCAAGTTCTAGAGAAAAATATCTAATAAGATAGATTTATAGGTTTAATTAGATCAATTAATAGTACATACATTGAAAATGTAGTGAAAAATAAAAATATAAAACAATTAAAGAGATAATTCATACCTATGTTATGTTGGAAAAAATATCTCGAAGTTAATTTGTTATGGCATGATAGGATATTAAGATCATGGGTAGAACTCAATATGCTTATGTAATGGAATCAATCATATATTACATGATTTGTATTGAAATTTGATATTTCTTAGAAATAAATAATAATAGGAAAATATTAATCAAAACATGGAGAAATGTATATAGTGTTACTAAAAAGTATCCAATAGTACATGAGAAAGTACAAAGGACAAGTTCCTGGTACTTGGAGAAAAGGTAATTCTAGTTATTGAGGAGACACTAAACTAGTCCTAATATATATCAATTTGATATAAAATAAAAGTTTAGATAAATATATTATCAAGTTAAGCTTGTGAAAATCAATGGTATCCAAAATATACATATACTTAGTGTGATGTAACTTTTAATGTAGTTGAAGAAGTAGTATAAAATATGCAACGATTTGTTCCTGATCATTGGATTGTACCAATATAGTAAAGTAATATCACAATATATATTATTATAATATTTTTACTATGATACTATAAAATATTTCAATTTTATGATATAATTAAAAAGATAAATACTCAGGGATATCACCTCTTAAGAGTCTTAATCAAAGAGGAAAAGTTGTGGTAATAAGAGTAGCCACCAATAAAAATGAGGCAGTCCCAAAAACCACAGTTATACCTCATCAAGATCATAAATATCATGCGATAGCTAATTAATTGAAAAAATTTTGGGATTGTATCAGGTGTATGTGGGAGTTTTTTGGAGTTTGTGTAATGTTTCATGACCTCATGTTCCGTTCTTTTGCTGATTTTAGTGGTTGGAGGTTTTCAGGGGAGGTTTTGGGAGTTCTTGGTCTAAGATGGAGGTGAAGTATAGTTTATATATGAAATACATGTCATGTAAGTATATTAAATAGCATTAAAGTTGGTTTCATAGCTTATATAGGGATAGTTCATGATGTGTAAGTTTTTGGGGGTAAATAATAAAATGGCGATGTGTTTTTCAGAGGAACTTGGAATCCCAGGACTATATTATGTAAAAGGGAATTACACGTCATGTAATTCCCAATTTTTTTGTAGTTTTAATGGTTTAAACCTCTCAGGTTTTCTCTAAACCCTATGGCTATTGGATCTTCTATCATTCCAGACATCCGATGACCTTATCCTTCCATGTTTGGATCCTTTTGGTGAGGATCGATCTTTGGAATTTTTTCTTCGATCCATGGTGAGTTTTCCTCTCATTCTCATCCAATCCCTTCCATTATTCTTTTGGGATTCACTATAGTGATGTTTCTTTGGTTTGGGGTGTGTGCTAGTTTGCATTTTAATGGTCTTTGGTTGTGGTGTAGGTTGATCTACGGTTCCTCGTGGTGTGGTTGTGGTTTGTGGGCGTTCTTCTTCGCCTTGTGGTGCGCAGTGAGTCGAAAAATCTTATTTGAGGTAGAGTTTCCCTCATTTATCTTTTTTTTTGTATCATAAAAAAGGGATTTTCTTTTTTTTACCTATGGTTTATCATTTTGTTGGATTAATTAAAGATAAATAATTGGTTAAATTGAAATTTAAGGGTAAAGGGGTTTGTTTTTTATGTTTTTGTGGCTTCGATATTATTATGATATTGTGTATTGTATGGGTATGATTCCCCAATGAAAATCGTGTCCATTAGGGGATTTTTTTGCGCTATATATTTGCACTTTTATTTTTGTTTGGGTTGTGATCATTTGGTGTCACCCTGAAATTGAAATTTTCTAACCCCATATATTTGGGTAATAAAATGGTTTCCTCTGGATTGTGACTTCAATGATAACACCCCAGATAAATAAAGTGGAATGTGATAAAAACTTTTTTTAAATCTTTAAAATGATCTTGATGTGTTTTAATGTGTGTATCCATGATTTTGGTATGGAAATGTGTGGTTGGGTCTTGTGGGGATGATGTTTTGTGGGCCATGATTTTGGGGCGGTGAGGCGATGGTTGTTTGGTTGTGCTTTTGGGGTATTAGGGTGTGTTTGTTGGGGATTATGGGTTGGTTGTGATATAAGGTTTCTTTTTACTAAATTACTGAGTATTGATGGAATAAATTAATGTTTAATAATGTTTTAAATGTCATGGGTTGTTTTGGTTAATGGGATAAAAATGGTTAATGAATAATTAAATGGTGGGTTGTGTGGTTGAACATGGTTGATGATAAATAATGAATAGAATGAGATTATTAAATATAATTGTTTGGAAATGTGAAATGGGTTTTGTTGCTTGATGTGTGGTGTTATGAATTAATAGGTAACAGCAAAGTGGGGAGGTTATGGGTTGGTTATTGATTTGTTTGTAAACCCATAGGTCGTGATTGTGTGCTTTTCTCTATATATATGTTTACACTATATATTCTTTTGATTTCTATATGCACCCCACCCAAAATGAGAACTATATTCTGAACACCCACATAGTAATGTGGGGGTGTCTTTCCCGACATCCCAGTGGGAGGATAGGTGGTTGGCCACCCGCTCTTCTCTTCTCCCTCTTCCAGGCAAGGATGGCCCAAGATTCTTTGGTAATGTTATGATGTGGTGTCTCAGGTGTCTTTGGGATGAGTTGTGATTTGAATTCCTTGGTGTCTTTGTGATGATATGAGATGTGATGTGATGTGATTTGATGTGATGTGATGTGATGTGATGTGATGTGATGTGATGTGATGTGATGTGATGTGATGTGATGTGATGTGATGTGATGTGATGTGATGTGATGTGATGTGATGTGATGTGATGTGATGTGATGTGATGTGATGTGATGTGATGTGATGTGATGTGATGTGATGTGATGTGATGTGATGTGATGTGATGTGATGTGATGTGATGTGATGTGATGTGATGTGATGTGATGTGATGTGATGTGATGTGATGTGATGTGATGTGATGTGATGTGATGTGATGTGATGTGATGTGATGTGATGTGATCTAATGTGATGTGATGTGATGTGATGTGATGTGATGTGCTATAGTTTGTGGACCATGTGTGTGTGGGTGGGATATATTGTGGTGTGTGGTCCAGGTGTGTGTGGGAAGGATGTGATGTTGTATGTGACCTATGTGTCTGGGGGGATGTGAAGTGGTATATTCCAAAGAGGTGGTAGCACTAGGACGTCTGTCGTTGGGGTGTGAGAGTGGATAATCAGTGGTAAAGTGGTGTGAGGTACCCTATGATTGATGTTATATAATTTATATTATATTAATTAGATTGCATTATTTTGTGAGAGTGCCTTTGTGAGTTTGGGATGGTTATTACACCTTTATAGGTGTTGGTTGGTCTTCTGTTTTCTCAAAAGTTCATTAGTATACTTCCTTCACATGTACACAAGAGACTTTATTTTTCTTACTGGGTATATTTGTATACTCACCCTGTTTCTATAAAACTGTTTTCTGGTTTCTAGGAGGATTATTGGGACCATTATGGGCATTACTAGCTCAAACATTGGGATAGTTTTCATTTCACTATTTAGTTTTATTTTGGGTATTTACCCTTGTAAACTTTTATCTGAAATAGTTCTTTTTACACATGCATTATGGGATGGTTCTTTTGGTTTTCTTATATTCATGTCTTGGAGTTGTTTGTGGATGATTCATCTTATCTCTTGATCATGTTTCCTTATAAATGGTAATGCCTCCCATATTGTGAGATTTGTACACACTTGGTGCCAGTCACCAACTCGAGTCCTAGTGAAGGTGGGACTCGGGGGGTCCTTATCTATCTCCCCTCATTACGGTATCTATAGAGAGAGGGGGTCATCATAGTGTGGTATCAGAGCTGATGGTTGAGAGATAGGATGGATTTTGGAGTTAGGAACGATAAGGTTTGCAAGGGTTGGTATAGAAGTAGTGTCAGTTGACCTTGGTACATGACATAGGACAGGGATACCGGCTAGGACATAGAATTTTATGGCCCCCCATGATTCAGTTCACAGCCTTTGATCTTATCAAACTTCCAAGTGAGATGGACCTACTTGAAGGGTAGAGGACTAGGAGAGGTACATGCATCATAATGACTTCTGTTTCTGTTTTAATTGGGTTGTTTTAGGAAGGTTAAAATGGTGAAATAAATAAAATGATTTAAAATTAATCTTAATGAAATTCCACACTATTGTGCTTAGGAAGTTATTTTTTACGTTTCATCTAGGGATCATGTTTACCATGCACATGTGTCTTAAGGAGTTGAGGTTCGATAGGTTGATCTGGTTGATCGTCGTAGGGATGATTCAGTTGAGGAGGAGGATCAGTGGTAGAGGATGTTGCATGCTTTCCAGTGGCAGACTTTGGGGATGTACAAGGGTAGTATTTTATATGTGTATATAGAGAGATGATTGGAGGAGCTTGAGATAGCTTTTAGTTTGATTCCATCCCCAAAAAAGTACTGAGTCCCTTTAGATGTCAGTAATATGTTAGGAGATGTACGTTAGTGGTGGATGTTGTATCTAGGAGAGAAGGAGGAGGAAGAAGTTTTTTTGGTCGACGTCCATAAGGAGTTCTGATAAGAGTTCCTTTCATCAACCATGAAGGAAGTGAAGAAGAAAGAACTTATTTCTCTTCATCAAGTGAGCATGTTAGTGTGGAATTTGGGAATCAAGTTTAAGGAACTTCTTCATTTTTTCCCAAATATTTTTCTATCTGATGAGTCTCGTGTGAGGTGTCTTAAGGAGACATTTCATCCTTCTATCCAGTATGAAATTACTCCTTTTTCATTTCCAACATACCTAGAGGTTTAGATGAAGGTATAGGTGATCGAATTAATGCAGTCGCGATGAGGTTTTCCACCAAAAGGAAACCAAAAAGGTTCCTCGAGGGGCAGAGTTATCAGTGGAAGGTCTCAGGTGCTAGGACCTTCGAGGTTTCAACCAGTTGGGAGTCGACCTTGCTAGATTCCCTTTCAACCTTATAGTTTTCATGACTTTAATGTGGGTTTGAGGTTGATGTGTTTCTTTTATGGGTTTTATATATGTCTTCATAATCATTTTTCATTTGTTTCTCGAGCTCAGTTTGGTGGAGTTGGATGGATTTAGCACTGATCTCAATAGCAGTTTCTAGTGAGGTTTTTTCAATAGCAAGGGCAGCAGGCTTATACTTTGTTGAGGGGATATGGAGTAGGTAGAGGCCAGAATCAGGATATTCTTTATGTTAAGGTACCGCAACCCAGGTGTTCTCTTAGAGGTGGTCGTCAGCAGAGAGGTAGAGGATTTGGGCATGGTCAATTGTACGTATAGAAGGTAGCAGTTCCAAAGGGGCTCTAGATCATCAGAGGTACGATCAGTTTTATTAGTACTCTTGTTTGTGCCTTATTTGATTTTGGATATTTGCACTCCTTTTTCCCTTTATCTATACCATAATTTGGGATAATACGTAGAGAGGCTTTTCATACCCCTGGTGTTGACTCGTCAGTCAGAGGCCAGACCATCTTGTTTAATGTGTGCTGAGGGTGTAGACTGGTGATGGGGTTGCATCAATCTCATAGGGATATATTATTTCTACAGATGCATTCATATGAGTTTATCCTCAGAATTGATATGTTGTATTCTATATGTTATATTATCAACTACTTCCAGAGGAGAGTCATGTTTTCATATATGGATGGTCAGCGTATGGTTTTCTTCAATGAGCAGAGTTTTTCAGGTGGGAAGTTGGTGTGTGGAACTCCTTGTTTCAATATTGTATGATTTATTGGTGGAATTAGTAGACATTGTGATTTTAGAGGTTCCTAGGGTCATTGGGGAGTTCCTGGATGATTTTCCTGAGCAGGTTGTGATGTTATCCCCTCGACTTGATGTTGAGTTCAGAATAGACTTGTAGACTGGTGCTTCTCCGATTTTGATGGATCCTTATCAGATAGAACCTTATGAGTTGTGGGAGTTAAGGATTTAGATAGATGATCTAATGTATAGGGTTTTATCTAGACTAGTGTGTTATCATGGGGTTCTCCAGTATTGTTCTCTAAGAAGGTGGATGGTAGTTTGAGGTTGTATATATACTACCGAAGGTTGAATCAGGTGATGTTACATAATTTTTACCCTCTTCCAAGGATAGATGATCTTTTTGACCAGCTTATAGGGGTGATTTGGTTTTCTAAGATCAATCTACGGTCTGGATATCACCTATTGATGGTGAATACAGATACAGGTATGGACAAGTTGAGTTTTTAGTCATGCCATTTGGTGTTACAAACACACCAGCTATGTTCATCGGGATTATGAACTCTATGTTCTATGAGTTACTTGATCAGTTCTTCATCATATTAATCGATGATATCTTGATCTAATAGAATTTAGAGGAGGAACATTATAAGAATATCATAACTATCTTGCATGTTTCAACACCACCAGCTTTATGGAAAGTTTTCCAAGTGTATATTCTGGATGTGAGAAGTAAAATTCCATGGGCATGTGGTGTCTTAGCAGGGTGTGGCAGTTAACCCATCAAAGTTTGAAGTAGTTTTTTCTTGGGTATCACCCAATTATGTGTCATAGGTTCATATTTTTCATAGTCTTACATGATATTATTGGATATTTGTGACCAATTTATCTCGATTTTTATCCTCATTGACATCTTTGACTAGGAAAGACTAAGATTTTGTGTCGAGTGATCAATTTCAGACAATATTAGGTTACCTGAATGGAAAGTTTCTTAGTTCTCCAGTGCTCTAGTTGCCTGAGGAAGGGGTGTTTTTTGAGGTGTTTTTTGACGCTTCCAATTTGGTATTGGGATGTGTACTAATTATATATAAAATTAGGCTTAAAATACATGGATATTATATCATTTTAGATGAATATTCAGTACATTACAAAAATAAATTCTGGAGGACCATAATAGTTTAGTGTCTTTGGAAACTTGGAAACAAAATCTGCTATCCATGTGAAAGATCTTCAACATCTCCCATAAAGATCTCCACCTTTAGTAAATCTTCCTAAAACCTTTCTTCATAACCTGGGGAAAGGAAACATAATAAAGGGGTTATCTCAGATGCTCAGTAAGGGTAAATAAAGGAAATTTTTAAGAATAACATGAACAAAAGGGTATGGAACTTGAGCATAAAATTTGAAGATTATACCCTACATATTAGAGATCGTAATAAATATTGGATGTTCATAAGACATTAATCATAATGAAATAAATAACATAATCAAAGAAATCATAACATAGGAATAAAACAGAAAATTGTGGAAAAAACATATAAAAACCCAATGTCAAGGCATACTATCATGACCTTTATAGCATGTTAGGCTTAGGTTAATCACCCATTTACCTACTTCGGGCTTAGGATTCCCGCTCATTTACCCTCTTATTTTGGGCTTGGCGTGTCCTCCCATGTACCCTCTTGTTTCAGTCTTGGGATGTCCTCCTGTTTACCCTATTGTTTTGGTATTGTTATGTCATCACATTTACCCTATTGTTTCAGGCTTGGGATGTCCTCTCATTTACCCTCTTATTTAAAGCTTGGGATATCCTCCTATGTACACTTTGATCTCATAAAACATTTATCATTACCCAATTCATTAGAGGGAGATATAGGTCCCACCCATCTCATAATGAAATCATACATACATGTGACACAAAATATTAAATAATCATATTATCACCTATGAAATTAAATGGCTATCATAAACATGTAATCATATCACAACCTATATAAAAGATACAAGTTTCATAATAATTTAATCAAAAACATAACCTATAAAAGAAAAATAGATTTCATAAACATATAACTTGTGAAAGAGAAAAGTGTTTCATAAAGACCATGACATAAACCATAAACCATTCAGATAAATAATGTGAATGGAACCTTTAGATAGTTTTCAAGAAAGGCATGATTAACATCAGTGGATGTCATCTTAGATGGAAAATAATTTTAAAATATCTTTCAAAAAGACCTTTGGAAGAAAATATACCTTCTTCTTTGAAAAGGGATTTTTAAAAACATAAATCATTTTGGACACCTTTTTTTGATAAAGATTATAAAGAATGCTTGAAAACATTTTGAAAATAATTTTACTTGAAAACTTATAAAATAAGCTTTAAAATATTTTGAAGATTATTATCCTTGAAAACTTATAAAATAGATTGAAAACATTTTCAAAACATTTTTCTTTGATAATAATTTGAGATAATGAATTTCCAAAATATTAGGAAAACATTTTATTTTTTAAAAGAAAATAAATTTTTAATATTATAAAGAAATCTTCAAGGGAATGTCGGTTATGAAAGCAGATAAACCCAAAAATGCCGAACTTTCCTTTTACACTGTAAAAAGTTTATAAAGGTGCCTCGATTGGAAAATGATAAAAGATTCCTTATTAAAAACCCTTTTTGTTTAAAAATTATAAACATGGGTAAAAATTTCTTTTAATGATCATAGGATAATAATAGAACATTTCTTGTAAACCTTTTAGAATACATGGTTTTAAATGAACACAGATTTCCGACCAAAGAGAGAGGTAAAGTCGGACTTTATTAAAAACAATTTCTTACGTACTAAAGAGAGAAAAAATAGTACCAATACATGAATAAATCATTAATAACTAGAGTAGAATAAAATTCTTGAGTGTTCTTGAGATATGGATCTTAATATTTCATCAAATAAATCATAATCATAAACAATCCTGAGAAGTTATGAGATTATTTCAATAAACTCTTATAACTTAGTAACTTTTAACCATGAAACCCATGTAAGAAAATGAAATTACATGAAGCGTAAAATATAATTAAAGGAATTAGATTCATTATATAACATTTCAAGGATGTTTTATACCCCTCATACAAATATAGGTGCATAACATGGCATGTGTCTCAAAGAAGACAAATTGAGACAAAAATTACATTACCGATTAGGTAACTTTTGAAACATAAACCACATGATAAAAAGATCATAAAATGGTTATTTAAATACCAATATATTTAATTATAAGAGGAATTTAATACATTAATAGGTAGTACATACACCACACAAAATAAGTGAATGGTGAATAAAGCATGTATCTCACAGAAATAAGGAGTAAGATTAAATTCCCTTACCTTATGTCTTGAATCTCATTGTACTCATTAAAAACTCTTATATAATAAATATAAATTTATTTTAAATCTATCACAGAACCATATCCTAACTTCTAATACCATACATGGTTTGATTATGGATTTATATCATCTTTTTGTTAATAATTCTATTTTAAGGTTTCACTTCGTGTAATATCCAATTTTTTTTCCGCATATGTCTTAATTTTTTATATATTTGGTCCTTATATTTATATCATAATCTATAAAATGTAAATAATTATATAAATATAATTTATATTTGGTATATTTTTATTATAATAATCCATATAATATATAAGTATCAAACGAAATACACCGTTCATGGAGATGGTAAGTCGTACGTACGCATGAACGCTATTTCTGTTTAATTTTCATATTAAAAGAAAGAAATTATATATATATATATATAATTATTATAGTATCTTTATTATATCAAATATATCATATATATTCACTAAAACCATACTTAATACATTCCATATAGTGTATGAATGAATCACATCGTTTTGAGGGGGTGGTAGACCACACTTCCTCAAACAAAATTATCATATTAACACCAAATGGAAAGTATAAAGATATGTGTTGGAAAATAATTACAGAACATTAAAGAAATAATAAATATTATATATAAAATATATAAACATATTGTTCATCATAATTTCTACAATTATTGTTTAGTGAGGTGGTAGTCTATCGTACACGTAAACAGTATGTTCATTCCCCATTAGATGTAAGTGTGTGTAAGTTTAGGTATAATGCTTAGAATAAAAACATCCTAGTATATTTAGTATACTATTTTTGTTATAAGATCATGTAATAAGATTATTTTAGGTAGTAGGGAAAGAAAATAAAATAAAGGATTTTGAGGGAGGTTGTTACCTCTTAATCGAGTAACTCTTTTTGAATTACACCAAAGGGTTTCCTTGTGTAACGTCCTAGTTCTGGGTGCCACCCAAAGGTTCCCCACATCCAGTTGGTCACATGACCTCAAGAAAATTTCCCCAAACACCAGAGGCTTCCAACTAGAGGTGAGGTCCAAGGTCTAATAATGGGGAAACTATGCCCTCGTTGGCAGAGTATACACAGCCGAATAACAAAAAGTAAATAGTAGCGAAAGCAGTAATACCATACAATAGAAGTAGATAGTGGAAGAATGATAGAAAATAATCAATTAGAGAATATATATAAATGATTCATGTTACATGTATCTAATAAAGCAATCAAACAAGTCACGATTCTGAAAATACAATACTAAAACCAAAGTTCATAAAAGCAGTAACTCCAATAGCATCATTAGCCTCAGATTGGTCTCATGCTCACATGCTTCAATAGGAATCAAGTACCTGTTGAAGAAGGGAACTTTAAATTATCTATACCTAAAACCATATAATATTTTTAGGTCCAAAATCATGACCCAAATAGGGTTTGAGACAAATCCCAATAGGCAACCCAAAAAATATTTGTGCCTAACTGTCTGTGAATATATATAGAAATCAATATTCAAAATGAAGCAATAAACTAGGAAGTAATCAAAAGTAAACAATACTATAGTTTCTAATTACATTCATTTACATTTATTAATAATTCAATCCATTGAATAATGTAACCTTAGGATCTAGCCTAAGCTTTTTATCCCCTTGTAAAAAAATAACAAACAGACGTCTCAAAATACCATCCAAACAAACAATTAAGACCAATTCCAAGCTTGTGCTTTAGCTTATAAGGCTCATCACATTCATCAAACATTAAAAATAAATACTCTAGGAAAGTTATCATAGTATAACCTCTCTGGTTTAACATATCCTCACTTCAATAAATAATGACCCTCTAGAAAATCTTACATAGTCTAACCCCTTTGGTCTCACATAGCACTAATCATTAACAAACGACCACCTGGGTAGCTCTCATGATTAATAACACTTGGTATTATTAGAAAAAATAAATTATAATGACCACCTTTCATCTCTCACAGTCAATTCCCTAAGGTCCAATATTCATTTAATAATAACCCTCTGGGTAGCTCTCAAAGTCTAACCCCTTTGTTTTATGACCACCCAACAGCTCTCACAGTCAATACCTCTGAGTCAACATAACAACAATTATACATAAATTACCCTACCTCAAGAATATCTCACAGTAAAATTCCTTTTAGTCATACTTTTTCAACGTGAATCACATGCATCTCAAATAAACAATAACTCCATCCTAACAAAACGGGGCATGGAAAGAAAAACAAGCCTATTAGGCATTCTAGACCAAACAGCCATAATCAATCAAACATGGAAAACACACCCATAATCAAGGTATTAAACCATACGCCTAATCAATAACCCTTTCTCAATCAAACAAACCAGAGCAGATTTTAAATAGGGTTAAATTCCAAAACACGCAATACCCCAAACATGGGTATTCGGCACTTTAAGCATATATAATCCAAATACAATCAAAGAAAGGAAAAAACCACCAACCTTTATGTTGTAATATGAACACTCTTGAATGTAGACCCTTGAATTGGCCTAGAATGACATAGATATAAAAAAGGGGAAAAATGTTCAACCCTTGATAACTCACGAAAGAGGAGGAATCAGGAAGAGAAGATCAAGAATAAGGAAGAACTAATCGGTGGGATTCCAACACACCCTTCGGAGTTTGGATCGGACCTTGGATGTAGAATCGATGTCTCATACTTTGATCGTCGCCCCCAGTCACTCCTAGACAGACCAAGGTTAGAAGAAGAATGACCTGTAAATGAGACCAGGCCCTGCTCCGATATATCAATTAAAAATAAAAGTACACGGTGTGTTATTTAAAGATACACACCATGTATAGGCCTTTACTGAGTTATTCCTTAAGAATACCATCCACATCATCAAACGGCTATGTACGTAGCCTTGACATGGTCAAAACACGGTCTGGATGCAGTGCCAGAGTACACAGTATGTACAAGGAAGTACACAACATGTAATTCAAAAAAAATACTTCTTCTAATTTTCATCAAAAATAGCCTGAAATAAAGATCCATACCTGAAATTAAGATCTGGTTTCTTATAAGATTCCCCCATTAAAGAAATTTGTCCCTGAATTTCCCTTCCAAGGGTGTTGAAGAAGAAACTTCAAACAACTCTGTCCACTGTGATTGTACGTTGGCCTCCCTCTCCTAAGTCTCATCCTATAATCACCCATGCTGCCATAGAACCCATACCAGAGGAATAGACTGGCCATGAAGAACCTTCGTGTTGTGATCCACAATCCGAACAGGGTGCTCCTCGAAGGATGCATCCACCTCCAACTCAACCTCCTCAGGTTGAAAAACTTGAGATGGGTCTAAAAATTAATGTCGTAGATGAGAAACATGAAAGATGTCATGCATATCCTGGTACCCATGAGGTAACTGAAACTGATAGGCAACTATCCTGACTCTCTCTAAAATCTCAAATGGCCTAACATATCTTAGTGATAGCTTCCCTTGTCTCTTAATACTCCTGTGTCCCAACCTCGGTGTGACACGTAAGAAAACCTGATCTCCAACCTCAAACTCCAAAGGTCATCTATATCGATCAGCATATGATTTATGCCACGACTATGTAGTAGATATCCTCTTCTGAATCAACTCCACCTACTCGGTGGTCTCCGGGACAAGATGAGGTCCCAAAATAACTTCCTCTCCTGCCTCCAACCAACATAGGGGTGATCAGCATGGCCTACCGTACAAATCCTCATAAGGATACCTCTGAATCATTGCCTAAAAATTATTATTATAGTCAAACTCCACTAGTGGTATGTGTCTCTTTCAAGATCCCCCGAAATCAAAGATGCATGCTCGAAGCATGTCCTCCAAAACCTGAATCATGTGCTCAGACTGACCATCTGTCTGGGGATGGTAAGTTTTACTCAGAAGTACCTGTGTACCCAATGCCCTCTATAGTCCCTACCAAACACGAGAAGTAAACCAGGCATCCTTGTCTGAAAAAATATAGTGTGGAACCCCATGAAAACATACAATATCTCGAATTTACAAGCTTCCAAGCTTGTCAACACTGAAGGTTTTCTTAATTAGTAAGAAGTGTGAAACCTTGGTGAGTCTTTCAACAAAAACCCAGACCGCATCATTCCCTCGAGGCGACCTCGGTAAACCCATCACAAAATCCATCATGACATCATTCCACTTCCACTCGGGAATGGGTAACTACTATAAAAGCCTTGTTGTTCACTGATGCTCCTCCTTCACCTACTGAAAGGTGGAACATCTTATAACAAAACCAGCAACATCCATCTTCATGCCTGACCACTAATATTGATGGTGTAGATCTCGATACATCTTGGTGACACCAGGATGAACTACCCAAACTGAAGAATGAAAATATTGCATCATCTCCTTATGCATGTCTGATGATACCCATATGTGTCCCAAAAAATTCAAGACATCAACTTCACCTATGACCCACCCAGAATTAGGGTCCTCACATGACACACTCTCCTGTAGGACTCGACCTTCAGAATCTGATAGTTACCTCATTAACACTCGATATAGTAGAGTAGAGGTAACAATTATAGAAGAAATAAACATCTTCCCCTATCTATCATCCACCTCCAAATTCATCTCATAGAATAGAACCATAAACTGCCACTCACTACTGGCCTCCTGAACTGCCTATATCTGAGTCCTCCTTCTCAACGTATCAGCCACTACATTGTCTTTCCTAGGAATGTAGTTAAGTTCAAATTCAATGTACTAAAGGTACTCAACCCACCTTCATTTTATCAAATTCAGATCATGTTGAGTAAAGATATACTTGAGACTTTTGTGGTTAGTGTATACCGCAAAATTCTCTCCCAAAAGATAGTGTCTTCAACAACATAAAGCATGAACAACTGCAGCTAACTAAAGATCGTGTGTCAGTTAGTTTCTCTCATGTGGACTCAAATATAAAGACCCTTAGGAAATGACTCCTTCCCATTTCATAAGCACTGCTCCTAGCCCGATACCAGATGCATCGTAGTAAATGGTGTAGCTCTTTCCTAGATCTAGAAAAATCAGTATTGGTGCTGAATTCAATCTTCCTTTTATCTTTTAAATGGCTGAATCGTAGGAATTTTTCCACAAGTAATTCAAAACCTTCTTAGTTAGGTCGGTCAATGGAACTACTAAGTGTGAAAAGTCCTATATAAAGAGACTGTAGTAAACAGAAAGCCCCAAAAAACTCCACACCTCAAAGACGTTCTTCAACTACTCCCAGGAAACTACTGCTCTCACTTTCTCTGGGTTTATTGATACTCCTATCTCTAAGATAACATGACCCAAGAAGTTGATCTGATCCATCCAAAAGTGGCATTTTGATATCTTATCATATAACTGATACTCTCTCAGTGTACAAAAAATAATCTCAATATAGATGGCATGGTCGTGTAGAGTGTATGAGTACACCAAGATATCATCCACGAATACTACCACAAAAGAATATAAGTAAGGATGGAACACTCGGTTCATCAGTGCCATGAAAATTTTCAGCACGCTAATGAGACAGAATGGCATAACCAAAAACTCATATAGACCATACCTGCTCTGAAAGGCTGTAAGAGGTATATATGATGGTCTAACGCGCAACTGATGATAATAATATCTCAATTCAATCTTTGAGAATACCCAGCCTCCTAGAAGCTGATCAAAGAGATCATCATTCCTTAGTAAGGGATGTCAGTTCTTGATTGTCAACTGGTTCAGCTTCCAATAATCCACACAAATGCTGAGGGTACCATCTACCTTCTTCAAAAATAGGAAAGGCAAACCCCAAGGAGAAGTATTGGGTTGGATGAAACCCTTTTCCTGAAACTATTCTAACTATTTCTTGGGCTCCTATAACTCTGGTGTAGTCATCTTATAAGGAGGAATGGACACCATTGCCACTCCTGGAACAAGATCAATAGATAAATCTACCTCTCTCTCTCTGGAGATAAACCTAAACATTCATATGGAAAGAAATCCCTCAAACGATCCACCACTGGAGGAAAGTCAGTCTATGAATTTCCCTAGTCATATAGATATAAACTAGAAATTTGGGCGGTAATTCCTCCCAACCCGTGATGCTCGAGTCCAGCTCTTCTCACCTAGACATCCCATTCACCCTTGTGTAGAAAAGACCCACCCTCTGGTGATGTGAAACTCACCCTGTAGTGATAGAAGTCAACAAAGGCCTAAAAGGAGACTAACCAGTCTATTCTAAGAATGAAATCGATGAATTTGATATCTATGACATAGAGGTCCCATAAGAAGTGACACCCACCAACCTCAAGAGGGAACTCCTTTCACTAACATACACTAGTCATCCTAATCCCCAATGGAGTGTCCAGTGTCATAAAATCCTCAAGAAGTAAGGATACAGAGCCCGAGGCTCTCCACAAAAGAAACAAATATGAAACTATGGGAAGCCCCTATATCAAAAAGAGAAGAAGCTAAAACTGAGGAAACTATAATCATACCTCTAACCGTAGAGGATCTGGGATCCCACTCGTACTGGGTCTGGTCCACTGCAAAAATCTGACCTGTACCGCGGCCCTATGACCCTGTCTGACTACCCTGAGCTGATCCACCCAGCTATCACTGAAATCCTATCACCGGGATACCCCATCCATGACCACCTCCCCACCCTGAATGACCTGATGAACTCTAGTTCCCTGACTGATGAGAAACTGGTGGTCATTCTCCTGAATGTGGAGTCATAGAAGAACCCTTATCACTCACTGCTGGTGAAAAAACTTGGCAAAAACGCTAAATATTGACCATATTTCCATAACATCAGCACTCAACTGAGTCCTTTGGGAAATGTGGTCTCGTATGCCCACTCTTCCCGCACTAGTATCATACCACCTGGATACCTAAAGAAACATCACGTGAAAGCTCCCTACAGCACTTCCTGCTATCTGTAGAAGGAGTATCAACCCTGGATGTTGAACCGATCTGGCTCGCAACTCCCAACTCCCTTAGATTGTGCTCAGTAATCAGCTCTTTGTTCACTGTAGTTGTCAACGTAGTCATCCTGAAGACATTAAACTATGATCGTATGTCAAACCTAAGACCATCCTCAAATCTCCTAGCCAAAGATAACTCGTCACCTCCCAGAATAGGTGAAAAGCGTTGAACCTCTATAAAATGAAAATAGTAATCCATCACTGAAATAGCACCCTACTCTAAGTTCATGAACTCTCAAGCTCAATCGGCCCTCAGCGTCTTGGGGTAGAAGTAATCATATAAGGTCTTCTGAAACTATTCACAATCTATATACCGATGGAGTCCCACCTGTGAGATAACATCCTACTATATATTGGTGGAATCACATAGCATGTATGTCCTGAGATTCACCCTCCTCTTTAGAGGAGTCTTCAAATGCTCAAAGATAGAAAGCATGGCCTCCAACCATGACTTTGTAACCTGTGGTCCTCCATTCCCGGAAAAAGTGGGAGGATGCTACTGATGAAACACCCACGTCAACTCTTCCATAGATGGAGCAGGATGTGGTGCTCCCTGAAAGGTCTGAAACATCCTCAAAAAGCCTTCACAGAATTATGCATCATCCCCTACGTCTGGTATAACAACCGGTTCCAAAATGGGCATGATAGGAGGATCTGCTATTAGTCCTTGATCTACCATTCTCGGTGTCTGATCATCGCTCTGTAATTGGAATACAATCAGAGGAAGTCTTGGTGGCATGACACTATAAGTTCATGTGCACACCTTAGTACATGATTATCAAGGATAGAAACTTAGATGTGTAAAAAATGGAATAGGAGAGCATTCATGTTTTTCTAAATAGGGTTACAGGACATGTATAAAATCTACACAGCATGTTCCCTTAATCTTTTAATATGGCATGTACCTCTTACAAACCTAGTCATGTAACAACCATACACACAGTGAGTTCCTCCTAAGACATGGCATGTACTTGAATTTTCCCTCCTGCCCAAGTACATCTACACAGATCAAACTGCACAATTCTCCCCTAGGTAACACTGCACGGTGTGTTCACCCTAGACACAGCATGTGTTACTTACATTATAACCACCCTTTTCATTATTCACATGTTCAACTCTACACGATGTGCATAAACATGACATAGCGTGTACAACTTAAGTCCTATCAACCCATTTTCTTGGTCACACGACCGGACACACTGTCTTTATGGAACGACGTGTACTCCCAGTACACGGTATGTTCTACCATACATTTATCAACCCTATGTCTCTTATATCATAGTTAGTCACATGGTTAAAGACTACATAGTGTGTATATATGGTACACATCGTGTAATTATGAAAAAAAAATTCCTCCATAACAGAACAACTCATGGAATGTGTTCATAACACCACACGTCGTGTTGTCTGGGTTTCTGAATAGTAAGCCTCTTAAACCTCTCCAGAACCCTTAAAAACATAAAATTTTGTCCAAGGCATGAAAAATTCCGACCCCTTGAAATCCCATACTTCCACAAATCAAAGTTTTCCATCCTTATTCATATCATAACTTGACAAAATTCAATTAACATTCAAACATGATCCACCGAATTCTGATCCAAGAGGGACCATAACACCTCAGGGACCAAATTTTGGAGTCCATCCAAATAAAACTTTACATATTCCAATACCCTATCAAAATAGTAGGTATTATATCATGGAATATATCACAAAAACATGAATATCTAGCACAAAATCTATCACAACAACATGCAATTAGTAATGCTCCCTAAATGGCGTGAAAAGAATGCATGACATGTGATATCTATCAAGTTCCTATATGATGAATGAGATGGAATAACCTCATTTTATTAGGTTTAAATAGAAATAGAACCACAATTATATCAATAATAACAACACAAAACAAGTGCATCACCCAACGGTGAAATCAAATCAACTGTAACAATTGAAAAACCAGAAAAAATGTAGTATTCAAGGTAACTTGGATGTTCCCTATACACGAGTTAGCTACTCCTGGGCATAGCTTATTACTAACTACCCATTTCTTCCTATCCCTATCTATAGGCACTAAATAGTAAGACAAATTAGAAAAGAAACTCCTCTGATACCACTTTGTAATGACCTGATTCCAGGTGCCAGCCAAAGGTTCCCCATACCTGGTTGGTCACGTGACCTCAAGCGTATTTCCACAAACACCATAGGCTTCCGACTAGTAGTGATGGCCAAAGTCTGATAATGGGAAAACTATGCCCTCATTGGTAGAGTATACATAGCAGAATAACAAATAGTAAATAGTAGCGGAAGTAGTAATACCATACAATAGAAGTAAATAGTGAAAGACTGATAGAAAATAATCAACTAGAGCATATATATATATATAAATTATGCATGTCACATGTGTCTAGGAAAGCATCAAAACAATTCAAAATTCTAGAAATATAATTCAAAAACCAAAGTATGGAAAATTAGTAACTCCAACAGCATCGCAAGCCTCAACTTGGTCTCATTCTCTCGTGCTCCAACAACAATCAAGTTCCTAATGAAGAAGGGAGCTTTCCCTTATCTATACCTGCAAGCATATAATCTGTTTGGGTCCAAAATCATAATCCAAATAGGGTTTTAGATGAATCCCAGTAGGTAACCACCAAAATATTTGTGCCTAACTATAAATGGATATATATAGCAGGCAATATGAAAAATGAAGCAATAAACTAGGAAGTAATCAAAAGTAAACAATCCTACCATTTCCAATTACATTTATTAATTATTCAATCCATTGAATAATGTAACCTCATGATCTATCCTAAGCTCTCTGTCCCCTTGTTTAAAAATAAAAAACAGACATCTCAAAAGACCATTTAAACAAACAAGTAAGATTGATTCCAAGCTTGTGTTTTGGCTTGGCAGGCTCGTCACATTCATCAAACATTCAAAAGAAACCCTCTGGTAAAGTTCTCATAGTCTAACCCCTTTGGTTTAACATATCCTCAATTTAATAAATAATGAACCTCTGGGAAAGCTCACATAGTCTAACCCCTATGGTCTCACATAACACTAATAATTTACAAATCACCACCTGGGTGGATATCATGGTCAATACCCCTTGGTCTACTTAGCAACAATAAATTATAATGACCTCCTGGAATCTCTCACATTCAATGGTCTATGGTCCAATGTTCATTTAATAATGACCCTCTGTGTAGCTGTCATGGTCTAACCCCTCTAGTCTATGACCACCCGGAAGCTCTCATAGTCAATACCTCTAGGTCAACATAAAAACAATTATACGTAAATAATCCTACCTCAAGAAGATCTCACAGTAAAATTCCCTTTGTTCATACTTTTGAAATTTGAATCACATGCATCTCAAATAAACACTAACTTCATCCTAACAACACGAGGCATGGAAAACAAAACAAGCCTATCATGCATTCTAGACAGAATGGCCTTAATAAATCAAACATGGGAAACACACCCATAATCAAGGTATTAAACCTTATTCCTAATAAATAACCCTTTCTCAATCAAAAAAACCATAGAAAGTATTAAACAAGGTTAAATTCAAAAACACACAATACTCCAAACATTGGTATTCGGCACTTTAAGCATATATAATTCAAATAAAATCAAAGAAAGGGACAAACCCCCACCTTGATGTTATAGTATGAAAACTCTTGAATATCGGTCCTTGAATTGGCCTATAATTACATAGATCTACAAAAATAGAAAAAAAATCAACCCTCGTTAACTCATGAGAGATGAGGAATCCTGAAGAGAGGATCAAGAAGAAGGAAGAACTCACTGGTGAGATTCCAACACACCCACTGGAGTTTAGATCGGACCTTGGATAAAGAATTGGTGGATCAGACTTTGATCATCGCTCCCAGTCACTCCTGGAAAAACCAAGGTTTGAAGAATAATGATTCATAAACGATAATTGGCCCCACTCCGATATATCAACTAAAAATAAAAGTACCTGACACATTCTTAAAATATGCACGTCGTGTATTAGCCTTTATCAAGTCTCACCTTAAGAGGCCATGACACATCATCACACAGCCACATACACGGCCATGACATGGTCAAAACACGGTCTAGATGTGGTTCCACAGTACAAGGAGTGTACAAGGAAGTACACGGTGTGTAATTCAAAAAAAATTCCTTATTACCTTTTTCCTAAAAAACAACCCGAAATAAAGATCCATACCTGAAATAAAGATCTGGGTTCTTACAACTTGGAAGGATTTGTTCCAAAATGAGGATTCAAGTAGAAATTGAAAGATGTTGGGAAGGTATTTTGGAAGAGTCCGGTTGAGCCAAATTGTCTTGAGAGGTCTGAGTAAGTGGGAGGAGAGGATGCCTTTTATAATGGAGGAGTGACACTCTTGAAATATTTTAAAAGAAAGGAACCCCACCCACATTTTTTATTTAAAGTAATAAAATAATGATCCAAAGTCGATAAAATGGAGTATAAGATATAAATATGATCATAAAATAGATATTTGACAAGTTTATAGGTCTTTTTGGGCATTAAGTATATGGTATTGTTCCTTATTAAGCTTAATTCAACCTTAATCGTTGTAATTAATTATAATTACTTTCACTAATACTTTAGGTAAAAAACTAATTTTACCTTATTATACATTATAAATTATTCTGATTCTAAATATGGAATCCATTTTTTCAAATTCAAATCACAGAAGAAGAAGAAATTAATTTAAATATAATCCTGCAGATGAGACGACAATGCGGGTTTTTAAAGTAAAAATGTTCAAAGGATTGCTTTGTTTTTATAGCCAATTTAAAAATGAAATTGATTCCAATTATCAAAATTGAATAAATTGATAAAAAATTAATCTAATTAAATATTAAAATAAATTTAAATATAATTTAAATATACAAATATATTAGATAAAAAAGAATTTTTGAGTTAAAATGCATTATTTTTAACTATTCATTAAAAAAGTAAACTTCACATAATAATACCAAAAATTCACCCTAACCTAATTTTTAAATTTCTATTTAAGAAATGAAGATTATTTAGAAATAATAAATCTATAAAAGTTCCAAAAATTGGATTTAAAATGGGTTCACTATTAAAAGGCGGTAAAACTATCTTTATAAAAATATAGGTTTTTTATCATAAAATTGGGTTTGTTATTATCTTATGTCTACCAAAGCACATGAGCCTCAGACCAGTTGGTGAGATCTCTGTAAGTGCATCCAAGAGACCCAGGTTCAAAACTAGGCAAAGGCATAATTTTGGGGGGGTACTGTAGCAGTACTGTAGCAGGCATTGTAGCAGTATTGTACCAGGCACTGTAGTAGTTACTATTCGGTACTATAGCAGTAGAAACTATTCACCTTGGTCCACCAGTTTGGTCTTGGAGTCCTTAAGGCCTTCGGGCCACCCAAGGCCTTTGAGTTAGTAAGGCTTTCAGGCCACCTCAAGGCCCTCAGGGCCACCTGATTTGCAGTTGCACAGACAGATTCTACAAGGAACCACTCCAGAAGAGGAAAGAGCAGGTCACATCCACCAGAGCAGGGCTAAATGGAATTTGGAAGAATGAGAGGGTATGGTTTCCATTGTTACCACACCTTTTCACCCCTACACATGGACATGATAGCCAAATAGTCATGCAAAGGTGGAGAGCTGATCATGATGCAGATGCTGGGGAGGAGCAGTTCTAAGTATTCATAGTCTGTATGATTTCCTTAAGACCTACAGGTCATGTAATGTCTCCAAGCCTACGGGAAATGTAATTCCTTAAGCCTACGGGCCTTTTAAGGGTTCCCCCTCATCCCTTAAAAGGGGGGTTATCAGAAAATCAATAAAAAAAAGAAGGCCTTTGGGCCATACAGTCTATCAAATCTATTGAATGAATATACAAAAATATTTTATTGAATATATAACATATATATTACATTAATATTACTTACTAATTTTAATTAATTTATTAGGATTAAAACAACTTTGTGAGCATAATAAATTTTTTCTATAAAAATACTCTCTTATATTCAATTTGTTTTTATATTCATTTATAAAGAATTTGTTACCAATTAATTATTTTTATATTTTTTAAAAACCATATATTTACAAAATTTAGTTAATAATATTCATAAAATCTAATTTAATGGCTAGTTTATATATCATTATATAATATCATATTGTTTGGTAACAGCCGGTCTTGCGTGTTATGCAAGCCATCGAGGAAAGTAAGTCTTGTGTGAAACACAAGATTACCTAAATCTTCCATGTACTGAAATATAAGATTTATGTTGTGTATATAGTAATCCAAAAAATATAAAATAAACTATTTTCAGTGTTGTGTGAAATGAAAAATATCAAAAATATTAATTTAATTTGAAAAAAAAATCACAAAATCTATGGGTGTTACATTATATCCCCCTTAAAATTAATTTCACCATCAAAATTCATCTTGGTTATTAAATTTTTAACACATGAAAGTTCCTTTCTTAAAAACCCACATTGTAAAAATAAATACTAAAACTTCCCTTGAAAAGGGAAATCCAGAACCATAACAGTTACCCAAATTAACTTATAAAAATATTCCCATATAGAATAACCTAGGTGGGAAGTGGAAACTTGGATATGGAAGAGAAATATTATCATCAAGTTTTGATGGAGAGTGATATATAAAAAGGTCAGTATAAAGTTAACAATCACAAATCCTTAATCTGCAATGACCTAAGGGACCTTCTGATTCATCAGAAATGAAAGTACTAGGACATTATTTTTGGATTGAAGTTACTTTTTCCTAAAGTTAAATAATTTTCATGAAAATATATACTTTCATGGTTTCAATACAATGTCACCCTTTGTATTTTGTTGATCCACTTAACCTATTTCTCTAAAAAGGAAGGTGACTTTTTCATTCGTGAAGTACTAACAGATCATGATACCCATGATATACCATCCCATCAGTTATCATAAACACAAAGTAGTTTGAATAGGATATACAATATGCATAAATCCTTATATGGAAAGATAACACTTTAATCTTACTGAAATCATAATAATTTTAACTTAAAATTTCCATAAATGCTTAACCTTATAACCCTCCCAAAACATAATTCACCCATTATTCCTTAAATAATATCTTATCTTAAAACAAAAACATTTATATTATATACTTCGGTCTATCCTTGTACTGATAGAATATAAAATTTGATTTTATTATTCCATAATCCATGTAGGAAAAGATAATCACATGAAATATCACCATAGGATGAACAATAATACTTTCATAGGGATTATTCATACAAAATAAAACATAAAATTACAAACTAAGGAGGGAAGGATAAGTACATATTAATTATCTTAGTTCACTTCATACATTATGATCGCATAATCTTTCACTTTTTCAATTGTCTTCAAAGGTTTTTGTGGCTTATCATTCACATTAGTACTTGGATTGGGGAACCTATTAGCATAATAGCCAAACTCCATGAAATTGAAACACAAAAGTGTGGGAGGTATATTCTGTGGGGACTTCTCATTATTTGCATCATCATATAACTTACTCTCATTAGTTCAATATTCATCCACTTGATGAATTTACCTTCCACATTTAAAAAATTTAGTAGTGCCCTTAATATAATTCCATCCATGTTTCTTCCCACATTTTTTTCATAAAGGAAGGCTCATTTTCTTTTCTACATGGTTGTTATATTTTCCTTTGAACTCCATCATCCTTTTCCTATCAAAACTATGAGATTTATAAATAACTCCAACCTCATTTTCCACCTTTATATCGCTTCTAACCTCTTATTTATAGCTGCTAAAGTCTCTTATATACAAGGCCTTTTGAAGACTGGGTTTTAGACCACCAAAGAATTGATCGATTTTTCTTTTGGGTTGAATGATAATACTCAAAGAGTACCTCACAAGCCTTGTAAAATTTTATTCATAAGCATGAATAGATTTATCATACTTCTCTTTAAGCTCTATTAATTTATTTTCTATCTTCATATAAAGAATCTGAGGAAATTAATTATTAAAAAATAATTTTTTGAACTCGTACCAAACCATTGAGTCAATTTTGTCTTACTACCTCTTATTATTGATTAGAGTCCACCACTAATAATCTGCTTCACCTTCTAACTAATAAATAGCCAGAATTACTTTCTCATGTTCTGAATATTGGATAACAAAAAATACCTTTTTAGTGGTACTGATCCATTATTCCTCAACAAGTGAATCAGAAGACCCATTGAATAAAGGCAGATGTTGCCTCATGAAGGACTCAACAAAATTTTGTTCCCTCTTTTTCTCATTTTGGAATCCAGCATGGTTCATAGCTTGAGAAATTTGGGTGAGTATAGCAATGAGACTTTTCATTCCTACTCCCATAGCATTTGGTTTATCAGGAGGAAAATCACTTTATTTTCCATTTCAACCACTATTAACGTGGTTCCTTAGATTTACATCCATTGACTAAAACCAAAATCATAGAGTAAGAAATAGTTATCAGAGTGAGGAACCACATAATCATGAAAACCAATTATATGATGTCTAAATTATGACACATTTCTTAAAATATGACACCTTAGTATTATCCTAATTTATTCATATCTAACTTCTATTTAAATCCTTCATGATATTTCGTGAATATTTTGTTAATTCTCAAAGAATATCCCCTAGGATTGTCAAACTAGGTGTGTGGCAAGGCCCGTTATCATTCACCATATTACCCCAGGTCAGGATCGGGACATCTTTTCAGAGTTTTTACGCCTAGGTACATCTATGATAGAGACATTTACACTTGAAGTATCTAAATAGGGTTGTATTTATTGAAAATAACTCACTCTATCCTCTACTAAAATTCTAGGATATTTTTCTAAACAATTTCTCATCCTTATACTTATCCTTAGAGACATACCTAGACATATCCTTATTAATATACCTAGGGGTCTCAATAAAGTTCTCTCATCCTATTTTCCAAAGGTTAAATAAACCTTTCCTCTAATACCAACTATAGAAACCCAATCTTAACATACATTAATATTACATAAATTTATATGAATATTCAGTATATTACAAAAAATAAATACCTAAGGACCATAATATTTTAGTGTCTTTGGAAACATGGAAACAAAATCTTCTATCCTGGCGAAATATCTTTAATGTCTTCCATAAAGATCTTAACCTTTAGTATATCTACCTAAAACCTTTCTTCATAACCTAAGGAAATGAAACATAAGAAATGGGTGATCTAAGATGCTCAGTAAGGGTAAATAAAGGAAATGCATATGCATAACATGAACAAAAGGGTATAGAAAATTGAGCATAACATTTGAAGATTATACCATGAATATTAGAGACCATAATAAAGATTGGAAGTTAATAAGACATGAATCATAAGGAAATAAATAACATAATACATGAAATCATAACATAAGAAAAAAATATTTAATTGTGGAAAACACATATAAAATCCCTATGTCAAGGTGAACTACCAAGGCCTTTGTAACATGTTAGGATTGGGTTAATCACCCATGTACCTGCTTCGGGCTTGGAAGACCCTCTCGTGTATCTAATTGTTTTTTGATTGGGATGTCCTACCATGTACCCTCATGTTTTGGGCTTGATATGTACTCATGTTTACCCTCTTGTTTCAGGCTTGTGATTTCCTCCTGTTTACCCTCTTGTTTCATGCTTGGGATGTCCTCCCATTTACCCTCTTATTTTAGGCATGGGATGTCCTCCCATGTACCCTTTGAGCACATAAAACATTTATCATTACCCAATTCATTTGAGGTAGATATAGGTCCCACCCATCTCATAATGAAATCGTACATACATGTTCCAAAAAATCATAAACAATCATATCATCACCCATGAAATATAATGGGTATTATAAACATGCGATCATATCATAACCAGTAGAAAATATACAAGTTTCATAATCATTTCATCAAAAACATAACCCATGAAAGGAAAACGTATTTCCTAAAAATATAACCTATGAAAGAGAAATGGGTTTCATAAAGATCATGATATCAACCATAAACTATTCAAATAAAGAATATTAATGAAACCTTTAGATAATTTCCAAGAAAGACGTGAGTAACATCAATTGATGTCATATTAGATGGAAAATAATTTTGAAATATATTTCAAAAACAGTTCTTTAGGAAGATATATCTTCTTCTTTGAAAAGAGTTTTTTAAAAACATAAAATCTTTTGAAAATCATTTTCTTGGGAATAAAACTTATAAATAAATCTTGAAAACATTTTAATAGCCATTTTACTTGAAAACTTATAAAAGAATCTTGAAAATATTTCGAAGACCAATTTCCATGAAAACTTATAAAATATTTTGAAAACATTTTGAAAACATTTTTCTTTGAAAATACTTTGAAATGATTAATTTCCAAAATATTATAAAAATGATTTATTTTTTAAAAGAAAATAACTTTTTAATCTTGTAAAGGAAGCTTCAAGGGAATATCGGTCATGACGACAAGAAGATTCCTTATTAAAACCCCTTTTTGTTTAAAAAGTAAAAACATGGATAAAAATTTATTTTAAATTTTATTTTATAATAATAGAATATTTCTTCTAAACCTTTTAGAATAAGTGGTTTTTAATGAACACGTATTTCTGACCGAAAAGAGAGGAAAAACCGGACTTTATTAAAAACACTTTCTTATATACCAAATATTGGAAATATGGTACCAATACATGAATATATCGTAAATAACCATAGTATAATAAACTTCCTGAGTTTTATTGAGATATAGATCATAATATTTCATCAAATAAATCATAATCATAAACAATCTCGAGAAGATATGAGATTATTTCCATAAACTCTTATAACGTGGTAGCTTTGAACCATATCCCCATGTAAGAAAATGAAATTACATGAAGCATAAAATATAAAAAAAGGAAGTAGATTCATGATATAATATTTCAGGGTCATTTTCTATCCCTCATATAAAAATATATGTGCATAATATGGCATGTGTCTCAATGAAGGAAAATTTAGATAAAAATTACTTTACTGATTTGGTAACTTTTTAAACTTAAACCCAATGATATAAATATAATAAAATGATATGAAAATACCTATATATTTAATTATTAGATTCATATAATACATTAATTATTAGTATATACACCACACAAAAGAAGTGTGTGGAGAATAAGGCATGTATCACACGGAAATAAGGAGTGAGATGAAATTATCTTACCTTGTGTCTTAAATCTTGTCGTACTCATTCAAAACTCCTGTATAATACATATAATTTTTTTATATATCTATCACATAACCATATAATTACTTCTAATACCATATATGTATTTATTATGGATTTATATCACCTCTATGTTTACAGTTCTATGTTAAGGTTTCACTTTGGGTAAAATCTGCTTTGTTTTTCACATGTGTCTAAATTTTTTATATATTTAGTACTTATATTTATATCATGATTTATAGAATTTAAACCATTATTTAAATACAATTTATATTCAGTATATTTTTATTATAATAATCCTTATAATATATAATTATCAAATGGAATACACCGTTCCTGGTGATGGTAAGTCGTACGTATGCATGAACGTTATTTCTATTTAATCATCATGTTGAAATAAAGCTAGTAAAATACATAAATATATATATATATATATATGTATATATATATATCATTATTAATATAGATTTATTATATCATATATATCATATATATTCACTAAAACCATCCTTAATACATTCCATTTAGTGTATAAACAAATCATATCACTTAGAGGGGGCGGTATTCAACACTTCCTCAAACAAAATTATCATATTAATACCAAATAGAAAGTATAAATATGTGTGTTTTAAAATAATTATATAATCATAAATACATAATAAATATCATATATAACATATATAAATAGATTTTTTATCATAATTTACACCATGAGATGTGGTAAAGGAAAAATGATCAATCATTATTTAGTGAGTCGGTAGTTCGCCGTACATGTAAACAGTATGTTTGTTACCAATTATATGGAAGTGTTTGTAAGTGTGGGTATGATACTTATAATAAAAAAATCATAGTATATTGAGGATAATATTTTTTATAAAATCATGGAAGAATAAGATTTTAGGGAGCGAATAAAGAAAATAAAAGAAAGGAGTTTGAGGGAGGGTGTTACCTCTTTATCAGGTAACTCCTTTTGGTTTGCACAATGGGATTCCTTGGAATTATTTATGACCAAAAGATTCTTAAAGAAGGAATTGAGGGATATTTTAGATCTATTTTGGAAGATTTTGGTCAATCCAATGTGTCTTGAGAGGTGTGAGGAAGTGGGGTGAGAGGAGGCCCTTTATAATGGAGGAGGAGTGGCGCTCTTGAAATATTTTAAAAGAAAGGAACCACACCCACATTTGTTTTTTATTACAGGTTGATCCAATAATGGTCCAAAGTCTATCAAATGGATTATAAGGTCTAAATATATCCATATAAGGTATTTTGGGAAATTTTATTGGTCTTTTTGGGCCTTAAGGTTATGGTTTAGTCTCTTATTAAGATTAATTTAACCTTAATTGTTGTAATTAATTTTAATTACTTTCACTAATATTTTATGTAAAAACTAATTTGAGATTTTTATAAATTATAAATTATTATGATTATAAATATGGAATCAATTTTTTAAAATTCAAATCACAGAAGCGGAAGAAATTAATTTAAATATAATTTTGTAGATGGGACGACAATGCCGGTTTTTAAAATAAAAACATTCAAAATTTTGATATGTTTTTGTATCCAATTTTAAAAATAAATTGATTCCAATGAGCCAAATTAGATAAATTTAGAAAAAATTGATCTAATAAAATTTTAAAATCAATTAAAAATATAATTCAACTACGTAAATAAATTATATGAAAAAGCAGTTTTGAGTTAAAATTCATTATTTTTTAACTATTCGTTAAAAAATTAAACATCATATAAAAATAAAAAAAATCACCCTAAACTAATTTTTATGCTTATATATAAAAAATGAAGTTTATTTTTATATATTAAATCTATAAAATTTTCAAAAATTGTATTTAAAATGGGTTCACCATTAAAAGGCGGTAAAACTATGTTTAAAAAAGTATTGGTTTTTTTAAGAATAAAATCAGATATGTTCTTATCTTATGACTATCAAATCTATTGGATGAATATAAAAAATATTTTATTTAATATATAACAAATATATTACATTAATATTACTTACCAATTGTTATTAATTAATTAGGATTAAAACAAGTTGTGAGAATAAGAAAAGTTTTCTATAAAAGTACTCTCTTATATTCAATTGGTTTTCATATTCATTTCTAAAGAATTGGTAAGAAATTAATTCATTTTATATTTTTTGAAAACCATATATTCACATAAGTTTTTTAATAAAATTCAAAAAATATAATTTAACGGCTAGGTTATATATCATTATATAATATCTTATTGTTTGGTAACACTCAGTCTTGTGTGTTACACAATCCATCGAGAAAATTCAGTCTTGCATGAAACGTAAGATTACCTCAGTGTTCTATGTAGATAAATCTAAAATTTATGTTGTATGTAGTGAACTATTAACTCTATGTTTCATATATCTTAGTCCGAACATAAAAAATAAACTATTTTCAGTATTTCATGAAATGAAAAATATCAAAAATATTAATTTAATTTGAAAAAAAAATAATTCATAAAATATCGTGGTGTTTCAGATACAGTGGTGGGTGGTGATCTCTTATGGATCTAAGAATTTACATCACTACGGGCATAACTATGACACCCATGATCTAGATCTATCATTAGTCGTGTTCTCACTAAAGTTGTGGTAAAATTACCTCATTCAAGGTCACTTTATGGTCTTCACAGATAACAAGATCTCGAGGTATATCTTTTCTTAGCATTATTTGAACTTGAAGTAGCATAGGTGGATAAATTTTCTTTAGGATTGTGATTTTTAGATCTCCTAAACCTTAGGAAAGTGAAATGTTTTGGTCTATGATTTGAGTAGGAAGTCATGGAAGGGTGTTGTTTGGGAGTTTGGGAATGCATGGAGATAAATGGAGGAGTTGGTAGCCTTACACTTAGATGAAATAGCGGATAGTGGTAGAGGATATTTGTTTTAGATGATGATGAAATATTATCTAATTTAGTAGGTTTAGAAGTCTTACTGGGGATACTTAGATTAAAAGGTGATGCGCGATCATGTTGGCCATGGTGACACTCTATAGGGATGGTTAGAAGATGGCCGGAATAGGATGTTGTTTTGTGGAGGTTGTTTGTTACAGTAGAAATGTGAAAGGGAGTTCCTTGAGAGTTCCAAGGATCACCTTTGGTGGTACACTCATTACTTTATAATATGTACTATGACTTGAGGATGTAGTTTTGGTGTCCTGATATGAAATGGTTAGTGGTGGAGTTTGTGGTGAAGTGATTAGTTTTCTAGCAAGTAAAGGTCAAGCATCGTGTTCTTGGTTATTTGTTTCA
The DNA here is from genome assembly GCA_963277665.1 of Viscum album. Lineage (NCBI taxonomy): Eukaryota > Viridiplantae > Streptophyta > Magnoliopsida > Santalales > Viscaceae > Viscum > Viscum album. The sequence goes on along the minus strand of OY728166.1, from coordinate 1,030,146,254 downwards.
ACCCTAATTTGTTCCCAAGTGAAAATTGGATGACATATCGATGAATTTCATCATAGTATTACCTAGAACTCGGGGTGGTTGTGATGTTATCTGGGTGATAATGGATCAGTTGAAAAAATCTACCCACTTCTTAGTGATCAAGGAGTCAGGCGTAGTGGATGACTTGTTTAAGAGGTATGTGGAAAAGGTTGTGCAGTTTCCTGAAGTAGTAAGGTCTATTGTCTCATATCGGTATGAAAGTTTTACCTCACACTATATATGGGATTGCAGTATGCTTTTGGAACTCATATATGCCTCAACACTACTTTTCACCCCCAGACAAATGGGCATATGGAAAGGACTATTTGGAAATTAGAAGACATGTTTTAGGCATACATCTTGAACTTTAGTGGGTTTTGGGTTAGACACCTACCCTTGGTAGAGTTTTCTAAAAATAATAGTTATCACTCTTTCATTGGAATGGCCCCATTTGATACTTTGTACAGTAGACTATTTTGTTCTTAGTTGTGCTTTATAGAGTGCGGGGAGACAACTATTCTTGGCCCTAATGTGGTGTAGAGCATGACAGAGAAAGTTCATTTTGTTAATGAGAGTATGAAAGCAATAAATGGCCGGAAAAAGTCTTATCTTGATCATAGGAGGAGGCCCCTAGAGATTGAGGTTGGATACCATGTGTTCTTGAATGTTTCCCCTCAACATGGGAAGTGGAGATTTGGAAGAGGGAGTAAGATTTCTCCTAGGTTTGTTGGGACCTTTTAGGAATTGGGGTGAGTTGGAAAAGTGGAATATCGGTTGGAATTTCCACCATGATTGGATAGGATCCACGACATCTTATGAATATCTCAAGTTCATTGGTAACTTCATGATGTCTCCCATTTCCTTGAATTGGGAGAGTTGGATATCGAGGATGACGTGATGTTCATGGAGTATCTAGTGGAGATCCAAGACCTTTGAGAGAAGGTGTTGCGAGGACAGATCATTCCCTTGGTTCATGTGTTGTGGAGGCATGGTGACCTAGAGGAGAGTACTTGGGATTGAAAGATGTATACGTGTGCCCAGTACCCAGAGTTGTTTTTAATTTTTCTTTTCTATATCTTTCTTTTTGATTTTATGTTTCAGGACTTGTTGTTTTATGAGATGAGTTGTTTTTATTAGTTTATGATGTGTGTATTGTTATGTGTGATAAATTTATAATGTATGAAGAGGTTAGGACCCAATTACTAATCAATATGTATTAACTATGATGTAATTAAACCCATGAGGGTGAGTCAGTGTTGTCCATAGAGGATAGTATCTTGACATAGAATACAGAATTCCCTAATTTTTGTGTTTGGGATAGTGTGGTTCATTGGTATTAGAATTTTTTGGTTTGTTCTACATATATGTTGATATGGTTGTGCAGTGGTTGTGTGGAAATGTTGATGTGTGAGAGGAGACGCCTTGTGGTTGTGGTGATGTGGTTTTGTAGTGTGTTTTGTGGTAGATTGGTTTGGAATGTTTGGTTGGTGGTAGCATTTGAGGTGTAATGAGACTCTTGAGAGGTATCTCGCGGGGTGGTTTCTTAAACCCTCTTTATTATAAGCTTGGTTTTGGATTCTTAAGGGAGAGAATAATTTGAGGGGTATCTGATGTAATGTTTTTTTACCTCCCACTTCGTTACTTTTCTAGTTTTGGTGGTTGGAGGTGTTCCGGGGAGGTTTCAGGAGTTCTCAGTGGGAGATGGAGGTGCAGTATAGTTTCTGCAAGAAATAATCATTGTGTAAGTGTATTACATGATGTGAAATTTGGTTTTCATAGATTTTTTAGGGATATTTCAAGATGTTTAAGTATTTTGGGTAAAATAATAAAAGGGAGATGCATTTTTTTATGGAACTTACAATTATGGGATTACAAATCGTGTAATTCTCCAATGTTGTGCTATTTTTAAAGGTTTTCCCCAATGTAATTATGTTTTAGTTTTCATTTTTTGTTATCACCATAAAATTAAAATTGGATAACCATGTATATTTGGATAAAAAATGGATTCCACAATATTTTTACTTGTGTGATAATGCCCTAAATAAATAAAGTGTAATGTGATAAAAGCCCCTTTGCAAATCTACAAAATGATCTTGATGTGTGGTGATGTGTATGGTTGTGCTTGTGGGACAGCGATGTGTGGTTGGGGCTTGTGGGGCTAATGGTTTGTGGTCCATGCTTTTGGGGAGGTTAGGTGGTGGTTGTTTGGAATTTCTTTTAGGGTGGCAAGGTGCATTTGTTAGGGGTGAAAGGTTTCTTATGATATATGGTTGTTTTTTTCTAGATGCCAAAGTAGTGATGGAATAAATTATTGTTTAATAATGTTTAAAATGGCATGGGTTGGTTTGTTTAATTGGATGAAAATGGTTAATGAATAATTAAATGGTGGGTTGTTTGGTTAAACATGGTTGATTATAAATAATGAAAAAAATGATATGATTAAATGTAATAGGATGGAAATGTGAAATGGGGTTTGGGTCTTGATGTGTGGTGTTATTCATTTAAAGGTGGCAACAAAGTGGAGAAGTAATGGGTTGGTTAGTGATTTTTTTGTAAGACCATAGGTTGGTCTTGTGTTATTTTATTTATATATATGTATACACTATATATTCTTGTGATTTATATATTCACCCCACCCACATTGAGAACTATGTGTTGAACACCCACATAGTCACGTAAGGGGTATCCTTCCCAACATCCTAGTGGTGTCCCAAGTGTCTTCAATATGAGTTGTGATGTGATTTCCCAGGTTCCTTTAGGATGATATGTGGTGTGGTGTGGTGTGGTGTGTGGCTCAGGTGTGTGTGGGAGATATGTGTTGTGGTGTTTGGCACAGGTGTGTGTAGGCAGGATGTGTTGTGGTCTATGGCTCAGGTGTGTGCGGGTGGGATGTGATGTGGTATATTCGGAAGAGGTGGGAGAACCTAGATGTTTTTTGTTGGGGTGTGAGAGTGGCTAATCAGTGGGAAAGTGGTGTGGGGTTCCCTATCATCAATGTGCTTTATTATATTACTTGGATTTCATTATTTGGTGATCATGTCTTGGTGAGGATGGGATGGTTAGTATACCTTTATAGGTGTTGGTTGGTTCTATTGTTTTCTCACAGGTGCGTTAGTATGATTCCTTCACATGTGCACGAGATAATTTTTGTTCTATTATGTGTATTTTAATACTCACCCTACATCTATAAAACTATTTTCAGGTTTCCATGAGGATTGTGAGGACCTTGTTGGGCATTACAAGCTCATACCTTGGGATAGTTTCTATTTCCCTGCTTAGTTTTATTTTGATTATTTACTCTTGTAAACTTTTATCTATAACAGTTCTTTTTACACATGCATTGTGGGATGGTTTTTTAGTTTTCTTATATTCATGTCTTGAAGTTATTTGTGGATGATTTATCTTATCTCACTATCTTTTTTCCTTATAAAAGGTAATATCTCCCATATTGTGAGATTTGTACACCCTTAGTGATATTCACCAACTCGGGCCTACTGGAGGCGAGACTCTGGGGTCATTATCTCTCTCCCCTCATTGTAGTATCTTTGGAGGGAGTGTTCATAATAGTTTTTTCTACAGGACAAATTGAATTTTTACTTTCTATTAACTAAATATAAATAAATTATCTTATCACATAATGATTGTTTGTATATGTAATATTAATGTGACAATATCCTTAGAGTAGTCATCACATTAATAAGTTATAATTGTTCCCCATAATAATGAGAACCTAGATATACCATGGAGATATTCTTAAATAAATATATTTTATGGTTTAGATGACATGTGTTTGATGAGACAGAGATGATGTTTGACTATCGGGTTTGAGACCACATAATACATTGGGACTTATTCTCAATAAGTTTGTACTTTGTTATGTCTAAGAGGGAGGTTGTGTTGATAGACCCACCAATATGAATTCTATATGGTTTTTGTGTTATTGGATATTCATATATATGAGAATCTATATTATTCCTTAAATGTGGGATTATTATGAATGTGCATCATGAATCATGTACTTTTATGTATATACAGAAATTGTGGTGATGTATGCTTGTGGAAAGGTAGTGTATACTGGGTAGGTCATAAGTGATACAGCATTAACTGAATAGGTCAATAAAGGATTTTTCCCTTTGAAATTAATGAAAAAAGATGTATTTTCCTCTTTTATTGAGATGGATGTGTTTGAAAAAATTTATGTCCATGAAAGATCATATACAAGTTTATTTTGGAAAGTTAAAGAAAAATAAATCTAGCATATAGGGTGATGACATAAGTATACATCCAACTTGATAAGATATGGGTTGAAAAAGCAATTATGTTACATAGTATCATTTGTAGGAAGGTTGGAATAGTTTCAATATTAATGCCTTTCTCTATGAGTGACTTGACATATTGTAATAAATTTATCTTAAGCTTTAGGTAAGTTTATCCATTATCATCTAAGAAAGAGGTCTAGAGGGTCACATATTAAGTGTATCCAAGATCTAATTAAATTCCATTCAATTTAATATTTAAGAATAAATATATTCACTAGTTTTAAGAATGAATTTAATGTTGATCGTAGAAATTCAATCATAATATATTTGAGTTTATAATATATTTGAGTTGAATTTACCTCTTGTATATTCATAAGTTAATAAATAAATATTTATTTATTTACAAGTTTTGTTAGTACATTAAAAAATATTTATTTAGTTACGTGAATATTAAAATAAATATTCATTTTCAAGTGTAGTGAATATAATATTTTATGGGAGGATATGGTTCAAGTTTAATTACCTAATGGGAAGGATATATTTTATTTAATATCTTTTAAACAAATATTAATTAATAAATTTAATAAATGAAATTATAATAAGCACATTTCATGAGCTAAAATAGTATTATTATTATTATTTTTTGTGAGGATTAACTTTGACTAAATAGTGGATGAGATTCATGATGAAATTGTAAAAATTTAACCCTAATTATATATTCTAAATATATATTTTTTCTATAAGAGAAGTTTTCATGAAATGGAGACACATCCTCTAGAATTCTCTCAAACCCTACATAGAAATGTTCAATTCTACTCTCTCAAGAACATAGAGATAATTAGAGAACTTTGTTGTGATCAACAATTAATAACACAAAGCACTTACTTGTTTTGGGCTAATACCCAGAGTTTCAAGAATGTTATCTGATATTCATAGAGCACATGTAGATAGATCAAGAATAATCCTCACTTGGATTCTCCACCGCAATGACAATGAAATAAGAGAGTAAATAATTTTGATAAAGTAAAATCACCATAGACAAGGAAATTATTTTTTAAAATAATTATAAAATAAATGTGTATGATCCATTATATGAGATTTTGGGGATCATTCATCCAGTTTTTTGAATTTATTTGTTGATATTGATGAAAAAAATCGGACACATGTCTCAACACTTCTGCTACATCCTAGAACCATTAGATCATTTACAAATGAAATGTTCACTTGCTTCCAATCAAATTAGCTAAAATAAACTTGTTGCTTCGCCCAAAGATTCATTGTTCAAGAACTTCATCAAAGGATTGAAGTTGAATGCTCATCTCCAACGTCTCATCCATTACACAATTTCATTGTTTTATTTTTTTCATTGTTCTGTAATTGTTTTTGTATGATAAATTTGTATATTGAGTAGTAACACAACTCATATATTGGTTATACCATGCATTTAAAGAACATGTTTGATTATTCTTAACTGACCAAAAAACACATTCTCATAGGTTATTACTTTTCCTGGTAAAAGGCAGTAGGTTTAATATTGAGACTAGTAAAATTATATGTTAGGTCTACTCTTGTGTAAAGGATTGCGTTCTGTTTTCACCCATGTAAAAGGTTCTTTTTTATTAGGTTTTCACTCCTAGGAAAAGTGGCGCCTCTAGTGGATATTCATACTCTTAGGTTTGAGAGTGTGAAGAGTAAATAGGAGATCTTTTTTATTCAAACTACTATAAAATCTTTTTGACATCTTGTTTATTTTCTTACTGCATACACTCTAAACACCCACTACACTAATCTTGTTGTTCTTGAATCTTTATATTTGATTATCCATTGAATTACACTAATTTTGTTTATTTACTATAATCTTTTTAAGATGGATAATTCACCCATCCTATTGTATCTTTTCATATGCACAATAAGACCTAACAATAATTGGGAGGACAATGATATTCCTCTGGGTATTCTATCGGCAGAAGACTTCTACTGCGACCCCCTTCACCCTGATTCTCACCAGGTCCCTCTGCCACTCCATCGGTGTGAGTCATCTCTCCAGCTACCCTTCACTCTGCCATCTAGACGACATCCACTCCAAAGAGGAGTCACTACTACCGATTGAGAGGCTCTCATTTCCATAGAAACAGAGCACTCTGAACTCTTATTGTGCGAATAAGAAGATCTCACACAACAAGTTTGTGTGAGAGATCTCGTGGAATCTTGACTTGTGAATCAACCACTCTAGGGTTTCGTGAAGAACTGGGTTGCATGAAACTCAATTTCTAAAAAAAGTAGTCAATACACCAGGAATAATTTTGCATGAATAATAGTATCCCACATACTTGATATATTCCATGAAGAACTCTCAACTTTCACAAAGAATACAGAATTCAAATACCCATACCCAAATTCAAAGTGGAATATGGGGATTGAGAAATACAGTGTTTTAGATGAAGAATACAGTTAATAATAATCACATTTATAAAAGCATGTGTGTATGTTCATGAAAACATGATAGATTAATCACTTGAAAATAAATGAAGGAAGATTACTCATTATAATAACATAAAATAATAATATATAATATGTGTTCTAGGGTTTGGATGAGAATCCCAAACAATATGCTTCTCATTCATGAAGGGAATTTGAATAATTTGGGTTGAGAATTATACAAGAGGTTAGATTGAATTGATCTAGATTATTCTTGCATAAAATAATACATAATAATTTTTCTGCACTAGTTTCGTACATCTTATTGAGGCTAGGTCTTCATCAATAAAATAAAGAACTACCAGAGCATTTTTTTTCACTGAGGAAACTGATCATACATAAGTGATCAGAATAATTGAGAAAGACAGACTTACTTAATTTGTGGTTGTTGAAGGTACTTGAAGATTGTAAGATCAAGTTAAATCTTGTGAGCTCATGGACGAAGATAAAATGATCATTCTATAGTGGATAACTCCTATATAATAGAATAAGTCTCTTGGTTGGAGTCAAGAGTAGGAGAAGTCTGTATATTGGAGTTGAAAGTAATAAGTCTCTTAGTTAGATATGGGATAAAGAGAAGTGTTTTATTGGGAGTTAAAATCAAGAATTTTCTGAGTTGTATCTAGGAGAAAAAGAATACTTTTAGTTAGTGCTAGAAGTAGTGGATAAGTCATTTAGTTGGAGATAGAAGAATTTTAATCACTTGTTTGATTGTAATGAATCTGTAATTGGGGGAAAAACTTGTTGTGATAAGGAGTAGGCTTTTTTAAAACTTATAAATCAAGAGTGTTGTTATCTCCATTATTAGAACTACACAATAGGTTATATTGTGCAATAATATTGAGTGGATTGAGAACCCTAAAAATTTCAAGATGTTGAAATTGAAAGGAAATGAATTTGTAAAAAGAAATCAACAATTCATCCCTCTCATATCAGTGGTTAGTTAGGCTTGGGGATCTACATAGAGAACTTCTTCAAAGAATTGTAAGTGGATCTCCTCTGAGTGATTCCATTTACAAAAAATTCATTTTAGATGTTTGATTTATAATTATCTTTTCCCGTATTAGGAATTTTATTTTCTTTATGGACCAAATCAAAAGTTTTTCTTCCTTATTTACTTTTACAGACAGGGATCTCTTAACTTATCACTAATTATAATTTTATTGTCCAACACTTCTTTCTTCCTTTATTATCCTAGAATAATTTATTTTCTTTCAAAAACCATGACTTATTTCAATATTCTTATTTAATATTAGTGGCTTTTAGAGTCCTTTTAGATTTCCAAATCTTCTTCTTGTATTTCTAAGAAACCTTCTATTAAACACCAGATTTGGAACTTCTATTAAAACTAATATTTTTCCTTTTCTTGGTGACTTCCATGGTTATATTTATCTATTTCCTTATGGTAAATTTTTTGAAACCACTTAGGTATACTCTATGTATGTTCTCTTTGATATCCATTTGATCCACCTCATACTTTTTCATCCTTGGTGGATCTTTATTTACATGCTCATCTATCATTCTTATAGTTAGAGAACCATCCTTCTTTTTCCTATATATTTTTTTTCTTTATTTCTAGGAGGTTTTTTGTGAGTAAATTAATGTTTGTTCTAGGTTCATATTTCATTGAGATTGATTATTTTCCCCTGGTATATTAAATTTGTTTTTATTTTGAACAAACTATCTTTTAATTCCAAATTTATTCTTGTTAGTTGTATGGATTGTGGAATTATTAACAAAACCTTTAGTTCAAATTTTATTTGAATTTATATCTATATAACCATATTTAGAATAGATAAATAATATCTCATTAAAATCACAAATCATATATACACACATAGGTTGAGATTTTGTTGCAGCAGAGTTCAGTTTTTTACTTTGAACTGTTGGTATTTTAAAAAAATACTCATGATATGTCCCAGGATTTCACAATAGTATAACTTCATAGCTGCTTTTTTTTGGAGTCTTATCTTCTGGATTTGGAAATAGTTTTTTCTTTCCCAGTAAATACATATTTTCACACTTTTGGACTCCATTAGTTGATGCTTCCATGGGATATATCTTCTTCTCCTCATTAGAGGTTTTTAGCCTCATTTTTAGATCCTTGACCACCCCATATTTCTCCCTCAGTTTGGAAATCATCTCCCTCATACTTGGGCTATATTTATTTTCTAATTTAAACCTATTTTCAAGATATTTCTTGATATGGATAATGCTAGCTTACAAATACTTCTATAAGTACATTTGTTCTTTAATATCATGTGAATGTTCTTCGAGTATGTTACTTTTTCCCTTCATTTTTTCACAGATTTTATAATGTCATAATTTAAGTCCACCTTCACATTTATCAACCTTAATTTCTCCTAAAACAATTATTCCATGTGTGCAACCAATTAATCCTTCTTAACCCTCATATTTTTAATATATTTTTAGTTAAGGATCTTTTCTTTAGAACTATATTTATAGTTTTTCACTTTAGAAAACATGCCCTCCAATTACTTGGACTAAGAATCATTCTTCTTACTTGGATATATAGTCACTTAAATTAGCAATTGATTAAGGATTTTCAATTCTTCAACATCAATTTTTCACAGTTTAACATGATTCTCATAAGACTCATTCTTCTTTCTCAACTCCATGTTTTCTACCTTTATCCCTTTACCAGATCCTATAGTATGTGGATAGATTCCACATTTGGATCTCTTAATATCTCATAATCATTAGTAAATATAATATCTCTTAGAATATTAATCTCCTATTATATTCTCACAATATCATTATACAAACAAGAAGATACAAAATCAGATTCATATATACCTTATTCTTTATAGCTGGTAGAGTCCTACATCCAAAACTCACATTTCCCAAAAAAATGTTTTATATAATGGAATTCCTTTGGATCTTTGTTTATTTTTTATATTAGTTATCTTTCCCATGTCATGTGGGTAGTGTATATTGAAAATCTAATTACCAATCTATTTGATTCATAAAAAAATACTATATGATAAACCTATGCTTTGATAATAATCATTGGTCATAAAAGGCTCTTTAGTGAGAGATTCTCTGAGAGGGGGTGAATCAGGCTATGAAACCCATTTGTTCTTCCCCACTTAAACAAAAAAATCTCACTTACCTTACCGATATTGGACTCAATTTTTGTAGGTTCACTCTTTTGTTATCCCTTATGATAGTGATATGATTGATGATGTGCTCAGCTTAGCCTTAATTAGATTATATCGATGAATTCTTAACCCACATACACCGATTATCATCTTACAAAATATAAGTAAAGAATAAATGATAGAAACAAGAATTTTAATTGGTTCACCCACACTAGACTAATCCAAGGAGCATACAATAGAAATATTTTGATGTATTAAAATCCACTAAATTTATTTCATTGGTGGGTTGAGGTTTGGCCACTCAAATTCATAGGATTAGTCCCCTTACAAGATATGGGAATGGCACACTTCCACCTAAGAGTCACTCAATTTTCTCTCTCACATTTCTCGCTACTCTAAGAGGGAGATATCTTTACCATGTATGCTAATACAATATTTCTCTATATCTCTATTGATGAACGGATAGGTTCCCATTGATATTCACACTTCTCTTTCATATATTGGCTATGAACTTCATTATTTTAGTATATTCAGTTTCATTGATGAACTAGTCTTCAAGGAATAAATTCCTCCTTTGGAAAGGTCTCAGATGAGTTTTAATCAATATTTTTATTGTTCACTTATTGAGAATGTACAACTCTTACTTTCTCATAAATATTCACTTTAATGAAACTCTTACTTCAATGAATCTCTTCACTTTTTCATAAATCTTGCCTTTATGAAATCCTTTTTTCAAAGTTATGAACTTGTAAGTCCCTATGAAAGAACTTGTTCAGGGTATTCCTTTTCATATAATATATCTTTTAAATAAAAAAATGGTTACACAAATAGTTTATTCACATAAGTCACTCTCAAAACTCAATGGTTCAGGTAACTCTATTTTCACAACATCACTTTGGTGAATCCAAATCATTTTTCTTTCAAGAATCATCCTATGTCAATGTATATTAATTTATTCTTTTGGGATAAGGTATTTATAGTAAAATATTTAACCTTCATGAAACTTATGAAATCTTAATTCACTCAAATCCTCTTTTTATAAGTCGTGAAATATTTCTTTTTTTACAAAACTCTGCTACAGAAAACTCTGCCTATGTGTGGTGCCTTCATTGGTGCTCCTCACATACAACTATGTTTTACATGAGAATACTTAATTTTCTTAAAAAAGTTTAATATCCATGTATTTATGTTTTTATAACTATTATTTTCCTGAATTTTCCCATCTTTTTCCTAAATCCTTCATTTTCTAAATTTTATTGTGGCAAATATGAGTCACTATGTTTATGAAACTTCTACAATTTCGTAAAAAACTTCCTCTATTATTATTTTTTATGAAAATTATTTAAATCATTAAAAAGATTCCATAACCATTCCTTAATGAGTATATCAAGGTCTTCACAGTCTAAAAAATATATCTTAGACTTTTCATGATGCACCTGAATATTAATGATCGTTGTTATTGGGAAAGTCCTCACGTGCTTCTAGCACTTATATTGTCACTGAAATTTCTTCAATCATAGAATATTCAAACACTTATAGTGTGATACTCCCTAAAGATACTTCAAAAATATTCAACCCACTTCTATATAGAATAATCATGATTGACATTTCAGGCTCACATCATTCATCATGTAATCTCTATTTACATTTCACCTACATAGTAACACTAATTCCCATGTTGTATATCATAATTACATTTATCATTAGTGCTAAAACCTCAAGGAACTTTTTATATAGTGAATAATAAATCCAAAAAAATCAAACATGCCATGTCTAAGTTGTCACTGAATCCAACACTATCTACAAATCCAAGAATATTGCACCAATAATCATTTGATTCTAATAGTATATAAGACTCTTAGGTATTTGACATGACTAATTGGAAGGTTTTAAGTAAAATAAACCCTTTCATGAAATCTAGTATGGCCAAAATTCTCTATTTCATTACCATACTCCCTTAAATATTAAATCATCTCTCTCTAAGATTACCATCTCATTCAAGGAGACTAATGCACTCAAAATGGAAATTTCTAAAATAATATTCAGGATTTAATTATATTGAGGAGATTTGGTGTTACTGGAATCTTCAAACCATCGAACATAAAACTTTATGTTTATTGGAAACTTCATCTCTAGAATTGGATCAATATTTACTAGTATGGTGCTTCTAATGGAAACTCTGGTCACTCAGGATGTGATGTTGTCTTTCATGACCACAATAGGAAATTTCTTGGATGCTTCTATGGTACATGTAGATTGAAACCATCTGTTGAATCTAAAATGATTAGAGTCATCAATTAGGTCTCTTTTTCTAGATAAATAGGTTTTTCCAATTTATGACTTGAAAGTGATTCCACTACTATTTTTCAAGACATTATAAATGGTATGATGCATCTATCTTGGAGTCTAACTACTCGATGGATGGGATGTATGGTCTTTCTCTTTTTCACCAATTACATTATCAAACAATTTTACCATGAGTTAAATTATGTGGTGGATGATCTCTCTAACAAAGAAATTGGAATAGATATCACTTGTTTGGATGATCTCCCTTATAATTTTCATTATCTATATAAAGGTTATTTTTGTAAAGTCACCTTATTAATACTATTGTAATCCCTTATTTTTTCAATAAATGTACCTATGAAACTTTGGCTGAGGCATCCCCCTTTAATAGATTTATGAAATATGAAAGTGGAGTAGAGAATATATCTGCTAAAAGATGCTTCATGTGGGTTAGTCAGAGAATATCTTAACCAACCATTAATCAATCATAAAATTTTGAGTATAATTATTAATAAATTTATATTACCTTGTACACATCAAAGTGATTATATTAGTAAAAGTAATATAGTTAATGAGACTTATAAGAATTGCAAAGTCTTACATTACTCCTTTTGATATATGCTTTGAAAATAGTGACATTAACACCAAATTTTATGTCAACTAAAATGATTATTGGATGTCATATATGTTTAAATATGGAATAAATATATTGTTTTCACAGATTCATGATCTTATATGGAAACTATTTGTTAATGCTTATTTTTTATAATGAACTTTCATTAAATAAACACAAAGTGCATCTAATTTAATTATACTAAAGGTTAATTAGGATATCATATAAATACATAAGATATATTAGTATTAGTCAAGAGAAAAACTATATTTCTATTTTAGGGTGCACATTTCTAGTTGAGATAGTGGGAAAAAAGTACACTTCAAAGCAAGGCTCAAGATGCACATGAACTCTACAAGACTTAGTGGGAGGAGTTATTCAATAGATGTGTACTACATATTAAAGATAAAAAAATATATATATTATTTTATAATCATTGAGTTAGGTGATATATTATTCATTGAGAATAATAAATATTTATTCTATAAGAAAACAGTAAATGGAAATAAGCTAAAGTTTCCAATTTGATAAGAATTATAAAATGGTTCCATGTACCAAGATCCGACTCTATATTTTTGTGGTTCCTCCAATTAATATAAATCCCTTCTAGTAGGTATTTTAAGAAGAAGAAAGAAATATATGTTATATTTAGTGCCTATAATATGTGATGGGTTGTTAAAGGTTTTAAGCAATTTCAAGTCATTGAATACGTTGAAACATTTTCACTTTTTGGCATAATAAAATTGATTATAATTCTACTTTCCATAGTAGCCTCCCATGAGTATGAAATTTAAAAAAGTGATATCAAGACCACTTTATTTAGTGTAAACCTTATGGAAGATGTTTATATGACACAACTAGAAGGGTTTGTGACACCAAAGGATGTTAATAAATTATAGAAGTTATAGAGATCCATTTATGGCTTGAAGAATGCATCAAATCGTAGAAAATTAATTTTGATGTATTCATATGAGAGTTTAGTTTTAATAAGAATGAAAGTGATCCCTATGTCTCTATGAGGTTAGTGGAAATATTGTAGTTTTCTAAGTAAAATATGTTAAAAATATATAGAAAACAAATATTAATCTTATAGTAAATTAAGACTATGTTTTAAAAAAATATTTTTTTTAAAGATTGGGGCCGAAGGTTCAATTTTATTATTTAAAGCAATGACCTCTTTATTGTGGGAAGAGGGAGACCCATTACATATATTGAAGGCCCAGGTCCAAGTGGCCTGAATACTAGGCTTGAAAGCCCATTTTTTGGCCCAAAGGACCCCTTGGTGAACAGTACTGCTACAGTTCCTGCGCTGCTACAGTACCCGCCGCCGCTACAATACCCTGTAATAGTGCCTCCACTGCTACAGTGCCTCTGCTACTACAGTACTGCTACAGTACCTGGAAATTCATCTCTGCCTGGATTTGATCTCGGGTCTTTTGGATGCCAAGTAGGAGCTTGTACCCCTTGGGTACAAGCTTATTGGCATGTTTTAAAAAAATATTTATTAAAGGATGACTTGAAGTAGTGGCCCAAGTTCTAGGGTACAAGATCTAATAAGATAGATCTATAGGTTTACTTAGATCAAGTCATAGTACATTCATATAAAAGGTATTGAAATATAAAACATAAAACAAGTTAAGAGAGAATTCATACCTATGTCACATTGGCATAAATCTCTCCAAGATAATTTGTTAAGTAATGAGAGGATATTAAGATCATGAGTAGAATTCAATATGATTCTACAATGGAACCAATAATATATTCCATGATATGTACTGAAATTTGATATTTCTTAAGCATAAATAATAATAGTAAAATATCAATCGAAACCAGGAGAAATGTATAAAGTGGTACTCAAAAGTATCTAATAGTACATGTGATAGTACAAAGGATAAGTTCCTAGTACTTAGAGAAGAGGAAATTCTAGTTATTGAGGGGATGCTAAACTATTATTCATATAGATCAATTTGACCTAAAATCATAGTTTAGATAAATATATGAGCAAGAGAATCTTGTTAAAATCAATGGTATCCAAATATACATATACTAAGTATGTTGTAGATTTTAATGTAGCTAAAGAAGTATAGAATATGAAATGATTTGTTCCAAATCATGGAATTGTACCAAGATATTAAATTATTGTCATAATATATATTATGATAATATTTTGAATGTGGTAATAGAAAATATTTCAAGTTTATGATAGAATAAAAAAAGGTAAATACTTAGGGATATCACCTCTTAAGAGTCTTACTCAAAGAGGAAAAGTTACAGTAAGAAGAGTAGCCATTAAGAAAAAATCGGTAGGCCCAACAGCTACAGTAATACCTCATCAGAAAAATGAAATCATGTGTTATCCAATAAATTGATAAATGTTAGTAATTGGATCAAGTTTAAGTGGGATTATGTTGAAGTTTTTTCCACAAGACCAATTGAATTTGTACTTTCGATTTCCAAAATTTAAATAAATTATCTTATCACATAATGATTGTTTGTATATGTAATATTATTATGAAAATATCCTTAGAGAACTCATCGCATTAATGGGTTATAGTAGTTCCCCAGAATAATGATAACCTAGAGATACCATAGAGATATTATTAAATAAAAATATTTTATCTGTAATGACTCAGATTTTCTCTAGTTTTATTTTTATAAATTAATTGGGAAAATTCCGATATTAGGCATTGAGACAGCATGAGATTTTGAGGTACTGTGTGCCCAGAATAGTTTGTTGAAAAATATTAAGCTTTTAATAAAGAATACGTGAAGTTTTTCTTAAAATAGGAATTACTTGTAAATGGGTTCCTAGATCATAAAATTGAGGGCACTGTTGCGTTCAAAATAGTAGCTTAACCTTAGGTGGGGCCTAACATTGTTCGGTGTGGGCCAGACGAAAAAGTTATTTTTTGGACGTATCGGTAATAAAATATTTTATTACGATGCACCAAGGGTTTCTTTTTTCTTAAATGAACTTTTTCATAGAATTCAGGTTTATCATCATAACCTAGGAATTCCTTTGACAAGTGGATATGGAACTCCCTCCAACAAATGTCAGTAGATTGAGAATCGGCAACGAAGGATTGGAGATCGGATCTTGGATCGAAGATCAATAGATGGGTGAACAATGAAGATGCGACTTCTCCCTTCATCAATAATCGATAAAAAAATATAGTTAGTGCATTTTATCTCTTTATAATTTCCATTCCCCTTCTTAGATCTAATGACGAACGTAGACCAACCAACGAACAGGTTGATCCATGGTTCAGTCGTTCCTGTGGGATGGTTGAATTGTGGGGATAACGGGTGATAGATCTTTTTCATTATCCTTATCGTTATTTTTTAATCCCTAAAACATGAATGGATTGAATCTGACATGAACAAGGCCAAGATCAGTTCTTTGGGTGCTCTTATGCATTTAACTCTTTCCCAAAATCTTTATGCCTTCCTCATTTTTTGCGAAATATGAATCGAGGATCATTGCGCCTTCGATTTGTGGTGAAACAATCTGGGACTAGGGAACTGACACCACAATTATATCGAGGAAGTTATATGGAAAAGGTGCAATGTGAAACACCCATGGCAGCGGTTTATGGTGGCACCCAGAGCAGTGGCTCCGGCCGGTTTACAGCGGAGCGCAAGGCAGACAGCGGGCTGCCGGCAGGGTGGCTGGTGGCGGAACGCCAGGCCATTGTCTATGAGGGACCACATGGGAGCATGTAGGGTGAAGGCCATGGGTGGTGACTGAGGGTCACATTAGGAGGAAACACCAGCGAGCTGGGACGTGGCTCAGAGTCACGTCGGAAGAACCTGCGGTGGCGAGGCTGTGGGGCATGCAAAGGATGCAGGTCGACTGAGTAAAACACTTCATGGCACTACATTGACCATCTAGGAATGAAATCAGGGTGGACCGAATGTGGTGCTCCAAACCCACCCGTATGAATAGGGTTAGACTAGAGGAGTAAGGCCGGATCGGAGTGGACCGTGTCAAGTCAGGTCGTCCGGGTTGGGTCGGCCCAAACCCAGGTCAAAC
The DNA here is from genome assembly GCA_963277665.1 of Viscum album. Lineage (NCBI taxonomy): Eukaryota > Viridiplantae > Streptophyta > Magnoliopsida > Santalales > Viscaceae > Viscum > Viscum album. The sequence continues at coordinate 1,030,129,445 of OY728166.1, read as the reverse complement.
TTTTTTTTACAAAAACGGCCATAACATTCAAAACATGTGTCTGTTTAATGAGTCATTGGGACCCTTACGATGAGATTATCCTTTTGAGATACTCTATGTGAGTTGTTGTGGATGTTGGCATATGACCTAATGGATTGAGGAGTAGGTTCTTTTGATACAAGCACACTATGAGTAGAATCTTGTGGTTGGTTGTGACCTGGTGACTTGATGAATACGTGAATTGGGGGATTCATGACTTATCTACACTCTGTTTGTTATCGACACTCTGTGTGTTATCGATTCTAGGTGTTCTGTAGACTACGTTTGATAATCCTTCTTTTTGTGATATAGACTTATACTTGTGTAATATGACTGTACTTTGTTCATTTCCTATGTGGTATACTATGTATTTATTCATGGTATACTTATTGTATTTTTTTACGGCATACTTCTTGTATTTATTAGTGGTATTCCTTTGTGGTTTCAGGGTGTCCTACTGAGTATTGTTTTACTCACCCCTGCATTGGATTTTCTTGCACATGTTGTGTCTTGTGTATAAGATCGAAGCTTTGATGGAGTTTTAGGTGGACCAGGACTAGTTTTTTATTAGAGTGATCAGAAAGACAAGTTTTGATCCTACGGCTTTATAAAATTTTCCTACACCTAGCCTTTAGGTAGGGTTTTCTACAGATGAGTTTCAAGAACTTCTGTATTCACTTTTATAGGCTCTTTCTTTTTGTGGACTTTTATTCTGGCCTTGTTTACTTCCCAATTTCTTACTTTCCTACTCTATGGTTGGTATCTTAGTGTATTCATGCATTGTTTACTTAGTGTTTTTACATTTCAATATTTTTCTCTTGGATATTGTGTGTGTGTGTGTACAGGTACTTCGTCAAATGTCTCCCATTTGTGGTGCATGCATACTCAGTGTTAGACACTAACCCCTGGCCTATCAGAGGCGGGATTGGGGTAGTCATGGAATGGACCCCTCTGGTAAGAGTCGTGAAATAGTGGTATCATAGGCATGCTCGGTTTTACTTAAGGACTGGGAGTCTGTGAGGTTGGTTTGGGGCAATAGTGTTAAGTGTTTTGAGTTTGGATTTCAGGCCAGAAAATCCTGTGTTGGTACAACGGATAATGTATTCATACAATAGGACTTTGGACACATTCTTTTCAACTCATTACATGAAAACACTAGTTGTATGGAAATTAATGGTACATTCATCATTTAGGATTTGGGTGTGCCCTCATGTCCTTCTTGAATCAGCTCACCAGGTATACTCTATTGACTGTGGTGCATCTTGTTTCCTTTCAGGATGTCGCTGCACAGACAACCATCCAGGATTTATTTACATGATCACAAGGATGGTCCTCCTATTTGTGAGGCATCGGTACGGGGTAATGTACCAGATATACTCTATGTACCATAGATAGCACCTCTGAGAGGTTTACCAGTGATACCACCACCTGTCGATCATCAGTTACTATCAGCGCTGTCGATTGAGGATGCATGCAGGCTGATCGCATTACATGTGTTCCATAGGTAGTGACCTCCCAATTTTATCGGTGATCTAAACCCCCATATATCTTTAGGATTTTATGGTGGTAGTTACACGTGTCTTAAACCATGTGAGGATTCCTTCCAACCAAATGGTGGTCCTAGACGCGAGTCTTCTTCAAGGCTCAGTGGGTGATGGTGGACCTTAGTGACCTAGACACATGATGAGGTGTCTCTCTCTTTGTTAGACTTTGAGAAACTCTTCAGAGAGGATTTCTTCCCATATATGTTATGCTCAATGCGCATACAGGAGCACCTACATCTGTAGTAGGGTAGTCAGACTATGGAGGAGTACTCAGTGAGGTTTACTGATATTTCTCACTACTCCACATACATGGTGTGAGGCCCATTATTCAAATCTTAGACCTTCAAGAAGGGACTATGCCAAAATATAAGGGCATCCATGATATCCCTTAGCAGCCTTACAAATTCTAGGGTACAGGAGCGATCTCTGGTAGTGGAGAGCTTTCTGGAAGAGCAAACGCCGCTAGTGGGAGCTACCAACAAGCACCAGGCAGTTGAGTCTTTGGCAATAGGTAGTTGATAGTAGAGGCAGGGACCCAAGTGGGTCAAGTACTCTAGGGGATGACCCCCGGACATGGGATCAGTGGTGCGTGGCTCACAGGGCAGAGCGAATCGGCTAAAGGAAATGTTGTGTTGCTCATATGGTGGTTGGGGGCATCTGGCATGAGATTGCTTAACCCACAATACAAATGATCAGGAGACAGTCAAGGGACTGCCGAGGAAGAAGAGGATACATGAAAAGGGTGGTCCACAGGGTATCGTACATGGTAGAGGAGTAGGTAGAGAAGTAGGCAGTGGAATAAGGTTAGACGTATTACCACTACCAACCCTAGGTGGAGATATGTAGTACGGACTTACTCATAGGAGGGTGCAACCAATTTCTCATCATTTGGCTAGCCTCAGCCTCAATGCAGTGGATGATAGGAGGCCTCAATTTCCTATAGTGGTGGATGAGTATGAGGAAGTCTTTCCTAAGGATGTCCCCAGATTTCCTCCCCATAGTAAGGTTAACTTTTTAATTTATTTTTACTCCAAGACAACACTGATATCTACACCTTCATATTGTATGGCTCCCGTAGAGCTTTGTGATTAGAGGGTACAACTTGAGGACTTGCAAAGGAAGAGCTTTGTAAGACCTAGTGTTTCACCCTGGGCATCCCCAGTTTTATTTTCCAAGAAGAATATGGGAGCTTGAGGTTATGTGTGGACTTTCGGCACCTAAATCAGGTGACTGTGAAGAACAAGTATCCACTACTGAGGATCAAAATCCCCTTCGATCGTCTCAAGGGAGCAAGGTGGTTCTCAAAGATTAACCTCAGGTCTCGCTATCACCAGTTTCATGTATGGGATGAGGATGTACCAAAGAAAGCCTCCATATGTCGGTATATACACTATGAGTACTTGGTGATGTTTTTTGGAATGACGAATGCCCCAGAAGTGTTCATGGGACTCATGAACAGGATCACCCATCCTTACTTAGATTGGTTCCTGGTGGTATTCATTGATGAAATCCTAGTGTACTCGGCGACCAAGAAGGAGCACGCGATACACTTGAGGATGGTCCTAGACACACTCTGAGATCACCAGATTTATAGGAAGCTATTGAAGTGTCATTTCTAGATTCTAGAGGTCCACTTTATGGGACATGTCATTTCATAGGCTAGAGTCATAGTGGATCTGTTGAAAGATTGAGTCGGTGCTTGCTTGGGAGCCACCTAAGAGTGTTATCGGGGTACGAAGTTTTCTGAGTTTGGCAGGGTACTATCATATGTTTTTTTCCAACATTTCCAGAGTAGAAGAACCCTTTAAATCATTGACATGGAAGGGGCATACCTTTGTGTGGACAAAGAAGTGCCAACAGTACTTTCATAAGCTAAGGCAGAGGTTGGCGAGCACTCACATCTTGAGACTGCTAGAGGAGGGTGTCAGGTATGTAGTGTTCTGTGATGCATTAAGGATCGGGCTTGGTTGTGTCCTCATACAAGAGAAAGTGGTGATTTCCTATGGTTTTCATCATTTGATACAATATGATCATAACTACGCAACCCATGATATTGAGCTAGTAGTGGTAGTCTTCGCATTGAAGATGTGGAAACACTACCTGATGGATGAGTGGTTTACCATCTACTTTGACCACAAGAGTATCAATTATATCTTCTCTTAGAAGGATCTAAACTTGAGATAGAGGCAATGGATATATTTCCTCCAGGACTATGACTTTTATATTTTCTATACTTCTGGGAAGGGGAACGTAGTGGTGGATGCTCTCAGTTGGAGATCCATATTGAAGTTGCTGAGTGAGGCATCAGAGTAGTTGGACGCATTTCATATATCCTTTATGGATGGAGATGTAGCATCTTACCACTAGTAGATGGTTTCCATCCCTCCACTCTTACAATGATTCAAGGAGGCACATCTTGGGGATACCAACTGTGAGACCTGACATACTCAGTTTTCCACAAGGCATGCACCTGAAGGATATTCGATTGGTGGGGAGAATGACCTTGTTTATAGAGGTCACATAGTTCTACTAGTGTTTTTGTGGGAAGAGGTTTTGAGGGAGTTCCACACATACCCTTTGGTGGTACATCCGAATGTGGTGAAGATGTACTAGGACCTACGATGTCATTTCTGGTGGCTAGGGATGAAAAAGGCAGTGGAAGATTTCTTTTCTCAATGCCTCACTTGCCAACAAGTGAAGGTTGAGCACCAAGTTCCAACAGGCTTGACCCAACCACTTTAGGTGCCAGAGTAGAAGTGTGATTGTATATCGATGGACTTCATGATGGGTTTAACACACACGTATAGGGTACACGATACCATATGGGTGATTATTGACCAACTCACCAAGTCGGCCCTTTTCAGATTCTGAGTAGAGTTGGTGTGGTGACATACCATCTATCTATACCCCCACAGTTGGATTAGGTGCATTATGTCTTCCATGTGTCATAGCTAAGGAGGTACGTCCATGATCCATTGCACGTCATCGATTAGGGTGATCTAGACATTTACGATGGGGTGAATTTGGCGGAGAACTTGGTGGAGATAAAGGATCGACCATAGAGGATCCTTCATGGGAGGTCAATTCCTATGGAGCGCATTTGATGGTATCATGAGAATCTCCAGGAGATTTCTTGCGAACAGGAGGCTCAGATTCATGCTTTTTACCCTCATTTTTTTTTTGAGTAACTCTTGTTTCGCCTTTAAAGGACGTAAATTCCTAAGGTGGGGAGAATGTAATGACATAGACTTTCTTCAGTTTTATTTTTATAAATTAATTGAGAAAATTCTGAGACCAAGCGCTGAGATGGTATGATATTTTGAGGCACGGTGTGCCCGGAACAGCTTGTTGAAAAATTTTAATCTTTTAATAAAGCGCGCAGGGTGTTTTTATTAAATTGGAATAACTTATAAACGGGTGCTTGAATCAAAAATCCAAGGGCACCATTGGGTTTAGAATAGTGAATTTACCTTATTCAAGGCCTAAAATAATTCGGTGTAGTTCATATGAAAAAGTTATTTTTTGGATGTATTGGTAAAATAATATTTAACAAAAATATTTTATTGCGATGCAGCAAAGGTTTCTTTTTTAAAAATGAACTTTGTCATAGAATTCAGGGTTATTGTCAAAACCCTATAATTCCTCTCATATGCAGAGAATGATCTCTCTTGAACAAACTTTAGCAGATTGAGAATCGGCAATGAAGAATCGTAGATCGGATCTTGGATTGAAGATCTACGGATCGGAGAACGACGACGACGTGGCTTTGCCCTTCATCAACAACCGATCAAAACTCCAAGTAGGGAATTTGACCTCTTTGTGATTTCTATTCCCCTTCTTAGATCCAATGATGAATGCATACTAACCAACGTACAGGTTGATCCGCAGTTCAGTCATTATTATGCTATAGTTAAATTGTGGGGTTAACAAGTGATATATCTTTGTGATTATCCTTATCATTCTTCGTTAATCCTTCTAACATGAATGGATCGAATCCGACATGAATAAGGACAATATCTATTCTTTGGGTGTTCCTGTTCATTTATATCTTTCCCCAAATCATTTTTTGTTCCTCATTCTTCATGAAATATGAATCAAGGATCTTTGCACCTTTGATTCGTGGCGTAATGATTCAAGACTAGGGATCTGACACTGCAAAAATATCGCGGAGGTGTGATGGTGAAGGTGAAGCGTGAATCACCCAAGGCAGTGGTCTACAGTGGTGCCCAGTGTAGTGTCTCAATCCAGGTTCCAAAGGAGCGTGAGGCGGACAGCAGGTCGTCGGTAGGGCAGCTGGAAGCGAAGGCGACCCACAGCCCAGCGGGAGACCAGGTTCTAGGTTGGGTGTAAGGTGGATGGGCCTCGGGCAGGGTGGAAAACATTTGAGTTCTAGGTCGTGGTCTAGGAAGGCCCGTGTGGGAGCCCATGGTGGTGGAGGCTGCATGTGGTGACTGGGGGCCGCGACAGGAGGTCGTAGTGGCGATCTGAGATGCGACTTGAAGCTGCGTCAGAGGAACCCATGGCAGCGAGGCCATAGAGAATGCAGAGTAGGCGGGTCGACCGCTTGAAACATGGCACGTCACCATGTTGACCGGCTAGGCACGCGGCCAGGGTGGACCACGTGCAATGCTCCAAACCATCCCACATACGGTGGGTCAGACCAGAGGAGTCGGGCCACTCTTGCAGCCCAGTGGGCTGGGGCCGGCCAGGTCAGGTTAGCTAGGCCGGACCATTTTGGGTTGTCCGGCGGGTCAGGTTCGTTCGGGCGGGTCGATTCAGGCCCGGGTCAGCCTTTCTTTACAAAAACAGCCATAACTTTCAAACCGTGTGTCCATTTTCCGATCCATTTATAGCGTTGGCACCCTTATGATGTGAAGGTCCTTTTTAGATAATATAAGTGAGTATTTTTGGAATTTGGCATATGACCTAATGGATTGAGGAGTAGGTTCTCCCGGTACAAGTGTGCTATGAGCGGAATCATGTGGCTAGCTGTGACTTGGTGACTTGGTGACTATGTGACTTGGTGATTGCATAAATTGGGGGGCTACATGACTTATTGACACTCCATGTGTTATCGACACTCCATTTGTTATCGACACTCATTGTTTCATTGATACTTCATGTGTTATCGACACTCTGTGTGTTAATGATACTGGGTATTCTATGGACTACGTCTGATAATCCTGCTTTTCATGCTATAGACTTATACCTGTGTGAGTTGTCTATACTTTATATATTTACTTTGTGGTATACCATGTATTTATTCATAGTATACTTCATGTATTTATTTTTTGTGTACTTCATGTATTTCTTAGTGGTATTCCTTTGTGGTTTTGGTGTGTCCTACAGAGTATTGTTTTACTCAACCATGCATGGGCTTTGCACGCATGTGTCATGTCTTGTGCAAACGATCGACCCTTTGATGAAGTTCTAGATGGACCAGGACTAAGTGGTGCATAGAGTGATCGGAAAGATGAGGTGTTCTCCTACAGCTTCAGACAATTGTCCTACACCTACCCTTCAGGTAGGGTTTTCTACGGATGAGTTTCAAGAACTTGTGTGTTCAATTTTACTGACTCTTTCTTTTGGCGGGATTGTATTCTGGCCCTATTTACTTTCCAGTTTCCTACATTCGTACTCTGTAGTTGGTATCTTAGTATATGCATGCATTGTCTACTCATTATTTTTATATTTCATCATTTTGGGCTTGGATATTATGTGCGTGTGTATAAGTACTTAGGCAAATGCCTCCCATTTGTGGGATATTCCTAACTTGTGTTAGTCTCTAGCCTCTGGCCTATCAGAGGTGGACTTGGGGTAGTCACGACATGGGCTCCTCTGGGACGGGTCATGAAAGTATGGTCTAGATAACATATGTTTGATGGGACACAAATGAAGTTTGACTATTAGGTTTGAGACCTCATAAGACATTGAGACTTCTTCTTATTAATTTTGTACTTTTTGATCTATGAGAGGGAGGTTGCGTTGATAAAAAACTAATAGTAATTCTATATGTACATTAGTCCTTAAACATGATATTATCTTTGAGTGTGTGTATTAGCCCTTAAACATGATATTATTATCAATGTGCATCATGATTCATGTACTTCGATGTATATACATAAACTACGATGACATATGCTTGTAGCGAGGTGGTGTATGTTGGGTAAGTCATAAGTGATATAAAATTAACTAAATAAGTCAAGAAAGGATTTTTCCCTTCTATATTAATGGGAAAATATGTATTTTCCACTTTTATTGAGATGGATGTGTCTAAAAAATTTCATGGCCATGGTAGTTCATATACAAGTTAATTTTGGAATGTTAAAGAAAAATAAATCACGCATATAGGGTGGTAACACAAGTATACATCCAACTTGATGAGATATGGGTTGATAAAGGGATTATATTACATAGTATCATTTTTAGGAAGGTTGTCATAGTTTATATATTAACGCCTTTCTCTATGGGTGACTTGACATGTTGTAAAGCACCGATCTTAGCCTTTTGGTATGTTTATATGTTATCATTTGAGAAAGAGATTTAGAGGGTCACATACTAAGTGTATCGAGGATCTAATTAAATTCTGTTCAATTTAAAATTTAAGAATAAATATATTCACTATTTTTCGGAATGAAGATAATGTTGATCGTAGAAATTTAATTATAATATATTTTAGCTTAGAATATATGTGAGTTGAATTTATCTCTTGTATATTCATAAGGAAATAAATAAATATTTTTTTATTCACAAGTTTTGTTAGTAGATTAAAATAAATATTTATTTAGTTACAATAATATTAAAATAAATATTCATTTTCAATTGTAGTGAATATAATATTTTCTAGGAGGATATGGGTTAAGCTTAATGACCTGATGGGAAGGATATATGTTATTTAACATTATTTAAATAAATGTTAATTAATAAATTTAAGAAATGATATTATAATGATCCAAAGTCGAGAAAATGGAGGATAAGATATATATATGATCATAAAATAGATATTTGACAATTTTATAGGTCTTTTTGGGCCTTAAGTATATGGTATTGTTCCTTATTAAGCTTAATTCAACCTTAATCATTGTAATTAATTATAATTACTTTCAATAATACTTTAGGTAAAAAACTAATTTTACCTTATTATACATTATAAATTATTCTGATTCTAAATATAGAATCCATTTTTCCAAATTCAAATCACAGAAGTAGAAGAAATGAATTTAAATATAATCCTGCAGATGAGACAACAATGCGGGTTTTTAAAGTAAAAATGTCCAAAGGTTTGCTTTGTTTTTATAGCCAATTTAAAAATGAAATTGATTCCAATTATCTAAATTGAATAAATTGATAAAAATTTTATCTAATTAAATATTAAAATAAATTTAAATATAATTTAAATATACAAATATATTAGATGAAAAATAATTTTTGAGTTAAAATGCATTATTTTTAACTATTCATTAAAAAAGTAAACTTCACATAATAATACCAAAAATTCACCCTAACCTAATTTTTAAATTGTTATTTAAGAAATTAAGATTATTTATAAATAATAAATCTATAAAAGTTCCAAAAATTGGATTTAAAATGGGTTCACTATTAAAAGGCGGTAAAACTATCTTTATAAAAATATAGGTTTTTTATCATAAAATTGGGTTTGTTATTATCTTATGTCTACAAAAGCACATGAGCCTCAGAGCAGTTGGTGAGATCTTTGTAAGTGCATCCAAGAGACCCAGGTTCAAAACCAGGCAGAGGCATAACTATGAAATGAAAAATATCAAAAAGATTAATTTAATTTGAAAAAAAAGCAATTCACAAAATATCGTGGTGTTTCAGATACAGCGGTGGGTGGTGATCTCTTATGGATCTAAGAAGTTACATCCCTACGGGCATAATTATGACACCCACGATCTAGATCTATCATTAGTCGTGTTCTCACTAAATTTGTGGTAAAATTACCTCATTCAGGGTCACTTTATGGTCTTCACGGATAACAAGATCTTGAGGTGTATCTTTTCTTAGCATTATTTGAACTTGAAGCAGCAGATGTGGATAAAGTTTCTTTAGGATTATGATTTTAGATCTCCTAAACCTTAGTAAAGTGAAATGTTTTGGTCTATGATTTGAGTAGGAAGTCATGGAAGGGTGTTGTTTGGGAGTTTGGGAATGCTTGGAGAGAAATGGAGGAGTTGGTATCCTTGCACTTAGATGAAATAGTGGATAGTGGTAGAGGATATTTGTTTTAGATGATGATGAAATATTCTCTAATGCAGTAGGTTTAGAAGTCTTACTGGGGATACTCAGAGTAAAAGGTGATGCGCGATCATGTTGGCCATGGTGACACTCTATAGGGATGGTTAGAAGATGGCCAAAATAGGATATTGTTTTGTGGAAGGTTGTTTGTTACAGTAGAAATGTGAAAGGGAGTTCCTTGAGAGTTCTAAGGATCACCTTTGGTGGTACACTCATTACTTTATAATATGTACTGTGACTTGAGGATGTAGTTTTGGTGGCCTGATATGAAATCGGTAGTGGTGGAGTTTGTGGAAAAGTGCTTAGTTTTCTAGCAAGTAAAGGTCAAGCATCGTGTTCTTGGTTATTTGTTTCAACCCTAATTTGTTCCCAAGTGAAAATTGGATGACAAGTAGATGAATTTAATCATAGGATTACCTAGAACTTAGGGTGGTTGTGATGTTATCTGGGTGATGGTGGATCAGTTGACAAAATCTACCCACTTCTTAGTGATTAAGGAGTCGGGCGTAGTGGATGATTTGTTTAAGAGGTATGTGGAAAAGGTTGTGCAGTTTCCTGAAGTAGAAAGGTCTATTGTCTCATATCGGTATGAAAGTTTTACCTCACACTATAAATGGGATTACAGCATGCTTTTGGAACTCATATATGCCTCAACACTACTTTTCACCCCTAGACAGATGGCCATATGGAAAGGACTATCTGGAAATTAGAAGACATGTTGCAGGCATACATCTTGAACTTTAGTGGGTTTTGGGTAAGACACCTACCCTTGGTAGAGTTTTCTAATAATAATAGTTATCACTCTTTCATTGGTATGGCCCGATTTGATACTTTGTACAGGAGACCATTTTGTTCTTATTTGTGCTTTATAGAATGCGGGGAGACAACTATTCTTGTCCCTAATGTGTTGTAGAGCATGACAGAGAAAGTTCATTTTGTTAATGAGAGTATGAAAGCAATAAATGGCCGGAAAAAGTCTTATCTTGATCATAGGAGGAGGCCCCTAGAGATTGAGGTTGGATACCATGTGTTCTTGAAGGTTTCCCCTCGACATGGGAAGTGGAGATTTGGAAGAGTGAGTAAGATTTCTCCTAGGTTTGTTGGGACCTTTTAGGAATTGGGGTGAGTTGGAAAAGTGGAATATCGGTTGGCATTTCCACCATTATTGGATAGGATCCACGACATCTTATGAATATCTCAATTTCATTGGTAACTTCATGATGTCTCCCATTTCCTTGAATTGGGAGAGTTGGATATCAAGGATGACGTGACGTTCATGGAGTATCTAGTGGAGATCCAAGACCGTTGAGAGAAGGTGTTGCGAGGACAGATTATTCCCTTGGTTCATGTGTTTTGGAGGCATAGTGACCTAGAGGAGAGTACTTGGGATTGAAAGATGCATATGTGTTCCCAGTACCCAGAGTTGTTTTTAATTTTTCTTTTCTATATCTTTCTTTTTGATTTTATGTTTGAGGACTTTTTGTTTTATGAGATGAGTTTTTTTCATTGGTTTATGATGTGTGTAGTGTTATGTGTGATAAATTTATAATGTATGAAGAGGTTAGGACCCAATTACTAATCAATATGTATTAACTATGATGCAATTAAACCCATGAGGGTGAGTCAGTGTTGTCCATAGAGGATAATATCTTGACATAGAATACAGAATTCCCTAATTTGTGTGTTTGGTATAGTGTGGTTCATTAGTATTAGAAGTTTTTGGTTTGTTCTACATAGATGTTGAGATGGTTGTGCAGTGGTTGTGTGGCAATGTGGATGTATGAGAGGAGACGCCTTGTGGTTGTGGTGATGTGGTTGTGTAGTGTGTTTTGTGGTAGTTTGGTTTGGAATGTTTGGTTGGTGGTAGCATTTGAGGTGTAATGAGACTCTTGAGAGGTATCTCGCGGGGTGGTTTCTTAACCCCTCTTTATTCTAAGCTTGGTTTTGGATTCTTAAGGGAGAGAATAATTTGAGGGGTATCTTATGTAATGGTTTTTTTACCTCCCACTTCGTTACTTTTCTAGTTTTTGTGGTTAGAGGTGTTCCGGGGAGGTTTCAGGAGTTCTCAGTGGGAGATGGAGGTGCAGTATAGTTGCTGTAAGAAATAATCATTGTGTAAGTGTATTACATGATTTGAAATTTGGTTTTCATATATTTTTTATGGATATTTCATGATGTTTAATTATTTTGGGTTAAATAATAAAAGGGAGATGGATTTTTTATGGAACTTATAATTATGGGATTACACATCGTGTAATTCTCCAATGTTGTGCTATTTTTAAAGGTTTTCCCCAATGTTATGATGTTTTGGTTTTCATTGTTTGTTATCACCATAAAATTAAAATTGGATAACCATGTATATTTGGATAAAAAATGTATTCCACAATATTTTTACTTGTGTGATAATGCCCCAAATAAATAAAGTGTAATGTGATAAAAGCCCCTTTGCAAATCTATAAAATGATCTTGATGTGTGGTGATGTGTATGGTTGTGCTTGTGGGACAGCGATGTGTGGTTGGGGCTTGTGGGGCTGATGGTTTGTGGTCCATGCTTTTGGGGAGGTTAGGTGGTGGTTGTTTGGAATTTCTTTTAGGGTGTAAAGGTGCATTTGTTAGGTATGAAAGGTTTCTTATGATATATGGTTGTTTTTTTCTAGATGCCCAAGTAGTGATGGAATAAATTATTGTTTAATAATGTTTAAAATGGCATGGGTTGGTTTGGTTAATGGGATGAAAATGATTAATGAATAATTAAATGGTGGGTTGTTTGGTTAAACATGGTTGATGATAAATAATGAAAAAAATGATATGATTAAATGTAATTGGATGGAAATTTGAAATGGGGTTTGGGTCTTGATGTGTGGTGTTATTCATTTAACGGTGGCAGCAAAGTGGAGAAGTAATGGGTTGGTTAGTGATTTTTTTGTAAGACCATAGGTTGGTATTGTGTTATTTTATTTATATATATGTATACACTATATATTCTTGTGATTTATATATGCACCCCACCCACATTGAGAACTATGTGTTGAACACCCACATAGTCACGTAAGGGGTATCCTTCCCAACATCCTAGTGGTGTCCCAAGTGTCTTCAAGATGAGTTGTGATGTGATTTCCCAGGTTCCTTTAGGATGATATGTGGTGTGGTGTGGTGTGGTGTGTGGCTCAGGTGTGTGTGGGAGATATGTGTTGTGGTTTTTGGCATAGGTGTGTGTAGGCAGGATGTGTTGTGGTCTATGGCTCTGGTGTGTTTGGGTGGGATGTGATGTGGTATATTCGGAAGAGGTGGGAGAACCTAGATGTTTTTTGTTGGGGTGTGAGAGTGGCTAATCAGTGGGAAAGTGGTGTGGGGTTCCCTATCATCAATGTGCTTTATTATATTACTCGGATTGCGTTATTTGGTGATCATGTCTTGGTGAGGATGGGATGGTTAGTATACCTTTATAGGCGTTGGTTGGTTCTATTGTTCTTTCACAGGTGCGTTAGTATGATTCCTTCACATTTACATGAGATAATTTTTGTTCTACTATGTGTATTTGTATACTCACCCTACATCTATAAAACTATTTTCAGGTTTCCAGGAGGATTGTGGGGACCATGTTGGGCATTACTAGCTCATACCTTGGGATAGTTTCTATTTCACTTCTTAGTTTTATTTTGGGTATTTACTCTTGTAAACTTTTATCTATAACAGTTCTTTGTACACATGCATTGTGGGATGGTTTTTTAGTTTTCTTATATTCATGTCTTGAAGTTATTTGTGGATGATTTATCTTATCTCACTATCTTTTTTCCTTATAAAAGGTAATGTCTCCCATATTGTGAGATTTGTACACCCTTAGTGATATTCGCCAACCCGGGCCTACTGGAGGCGAGACTCGGGGGTCATTATCTCTCTCCCCTCATTGAAGTATCTTTGGAGGGAGTGTTCATAATAGTTTGTTCTACAGGACAAATTGAATTTTTACTTTCTATTAACTAAATATAAATAAATTATCTTATCACATAATGATTGTTTGTATATGTAATATTAATTTGATAATATCCTTAGAGTATTCATCACATTAATAAGTTATAATTGTTCCCCATAATAATGAGAACCTAGATATACCATGGAGATATTCTTAAATAAATATATTTTATGGTTTAGATAACATGTGTTTGATGAGACAGAGATGATTTTTGACTATCGAGTTTGAGACCACATAATACATTGGGACTTATTCTCATTAAGTTTGTACTTTGTTATGTCTAAGAGGGAGGTTGTGTTGATAGACCCACCAATATGAATTCTATATGGTTTTTGTGTTATTGGATATTCATATCTATGAGAATCTATATTATTCATTAAATGTGGGATTATTATGAATGTGCATCATGAATCATGTACTTTTATGTATATACAGAAATTGTGGTGACGTATGCTTGTGGAAAGGTAGTGTATGCTGGGTAGGTCATAAGTGATACAACATTAACTGAATAGGTCAATAAAGGATTTTTCCCTTTGAAATTAATGAAAAAAGATGTATTTTCCTTTTTTATTGAGATGGATGTGTTTGAAAAATTTTATGGCCATGAAAGTTCATATACAAGTTTATTTTGGAAAGTTAAAGAAAAATAAATCTAGCATATAGGGTGATGACATAAGTATACATCCAACTTGATGAGATATGGGTTGAAAAAGCGATTATGTTACATAGTATCATTTGTAAGAAGGTTGTCATAGTTTCAATATTAACGCCTTTCTCTATGAGTGACTTGACATATTGTAATAAATTGATCTTAAGCTTTAGGTAAGTTTATCCATTATCATCTAATAAAGAGGTCTAGAGGGTCACATATTAAGTGTATCCAAGATCTAATTAAATTCCATTCAATTTAAAATTTAAGAATAAATATATTCACTAGTTTTAAGAATGAATTTAATGTTGATCGTAGAAATTCAATCATAATATATTTGATTTTATAATATATTTGAGTTTAATTTACCTCTTGTATATTCATAAGTTAATAAATAAATATTTATTTATTTACAAGTTTTGTTAGTACATTAAAAAATATTTATTTAGTTACGTGAATATTAAAATAAATATTCATTTGCAAGTGTAGTGAATATAATATTTTATGGGAGGATATGGTTCAAGTTTAATTACCTAATGGGAAGGATATATTTTATTTAATATCTTTTAAGCAAATATTAATTAATAAATTTAATAAATGAAATTATAATAAGCACATTTCATGAGGTAAAATAGTATTATTATTATTATTTTATGTGAGGATTAACTTTGACTAAATAGTGGATGAGATTCATGATGAAATTGTAAAAATTTAACCCTAAGTATATATTCTAAATATATATTTTTCTATAAGAGAAGTTTTAATGAAATGGAGACACATCCTCTAGAATTCTCTCAACCCCTACATAGAAATGTTCAATTCTACTCTCTCAAGAACATAGATATAATTAGAGAACTTTGTTGTGATCAACAATTAACAACACAAAGCCCTTACTTGTTTTGTGCTAATACCCAGAGTTTCAAGAATGTTATCTGATATTCATAGAGCACATGTAGATAGATCTATAATAATCCTCACTTGGATTCTCCACCGCAACGACAATGAAATAAGAGAGGAAATAATTTTGATAAAGTAAAATCACCATAGACAAGGAAATTATTTTTTAAAATAATTATAAAATAAATGTTTATGATCCATTATATGAGATTTTGGGGAGCATTCATCCAGTTTTTTGAATTTATCTGTTGATATTGATGAAAAAAATCGGACACATGTCTCAACACTTCTGCTACATCCTAAAACCATTAGATCATTTACAAATGAAATTTTCACTTGCTTCCAATCAAATTAGCTAAAGGAAACTTGTTGGTTCGCCCAAAGATTCATTGTTCAAGAACTTAATCAAAGGATTGAAGTTGAATGATCATCTCCAACGTCTCATCCATTACACAATTTCATTGTTTTATTTTTTTCATTGTTCTGTAATTGTTTTTGTACGATAAATTTGTATATTGAGTAGTAACACAACTCATATATTGGTTATACCATGCATTGAAAGAACATGTTTGATTATTCTTACCTGACCAAAAAACACATTCTCATAGGTTATTACTTTTCCTGGTAAAAGTCAGTAGGTTTAATATTGAGACTGGTAAAATTATATGTTAGGTCTACTCTTGTGTAAAGGATTGGGTTCTGTTTTCACCCATGTAAAAGGCTCTATTTTATTAGGTTTTCACTCCTAGGAAAAGTGGCGTCTCTATTGGATATTAATACTCTTAGGTTTGAGAGTGTGAAGAGTAAATGCGAGATCTCTTTTATTCAAACTACTATAAAATCTTTGTGACATCTTGTTTATTTTCTTACTGCATACACTCTAAACACCCACTACACTAATCTTTTTTTTCTTTAATTGTTATATTTGATTATCCATTGAATTACACTAATTTTGTTTATTTACTATAATCTTTTTAAGATGGATAATTCACCCATCCTATTGAATATTTTCATATGCACAATAAGAACTAACACTAATTGGGAGGACAATGATATTCCTTTGGGTATTCTACCGACGGGAGACTTCTACTGCGACTCCCTTCACCTTGATTCTCACCAGGTCCCTCTGCCACTCCATCGGTGTGAGTCATCTCTCCAGCTACTCTTCACTCTACCATCTAGACGACATCCACTCCAAAGAGGAGTCACTACAACCGATTGAGAGGCTCTCATTTCCATAGAAATAGAGCACTCTGAACTCATATTGTGCAAATAAGAAGATCTCACACAACAAGTTTGTGTGAGAGATCTCATGGAATCTTGACTTGTGAATCAACCACTCTAGGGTTTCATGAAGAACTGGGTTCCATGAAACTCAATTTCTATAAAAAGTAGTCAATACACCGGGAATACTTTTGAATGAATAATAGTATCCCACATACTTGATATATTCCATGAATAACACTCAACTTTCACAAAGAATATAGAATTCAAATACCCATACCCAAATTCAAAGTGGAATATGGGGATTGAGAAATACAGTGTTTTAGATGAAGAAGACAGTTAATAATAATCACATTTATAAAAGCATGTGTGTATGTTCATGAACACATGATATATTAATCACTTGAAAATAAATTAAGGAGGATTACTCATTATAATAACATAAAATAATAATATATAATATGTGTTCTAGGGTTTGGATGAGAATCCCAAACAATATGTTTCTCATTAATGAAGGGAATTTGAATAATTTGGGTTGAGAATTATACAAGAGGTTAGATTGAATTGATCTAGATTATTCTTGCATAAAATAATACATAATAATTTTTCTGCACTAGTTTCGTACATCTTATTGAGGCTAGGTCTTCATCAATAAAATAAAGAACTGCCAGAGCATTGTTTTTCACTGAGGAAACTGATCATACATAAGTGATCAGAATAATTAAGAAAGACTAACTTACTTAAGTTGTGGTTGTTGAAGGTACTTGAAGATGGTAAGATCAAGTTAAATCTTGTGAGCTCATGGATGAAGATAAAATGATCATTCTATAGTGGATAACTCCTATAGAATAGAATAAGTCTCTTGGTTGGAGTCAAGTTTAGGAGAAGTCTTTATATTGGAGTTGAAAGTAATAAGTCTCTCAGTTGGATCTGGGAGAAAGAGAAGTGTTTTATTGGGAGTTAAAATCAATAATTTTTTGAGTTGTATCTAGGAGAAAAATAATAATTTTAGTTAGTGCTATAAGTAGTGGATAAGTCATTTAGTTGTAGATAGAATAATTGTAATCACTTGTTTGATTGTAATGAATCTGTAATTGGGGGAAAAACTTGTTGTGATAAGGAGTATGCTTTTTTAAAACTTATAAATCAAGAGTGTTGTTATCTCCATTATTAGAACTACACAAGAGGTTATATTGTGCAATAATATTGAGTGGATTGAGAACCCTAAAAATTTCAAGATGTTGAAATTGAAAGGAAATGAATTTGTAAAAAGAAATCAACAATTCATCCCTCCCCTATCAGTGGTTAGTTATGCCTGGGGATCTATATAGAGAAATTCATCAAAGCATTGTAAGTGGATCTCCTCTGATTGATTCCATTTACAAAAAATTCATTTTAGATGTTTGATTTATAATTATCTTTTCCCATATTAGGAATTTTATTTTCTTTATGGACCAAATCACAAGTTTTTCTTCCTTATGTACTTTTACATACAGGGATCTCTTAATTTATCACTAATTATAATTTTATTCTCCAACACTTCTTTCTTCCTTTATTATCCTAGAATAATTTATTTTCTTTCAAAACCCATGACTTATTTCAATATTCTTATTTCATATTAGTGGCTTTTAGAGTCCTTTTAGTTTTCCAAATCTTCTTCTTGTCTTTCTAAGAAACCTTCTATTAAACACCATATTTGGAACTTCTATTAAAACTAATATTTTTCCTTTTCTTGGTAACTTCCATGGTTATATTTATCTATTTCCTTATGGTACATTTTTTTAAACCACTTAGGTATACTCTATGTATGTTCTCTTTGATATCCATTTGATCCACCTCATACTTTTTCATCCTTGGTGGATCTTTATTTACATGCTCATCTATCATTCTTATAGTTAGAGAACCATCCTTCTTTTTCCTATATATTTTTTTTCTTTCTTTCTAGGAGGTTTTTTTTGAGTAAATTAATGTTTGTTCTAGATTCATATTTCATTGAGATCAATTATTTTCCCCTAGTATATTAAATTTGTTTTTATTTTGAACAAACTATCTTTTAATTCCAAATTTCTGCCTGTTAGTTGTATGGATTTTGGAATTATTAACAAAACCTTTAGTTCCAATTTTATTTGAATTTATATCTATATAACCATATTTAGAATAGATAAATAATATCTCATTAAAATCACAAATCATATATACACACATAGGTTGAGATTTTGTTGCAGCAGATTTCAGTTTTTTACTTTGAACTGTTGGTCTTTTAAAAAAATACTCATGATATGTCCCAGGATTCCACAATAGTATAACTTCATAGCTCCTTTTTTTTGGAGTCTTATCTTCTGGATTTGGAAATAGTTTTTTATTTCCCACTAAATACATATTTTCACACTTTTGGACTCCATTAGTTGATGCTTCCATGGGATATATCTTCTTCTCCTCATTAGAGGTTTTTAGCCTCCTTTTTAGATCCTTGACCACCCCATATTTCTCCCTCAGTTTGGAAATCATCTCCCTCATACTTGGGCTATATTTCTTTTCTAATTTAAACCTATTTTCAAGATAATTATTAATATGGATAATTCTAGCTTACAAATACTTCTCTAAGGACATTTGTTCTTCAATATCATGTGAATGTTCTTCGAGTATGTTACTTTTTCCCTTCATTTTTTCACCGATTTTATAATGTCATAATTTAAGACCACCTTCACTTTTATCAACCTTAATTTCTCCTAAAATAATTCTTCCATGTGTGCAACCAATTAATCCTTCTTAACCCTCATATTATTAATATATTTTTAGTTAAGGATCTTATATTTAGAACTATATTTATAGTCTTTCACTTTAGAAAACATGCCCTCCAATTACTTGGACTAAGAATCATTCTTCTTACTTGGATATATAGTCACTTCAATTAGCAATTGATTAAGGATTTTCAATTTTTCAACCTCAATTTTTCACAGTTTTACATGATTCTCATAAGACTCATTCTTCTTTCTCAACTCCATGTTTTCTACCTTTATCCCTTTACTAGATCCTATAGTATGTGGATAGATTCCACATTTGGATCTCTTAATATCTCATAATCATTAGTAGATATAATATCTCTTAGAATATTAGGCTCCTATGATATTCTTACAATATCATTATACAAACAAGCAGATACAAAATCAGATTCATATATACCTTATTCTTTATAGCTGGTAGAGTCCTACATCCAAAACTCACATTTCCCAAAAAAAATGTTTTACATAATGGAATTCTTTTGGATCTTTGTTTATTTTTTATATTATTTATCTTTCCCATGTCATGTGGGTAGTGTATATTGAAAGTCTAATTACCAATCTATTTGATTCATAAAAAAATACGATATGATAAACCTATGCTTTGATAATAATCATTGGTCATAAAAGGCTCTTTAGTGAGAGATTCTATGATAGGGGGTAAATCAGGCTATGAAACCCATTTGTTCTTCCCCACTTAACCAAAAAAACCTCACTTCCCTTACTGATCTTGGACTCAATTTTTGTAGGTTCGCTCTTTTGTTATCCCTTATGATAGTGATATGATTGATGATGTGCTCGTCTTGGCCTTAATTAGATTATATCAATGAATTCTTAACCCACATACACCGATTATCATCTTACAAAATATACGTAAAGAATAAATGAAATAAACAAGAATTTTAATTGGTTCACCCACACTGGATTAATACAAGGAGCATACAATAGAAATATCTTGATGTATTAAAATCCACTAAATTTATTTCATTGGTGGGTTGAGGTTCGGCCACTCAAATTCATATGATTAGTCCCCTTACAAGATATGGGAATGGCACACTTCCACCTAAGAGTCACTCAATTTTCCCTCTCACATTGCTCGCTACTCTAAGAGGGAGATATCTTTACCATGTATGCTAATAGAAGATTTCTCTATCTCTCTATTGATGAACCGATAGGTTACCATTGATATTCACACTTCTCTTTCATATATTGGCTATGAACTTCATTATTTTAGTATATTTAGTTTCCTTGATGAACTAGTATTCAAGGAATAACTTCCTCCTTTGTAAAGGTCTCAGAAGAGTTTTAATCAATATTTTTATTGTTCACTTATTGAGAATGTACAACTCTTACTTTCTTATAAATATTCACTTTAATGAAACTCTTACTTCCATGAATCTCTTCACTTTTTCATAAATCTTGCCTTTATGAAATCCTTTTTTCAAAGTTATGAACTTGTAAGTCCCTATGAAAGAACCTGTTCAGGGTATTCCTTTTCATATAATATATCTTTTACATAAAAAAATGGTTACACAAATAGTTTATTCACATAAGTCACTCTCAAAACTTAGTGGTTCAGGTAACTCTATTTTCACAACATCAATTTGGTGAATCCAAATAATTTTTCTTTCAAGAATCATCCTATGTCAATCTCTATTAATTTATTCTTTTGGGATAAGGTATTTATAGTAAAATATTTAACCTTAATGAAACTTATGAAATCTTAATTCACTCAAATCCTCTTTTTATAAGTCGTGAAATATTTCTTTTTTTACAAAACTCTGCTACAGAAAACTCTGCCTATGTGTGGTGCCTTCATTGATGCTCCTCACATACAACTATGTTTTACATAGGAATACTTAATTTTCTTAAAAAAGTTTAATATCCATGTCTTTATGTTTTTATGACTATTATTTTCATGAATTTTCCCATCTTTTTCCTAAATCCTTTATTTTCTAAATTTTATTGTGGAAAATATGAGTCACTATGTTTATGAAACTTCTAAAATTTCTTAAAAAACATCCTATATTATAATTTTTTATGACAATTCTTTAAATAATTAAAAAGATTCCATAACCATTCCTTCATGAGTATATCAAGGTCTTCACAGTCCAAAAAATATATCTTAGACTTTTCATGATGCACCTGAATATTAATGATCATTGTTATTGGGAAAGTCCTCACGTGCTTCTAGCAATTATATTGTCACTGAAATTTCTTCAATCATAGAATATTCAAACACTTATAGTGTGATACTCCCTAAAGATACTTCAAAAATAGTCAACCCACTTCTATATAGAATAATCATGATTGACATTTCAGGATCACATCATTCATCATGTAATCTCTATTTACATTTCACCTACATAGTAACACTAATTCCCATGTTGTATGTCATAATTCCATTTATCATTAGTGCTAACACCTCAAGGAACTTTTTATATATTGAACAATAAATCCAAAAAAATCAAACATGCCATGTCTAAGTTGTCACTGAATCCAACACTATCTACAAATCCAATAATATTGCACCAATAATCATTTGATTTCAATAGTATCTAAGACTCTTAGGTATTTGACATGACTAATTGGAAGGTTTTAAGTAAAATAAACCCTTTCATGAAATCTAGTATGGCCAAAATTATCTATTTCATTACCATACACCCTTAAATATTAAATCATCTCTGTCTAAGATTACCATCTCATTCAAGGAGACTAATGCACTCAAAATGGAAATTTCCAAAATAATATTGAGGATTTCATTATATTGAGGAGATTTGGTGTTACTGGAATCTTAAAACCATCGACTATAACACTTTATGTTTATTGGAAACCTCGTCTCTAGAATTGGATCAATATTTACTCAGATGGTGCTTCTAATGGAAACTCTGGTCACTCAGGATGTGATGTTGTCTTCCATGACCACAATAGGAAATTTCTTGGATGCTTCTATGGTACATGTAGATTGAAACCATCTGTTGAATCTAAAAAGATTAGAGTCATCAATTAGGTCTCTTTTTCTAGATACATAGGTTTTTCCAATTTATGACTTTAAAGTGATTCCACTACTATTGTTCAAGACATTATAAATGGTATGATGCATCTATCTTGGAGTCTAACTACTCGATGGATGGGATGTATGGTCTTTCTCTTTTTCACCAATTACATTATCAAACAATTTTACCATGAGTTAAATTATGTGGTGGATGATCTCTCTAACAAAGATATTGAAATAGATATCACTTGGTTGGATAATATCCCTTATGATTTTCATTATCTATATAAAGGTTATTATTGTAAAGTCACCTTATTAATACTCTTATAATCCTTTATTTTTTCAATAAATGTACCTATGAAACTTTGGCTGAGGCATCCCCCTTTAATAGATTTATGAAATATGAAAGTGGAGTAGAGAATATATCTGCTAAACGATGCTTCATGTGGGTTAGTCAGAGAATATCTTAACCAACCATTAATCAATCATAAAATGTTGAGTATAATTATTAATAAATTTATATTACCTTGTACACATCAAAGTGATTATGTTAGTAAAAGTAATATAGTTAATGAGACTTATAAGAATTGAAAAGTCTTAACTTACTCCTTTTGATATATTCTTTGAAAATATTGACATTAACACCAAATTTTATGTCAAATAAAATGATGATTGGATGTCATATATGTTTAAATATGGAATAAATATATTGTTTTCACAAATTCATGATGTTATATGGAAACTATTTGTTAATGCTTATTTTTTACAATGAACTTTCATTAAATAAACACAAAGTGCATCTAATTTAATTATGCTAAAGGTTAATTAGGATATCATATAAATAAATAAGATATATTTGTATTAGTCAAGAGAAAAACTATATTTCTATTTGAGGGTGCACATTTCTAGTTGAGATAGTGGGAAAAAAGTACACTTCAAAGCAAGGCTCGAGATGCACATGAACTCTACAAGACTTAGTGGGAGGAGTTATTCAATAGATGTGTACTACATATTAAAGATAAAAAAAAATATTTTATTTTATAATCGTTGAGTCAGGTGATATATTATTCATTGAGAATAATAAATATTTATTCTACAAGGAAACAGTAAATGGAAATAAGCTAAAGTTTCCAATTTGATATGAATTATAAAATGGTTCCATGTACCAAGATCCGGCTCTATATTTTTGTGGTTCCTCCAATTAATATAAATCCCTTTTAGTAGGTATTTTAAGAAGAAAAAAGAAATATATGTTATAGTTAGTGCCTATAATACGTGATGGGTTATTAAATGTTTTAAGCAATTTCAAGTCATTGAATACGTTGAAACATTTTCACTTTTTTGCATAATAAAATTGATTATAATTCTACTTTCCATAATAGCCTCCCATGAGTATGAAATTTAAAAAAGTGATATCAAGACCACTTTCTTTAGTTTAAACCTTATGGAAGATGTTTATATGACACAACTAAAAGGGTTTGTGACACCAAAGGATGTTAATAAAGTATGGAAGTTATAGATATCCATTTATGGCTTGAAGAATGCATCAAATCATAGAACATTAATTTTGATGTAGCCATATGAGAGTTTGGTTTTAATAAAAATGAAAGTGATCCCTATGTCTCTATGAGGTTAGTGGGAATATTGTAGTTTTCTAAGTAAAATATGTTAAAAATATATAGAAAACAAATATTAATATTATAGTAAATTAAGACTATGTTTTAAAAAAAATATTTTTTTTAAAGATTAGGGTCGAAGCCTCAATTTTATTATTTAAAGCAAAGACCTCTTTAGTGTGGGAAGAGGGAGACCCATTACATATCTTGAAGGCCCAAGTCCAAGTGGCCTGAATACTAGGCTTGAAAGCCCATTTTTTGGCCCAAAGGACCCCTCGGTGAACAGTACTTCTACAGTACCTGTTCTGCTACAGTACTTGCTACAGTACCCGCCGCCGCTGCAGTACCTTGCAATAGTGCCTCCACTGCTACAGTGCCTCCGCTGCTACAGTACTACTACAGTACCTGGAAATTCATCTCTGCTTGGATTTGATCTTTGGTCTTTTAGATGCCAAGCAGGAGCTTGTACCACTTGGGTACAAGCTTATTGGCATGTTTTAAAAAAATATTTATTAAAGGATGACTTGAAGTAGTGGCCCAAGTTCTACGGTACAAGATCTAATAAGATAGATCTATAGGTTTTCTTAGATCAAGTCATAGTACATTCATATAAAAGGTATTGAAATATAAAACATAAAACAAGTTAAGAGAGAATTCATACCTATGTCACATTGGCATAAATCTCTCTAATATAATTTGTTAAGTAATGAGAGGATATTAAGATCATGAGTAGAATTCAATATGCTTCTACAATGGAATCAATAATATATTCCATGATATGTACTGAAATTTGATATTTCTTAAGCATAAATAATAATAGTAAAATATCAATCGAAACTAGGAGAAATGTATAAAGTGGTAGTCAAAAGTATCTAATAGTACATGTGATAGTACAAAGGATAAGTTCCTAGTACTTAGAGAAGAGGAAATTCTAGTTATTGAGGGGATGCTAAACTATTATTCATATAGATCAATTTGACCTAAAATTATAGTTTAGATAAATATATGAGCAAGAGAATCTTGTTAAAATCAATGGTATCCAAATATACATATACTAAGTATGTTGTAGATTTTAATGTAGCTAAAGAAGTATAAAATTTGAAATGATTTGTTCCAAATCATGGAATTTTACCTAGATAGTAAATTATTGTCATAATATATATTATGATAATATTTTGAATGTGGTAATAGAAAATATTTCAAGTTTATGATAGAATAAAAAAAGGTAAATACTTAGGGATATCACCTCTTAAGAGTCTTACTCAAAGAGGAAAAGTTATAGTAAGAAGAGTAGCCATTAAGAAAAAATCGGCAGGCCCAACAGCTGCAGTAATACCTCATCAGAAACATGAAATCATGTGTTATCCAATGAATTGATAAATGTTAGTAATTGGATCATGTTTAAGTGGGATTATGTTGAAGTTTTTTCCACAAGACCAATTGAATTTGTACTTTCGATTTCCAAAATTTAAATAAATTATCTTATCACATAATGATTGTTTGTATATGTAATATTATTATGAAAATATACTTAGAGAACTCATCGCATTAATGGGTTATAGCAGTTCCCCAGAATAATGATAACCTAGAGATACCATAGAGATATTATTAAATAAAAATATTTTATCTGTAATGACTCAGATTTTCTCTAGTTTTATTTTTATAAATTAATTGGGAAAATTCCGATACTAGGCATTAAGACAGCGTGAGATTTTGAGGTATTGTGTGCCCAGAATAGTTTGTTGAAAAATATTAAGCTTTTAATAAAGCATATGTGAAGTTTTTCTTAAAATAGGAATAACTTGGAAATGGTTTCCCAGATCATCAAAATGAGGGCACCGTTGCGTTCAAAATAGTATCTTAACCTTAGGTGGGGCCTAACATTCTTCGGTGTGGGCCAGACGAAAAAGTTAGTTTTTGGACGTATCAGTAATAAAATATTTTATTATGATGCACCAAGGGTTTCTTTTTTCTTAAATGAACTTTGTCAGAGAATTCAGGTTTATCATCATAACCTTGGAATTCCTTGGACAAGTGGATACGGAACTCCCTCCAACAAATGTCAGTAGATTGAGAATCGGTGACGAAGGATTGGAGATCGGATCTTGGATCGAAGATCGATAGATGGGTGAACAATGACGATGTGGATTCTCCCTTCATCAATAATCGATAAAAAATATAGTTAGGGCATTTGATCTCTTTATAATTTCCATTCCCCTTCTTAGATTCAATGACGAACGCGGACCAACCAACGAATAGGTTGATCCATGGTTCAGTCGTTCCTGTGGGATGGTTGAATTGTGGGGATAACAGGTGATAGATCTTTGTCATTATCCTTATCGTTATTTTTTAATCCCTAAAACATGAGTGGATTGAATCTGACATGAACAATGCCAAGATCAGTTCTTTGGGTGCTCTTATGCATTTAACTCTTTCCCCAAATCTTTATGCCTTCCTCATTTTTTGCGAAATATGAATCGAGGATCATTGCGCCTTCGATTTGTGGTGCAACGATCTGAGACCAGGGAACCGACACCACAATTATATCGAGGAATCGATATGGAAAAGGTGCAATGTGAAACACCCATGGCAGCGGTTTACGGTGGCACCCAGAGCAGTGGCTCCGGCCGGTTTACAGCAGAGCGCAAGGCAGACAGCGGGCTGCCGGCAGGGTGGCTAGTGGCGGAACGCCATGCCATGGTCCAGGAGGGACCACATGGGAGCATGCAGGGTGAAGGCCATGGGTGGTGACTGGGGGTCACATTAGGAGGAAACACCAGCGAGCTGGGACGTGGCTCAGAGCCGCGTCGGAAGAACCTGCAGTGGCGAGGCTGTGGGGTATGCAAAGGATGCGGGTCGACTGAGTAAAACACGACATGGCACTGCATTGACCATCTAGGAATGAAATCAGGGTGGACCGAATGTGGTGCTCCAAACCCACCCGTATGAATAGGGTTAGACTAGAGGAGTAAGGCCGGATCGGATCGGACCGCGTCGAGTCAGGTCATCCGGGTTGGGTCGGCCCAAACCCAGGTCAGGCTTTTTTTTTACAAAAATAGCCATAACATTCAAAACATGTTTCTGTTTAATGATTCATTGGGACCCTTACGATGAGATGATCCTTTTGAGATACTATATGTGAGTTGTTGTGGATGTTGGCATATGACCTAATGGATTGAGGAGTAGGTTCTTTTGTTACAAGCGCACTATGAGTAGAATCTTGTGGTTGGTTGTGACCTGGTGACTTGGTGAATACGTGAATTGGGGGATTCATGACTTATCTACACTCTGTTTGTTATCGACACTCTGTGTGTTATCGATTCTAGGTGTTCTGTAGACTACGTCTGATAATCCTTCTTTTTGTGATATAGATTTATACTTGTGTGAGCTGAATGTACTTTGTGCATTTCCTATGTGGTATACTATGTATTTATTCATGGTATACTTATTCTATTTTTTTACGGCATACTTCTTGTATTTATTAGTGGTATTCCTTTGAGGTTTCAGGGTGTCCTATTGAGTATTGTTTTACTCACCCCTGCATTGGATTTTCTTGCACATGTTGTGTCTTGTTCATAAGATCGAAGCTTTTATGGAGTTTTAGGTGGACCAAGACTAGTTTGTTATTAGAGTGATCAGAAAGACAATTTTTGATCCTACGGCTTTATAAAATTTTCCTACACCTACCCCTTAGGTAGGGTTTTCTATAGATGAGTTTCAAGAACTTCTGTATTCACTTTTATAGGCTCTTTCTTTTTGTGGACTTTTATTCTGGCCTTGTTTACTTCCCAATTTCTTACTTTCCTACTCTATGGTTGGTATCTTAGTGTATTCATGCATTGTTTACTTAGTGTTTTGACATTTCAATATTTTTCTATTGGATATTGTGTGTGTGTGTGTGTGTGTGTGTGTATAGGTACTTCGTCAAATGTCTCCCATTTGTGGTGCATGCATACTCAGTGTTAGACACTAGCCCCTGGCCTATCGGAGGCGGGATTGGGGTAGTCATGGAATGGACCCCTCTGGTAAGAGTCTTGAAATAGTGGTATCATAGGCATGCTCGGTTTTACTTAATGACTAGGAGTCTGTGAGGTTGGTTTGGGGCAATAGTGTTAAGTGTTTTGAGTTTGGATTTCAGGCCAGAAAATCATGTGTTGGTACAGCGGCTAATGTATTCATACAATAGGACTTTGGACACATTCTTTTCAACTCATTACATGAAAACACTAGTTGTATGGAAATTAATGGTATATTCATCATTTAGGATTTGGGTGTGCCCTCATGTCCTTCTTGAATCAGCTCACCAGGTATACTCTATTGATTGTGGTGCATCTTGTTTCCTTTCAGGATGTCGCTGTGCAGACAACCAGCCAGGATTTCGTTACATGATCACAAGGAAGATCCTCCTAGTTATGAGGCATCGGTACGGGGTAATGTACCAGATATACTCTATGTACCATAGATAGCACCTCTGAGAGGTTTACCAGTGATACCACCACCTTTCGATCATCAGTTACTACCAGCGCTGTCGATTGAGGATGCATGCAGGCTGATCGCATTACATGTGTTCCATAGGTAGTGACCTCCCAATTTTATCAGTGATCTAAACCCCCATATATCTTTAGGATTGGATGGTGGTAGTTACACGTGTCTTAAACCTTGTGAGGATGCCTTCCAACCAAATGGTGGTCCTAGACGTGAGTCTTATTCAAGGCTCGGTGGGTGATGGTGGACCTTAGTGACCTAGACACATGATGAGGTGTCTCTCTCTTTGTTAGACTTTGAGAAACTCTTCAGAGAGGATTTCTTCCCATATACGTTATGCTCAATGTGCATACAGGAGCACCTACATCTGTAGTAGGGTAGTCAGACTGTGGAGGAGTACTCAGTGAGGTTTACTGATATTTCTCACTACTCCACAAACATAGTGTGAGGCCCATTATTCAAAGCTCAGACCTTCAATAAGGGACTATGCCAAAATATAAGGGCATCCATGATATCCCTTAGCAACCTTACAAATTCTAGGGTACTGGAGCGATCTCTGGTAGTGGAGAGCTTTCTAGCAGAGCAAACGCCACTAGTGGGAGCTACCAACAAGCACCAAGCAGTTGAGTCTTCGGCAATAGGTAGTTGACAGTAGAGGCAGGGACCCAAGTGGGTCAAGTATTCTAGGGGATGACCCCGGGACATGGGATCAGTGGTGCGAGGCTCACAGGGCAGAGCGAATCAGCTGAAGGAAATGTTGTGTTGCTCATATGGTGGTTGGGGGCATCTGGCATGAGATTGATTGACCCACAATACAGATGATCAGGAGACAGTCAAGGGACTGCCGAGGAAGAAAAGGATACATGAAAAGGGTGGTCCACAGGGTATCGTACATGGTAGAGGAGTAAGTAGAGAAGAAGACAGTGGAATAAGGTTAGACGTATTACCACTACCAACCCTAGGTGGAGCTGTGTAGTATGGACTTACTCATTGGAGGGTGCAACCAATTTCTCATCATTTGGCTAGCTTCGACCTCAGTGCAGTGGATGATAGGAGGCCTCAGTTTCCTATAGTGGTGGATGAGTATGAGTACGTCTTTCCAAAGGATGTCCCCAGATTTCCTCCCCATAGGAAGGTTAACTTTTTAATTTATTTTTACCCCAAGATGACACTGATATCTACACATTCATATTGTATGGCTCCCTAGAGCTTTGTGAGTAGAGGGTACAGCTTGAGGACTTGCAGAGGAAGAGCTTTGTAAGACCCATTGTTTCACCCTGGGCATCCCCAGTTTTGTTTTCCAAGAAGAATATGGGAGCTTGAGGTTATGTGTGGACTTTCGGCACCTAAATCAGGTGACTGTGAAGAACAAGTATCCACTACCGAGGATCAAAATCCCCATCGATCAGCTTAAGGGAGCAAGGTGGTTCTCAAATATTAACCTCAGGTCTCGTTATCACCAGTTTCATGTATGGGATGAGGATGTACTAAAGAAATCCTCCATATGTCGGTATATACACTATGAGTACTTGGTGATGTTGTTTGGAATGACGAATTCCCCAGAAGTGTTCATGGGACTCATGAACAGGATCACCCATCCTTACTTATATCGGTTCCTGGTGGTATTCATTGATGACATCCTAGTGTACTTGGCGACCAAGAAGGAGCACGCGATACACTTGAGGATGGTCCCAGATACACTATGAGATCACTAGATTTATGGGAAGCTATTGAAGTGTCATTTCTAGATTCTAGAGGTCCACTTTATGGGACATGTCATTTCATAGGCTAGAGTCGTAGTGGATCTGTTGAAAGATTGAGTCAGTGCTTGCTTGGGAGCCACCTAAGAGTGTTATCAAGGTATGAAGTTTTCTGAGTTTGGCAGGGTACTATCATATGTTTTTTCCAACATTTCCAGAGTAGAAGAACCCTTTAAATCTTTTACATGGAAGGGGCATCCCTTTGTGTGGACAAAGAAGTGCCAGCAGTACTTTCATAAGCTAAGGCAGAGGTTGGCGAGCACTCACATATTGAGACTGCTAGAGTAGGGTGTCAGGTATGTAGTGTTCTGTGATGCATTAAGGATCGGGCTTGGTTGTGTCGTGATACAGGAGAAAGTGGTGATTGCCTATTGTTTTAATCATTTGATACAATATGATCATAACTACGCAATCCATGATATCGAGCTAGTAGTGGTATTCTTCGCATTGAAGATGTGGAAACACTACCTGATGGATGAGTGGTTTACCATCTACTTTGACCACAAGAGTATCAATTATATCTTCTCTTAGAAGGATCTAAACTTGAGATAGAGGCAATGGCTATATTTCCTCCAGGACTATGACTTTGATATTTTCTATACTCCTGGGAAGGGGAACATAGTGGTGGATTCTCTCAGTTGGAGATCCATCTTGCAGTTGCTGAGTGGGGCATCAGAGTAGTTGGACGCATTTCATATATCCTTTGTGGATGGAGATGTAGCATCTTACCACTAGTAGATGGTTTCCATCCCTCCACTCTTACAAAGATTCAGGGAGGCACAGCTTGGGGATACCAACTGTGAGACCTGACGTACTCAGTTTTCCACAAGGCATGCACCTAATGGATATTTGATTGGTGGGGAGAATGACCTTGTTTATAGAGGGCACATAGTTCTACTAGTGTCTTTATGGGAAGAGGTTTTGAGGGAGTTCCACACATTCCCTTTGGTGGTACATCCGAATGTGGTGAATATGTACTAGGACCTACGATGTCATTTCTGGTGGCTAGGGATGAAAAAGGCAGTGGAAGATTTCTTTTCTCAATGCCTCACTTGCCAACAAGTGAAGGTTGAGCACCAGGTTCCAACAGGCTTGACCCAACCACTTTAGGTGCCAGAGTATAAGTGTGATTGTATATCGATGGACTTCATGATGGGTTTAACACACACGTACAGGGTACACGATACCATATGGGTGATTATTGACCAACTCACCAAGTCGGCCCTTTTCAGATTCTGAGTAGAGTTGGTGTGGTGACATACCATCTATCTATACCCCCACAGTTGGATCAGGTGCATTATGTCTTCCATGTGTCATATCTAAGAAGGTACTTCCATGATCCATCGCACATCATCGATTAGGGTGATCTAGACATTTACGATGGGGTGAATTTTGCGGAGCACTTGGTGGAGATAAAGGATCGACCAGAGAGGATCCTTCATGGGAGGTCAATTCCTATGGAGCACATTTGATGGTATCATGAGAATCTCCAGGAGATTTCTTGGGAACAGGAGGCTCAGATTCATGCTTTGTACCCTCATTTTTTGTTGAGTAACTCTTGTTTTTCCTTTCAAGGATGTAAATTCCTAAGGTGGGGAGAATGTAATGACATATAATTTCTTTAGTTTTATTTTTATAAATTAATTTAGAAAATTATGAGACCAAGTGCTGAGATGGTATGATATTTTGAGGCTCGGTGTGCCCGGAACAGCTTGTTGAAAAATGTTAATCTTTTAATAAAGCGTGCAGGGTGTTTTTCTTAAATTGGAATAACTTATAAACGGGTGCTTGAATAAAAAATTCAAGGGCACCATTGGGTTTAGAATAGTGAATTTACCTTATTCAAGGCCTAAAATAATTCGGTGTAGTTCATATGAAAAAGTTATTTTTTGGATGTATCGGTAAAATAATATTTAAAAAAATATTTTATTGCGATGCAGCAAAGGTTTCTTTTTTAAAAATGAACTTTGTCATAGAATTTAGGGTTATTGTCATAACCCTAGAATTCCTCTCATATGCGGAGAATGATCTCTCTTGAACAAACTTTAGCGGATTGAGAATCGGCAACGACGAATCGTAGATCAGATCTTGGATTGATGATCTACGGATCGAAGAACGATGACGACATGGCTTTTCCCTTCATCAACAACCGATCCAAACTCCAAGTAGGGCATTTGACCTCTTTGTGATTTCTATTCCCCTTCTTAGATCCAATGATGAACGCATACCAACCAACGTACAGGTTGATCCGCGGTTCAGTCATTATTATGCTATAGTTAAATTGTGGGGTTAACAGGTGATATATCTTTGTGATTATCCTTATCATTCTTCGTTAATCCTTCTAACATGAATGGATCGAATCCGACATGAATAAGGACAATATCTATTCTTTGGGTGTTCCTGTTCATTTATCTCTTTCCCCAAATCATTTTTTGTTCCTCATTCTTCACGAAATATGAATCAAGGATCTTTGCACCTTCGATTCGTGGCGTAATGATTCAAGACCAGGGATCCAACACCGCAAAAATATCACAGAGGTGTGATGGTGAAGGTGAAGCGTGAATCACCCAGGGCAGTGGTCTATAGTGGTGCCCAGAGTAGTGGCTCAATCTAGGTTCCAAAGGAGCGTGAGGCGGACAGCAGGTCATCAGTAGGGCAGTTGGCAGCGAAGGTGACCCACAGCCCAGCGGGAGACCAGGTTCTAGGTTGGGTGTAAGGTGGATGGGCCTCCGGCAGGGTGGAAAACGTTTGAGTGCTAGGTCGTGGTCTAGGAAGGCCCGTGTGGGAGCCCATGGTGGTGGAGGCTGCATGCGGTGACTGGGGGCCACGACAGGAGGTCGTAGTGGCGATCTGAGATGCGACTTGAAGTTGCTTCAGAGGAACCCATGGCAGTGAGGCCACAGAGAATGCAGAGTAGGTGGGTCGACCGCTCGAAACATGGCACGTCACCATGTTGACCGGCTAGGCACGCGGCCAGGGTGGACCACGTGCAATGCTCCAAACCAGCCCGCATATGGTGGGTCAGACCAGAGAAGTCGGGCCACTCTTGCAGCCCAGTGGGTCGGGGCGGGCCGAGTCGGGTTAGCTAGGCCGGACCGTTTTGGGTTATCGGCGGGTCGGGTTCGTTTGGGCGGGTCGATTCAAACCCGGGTCAGCCTTTTTTTACAAAAACAACCATAACTTTCAAATCATGTGTCCATTTGTCGAGCCTTTTATAGCGTTGGCACCCTTATGATGTGAAGGTCCTTTTGAGATAATGTAAGTGAGTTTTTGTGGAATTTGGAATATGACCTAATGGATTGAGGAGTAGGTTCTCCCGGTACAAGCGTGCTATGAGCGGAATCATGTGGCTAGCTGTGACTTGGTGACTTGGTGACTGCGTAACTTGGGGGGCTACATGACTTATTGACACTCCATGTGTTATCGACACTCCATGTGTTGTCGACACTCCATGTTTCATTGATACTTCGTGTGTTATCGACACTCTGTGTGTTAATGATACTAGGTATTCTATGGACTACGTCTGATAATCCTGCTTTTCATGCTATAGACTTATACCTGTGTGAGTTGTCTATACTTTATGTATTTACTTTGTGGTATACCATGTATTTATTCATAGTATACTTCATGTATTTATTTTTTGTGTACTTCATGTATTTCTTAGTGGTATTCCTTTGTGGTTTCGGTGTGTCGTACAAAGTATTGTTTTACTCAACCATGCACGGGCTTTGCACGCATGTGTCGTGTCTTGTGCAAACGATCGACCCTTTGATGAAGTTCTAGATGGACCAAGACTAAGTGGTGCTTAGAGTGATCAGAAAGATGAGGTGTGATCCTACAACTTCAGACAATTTTCCTACACCTACCCTTCAGGTAGGGTTTTCTACGGATGAGTTTCAAGAACTTGTGTGTTCAATTTTACGGACTCTTTCTTTTGGCGGGCTTGTATTCTGGCCCTATTTACTTTCCAGTTTTCTACTTTCGTACTCTGTAGTTGGTATCTTAGTATATGCATGCATTGTCTACTCATTGTTTTTATATTTCATCATTTTGGGCTTGGAGATTATGTGCGTGTGTATAAGTACTTAGGCAAATGCCTCCCATTTGTGGGATATGCCTAATTGGTGTTAGTCGCTAGCCTCTGGCCTATCAGAGGTGGACTTGGGGTAGTCACGACATGGGCTCCTCTAGGACGGGTCGTGAAAGTATGGTCAAGATAATATATGTTTGGTGGGACACAAATGAAGTTTGACTATTGGGTTTGAGACCTCATAAGACATTGAGACTTCTTCTTATTAATTTTGTACTTTTTGATCTATGAGAGGTAGGTTGCGTTGATAAAAAAAACTAATAGGAATTCTATATGTGCATTAGTCCTTAAATATGATATTATCTTTGAGTGTGTGTATTAGCCCTTAAACATGATATTATTATCAATGTGCATCATGATTCATGTACTTTGATTTATATACATAAACTACGATGACATATGCTTGTTGCGAGGTGGTGTATGTTGGGTAAGTCATAAGTGATATAACATTAACTAAATAAGTCAAGAAAGGATTTTTCCCTTCTATATTAATTGGAAAATATGTATTTTCCTCTTTTATTGAGATGGATGTGTCTAAAAAAATTTATGGCCATGGTAGTTCATATACAAGTTAATTTTGGAATGTTAAAGAAAAATAAATCACACATATAGGGTGGTAACACAAGTATACATCCAACTTGATGAGATATGGGTTGATAAAGGGATTATATTACATAGTATCATTTTTAGGAAGGTTGTCATAGTTTATATATTAACGCCTTTCTCTATGGGTGACTTGACATGTTGTAAAGCACCGATCTTAGGCTTTTGGTATGTTCATATGTTATCATTTGAGAAAGAGGTTTAGAGGGTCACATACTAAGTGTATCGAGGATCTAATTAAATTCTGTTCAATTTAAAATTTAAGAATAAATATATTCACTATTTTTCGGAATGAAGCTAATGTTGATCGTAGAAATTTAATTATAATTTATTTCAGCTTAGAATATATGTGAGTTGAATTTATCTCTTGTAAATTCATAAGGAAATAAATA
Organism: Viscum album; assembly: GCA_963277665.1. Lineage (NCBI taxonomy): Eukaryota > Viridiplantae > Streptophyta > Magnoliopsida > Santalales > Viscaceae > Viscum > Viscum album. The sequence continues at coordinate 1,030,094,163 of OY728166.1, read as the reverse complement.
AATATTTTTTTATTCACAAGTTTTGTTAGTAGATTAAAATAAATATTTATTTAGTTACATGAATATTAAAATAAATATTCATTTGCAATTGTAGTGAATATAATATTTTCTAGGAGGATATGGGTTAAGCTTAATGACCTGATGGGAAGGATATATGTTATTTAACATCATTTAAATAAATATTAATTAATAAATTTAAGAAATGATATTATAATAAGCACATGTCATGAGATATAATAATAATATTATTATTATATTTTAATGCGGGGGTTAACTTTGACTAAATATTGGATGAGATTCATCATGTAGTTATCAGTATTTAACGCTAGGTATATATTCTAAATATATCATTTTTCTATAGGAGAAGCGTTGATGCAATGGAGACACATCCTCTAGAATTCTCTCAAACCCTGGAGAGAAATTTTCTCTTCTACTCTCTCAGGAACATAGAGAGAATTAGAGAACTTCGTTGTAATCAACAACGAACAACACAAAGCACTTACTTCTTCCATGCTAATATCTAGAGTTTCAAGAATGTTATTTGGGACCTATGGAGCACGTGTGGATATATCTAGAAGAATCATCACTTGGATTCTCCCTCGCAACGACAATGCAACAAGAGAGACAATAATTTTGATATAGGAACATCACAGAAGACGGGGTAATTCTTTTTTAAATTAATTATAAAATAAATGTGTATGATCCATCTATGATATTTTGGGGAGCATTCATAAAGTTTTTCGAATTTATTTGTTGATATTGACGAAAAACATAAATCAGACACCTGTTTGAACACTTCTACTACATCCGAAAACCTTTAGATCATTTACAAATGAAATGTTCACTTGCTTCCAATTTGATTAGCTAAAGGAAACTTGTTGGTTCGCCCAAATCTTCATTGTTCAAGAACATCATAAAAGGGTCGAAGTTGCATGCTCATCTCTGACATCTCATCCATTACATGATTTCATTGTTTTATTTTTTGTCATTGTTTTGTAATTGTTTTTGTACTATAAAGTTGTATGTTGAGTAGTAACACAACACATACATTGGTTATACCATCCATTAAAGGAACACGTTTGATTATACTTACCTAACCAAAAAGCACGTTCTCATAGGTTTTGCCTTTTCCAGGTAAAAGGTGGTAGGTTTAAGATTGAGTTTGGTAAAAGTATATGTTAGATCTACACCTATGTAAATGATTGGGTTCTATTTGCACTCATGTAAAAGGTGTTTCTCAATTAGTTAGTCACTCCTAGGAAAAGTGATGTCTCTAGTGGATATTCATACTCTCGGGTTTGAGAGTATGAAGAGTAGATGTGAGATCTTTTAGATTCTAACTACTATAAAATCTTTGTGTTTGAATTGTTATATTTGATTATCCACTGAATTGCGCTAATTTTGTTTATTTACTCTAATTTGTTTAAGATGGATACTTCACCCACTTGTCTCTTGCCATCTACATTGTGAGACCTAACACTAATTGGGAGGACGATGAAGTTCCTCGGGGGATTCTACCAGCGGGCGACGTCCGCTGCGACCCCCTCCGCCCTGATTCTCACCAAGTCCCGCCGTCACTCCACCGGCGTGAGTCATCTCTCCGGCTACCCTTCACTCCGCCGTCTAGACGGCATCCGCACCAAAGACCAGCTGCTGGAGTCCTTCACGGTGAAGCCGCCGGTCAAAAACTGGCCCCAATTCCTCCACCCCAACGACCTCGTCCGCATGATCTTCAAGCAGAAGAGGATCGATGTTGCCGTCCAAATGTTCCGCCACGCCGGAGACCACCATCCCAATTTCTCCCACACCTTCGACACCTACCTCGCCATCATCCGCAAGCTCTCCCGCCACCACGAGTTCCAGGAAATGGAAAGACTAATGGAGCAGTTACGAAGTTCAGGAATCCGATGCCGCGGCCTGCTTTTCGAAATCGTGATCCGCAACTACGGCCACGCCGCTCGCCCCGACGACTCCATCCGTACGTTCCTGAGGATCCCCGAGTTTCGCCTCGCCCCGACGTCGCACTTGTTGAACGCCCTTCTGAACGCTCTGGTTCAGAATAGGCGGTACGAAACCGCGCACTCCATGTTCGACGAATCTCTAAAGAAGTTCAGAATCTTGCCTAATTTGGGCACCTTCAACACCATCATCCGCGCCTTGTACGAAGAAGGCGACATGAAAGGCGCGATCGGGGTTTTGAATAAACTGCCCACCATGCGAATCACCCCCAATGTGCACACCTACTGCACCATTTTGGGCGGGTGTGTTTTGTGCGGCGATATGGATGGGGCGAAGAGGGTTTATGACTGGATTCTCAGAAAAGGCTGGTTTCTGCAAGCTGAATCCTACGCAATTTTAATGGACGGATTCTGTAAGCATGGGCGAGTGGTGGATGCGATGAATCTGTTCGATGATATGCGGAGGACCAGGGTTCGGCCTAACGATTCAGCTTTTGGGGTTCTGATCGAAGCCCTTTGCAGGGAGAAGAAGGCGGGTAATGCACTCAAGTTGCTCGACCAAATGCTCGGCAGGAATTACGTTCCCAATTCGTCCACTTGCTGCGCGCTGATCGATGCTTTGTGCGAGGGAGGGGACATTGAGGGCGCCATTGGTTTGTGGGAGAATCGTCTGAAGAAGAGATGTCTGCCCGATGCTGCCATTGTAACCACGCTGGTCCATCGGCTCTGCGAGAAGGGTTGCAGGGTATGGGATGCGAGGAGAGTGTTCGACGAATTCGTGAAGTGTTCGTGCGCTACGGAGGTTCTGTACAACACGCTGGTTGCGGCGTTCTGTGAGGCGGGGGAGCTGTGCGAGGCGGGGAGATTGTGGGATGAGATGGTGGATGAAGGGCACGATGCCAATGTTTCGAGTTACAACGCGTTGATCAAAGGGTTTTGCAGAGCGGGTGACGCGAAGGGGGCCATCAGAATTCTGAAGGAGATGGCGCGGAACAGGAGGAATTGGCCCAACTCCATGACATACTCCATCCTGCTTGGAGGGCTGTTCGAGTCGAGAAGGGAGGATGACATCCCAGAAGTTCTTGTGGCTGCTGCTGCTTGCAACGGCCTCCCTGCCGAGCCTTGGGGGTTCCTGATAGCCAAGACTGTTTGCAATTTGGATGACAGCAAACATCTTCTTGATTGGATAACATTGGATGATGATGATGATGATGATTGTGATGATAGTAAGGTGCCAATCTCACAACAAACGAGTTCTTGGTAGGATAACATTGGATGATGATGATCAAGGGTTCATATCGATCTTATCATCTAAATTATATCAATGACTTGGATTGTGTTTCCATGCTAACGTTGCCTCTGACAAAGCGTGTCGTGAATGCTGCAAGTGTAACCTCATGGTCGAGCGTGCCTTTGTTGGAGATTAGGATAAAAGACGGGAGAAGAAGATAACAAATTTTGAATCTTGATGTGTGAACGAGATTCACTGTCCAAAAAGGTTCAATCCACCCTCCACTTGTTGGTAGAGGGTTCTCGATGAAAATTTCTCTCAAGGATTTCACACAGATGTTGAGAATGCAAAACCCCAAATTCTGATAGTCCTGCAATGATGATGTTGGAAGAATATTTCTAAAGAATTTCAGATTGAGGATATTCGCTTAAAACGATATCGGCATCCCACTTATTTATAGATCAAAATCGGTGTGATTCACACTGATTCGATCTCATCGTTTCAATCAAGAGACATTTTGATTTGATCGAAACAAGACTACTTTTGGAGGGTGGTGACTGATTGGATTTCGAATTTCGAAATGCAATCGTCATAACTAATCTCATCATTAGTCATTTTAAAAAAAATATATTTTATTTGTTTTTTATTTGTTTTTTTAAATATATATTAAAACATTTTTCTAAAAATATATATTTAAAATACATTCAAAAACATTTTTGGCATATAATTTTTTTTTATGAAAAAACTCACTTCTCAAAACCCTTTTTGTTAGGGAGGAGCTTTGATTGTTTTATCTCATTTCCATTGTGATATTCCATAAATTTGTTGTCCACCTCATCAATCCACACCTCCAAAGGATTTGGGTCCCATCAATTTTTATTTTTATTTTTTCATGAATAAAATTATAGCAATCCTCCACTTTTACTCATAAATATTAACTCTTTAGATCACAAATGAATCATAAATAAAAGTATTTTTTCTTTAAACATTTACTTAGTATCATTATCACAAAGTATTATCAGATTTACAAGTTGTAGAAACATTAAACTTGTTAATTTTTAAGATAAAGCAGAGATATCATATATACAACAATCCTTCCATCTAACATCTAATTTTGTACCATTTTCATGACAATGTGCTTATATCATTTTTATGAGTAAACTTATTAACTCTTGTAAGTAGCTACGCCACTTCAAAGTTCACATAGACAAAATATTGCAATGTATTTTCGTTATTATAACACACGACTCATCGAGTCTTAATATTTTTTTAAGATTTTATAATTCAAATGTTGGAGATGGTGTTCTAGGACCAACTATTTGTACTTTGATTGCATGTATATTCAACAATTTGAATATTAATAAAACATCTTATTAGATATTGTTCATTGCTTTACATGATTTTAATGTAATAATGTCTTAGGATATCTATTGCATTGATAAGGTCATAACAACCCCCGCTATGACGAGAACCTTGAAGTGCTATAACGATATTCTTAAATATAGTTTTATGGTCAGATAACATTCTATGACGAGACATATAGAGTGACTGTTAGGTGCGAGTACTCATAAGTAGAAGATGCTTCTTCTCATGAAGTTTGCACTAGGTAATCTCCAATACGAGAGATTATGAGAACGTACTCACCAATAGGAATTTCGTATGTTTTGGTGTCATCGGATATTCCTAATTGTAGCGACTCAGATTTTTCATTTATTATTTTTGGATATTATATGCATTATTTTCGAGACCGAGCACTGAGATGACGTGCGATTTTGAGACTCTTTGTGCCCAGAATTAATGTTTGAAATATATTAAATATATTAAATATCATGCACACACAGTTTTCCTGAAAAAATAGAATAACTTCTAAAAGAGGGGTCAGATCAAAAATCCAAGGGCGTCGTTGAGTTCAAAACGTGGGTTTTACCTTAGGCGCAACATAACCCTTTTCAGCGCGGGGTGTTTGTGGAAAAGTCGTTGCAGACGTAAAATAAATAAAATAATTAAATAAAATTATTTCATTTCATTCGTTGGCGTAGCTACCCAATTCTTTTCTTTTTAAACAAACTTATGGAAGAATTGCAGGGTTAGCCGCATAACCCTACAAATCGTTGGAGAGCCATTGGAGAGCGTTAGAGGGATTTCGTTGGCGAACGATGACCGGATTGAAGATTGGCGATTAGGGAGAAATATAATCAAAGGATCTCGCTAATGATCATGGTACAAACTTGTTTTTCACCAGCGATCAATCCATCTTGAGATAGGACGTTGTTTGAATTGGATTCTTTCCCAATTTTCTATTTATACGACGAAGGCGAATCAATCGACCGACAGAATGATTTGTAGATCGGTTGTTTTGCGGGATGAGATTATTACAGGGATTTATTGGGAGAATTTATTTGGGATTATTTGATTCTTCGCTTTCATTATAATGACAACAGATCGAGGCCAACACAAACATTGGCCGAGGTTCGTTCCTCGTGTTTGTGGTTTTGCATTTCTCCCCTTTTTCTTTGTTCATCGCGAGCGTTCTTCGTTGGCTCGTGGTTCGACATCCACTGAGGAAATCTATCGTTGCACACCCGTTTTTTGGCGCAACGATTTGATATTGTAGACCCGATCTCGGCACAACATGACATAGGTGCGATAGTGGTAGCGATGAATGGATTGGACCGGATTGGAGACCCCTGATTTGAGTGGGGCGTGCAAACGACATTGGAATTAACAGAAACAGATTTCTGAATGAATTCAAATGCCGAATTTTGACGAATGACCACGATGAGGATCAACCGGAATAGATCTGTGATTTCCAACGAGGTCATGGTTGAGAATCGAGGTGGTGGCGGCGCGAGTGTGTACGGAAGGAAGAACCAAAGTTTCTAGAAAAACCCAATCCACACGACATGTAATCTGGGATTACACAGCCTGTGGGTCCCTCCTGGCGCCGACTAGGGTTTCGAGATGGAGTTAAGGACCACACGGTGTGTGACCCTATCACACGATGTGTGATCACCTCCTAGATGGCTCGACATGTACCTCAGAGGGTACATAGACACAGGCTGGTGTATACGGGCACATGCACATTGTGTACTCCCACACAGACATGGATTGGCTAGGTGTACATGGGCATAACCGTGTACTGGTACACGAGTAGAGTACACAGGCACTCGCACACTATGTAATGTTACACAGATGTAGACATGGGCTATTTACACGAGCATGTCCCAGTGTTGAAGGGACACGATGTGTACCCCTACTGCATGCTGTGTACTCCCTTAATGTTGGCTTGGAGCCCTTGTCCTTTGAATCTTGGACAAGTTTCGTTAGGGTGTGTTCCCTATATCCATTTTCCAAGGGTTAGTATGGAATCAACTCCTTTACACAGGAAACCGATTCCTTCAACAAGACTTCTTGGATAGAGTTGTTGGAGTCCTTCTGTGAGGCTTAGAGTGAGATCCTCTATTCATCTTCGTACCCTAGGTGGAGTTCTTGGTATCATTGTGATCAACATTACGCGGGTGCCGATCCTATACTTAGTGAGTTAATCCAGATTGAGTTGTTGGTATGCCACATGGCCTTGGGAGTGATTCTCATCTTTGTATCACATCTCTTCGAACTTTCATCATGTACTTTTAATGGCGAGACCCGATGAGCATTACCTCTAAAACAGACATCATTGGTGCTATTAAACTCGTGGAGTGTGTTCTCTATAATGAGCGTTATATGGAACCTTCGACACTACTGGAAAACTGCCCTATACCCACGATTCAAAACCGTTGGTATAGCCCCCAAAACCGTGGGTATAGGCTATACCCACGGTTTTGGGAACCGTGGGCTGGAATGGCGTCGGGATAGGGGGGTCGACCTATACCCACGGTTTGAAGAAACCGTGGGGATAGGATTGCCACAATGTGGAAGGTGCGTGGACATGTTGGCACAACATTGACCCCACGGTTTGAGAACCGTGGGGATTTAATCTTCAAAAAATGCTGCCAGGGGGTTTCGAACCCAAGACTCGCGCTGCGCTGGCGGCCACGCCCGCACCAACAGACCAACCAAGATGTGAATTATATTTGTTTTATACACATACATCTGCATATATATATATATATATATAAATATAATCGACATGGGTATTTAAATTCAAAAAACGTGGTGAGGGGGATTTGAACTGGCGACCTACAACAGACGCAAATAACATTATACTGACCGAGCTACTGAACTTTTGTGATTATATGTTTATATTTACGTAAATATATTAATCTAAACCATGAATATTTTCCTTCCCACCAATTTTTTTTCGTGTCCCGCCTAATTTTATTCCCCCGCCATAATGAGGGAAGGCTATACCCATGGTTCTAGAGAACTGTGGGTATAGGTCTTCAAAAAAAAGGCCCAATACCCACGGTTTTGATGAACCGTGGGTATAGGTCTTCGAAAAATACCCTATACCCACAGTTTGACCAAACCGTGGGTATAGGGTTTGAATAAAAAACACATATACCCACGGGTTTTCAAAACCATGGGTATAAGTGTTCAAAATAAACCTATACCCACGGTTTCAAGCAAAACAGTGGGTATAGGTCCCTATATTAACCCTATACCCACGGTTTTGAAAAACCGTGGGCATATGGGTACTCTATACCCACGGTTTTTTGTAAAACCGTGGGTATAGACCCATTTTCCAGTAGTGTGAGCTGGAATCCTAGGCTGGTATTTACAGTTGCGACTTTACCTTTAGATCATGTGTCTTTGTTGAGTATATTGGGATATTCTTTTTATATGTGTTGTAGACATATACTTGTGTAGAGCTGACTGTATTATTTTGTTATATTCTTTCACTACTATAAAATAGGCATTTAACAAGGCTAAAAATGGATTTTATCAGTGTTAGAGAAGCGCTGACTACTGGAGAAAGATTAAAATCCCCAGTATATTATCAGCGCTTATAGAAGCACTGATAAATGAAACCTTTATCAAAAATTTAAAAAAACGTTGATAAAAGACAATTTTATTAGCACTTGTATTGGCACTGATAAAGGAGAATACTGTAGTGTTCTGTAACAACACACTGCAGCACCAGTGCAATGTTCTATAACAGCACACCACAACACTGCAACACCACGAAATCACCAAAATCAAGTACGAATACATAATTTAAATGAAATAAAATTTACAACATAAATACAAGAAAAAACACTATATTATAGACATTTCAAACATTGGTTTATACAATTACATAAGTACATATTATTATATACATTCAAAAACAGCAGTTTTACCTTTTCTTTTGGTCCTAACCCCTGCTCGAGCAAAAAAAAGAACATGTATAAGAAAAAAACTATTTTGATAGTAATAATATAAAGAAATAAATTAACTGAAAGTGTTAATTTTAAACTGAACTTTGAGTCAAAAAAGGAACTATGTGTATCAGATTGAGTTGCAGTTAATTCTTGCATGTCACACCATTTCTTGTTTGTCTTCAAGAATTATTTCTATGAAAATTAACTAAATAAGTATAAGATAAAAATGATAAGGAAATCAATTAAGTAATAACAGATAGAATGATGAGAAAACAATCTAGGCTCGTTTGCTCGGTTTTGGTGATGTGATGTGCGTTTTAAACTAAAATGACACTTATATATTGAAAAGACGCATGGAGAGTCATACCGATCACACTGTGCATTGGATTGAGGTACGAATGATTCTTACACATCTCAAATGAATTATGTATATTTTTCCTAAAGTATCAAAATAATCCGAATGTGTTTGCTCGGTTTTGAGTATATCACTTATCTTTTTTTACTAAAATGCCATTTTAAACTGGAAACACACACTTTGACTCATACTGATCACATTGTGTATCGGTTTGATATAATACTGATTCCAACATATCAAAAATGAGATATTAATTACTTTCCTAAATTATAAAGACAATATGAGCACATTTTCTCGGTTTTTAGTAAGTGACACTTTTTGAACTAAAATGTCAATTTTAAACTGATAATAGACACATTGAGTCATACTAGACACATCATGTATCATATTGAGAGGAAAATGATTCCTATATGTCAAAAATTACTCATGGATAGTTTTCCTAATGCATCAAAATAATCCAATTGCATTTTCTCTATTTTGAGTAGGTTAGTTGTCCTTTTTACTAAAATTGATGTCAATTTTAAATTAAAAGATGCACTAGGAATCATAACGATCACACTATGTGTTGTATTGATGTGATACTAATTATTACACATTCCAAATGGACTATGGATCACATTTATAAAGTATAAAAACAATCATAATGCGTTTACTCAGTTTTGAGTACGCCACTTTTCTTTTTTACTAAAATGTCATTTTAAATTGGAAACACATACTTTGAATCATAACGATCATATCATGTATCAGTTTGAAATGAGAAAAATTCATACACATAAAAAATTACTTATGAATCAATGTAATAAATTATTAAGAAAATCCGAGCGTGTTTGCTCAGTTTTTCATGAGTGACATTTTTTGAACTAAACTTTTGATTTTTAACTAATAACGAACACATTGAGTCATACTAGGAACATCATGTATCATATTGAGGTGAGAATAATTCCTACATGTCAAAAATTACTTATTCATCATTTTTATAAAGTATCAAAACAATTCGAATGCATTTTCTCAGTTTTGAGTAGGTTAGTTGTCCTTTTTACTAAAATTGATATCAATTTTAAATAAAAAGATGAACTTGAAGTAATACCTGTAACACCATGTGTAATATTGAGATGATGATGATTCCTAAAGTTTAAAAATGACTTATGGATCATTTTACTAAAGTATCAAAACAATACTAATGCAGTTTCTTGATTTTGAGTAGGTCAGTTGTCCTTTTTACTGAAATGTCATTTTAAACTGAAACACACACTTTGACTCATATCGATCACATCGTGTATTTATTTTACATGAGATATATTCCTAGATGTTCAAAATGAATTATGAATCAATTTTCTAAATTATAAAATAAATTCAAGGATGTTTTCTCAGTTTTCAGTGGGTTACATTTTTTGAACTATACTATCAATTTTAAATTGATAATATACACATTGAGTCATCCCAAACACATCATGTATCAGATTGAGGTGAGGATAATTAATACATGTCAAAAAATAATTATGTATAATTTACCTAAATTATGAAAACAATTTAAATGTGTTTTATCAGTTTTGAGTAGGTTAGTTGTCCTTTTTACTAAAATTGATGTCAATTTTAAATAAAATGATACACTTGGAGTCATACCAGTCACATTGTTTGTCAGATTGAGGTGAAAATGATTCCTACACATCAAAAATAAATTTTGGATCATTTTATTAAACTATCAAAACAATCTGAATGCATTTTCTTGGTTTTGAGTAGGCCAGTTATCCATTTTTCTAAAATTGATGTTAGTTTTAAATAAAAAGATTCACTTGGAGTTATATCGGTCACACCGTGCATCAGATTTAGGTACGTATATTTACTAAACATCCTAAATGTCTTATGGATAGGTTTCATAAATTTTCAAAACAATATTAATGCATTTACTTAGTTTTGAGTACGTCACTTGTCTTTTTTACTAAAATGTCATTTTAAACTAGAAACATGCACTTTGACTCATACAAATCACATCGTGTATCAGTTTGATGTGATACTGATTCATAAACATAAAAAATGACTTATGAATTAATTTCATAAATTATCAAGAAAATCCGATCATGTTTTATCAGTTTTCAGTGAGTGATTTTTTTAACTAAATTGTCGATTTTAAACTAATAACTGACACATTGAGTCATATCAGGCAGATCGTGTATCAAATTGAGGCAAAAATGATTAGTACACATAAAAATTTAATTATGGATAATTTACCTAAAGTATAAAAATAATCTAAATGTATTTTTATCAATTTTTAGTAGGCCAATTGTCCTTTCTACTAAAATTGATGTCAATTTTAAGTAAAAAGACACACTTGGAGTCATATCGGTCATACTATGCATCAGATTTTGATACAGCTGATTCCTATATGTCTCAAATGACTTATGGATCATTTTCCTAAAATATAAAAATAATATAAATGAATTTTATTGGTTTTGATCACGTCAGATGTTTTTTTACAAAAATGTCATTTTAAACTAGAAACACACACGTTGACTCATATCAGTCACATCGTGTATGAGTTTGATGTGAGACTAATTATTACACATAAAAAATTAACTATGGATCAATGTTCTAAATTATCACAAAAATATGAGCATGTTTTCTTTGTTTTCATTGCGTGACATTTTTTGAACTAAACTATTGATTTTAAACTGATAACGGACATATTGAGTCATAGTGGTCACATGATTCGTCGAATTGAGGTGCAACTGATTCATACACACCCCAAATGATTTATGGGTTGTTTCCATAAAGTATAAAAATAATCAGAATATTTTTGCTCAGTTTTTAGTATGTCAGTTTTCCTTTTTCCTAAATTAATGTCAATTTTAAATAAAAAGAATCACTTGGTGTCATACCGGTCACATCGTGTGTCAGATTGAGGTGTGGTTGATTCATACACATTCCAAAGTCTCAAAAAATACTAACTGCCAATGTAACCACGTTTACATTTTCATTCTATGTAGAACTTCTAACACTACATATTGAGTCAATATTCTTAAGCTAAAAACGTTTCCCATTATTGAAATTTAGAAGAGTAGATGAAGCTCATGTGCACATTATGTCATGAGAAGTCACCATAATGGGAACATGAGCTTCCTCTACTCTTATGGATTTCCACAATGATAATTTTTTTTGGCTAACAACATCGAATCAATATACTGTGTTGGTAGTTTGACAAAGAAAGACAATGAAAAGGGAAAATGTGGTTACATTGGCATAAAGAATCATTTTATCTCTTTTGTGGATTGTTGTAGATAGTTGAAAGAAAAATATGAATTCCCAAAATATCTATAAAAAAACTAAATAAGTATTTGATAAAAATGATAAGGAAATTTACTTACAAATAGTAGATAAAATGATGAAAAAATTAATTAAATAGTTAGTAGGAATTAACCTTTTCCTGATAGTTGTATGCATTCATGGTGAATTTCCTTATTGTCATTATCTCAATTGGAAGCTCAAATTCCAATCCCTCACGAGCATGAGAATCATCGAACAAACCACCCCAACTCAAACAAAATAATAAAATTGTACAAGAAAACAATTATTATATGAGTAATACTAAAAAAACAAATTAAACATAAATATGAAATAATACATTAATTATATGAATAATGATTTTACTATGAAAATATTATTGAACATAGAGATATGATGATGGTAAAACAAGAATGGTGATAAAAAACATAAATAGATCATGAAAAATAATCAATCAATGAGTGAGAAGGATGAGAAGAAAATAAGATACATTGGATTGAAGCTTTGGATCGTGTGAGAGAAAGTAATGATATCCTATTAGGTTCATAAAATATTCATTTTATATAATAAATAAATAAATACACATAAGATATTAATTATCAAAGGTGAAAGTTATAGATAATTTTAATAAGGGAAACTCAACATTTGATTGTTTCAAAATTTTTTAGTATGCTTTGAAGAAAATGGGTAATTGAATTTAAGAAAACAATTACTCCACTATGGTAGGTGTTATCCTCTGAGTTCATCCAAAGGTAAAAGTTTGAGACAATTTTCATCCTTGTCAGCTCATCTTCTGAACAATTATCGTTAAATTTTGTTGTTTAGAACTCATCCTCCATATATTGTGGAAATTCACCTATGCTTCTTGAAATACTCAAAGCAGTAGTCATCCATATGATTACTACTTCTCAAATTAGTAAAAGTAACATAAAAGAGATGGGGGATGAGTCCCAAACAACAAATTGGAATAATAACTCTTTGGGAGATAAAACTGATGAGGATAACAATTGTACTCCATTGTGTTCCCTAAAAGGGGTAATGCCTCCCATTTGAGATAATTACATGGATAGTAATAAAATATTCCTAAGGGTGGAACCAAAAGACAATGTTAAAGAATGATATGTTTTTAGATGGATTAAAGTAAAACATACATAGTATTTATTATATGTGTGATGAAAAAAATGAAGTGGTTTTTAAAAAGTATTAGTGAGTGGGTTATCATTTCAAAGATGGCTATATTTTTATCAACTATAAGAAATACAAGCAAGGATGAAATCAATGAATAAAATTTCATTGGTGATCAAAAAGTTTCTGTGAAAACTCCAAGGAGTAAGACTCTATAAAAAACCTCATTTTTCTTAAGTAGAGCCTAAATAATTTGAAGAGCCTGAAAAGTATGATAATTGTATCAAATATATGCATGAGGAGCTTGATTCTAATAAGAACAATGTGACATGGGAAATTGTTTCAAGGCTGGAAGATAAAAATGTTATCATAACCAAGTGGGTGTTCATTAATAAACTCATTGACTATAGAAAAATGTCTCAAAATAAAGAATGGATTGTGTGTAAGGGGATCACATAGATCAAATGAATTTATATTTATGATAAATTTAATCCTATATCCTGGTTGGAAACTATTTGATTTTTTGGATATTTTAGTGAAAATGTAGTTAAAAGTATACCAAATGGATTCTAAATATATGTTCCTCAATGGAGTTCTTAAGGGGGAGTATACATTGAGAAACCAAATGGGTTTATTATGGATAAAAATGAGATAAAGGTGTTCCAGTTAAAGAATTATTTTTATAAGATAAAGAAATCAATGAGGACCTGGTATTTAAGGTTGGATCAACACATAAGAAAGCTTGGTTTTTAGCAAGGTAGAGTTGATCACACCCTCTAAATTAAGAAAGAGAGTGAAGGATGTCGATACTCATATATGTCGAAGATATAATATTTGAGTATTAGACAAAGCATAATGCAATTTTTTAGTGGATCATATAAGGTATGATATCGAGATGTCTATGATTGGAAAAACATTTTCCTTGGTTTATATTTGAATCAAGGAAATCATAGCACATTAATTTCTCAATAAAAATGTGAAAAAAGAGGTTCCCAAGTAATTTGAAATGGAATATTCCAAACCAATGACAACACCGACCACTATTTGGATAAATTTCTCAAAAGTTGATGATTGAAAAGAGGTAGATGTCATGGAATATAGGTATTGGGAGACTATTATACCTCACAACAACATGACCCAACATTGGGTTTGATATATTTCAAGTCGCATAGTACTACGGTTGTCCCAAGGGGATCCACACGCTATCAGGGAAGACAATAATTCAATATGTCTAAAAAAATGAATTTTGGGTTATTTTATTATAGGATAGTGCAACTAGACTTGTTGGGATACACAAATGTGAGATGAGAAGGTTTAGTGGATAATCGAGGGAAATTAGAGATACTGAAAAACCTATATTTCGTTTGAGCCTTGGTTTTGTTCAACCCTTGAATCGCTTGAGCCTTGGATTTGAGCCTTGTAATACTTGGAGACATGATTCTAGCCTAGATTCAAGCTTGGATTTGTGAATGAGAAGCACTGGCATCATGTTGCTTCCATGGGGAGATTTGGATATCACAAACTAGTTCGTGATGGTTAGGGTTCTTAAAATAGACTGAGACATTTTTATCAGCACTTCAAAAAAAGCACTGATAAATATACCTTTTATTAGTGCTTAGTTAATAAGCACTGATAAAATGAATTTTTATCAGTACTAAAGTTTTAGCACTGATAAAAATTGATTTTATCAGTGTTTTTTATGGGGGATAAATACTTATAATACTTTAAAAAAATAACACTTTTTATAAAATAATAATTTTATAAATCTTTGAATATATAATTATTTATTTATAATTATATAAATATTTTTTTTAAAAATAATATTTATATAAATATATATATTTATATAATTATATATATATAGTAAATATATTCGATATTTAAATAAATTTATTAAAAATTTATAATTATTTATTTATAATTATACAAATACCTTTTTAAAAAATATTATTTATTTATTTATAATTATAAATGTATAAAAATAGTAAATATATATTTATAAATATTTTTTTACAAATATATTTTTAACATTATTAATGAATATTTAATCTTAAGTGCATGCATGTTAAAAATGAGTAAAACTGATTAATTAAAAATGAGTATAATATTGAAAATTTGGATAAGTTTTTTTTAATATAAATAATTAAAAAATGGATATATATTGAAATAAAGATGAATACATATTGAAAATATTAAAATATAGTAAATCAATATATATAAAATAAATAATATAAATTGATTAAATTCCCAAAAAAATATTTGCATGTGTGATTATGTATATAAAATTGCATTAATTAAATATATGTGAAATTAATATAATATATTTAATCTATGTTAAATTTAGAAATAAAACAACATTCAATTATGTCCAACACTCGATGTGATTAGTCAGTATTTTTAATTCATATTAATTTTTAATTATAAACCATTATTCACTAAATATATTACTAATCAATGTAAAACATAAATAATATTTTGTATTATATAAATCATATTTATATACATTCATATATATATATATATCTATATATTTAATATATAATATTTATTAACATTATCATTAATTACTTAATTAATAAAATGTTAATATTTTTCTCAATTTATTTTTTTTTAATTTTTTTTAATTTTTATTTTACATATTTCTATATATTTAATATATGATATTTATAATTTATATATAGTATAATAAATTTATTCATTTTTATCAATAGTTATTTAATTAATAAAATCATTTTTATTTTTTATTTATTTAATTATTTCATTTTATTTGTAACTTTATCAGCCCTAAAAAAGCATTGATAAATGATTCCTTTATGGGAGAAAAAAATAAAGCGTTGATAAAGGGAATCCTTTATCAACGCTAAATATAAAGCTCCAATAAAGGACAACCTTTATCAACATTAAAAAAATGCACTGATAAAGGTTGCCTTTTATCAGCGTTAAAAAAATGCACTAACAAAGGGTGCCTTTTATAAATGCTAGAAAAAAATTACTGATAAAAGGTACCCTTTATCAATTCTTGTTTTAGCGCTAATAAAGGGTATCTTTATTAAGACTTTTTTCTAGTGTTGATAAAGGACAACCCTATTAAAGGCTATTTTTGTAGTAGTTTTTGTGGTTTCGAGATGTCCTAATGGATATTGTTATACTCAACCCTACATGTACTTTTACATAACGTGTCGTGTATTGTGTAGATGATCAACCCTTTGAAAAAGTCTTAGAGGGACTAGGACTAGGCGGTGCTTAATGAGACCGAACATACTGAGGTGTGTTCCTATGGTACCTTAAAAGTAGTCCCTAGTTTACTTTCAAGTTGGAATTGTTTTCAGACTCTTTGTTACGGGCTTTTATTTTGACATGTTTACTCTCCTTTACTTCATGCCATACTCTGGTTGTGATATTTAGATGTATGCATACATGGTTGTTTAGTTGTTTTTATATTTCAGTATTGTATGGGTTTGGAGATGTGTATGTGTGTACAAGTACTTAGTCTAAGGCCTCCCATATTAGTGATATGCCTACTTGGCGCTAGTCGCTAGCCCATGGACTACTAGAGGCAGGCTTGGGGAGTCACGACATAGGACCCATTGGGATGGGTTGCGATAGAGTGGTATCCGAGGCAGGGTTCTACCTTCAGACTGGAGTCTATGCGATTGGTTTGGGGATACAATGTTAAGTGTTCTGAGTTTGGATTTTAGGTCAAGGACTCCAGTGTTGGTATGACAACTGACATATCCATATACCAGGACTCTAATCACCTTATTTTTGATTCGGTACATGAGAACACTGGTTACAGGGAAAACAATGGAACATGCATCATATAAGGATGGGTTGTGGTATCTATGTCCTTGAGTCAGCTCTCCAGATATATTCATTGACTATGGTGTATCTTATTTACTTTCAAGATGCATCCACGACATATGCCAGCTAGGATTCAGTATTAAGATCACAAGGATGATTCGCTCAGTGATGAGGCATCGATATAGGGACCAGTTTCATAGATTTTATTGCTAGGTAGTGTACCATCTATACAACCACCTATAGAGTAGTAGATGATACCCACAGTACCAGCGGATGAGGCATGCATGTTGAGTGCACTTCACAAGTTTTAGAGACAGAGACCCCTCAGGTTTCGAGGAGAGCCAAAACCATGGTGGTAGAGGACTGGCTTGAGGTGGTGACCTGAGTTTTCCGTCTATTCAGGACAATAGGAGATATGATGGTGATCCTGGTGGTGAGCCTTCTCCATGTCTCAATAGGACGATGGTGGGGGTTAGTGACCTAGTCTTACAACGAGGTGACTCTATAATGGTCAGAGTTTGAATGATTTTTTAGAGAAGAGCTCTCTCCAACTACGCTGAGGGTTGTATGTATCCATGAGCTTCTACAACTTCAATAGGGAATCCCAACAGTATCCAAGTACTAATCAAGGTTTACCAACCTCTCCATGTACTCAATGGATATGGTTCAAGATCAGTTCTTTCAGGATCAGACCTTCGAGTGTGGACTATGTAGATACAAATGAGCCAGTGTTATCCCTCTATGAATTTGTAGGGTCCTGAAAATTTTGAAAAGGGAAAGTAAATTCTCCCATAATTTTGGAAAAGGAATAAAAACAAATTGAATGAAAGATTTAGATAAATTTTTTGAAGAATCCAAATTTAGCAAAGTAAAATAATCCATCCACAAACTAATTACTGGGAATGGTTTTCTGGAGGAATTTGACGTGAACTGAGTAATATGTGGAATGAAGACAATGACACTAAAAGTCATGAACCGTGTCATTAGCGGAATCAAGGAAGAGAATTTTGACCCCGCGTAAGAAGCCCATGACGAACCATGTCTTTGGAATAATGGAGGTGGAGAAACTGAACCCTACATACCGTCCCCATGAACTCGATAGTTCTTGGACAAGGAAAAACTACCAACACCCCAGTAATAAGACAAAGTTAGTCGTGGGATTGAGGCGATGATTTTTTCCACCGTGAACCACAACCCCATGAGCCTCTGTTGACCGAGTCATTTGCGGGCTTGGTGATCTCCCCATGGGATTCTATAAAAGGTTCCATGAGATCTATAGATCCATAGATCCATATTCCCTAACACTTTATAAAAGGACCTATAGGGGAGCCGAGAGAAGGTATGATAGAGGATAAGGGACGAAGGAGAAGACTGAATTTTATAGGATTGTATGGACCTTTGATAAGGATTTATTAAGAGATTGATCGATAAGGAATAAACCTATTTTGATGATTTTCTTTAGGTATAAAACTCGCAGCATAGAGGAAAAATAAAGCAGGAAACATAATAATTGGAAGACCATGAACTGCATCTCCTTCACGGATGAAATTCCCACAAAGCTATGAACCGATGCCCCTTCTTTAATTTTACGCCCTGTGTAGAGAAAGGATATGAAAATGGAACCCTACACCACATAGCACCATGCTACATGGATGGAACTTGGAACCGTGTAGCATCATGCTATGCGGCCAGAACCTGGCGACACATAGCATCATACTATGCATCTGAAACCTGGACCCACATAGCAAAGCGCTACGCAGGCCACATATGGGTTTGCGTACCATCATGGTATATGGATGGTCCCTCCATCCACATAGAAACATGCTATGTGTGGAGGACCCCATATCACCTAAATAAACAGTACAAAGAATGGGGTGCCCTTGGATGTTTCACTCTCTGGTTTCAATTATCTCCTTCAATTTTCGTCGCCTTGTCCGTAGCCCCTCCACAAACCAGTCTAATAGAATTAGGCCTAAGCCTCTTCCAAATCCACTAGACTCATATTGTTAAACCACTAGGCACATCAGCACACCCTTTTGAGTTTACATACCCATGGTAAGCAGAGTCGCGTAGGTAATCCCCGCCATGGTATGAACCTCTAGAATGTCCATAAATTTACATTCCCATGATAACTTGGGGTCTAACCATGGGATACTAACATGAAACTCCCAGTTCTAGGGTTCAAGGGTAGTCACTGACCTTTACCTTTAATGGGGTTCAATGATATACAAGGAAAATCATGATTTTTATTCCTTTTGATGATAAGAAACATTCCTCCCCTTTCCCGAAACCAATTTCAGGGCACTCCTACTAAGGCAATCCCCTAGTTTTTCTTGCATGAGGTTGCATCAGTGCTCCTCTCTACCTCCACCCAGAGCATACCTAGATAGATTAATTTTACTAACCAGGTTATGAAAACAAATTATGGGTATTGGAATGTTCAATTATCTCTATCTCTCTCCCTTTGGGTTCTAGTACCATCTATCAGCAGATGATGTGGGACATGCGATCTTCAGATCCATTGCCACCTCTTTTTTCTCACACTGAGTTTGACTCATGTGGGCTTAGAGGCTGGCAACGATCATGATGTCCACATAACCCCAAAGTGTGGGCCTCCTAGAAGGTGTAATCCATGTATTTAATGAACTATGATAACTCTAATTCTTTCTCTGATCAAAATACATAGGATGCCTGCCTAAGGCCCGAGTTTAAGGGAAATTCTCCTTGCAAGTCAGTGCTAATAAAATTCCACCAAACTCATTAGGTAATACTTTTTAGGAGTAATCTATGATTTGTTTCTCTCAAATGTCTAGCTCCCATGTGTTATCCCCCATCATGACCCAAAAAAAAAACGGTCCACCTCAAGGGTGGAAGTACCAAATCAATCTGATCTATGTGGGATTTGATTCCCAACTAACTAGGACAATTAGGAATCCTCTATGAGGTCCAAAACCAACCCCCAAATCACCCTAATGTTCCCCGGACCATATCCCTGGTAGGGTCATATCCACCTAGGAGACTATATATCCTTTTGGCATCTTGGGCCGCTTAGGAATAATCCCCACACAAAAATTTTGACTAGGAATATTCCACCTAGATGTCCTAGATACATGATATTACACTGCATGGATGGGTCCTCATCACACAACCTTAAAAGGTTATTTTTCCAGTAAAGCAACACCAAACTACGTGGAATCTGATTCCTCTCGTGAGGATATGTAGGAATCCCATCTTGTGGGTTCAATCCCGATATTGAAATGATATCTATCTTCCCTGAATGATGATAAACTTCAGAGTTCCTCATCACATGGATTAAATAATCATTATCTTGGTAAAAACCAGAGAATAATTAATGTGTCTGCAAAAGGGTAACATTGATGAAGAACCTCAGATACACACAGATTACCTCATCAGTAGAGAACCTCAGATACATACAAATGATTCCAAACCCAAGCATATTTATGATTGATCTTATGACCTAGGGGTAATCCATGGACACATGCTTGGTCATGAACCAAGGATTCAAGAATATATGAAAATTGATTACATCTATAATAGAGTTCTGGAATAGGAAATAATTATCTCCAAAAGGGTGTGATGAGACTGAACTCCCATCCCCAGACTGAACTCCCATCCCCTATACCAATAGATTCTTTAAGTGTCATTGGCCAAATAATCCAATGAGTACCTTAATTTGGAAATTAGGTCCCTAAATAATGGATAAAAGGGTCATTGGGCATTTCTAGCACCACAAATAAACCTATTTGAGACCATCTGAGGACATCGTACTCAATGTGGGCTGATTTCACAAACACTGAACCCCCTGCAGTCACCTACAGGGATGAATCAATTGTGGAACCTCCTTCATAACACAAGAAGGATATACTGCCCAGTCCTGGTGTGACCATCTCTACCACCAAAAAGGGCCACGACACAAATTAGGTCGAAACAAAAATGGTAAACCTGACATGAATCCTTAACCAAGGTGGTAGGTTACCCCACCTCAAGCCCCTTTCACATTCAAAAGGAAGAGGGACAAGCAAGATCATCAATTATTTATGTGATCATGAGATTATACTTTGATGGGGTTTTATTGTTTGTATATTTCATATATATTTTAGGCGTTACACAAAGATACCTTTAATCCAATGGCATCCCAACTATTTTCTCAGACACGCGTATCGACAACCACACATGTGGCCGAGTCCCCAATGAAGAACATGAATCCATTTCCTACTCAGCATCTTCAACACTGGGTTTGAAACACGCTGATCAAAGATTACCACCAAAATGGTACTCTCCCCATGGTGGAGGCTGCAAGGTAGGACCTATAATTGGTGAAAGATAGCCAGCTACCTCTTCAGCCGTGTCCAAAAATATATCACAAGGTGACCCCACTAGCCATCTCCAATCACTTAGAGAGCCAATACCCATAGTTTCATAATGAGTACCTCCCTTACCTTAGGGAGGCAGATGAAGTCGACACTAATAAATTCATCCCAGTTGCACAGGAACCCTGATTTAGGGCTCTTGCCGAAGGATGTCGCCACCAGTGACATACAACCCAATATCCTCGCTTTAAAGAGGATCTCATTCCGAGGGAACCTACTGAAGTCTAATGGACATGGGACCCTCAGGATGCCCACTGAGGTTAGAGAACACATAATACGAAGTAGTTCATTACCCTAGTTCATGAGGATGAGATCCTCCATACAAACATGATGACATACCACATACAGACATACAATTCTACCTCATCTTTTGAAGCCAGCCACAGAAATATAGAGACAACCTATGGGAAGATGCATATCCCCGCTCCCTCTTATGAATCCCACCATGTAAACATGGTGGTTAACTATGTAAAAATTAATATTTCTACTAATGATCTCTAGTCCCACCACACAATCAGGGTGATAAATTTTTAGTAGATGAAAATCTCTGTCAACGCATAAGAATCCTACAGTCCAAATAGGGCAGAAACCGACTACAAGCTGGAAAAAACTCCTACTAATGTATACCAAGCCTTCCATCTAAATAGGGTGGAAAAATATGGGTAGTAATACAACATTTCCAATTCATATGAAGACCACCAGTCAAATATGATGACAATCAATAGGAAGATGCAAATTCCTGCCTACTAATATCAATCCCACCCATCAAATATGGTGGCAAGACAATATAAGTAGAGTCAAATTACTACGGATTCACATCAAGACCGTGAGAAAAATATAGTAGAAAATGAGTTGATGAAAATTCTTTCTCAAAAATATATAGCTCATAATTCAAATACAGTGGAAACTGGATAAAGTAGTCAGCGTATCCTGACTACAAGTTGGGGGAAGACTCATTCCTCTTCCCCATCATAGGAGAACTTCTAGTACCCACTGGAAACACATGGAGGATCAGAGTAGGCACAAACTCTTTCTCCGACATCAAAATGATAATTTATACCCATTACATCCAAAGATGTATCTCAACACATCTTGAAAATGATGGAGGATCAAACATTGATTACAGACCATATCCTCCAAACCTATAAAGACGTCATCACGTCTATGGAAAAAGAGAGGAGTTGGGACCATGATCCTGTCTCCCTAAGAAGGGTGATTCATCCACAAAATAATATAGTTACTTTGGAACAAAATTTCATCCCCAACCTAGTCTAAGAGAGTCAATAGATATATTCTGTGATAAAAGGACAACCAGGTCTGGAAAAAACACCCATTCCAACTGGGGGACACCGGTCCAATGTGGTGGCCACTCCAAGATAGGCATATATCCATACCAAAACATAAGATGTTAATCAGAATATCTCAGAGACATCACATGATCCAACCAAATAGGGACCTGTATATAAAGGTCATTACCAACAACAGGCAACCCCAACTGCCCGCAAGAGAGCACCCAAAAATGAAAAGCACCAAAGGTGGTTGGAAAATGAAGAGGACATTCATGATTCTAATCTAATGGAATATAGAGTTATTGATTCTATAATACATTTATAAATAGATGCTCAAGATCTTATCGATCCATTACTAAATTATGTAAGCAACAATAGCAGTTGTGAAGGTCCTCCCTACAATCTTACTACTAGCAACTCTGAAGATCCTCCTCAGAGCAACCACAAGGGGCTTACTCCATGGGACATGAATGATATATCATGAGAGTGTATCTCCTGAAGTGTGTTAGGTTATCCCTCCCCTTGATCAGAATATCGAACAAAAATAAGGTTCTCCCCTTGCTGTTGTCTGCTCTGATGGTCCTCCCCAAAGTATACGCTACATATATTATTCTCCCTACAGTCGGACGTCAAGCTATGATGGTAGTTGATAAAACACATTTTTATTGAATATTTTATTGATAATAAATGATAAAATTTTCTTAAATTGTGTTAAATATGTTTATTTACAAAATATCTGGGATTATATCATTCATTTGAAAATTTTATGGAAATTCCAGTTTTACCCTTTATAGTGCACTGTAGTATTTCAAAGATAAATATTTTAATATTTGTTATTTGAACTTGAAATTCTATAGTTGTGTTATGGACTTAATGGGATACAACTTTCTTTCAGGAATTTGGAGCGAAATCAAGCATTTGGTGGGACTAAATAGACCATGAAGTCAATGGTGGGATGGGTCTACCAGATTGGACACTGGTTCTGTATTTGGGACATAACTTCTTCATCCGAACTTGGATTCGGCCCAAATTTTATAGGATCTCTCCAATTGTTTTTTTCACAAATCATACTTATATAATAATAGCTAGTTCACACGTTTTAGATGTCAAATGGGTGGTGCAAGTTGGCTTAAAATATTTGGATGATATTCCCCATTCACACTTGAAACCTCTTTTAACCTAGCCTCCCCTCCACTCTATAAATTAGTGTTTTTCTCATTTAAAGGGGTTGGGAAGTTCATTGGGAAGTTTAGGGAATAGGATAAGTTGATCCACTCCAATTATCCAACCATTTCAATAAGGGTAGCTCTTGAAGCAAGGATACCTTCGGCGAAGCCTTCTTCTTTTCCTTCTTTTTCTTCTTCGTGTTGTAATACTTTTGTTTGTGTAATAAACTTCTTTGTTATTATTTTATTTATTCTATTTTATTCTTTTTTGTTAAATTTTTTTATTCTCTTAATCTTCCTAATTGGTATGGAATCAAGAGTGGATATGATATTTGGTTCTACCCTTTCAATCCTTTGCTCATGCAAAATGTCTCTACGATGACCACACCGCCCATGGAAGAGTAGTTTTCTTAGTGATCGATCTATATTCTATACTATTAATTTAATTATTTTGAATCAATAAGATAATGTAATTCACTTAATATGATCCATGAATTGAGTTTTTAAATTAGAAGAAACTAAGGAAGCAATTGAACAATTAACACAAAACACGCGAGATCGAGTATTGTGTGAATTGTGAGAGTGCGATCTTAATCAATAATACAAGGCCACATGGGATAAATTTGCAGAGTTCAAATATAATAACTAAAAACAATTAATACTCATTTTCTAAAATTTATATGTTCCCTAATTTACCACTGACCATAAGCTATCTTTAGAACATCAATCAAAGCAGGGTGTTGCGATTGCATGTTTTAAAGATAGCCTGGGGTTTAATTCACTTCATATTTGTGGTAAAGTTAATTCTCATAGGGTCTGAGGGTTAAAAAGCTAGGGGAACATAATTAAGTAGATATTAATTTATATGATAATGATAAATAATTGAGTGAATAGGTAGAGTTAGATCAATTGTGACTTTTAAAATATTTTCTAAAAAACATCTTCTTGTTGTGTCTTTTTAATCGAACTTCATTTCAAAAAAAAAAACAAAAACAAAAAAAAAATATACAATATTCTTCAAAAAAATTATTCTATATTTTTGAATGGTAGAAAAACCCCCATCCTTTCAATTAGTGTTCTTATTACCTTTTATTTTATTTTCAAAATACCTTTAATAATTTTTCAATTTACTTCCCCCTTTGAGAGATGACCTTGGTCAGCCACTCTACTACACCTAAGTACTCGAAAATCACACTAATAATTTGAGGGAACAAATGAAAGCACCTTTCAAATTGGTGTCATTTCCAGGGAGTCAATTAATTATTTCAACCATTTAGAGTTATTTATTTTATTTTATATTTTATTCTTTTCTTCTCTTCTTTCTTCCTTATTTACCCAATCCGATTTTTTTATTTTTATTTTATTTTATTATTCTTCTTTTTAGACCATCAACTCAAACTTCTCATTTTTATTATGGTTCACTTTACTTATTTTTATTTTTATATGATTTATGACATGAACTAATCCTGAAGATCTCTTAGATCTTGATCCTGATATTGAACGTAGCCTTCGAGCTCGAATCAAACAATCTTAGTCTACAAGAAGTTTCAACATTCAACCAATTGAAGAATTACTCCACTCCAAAAACATTGAAATTGGAAGAAATTAAAATTCAAACATAAAAAAAACTGATGTATGAAAATAATGGAAATAAACTTAATACAACCATTTGAGAATTGGCTGCACCTGATATTAATTATCAGCCAAATTTCATTGCACACCCAAATATCGAATCAGACTTTGAACTGAAATCTGGATTAATTCATATTCTTCCAAATTTTCATGGATTATCAGGTGAGGTTCCAAATAAACATTTGAAATAATTTAATGTGGTTTTATTAACCTTAAAACCAAGATATGTTTCTGAATATCAAATCAAACTAAGAGAATTCACATTCTCACTTGATGGAGCTGTAAAAGATTAGATGTATTATTTACAACCTGAATATGTAACTTGTTGGAACAATTTGAAATGTATTTTCTTGCAGAGATTTTTTTCAGCATCAAGGAAAAAATCCATTCGAAAAGAGATCTCGGGGATCATGCAAGCCTAAGGGGATTCAATGTATGAGTACTGGGAGCGATTCAAGAAGTTTTTTGCAAGATTCCCACATCATCAAATCAGTGATAAACTTATCATCCAATACTTCTATTAAATAATGACACTTATGGAGAGGATCATGGTGGATGTTGCGGCTGGAGGAGCATTGGTGGACAAGACACTAGTGTATGCACATGCATTAATTGACAATATGGCCCAAAACTCCCAACAATTTGGCGATCAAGGTACACCACATGTCAGGGGAGTACATCAGGTAAGTCCTTATTCTCTTGAGAGTCATTTGATTGATACCAAGTTAGAAGAATTTACCACTATGGTGAGGCATATTTCTTTGGTTCAAAAAACATCCCAACCCACTCTTATGAGGACATGTGACATTTTCTCTGAAACAGACCACCCAACTGACTATTTCCCCCAACTATAAGAAACAGAAGATTGTGCAGTAGTGTTTCCTAAGAGACCATATCAGCATCAACAAAAACCATATCCACAAAAGAATTTTGATTAATTTACTCCAACATACAACCAAGGGTGGAAGGATCAATCAGACATAAGGTGTGACTCTGGAAAACAACAAAAAACCCCCTTTCAAAAAAACTTCCAGCAGCATCTGCCTTACCAGCAAGGTTTCCGACAAACCCAAAAGAGATTTGAATCCCAATAATCAACAATCCATCAACAAGAGAATCCCCCACCCAAGGTAGATTCTAACACTGATGATATTTTAAAGAAAATTGTTCTTAATCAAAAAAATGAGCTAAAGAGTCAAGGTTCAGAGCAGAGGGAATTGATAACTCAAATGAGCCAGATTGCCACCACTCTCCATGAACTAGTAAGTAAGAACTCCAAAAAAATTCTTTCCCAACCTACTTTAAATACCAAGGGGAATGTCAGTTCCATCACATTGAGAAGTGGAAAGAAAACAACTGAAAAATCTGCGCCTATCATTCCACTGGGATTCACCTCAAATTCGAAGAAGCCCCATTCAAAGCCAGGTTATGAGAAACCCAAGGAGAAAGATAAAGGTAAGAAAAAGATTGATGATATTAATCCTTAAACCATTCCTTTTCCAAATAGATTTGTTCAAACCAAAAATATGTCTGAAGAGGCGATGCAAAAAAGAATTTTTGGATACATTCAAGCGTTTGGAGATCAACATCCCTTTACTTGAAGAAATCAAGAAAATCCCAAGGTATGACAAATTATTAAAAGAACTTTGTACCAATAGAATAGGGATCAAGGGAAATGTGATGATCAATCTTGGAAGGAATGTGTCAGCACTCATTACACCAACTCTAGCAATAAAAAAAGTGCAAGGATCCGGGGAAATTTACCATCCCATGCACCATAGGGGAGTTACACTTTTCTGATGATTTATGTTTTTTAAGATCTTCCATAAATGTAATTTCTCACTTTTTTTTCTATTCTTTATAGGTTGGTGAATTGAAGCTGATGAGAGTAGTGGTGCAGTTGTCGAATAGAGCTACAACATATCCAGTGGGAGTCCTTGAGGATGTACTTGTCCAGGTAAGAGACATGATCTTTACAGCAGATTTCTACATTCTTAAAATGGAGGATTATTAGGTAAGTTCACATGTTCCCATTATCTTAGGTATAACCTTCCTCAAAACTAAAAAAACTATCATAAATGTCAATGAGGGTACACTTTCCATGGAGTTTGGGGATAGAGTTGTGATATTTAATATTATGGACTCCATGAAGTACCCCTTAGAGGACCATTATGCATTTGTTATCTCCCATTTGGAACAACAAAATAAAAACCCCATGGAATTTTATTATCCTATTCTTATGGAGATTATGAGTATTGGTTTTAGTTTGATGTCTAAGAGAAATTCCAAACCAATTTCTAATGAACAAGACCCTGTTAGATTTGATTTTGAAATGGATTCATATTTTTATTTTGATCATGTGAACTCTGATTATGACATGGTTGTTGAGTATGCTGATGGATTTGATGAACTATTCTATGATTTTGACAATATCCATTCTGATACTGATGCTCTTTGTGCACATATTTTAGTTCCTTCACTATCTTCATCTATACAGCACCCCCTATATTAGAACTAAAGCCATTTCCACCTAATCTAAAATACTTATACTTGTTAAGTTGTGATAAATTACCTATTATCATTGCTAATAATATCTCTTTTAAACATGAAGAAAATATTTTTAATATTTTGAGGGAGAACATCAGGGAAATTGGGTGGACCTTAGATGACATATCAGGTATTAGACCCTCCATTTTTATTCATAGGATTATTTTTGAGGATGGGGATAAACCGGTTAGGAAACTAAAAAGCAGACTCAATCCACCCCTTATGGAAGTTGTTAAAAAAGAGGTTACAAATTTTCTTGAGGTAGGTATAATCTATCCCATTTCAGATTCCCAGTGGGTGAGTCTTATTCAGGTTTTGTCTAAGAAAAGTGGTGTTACAGTTGTTAAAAATGTGAAAGATGGGTTAGTTCCAATGAGGGTTCAAAACAGTTGGCATGTGTGTATTGATTATAGGACACTAAATCAAACCACTTTCAAGAACCATTTCCCCCTCCCATTTATTGATCAAATGCTTGGGAGATTAGCTGGGAAGACACATTATTGTTTCTTGGATGGATTTTCAAGATATTTTTAAGTTCCTATTGCTCTGGAGGATCAGGAGAAGACAACATTCACTTGTCCATTCAGTACGTTTTCCTACCAAAGGATGCCATTTGGACTTTGCAATTCCCCAGGTACCTTCCAGAGATGCATGGTGAGTATTTTTTTATATTTCATTGAGTCCTACATGGAGGTATTTATAGATGATTTTATAGTGTATGGATCTTCATTTGATGATTGTATCTGTAGTTTGGGAAAGGTTTTGAATCATTGTATTTAGAGGAATCTAGTCTTAAAATTTGAAAAGTTTCATTTCATGGTAAAGCATGGGATTGTCTTCAGGCATGTAGTGTCAAAACATGGGATAAAGGTTGATAGATCTAAAGTATATATCATTTCATCCTTACCCTATCCTTCATGTGTGCGTGATGTTAGATCTTTCCTAAGGTATGAAGGATTCTATCGGTGCTTCATCAAATATTTTAGTAATATTGCTCTTCCTATGCCATGATTACTTCAAAAGGATTATGATTTTGTGTTTGATGATTCTTACAAGACTTCCTTTGATGAGATAAATAAGTGTCTGACCACTCCAACTATCATACATGCCCCATTGTGGGAGATTTTTTTTGAGCTTATGTGTGACGCCTCCAACTTCATGTTTGGGGCTGTCTTATCTCAGAGGGTGGAGGGACGTTCACATATGATTTCATATGCATAAAGGACCTTGGATTCATCCTAATCAAATTACACAACCATGGAAAATGAGTTTCTTGATGTCATATTTTATTTAGATAAATTCTGTTCATATTTATTGGGATCTAAAGTAGTTGTTTTTTCTGACCATGCAGCACTGAGGTACCTCTTGAAGAATCCAGATGCAAAGCCTAGACTTATCTGATGGATTCTCCTTCTTCAGAAATTTGATATTGAGATAAAGGAAAATAATGGGTCAAAAAACCTAGTGGTGGAATACATGATTAGGATCACTCACACACTATAGGATTACACCTTGGACCAAGTACCACTTCGGGACACTTTACCTGATGAGAATCTTTATTCCATCTCAGGTACGCATCCTTGGTATGCTGATTTAGTTAACTGCCTTGTTACCTATGAAATCCTTGCAAATTTAAAGAAATATGAAGTCCAAAAGATAAAGAGTGATTCATGATTTTTTGTTTGGGATGATCTATACCTATGGCACATGTGTAGTGACCAAGTTATCAGGAGGTGTGTTCCTGATCATGAGTTGGAGTCTGTTTTACATTTTTTTCATACACTTGCTTGTGGTGGACACTTTATACCCCAATGGATAGTTAGGAAAGTTTTGGACTCTGGATTATATTTTCCTAGATTATTCCATGATTCCCATGTGTTTTGTAAGTCATTCTCTCGTTTCCAACACAATGGGAACATTTCTAGGAGACATGAGATGCCCCAACAACCCATACTATTCTATGAGATTTTTGATGTACGGGGAATCAATTTTATGGGTCCTTTTCCTATTTCATTTGGATTTTTGTATATTTTGTTTGCTGTTGATTATGTGAGTAAATGGGTAGAGGCTAAGGCCACAAGGACTGATGACTTTCATGTTGTTGTGGACTTTGTCAAAGATTAGATTTTTTGCAAGTTTGGAGTGCCGAAGGCCATCATCAGTGACCACGGGACACACTTCTGTAATCAGAATCTTGCTTCCTTCCTTTGGAAGTATGGGATGACACAAAAAACATCAACACCATACCACCCTCAAAAAAATTTCCAGACTGATGTTTCAAATAGGGAGTTGAAACAAATTTGGGAGAAAACCGTGAAGCCAAATAGGAAATATTGGAGAAAACGCTTGGATGATGTGCTTTGGGTTTATAGGACAACATACAAGACAACCATTGGTATGTCCCCATTTTGTATTGTTTTTGGGAAAGTGTGTCATATCCCTATAGAAGTTGAGAATTGAGATTATTGAGCTATAAGGAAATGCAACATGGATTTGACACAAGCTGGAATCCAAAGGAAGTTGCAAATTCAAGAGCTTGAAGAGATTCGATTTTCTTCATATGATAACTCAAGGATTTACAAGGAAAGATAAAAATAAACTCATGATAGAATGATCCAAAAAATAGAGTTTCATGTTGGAGAGAAAGTTCTTCTCTACATTTCACGACTGAAGCTAATTCCTGGTAAGTTTCATTCCATGTGGTTAGGTCCTTATGTTGTGACTAATGTTTTTTCTTATGGTACAATGGAGATCGCACAAGAGGACATTGGAAGGAGATTTATAGTCAACTATCAATGTTTGAATAAATAAATTGAGGGACTTCCTACTGATGCATTGGATTTCATCACACTGCAAGACCCCATCATCACTTGATCATATCACGTTGTTTCTAACCCTTTCACTTTTATATTATTTTTCCTAATTAAATTTATAAATTTCATGTTCATATATCATCTCATAGGTTCACATTGAAGAAAATGAAATATTTTAAGCATGGGGGAGGGGACAACATTTTGGGGTAGATATTTAGGATTTTTATTTGTGTGTTTTATGTGTATTTTCTATTAAGTTTTTGGTTAATATTTTCAAAAAAAAAACAAAAAAAAAAAACAAAAAAAAAAACAAAAAAAAAACAAAAAAAAAATCAATAAAAAAAGAAACAAATACATCATGTAACATTATCAAGTGGAACATATGGAAAATTCATGTTTTCAAAATTCATTGGTATAAATATAATCATGAGTAAGATTTCATCATCAAGGGTTTATTTTATAAAAATTTAAGTCATCGATGATATGAATGGTTGTGTCATTATAAAACCTTTTAGATTTTGACATCATTATTTGTGATATTTATTCATGGTAAATTGTGTCATTGATTTCTCCACACAATTTTTCACACAATCATGACTTGTGAGTTTCTCTTACCCAATTTAATGTATATTTAGGGTAATTAATTCTTTTTATATTATAACATGGTCTTTCCATACGTTCATTTCTCTTCCGATTATTTCCATCACTGTACCAGATTGGCCTATACGTGTGCACCAAATATCTGACTATTGTACGCCCTATAAAAAAATAAAATAAAAATACAAAAAAATACAATCAATAAAGAGGGGAGTGAAGAAATTTACAACATGTGGGGATATTTAGGTCGGGAGCTCATGGTTTGACTTTTGGGAATGCTGAAATGAGCGGATTTTGGAATTTGATTGCAAAGGATGTTGAACATGTTCGATGGAATAGAATCAGGTAAGAAGAAAAGTTTTTACATGACCTAGATATACTGAATAAAGGGTGTATTTATGAGCTTGTAATGGTTAGCACACACACACACACACGTGGAGAATTAGTGGCATGGTAGACCCATGAATTGTTTCACTATGATTAGTGTTATGAATCTCACTGGATTTTGTTTTGAAACAATTTATGAGACAATGAATTTAAAATTTATTGATATTGAATTTTTATTTGATTCTTAATTTTCCTATATTTTCACGGTGGATTGAGAAATTTGAATATGCATATCTTGTCACAATTTTTTCGAATATATGATATGAGGTTTTGTTAAAGAGTGCAAAAGGGTAAGTGTGAGGGAGTTGATAAAACACATTTTATTGAATATTTTATTGATAATAAATGATAAAATTTCCTCACATTGTATTAAATATGTTTATTTATAAAATATTTGGGATTATATCATTCATTTGAAAATTTGATTGAAATTACAGTTTTACCCTTTATGGTGCATTGTAGTATTTAGAAGATAAATATTTTAATATTTTTATTTGAAATTGAAATTATGTAACTGTGTTCCTGAATTAATGAGCTATAACTTTTGTTCAAGAAATTTGATCTAAATCATGCATTTGGTTGGACTAAATAGACCATGAAGTCAAAGGTGGGATGGGCCCGCCAGATTGGACATTGGTTCTGTATTTGGGCCATAACGTATTCATCCAAAATTTCATTGGGCCTAATTTTTTAGAGGAGCTCTAAAACCCAATTGTACACAAACCATCCCTCTAGAAGAACAGAAGGTTCACGCGTTTTGGAGGTCAAATGGTTGGTGCAAATTGACTTAAAATATTTGGTCGAGATTCCGCATTCACACTTGAAACCTCTTTTAACCTAGCCTCCCCTCCACTCTATAAATTAAAGTTTTTATCATTTTTAGGGTTTGGAACATTAATTGGGAAGTTTAGGTAAGAGTAGAAGTGGATCCAATCCAATTATCCAACCATTTCAATAAGGGTATCTCTTGAATCAAGGATCCCTTCAATGAAGCCTTCTTCTTCTCCTCCTCCTCCTTCTTCGTGTTGTAATACTTTTGTTTGTGTAATAAAATTCTTTTTTCTTCTTTTATTTATTCTATTTTCTTCAAATTTTTTCAAATTTCTTCTTCTATTAATCTTCCCAATTGGGCTGGAATCAAGAGTGGAGACGAGATTGGTTTATACCCTTTTAATCCTTTGCTCATGCAAAACACCTCCATGATGACCACACCACCCATAGAAGAGTGGTTTTCATAGTGATCAATATATCTTATACCCTATTCATTTAATTATTTTGAATTATTGAGATAATTTAATTCACTTAATATGATCCATAAATTGAGTTTTTAAATTAGAAGAAACTAAGAAAGCAATTGAACAATTAACACAAAAACACGCGAGGTTGAGTATTGTGTGAATTGTGAGAGTTCAATCTTAATCAGTAATACAAGGCCACATGGTATAATTTTTTAGAGTTAAAATATAATCCCTAAACATAATTCATACTCATTTTATAGAATGGATATGTTCCCTAATTTACCACTGACCATAAACTATCCTTAGAACATCAATCAAAGCAAGTTGTTACGATTGCATGTTTCGAAGATAGCCTAGGGTTTAATTCACTTCATCTTTGTGGTAAAGTTAATTCTCGTAGGTTTCATGGGTTAAAAAGTTAGGGGATCATAATTAAGTGGATGTTAATTTAGATGATAATGATAAATAATCGAGTGAAGAGGTAGAGTTAGATCGATTGCACCTTTTAAAATATTTTCTAAAAAACATATTCTTGTTGTGTATTTTTAATCAAAATTCATTTAAAAAAACAATATTCTTAAAACAAACTTATTCTAGATTTATTAATGGTAAACCACCCCATCCTTTCAAGCAGTGTTCTTATTCCATTTTATGTTATTTTAAATATACATTTATTAAGTTGCCAATTTACTTCCTCCTTTGAGAGACGACCTTGGTCGGACACTCTGCTGCACCTAAGTACACAAAAATCAAACTAATCATTTGAGGGCACCCACCACAACGCCTTTCAGTAGTCCTGGAATTGATAATAGTCGCTGTGGAGGCCCTCCCCACAGTGACAACAAGCAATGAGAAGAACCTCCCATCATTGTAGTATATCCTGAAGTTCCTCCCCAAAATGTACACTACAGATATTCTCCCTACAGCTAGACATCAAGCCATAATGGTAGCCCTCTCCATGATGGCAGTCATTGAAAAGGTCCTCCCTACAATGAAAAAAAACAACAAGAAGGTCCTCCCCTTGCTTTATTTCCCCATGAAGGTCCTCCATAGGGTATACACTATGGAAAATCTCCTTAAGGCCAGATGATAAGTTACGATGGTAGTCCTCACCGCCATAGCCTTGGCTGCAAATGTCATCCCCGCAACCAAAATTCACATCAATAGGAAGGTCCTCCCCCCACTGATCTAAATACGAGAAAGCCCTCATATTCTGAGGCACTTGGAAGGATAGGGTCAGATACACTGGAAAATATTTCAATGACAAGTGACATCCTTTCTCAGCCAGGAGATAGATTGGGGTCGTTCTCATCCTCTAAGCCACCCCCACACCATTCATACATCAATGAAATCCCTACTAGCCCCACTACTCATGATGAAATCATCACAAAGAATCCAAGTTGGACACAATAAGTGGAGTAAACCTTGGAAGAATAACAACATAATATATTTCTTGTGGGAAGACAGATTGCCAGGGATGACATACCAGTTATGTTCTATCCCACAACCACTACTCAATTCATCATTCAAAAAGAGTTATTGGAAGAATGTATGCACAACATTCACCTTAATGTTTGGAAAACTCTCCACCAGTTGAAAATTAAATTTCTACCATATGATGGGTATACAGACCATGTCAGTATATTGGGGGATCTTCATCGGAAAATTAACCTAGAGGCCCTTTCATCTGCATGATAACCATGATCAGAATGGAAAAAGAAAAACCTTGAGTTGGATTGCCTCCATGAACTACAAAAATTGTGTTTCCTCACCGGAAATGCACTGTCTAGTGTTCACATATGAGGGTGGGGAGAAGATGGATCTCTACACTTCACCCCACATCCTGTCTAGAATAACCCATTGTAAATGGAATCCTACGATGTAATCATCCCAAGATAGTAGCCAAATGAAGTACCTATTCAGGGAAAGTGTCCCACTTGACAAGAACCAATCTTGATTAAGTCTCAAAATCATCAAGCTCGATGAGAGAAATACATAAAAAATCTTCTGAATCAGGTCACTGAGAACATTCAGTGAGGTTCTCACCTAAGGGAATCCAAGAAATGAGTACTAATAATGTCTCCAGAATCAAATAATTCACATGTAGATCTGGCACCATATCCAGCTCATGCCTGCATTATAATGTGAAAGATAAAAAAGGCAATGATATTAGAAGAAACCACCATAGTATGGGAGACACCCTAGCCCACAGAGCTGGGGGAATTTTTAACAAAAATTTCCCCTATAAGACCACCAAATCCAGGCTGAGACACATCAACGGTTGAGTGGGATCAACCCCAGTCTGCAAGGATGGGGGTATTTTTACCTCAACCACCTACCCAGTGGAAGTTAGTATTTTCCCACCTGGGGAAGACAAAAAATAAAGAGGTTACTCATTATATCCAGTCTTGTAACTCATGTCCCCTGGGGAAGAGGTGTATTCCAGGCCACGTTAAGGCTCACTTCGAGTCACTCTTCTCCAAGAAACTTGAATAATATCCCAGAATGGAAGGAGAAGATCCGACAAGGGATGAAATATGCCCTCCTACCATTCGGAACCCAGTACGCCACCCCCAATGCAGTATGCATTGATGAATGTTGTAGATCTAAATCCCATAAAAATTACTGAATATAATCCAAATGAATAGGATGCAAGAGAATATGGTTCCCTCCAAGAGGTGGTCCACACCAATCTTGAAGTTCATCATACCCAGAACCAACGGGCCACCCTAAACTTGGGCACTCCTTCAGCCAATCCATCATTACCACCTTTGTGAATCACCAATAAGGAGAATAATAGAAACAAGGTAATACAAGACCCACCCCTCCTCTTCATAAAAATGCACCTCTAACACTCAAGGAGATATTATCTCAATAGGAGTAATAAATTAAAGATCTAAGGATAATCAATACTGGTTTTCTTCAAGAAATCCATCCTATTGGATATGTTCCTCAGGTAGAACTTCAACATACACTCATGACAGAGGTGCCCATACCATGAGGACTCCTCATGGAAAATGAATTAAGACCTAGATGATCGTCTAGAGTGGCACTAGGACCACTAATCTATTTGAATCTAACAATGGAAGTATACCAATATTTCCATCTATTGAGGAAACAACCATATTAGATTCAGGAAAATCCACAAAGGATGCGCCCGACTGGGAATCCACTTCAGGTACTAGTAGAGTCGATACAACCAATATTTCTCCCTACTATGACTACCCTTGCTCAATTCCAATAATATATTCATCATGGGATCGTGAATACCATCAAGTCATTAATAGATCATTTGGAAGTTATGGAAGGGTGGTGCGCTTCGATACGACCAGGATAGAAAACTTAACCAAACTTGGTAAACAACATTCCGCCACCACCAAATTTTGGGAACCCCATGTTCCTAGTGTTAAACAACTTAGGTGACCCTAAGAAACACCTGATGCACTACTTTCATTACTGTGATCCCATTATGGGAACTACAGAGAAACAAGAAGTTGTAATGCTTAGATGCTTTGTGCGAACCCTGCAGAGTTCAACCTTTATGTGGTACACCAATTTTCCAGCTAACTCAATAACATGATGGGAGGATCTTTTTTGCTGGTTTCTATTCTAGTTCATCTTGAAGTTTCCAAAAACAATAGTCAGTGAACTCATGAACTGAAAATAGTGAGAGAATGAGAGAGTTTCATACTTCATTTCAAGACGGAAGATTCTGACTTACTCCTTGAACCAGACACTCCCCCAAGATGAGATGTTGGACATATGCATCGACAAACTCCATGATGAGTTGTGAGCAACATTTATTCTGGTGAAATATAAAAGTGGGTTATAGTACATCTCTACAATCACTCAAATAATAGAATATTCCTTACAACAGACTAATCTCAAGTCTCAATTAACCCCATCACCCCCAGTAAAAAGTGAAGGAAGATCTGAAGTGACTTCTATCATGCTTAAGCCACCCCTGTGATGAATCCTGCTCCCAGACCTTCACTAAATTGTACAGTCCCCCCGGGCATCAGTAGACACCCCACCTTGTCATACGAGTGAATATGAACAAGGAAAAATCAATTCGAGTAATGAAATAATAATGTTTACTCATTTTGGGATGACCAAGTTCATGGCCACTTCTTAGCCTCCATGAATTGCAACTTTTGCCGAATTTAGGAGCCGAAGAGGGCTGATGAAGTAGGTCTTGATAATCAACCAGACTACTATCCCTTCCATTGTATATTTTGGAACAACATTCAGAAGTGCTTCTTCTTCAAGGACCTCCTACAAAAAATGATAGATTCTGGACAAGTCAAGTTGGGACTATCGCTTGCACAAGTAGAATATGTTTCCACTATTGACCCAGATAAAGAAGGGGAGTGAAAAAAAGTTGCTAACAAAAAGGATAAAAATTTTGATAGTTGGATGACTAGAAAAACAATCAACTAATCCCATGGTATCCTTGAAGTGAAGTTAAAGCAACCAAATGTGCCTCCAACAGTTCCTAATGCAACACATCCAACATCCTCATCCCTACAATCCTTCAAGGGTCAAGAAGATCAAGTGCAAGAAGATGAATATGCACCAAAGACAAAAATGGATTTGATATTCTTAGATTTTATGTCAACACATCTAAAGATATGGGCACCAACCTAACAAATAGAACAACGGGAACTACCCTGCCAAATGGCACTGTTGGAGGCAGATGATAAGTCAAAGTCATCGTTAGAAGAGGAGCTGATTTTCAGCTTCGTCAATGTCATCCACTTAATGGATCCCTTCTCTGATGATGAATATGGTTATCAACTATAATTCCACACACCCAATTGGGGGGCTAGAGTAAGAAGTTATAGAAGATAAGGATATCAAGGGAGACACATCCATGGTAAAAATCAATCTTATGGACACACCCCCACTAAAACCTTCAGTGTTTTAGAAACCTGCAGAAGGACCCTCCAGCAGATCCAACAGGGACATGAATATTCTTCTTCCCTCACAAGAAGACACCCCTATCCAATTTATCTGGAATATCCATTAGAGGAAGAATAAGTGAAACATTTAACTTAAAATGTGAGAAAACCTACATATCCCAATCCACAAAGAACAAAATCCCCTTCGTCTCCAATCCCAAGGGCCAAACCACCATCATAAAATGCTCAATCCCCTAAAGCGCCTGTGAAAGAGCATCCTTGAGCTGGGAAGCGTTGTAATTTAGATTAGAAATATGATATTTTAAAGCATTTAGCTTAATTACCAACCAATATTTCAATCTTGGATGCACTGAATCTATCATCAAATCTCAAGGAAGCACTCATCAAGGCTTTACTAATTCCCCAAGAGTTTGAATCCAAAGTATCAGTTGCTAAAGTCTACCAGACATAGACCAATCCAATAGAATGCCATGTAGTTATCTCCTTCATGGATCAAGATAAATATTCCATCATGAAAGGACACATAACACCCTTATATATGTTTGTAAGGATAAATGGTGTCGATATCCAAAAAATTTTCATTGACAATGGCTTTGGAGTTAATCTCCTCCCACTACGGACACTTCTTCGGTTGATCTACAATGAGGATGATTTGATTCCCTACACCATGAATCTGTTGGGATATGATAAAAGTGAGATGAAGTTGTTATGAAAAATTAAGCTCAAAACCCAATTTGGTGATCTCGTAGCTAACCCATAATTTCTAGTGGTTTGAAATAATACGGTCTTCAACGCCCTGCTAGGAAGGCCCTGGCTGTATCAAGACATAACAATCCACTCCTCTTACCATTAGTGCCTTAAATATAGAATTAATGGATAGAATGGGACACTTCATACCGATAAGGCCCTATTTGACCTCTTTGAATCACACTATATTGATGCAGGGTTCTATGAGATGAAGGGGAATCAACTTCCAGTCGACGGTGTTGATTGGGTTTCCACCCCAAATAGTTTAGAAATGGTTCCCACTAATATCCTGATGTATCTGAGGGAAGTGTATGTACTACCCATCAATCATATTGAGTGCACATGTCCAAATTCAGAAACGTATTCAATAGTCCTCATGATTTCAGCCATGAATTCCAAGCCTGATACATTAAAAAGATCACAGACTCCCAAGATAATGGTGGGGGTTTATATAAGAATATCCCTGAACCATAATAAAAACTCTAGAAAATCTCTACCTTACCCATTGAGTTAGTAAGAAGTGTCTCATCACTCAAATAAGATGAGGAAACTCTTATACCCCTCACTAAATATTCTCTAGAGAATCCCCCACTGATAGTCGAGGTAGAAGAGGTGGCCTCACCTCCTAGACATGAAAATCACAATTCTTCCGTCAACTATGGAACAATCATCTCAAAAATTATTTCCTCATTAGAATATGAAGAAAAATATTGTGAGGATTCATAAGAGGAAGAAGAATACCCAAGGTATTACCCTCCATCATTTGAGGAAGGCATCTCTACCACCATTGATGTACTCAAGGAAATAAACTTGGGTATAAAAGAAGACCCGCGACCCACTCTGATTAGTGAGGCCATGCCTTTCAAAGAGAAAGAGGTATATTACTTTTTACTAAATAATAATTGAGATGTTTTTTCCAGGAATTATACAGAAATTCTAGGCCTCAATCCAGAGGTGGAAACTCACCATCTGGGCCTGCCGAAAGACCATCGTTCTTACAAGAAAATTTCTATAAGGACTCATTGACACATTCTACCAAAATAGAGGCTGAAGTCGACAAGATCATCAAAGATACATTTATTCCAGAGGTCCAAAATCCCATATGAATGGAAAATATTTTCCTTATCAAAAAGAAAAATGGGCAGATCAGAATCTATATCGATTTTGGAGACCTCAATTAGCATTACCTGAAAGACGATTACCCAGTCCTGATCACAGAATTGTTGATCGATTCAACTTCCAAATATGAGGCTCTCTATTTCATGGATGGTTATTCAAGTTATATTAAAATCTGAATGGACCAAGAAGATCAAGAAGACACCACCTTTAAGTCTCCCTAGGGAGTGTTTTTATATAAATTAATTCCTTTCAGTTTAAAAAATTCCAACTCCGCATATCAGCGCGCCATGCATCACATTTCAAACCCTTCCCGGGGAAGTTCGTTGAATTATATATTGATGATATGGAAGTTAAATCACAACAATGCTCAGACCACCTATAAGATCTTGAAACTATCATAAAAAACTACGATAACACAATCTGAAAATGAACCCCCTAAAGTGTGCTTTCAGTGTTACCTCAGGTTAATTCCCCAGCTTCGTTCTATGCCACCATGGCATCAAAGTAAACCCTGAGAAGACAAAGTCCATCCTTGGAATGTCACCTTCTTGCAACTTCACTGATTTTAGAGGACTTTAAGGACACCTGGAATACATTTGGTTTTTCATAGCCAACCTCATAGGAAAATGTTTCCCTTGACCAGGTTGATGAAAAAAGGGGTAGAATACCAATTGACTGATGATTTTTACTAAACATTCAATAATATAAAGAGAGATCTCTTAATACAACTAGTGCTAATGTAACATGTCGAAGGAAGACCACTCATTATATATGTGACTAACTTGGAGTGGTCCCTAGGTGCCTTCTTTTCACATAAAAATGACGCCAACAACAAGAATAGTCTCTATTACCTCAGCCGAACCATGATCGATGATGAGACTCATTATTCGAACATCGATAATAGCTTCCTTTCATTAATATTTTTGGTCCAAAAGCCGATACATTGTTTTCATCACCACAAGGTCCATTTGATCACATGTAGCAACCCACTAAAGTATATTCTCAGTCATCCAATGTTAACTAGATTCCTATAATGGTGGGTGGTCATCCTGCAATAGTTCGACATACAATTCAAACCATAGAAACCTATCAAAGTCCAGGAGTTAGAGAATTTACTAGAAGAGAATCCCTCAACAGAGGTAACCCCATTGGATTTTGAACTACCTAATGAAGAAGTGTTCAAAGTTCAAAAGGACTCCTAGATGTAGTAAATTCAATTCGACGACACCTCTCGAAGCCCGATAGGAAGAAGGATTGAAGGCATCCAACTCAACAAAGTGGGGCTGGGAGTCATACTCATATCCCTAGAAAAGGAAGTCCTACTCTATTCCTTTCTACTATCATAGGAATGCACAAACAATGAAGTAGAGTAACATAACCTCATTGTAGGCTTGGAGCTAGCACTCCAAGTTAAATCTGAGCACCTAGAGATAAAAGGATATTCATAACTAGTCATCAAGAAATTCAATGGTGAATATACTATAAAGAAAGAGGAGATAATCCCTTTGATGAACCATATTTGAGAACTGATAGAATAATTTACATCAGAGGTGATATTGAATTATGTTCCCTCATCGCAAAACACACTAGCTGATGAATTAGAAAATACAGCCACAACTTTGGCCGATCCATATTAGGATGAAACAATTATTTTCATTTCCCATCGTCAGATGGTCCTACCATTCATTTAGACCAAGATGGAGGAAATCAATGCGATTAGTACCATCACTGAACCTTACAACCATGCCACCGACTGGATTAATCCAATTATAGATTACCTTAAAAGGGGAGAGCTCCCACCAGATAGGGATGGAAGGGAACAAATCCATAGATAGGAAATCAACTTCATGATGTATGACAACATGAACCATCAAAATGTCCTTTATAATTGAGGCCTTGATGGGATCCTTATTAGGTGCATCGATGGAGAAGATACCAATACTATCATAAAATAAGTACATGCTAGAACTTATGGAGCACATCAGTCAGCATCCAAACTCTTTCACCAAATCCAAAGTCTCAGATACTATTGGCACACTATAACACATGATTGCACTGAATTCACTAAGAAATTCCATCACTATCAAGTTTATGCCAATTTCATCAACCAACCCCTAGAGTTAATTCACATAGCCAAGTAATCCTAGTTATTTTTCATATGGGGAATGGATGTTGTGGGACCATATCCTCCCGATACAACCAAACAGTTCAAGTTTATTCTCAAAGTAACTGACTTCTTTTCCAAATGGGAAGTGGTTTTACCCCTTAAAGTGGTTGGTGCAATAAGCATTTTTATCTTTATGAAAGACAACATTATCACCAGATTTTGTTCCACTCATACAATAATAATAGAAAATGTCACCAATTTATGCTTTGTTGAGTTAGACAAGCTATATCATGAGTATAACATCAAGTCCAACCATTCATCTCGCTACCATGCAACGGAAAATGGGTAGATATAGGCCTTCAACAAGACCCTATACATTATACTCTAGAAGCTGGTATAAAAGGATAATAAATCATGGCCGAATAATCTCCTCCATGATCTGTGGGATTATTGGACCATAACTCGCACTACCACTCAAGAATCCTCGTACTCATTAGTATACAAAATGGAGGTGGTTCTACCCATTGAAGTTCAACTACCATCGTTCCATGTTTCCATATGAGATCAAATATCAATATATGAGTAGTCTCAAAAGAGACTTGATGAGTTGGAGTGATTGGATGAGAAAATATTTCACACTCTACACTATTTGGAAGTCTAATAGAACCAAATTGCATGAGCCTTTAATAAAAAGGGTCACCTTTATTATTTCCTTGAAGGAGAGATGGTATTGGTCCTTAGAACTCCAATGATACTCAGAAAAAAACCTCCAAAATTGGATCCAAAATGGGAAGAACCATATGTCATACACAAGTTCTACTCCAACAGAGCATATACTATAATTTCAATGGATGGATATCTCACCACATCTCCCACCAATGCGAGGTTCCTGAAGAAATAATTTGTG
Organism: Viscum album; assembly: GCA_963277665.1. NCBI lineage: Eukaryota > Viridiplantae > Streptophyta > Magnoliopsida > Santalales > Viscaceae > Viscum > Viscum album. Next base: position 1,030,051,249 of record OY728166.1, on the reverse strand, counting down.
TAATTATACAATTATCTTCTTAGTTCCATGACTTTAAACTATATAGCACCACCTACGTCTATGCTACACGATGTTAAACTGTAAGCAAATCATCCTAACCACATGATGTTAAATTGCATGGCCAAATTATCCTAAACAAAAGATATTAAAATGTATAGAGGGAATTGTGTTTCTAATGGTAATTCATAGTGCACGAGTAAAATTTGTGAATGTGAAAGATAAAAATGACCCTTCCTATGTATGGATCAGACCGACATTGGGAGAATTTTCTATAACTATGTACGGCTTGATTCCCATTCATTAATGGGATAAATAGTGATGACTAGATCTTAAATCCTGGTCCAGCCACTAGGAAAAGTCAATAACTCCCCTTTCCCTGCATATAGGTCATACTTGCATAGGGGAATCCATGAAAATTCCTAACAGTATGACGTTAAATTGAAAGGTACCTAAAGAACTATGTATGGCTTGATTCCTGCCCTTATAGGATACATAGAGACACCTTGACCCTAAGTCTTGGTCCAAACACCACATGATACAAATCTCCCCTCTCTGTGCATAGGTCATATTGGCATAGAGAGTCATCAAGAACTACATATGACTTGATTCCTATCCTCACAGGATATACAGTAACACCTGGATTCTTCATCCTAGTCCAACTTCCATTCAAAAAAAAGTCCCCCCTCTACATGGGTTAGACCGATATAGAGAACATGTTTTCATAACTATGTGGACTTTGATTCCAAACTAACTGGGATATATAGGAAACCTCGTAGAGGTTCAAGCCCAACACTTCAACCACCTTATCATTTTTACATCAGTTCACTCTCGTCCTTTCCAAATGATGTTAAATTACATGGGATACTGGAACTACATGTGGCTTGATTTCTGTATTTTCAAGATACATAGTGATAGATGAATCTCATATCATAGTACAACCACCATGGAAAAAATACCCCCTCCTACATACAGGTCAGACTTGTGCATGGAAATTCACAAGTTATAACCGCACAACATTAAACTGCACAGACAAAGAAGTCCCAACTACACGACATTAAACTATAATGTTTCTCAAGAACTACATGTGGATTTATTCTTAGTATGATGAGATACGTAGTGAAACCTGGGCCTTCTCGAGTCCAGCCATGTGGAAATCAAAATTCCTCCATTTTCTATATGATAATGTAAATCTATACGGAATATTCCAAACCTTGATCCCTACAATAAGGATTAGTCAAAAGATCATTACCCCTACATACAAATCAGGTCTATGTAGAGGATCTCATATCTCATAGCTAATCATGGTAGGGATATTTCTCATGTACCCAAATATCCCTTTTTCACCTATAAAACTCTATTCCCTGAGAAATATAGAATCCTGATAATCACCCATGGCTATCAGATAGGGGATACCAGTGTCCTGTGGACACCTTTGTTTGACTATGCACACAATGCCCTCGAGGTTCCTTATATGTTTCCCACAAAAAATGACCTGTCATCCAAAGGAAAATTCATCCTCAGGAGAGGTTTTTCCTACTTTTGTGCACCCATTGGATCCTAATCCTCGCATCATCCCTCCCGATTCAAGGCTTTCAGGAATCATGGTTTACACTTTCTTTCCCCAATCACATTTGGGGCATACTAGGGATATCCCGACATTATTATCCCATATTTATGCATGATTCCTATGATGTTTTTTCCCATAAACATGAATTTAAATTGTGCTATCAATGTTCTTTCCATAATACTTAAAACTGAATGGACCCACAATAGTTATCTCATTTACGTTGAGTCACCCACATCCTCACCACATGATATTAAACTACATGGTCCAATAATGTTTCCTTATTTGATCCTGTCATACCTAGGTGGTGGAGTGAAACCCTTGTAGCCCTTTGTTTATCACACCTATCATATCTCACATGGGATTAGGAATTTCAGTAGGGAATTCCCCACAAATCCAAGGAAAATCAATCTACAATGATTGATCCTACCATAAAAACTTTGAAAGGCATATTAAAGTTTTCCTCTCCATGTTGGTAAACCTAATATCTTAACTGTATGACATTAAACAGCAAGGTACCCCAAATATAGCTAAAATGACCTACTACCTATACATGGGAAAAAACTATAATGATATCCTAATTTCAGGATACCCAGATATTCAAAATCGGGGCCCGCTCCATCAAGCGAATCAAAATTCCTCACATTGTGTGTGAGTTATATCTATATAATAAAGTTTCCAACTCTGTGGGTGATCATGGACTGGAAATTTCTAACATGTCTAGACACATATTTTCCATCTATCAAACTCTGTTATTCGATCGATTTTGGATCCTCATATACCTCCTCAACCATCGTATATGGGAGTCCATTGTCCCGTAGACACATTTATTTTACTATGTACATAATGCCCCGGTGGATCTACATATGTTTCCCATAAAAATGGCCTGTCGACCAAAGGAAAATTTTTCCTTGGGAGAGAATTTTCCTATTTTCATATGCTCAATGGATTTCAATCCCTTTATCATCTCTCCTAATCTAATATCCCTTGAAACTACGACTTACACTTTCCTCCCTATCCACATCTTGAACATATTGGAACACCTCAGCCTAAACATCCTTTGGTTAATCAAGACTTATACATCAATTACATAATTTCATGACATTATAACTTCATGATGCTCGAAAATCAATGTTCATTCTTGTGCCCTGATACACCCAAGAATGTCCTCCCCCATGTTCCTATGCATGAAAATAATCCGCATAAGAGCGTTCAATGCGGGTCTTACTTCATTGGTAACCTCATGTGAAAAAAAGAAGTGCCCTATTTATATGCATGAACCAAATCCTCATATGGATGAACCTTAAAAGAACTATGTCCATATTGATTCCTATCATCACAGGATATGTAGTGACACCTGAGTCTCATATTTCGAGTCCAACCATGAAACAATATTTTCCCATTTTTTCCCACACAAGGGTCAGACCTACGTGGGGGAACCTACTCACACCTGTATGGGAAGCACGTCTTCACCTATTCCTGGTATAATTCATCCTGAAATTCCCCTTGTCATGTTTAGCCACCCCTCTTCACACACCATACTCTATATCCAGAAGGGTCCGAATCCCCATAACTATACATGGACATAGGAAATGGGAAGATAGTGTCCCGCATACACCTTTGTTTGACTATACACACAATTCCTCAGTATCTCTGAAAATGTTTCCCACAAAATAGCCTATCAACAAAAGGAAAAATATTCCTCATGAGAGTATTTTACTACCTTTGTATTCTCCTCGTATGTTTATGTCTCACCTCATTCCTTGGTTTCGGTAACCCAACGTATTACAGTTTGCATCCTCTTTCCCCTCTCATGCTGAAGGTGATAGAACATTCCTGGTCAGACAACCATGAAAAATGAAGATCATTTATCCCTTGGTTATAGTAAAATGATTTCAAATCATAAGTCTCAAATTTCCTGTTTGTATGATGTCAAACTACATTATGCTCTAGCCCTCCTTTACACAAGTCAAATTCGTGTGGGAGGGGTTTCTTAATTAAAGAAGATATAAATTATTTTATTTATCTCAGAAATCATTACCTCAACAGGACACCCACTATAGTCTTATAAATATAAAACAAGTCTAAATTTTCATAAAAAAACTGGCCATCAGAAATGGGAAGCCAGTATCCTACAGACACCTTTTTTGAGTAATGCGCATAATGCCCGAGCGGGTCTGCATAAATAGCCTACAAAAATATCCTATCAACCAAAGGAAATTTTTCCCTAGGAGGGGTTTTTACTATCTCCGTAAACTCCATGGATTCCATGCTTCATGTCATATCATATTCTACAAAAAACACAAAATCAGGTTTAAGAAAAATCCCTTATCCATGTTTGAAAGCTATTGGGACATTCTCAGTTAATGAGTCCTAAATTGGGGCCCTTTCCCTGCAAATCACGATCTAAACTGTTTGATATAAAACATGATTTTTGGTAAAATATGTTTGTACTAAAACATTAATAATGATATTTTGGTTTGTAATAATTTAAACTACCCATACTTTCTAGGATGAAAACCCACAAAGGGAACCCTAGACAAAAGTTGAGTGCCATATCGCTAATCCTATGCTATGTAAGATTTAGGAAAAATATTTATCAACCAAAAAATAAATATACTCAAATCTTTTTAGTTCAAAAACTCTCAAAGGGAGGCCTATGAAAAAGTCAAGTTATACCTGCTTGATCCACACCATAATGGGATTAGACAAAAAATTGGGGTTATAAAAAAATACCCAATGTTTTTGGGGTTTTCCATGAAACCCTAACAATAGTCAAACTCCTCTCAGTGATCCCCTCAATTTAGGAAAAAATTAGTGCATGATTTGATTAGTTTAGTTGTCCTGTATTGTAATTCAAATTGACACCCAGTTGAGATTACTATTTAAGTGTGGTTGATTATAACTGATTGAAACTGCATGAAAAGGTAAAGGAGAAGCACTGGGGTGAAAAATGTTTTCATTTTATCAAATGCAGATAAGGAGGATGTCAATAACTTGGATCCCCTACACAATAGTAAATAAAAATACTAGTATATGACAATCTAAAAGATTATAATGAAGCTTTACTAGCTCTTTCTAATAAATCAACAATTGTATGGAATGGAAATTCAAGAGATTGCTCTAAATTAGTCGTCTATGTAGATTTATCTTTAACCTAGGTACACACTTTCTTCATAATGGCACCAATATCCCACCTTTTTGGTTTAATGAACTAAAAGTTGGCACTTATTTATTCCAGTTTTACCTTTAGATTAGCCACACGAGTTTAATACTCTCATAACTCTTCCATTTGGGAAATCACTTGGTCATGAGCATATATATACTCATCCATTAAGTGATGAAAATCTTTATTAATATCTTGAAACGTATTTGTTTTGTGATACAAATAATTTAACTGAGAAAGGCTATCTTCATGATCAGCTAGATATGCTTGAAAAGTGAAAATCTGGTTTTTGAGGTGGTGCAAGTGTTGGTATTCAAAGACACCTAATCCCAAGACAATAAATAACTACCAGAGAGTTCCATACTCATTATAAAATTATATCAGAGGTACTTCAGTGACAATAGTATAGATTTGAGGCCACACCCATATCTTCATGACCCGATGTCTCCTGACGGTATTGGAAACCCGTCCTTTCTCCTCCACTTAAATAGGTATGTAGTTCAGAAATGGAACCACATTAGATTGAGCTTCCCTAGGTTGGGTTACCCAAGAAGGGGATACTTCCAATTCTGGGGGCAGTTTGATATTTGGAACCAAGTTTGGGGGGTTGACCATGGCTTTAGGGGTACTCAATGATATTCCATTGGGGATGACTTTGATAGGATTGTTTCTGATTCTTTTTCCGAGGTGCGCATCCTTCTGTGGAGGATGCACTGATTGTTTCCCTGCATTCCTGATTTCTAAAGGTTGGTGGAATCCATTGCTTATCCAGGGAAATTTTCTCCTTGACTGAAACAGGATGATGGGATATCGGTCTCTCCTTCCGTGGATTCCTCCTTAGGATTTATTTCCTAGTCTGGGTCTCCCTTAAATATTAAGACATCGTTCGTGAAACTCTTACCAGTGACATCTCTTTGTGGATACCGGTTAACTACACTACTTATTTCAGGACATTCCAAGGGGTCAATTTAGGGCAACAACCTTCGATCAGGGGAGTAGTCATGTTGGACATCACTAGCGTGTCAGGACGTTGAAACACTGATGCATCTGGGTTTCTTCTCTTTATGATAGGGATTCTCGAGGGCACGAAATCCTGATGCAGAACACATCGAGTTTTAGGGAATTATGTGCCATAGGAATGTCTCAAAGGTTTTCCTCATCTTCCCATGCTTAACACAGGGTATGCCGTGAGATTAACGTCTAGCGGAGACAGATCAAACTGATTAGAGCACTGATGGGAGTGGATCAGATGGGTGCATCCCTATAAGGGAGAACCTGAGAATCCTAATAGATGGGCATATTAAGACATCCAATGAAGACAAAACTGAGGATTCTTGGGTCCTTATAAAGGGGATGCTAGAGTTTTTCATTTGTTGGGGTTGAACCTCGTAGAGGTTTCCTACGTACCCTATCTAAAATATGGGGATTAAAAACCATGTAGTTAAGATGGGTGAGGCTTGAAATCGGGGTGTGAATAGAGGACATCAACCTAAAGACACATTGGGGCTTATGTGTGGTAAGCAACCTAAGTACTTCTAGGAGCAGTGAGGAGGTGGATGACATGATCTCACTGGGATGTGACATCTCAAGTAAAACTAGTATGGATGATGAATGATTGAGTGAATTGGATGGTGGATGAGATAGAACCGATGTGGAAATTATGGTGACATTGGGATTGAGCCTCAAAGATACTTCCTACGTATCCTCATGGTAGGGAATTAAAGTCCATGTAGTTCGGTGGGGAGATGAGACACCTTAGGAGGCGACCCGTGAGAATGGACGCATGGATGGGACCCGGAGGAAGTGGAACCTCCGGGTTGGGGGCACGACCTTCCCAAAACACAGAGGCTCAAGGGAGAGACAAGGATGATATGTGGGTGATGGGATTAAACCTCAGGGAGGCTTACTACATATCCCCGTGGTAGGGAATCAAAGTCCACATGGTTTAGGAAGGGGCATGGAATCAGGGTGTACGCAAAGGACAACGACCCGATGACATACTAGGGCTTATGCCTGGTTAGTAGTCCAGAAGTGGGTCTGATGCCATGAGGGTGGACCAGAGATGTGGTTCCTAGAAAAAGGGACTACAATTGCTTACCACTGTTTGGGTTTTACAATAGCTTACCACTGGTCGGGGACTTCAACGACTTACCGCTAAAAGGGTTGAACCTCAGGGAGACATCCTACATACCTTGTCTAGGGTATAGGTATCAACAACCCCATAGTTTGAAAGCATACATTTTAACGTCATGCGGGACAAGGGTGAACTGACGTGAAGTGGTCGGGACTTATGGGTGTTGGGATTGGATATCAGGGAGGCTTCCTACGTACCCTTTCAAGATGATAAGGATCAAAGTCCACATAGTTCAGAATAGGGGCATGAGGCTTACACACTAAGGATCCCCAAGAGGATTTCATGGTCGGTGCTTACTCTAAGTCCATGTGAGTCATGATCGATGTGAGAAACAAGAGGCAATAGAGATCTGACTATCACATCGAGAAAGGTGTGTTCATGAGGAATATAGTTGGGCTTACACGTGGTTAGCATCCCAAAGAGAAAACAAGTGCTTTTGTTTGGTTAGCAGACCATGGAGATGGAGATTGAGACTTACTCCAGGATGGAGGCCCGATAGAGAAAAATCCCAGAGGGATAGGGATGGGGCAGTGAAGGTCCCTATTACCATCTCTTATATAGTCTTTGGGCACCAAAGAAGAGAGGAAGAGTGGAGATGATACCTCCCGCAAGAAATGCTAGGAGATTACACCAGGATGGTCTCCCTTACCCACGAATAGACACCACCCCAGTAAAGAGGATATCATTCCATTTGAGGAACATCTCACTCTTGTGGAGAACAGTGGGCGTGGAGAATATCTGAGGTGGGGCACCCCATGTATATTGCATGGGGTGAGGCCACAGTTTAACATCATGTGTTGAGGACGATGGTGCTTAACAGTTTAACGTCTTGCATCTTGGACGAGGTGGGTTCACTTTGCACCCCTAGGACTTACATAAATGATACCCACCCACCCTTGGAGAAGGGAATGCATCATCAATGCCATGGTTAGGTAGTGCTATGGAGTGATCCCTTGAGGGGATCACATTAGCATGGATATTCTAAGAAGAAATAGCCGTTAGCATACCTATGTGAAGAGGCATGATACTGAACAACGCAACATGAAACACCGCCCAAGGGACTTTGAAATTACACCATGCAAGCTTGGAGGGCCAAGTAGAAGAAGGGTTTGAGAAGCAAGAAGCCTCATAAAGAGGGGTTTCACAAAGTTCATGGGATCACAAAGCCCATGGGGTTACAAAACAAAGGAGTTTGTAGAGAAGAGGTCCTCACAGAGAAAAAGGAGTGGTCGAGCACTGGGGATTTCAGAGCGAAGATGCTTGTAGAGCAATCGAGATTGCAGTGCACTGGGGATTGCAAAGTGCAGTGTCTCACAGAGCACCCGAGATCATGGAGTGCTGGGGCTTGCGGAGCGTAACGGCTTGCAGAGCACATGGGATCGTGGAGCACCAAGGCTCACGGAGCGCATCGACTCGTAGATCCCCCAGGATTGTGGAGCTCCGTGACCCCACTTAAGCATGGAGTTCCCATGTTTTTGGAGGGTTTTTCACACAACTCGGATGCTTTACAAAGTTATGGGTACCCAAAAGGGTTTCCCTCCTTTTCAATGGCTCATAGGATTTTCAGAGGTCATCCATTTATGAAGAGGGAAAAAATTAGAGCAAAGGGAAAGGGATTTCTCAATGATCAAGTATCTTGGATGATTCATGTTTTATGGAGGTTTGCTGAGCAAAGGGTACTACGCGATTTGAGATATGGAAGATAAAAGGTCATGGTCTTGGTCCTCTTTGGAGTTGGGGAAGCCGAGTATTTATAGGTTCCAGAGGGGCGCGAAGGGCAGAGGATGTGGTGCAAAGCAATTTGTGCTCCGCGACCGGAGAAGAGGCGGTCATGTTTCTCAGAACCGGGGCTTGGTCCGTCAGCTTTATTTTCAGCAGATGCAAAGAAGGGATCGCTCTGGGGTGGGTGCTGAGAAGGGATGGCTCCACAGAGGGTGCAGAGAGGGCCTCCACTGGGTGGTGCATCGTGTCAGAGGTGCGGCTTCGTCCGTCAGCTTCCTTCGCGGTGGGCGTAGAGAGACTTTCCGCTCCACGATGCATTGTGTCAGAGGTGTAGCTTTGTCTGTCAGATTTCTTCACGGAAGGCGTGGAGAGGGCCTCTGATTCGCGAGTAACCTTTGCGATGCCTCACTTTTTGGTCTCTTTGCGATGAACTGATCTTCCACCATTGTGAGAGTCATATTTTGGTTCCAAAAAATTCCCGTCGGATTCTGGGGGAAAATATCACCAAAATTTATGCTGGGCATGAAGTGGAGTCGCGCAAAGCGCAATATTTTATAAGCCGGTGGAGTTCACCATGGAGCATGGCATACCATAAAGCCGAGATGCACCACGAAGCTCGAGGGTCATTGCCTATAAATAAAAGGAGAAAACCCCTACTTTGTCTTCACTTGCCTCCATTCCATGTCTGAGTTCTTTGATTCCAGACGCTCCGTGGATTGCTCTTCATGAACTAGATTCTATGGATCAGGGCTTTATAACGCTTCTCTACGCGCTTGCCACACTGCAATCCTTATTTGATTCATTCCATACATTGAGTCGCCCTACTCTGCGACCAAGAACTTGGCGAGCCTTTAATCTCTGTACGGTCCCTTTGCGTTGAAGCTTTGCAACCGCGCTCCGTGGGCGAGCTTTGCGACCAGTGAAGAAAGTACCAAAAATATTTCGAATGGGATGGCCAACCTTGATATTCTGAGTTTTGAAGTTTCTTATGTTTATATATCTAGAAGAAAAATTATGGGAAGCAGGATTGGAATATGGGAATGTAAGTTTAGAGAAATATTAGAGGTAGGTAAAGTTCTATAAACAAAGAAGCTCAATATGAGACTTTTTTTAATAGGAATAAATAGAATAAAAACATTTTTTGGTTAACAATGGTTCATTACCAACATCATTTGGGTTAAGGGTTTTTCATTCTAACACAAAATGTAATATATAATGGAAATTATAGTGAAAAAAATATGTCATAGGTGATTCTAGATGTAGCAAGGGGTAGGTAACCCCATTAGAAACAAACCCTGTAAAAATCTCTTTTGATTATTTAATTTAAATTATATAACGGAAAAGTGGAGAGGGAACATAATAAAAGATCTATATATCTTGACTAATGATAGAGGTTTGATTAAATTAATGGAATTTAAATATTAAGCTGAATATATTTGGTAAAAGTTTAATCACCCCAGATTGAACTCTCTATCAAGGTAACTGTATGGTAGACACTTCACTATAATTGGTATCAAAACATATGTTTCCTTAGTTCTACAAGTTTTTATTCCTAAATTTTACACTAATTCATATGAAATTCTAATCATTTTAAGTTAAAAAATTATTTTCTCCATTAAATTAGAAATCTATGTAGAGTTTAAGTTAATAAAAGATTCTACAATTTATATAAATAGTGAAGTATCATCCATAACCCTGAAGAATCAGAAGAAAAAGGAATCTCTGAAGTAAAGGAAGATATTATCTCAAAATTAGATGGAGGATTCACTATTACCAATTGTTAAAGTGGAATTTATAGAGAAAAAATAGTTACAATAAAACCTCTAGAAGAATAAAGTTCAAATTGGGATGATTTTGAATCAGTTGATTCAATTAATAAAATCTATACTAATTTTAATGATTACATGAAGAATATCCCACCTGAGGTTTTTGAATATATATTTTCTTTCATCAATACATATTGTGAAGATAAATCATAGAATGAGGACAAACCAAATGAAATAGAAAAATAGTTGTGGAAGAAAGTAAGGGTAACATCCCATTAAATTTTTTAGGTATTCCTAAAACCCCTCATTTAATTGAGTTTTATTTGGGTTTCGTTTGGGGTAGTTTTGGGTGTTTTCTGAAAATTTTAGAAGTTTCTGGGCTGGCGCACAACCAACACGTTGTTTTCCAAACCGTCTGTCATGCTACAAGAAAATGGATATTTTGGGTATTGGGCTATCACACGATTGGAACAAGGTTAGTAATATGTGTTCCCTCTTAGGAGAAACTGTGCATCCCATTTATAATGGGTGCATAGCCTGCACATGGTTTAACCAAACCGTGCGCTGTTTCCTAGGAAACCATGTGTACATCTTTTAATTAATCTGAAAATTGTAAAAAAATTCTTGAACCCTCCCTTTCGACCCTCGATCGGGCTCATTTTACCCTTATTAGTTTTCTCTAGGTTTTGGGGCTCCCAAGAACTATTTTTGACTCCTCCAAACCCCTTTCAATGAGGATCGAAGCTAAGCGATCCTTCTTCGGTCTCTTCCCGGTATGGTTTCTCTTCCCAATTTCTTCTCCTATGTTCTCTCTCTATCTTCCCAGGGTTTCATAGATCTCTGTATGCTATTGGAGTATCTAATACATACTTTTATGGATCTATACCTAGGTTTCAATTATTCTTTCTCTCATATTCCACTGTTGTTCTTCCTCAGCAAATCCCAATTAGGGTTTGATGCTTCGAGATCTAGTGGCTTTGAGGTAGGTTGTTTCATTAAAATGCCAAATTATAACCTGAATTTTTTTATTTAAATTTAAATTTTTTGAATTTAAAAGTAATTTTTTGGATTTGAATCACAAGGCTCTCAAATAGTTGTTTGAAAAACCCAATTCTGGTGAATTGGGGTTTTTATGAAAAATGGGTTTTTGGCATGAAATTAGAAATTGATGATATTTAAATTGTCTAATTTAAATTTGGGTTTTCATGGAAACATATTCAATTAGATTGTTGGATTTAAATTTGAAAAAGGTTTTTATGAAAAAATTGTGTAAAACCCCAATTCTAGTGAATTGGGGGTTTATGGTGAAATTGATAGAATTGTTAATAAAATAAATTTTTTAATTTAATTGTGAGATGGATTGTGAAATTGCATGAATTGGTTTCAAATACTAGTTTTGTGAAAGTGGATTAAAAATTATTTTTATGGAAACCCAGTGGTTTCATCTTTTTGAAAAGGCATGTTTTTTTTATTAAAAACCCATCATGGTTTTTTATTAAAACCCGTTATGATTTTAAAGAGAAAATTGAAATATTTGAAATAGAGAATGAGATGTAATTCTATTTTAAGCAGTCTTAAAATAAAATTCCCATTGTTATCTTTTACTTGAACACATGCAAGACTTAGGTAGTCAGTGAGTTAATTTGAGAGGCTCTTTATGATCATACAACATTCTAAAACATCATAGTAGCACATCACATCCCTTAGGCAATGGTGATGAGTTCTATTAGCCTTAGATCAAGGGATATATGTACATACTTTTCCATTTCAAAATGTTGGATCCCTATAGAATGGAAATATCATACCTATTTGGAACATGACCGTGTTTCTCATTTGTTTGTATTTAGAATGTATATATATATATTCCACTATTGTAAACTATTTTTTTCATGCCCTGTGAATTTATATTCACTATTTTATATAAAAGTGATTATTTAATCCATTTTGTGAAAAGTTCAATTTGTGTAAAGAATCCTTTGATTAAATGTAAATTGCATATTTTGAAATGTGAAGCATGAATTTATAGAGTGTTTACATGTTCTAAATCATGAGGCATGATTTTTTTAAATATGATTTTGTAAATGAAAAATATGTTTATTTGAAAAATTGAAAGCACATTCATGGTTAATTTGATATTAGAATCTTAAAATGGAATCTTTAGGGAAATCATACCAGGATTTGGATCACACCCTACTTTTTTACTTTGGTTGTTTATGGATTATCTCCTTCCAGGTTTGAGTAAGGGGAAAGGATCTCTTAGAGGTGGATCTAGCTGTTGAAACTTGGTCTTAGTGAGTTATGTCCTTATGGACTTGGAATTTTTTTCTTTCTTTTGGTACATGGTTTGTAGTATTTTGGAATTGTTTATTCCTTGTTGAATTTTGGTACATTACTCATAGTAGAGTTTCTTTTCATATGTACACCGTTTTGTTTCTTTTACTTTTGCATTGTTAGTGTAAAAATCATTCCCACTTCTATATTGTATGATGCCAGGTGATGGTCACTAACCCGTTGGAACTAGGAATACCCTTTAGTCTATGTCAGGATTGAATCTATTATCATTTTACCAGTGTACTGAGCTAGTTCGTGACAAAGTGGTATGAGAGGAGGTTGAGATTTTATCTTGAAGTCAGTATGAATTTGTAAAATCTTGTCGGGAATTAAGAGGTAGTTTTGATTGAGTTCCTGGATAGCTCTCACCATAATGAACCTTATGTCACTAGAGTTATTTAAGGAAAGGCATCTTTTGGATTAGTTATTTTATTTTCCCTGTTTTTATTTTTATAGGTTGAAATCCAAATATTGTTTTATCTATCTGTTAGGATTAATTTCCTTATTGCTCCATTTGAGTGTTATCTGATGTCTTCCTTATTGTCTGATGATGTTGTATAGCATCATGACTCTGAGAAGATGTGAAAATCAGATCTAGGAGTAAGTTTCTAATAAACCTCAGTTAGAGAATCCTCTAGTGGAATCAAATCTAGTTGAGGTGATTGTGCGCACTGTCCATGCTATGGGATAAAAACCACCTCCAGTTCCCATTCAGTCTCCAGCCGTGGAACCTCAGAGAGACATTCTCAAAGTTGGTTCTCAGGAGTTCCTTTACTAGAAACCAACACCATTTAAAGGCTCAAATACTCCTCAAGAGGTTAAGGAATGGTTGAGTAGTATTGAACACTTGTTTGGATTCTGGGACACACCTAATGAGATTAAAGTAAAGTGTGTCACCTTCGTGCTAGAAGGACCGAGAAGGAGATGGTGGGAAATGATGGTAGAAAAGAAGAAGCATGAGGTAATAGAGTATAAATACTTCAAATTTCTTTTCACCATCAAATTATATATAGATTTAATACTGCTATCCAAGTCTATTGAGTTCTTCAAACTTGAGAAGGCTGACAACATTTTGCTAATCTCATGCATTTCACGCAAGAGATTATGTCGAATGAGAGGTTGAATACTTGAAGGTTTGAGTTGGGACATCAACAGGATATTTATTCTCAGGTTTTCTTGCTGAAGCTGACCTCATATGATGATGTTCTAGATATAGGTCTTATGGTTAAAATGGACATGGATGGCAAGTCAGGGTTTTTGGGTGTTTCTTTCTCTCCTAGTGGCAGCGTGAGTTCCATGAAGGTAAAATAAAAGCATGATGATTATTTCACCAATTTCTATTGGTAGGGTCATTCTAGAACTCCTATAGTGCCAGGAAGAGGTCCATTGATTTTCTACCAGCATGTAAAGATATAACATTCGAAGAGGTTCTGCACTTAGGTATCCAAGAACCATGGATCATGAGGGCATTTAGGACACTTACAAAAATTATACCATATTTATTCCACTACACATAGTTGAATGGGATCATCATCTCCTCTTAAAACTATGGTAAAATCACATTCTTCCTGTGAAAAAGGGTTCCAACCATGGTAATTTGGAAAGAAACTTATTCACATAGTGGAAGAGTCTCCTGAGGAAGTGGATACAGGTCCAATGACCATGAGAGGTACCATTACTATATCCTTGTCATTAGTGACTTATCTATTTGATACTGGTGCATCTCATTCATCTATTTCAACCTGTGTTGTTAATCTGATTAATCTTACTTCGTATATTTTATCTTGTGCAATGGATATTACTACACCCCTTGGTATAAATTGAGAATAGGGTCTTTGTAGTCTCGCTTGTGTTTTATCTCTATCATATTTCAATATTTATTGGACTTTTATGGCGAGTGACATGAAATATATTGACATCATTTTCAAGATTAATTGGATACTTACCAATAAAAATGGGATTTATTGTTATCTTCAACAAGTCTCCTTCATTACGCCCAGTGGTGTATGCCATGTATTTCAAGGAGAATGGGTCCCAAGGTTGAGCAGAGTTGGGCCTTCTTATCTGAAGTTAGGGAAAGTGATATCACCATTTTCCTTTGATCTGGAGTGGGAATCTCTAAGTGGTGACCTCCCTCAAGTTTTCATTGTGTTTCCCAATGTGTTTCCTTCTGACTTATCAAGTTTTCCATAGGTAAGGGTGGTTGAGTTTTCCATTGGATTAATACCTGGTACTCAACCAATTTCTATTCCCTATTACAACATGGTACTAGCTAAATTGGTAGATATGGAAGTCCCATTTGAAAAAACTTCTTAATAAAGGATTTATACGCCCGAGTGTGTCACCTTGGGTGGCATTGATTCTCTTTTCTAAGAAATATGATGGTTCGCTCCACCTTTGCATTGATTATCAAAGGCTCAATCGAGTTATGATCAAGAACGAGTATCTATTGCTGTGGATTGATGATCTATTTGATCAATAAAAGGGGGTGAAGTGGTTTTCAAAGATTTAACTTCTACCTAGTTACCATAAATTGAGGATAAAAGAATCTGACTTTCAGAAAACCACTTTTCAGAGCATGTACGATAATTATGAGTACCCTGTCATGCCCTTTGGCCTAATAAATGCTTCTTTAGTTTTCATGTCTTTGATGAACAAAATTTTCCATGAGTATAATGATACCTTCATGGTAGTATTTGTGGATGACATCCTCATTTACTCTATGTCTGAGGAGGATCATGTGCATCGTATAAGAACAATTATTAGTTTATTAAGAAATCACTAACTTTATTCCAAGATTTTGAAATGTGATTTATTGATTTGGGAGGTGAAATTATTGGGACACGTGGGGTTAGAATAATGAATATCAGTGGAACCTAAGTAGGTGAAGGCTGTTATGACTTGGGAGCAACCAATAAATATCTTTGAGATTCATAACTTCTTAGGATTAGTTGGATATTATTGCCATTTTGTGAAGGTCTTCTCAAAGTTGGATTCTCTAGTGACTGCTCTAACTTGGAAGAGAGTGAAATTTTCTTGGTATGATAAATGTCAAAATTCTTTTGTTGAGTTGAATTGTCTTTTGGCTACTCTGCTGGTGTTGACTTTTCTAGAGGAAAACCAGGGCTATGTGGTCTTCTGTGATGCATTGGGTTCAGGCTTGGGATCTGTTCTTATATAAGGTAACAATGTAGTTTTCTATGGTTATCTTCATATTTTTCCACATGAGAAGAATTATCCAAACCATGACCTTTAACTTGCAGCTATGATGCATGAACTTAAGATTTGGAAGCAATACCTTTAAGGATAAAGATTTACCATGTATTCAGACCAAAAGATATTGAGTTATATCTTCTCTCAAAAAGATTTAAATCACTGTCAGAGACATTGGGTGGAATACATACAATATTTTAACCTTGATATAACCTACACCCTAGGAAAATGGAATGTTGTTGTAGATAGACTGAATAGGAAAATTCTAACCTAAACAGTGAAAGGATATTCTAAAGAGTGGAATTTTATGACGTTCTTTGCACAGTTGCATATTGGAGTCCATGAATCAAGGGATAAGGTTTCTTTATCTAGTAATCAGTTAAAATCTTCTCTTCTTGAGATGATTTTTCCAGATCAACTACATGATGATGAATTTTATAGCATTAGAGACTCTCTTTATGGTGGGGAGATAATTTCCTTGTGGAAATTCTTTAAATAGGGTTTCTTTTGTTATCGGAATTGATACATTGTCCCGTTAGTATCAAGGAAGGTTGTGAAGGGGTATTTTTATAATTCCAAGTGGTAAGTTCACCCAAGAACCAAAAATATGTTTTATGAAATGTGGCAACATTAGGGTGGCCAAGAATGAGGCAGGGAATTGCTGAGTTTTTTTATCATTGTTATACATGTGAATAGGTTAAGGCCAAGCACCAGAAACCTTCAGGTATGCTTCAATCACTTTTAGTCCCTACTTGGTAGTGGGATGAGATATCTACGAACTTTATGGATGGGTTGACTCATACCTAGAGGAATAAAAATATGATATGGGTTGTAATCGATGGGCTGGCCAAGTTAGCTCACATTATACCCATTTGTGATACAAAAAAAGTTTAGGAGTTGAGAAATCTCTATGTGAAAGAGATTTTTCACTTTCATGGAGTTCTATCTACAATATTATTTAATATGGATCCTTGGTTCACTTCTCGTTTTTGGAGAGGCCTTCAAGAGGCACTGGGGTCTCAAGTCCGTTTGAGAATGACCTACTATCCACATTCAGATGGCTAGATGGAAAATGTTATAAAGATTCTTGAGGATATACTTCAATCTTGTGTTATCGACATAATTTGGTCTTGGAATGATCATTTAGGACTAGCTGAGTTTGTTTATAAAAATAGTTACCATTCCATGATCAAGATGACTTCTTTTGAGGCCTTGAATGGCCATCCTTACAAATCTCCGTTGTATTGGTCAAAGGATGGTTAATGTTCCTTGGTGAGACTATGTTTAGTGAAAGAGATGAAAAAAATTTCCTAGTTGATTCATAAAAGTATGTTTATGGTACATAGCTGATATAAGTATTATTCTGATCATTTCCATAGAGATTTGGATTTTTTATTTGGTGAACATGTGTTTTTGAAAGTTTCACCATAGTTGGGTCATCGATGGATTGGGAGGAAAAGGAAGCTCTCTCTCTATTTTGTGGGACATTTGGAGGTCATTGAATTAGTGGAGAAAGTTTCATACTATTTAGCACTTCCACCATAGTGTACGTCGATACATAATGTGTTTCATGCATCCTAGTTCCAAAATTATTTATCTGATCCATCTCATGTTTTGAGTTGGAGAGATCTTGAAGTTGAACCTGATTTATCTGTGAATAAAAAACCAGTTAGGATAGTTAATTATAAGACCAATTTACTCTGTGGGAGGATGATACATTTTCTTTTTGTTATATGGAAGTATGGTTCTGATTATCATGAGATGTGGGAGAGGGAGACACTGATGAGAGAGCAATGACATCATCATTTTGGCATAAAGGATTCTTTGTAGGTTTTATGGGGATATAAAGTATCTATGGTGGGGAGGTTATAACATCCTATTACTATTTATAGGTATTTTTAAAACCCTACATTTAATTGATCTTTGTTTGGGTTTCTTTGAGGTTGTTTTGCGTGTTTTTTTCAAATTTTGGAAGTTTTTGGGCTGGTGCACTGTTGGCGCATGACCTACGCACAGTTTGCCAAACTGTGTTCTATGCTACAGGAAAATGGTTTTTTTGGGTAGTGGGATATTGTAAGTTTGGTGTACGGTTAGTAATATGTGTTCCATCTTAGAAAAAATCATGTATCCCATTTATAATGGGCACACACATAGTTTAACCGAACTGTGTACCGTTTCCTAGGAAGCCATTAGTATGGATTTTAATTAATTTGAAAATTGTAAAAATTTCCTAAACCCTCCTTTTTGAACCTCACCTGGTCTCATTAGACCCCTAATCATTTTCTCTAGGTTTTGGGGTTCCCAAGAACTATTTTTGAATCCTCTAAACCCCTTCCAAGGTGGATCAAAGCTAGGTGATCCTTATTCAGTCTCTTCTCAGTAAATTTTTTCTTCCCGATCTCTTCTCACACAATATATCTCTTTATTCCTAGGGTTTCGTGGATCTATGTATGCTATTAGAGGATATAATACCCATTATTATGGATTTAAACCTTTGTTTCGATTCTTATTTCTCCCTAATTCCATTGTTTTTGTTCATCCTCAATAAATCCCAATTAGGGTTTGATTCTTCGAGATCAAGCGTCTTTAAGGTAGATGGTTTTGTTATGATGCCCAAATTATAATAACAATAATTGATTTATTTAAATTTCAATTGTTTGAATTTAAATTTAATTGATTGTATTTGGATCACATGGCTTTCAAATAATTTTTGGAAAAACCTAATTCTGATGAATTGGGGGTTTTTATGAAAAATGAGTTTTTGGCATGAAATTGGAAATTGATGAGATTTAAATTGTCTAATTTAAATTTTTATTTTTATGGAAACTTATTCAATTAAATTGTTGGATTTAATTGTGAAAATGGATTTTGAAATCCCATTAATTGCTTTCAAATCCTTGTTTTGTAAAAGTATCTTAAAAATTATTTTGATAGAAACCCAATGGTTTTATCTTTAAGAAAAGACATGTTTTTGAATAAAACCCCATTACGGTTTTAAGGAAAAAATTGGCATATTTGTAATTGAGAATTAGATTTAATTGTATTTTAAGTAGTCATAAAATAAATTTCCCATCATTGTTTTTTACTTGAGGGCATACAATCCTTGGGTAGTTAGTGAGTTATTTTGGAAGGCACTTTACGGTCTTACAACCTTCTAAAAAATCATATCATCACATCACATAACTTAGGCGATGGTGATGAGTTCTCTTGGACTTGGATTAAGGGACGTATGTATGAAATTTACTATTTCACAGTGTTGGATCCCTATATCCTGAAACTATCTTACCTATTTGGCACATGACCATGTTACTTGCTTGTTTTTATTTGGAATGTCTATATATATACGATACTACATTGACCTGTTTTTTTCATGCCATGTGGATTTATATAGACTATTTTATATAAAAGTGAATATTTAATCCATTTTTTGAAATGTTACATTTTTATAAACCATCCTTTTATTAACGGAAAATTCCATCTTTTGAAATGTGTTTCCATCATTTTGAAATGTGAAGAACAATTTTCTAGAGTATTTCCATCTTCTAAATTGTAAGGCATGGTTTTTTTAAATATGATTTTGTAAATTTCAAGCCTGTTTATTTGAAAAATTGAAAGAAAATTCATGGTTAATTTTATATTGGAATAATGTTATATAATCTTTGGTGAAATTATACTGGGATTTGGCTTGTTATTTATGGTTTTTGAAAATTATCTCCTTCCAAGTTCGAGCAAGGGGAAAGGATCTCTTAGAGGTGGATCTAGCTGTTGAACCTTGGTCTCAGTGAGTTGTGTCCTTAGGGATTTGGGCTATTATTCTTTATTTTGGTACTTTGGTTGTAGTAATTTGGGATTCTATATTCCCTATTGATTTCTAATACATTACTACCAGTTGAAATTCTTTTCATGTGCATACTATCTTGTTTATTTTACTTCCACATTTTTAGTACCAAAATTGTTTTCACTTCCTTATTGTATGATGTTAGGTGCTAGTCGCCAACCCATGGGGATTAGGAACACCCTTCAGGCTATGTCATGAATAGATCAGTTATCAGTTTACCAGGATACCTGGTCTGGTTTGTGATAGTAAGTGATTATTAATATCTCACAAAACTCAGTAACGGAAGGGATGAAAAGATATTACTTTTTCAAGAATAGTTCAACCAGGTCAAAAAATAATTGCAATGAAGTTTTCATGAGAATATTATTATAAATGAAGTTATCGAGGATTGAATTTACACTGAATGATATGGTAAATCTTAATAACCCTCAACTAGAAGTCAATTCATGAAGCATAAAAGAGCTATAAAATTCATTGATGGAAGAGAGTAAGATGAGTGAAGAAAATTTCTAGAAGTAAAAGGATAACTATGAAGAAAAGTTAGAATATCATGAAAATTAGAATAAAATATTAAACTTTAAGTGTGTTAAGTTGTGAATAAAATTTAATATCTTAGTAGATACCAAAAATGAATCTTATTATATATCTAAGAAAAGTTCCACTTCTAAATTTTACAAGGAAATGATTTCTTTCATAAATAATCAATCTAATGGTATGAAGAATGTTAAAAAGGTCAGAACTTCCATCTTCTAAAAAGTTAAATAAAAAGGTAAACAATAATTTTAATAAATTTATATACACTAACTCCCATACATTTAATAATGCTAGTTTTAATTATAGATTGGGATGTGTGATGAAAAGTGAGAAACACACCATTTCTATGAAGGCAGATGTAAGAAATGATAACTGAAGGAGTTCCAACCGAGATGTCCATAAGATTACTTGATGAATAGAATAACGCTTCACCATCCATAATTATACCCAATAAAATAAGAACATATTTCTTGATTATTAAATGTATTTTAGAATGTTTGGGAACTATTCCATCGATTGTTATCATAATTTTTCAACTAGTGAAAAAAGGAAAATTTCTAAATTGTTGGGTAGTCAAAAAAATGTTAAGAAAAATTCAACTCAGTCTTACAAAAAAAGTAAACTTAATGAAATAAAATAATATGTGTGAAAGATGTATGAACATTGGACACACTCCAAAAAATGATTGACATTGTTATCTAGATTCAAGAAACTAATAAAATAGTGGAAGTAACCATCAGATGGAATAAAGTTTGTTTGAAATAAATCTTATCACCAGAAGTAGGTAGAATATATTCCGTATGTTTTCATGGTTGTATGTCCTAATGAATTATAGGAAGCAAGAAAGCTATCAGAGGAAGAAAAGAAAAAATAATATGACTTGATAGTGAAAAATGAGAAGACAAATCCATAAAAAGTGAAGTATAATGAAAAGTAAAATGAATACATACATCCCAAGAAAAGTATTTCAAAAACCATATTAAATTTATTGATAAAAAATAAATCTAAAGTGAAGTGATTTTCCAGGTTGAAAAAATCCGTCCATCTCTATTACTCTAACTATCAAGGAAAGGAAGGTCCAATTTATTCTTTGATAGGTTGCAGTTTAATGAAATAGGGAAATAAAGGTGACATTATTCTTTTGTAGTTTCCCCTTTGAATCCTATAAATACTAAATTTGGTGATTCTATAGTCCTGATGAAGTTGAAATGAAAAGAAACATTCGGTATAAAAAATGTACTATAACCCCAAATACTAAAAAATGTGGTGAATTTAACATCCAATTGTAAATGTGGAGTTACTAAATCTTAGAATAAATAAATCCAATTATTGGTTATGATAAATATTATTTTATTTTGACTAGTTATAAATAATGAAAAGGTATTATCAACTAATTTGGTTTCCCGGATAGGCAACAGTACACATACCACAATAAGAATCATATACACATAAAAAAATCAATAGATGTGCCTATCATTAGTTCCAAAAAAAAACAATGGATTATATGTTTCCAAAATAAGATTAATTAAAATAATTAGAAGATAAAAATTATTACATTTATGTATAGTTGATAATAACATAACCTAAATATGAACATGAAAGAACTGATTGTCTTATATAGTCGAAACAATCTATGACACTGAAATCACATGTTATTGAATATCAAATGTAATATAGATTAAGACGAAGTATAATATTATTTAGAAAGAGATGTCTCCTGCATGTTAAATAATGATATCATCATAAATTTATAATTAAATTGAAACATTTAGGAATAAAAATGGATGATTTATGAATAAAAGAGTGAAGGAAATTGTTGAAATTACCAAGAGAGTGTTAGAATAAGATATTCAATGGATTATTAGAAGAATAATTCTTTGATTTTGAGATTATTAAAGATAAAAAATAATTTCTTGAAGATGATACAATGTTATCTATAAATAATTTCTAAATAAATATAAATGAGATTATAACAAAGCAATTCTCCCACCTAGTATAACAAATAGAGAGTATAAAACTAGATATAAAATTATCAGATAGAGGCATTCATATAAGAGATTATTGGGCTTATTGCAATGGATTAAGACGTTTGGAAGTGAGAATTTCATAATATGGTTTCTCAATATCACCATATTGGAATGGAAGGAGAAAAATGAGCCTATTGGATAGAGAATTTCTTACTAATGGACATAGTATATTAGACTGAGAGCTCTCTATAATGTGAAGCATTAGAAGAATGGATTGAAGATCATACAAAGAATAGATTATATATATTTGTGTATTATGGAATAAGTATGGTGCAATTAAATACATTGGTATCTGAAATGTATATGAAATATAGAAATGGAGACTAAAAATTTATGACAAAAGGTTGATGAAGACCGATCATTGGAAGAACCATGTCATATAGTTAGAATATGGAAATAACCATACTATATGATGTTTAGTTTATTGTAAAAAAATATTATTCATAGTTAAAATAGTGATATTAGTACAAGTATGTCAATAATTAGAAGATGTTAATATATACATCCAGTATTTTCATAAGGATATTTTTACTTGTAAATCATACTTTCGAAATAAAAAGTGAATATGAAGAAGCTATGTATGATGCATTTGTATTTGATTAAATCAAGAAGAAGATAAAAATGCCTGTAATGTGGTGAATTTTTATATTAAGTATATTTTTCTATTTATTATAATGAGATGTAGGGGTTGTGCAATAAAACAATTAGATGGAGAATATGTTTTAGAATGGTTCTCCAGATCATCATTCGGTAAAATATTTAGACTAAAAACAGTATATTTTATTCATTTTTTGTTATTTTCTTTTGAAAAATAATAAAGGGTACAATAGATATACTGTTATCCAAAGTCAAATATAGTTAATTATCAGTCATAGTGGTTTGGAAAATACAATAATGTGTAGTGATGATTAGAATGGACCTTGAATTTTAATAATTTTTAGAAAATAATTTTCACCAAAATCAATTGAGTTCATTCAAAAAATTCATCATATAATAAAAATTATTATGAATAAGAAATGTTTATTTGATAATGGTATGTTGTGAGTCCACACTTTGGATAACATGGAGAATAATGATACAAATAGTGGTGATGGAAATCTAGAAAAAGAAAATATTGAGATTAGAATATTTTTTCATTATCAAGTGCATTGATATTTTTTTATTCTATTATTTCCTTGTGTAAAATAAATTTTTAGATTTAAGGGGAGAGTTTTTATTTTCGATGAAAAAGGGGAAAAATATTTTTACAAAGGGGAAGAAACCTGTAACTTTATGCTTTAATATTTTTTATCCATTTTTTGGGATGGGTGTAATAATCTATGTTTAATGAGCCACAAAACATAATATAAATATACTTCATAGTGATTATAAATACCTATAAATTGTACAAAAGTTTCTATGAGGCTTTATCCACATCTCTCAATGGGTATGTATCATCCACATCCCACTGTAATATCCATGGAATTTTGTAGACTGTAACCACCTATTGGTAATAATTTATTATTCATTATTATGATTTAATCATACATTTATAATATTATCAGATTCATTAGAAAAAAATGATTGATCATTATTAAGAAATACATTGAATTACAGAATGATAATTGTAAAATGGTAGTATATCGATCTTCCTCTAATTGTTATTTAGAACAATCATCTCATACATCAGAGAATGCATGCATGGGATGAACTTATTCCGTCTTAATAGTAAGAGAAAAAATATTTACCTACAAGAATGGCTCGAATCAACCTCTTCGGTAGATCAAAGATAGAATATGTTGATCTCCTTAAAATCTCTCTCTTCGGTACAATAGTGTTTCAAATTTCACTCAAAATACTCAAAGAACATTCCTTTATCTTTTCAAACATTTAAAAATACCATATATCACAAAGATTCATTTCAATTTTTTTATATTTAATATATATTTCATCTTTAGTCTCTAGATTTCAATTCAAATAAATCCTATAAATGATGTTTAAAAAAACCTCCTAAAGAATCAGTAACTAGTCCACGTGGTATTTTTAATATTCACTGCCCCCTTTTATCCACAATTCACATAGATTTTTAGTTTCTTTAACATCATGAATCACAGAGTAACACAACATGACCTATAACATGGGGGTGACTCAATATTTGGAATAGTTAAATATTTCAACTCGAACACTCATCGCTATGGAATAGTATCTGTTGGTCGGAGTAGATTACTCAAGAGGGGGTGAATTGAGTATGTATAGAAATTTTTGTTAAAAAGTTCACCTAAAAATGTTCCCTCATAAAAATTAATACAACCTAGTTAATCAAGGTAATACTATTATAATAGTTTTACTATTTGAATAACTTCTTAGAAGATTGATTAATTATTAGTAATATCAATGTGAGTTATTGATAGAAATTTTGAATCTATTCTAATGAGGAAAAACAATTATAACTTCTATCCAAGACTAAATATCAAAGTAAAATCTAGTTTTTTTTCCTGAAATATACAGTAAAGTAGAGACAAACTAAATTAAAATACATAGTAGATAAAACAAGTGGTTGAGTCTCAAGTCGAGACCTAATCAACTCCACTTGTTGATCACCTTCCACCAAGTAGTTTATATTAATAAACTTGATCCACACCCTAGATCGGGGTAAAAAACAGTACATAGGACTATCCAGGTCACACGACCTCTTCCACTGTTATTCGTGGGTATAAACCACCAGGTCACACAAGGACCTCTTCCACACTTATCTATGGGATTAAACATATGTAGGAAGTGATGAGAGGAAGGATATATTGTATCATTAAGTTTAATACAGGAGACAATGTGTGTTTTAATATAGACACATGAAAACTGATCTAAAGGTAAAAATAGTACACAACATAGCAAGGATGATGAGAAAGGGTTAGAAGTGCTCTGAGTGTTATTCTATGTAGTTTTGGACTTGTAGGATGAAGCAGATGTAAGTATTGAGTCCTTTTTTAAAAAATAGTGTATCACAAGTCTGGTGCTCTGGTTTCCTGCTCGATGGTATAAGATGTATAGTTCTTGTTCTTCTTATATTTTGTACTACAAATATTTTTTTGGCTCTAATATACGGTAGTCTAGTCTTCAAGAATCGATATTGATTTGTGTGTTCTACGGTTGTTTTTGTTTTATGTATCAGTTCGCTTTTAAAATACTCACTCAACTGTGCATGTTATTCCAGTGCCATGATCTTCGTGTTGTTATAGAGTACATGTGTTGAAGCTGACAACATGCATGTATTCTACAAATCATACCTCATACTATTAGGTGACATGTCTAAAAAAAATTAACTATGTTTGTGCCATTAAATGAATCAAATATGACTGTTAGAAATTAAATTGAAAACAAAAAAACAGATTAAAGAATGGTGTCACAGTCTGTCTTGAAATGTTATCACTTGGAAACGGTGTCACCATGAAATGGTGTCTTATTATTTTCATTTTAGCAGTGAGATAGTTATTATTATTAAATTTCATTGATATTAGTAACCGGTAGTACATATGCGGTGTTAGGATCACAATGTTTTTCCAAACATTGAATGGTGTCTTGGTCATGGTGTCTGGGTCATAGTGTTTGGGTCACGGTGTCTGGGTTACAATGTCTAGGTCACGGTGTCCAGGTTACAGTGTCTGGGTCATGGTGCCTGGGTCACAGTTTCTGGGTCATAGTGTTTGGGTCACAGTGTCTGGGTCACGGTGTCTAGGTTACGGTGTCTAGGTCATAGTGTTTGGGTCACAGTGTTCGGGTCCTTTTCCAGAAAACCAGAACCGGTGGTATACTCACGGTTCCTTAGACTTATCCAAATATCTGTAAATAGTCTTAAGCAATAATATTCATAGAATTAATTATACTTAACCATTTATATAAGAAATCATTATTGAACAAAATTAAATATAGTTTACAATAATCAAACATGATTTATAGGAATAATGATCTAGTGGAAGTTTATTTAAGGCACAAAGAAACCTACCATCTCTGAACATGATTTGAGTTATATTAAATAGGATTAATATGATTTGTTATCATTAAAACATGATTAAAACATGAAGAGTCCAACAATCTCCCCCTTTTTGATGATCACAAATCATAGGAGATGGATTTCTGTTCTCAGTGTGATTTCTCCCCCTTTTGGGATTATCAAAAAGATTAGAGGAAAAAGAAATAAAAAAGAAGGATAGTAAAGAACATAATAGACAACAATAATGCACATTTCATTACATAGAAAGATATGTGTCATGACAAGCAGTAAAAAAAGTACAAAACATCCCTATCAAGATATAGGTTTCACTTTGCTTCAATACTAGCTATCGTTTCCTTTCCCTTGGAATCAACATCAGAAGGAGCCACAAAAGAAAAATTATAGGTTTAATAAGGTAGTGAGACAAATTTCAGAGAAGGATGAGGTAGCCCTTCAAAAATAAAAGGTTCCAAAATGGGTTTTGTGGAAGATCGAGGCAATTTTTGGTCAAGGATAACATGTCTGATCTGGACCAGATCTCGAGATACAAACATCAAGGTAGAGGAAAAATAAGTGGATGAGGAAGGAGTTAAACCAAGCTGAAAAGGTGCAACTGTAAGAGCCACAATAGTAGTTCCATGCACATAAATACAAGGATTCAACAACTGAATTAAATCAGTAATGATCTCAACACCATAATGCATTTCTTTCTCGAAATCATCTTTGTTCTCCATGAACTTGTCCAATAGAGGAGTGAAATCTTTCAGCTTTTGGACTTGAGTCTTGATGTCTTGAGTGACAGGAGGAATGTTCAAGTTATCTACAAGATATTTGAAATTATTGGCCATATCATGCTTAGAGAAAATCATATTAAAGTAGAAATACACTTTATTATTAATTTATTCTTGAGCATTATTTTAAATATTTGAATGAATCCTCACTAAGTCAAGGAATATATCAATATTTTTGACAACTATAGATAAAATTTCCTTGTCAAAACCACTGAACACTGACTGAAATTTCTCCTAAATAACAGTTCTAAGCAGATCACTATCAATAAGTTGAGATGACTGCCCAGATGCAATAGAGGCAGTAACAGCTGAAGTGAGGGACTTGAGCTGATTGAGAACTTTTCGTAGACATCCCTTGTACTCATTAGTCAGTTTGTTGAGACCAAAAATAATCTCAAGCATCTCATTAACTATTTTTATGTTTCTCTCATCCACTTTTTCAAATATTGAAGTCAAGTTCGGTTGAATCAGAGAGGAAACTTTCTATGGAATCTAACCACTAACATCCTCACAGAATGAGAAACATGAGCTTGTACTGATTGTAACAATTTTTTCATATCTTCAACCATATCTCGGAGATAATTCTCATCATTAATCAACTTATTGTTTTCAATTAGAACCTCTTGTATTTCATGAATCATTTTTGGTTGAATCTTCCATATGATTTTCTCTAAAAGAAAGGCAACATATCTTTCACTAAGATTTGTCATAGGAGAAGGTTGTGTGTTCATGATATTTTCAAATCTATCTAATAAAGTATCTCCAAAGGATTTTAAATCACTGTGGATCACAAAAGCAGAAGGTTCTTGAGAAGGTTTAGGAACAGAATTCGAGACAGGATTAGGTTCCTTTACAAAGATTACTTCTAGAGAAGAAACTAGTTTCAATTGAAACACAGTAGATAGGTCTATGAATTTAACCAAGTCCTCCTAGGCATTATCCACATCAAAGTAGCTTGGAAAATTATACCAGGTATCCACAGTGCTTTGCTCAAAAGGATTAGGAACTTAAATACTTTCTAGACTGGGGTGCTAATCCCCCTCAGCAAGTGCATCTTTTTCAGGACTAATAGATTTAGTCCCTTGATCTGTTTCTAAAATTTTATCTCTAATAACCACATCTATTTAATTTCTAACCAGCTAGAAGTCTTGTTCCATTATTTCCTCATTAGATAGGATAGTTTTAGAATCAACTTGTTCCTTTGAATGTTCCTCAACCACATCCACTTTCTTAATAGAAATTTCTTATTCTAGATGCTCCTCAGGTACAAAATTTTCTTTTACACTAATAAAAGATTATTTTCTAGAAGCAGGTTCTTCTTCTAAATAATAATTTTATTTTGTAACTGGTGATTTATTCTCAACCATATTTTGTGGAACAGGTAGACCACTATCTTCTTTTCCCAAGACAGTTTCTTCCATATGTGTAATAACTGCCTCTTCTTCTTCTTCATCAATATGATAGTCAAAAATTTCATCTGGTTTCAAACCAAGATTATATAAGATATTAGGTCTTGAAGGATGCTCAATTGGATTAAAATTTTAATATATCCTTTCATTATCCTCCACCCAAGCCTTTTTCCAAGGATTACAACTTATTTTCATCCTTTTGACTATAACCTATGAGATAAAGAACACATAGTCTTTGATGAATTATTCATTCGGTCCAACCAATCCTTTAGTATACAACATTGTAGATATTAACCTTGAATAGAACAAATATGTAGACTTTGAAGTTTTCTTAATCAAACCACACATGTAAAGTATAATATACTTACACATGTTAATATTGTGCCCATTTTTCATAATATGTATCAAGAATAAATCTTGATACTTTAGGGTATAAAAATATACTTTCCTTGGAATAATTAGATTCTGGATAAACTTAAATAGAAATCTCGATTCACAATCCACTCTGTAGTAATTTATCTTCTTTTCTTTTATTGACAGTCAAGCTTTCCAAGGCCTCCTCTAAGACAAAAACATCACCAGGAGGAGGAGGACCTCTCTGTTAGTCCTAAAAAATTCCTTCATGAGGTATCCCTAGTTAGCCAGCTTACAACCTTGAAGAAAAGGTACATATTTAACTATTAATCCAGCTTCTTACAACAAAACCATCTTTAGTATTGAATGAAAACTGTACAAACTAATAAAACTTAGAAACAAGTTTTGGATAAATTGGACTTGCCACTTTTGTTAACTAGTTCAGCCATCCCTACTCTTCTAGTACTTTCAAAACTAAAGAATTACTTTACAACAAGCGCATAGTATATATTTTCTTTTCTGGTACTACAATTGTATCAACAAGATTTGGGTTCAATGGTCATTTGGGTGCTACCTTAGATGCCCTTTTCACTTTTTTCTTAGATCCATGATTCTCAGGAGTTGATGAAGATGGGCGATTTATTCTGGGCATTCAACGAAGTTTTAAGAGTGAGAAGAAGGACTAAAGGAGGACTTACAGTTTGAAAAATATAGGGGTTTCAGTTTTGAGAAAAAATAGCTTGAGTGAAGAAAATAGTGAAAGATATTTTGTTTTTATCATTCAGGGATTTCAAGCATTGTAAATTCAAAAGTGTGAGATAAAAATAATAAAATAGTCAACATAGAAATATAGGTAATAAAATAAAAATAAAACAAAAATGTTTTATTAAGGTGAGACTGGAACAAATTTTCACGATGAGAACAGAACAAAATTTCACGGTGAGACCAGAACAGATTTTCACGGTGTCATCTTTACGGTGTGTCTCTAAACGGTGTGACCACATCATTTGAAATAGTAAGTGCAAGACAGTAACTGAGATACATTAACTATGAGGCCATAAACATGAAACAACAACTTCAAGATAGTAACTTGTAGAACTATGAGAGTGGTACAGTAATTCTAATACAGTGACTTGTGAAACCGTAAATTATGAAACTGTAAACTATGAAACAGTAAGTTGTGAAATAGTTTGTTTTTGAAAACAATACATTTTCTACTTGATATTTATAATTCCTAATTCATGTATGATATAATCTATCCTTTCGGAATTTAATGGTTTGGTGAATATATCATCAAGCTAATATTCAGTTCCAATGAATTCCAAAGCGATATCACCTTTTTGATAATGATATCTCAAAAATTGATGTCTTACATCAATATGTTTTTTCCTAGAGTGTGAAACAATATTTTTTGAAATATTAATAGCACTTGTATTGTCACAATTTATGGGTAAATGCCTGAATTGATATCCATAATCTAGTAATGTGTGTTTCATCCAGAAAATTTGTTTACAACAACTACCTAAAACTATATATTCATCTTCGGCAGTAGACAATGCAAAAAAGTTTTTTTTCTTACTACACCATGATACTAGATACTTGCCTAAAAAGTGACATATTCCAGAGGTGATTTTTCTTTCTAACTTACAACCACCAGAATCAGTATCAGAATAGCTAACTAACTCAAATGATTTTCCTCTAGGATAGAACAGTCCTAGATTGGGTGTATGTTTGACGTATTTTATTTTTTTAACATCATTTAATTAAGATTACTTAGGGTTTTCTTGAAAAAGATCACACATACATACACTAAATATAATTTCACGTCGACTATCAGTTAAGTAGAGTAAGCTTCTAGTCATTCTTCTATATGTAGTTTGATCAACATATTTTCCATCTTCATCAAGATCCAACTTACAAGTTGTACTCATTGGAGTATCACTACATTTAGTGCATCCAACCCAAAACGTTTAATATGATCTTTAGTATATTTTATTTGATTTAAAACAATACCATATTTATTTTGAAATATTTGAAATCCAATAAATAATTTTAGTTCACCCATTAAACTCATTTCAAATTCATTTCGAATCATTTTATAAAACTCAATACATAAAGATTTTTTTGAAGATCCAAAAATAATATCATCTATATAAATTTGAACCACTAGAACATCATTTAAAAATCATTTTATAAAAAGAGTAGGATCAACTATACCTTTTGTAAGACCTTTAAAAATAAGAAAAGTACTTAATCAATCATACCAAGATCTTGGAGCTTATTTTAAACCATACACATATTTTCATAATTTGAAAACATGATTTGGAAAGTGAGGATTTTTGAATCCAGGGGGTTTTTCAACAAAGACATCTGTAGCTATATACCCATTTAGGAATTCACTCTTGACATCCATTTGATATAGTTTGAAATTCAGATGTGCAGCATAAGTATGAAGGATTCTGATGGCTTCAATCCTTGAAACAGGTGCAAAGGTCTCCTCATACTCAATTCCTTATTATTGACTATAGCCTTGTGCAACCAATCTAGCCTTGTTTATAACTATATTACCAGCTTCATCTACCTTATTTATAAACACCCACTTAGTGCCTATGGTAAATATGTCTTTGGGTATGTCAAAAAGTTTCCAAACATTGTTCCTTTCAAACTGATTAAGTTTTTCTTGCATAGAAGTCACCCAAAGTTCATCATTGATAGAACCATTAATTCTTTTAGGTTCAAGTTATGAAAAGAAAACTTGATGTTCAACCTAATTTCTAAGATAAGCTATAGTTTGAGTCCCTTTATCTAAATATCCTACAACAACATATAAAGGATGGTTCTTAAGGGTTATAACAGCTCTAGAAAAAGAGGGGATAGTGATTTTAGGTTCTTCAACATGTTTGGGTTTATTATGACTTGAATATGGAGAATTTTAAGAACTAGAAGTTTTTATAGATTCCTTTAGAGGATAGTTTGAGGGTTTAACATTGATGTCTAAATTCTACATATCGTCCTCAAGATTCTCTAGAGAGGTCTTAGGCTCACGTGGATCTATCTCATGAAACTTGACATGGACAAATTCTTCCACACATTTAGTTCTCTTGTTAAAAACTATATAGGATTTACTAGAGATTGAGTATTCTATAAATATTCCTTCATCACTCTTAGATGAAAACTTTTCAAGATCTTCCTTAGTATTAAGGATATAAACTTTGCAACCAAAGTCTTTGAAGTAGATTAATTTGGGTTTTCTATTATTCCATAACTCATATGGAGTTATTTTAAGAATAGGTATAATCAACACTCTATTAATAATATAGCATACTATATTTATAACTTCAGCCCAGAAATAGATAGGTAAGTTATATTCACTAAGCATAGTTCTAGCAATTTCTTACAAGGTCCTATTTCTTATTTCTACTACTCCATTTTGTTGAGGTGTTCTAGGGGTAGAGAAATTATGACTATAGCCATTTTGTGAGCAAAAGGATTCAAACTCTTTATTTTCAAACTCATGACCATGATCACTTCTTAAATATTTAATTCTAAGTCCACTAATATTTTCTAAAATTTTAGCATATTTGGTAAAATGAGAGTAGAATACACTTTTGTGAGCAAAAAAGATGGTCCAAGTATATATAGAAAATTCATCTACAAGAACATAAACATAGTTCTTCTCATCTAAACTAGAAACTCTATATGGTCCAAAAAAATCCATGTGAACCAACTCGAGAGGTTTAGAAGTTTAAACTTCTTTCTTTGGTTTGACGAAAATTTTGTGTTTCTTTCCTCTTAGATAATGATTACACACTTTGTCTTTTGGAATCTCATGTTTGGGTAGATATTTGACTAAAATTTTTCTAGTTAAATTTCCAAGAGAGTGAATATTATAATGTTCTAGTCTTCTATACCAAACACAAGACTCTTTGTGAAATACACTTAAACATGAATCATTTTGAGAAACTAAAGAATCTAAGTTAAAAAATATACATTTTAATTTCTTAGTGTAGAAAATAGTAATTCATGTTTAGAATTAAAAACATTGCAAGCATCATTTTCAAATTTAACCTGAAATCCATCATCACATAGTTGCAAAATCCTAAGAAGATTTTATTTCAGTCCATCAACCAAAAAGAAATTTGGAAATTAAAACTGAGTTAGAGTTACCGATTTGTCCAAGGTCAATGATTTTTCCTTTGGCATTTTCACCAAAGGTGACTGTCCACCATAAATTTTTATTAAGTTCTTGAAGCATGAATAGTCTCCTATCATGTGTCTTAAACACCCACTTTCCAAGTACCATAAGCTTTTACAGGAGATATTTAAACAATTTTCCTATAAAATAGTCAAATAAAAATGACTTTGGTACCCATATTTGTTTGGGTATAGTAATATTAGTAACTAGTGCTTTAGGAACCCACATATGTCTCATAGGTTTCATATAAGTATTATGTAAAGTATTTGAGAAATAAACACTATTTTTTCAAGAAAAAATCAAAACAATAGAGAGTGCATCATAATTTGAATTAGTAGAATTTTTGTCTGAACTAAGAGTAAAACTGCAAGTTCTAGATTTAGAATCAAAATTGGTTTTTCCAAAATTTGTTTTATCTGGTTGATAGACAATACCAGAAGTATATTTAGGAAAAATATGTTAACCTATAATTTGTACCAATGTAAATTTACCATTAATAAACCTTTAATGTTCCTTTTTCAATTGCTCATTATATATCTTTAATTCATTATTTTCTTTGAGTAATTGAACATTTTTCTCTGTTTCTACAGCAAGTTCAAATTTAACAGTTGTGGTAAGAGCATACTATTTCTTTAAAGACTTATATTTATATTTTAGTTCATTACATGTCTCTTCAAGAATATTAAAATACTCAAACATTTATTATTTTAAAATATTTTCATAATCACTTTCATCTCTAGAATAATAGGAATTTTGTACAGAAGATTCCAGGGTTACCTGAAGACTCTGAGTCACTTGAACTGTCCTCATAAGCACTCCAAGTCAATTTCATTTCCTTTTTATACTTTCTATCTTTGTCCTCATATTTCTTTTTATATTTTATCTTGGGATATTCTGCCTTTACATGTCCCTTTCGCCTACATTCATATCATACTACCCCATTAGACTTGTCATTTATTTTCCAATCTTTCTTCCAGATTCCCATTTAACATATATTACTTTGAAGTTAGGAGTTTGGAAAAATTTATTCCTTTTGTAAAATTTCATAAAAATTATGGTTAATTGGGATATCTCTTCATCACTATCGGTTGAATATTATTTACTATTGGAACTTTCTACAAAAACTTACAGTTTCTTCTTTTTTTTTGTGTTTAAAGGTGGTGGTCTTGAATTTCACAAATTTTCTTTTGGGCTCATCCTAATATTCCTTATTGACTTTTAGATCCTCTTCATACATCATTACTTTCCCAATGAGTTCTTTTATAGGTAATTTTCTGATGTCACATGACTCTCTAATTGAGGCAGAGATTCCTCTCCATCTATCGGGTATGTATATGAGAATCCTTATAATTTGTTCTTTGGCTGTAAATTCTCTTCCAAGAGAGATAATTGTGTTGAAAATTTCATTTAACCTGAGATACATGTCAAAAATAGGCTCATTAGGCTTCATTTTAATGTTATAATATTTAATAGTATAAGTATTGAGTCTCATTTATTTCACCCTAGAAGTTCCTTTATGTGAAACAGATAAAGTATCCCAACTTTCTTGGGCAGTTTTAAATGTAGATATTCTGTTAAATTACTCATCTTCAAAAGATAAATATAGGGCATTAATGTATTTGAAATTATTGTTATAATTAGTATTGGTTGAGTCATCCCAAGTAATTCTATCAGTATCAAGAGTGCTATACTCATCTACAATTGAAGACCAAATTTCAAAACCCATACTTTCTAAATGCATTTAAATTTTAATTTTCCATTGGGCATAATTAGTTCTATTAAAGAATGGTGGTATATTTTTTATAGCACCTTCGAGTATATTAGCCATAATTAAGAAATAATTTTAAAGATCTATAAATTTATAATTAACAATAATTTACAGATATTTAAATTATAACTAAAATCATAGTTGAACAGATTTAAAAATAGAGTCTTAATAATAATAAAATCCTTTGATACCAAATGTTTCTTGGAGTATATTACTCAATGGGGGGGGGGGGGTGAATTGAGTATCTAAAAAAATTTTCGTTAAAAAGTTCACTTAAAAATATTCCACAATAAAAATGAATACATCCTAGTTAATCAAGGTAATACTATTATAATAGTTTCACTGTTCGAATAACTTCTCAAAAGATTTATCAATTCTCAGTAATACCAATGTGAGCTATTGATACAACTTTTGAAGCTATTCAAATGAGGCAAACAGTTATAAATTTTATCCAAGACTAACTATCAAAGTAAACTCTAGTGTTTTCTTAAATATATAGTAAAGTAGAGAGAAAATAAATTAAAATACACAGTAGATAAAACAAGTGGTTTAGTCTCAAGAAGAGACCTAATCCACTCCACTTGGTGATCACCTACCCCCAAGAAGTTTATATTAATAAACTTGATCCACACCCTGGATCGGGGTAAACAACAATACATAGGACTATCTAGGTCACACAACCTCTTCCACTGTTCTTCATGGGTATAAACTACCAAGTGACACAATGACCTCTTCCACACTTATCTATGGGAGTAAACCGATGTAAGAAGTGATGAGAGGAAGGATATCTTGTATCCTTTTGTTTAATATATGAGACAGTGTGTGTTTTAATACAGACACATGCACACTACTCGAAAGATAAAAACAGTACACAATAGAGAAAGGATGATGAGAAAGGGTTATAATTTCTCTGAGTGTTATTCTATGCAGCTCTGGACTTCTAGGATGAAGTATATGCAAGCATCGGGTACTCTTGTAAAAAACAGAGTATCACAAGTCTGGTGCTCTGGTTTCCATCTCAATGGTATAAGCTATCTAGATCATGTTCTTCTTAGAGTTGGTACTAAGGAAATGTTTTTGGATCTGATCTATGGTATTCCAGCCTTCAGGAATCAATAGTGATTCATTTTTTCTTCGGTTGTTTCTTGTTTCATGTTTCAGTTCTCTTTTCAAATGCTCACTCTACTGCATATGTTGTTCTAGTGCCAAGCTCTCCTTTTTGTTATGGAGTACATGTGTTGAAGTGGACATGATGCATGTATTCTGACCCTTGTACCTCGTAATTTTAGGTGACATGTCTACAAAGAAACATTAACTATGTCATTGCCTTTAAATGACTCAAATATGAACGTTAGAAATTAGATTGAAAATGAAAAAATAGATTAAAGAATAGTGTCACAGTCTGTATTTAAATGGTATCACTTGGAAACAGTGTCACCAAGAAATGGTGTCTTCTTATTTTCCATTGAGCAATGAGATAGTCATGATGCTACTATTTCATTGAGCTTAGTAACCGGTAGCACAAATGTGGTGTTAGGATCGCTTTGTTTTTCTAAACTTTGAACGATGTCTTGGTCACGATGTCTGGGTCACGGTGTCTGGGTCACAGTGTATAGGTCATGGTGTCTGGGTCATGGTGTCTGGGTCATAGTGTCTAGGTCACCGTGTCTGGGTCACAGTGTCTAGTTAATGGTGTCTGGGTCACGATGTCTGGGTCACGGTGTCTGGGTACTTTTCTAGAAAACCAGAACCGGTGGTAGACTCACAGTTTCTCAGACTTAGCCAAATATCTGTAAATAATCTTAAGCATTAATATTCCAAGAATGAATTAGAATTAATCATTCATATAAGAAATAATTATAGAACAAAATTAAATATAGTTTACAATAATCCAACATGATTTATAGGAATCAAGATCTAGTGGAAGTTTATTTAAAGCATAAAGAAACCAACCATCTCTTCATATGATTTGAGGTAGATTAAATAGGATAAAAAGGATTTGTGATCATTAAAACATGATTAAAACTTGATGAGTCCAACATTATCCAAATTATACCAATTTTGGGACAACTATATTCAATATTATAACGAACCATATTTCCCCATGCCTTTCCTTTTTGAAAAAACAGTGTTTAGGGTGTTTTGGGAGGCAACAGTATCTCATTTTGAGAATTTTCCAAAATCTAGTTTCGAACTGTCGGCGTATGCATGTTAGTGTGTCGACATATTAGTACGCCAGCATCGGTATGTTGAGGCATTGGTATGTAGAGGCGTTGGAAGGTCATGGTGTTGGTCAGTTTGGGCTTCGATAGGTCGAGGCGTCTGTAGGTCATGGCATCGGTAGGTCAGAGCGTTATTAGGTCAGGGTGTCAGTAGGTCGAGGCGTCGGTATCGGTGACTCGAGGAATCAGTAGGTCAGGGTGTCGGTGAGTCGAGGGTGTTAGTGTTGATGAGTCAAGGGAGTCGGTTCTAGGGCTTCAGGGAGTCATGGTGTTAGTGGGTTGTTCTATCGGTAGCTTAACGTCAGTGACTCACCCATTAGTGACTCATTTCCATCTTTCCTAGTTTTTCCCACTTTTCCAGTTTCGCCCCTCTTATGTCTTAGTTGATGTAAACTAAGTTTAAATCCTAGATTAGATGTTTTTAAGGAATTTTCAAATGTTTTTAAGTATATATTTAATATCCTAACATTCTGAGGGATTTTACATACTCTAACCACGTGATCTTGACCACAATACCACGATTAATGGATTTTAAAACCGTTCTTCCTTTAATATAGGATCTCACTATTCAAAGTTAGGAAATTCCCTTCAAAGAGTTTTTTCTATTCACTCTTGGTGTAACTATAGAACTAATCTCTGGATGATTCATGTGCCTATGATAAATCCCATCCTACTCAATTTTATTAGAGTTCTTTCATACTACTCACGCAATGCCATATTCTTGACTCAAAGAAGATATTTTGTCACCTGTTGTTTCAAGTAGGGATTTATTCTGCCACTCTTAAATTTTTCATCATGCTGGGTGGGTGTATAAATGATTCTTTGTGAAGAAATGATGAATAATTTTCTTAAAACAAGAAATAAATAAGAAGGAAATATGATCAAAATATAACAAGGTAATGAAATAACAGGCTGGGAGTGGTTTGATGTTTGATCACCTATTTTATTTTGTTATATTTGTTTCTTTATATATTTTTGTTGTTGTATTCCTTATGAAAATTATGGACATTGATGATATTTTCTTGCACATTGGTGGCGTTCTTTTTTCTTTTGTTATGATGTTTGATAATTGTCCGTAACATGAAATCTGCTTAATCATGTAGAATTTTTTAATTAAATAGATTATCTAGGATCAAACTCATTCTATGATCACCTTAGTATCTTAAAGTGGAATTAAATAACCCCATTGGATAAATTTTAATACCCTTGGATTGATGGTGTGGTCGTGTGCTGCTTGTTTTATAGGGTTGTAGCCTTGTGTAGGTTGTGGGTACAAGGGTGGACAGAGGAGTTGGTTCTATGAGAAGGGTGTGGTATGTGTGTGTAGTGGGGATATGGTTTAATGGTAGTTTAAGTAAGATTTGTGTATGGGGTAGTATGGGTGGTGTGTTGGTATCCCAGTTTGAGAGACAGATTGATTGTGGAATGGATGGACTCATAGGCAGTGGGACTGATTTTATTTGTGTTGTGGCCATCAAGTGACATTGGGTAGTGGGACTGCAACGTGGTTATGGGATTTTTGTGCAGTGGGATATCATCTAGTAATTTTTTGGGTAGCGGGGCTACATGTTTGGTTCTGAGGGCAGGATTGTGCGGTATAAATTTGAAGAATGATAGTTGGCAGTAAGTTTTGTCGCTGTGTGTTTGGTTAATCAGGTTCTTCGCCTTATGAAGCAGATGAAAATGTTGTGCTTGGTATTTTCCCTAGGTAGTGTTGGAATAAATTAAAGTGAATGTAACACCCGAGACTTTTATGTTATATAAATCATCAAAGGAATCTTTTTCTACACAACACTTTCTTGGCTTGCTTTACACGAAATCGCGGCCTTCCTCGATAGCTTGCGTCGTACGCAATACCGAGTTTCACTAAACAATGATATGCTATTAAAATATTATTAAAACTAGCCGTTAAGAATAGTAATAACCACTTTTTGAAATTTTATAAATTTTATTTTTCAAAATGGATTTCATTTTTGGATTCGAAATATCGAAATTAGCCTAGGGTGAAATTTTGGTATTTTTCTGAAAACTTTCAATTTTTGATGAATAGTGAAACCACTAAGTGGTAGTTAAAAAAAACTGAATTTTTCATAAAACTTAATTTTACCGCTTCTGTGAGTAGAATTTCGAAAATCCGAGAGACACGGTTGATGTTAGTAAGTAAAATGTGGTTCAATGAGATGAAAATAATTTTTGGTGAATAGTAACTTTTTACTTTTTTTTACCACGGTTAAAAGTAAATAGGGTAATTAAGGGTACAAATGATATTATTATTACCCTAACACATGTCCTAATTTTATTGGAAAAGTTTAATTCGACCAAAAACAACCTTAGGAATAAAATATGACCATTTAGGCCCACTTGGATTAGATTAGGACATTTATTATTAATTTATTTAAAGAAGGGTTAAAATAGTTAAAATCAAAGTTTAATAAGTAAATCATTTTTAATATGGGGTTATACATAAGATAAATTCGACTATAAATATTCATTAGAAAGCTAACAAGAGTTCATACATAATGGTATTTTATTTGTAATTTTTAGACATTAAATAATTTAATTTATTTATGACACAAAGATGATGCAGTAATTATCTTATTAATGAAATATTGACATAATTGATGTTATAAACACCAAAATAAATTTAATTTGAGACTTTTTATGAATTAAACTAATTTTATAGATTAATATGACATGTTATTATTGATTTAATTAACTTTTTTAGAACTAATAATTCTGTTATTATTTTCACAAAAATTAATTACTAAATAGTGTCAAAATTGACATAAAATAGTTTTTAAAACAAATATTATATTAGTAATTGTTATTTTATTCCTAAAAATCTAAGGTTCGGCAAAATGACTTAGATAAGGATATATATATTAATAATAAACAACTTGGGGTTCGTTTGGCTTGTTATGGTAAGTTTATTAACCATATAGTTTAAGAAAACAAAAAGACACGGTAAAAGTTAAATTATTTAACTTAGAGTTAAATCTAATAGATAAGGTTAAAATAAAAACCTAAACTTGTCTAAATCCTATTGGATGAGAGGATTTCGACCCATACCCACTTTATCTTAGAAATAAGACCCTTTGGAACCATTATAAACCGAATTTGACCTTAATATAAAATAATATTTTGAGATTTTCCTAAGGTGCCCCTCTCCTCCCTTATAAAAGGGAACATCCTCCCTCTTCTCCTCACACCAATTTGAGCCTTAAAGCTCGGCCAAACCCTGCCAAAATCTCTTCTCCACTTCCCTAGTATCATCCTAGAGGTCCTGGTCTTCTTCAAAGACCATCCTTAGTTCTTTAAGTGGAGGTTAAGTGAAGGCGCGTCAAAAAGCGGTAATATCCATTACCGATCTTTTTCAATTTCTTTCTTCTTCAAATTCTTCTTCTTTAGTTGTTTCATGATAAAGTAATAAAATCAGTATTTATTATATACTGATATGTTATTATAAATATGAAACAACTCTAATTAACCTTCTATCCATCCTACGGAAAAAGGAAACCACCGCGCGTGCATACGTACGGAATACCGTCTCCACGCCGTGGTGTAATCTATTTTCCGCCACCACCTTAATTGTATGGGTATAATGGTGTAATGAGTAACTATATATGATTATTATAGAGTGATATTGATTCTAAAATAGTATACATACACTCCAATACAATTCCACGATCATAGTAATGATATCATCACTCGTGCGTACGTACGGAAAACCGTCTCTACGATGTGATGCGACTCGTTCTACATGATCTTCATTTCATAATGATTATATAAATGAATTGAATGAATGAATATTATATATATTACACTAATAAAATTCTGGTAATGAGGTATCTATAACCTAAATAGATTAATAAGAATTTATTTGACGAAACACGCATAAGAACAAAAAGTTATAAACACCCGAATAACAAGTAGCAATGAAATATTACTACTAAGAAGCTAAGAATATGACCATATATGATATCATAAAAATAAGTATGATTCTGTAATAAGTCAATAACATTATTTAAATCATTATACAGGAGGTTTGGACACGTACAAATTATATCAGACCTAAGGTAAGGGAAATTATCACAATCTCATTTTTATCCGAGATTGTTTATACTTTGGTATTTACTAGGGTGTATTTTATCATCCAAATCCATGTTTCCTCAATATGTAATATTATTTCCATCCACCTACAATTTTTTAAATCCAATTTTACCCTTCGGTGAGTTTTTAGTAAAAGATATTAAAGGAATCTTTTGTTGTTTTTCGTACGAGGTACTTTTTTGACTTTTCCGACAAAAGTACGAAGAATGTTTTTTTAACTTATACGACATGAATGGATTTTTAAAACATTATTTAAAAGAAGCTTACTTTTCAAGTTTTCAAGTTTATTTTTAATCAACTTCTTTTAGTTTAAAATTGTATGACATGTTAAGAAAGGAAAATTGTTTTTGAAGTAGAAAGGATATTTTCCTCAAGAACGGAGTTCAAGTGTTTTATCAAAATTATTTTCCATCTAAGATAATATAGGGTTCGGTTTTTATCCCTATTATTACATTGATTTGATTATGTTGTGATGAAATTATTTTTATTAATTCCTTTATCTTATATGAATTGTTTTATGATGTCATGTTGTTTAAGAATCCCATTTTTATTACATGGGTTATGCTACGATGTATGGTTTATGACTTTGTGGAACACATAAGAATGGTATCATTATGAGATGGGTGGGACCTATATCTCCCTCCAATGCATTGGGTAAAGATTTTATATCTCATGGGATAGACATGGCTGGAATGGTAGGTTATACCGGTTCAGTGAAACAGGATTGAAACGAGGGTGACTCGGTTCAGAAATGGACTTTGTCCACTAAGATAGTCTTGGAAATGAGTCTTAACTAATAAGATATGATTCTATATGATTATGTGTGTATTCCAAAAAGTTTCATGTTTTAATTTATGATTATTGGGATTTCATTTCACTACTATGATTTATCCCATGTTATGAAATTATGCTCTCTTTTGCAGGTTAAGATTTCCAAAATGTTATGTTATTATGAATATGATGTGATTAATATTTCTTTTGTTTACCCTTACTAAGCATTTGAGCTCACCCTTTTATGTTTTATTTTCCCCAGGATATAAAGAAAGGTTTTAGGTAAAAAAAATAAGATCTTTATGGGAGATGTTGAAGATTTTTCACCACTATTAGAAGATTATATTCTGAGTTTCCAAAGACACTAAACTATTATGGTCCTTATGTGTGTGTTTTTGTTATGTACTAAGTATTACACAAAAGTAATGTAATGTATATGTACGTCAGGATTCGGGTCTCTACAGTTGGTATCAGAGGAAAGGTATAGTCAACCTTTGGAAACTAGGATGTGAAAGCCTTAGTAAGAACCCTAAGGATAAGTCTAAGCATAGAACACAATCTTAGTGTTTTAGAAATGGCCATGAATAACCTAGGATAAGACCTTAAGTGTGAAATTTTATTCTTGATTATGTGGTTTTCCTATTATAATTAGTGTTTCTCACACTATTCTTCTTGGTTTTAGTCAATGGCTGGTACCCGAAGGAACCGTGTTAATGCGGAATGTGACGGGCAATGCAATGATTGTCCCCCTGAGCAACCAAATGTTATGGGAGCTGGAATGAAAAATCTTGTAGCCATGATCACACAACTTTCTCAAGCTATGAATCATGCAGGACTTCCAAACGAGCAAAGGAAAGAGAAAAATTCTGTTGAATCCTTCATGAGACAACGTCCACCTTCATTCAGCAGGTCTACTGATCCATTAGTTGCTGAACAATGGATTAGTACTACTGAAATAATATTTTCAGTTCCTCAATGTTCTGAGCATGATAAAGTCATCATAGCAGTGTATCGTTTGGAAGGTGATGCTGATCAATGGTGGAATCTTATTAAAAATACGAGGCAAAGGGATGAAATTGGGTCCATGGAATGGGACGAGTTCAAGAACTTATTTTTCAATAAGTACTTCCCTCGTATTCTCTGAACAAAGATGGAGAACGAGTTTCTTGAACTGAAGCAAAAGGATGATGAATCTGTTGGTACCTATGAAGAAAATTTTACAAGACTTGCAAGGTACGCTTCTGGTATTATTATCCAACCTGAGAGTAAGATCAATCGATTCTTTAGTGGCTTAAAACCAAGTCTTAGAAGGGCCTTAGCCATAAGGGACTTCAATAGCTACGAGGAAATCGTTCGATGTGCTATCAAAGTTGAGATGGAGATTGGAGTAACCCATAAGTCATATGGGTTTGATAAGAAGAGGAAAATGGAATTCAAAGGAAAATCTAAAGATCACACTGAAAAGAAGATGAGATTTCCCTTATGCTCAAAGTGTGGAAAGAAACATGGAGGGAGTTGTCTTAAAGGGACAAGTAAATGTTTCAAATGTGGAAAGAGAGGTCATCGGGCATTTGAATGCCACGATTATGGGACGAAGATGTCTAATGATGCAAACAAAGGAAGGGATACACAG
This sequence comes from Viscum album, assembly GCA_963277665.1. NCBI lineage: Eukaryota > Viridiplantae > Streptophyta > Magnoliopsida > Santalales > Viscaceae > Viscum > Viscum album. The sequence goes on along the minus strand of OY728166.1, from coordinate 1,030,007,734 downwards.
AATGAACCTACTACACTTCAATGTTTCAAGTGCAAGGAGATGGGACATTATGCCAATAAATGCCCTAATCCAAGGGTTGATGATGATGGTCGACGTCAACAAACTCTTAAGGCTAAAGACAAAGGAAAGTCACATGCAATTTCTATCAGCGATGTGGAGTATGATAACGATGTGGTTAAAGGTACACTTACCATCCACTCTAAAGTAGCAAATGTTTTATTTGATTCTGGATCCACCCACTCCTTTATTTATGAAGACTTTTCTAAGGGTATCACCATATTACCTCAAAAATTAGATGTTGAGTTAGCTGTGACAACACCTAATGGCACAACAGTCGCATCAAAAGTTTATAATTCTTCTCCAATTGAAGTTTTTGGGAAAGTGCTTCCTGCAAATCTTGTGATCCTTCCTATAGTGGAATTTGATGTGATTCTTGGCATGGATTGGATTTCTTTATATGGAGCTCATATCAATTGCCAAAGAAGGGAAGTCACATTTCATATTCCAGATCAATCTATGATCGTCTATCGATGCAAGGATGAACATAACCTTCCAGTGGAAATTTCTTCCATTTTATGGGTCTTGATTCCACTAAATGAAGGTTATTTATCTCAAATGGTTGGTGAGAAACTCATGATTAAGAATATTCCCATTGTACGGGAGTTTGATGATGTCTTTTCGGAGGAATTACCGGGTCTTCCACCGAATCGTGAAGTTGAGTTTTCAATAGAACTCGTACCGGGTGCTTTGCCTATTTCAAAGACACCTTATAGAATGGACCCAATTGAGTTGCAGGAATTGAAGAAGAAACTCCAAGAGAATCTTGATAAGGGATTCATACGCCCTAGTGCGTCACCTTGGGGAGCACCTGTTCTATTTGTTAAGAAGAAAGATGGATCAATGAGACTCTGCATTGATTATCGAGAACTTAACAAGATCACTATCAAGAACAAATATCATCTCCCACGCATTGATGACTTATTTGACAAACTACGCGGAGCTCAATACTTTTCCAAGATTGATCTTCGTTCAGGGTATCATCAATTAAGGGTCAAAAGGGAGGATATACCAAAGACGGCTTTCCGTACAAGGTATGGACACTATGAATTTATAGTGATTCCATTTGGTCTTACTAATGCCCCTACTATCTTCATGGATCTGATGAATAGAGTCTTTAGAGATTATCTTGATCAATTTGTGGTAGTCTTTATAGACGATATTCTTGTCTATTCAAAGAGCAAGGAAGAACATTAAGATCACTTGAGAATTATATTGAAGACCCTGAGAAAGGACAAGCTTTATGCCAAATTTACCAAGTGTGAATTTTGGCTTCAAAAAGTTTCATTTTTGGGTCACATAATCTCAAAAGAGGGGATATCTATGGATCCAGCAAAAATAGAGGTTATCGAAAGATGGTCGAGACCAACAACAGTAACCGAGATCTGAAGTTTTCTTGGTTTGGATAGATATTATCGACGTTTTGTGAAATATTTTTCACAATTATCTAATCCACTCACCAAGTTGGCTCGGAAAGGAGTTAAGTTTGTTTGGACGGAGGAATGCGAAGAGAATTTCAAGGAGTTGAAAAGAAGGTTATCCAGTGCACCTGTGCTCACACTGCCTTGTAGTGGAGAAAAGTTTGTGATCTACAGTGATGCATCCAAGAAGGGATTGGGGTGTGTTCTTATGAAAAATGATATGGTGATATCTTATGCCTCACGATAGTTGAAAATCCTTGAGCAAAATTACTCAACACATGATTTGGAGTTAGCTGCGGTAATATTTGCATTAAATATTTGGAGGCATTACCTTTATGGTGAAAGGTGTGATATTTATACTAATCATAAAAGTTTAAAGTATATTTTCACACAAAAGGAGATGAATATGCGCCAAAGAAGATGGTTGGAGCTGATTAAGGATTACGACTACTCAATCCATTACCACCCTGGGAAAGCAAACAAGGTGGCAGATGCATTAAGTTGACAAGACTATGCTAGTTTATCCATGATGAGGATCACAAAAGATCCAATATTTATGGATTTACAAAGGATGGATCTTGGAATTATAATGGAAGGGGAAAAAATCTTATCTTTCTCAAATGAATGTTCAACCATCTATACATGTGAAGATTAAAGAGGCACAGAAAGAAGATGTCGAGTTACAAAAGAAGGTGAGAATGGTTCCTGAATTCAACCTTGATTGTGATGGGATAATAAAGTTTAGGAATCGGGTTTGTGTTCCTCCCATCCCGGAATTAAAGAAGGAGCTGCTGGATGAGGCTCATAGTTCTTCATTCTCTATTCATCCTGGAAGCACGAAGATGTATAGGGACCTGAAAGAGTACTTCTGGTGGGATGGCATGAAAAGAGATGTTTCTGAATATGTCTCTCGATTCTTGGTTTGTCAACAAGTTAAAGTTGAGAGACAGAAGTCTAAGGGGATGTTACAACCATTACCCATACCCGAATGGAAATGGGAAAACATCACTATGGACTTTGTCATAGGACTTCCTAAAACATCCAAAGGCAATAATGCTATCTGGGTCATAGTTGATCGTCTTACAAAGTCGGCACACTTCATTGCTATTAGAGAGGATTTCTCTCTAGATCAGCTTGCTAGGATATATGTAAAGGAAGTGGTAAGATTTCATGGAGTACCACTTTCTATTATATCTGATCGGGATCTGAGATTTACCTCGAAGTTCTGGTGAAGTCTTCAGCATACTCTGGATACAGAGTTGAGTTTCAGCACTGCTTATCATCCTCAGACAGATGGTCAGTCTGAGAGAACAATTCAAACTCTAGAAGATATGTTGAGAGCTTGCTCTATGGATTTCAAAGGTGGTTGGGATCAACACCTACCTTTGGTGGAATTTTCTTATAATAATAGCTTTCACTCCAGTATTCATATGGCTCCTTATAAAGCTCTCCATAGAAAGAAATGCAGGACTCCAACTTTCTGGGATGAAGTTGGGGAAAGAAAGGTATTAGGACCCGATCTCGTTGATGAAATGGCAGAAAAGGTCAGATCTATTCAAAAACACATAAGAGCATCTCAGAGTCGACAGAAAAGTTATGCCGACAACCGAAGAAAAGACCTAGAGTTTTAAGTGGGTGATAAAGTGTTCTTACGAATATCTACCTAGAAGAGAGTCATGAGATTTGGAAAGAAGGGGAAGTTGAGCCCTAGATATATCAGTCCTTTCAAAATACTGGATCGTGTCGGGAAGGTAGCTTACTGATTGGAGCTTCCACCAAATCTCTCTCAAGTACACGATGTGTTCCATGTATGTCTCCTGAGAAAGTACATACCTGATCCTTCACATGTACTCATCTCAGAAGTTGTACCGCTGGAGCAAGATCTTTCTTATGAAGAACAACCGATAGAGATTCTGGATCGTAGCGAAAAAGTCCTACGAAACAAGACCACTCGCTTTGTGAAAGTTTTATGGAGGAACCACCAATTAGAATAAGCTACATGGGAGCTTGAGGATATGATGAGGGAGAGGTATCCTCATCTATTTGTTACAAAGTGACGAATTTCGAGGGCGAAATTCATTTTAAGGGGGGTAGAATGTAACACCCGAGACTTTTATGTTATATAAATCATCAAAGGAATCTTTTTCTACACAAAACTTGCTTGGCTTGCTTTACATGAAATCACGGCCTTCCTCGATAGCTTGCGTCGTACGCAATACTGAGTTTCACTAAATAATGATATGCTATTAAAATATTATTAAAACTATCCGTTATGAATAGTAATAACCACTTTTTGAAATTTTATAAATTTTATTTTTCAAATTGGACTTCATTTTTGGATTCGGAATATCGAAATTAGCCTAGGGTGAAATTTTGGTATTTTTCTGAAAAATTTCAATTTTTGATGAATAGTGAAACCACTAAGTGGTAGTTAAAAAAAACTGAATTTTTCATAAAACTTAATTTTACCGCTTCTGTGAGTGGAATTTCGAAAATCCGAGAGACACAGTTGATGTCAATAAGTAAAATGTGGTTCAATGAGATGAAAATAATTTTTGGTGAATAGTAACTTTTTACTTTTTTTTACCACGGTTAAAAGTAAATAGGGTAATTAAGGGTACAAATGATATTATTATTACCCTAAAACATGTCCTAGTTATATTTTACAAGTTTAATTCGACCAAAAACAACCTTAGGAATAAAATATGACCATTTAGGCCCACTTGGATTAGATTAGGACATTTATTATTAATTTATTTAAAGAAGGGTTAAAACAGTTAAAATCAAAGTTTAATAAGTAAATAATTTTTAATATGGGGTTATACATAAGATAAATTAGACTATAAATATTCATTAGAAAGCTAAAAAAATTTCATACATAATGGTATTTTATTTTTAATTTTTATACATTAAATAATTTAATTTATTTATGACACAAAGATGATGCAGTAATTATCTTATTAATGAAATATTGACATAATTGATGTTATAAACACCAAAATAAATGTAATTTGAGACTTTTTATGAATTAAAATAATTTTATAGATTAATATGACATGTTAGTATTGATTTAATTAACTTTGTTTGAACTAATAATTCTGTTATTATTTTCACAAAAATTAATTACTAAATAGTGTCAAAATTGACATAAAATAGTTTTTAAAACAAATATTATATTAGTAATTGTTATTTTATTCCTAAAAATCTAGGGTTCGGCCAAATGACTTAGATAAGGATAGATATATTAATAATAAACAACTTGGGGTTCTTTTGGCTTGTTATGGTAAGTTTATTAACCATATAGTGTAAGAAAACAAAAAGACACGGTAAAAGTTAAATCATTTAACTTAGAGTTAAATCTAATTGATAAGGTTAAAATAAAAACCTAAACTTGTCTAAATCCTATTGGATGAGAGGATTTCGACCCATCCCCACTTTATCTTTGAAATAAGACCCTTTCGAACCATTATAAACCGAATTTGACCTTAATATAAAATAATATTTTGAGATTTTCCTAAGGTGCCCCTCTCCTCCCTTATAAAAGGGCACCTCCTCCCTCTCCTCCTCACACCAATTTGAGCCTTCAAGCTCGTCCAACCCCTGAAAAAATATCTTCTCCACTTCCCTAGTATCATCCTAGAGGTCCTGGTATTCTTCAAAGACCATCCTTAGTTCTTTAAGTGGAGGTTAAGTGAAGGCGCGTCAAAAAGAGGTAATATCCATTACCGATCTTTTTCAATTTCTTTCTTCTTCAACTTCTTCTTCTTTAGTTGTTTCATGATAAAGTAATAACATCAGTATTTCTTATATACTGATATGTTATTATAAATATGAAACAACTCTAATTAACCTTCTATCCATCCTACGGAAAAAGGAAATCACCGTGCGTGCGTACGTATGGAATACCGTCTCCACGCCGTGGTGTAATCTATTTTCCGCCACCACCTTAATTGTATGGGTATAATGGTGTAATGAGTAACTATATATGATTATTATAGAGTGATATTGATTATGAAATATTATACATACACTCCAATACAATTCCACGATCATAGGAATGATATCATCACTCGTGCGTACGCACGGAATACCGTCTCCACGATGTGATGCGACTCGTTCTACATGATATTCATTTCATAATGATTATATAAATGGAATGAATGAATGAATATGATATATATTAAACTAATAACATTCTGGTAATGAGGAATCTATAACCTAAAGAGATGAATAAGAATTTATTCGACAAAACACGCATAAGAACAAAAAGTTATAAACACCCGAATAACAAGTAGCAATGAATTATTACTACTAAGAAGCTACGAATATGACCATATATGATATAATAAAAATAAGTATGATTCTGTAATAAGTCAATAACATTATTTAAATCATTATACAGGAGGTTCGGACACGTACAAAGAATATCGGACCTAAGGTAAGGGAAATTATCACAATCTCATTTTTATCCGAGATTGTTTATACTTTGGTATTTACTGGGGTGTATTTTATCATCAACATCCATGTTTCCTCAACATGTAATATTATTTCCATCCACCTACAATTTTTTAAATCCAATTTTACCCTTCGGTGAGTTTTTAGTAAAAGATATGAAAGGAATCTTTTGTCATTTTTCGTACGATGTACTTTTTTGACTTTTCCAACAAAAGTACGAAGAATGTTTTTTTAACTTATACGACATGAATGGATTTTTAAAACATTATTTACAAGAAGCTTCCTTTTCAAGTTTTCAAGTTTATTTTTAATCAACTTCTTTTAGTTTAAAATTGTATGACATGTTAAGAAAGGAAAATTGTTTTTGAAGTAGAAAGGATATTTTCCTCAAGAATGGAGTTCAAGTGTTTTATCAAAATTATTTTCCATCTAAGATAATATAGGGTTCTGTTTTTATACCTATTGTTACATTGATTTGATTATGTTGTGATGGAATTAGTTTTATGAATTCCTTTATCTTATATGAATTTTTTTTATGATGTCATGTTGTTTAAGAATCCCATTTTTATTACATGGGTTATGCTACGATGTATGGTTTATGATTTTGTGGCACACATAAGAATGGTATTATTATGAGATGGGTGGGACCTATATCTCCCTCCAATGCATTGGGTAAAGATTTTATATCTCATGAGATAGACATGGCTGGAATGGTAGGTTATACTGGTTCAGTGAAACAAGACTGAAACGAGGGTGACTCGGTTCAGAAATGGACTTTGTCCACTAAGATAGTCTTGGCAATGAGTCTTGACTAATAAGATATGATTCTCTATGATTATGCGTGTATGCCACAAGGTTTCATGTTTTAAGTTATGATTATTGGGATTTCATTTCACTACTATGATTTATCCTATGTTATGAAATTATGCTCTCTTTTGCAGGTTAAGATTTCCAAAATGTTATGTTCTTATGAATATGATGTGATTGATATTTCTTTTACTTACCCTTACTGAGAATTTGAGCTCACCCTTTTATGTTTTCTTTTCCCTAGGATATAAAGAAAGGTTTTATGTAAAAAAAATAAGATCTTTATGGGAGATGTTGAAGATCTTTCACCACGATTAGAAGATTATATTCCGAGTTTCCAAAGACACTAAACTATTACGGTCCTTGTGTGTGTGTTTTTGTTATGTACTAAGTATTCCGAAAAAGTAATGTAATGTCTATGTATGTCAGGATTTGGGTCTCTACAGTGAACCCCTTAATAATTGTTTGGTGAGTGAAAAAGGGGTTGGGTTTACACTTTAGTAGTGGATGTTTGAATGGTTGTGCAAATCGGGGTAGCAGAAAGAGTGGTTCTGGTGGTTTAGTTGATTTTTTTGGGATCCATAGGTGGGGGATGATTTTTTTACCTATATGTATAAATTTTAGTTCCTTGTAATTTATATACACACCCCACCCTTATTGAGGACCACGTGTTGAACACCCCCATCTCATGGCGGAGGGTGTCTTTCCCAATATCCCGATGGGAGGATGAGTGGATGGTTACTGACTTTATTCCTTGAACCCTATTTTGGGTACTTAACACTTGAGCATATTCAGGAAAGCTATAATGGATTGAGGCTTACCATAATCCAAGATTCACCAGGAAGATTTTTTTGGATGATGGGATCAGGTGTTTGTGGGACATGATTGTTTTCCCAAGTGTCTTTGGGATGAGGCCCAGATTTTCTCGGGTGGGAGGTGTGGTTGTTGTGTCCCAAGTATCCACGAGAAAGATTGTGTTATGGTTGAGGCCTAGGTGTGTGCGGGTAGGGTGTGGCAGTGTGAGTGCTTTTGGAAGAGTGTTAGAATCCATACGTTAGCTGTTAATAATGAACGGTTAACAAGGGGTAAAGTGGTGCGGGGTACCCAAATGTTGATGTGATTATACTACTACTTTAAATGACTTGCATTATTTGGTGAGTATTCCTTGGTGAGGATGGGCTTGTCAGTACTCCTTGGTAGGTGATTTTGGGTTCTAATATTCTCTCACAGGGGAATTAGTATATTTCCCCACTTGTACGTGGGTGGATTTAGGTTTCTTACTGGGTATACTTGTATACTCACCCTACATCTGTAAAATTATTTTCAGGTTTCCAGGATGACATTGAGGACCATGTTGGACTTTACGAGCTAGGCTGTCAGGATAGTATTTGTTGTTGCATAGTATATTTTTGGTACTTGTTTTAGTACTTTGGGTGTACCTATGGTGCAGTTTACATTTAAATCATGCATGGTGTGAATTTTGGTTTCCTTTATATAGATGTTTGGCATTGTTTGGGATGTTTACCATCTTATCTCCTGATCCTATTTTCATTAAAAGAGTAATGCATTTTATTTTTGTGTGAGATTCTATACTTGTGGTTTTATTTCCCACTCCATGGCCTATTGAAGGCAAGGACTCAGGGGGTAATTATCTCTCCTTCATCTTGAAGAAGGAAGGGTGTGGCACCTTGCTTCCCCTTTCCTCATCTTGAGGAAGGTGGATCACGACAGAATGGTATCAGAGTGAGAGGTTGAAGGATAGAATGGAATTCAGAGTTAGGCATAGTGAGGATTTCATGGGATGGTAGGGAAATGGTATTAGGAAAGCTTGGTGTGTGCGATAGGCCAGGGAAGACCATCTAGGTTATGGGATTTTAGGGACCCCTGTGATCTGATGAAAGGACTCTGAGCCTAACGAACAATCAAGTGAGGTTAAACTGATTTAAAGGAAGGGACCCTAGGAGAGGTACATGAATCATAATGACTTGTGTTATTTAGTGTCTTGGGTGTCTTAGGAATTTAAATTTAAATTAAGAGTTAAAATGAATCATAAAAAGAAAATTTCCATACTACCTTGGCTTAGGAGTTTCTTGTTTACTTTTTTCTATTACGACACCCAAACATTTCCCACGTGTGGTTTGAGTAGTTGAGGCCCATCATGTTAACCTAGTTGATCAGCAGAGGGTCAGTCGAGAGAAGGAATATGAATAGTGGTAGAAGACGCATTGTGCCTTTCAGTGGAAAACTCTAGGAAAGTACAATGGTAGCGTCTCAGACATTGATATAAAGGGTTGGCTTGAGGATATGATGATCACTTTTATCTTGATTTGGGATTATAAAGAGTAATTAGTTCCTCTAGTAGTGAGGAAGATGAGGGGATAAGCATGTCAGTGGTGTAAAATTTAACTTAGGGAGAGGAAGGAGACCGATGCTTCATGGGCTGAATTTGAGAAAGATTTTTGGGATGAGTTCATTTCCTCGACGATGAAGGTAGAGAAGATGAAGGAGCTAATATCCCTCCAACAAGGTGTATGTTGGTAATGGAACTAGGGATCATGTTCAAGGACCTCCTACGCTTCACAACAGATCTCTTTTCGGATGAGGAGTCACGAGTGAGATTCTTAGATCAAGAACTCCAACTTTCTCTTTAGAATGTCGTTAATCCCTTTACTCTGCCGATGTACTTAGATTTTAAAAAGAAGGCCGAAGTAGTAGAGAGGATGAAATTATAGGTAGGTGTACCATGAGAGGGGAGGAAGTCAAGTTCACTGAAGGGGAAGGCCACCAATAGCAGGTCTCCAGCGTCAGGGCCTTCCTAGTTTTGGCCAGTGGGAAGTAGGCCTTATCAGTTCTAGTTATGATCTCTTGGTCCTTTCCCATTCCCCATGGTCCTGGGACAGAGGTTATTTTTTAGTGGAGGTCATGGAAATATTCCAAACCAGTGCCCAGTTTGAGCACCATACAGTGGGGGATGGGCAGGTTCCGCACCTACCTTAGTATTAGTAGTTGTTGGTTAGGCCTTTCTAGTAGCAGGGGCTGCAATCTCCCTCTTCATTGAGGGTAGACGATGCTAGGAGAGGTCTAACTCAGGGTGCTCCTTAGGGACCACGACCATGGAATGGTAGGAGATGTGGTTAGCAACAAAGGGGTAGAGGAGCTGGGTATGGGTAGTTACACACCACAGAGGTAGCAGTTCCAGCAGGGCCAGAGGTTGTACGAGGTATGATTAGTTAGTTTAGTACTCTTGATTGAACTTTGTTTGATTCAGAAGCCTCACACTCTATTGTTGCAATCGGTCTAGGCCATGATCTGGGACTAGATTTAGTGAGACTTACCATTCCCCTGGTGTTGAGTACACCAGTTGGAGGTTATAATAGTTTTTTATATGTTTTCTGGGGATGCGGAATATTTTTGGGTCCACATCAGTCCAGTGGGGACCTTCTTCTTTTACAGATGTAACCATATGATGTCATCCTAGGCATAGACTATTTTTTTTCCTATGAATTTTGTTATCGATTGCTTCTAGAGGGGAGTCATGTTTTCAGGTGTGGTTGGACAGTGTATAGTTTTCGTTGGTGAGCGGAGCTGTCAGGTGGGTAGTGAGTGTGTGTAAAATCTTCTCTTTTTGATGACTGATCTGTCAGTGGGATCAACAGTCACAAAGATGGTGGAGGTTCTGAGGGTTTCTAGAGAGTTCCTAGATGTTTTCCCCAGAGAGGTTGTAACTCTACCACCACAACATGACATTGAGTTTGGGATGCACCTACAACCAGGTGCCCATTCGATTTCGATGGATCCTAATCAGATAGAACCTTCTGAGTTGTAGTAGTTTTGGATTTATGTTGAAAACCTGATGAAGAAGGGTTTTATTCAGCTGGGTGTGTCACCATGGGGGGATCCAATCTTGTTTGAAAAGAAGGTGTATGGTGCTCTAATACTGTGTATAGACTATCAGAGACTGAACTAGGTAACAGTTAATAACCGTTACCCTCTTCCAAAAATAGACGATCTTTTCGACCAATAAAAGGGAGTAGGTTGGTTCTCTAAAATTGATCTATAGTTTGGATATCACTAGTTGAGGGTGAAGGAGGGTGACATTCTGAATACTACTTTCAGATGCAGGTATGGGAACTTAGAGTTCATGTCCATGCCCTTCAGCATTACTAATGCACCAACCTTGTTTAATAGGGTCATGAAATATGTCTTTTGCAAGTTCCTAGACCACTTCATCATCATGTTCATCGAAGACATCCTGATCTACTCAAAGTCAGAGGAGGTGCACACTGAGCACCTAAGGACCATCCTATAGGTCCTCTAATGACACCAACTCTATGGGAAGTTTTCCAAGTTCATGATCTGGACATGAGAGGTGTACTTCATTGGACACATGGTGTCTTAACAAAGGATTGCAGTGGAACCATCAAAGGTTGAGGTGGTTGTTTCTTGGGTAGCACCCAAGAACATGGTAGAGGTTTGAAACTTCCAAGGTTTAGCAGGCTATTAATGGAGGTTCGTACCCAAATTATCTTGAGTTGTGGCTCCATTGGCAGATTTAACCAAAAAAGACCAGGCCTTTTTGTGGAGTGATAAGTGTCAAGAAAAATTCAACTATATGAAGGGGAAGTTGATCAGTACCCCAGTTCTTAGGTTTCTAGAAGAAGGGGTGATGTTTGAGGTGATATTTGATGCTTCCGGCCTAGTCTTGGGACATGTGCTGGTGCATCAATGAGGAGTGATCTCTTATGGGTCTAGGTATTTATGTATGTATGAATGTAACTATTCCACCCATGATATGAAGCTTCCAGTGGTCATGTTCATGCTAAAGTTGTGGCAGAATTACCTCATCGGGGATCTCTTTGTGGTGTTCATGTATCACAAGATCCTGAGGTATATCTTTTCTTAAAGAGACCTAAACTTGAAACAAATAAGGTTGTTTGAGTTTCTATAGAAATATTACTTAGAGATCTCTTACACCATAAGAAAAGGGAATGTAATGGTCAATGCCTTGAGAAGAAGTTTCATAAATAGGTAGTTTGGGTATCCATAGATTCTTAGAAGGCAATGTAGGAGTTGGTAGCTTTGCATCTAGATGAAAGAGTAGATGGAAGTATGGGCTATCTGTTTTAGATGAAAGTGTTGTCTTCCATAATACGATAGTTGGAAGAGTATCATTGGGGAGACTCAGAGACCAAAGTGATGCGTGATTACACTGCCTGGGGTGATGCTCCAGAGGGATTGTCAAAGGATACTCAGAATCAGATGTTATTCTATGGGAATCTATTTTTCCTAGTGGAAATGCATGAGGGAGTTCTCTTTGAGTTCCATATTTCACCCCTGGTGGTGCATCTAGGAGTCTCTAAGATGTAAAAAGGCTCAAAGGAATAGTTTTGGTGTCCCGGGGTGAAGCGGGAAGTGGTGGAGTTTGTGACAAGGTTCCTAGTGTGTCAACAGGTGAAGGCCGAGAACCATTTTCTTGGAGGTATATTACATCCCTTAGATGTTCCCAAGTGGAAGTGGGATTACATCTTGATGGATTTTGTCATTGGATTACCGAGGGATAAAGGAGTATGCGATACTCTTTGGGTATTAGTGGATTGGTTGACGAAGTTGGATCACTTATTAGAAATCAAGGAGTTGAGTGCAGTGGATGCCTCAGTGAAGAGGTATGTGGATGAGGTGGTGAAACTGCATGGAGTTCCAAGATCCATCATCTCTGATCAAAATATACATTTTATGTCACATTTATGGAGGGGATTAAAGTGTAACTTTGTAACCCATTTATCCCCTAGTACTGCTTTCCACCCTTAGATGGATGGAAAAACAGAGAGGACCATCCAGACATTGGAGGACATACTGCGGGCATGTGTTTTAGACATCGGAGGATAATGGGTATGACACTTTCCCCTGGTATAGTTTTCTTACAATAATATCCATCACTCTACCATTTGAATGTCACCATTCATGGATTTGTAAAGAAGGATGTGTTGTTCACCAGTATGCTGGAAAAAGGTTGGAGAGGTATCCCTTCTCAGACCAGAGGTAGTGTAGTGCATGACAGAGAAGGTTCAGCTTAGACATGAGAGGATGAATGCAGCACATGACTGATAGAATTTTTATGTCGATCATAGGAGGAGGACTTTGAAATTCGTGTTTGGGGACCATGTTTTCTTGAATATTTCCCCTTGACATGGGTAGTGGAGGTTTGTTAAGGGAAGAAATATTTCTCCCAGGTTCATCATACCTTTAAATGTATTGGGACCAGTTTGGAAGGTGGCATATCAGCTGGTGTTACCACCGTGGTTGTAGAGGATTCACGACATCTTCCATGTATCTTAGCTCCATTAGTATCTACATGATGACTTCCACATCATTGATTGGGGATGGTTGGATATTGAGGAAAACATGATGTTCGTGGAGTGACTAGTATGAATACAGGATCGTAAGGAGAATATTCTTCATGGATGGACCATTCCTTTGGTTTGTGTGTTATGTAGGCATGGTTGAGTTGAGGAGAGAACTTGGGAGTGAGAGACAAAAATGCGTGCCTAGTACCCAGAGCTGTTCTGAATTTTGTTTCTATGTTTTACTTTTGTTCTTCATTTTAAGATGTAATGCTTGACCTTTCTCGTAATCAAATGAGTTGTTTCTATGTTCTTTGAATGTGTATGAAAAAGTAATGATCATGGGGATGGGAGGACCTGGTCCATAATTAAGACGCATTAATGTGGATGTGATTGAACCTGTGCGGGCGAGTTAGTGTCGCCCAAAGAGGATAGTATCTTGACATGGAGGAAGGAGATCCCTAATCCATGTGTTTGGATAATGTGACATTTTGTGTTTGTTTGGTTATTTGGGGAAGTGGGGAAATGGTGTTTCTATAGTTGTTCAAGAGATATATGTTAAAGAGGTGCTCTTGTATGTCAGGGTTTTCACTCCAGTTTTTGAACAATTCATGGTTGTTCATCCATAAGAGGTATCTTATAGGGTGGTTGTTCATACCCCTCCCATATTCAGGGTTAGTTTTGAATTATCGAGGATGAGAATAGTTTGAGAGGTATCTGATGTAATGACTCAGATTTCCCTTCCTTAGTGTAAAACCAGTGTTTAGGGTGTTATGGTAGGCAATGGTAGCTCATTAAGATATTTTTTCAAAATATAGTTTTGAACTATTGGCATCATCATGTTAGTGCGTTAGCATGTGAGTACATTGGCATAGGTAGTTCGAGGCATCAATAAGTCGAGGTGTCGGTAAGTCAGGACATCAGTAGGTCAGGGCATCGGTAGGTCGATGTGTCTGTGTCGGTGACTCTAGGAATCAGTAGTTTGGGGCATCAGTGAGTTAAGGTTGTCAGTGTCAGTGAGCCAAGGATGTTAGTGACAGGGCGTCGATGAGTCATGTCGTCAGTGGTTTTGTTACATCGGTAGCTCAGCATCGGTGACTCACCCATTGATGACTAATTTATAACATTTCCAGTTTTTCCCATCTTTCCAGTTTTGCCCCTATTACATCTTATTTGTTGTAAACTAATTTTAATATATTGATTGGGCGTTTTTAAGGGAGTTTTAAAGATCATTAAGTATATATTTAAAATCCAAATGTTCTGGGGAATTTGAGGTACTCAAACCGGGTGATCTTGACCATGATCCCATGATTACTGGATTTTAAAACCATTCTTTCTTTAATATAGGATATCTCTCTTCAAAGTCAGGATATTACATTCCAAGTGTGTTTTCTATTCCCTAATAATTCCTCTCGGGATGAGTTATTCACCTATGCTAAATCCCCTCCTTCACAGTTTTCATGGAGTTCCTTCCTGTTACTTGTGCAATCCCTTATTCTTGATGCAAATTAGATCTTTGGTCGCCTGTTATTTCAAGTAGCGATTTATTATGCCTCTCTAAAATTGTGCATCTAGTACGATGGTTGTACAAATGATTATTTGTTAAGGATGGATGAATAATTTTCTTAAAAAAATAAATAAATAAGATTGAAATATGTCAAAAGATAACAGTGTAATGAAATAACGGGCTTGGAGTGGTTTGATGTTTGATCGCCTATTTTATTTTGTCATATTTTTTTATTTATATATTTTTGTGGATGTATGCCTTCTAAAAATCATGGCCTTTGGTGGTATTTTCTTTCACAATGGAGGTGTTCTGTTTTCTTTTATTATGATGTTTGATAATTGGCCATAACATGAAATCTTCTTAATCGTGTATACTTGGTTAATTAAATGGATGAACCATGATCAAAACTATTCTGTGATCACCCCATTTATTTAAATTAGAATTAAAGAACCCCGTTGGCTAAATTTTAATACCCATGGATTGATGGTATGGTCATGTGTTGTGTGTTTTATGGGGTTCTAGCCTTGTGTAGGTTGTGGGTATAGGGGTGGACAGTGGAGTTGATTCTGTGAGAATGGTGTGTTATGTGTGTGTAGTAGGACTATGGTTTAATGATAGTTGATGCGGGATTTATGTGTGGGTAAGTACGGGTTGTGTGTTGGTAGCCTAGTTTTAGAGACCAATTGATTTTGGAATGGATGGACTTGTAGGCAGTGGGACTGCCTTTGTTGTGTTGTGGCTGTCGAGCGACATTAGGCAGTGGGATTACAATGTGGTTATGGGATTGTTGTGCAATGGGATTACATCTAGTAATTTTTTGTGAAGCAGGGCAGTAGGTTTGGTTATAATGAAAATATTGTGAGGTATAACTTTGGAGAATGATAGTTGGCAGTAGGTTGGTTGCTGTGTGTTTAGTTAATCAGGCTCTTCGTCTTCTGAGGCAGTTACAGATGTTGTTCTTGGTAGTTGCCTTGGGTAGTGTTGGGAAAAATTAAAGTGAACCCATTAATTATTTAATGAAAAAGGGGTTGGGTTTACAATTTGGTAGTGGTTGTTTGAATGGTTGTGCAGATAGGGGTAGCCGAAAAAGTAGTTATGATGGGCTGGTTGATTGTTTTGGGATCTGTAGGTTGGGGCTGAGTTTTTTCTTACCAATATATATAAATTACAGTTACTTGTGATTTCTATATGCAACCCACCCTTGTTGAGAACCATGTTTCGAACACCCCCATCTCATGGGGGAGGGTGTCTTTCCCAATATCCCGATGGGAGGATGGGTGGCTGGTTACTAACTTTCTTCATCGCACCCTCTCCCGGGTTCTTACCGCTCGAGTGTATCTAGGTTGGTTGTAATGGATTGAGGCTTACCGTAGTCCAATATTCTTTGGTCAGGTTTGTTATGGACGAGGGGATCATGTGTTTTCAGTCCATTATTGTTTTTCCAAGTGTCTTCGGGATGAATCCCAAGTGTCTTTGGGAGAGAGGTGTGGTTGTGGTGGCCCAGGTGTCTTCAGGTGGGATGTGTGTCATGGTTGATGCCCAGGTGTGTGCGTGAAGGTTTTGGCAGTGGGACTACATTTGGAAGAGTGGTAGCATCAAGATGTTAACCATTATGAATGAACAGTTAACCAGTGGGAAAGTGGTGCGGGATACCCAAATGTTGATGTTCTTATAATACTGCATTACATGACTTACGTTATTTTGTGAGTGTGCCTTAGTGAGGCGGGGCTGGTTAGTACTCCTTGGTGGTGCTTTGGGGTTCTACTATTTTCTCACAAGGGCATTAATATGTTTCCCCAATTGTTCATGAGTGGATTTAGTTTTCCTATTGGCTATACTTGTATACTTACCCTACGTCTGTAAAACTATTCTCAAGTTTCCAGGAGGACTTTGAGGACCATGATGAACATAACTAGCTCATGCATTAGGATAGTTGATGTTGTTTCTTATTTTTTTTCTTTTTGTACTTATTTTAGTACTTTTTTGTACCTTTGTTGCAGTTTATGTTTAAATCATGCATGGGATGAATTTTTATTTCCTTTATATAGATGTTTGGCATTGTTTGGGATTTTTACCGTCTTATTTTTCGATCCTTTTTTCATTAAAAAGGGTAATGACTTATATTTTTGTATGAGATTCTATACCCTTGGTGCTAGTGGATACTCCAGGGCCTATTTAATGCAGGGAATCGAGGGGTCATTATATCTCTTTTATCTTGAATAAGGAAGGGCGTGGAACCTTTATTCCCCTTCCCTCATCCTGATGAAGGTGGGTTGTGACAAATATGCTCATCAAAAAACTTACAAATACATTTTATGTGATGTTTCACACCATATATTCATATTCTGATGTTGATGGATTCCCAAAACATTCACCAGAAGATGATAACAGTATGGTACACTTCAATGATTCTCATGGGTGG
This sequence comes from Viscum album, assembly GCA_963277665.1. Lineage (NCBI taxonomy): Eukaryota > Viridiplantae > Streptophyta > Magnoliopsida > Santalales > Viscaceae > Viscum > Viscum album. The sequence continues at coordinate 1,029,990,724 of OY728166.1, read as the reverse complement.
ACTTGTCTTCTGAAATTTCCATCAAAATGACAATAGAAAATAAACCACATCAAGGTGTTGATCTTCTTATAATTTCACATGGTGTGGTTTCACACATCATCTTGTTTCAGTATCTCATCTATCCAAAACATGGATCCTTCCTCTTCACATTCCATAATAGTTTATATGAATCATTGTGATGTATATTTTCATTAATATCAGCAAATTTGCATCATCTAATTTAAAATTTTGCTACATATATTAAATCTATAAAATCTATAATTCAACAAAAAGACTTATAAAATTATATAATTGTTGATATCATAGGGATTTGAAATTATATTTATAAATTCTCAAACCATTATAAAATATTCAGGTTAGATTTAATTACATATTACTTGTCAAGTTATACAAAATATTCCTTCCATTTCCAAATTTTAGTAAACTATATATCTATATGTCTTGTTAAATCATATGAAAATCACTGAGATCATAAAAAATGGAAATTGAAATCATATGAAATTATAAATTCATAATTAAATCCTTATGAAGTCATACACAATTTAGAACTTCATACAAAATTCTAATGAAGTCAAATAAAAATTCATAAAGTCATACAAAATGAAGGTGAAATCATATGAAACTCTAGGTGATTTCATAACTTGAACATTTTTATGGTTCCAACTCAAAAAAATTTAGACATATAAAAATGAATCTTGAATATCTCTAAACCATATCCATGCCTTCTAAAAATTCTCAAACAATCCAACAGAATTATAATATAGGGTTGAAAACAAGTAAAAAATATTCAACAAACCTAAGTGAACTTCAAGAAAATAATTAAATTATTTATTTACTTATATATTCCTTTTGAATAGTTATGATTAGAAATTGTTTACAAAATATGATTTTTCTTTTATTATATAATTTTTTTGACAATTTTCTTCTCATAAAATTGTCATTAAATATTGGGTATGATAGCATAATATTTACTTTTCATTTACCTTGAATTTGGTTTCTAGTTAAATTTATTGGCTTTAATTTAGTTATTAAATATAGTTTATACATATTGCATATTATAGTTATAATTAATTGGAATCTCTCTTGGGTAATTTATCCCAAGGTAGAGGGATCTGAGGTTATATTTCACATTATCTTGGAGACTTACACCTTGTTATATAATGAGGTCTACACCTTGTTATAGAATGGTGAGGGTTGGAAATAAATGAAACCATGCTTACTAATTTGGAAATTTCTAATTTCATATAATTATAATCATTTACATGAAAATATCTTATAATATATTCATTGGATGAATTTGGATATGGGTAAATATGTTTAGCTACCTTTTTTAGGAGAGTAACATAATGTTTGAGTTGTATAAAGAGTTATAAATTAATATTGTTTTAATAAATTAATTTGGGGAATAGAATAGGGATTCTAAAACAAAATCATTAGAATCATGCATATATAAAGGTATAAAATAATAGATAATATGGATTTCATGTGGTGAAATACTTTTGAATTTATATGCATGTTATGTATATTAAATTCATGAGAATTTATAGAAAGCCCTTAAAATACTAAGTGTTATATTTCTTTAAAGAAATAAGATTTCAAGACCTTAATCATCTAATTGGGTAGTTTCATGCTAAAGATGGGTTCCTATGGATTGTATTTTATATGTTAGGGTGGATATGGATGACCCTAAGAGTTAGGTAATTATATCTCATTATGGGATTTTGGTGATTCTTAGCTAGGAAATCCTAAAAGTTAGTATACCAGGGGAATATAACTGATTTTATATCAATAGGATGGATTTGGTAAAATGATTTTCCACTAAAATATCCAAGAGTCATATGTGATATTATTTGAAATTTTCCTACTTAAATTGCTATGATTTGAGATCAATATAAAAGGGGACTGAAAAATTAGTGAAATATAGATCTTTTCTCAATAGATATAATGATGTATGGGGTCATATATTTAGTTAGAATAATTTTAATTGAATCCATTCATGAGAAATATATATAACATGAAACTCACAAATAGATATATCTTTGTTATAGATTATGTCTTGTATCATATTTTTCTTAAAAATATTTCTTATATGAATAACATATAAAATAGTCTTATATTTGTATCTATGGTTGATAAGTTCTCTCAAAGAGAATTATTCAGCACCTCTGAATGTGAGTGTTATGGAAATAAATTTCTAAAACTAAGACTCATGGGTATGATAAACTAGTTTTTCATAACACATTTATGTTGATAAACACAGACTCAAAGATGAGAGATAATTTGAGATTGGTGTGGTATATCTACATGTTGGAAATCGAAAAATAGTTGTTTCATTATAAGTTATCACATATGATCTAGGTACACCATGTAGATTATTTCTATAATGGGAAAATTATTAATATGTTCCATCCATACATAGGAATTTTATTTCAATATCTTGTATGGATGAGAGGAGACATTCATTCATTATTAAGAATAAGAGTTTTTATGTATTTGAATGAAATGTTTTATAGAAATTATAATATGGTAAATATTTTATACATTATAGATTTAGATAATCTTATTTAAAAAATTCTAAATAAGAAGTTGAAGATTAATTCCACCCAGACTTACCTTCGACATTATCTTTGTCAATATATAAATGAGAAAAATATTCAAATACCCTATAGAGATTGTTTGTTGGAATAATTTGATTATGAATCACATGATAACCATTAAACAAGTATATTATGAAAAATAACCAATGTACACTTTATTGGAAAAGTTGAAAGGGAAAGTGTATTATTGGATCATATATAGAGTGATGTATGTGAACTAATGAGTATCCAAGAAAGTGATCGGTTTAGGTACTTTTTAAACACTATTAAAAACTTTAATTGATATGGTAATCCATTTATAATGAGAAGAAAGTATAAAAACTTTTTAAAATTTCAAAAAAGTTTCATAATGAAGTACATAATCATATCCTATTGTACATGGTTCTATCAATGATGAATCAATGCAGCCTTATTATTTCAATATGGGGATATGCTTTTCAATATATTATATTCCTACTTAATCATGTTCCATATAAATCAATTATAAAAAATCCACATGAGATAAGGAAAGCCAAATATCGAAGTTTTTCATTTCTATATATTTGTATTTGTTAAATATTTATTCAAAATTTTCATTCTAAAAAAACAAAACATAAGCCAGAAATGTTCACATTTGTTGGCTATCCCATGGAAACTAAGGGATATTGTTTCTATAATCCTATTTAACACAATGTTTTTATCCCTTGAATATGTACATTAATTGGGAAGGAGTATATATGTCAATGGCTTTTGGGGGTAAAATATAATATTAGAGATTTTCTAGAGCAACAAACATGAATTTTTTATATGATGGAAGTAGAATTGGTACAACAAAGAATTTTAGAATAAGAACTAACTCAAGTTACACAATAACCTCTATGGTTTGGTAGGATTCATAACAATCCTAATACATATGGATTTATAATGGAAAATGATGATAATGTAATGTTAATAGATGATGAACCTACTACCTACTAAGAGTCTAGTGAAGGTTCTAATTTCAATAAATAGTTAAAATCTATGGAATCCAAAATGGACTCCATGTACACCAACTAAGTTTCAAACATGGTGAACACACCTGATGGGATAAGACCCATTGTATGTAAGTGGGATTTCAAAAAAAACTAATATAGATGGTATAATTTATAACTATAAATCTCACTGGGTAGTAAAGATTTATAAATAAATTAATGTTATTAACTATAGATAAACATTTTCAATAATTATGATCATAAATTTCATTTGTACATTTATTTCTATAAAATCTCATTAAGATTATGAAATATCTTAAATGGATGTAAAGAATGTTTTCCTTATCAATAATTTATTTGAGTATGAATATATGTTACAACATGAAGTCTTTGAAGTTTAAAATGAATTTGGTATGTTTCTCATGTTGCAACAATCCATTTTTGGACTGAAATAATATTCATAGAGTTGGAAAGAGTTGGAATATCTTGTTTCATGATGAAATAAAAAAGTTTTGTTTCATCAAAAACACATATGATTATTGGGTATAGAAGAGGATTAGAGGGATTGTGGTTATATTTCTGCTATATTACATGAATAACATTATTCTTATTATAATTGATGTCCCAACATTACAAATTATAATGATATAGTTGGAAAAGTGACTCTTGATGAATGAAATGGGTGAAGTCACCTACATAATGGGTATGAATATCAATATAGATATATCAAAGAGTTTTATTAGACTATGTTAGAACACATATATTGCTAATTCCTAAAGCGTTTTAGTAAGGAGAAGTCTACGAGGATGTATTCAACAATGATTCATGGCCTAAATCTTAATAATATTCCAGTTCCTTATAAATATTTGAGAAAAATGGCTAGGATTCCTTATATATCTATCATAGAATATATCAAGTATTACATGTTGTGTACTTGACCCACTACCACAAAACAAGGAAAAAGAATCACATTGTTTTATCAGCGCTAAGCAGATAGTGCTGATAAGGGGGGCCTTTATCAGCACTAGTTAAAATCACTGATAAATCTATCCTTTATCAGTGCTAAAAAAGCATTGATAAAGGTGTACCCTTTATCAACACTAGTCTTAGTGCTGATATAAGTTTTTAATAATAATTTATATACAATTATTATATTTATATTAAAAAATAATGTTTATTTGTATATATTACATAAAAAATTCATGTTTATAATTAATATATATTTTTAATAATTCAAAAATATACATATAATGTTTTCTAAAAAGTACAATATTATTATTAAATATATATATATATATATGTGTGTGTGTGTTTTTACAATGAATTGGGTCAATTAATGTATTGATCATGCATGTATATATGTTATGTATCATCATTAATGTTCATTTATACATTACACACTTCTTATTATTCATGTTTTCCATTGATGGATCATTTTTAATTATGTATATTTTACAAAGTGTATATGATTAATTCATGTTACCCATATATATACTATATTATGTTCTCAACACTTAAAAAATTACATTAAATATATTTAAATAATAAATATATTTATTATATTTATAATTATTAAATTTTAAGTATATATAAATAATTTTTAAATATATTTATTTGTAATTATAATAATAACTATATATATATTTAAAAAATTATAAAATTACAATAAATACATATATTATAATTTTATAAATAAATATATATAAATATATACAAATATATACAAATATATTTATTTATAGTAAGAATTATAACAATAAATAAATATATATATTTAAAAAATTATAAAATTATAATAAATATAATTATTATACTAGTTATAAAGTTATAAATATATAATTAAATAAATATATTTATAAATATATACAAAAATTTATAATTATAATTCCTAAATAAATAGATATATATTTAAATAATTAAAAAATTATAATAAATATATTAATTATATATACATTTATATAAAAATATCTATAAATAAATAAAAATAGTTATAAATATAATTATAAATAAATGTAGATATATTTAAATAATTAAAAAATTTATAATAAATATATTAATTATATATGTTTATAAAATTATAAATATATTTTTTATAATTTTATAATTATATATATATATATATATTTATAATTAAAAATATAAATAATTTATTTATTATAATTATTAATTAAAAATAAATAAATAAATATTTATTAGTTATAAATATAAATAAATAATTATGTATTTAAATAATTATTATTTCATAAAAAAATATTTATTATTTTCAAATATAATGTTATATATAATTAAATAAATATATATAAATATTGAGAAATAAATACAAATTAATATATTTATAGTTATAAATAAATAGAGATATATTTAAATAATTATAAAAATATAATAAATATATTAAATATAAATATTAATATAATTATAAATATTAGAAATATTAATTTGTTATAATTTTAAAATTATTTAAATAAATAAATAAAAATTCATTTATAATTATAATTATAAATAAATATGTATTCATATAAATAATTATAAAATTAGAATTAATACAGTTATATACATCTACAATCTTATATATATAATAAGTATATTTATTATAATTTTATAATCATTTAAATTAAAATTTTATAAATATAAATATATATTTATCATTTATATAATTTTATAAGTATATATAATAATTGAAATAAATTATTAACATTATATCTTTATTAGCACTTCTTTGACGCTGATAAAGGCTAATCTTTATCAGTTCCAAAAATGCACTAATAAATGACATCTTTGTCAGTGCTATACTTTTTGCGCTGATAAAAACGTTCTTTATCAGTACTTTTTTAGCACTGATAAAACATAAATTTATTAGTGTTTTTTAGCTAGTGTTGAAAAAAGGTTCACCAGTTTTTATAAAAAACCCTAACTTTCTCCTCCTTCCTCACACCCCTCAAGCTCTCGTGAAAGCTGATCGCTGCCGCCGCGCCTCCTCCTCCTCCTCCTATTCCGCCGCCTCTCCTCTATCACGAACCACACCTCCACCATGTGCCTATCCTTTTCCATGAACCAGACTGCTATGCGCCTCTCCTTTGTCATGCACCACACCTCTATTGTGTGTGCACCGGAATATAATGTGCCTCTCCTCCACTGCGTGCCACACCTTCGCTGCATACCAAACCTCCACCGCGCCCCACACCTCCACCATACGCCACACCTCCACTATGCACCTCTCCTCCGCTGTGCGCACCACACCTCCTCTGTGTGCCTCTCCTTCGCCACACCCCTCTCCTCTGTCAGGCGCCTCTCCTTTATCAGAGGCCTCCTCTACTACGTTCCTTTACTCCACCACGAATGCACCTCCGCCGCATACTGAACAACACCTCCATGGCAAGTTTTCTCTGATTTCTCTTTGTTTGACAGTGTTGTTGTGAATTATAAAGGATAAACACCCCGCTAAAAATTGTGGCCGTTGGTGGTACTTGTTTGCGCACTAAATGAATTTCTTGTTGGTTGGTTTTTTAAAAGAATTTGGTGGTCCTCATAGTGAAACATGATCGTATACCTTGAATGTTGGTTGGATTTTATTTTTATTGAACTTCGATGTTATTTTTTTTTATTATTTTATGAATAATATATATAAATATTATTTAGTAATACGTAATGATATCTTATATGATTTTTGGACACCCCATTATGAATGTTTGATATATTTATGTTGAAATTAATTATGTTTTGAATCATGTTTGGTCTCCAAAAAAGAATTTTATGTTTTAAACTTGGGTGAAATATTTAAGGATCATTTGGAAAATTATTAAAAATAATTTTATGTTTTGTTTATCAATGAATTCTCAAAAGTCTGGTTGGAACTTTATAAAAAGAATTTTTGATTTGGGCACATTTTTTCTATATTATATTTAGATTTTGATGGTTATATAAATTGAGTTTATTTTCTTTTGGAATGTGTTATACATTGGTAAAAATGGGTTCTTTCAGTGAAGGGTGTTTAGAGGTGATGTGAATATTTATTTATATCATTCAGATTTTATGTGATTGACTTCATAATTGATTTTGATCTCCTTCATTTCATTTATCATGAGAACCCTATTTACTTTGGTGGTACATAGGACATGTATTTTATAGAAATTGATCTGATCTCCCTAGTATGGGATTACATCCCCACACTTTCTAAGAGTCAACATGCTCTCCCAAGATATTGATCAAAACACTTCACTTTCTAGGCATTGATACATTCTCACTCAGAACCACTATTTCACCAAAACGTTGATTAATCGTACTCCTTGATCCCTACCTCTACTAAACATCCAACTTTAATGCTCAAAATCATTGAGGCATGTCCTTATTCCATCATGGATCTTTATTCTCTTAGACATACCTTTTAAAAAAAATTCTTGTTCTTTCATCTCATGGTTTCCCATTCTTCTGAACACCTCGCTTCTGACTAATATGAAATCAATGTAACTTTTTAACTCTCCAAGAGTAGTAAATCCATTTTACCCCTAAGACTTATTCCTCCAACATTGAATATAAATCCAAATATTACCCATTTAAATGGAAATACCACTTTTTACTAGTGCAATCCCACTAAATCTTAGAAAATCACTTCACTAGAGTAAACCCAGTAGTCCTGAAACCAATAATTTCTATTGAGTCTTGATAAAATAATCACCATATGTTATGTAACCAAGATTTAATACCACTTTTTGGTAATTGATAGTATAATAAGAAAAAGAGCTGATACAATTAGTTGGATTTGGTAAAAAAAAATCAAAAATCCTGATGTTAAACCCACAAAACATAAATTAAACTCCCAAAACATGAAAATAGTGGAAGAAATTCTAGAATATACCAGAATTGAAACAAATCCACAAACCTGATATAACATAACATAGAATTAAAGATATATCAAAGTCACTACATCAGATATCTAACTTATAGTTCCAGTAACCTCATGGTTTTGAAAATACCCCCTAGAGGAAAATGATAAATAAAGGATAAACACATGACATAAATGGATCAAGCACACCACTATAAATTTTATATTGTTTGGATGACAATCCTACTTCAAAGGGGAATACATTGATGTTTTTATTAAGGGATAAATTGATTTATAAGGGACACATATCTTTTTTAGACCTTCCTATCCAAAGCTACATGAGACACTTTATAGACACCCTATTCAAATAGCCATAACAACATATGTAATGAGTCCTAACACACAGAAGCACTTTATGGTGAATCCCATCAAAGGGAAAAATGATATAATTCAAGTGATTATCAAATCATATTTTATTCTCATCATAATTTTATATCTAAATATCTAAATTATTATTTTATTACAACTTTAACAAATTATATGAATTAATTATTAACTATTGATATTCAATGTTATGAAGTGTCTGTGGAAATTTAGTTGATGCATCCATCAACGGTACTGAACCTAGATTTTCTTTAGGAAATTTTCTTTAAAAGGTTCTAGACTATTTTGGGACATGATGTTGTTAACCTCATGAATGAGTTTTGGAGAGGTAAGACTTCTCTTGAGACTTATAATGATACTTTTGTCACATTTATTCTAGAGGTTATTAATATGAGTTCAGTTAAGAATATTAGAATGACTAGTCCTTGTAATGTCATTTATAATGTCTTTTGAAGATTTTATAAAATAGACTATGGAAAATTATACCATATATTAGTTTAGTAACATATTTATTTTCTTATTTTGACTTGATACATGAGGTTCTTAAAAGGACTAGGAAAGAAAAAAAGTTTCTTCTAGTGATGAGTGACATAGGGAAATTGTTTGTGTGAAAGGAATGACAATTGATAAATTTTTGATTATATAATGTTTTTATGCTTATAGATTTTCTTAGGTGCATTTATAAATAAAGGAACCAATAGTACTTCATGTGAGAGACATATACATTGCTCTTGGGGTGTACAACTAATTGATTTCATGTGAGCCAAGGATCATTGGGATAATGTAGTGTTTGTAGTAAATTGAAACACAAGTGTTTTATGGTTGTGAGTGTGGTCACTGATTATGAAACATATCCATTGGGACTCTTGTGTTGTTGTGAAGGATAATTGATATAACTGGACAATGGAAGCATGGATAAGGGATATCCAATGGTGGGGATCACAATATCAAATTCTTATGGAAATTATTATTATTACACCTACCTTTGGAATAATGTGATGGAATCATACAACACTGATTGATTTGGGATGAATCGAGGTGTTTTCTATGTATATTTTATAAAGTTTATCTATTGGGATCCATGACTTTGTGAAAATTCCAAAAGTGTCTATTTTAAAATGATTCATGTGTTTTGAAATGTTTCTTAGAGGGATGTATCTCATTTTAAATGATTAAGATTATTGGGTCATGAAGTTGTCTTGAATGCTTTGAAAGAGGAATTGTGGTTTTGTGAAAGAGTGTTTGGAACTGATTGATTTATTTTAAAAAGGGAATGTTATTTTAAATAGGAATTTGTGTAAATGGTTGGTTTTTAATGGGATTTAAAGTGTTATTATTTAATTTTTTTTCAAAGGAAATTTGAACTGTAGTTTTTTCATAATATTTTAAGTTTATATTTTTATACAATTAAGAAAACCATTAAATTATATCAATATATTGTTTATTTATTTTTTTAAATACTAATATAACCAAATCAAATAGTATGGATATGAATAAATAATGGATAAATTATAGTCATTTGAAAATAGAGTATGAATATAGAGTGAAAGAGTTCATCAAGTTTGCAAAAGATCATGCATATGATGCTTCTCAAATCCTTCTTTTGTGTTTATGCTATTATTATTAAAGACAAGTTAGTATAGAGGATTTGTAATAAAACATGATCTATCACAAAATAGATCAAAGTTATAAATGTTGGAATAAACATAGGGAAAAAGAGAATATAGCTAGTGGTTGTGATAACACTATGTTTTATGGATCATCTGATACGATTACAAGTGTGAACAATGAATAAGACCATATCAAGGATATGATTAAAGATGTGAATGATGATGAATATTGTATTGAAGAAATGATAAGGACAGTTGAAGATAAACTTCATGATTTCCCCAAAGTGTTTGAGTAGTTAAAGAGTTGTGCAAAGATGCCTTTATTTGATGGTTGCACTAAATATATAGCATTATCAGCCATACTGAAGATGTATAATTTGAATGTAGGAAATAGATGGAGTGAAACCAATTTTATAGAATTACTTTCTCTCATGAATAACATGCTCCCAGAAGATAATGATCTCCCGAGCTGAATATACGACACCAAAAGATTTCTATGTTTGATGGGTATGATCTCTGAATGAATATACGACTGCCCAAATGATTGTATAATATTTCAAAAGGACCACAAATCACTTAGATAATTCTCAGAGTGTGGTGATTCTCAATACAAGAAATATGAATATGGTCTTATGAAAGTTTTATGGAACTTTCTAACCATTCCAAGGTTTAGGCACTTATATGTAAATGAGGAGACCACAAATAAATTGACGTGGAATGTAGAATGAAGAAATAAAGATGGGAAAATACATCACCCGAAAGACTCTACTTAGTGGAAGTGAATCTATCATGAGTATCTTGATTTTGGAAACAATCCAAGAAACCTTAATCTTTCATTATCTAGAAATGGAGTGAATCCTTTTAGTTTTCAAAGAAGCACTCACATTACATGGCCAGTTATGTTGGTAAAATATATTTTTCCACCATGGTTATGCATAAAATAGATACACATCATGCTATCTATGCTTATATCAAGACTGAAACAACTGAGTAATGATATTGATGTTTGCTTAGCTCCATTGATCGAGGATTTGAAATTATTGTGGGATTCATGTGTCATGTTTTATGATACTTATAGAAATGAATATTTCAAATTGAGAGCCATGTTGAAATTATTGTAGGTAAATGACTTTCATACTTAAGGAAATTTTTCAGGATATAAAATTAAAGGAAGTCATGGGTGTCCCGTTTTCAAATAAGGTACACATTCAATTAGGTTGAAACATTCATCGAAAACCGTGTTTTTAAGACATCACAAATTTATACCATGATGAAATAAGTACCGATCTTGGATGACATCATTCGATGGAAGTAAATAAGAATGTAAAACACCATATCCACTAATAGGTGATCAACTGTTTCAGAAAGTAAAATATGTGGACACTGATTTTTTAAAGTGTTTTGAAAAACCTTACAAAAACCAATTGGAAGAAGAGATAAGTTTTTTTTTGAATTACTGTACTAGTATTGTCTATACATCAGACACTTTCTTGATTTTATATATGTTGAAAAAAATTTATGTGATAGTTTCATCGGTACATTTCTAAATGCACCTGATAAAACAAAGGATGGAATTAAGGCTAGTTTAGACATGGTTGAAATGAGAATACAAGAAGAGTTGGTGATAGTGAAGAGTGAAAAATGACCTTTTCTTATTCAATCTACTTATGATCTTTCTAGGAATGAGAGATATTAGTTTTTCAACATATTTAATGATGTTAAGGTTCTATAGGGGTATTCATTGAATATCAAGAACATCGTTTTAATGACCGATTTAAAGCTAAAGGGTTCAAAATCATACAACTTCCACATTTTGATGAATAATCTAATTCCTATATCATATGTTTCATTTTTTCCAAGAATTTTTTTTATACATTAACAAATCTACGTTTCTTCTTCAAAGCTATATGTAGTAAATCTATAGACCCGACAAAATTGGTGAGTATGGAAAGAGAAATTTTCATCATATTATGTGAATTGGAAATGTTCTTCCTGCCAAAATTCTTTGATATGATGGTTCATTTGATGGTCAAATTGGGGAGAGAGATTTGAGTATGTGGTTCTGTACATTATTGATAGATGTACCCCATTGAAAGATATATCAATATTTTGAAAGGGTATGTCAAAAATCAATGTCGACTAGAGGGTTATATTGAAGAGCGATATATTGTTGAGGATGCCATTGACTTCTATACTGAATACCTATCCAGTGTGGAAATAATTGGTCTACCGAAATCTCATCACACTGGACAACTTGCGAGTAAAAGAATTTTTAGAAGATAGGTTGTCACAATCAATATTACAAATCGGGAGTATTCCCACCTTTATGTTTTGCATAACTGTTTGGAGGTTGAACCATATGTCAAAACCCATGAATAAATTCTTAGGCATTTGAATCCATAAAGGGATAAAAATGGATATCAAACACACATAATAGACAATTTATAGGATGGTTTCAAGACTATATGTTTAAGGATTCAGATAAATATCTGGACTCAATTTTAGAATGACTTCGATGGCTAGCTGGAGGACCAAGTGTGTATTTATTATCTTATAATGGTTATACATTTTACAATAATGAACAAGATGAAGATAGTATCATGAAGAATAGTGGAGTTACACTTATGGACTAAGAGATTCATGTTTCCAGTGATAAGTACATAAATCTAATTTATGCATATATGTCATACTTTGGAATCATCAAAAAAATATGGGAGTTGGATTATAAGAAATTCCAAGTGCTGGTTTTTCAATGTAGGTGTGTTGATAACAAGAGTGCTATTAAAATAAAAGAGTTAGGATTCATGAAAGTTGATTTTAGTAAGGAACGGTATAAAGATGAACCATTTATAATGGAATCACAGGTAGTACAATTATTTTATGTTAAATATCCTACAAATCAAAAGCGGTCAATTGTTCTGTTATTAACCAAAACCACCGAAGGGTCATATGAAAATTCAATGGAGGATGACCCTTTCATTGGGACGTTTCAATCATTTCATAGCAGTTCCAATGTTAATGGAGTTTTTTATGTCATAGGAGGCCATAATGAAGGGATTTGGATAGATGATAGAGGGGTCAAATTCCTTCAACTTAAAAAAAGAGAGTTCAACAATCATGTCATATTTTTTGTAATATACACCATGTTACATTATGTTATTATCTATTTGATACTACTTTTATGTAATCTAAATTAAATGTTAAACCACTTCGTAAGATAATGAAATCTTCAAGTGATGATACTTTCAATCCCATGGCACAAATCGTCTCTCAACCCACTGCTACTCGCAGTCCAGAGGAACAACAAGTCTCTCAACCTGTTACTGCTCACACTGCAAATGACCAATAGGTTTCTCAACCTGTTGTTGTTGCTTCTCCCAGTGTAGAGGTACAACCACCCGTTACACATTCCAATGCCAGTGCTCCGGATGAACATATTGATGATTTTGAAACCGAGTAAATGGTAAGAAATGAATCATTGGCGGTGTCGAAAAAATAGGACCGTCATAGTTTGACGGTGTTAGAAAAAATACTTAAGGAAATATTAAAATCCATAAAATATGAGGATGGATAGACTAAGAGGGCCTAATATGTTAACCCCAACAAGGACATGTTCAGTAGTTACATTGGAATCGTCACTTGGAAACCCATACCGATTGATGTACAACAATGAAACCATGTTTCCACCAGGATTAAGATACTGATATGGGTAGATATTATGATATCATTTCTTTTATTTACTAAAAAAATAAAATAATGTAACATTGACATACTCTTCATCATATATTGTGGAGTTTATTTATAGTGGATGACTCGCATAGGGAAAATGTATTAAGGGTTGTTTGAAGGATTCAAAGAGCCTTTCGCACAATTTTAATGAGATGTTATCTTAAATATGATGAAGGGAAAATAAACCATCACCCACCTCTTATTTATGTACACCTAATAACCCAAGGAGCATGGGATGATTTTACAAGTCTTCGTGCATATTAGTCTTTTCAGGTACATTGTGTTTGGTAATATGTTGTTTGATGATATGTGTATTCATCACTTTGATTGACATCTTTTTATTTATGAAACAACAACTGAGTACTGAAAATAAAGAACAAGCAGAAAAACCAACGTACCCCTACTATAAAGAAAGAATGGGGTATGCTTCACATGAAAAAATGTTACGTATTTTAAATCAACCTTAATACTTTTATGTGACCTAAAAAAACACCATAACCATTTTCTCTATTTACATATAGATTAATAAATCCAAATACAAAGTCACATCCATCCCATTCCATGTTCTATGGAAGGAGGCATGTGTAAATAAATATGAGATACTAATAGATGAAAACACACAAAAAGTATGGGAATCTTGTGTAAGTATGACATAAAAAATAAGTGTTTTTATTTAAATTGATATTATGTAACAATGATGAATTATTTTCCTATATTTTATCTGAAATAGTCATAGGAATCATCAACATCTAAATTGGATGTAGACATACTTTTGGTGGTCTTGAAGCAGCTAGAAAAGTATAGCTGCGTCAGAGGTGCGGTTTTTGGGATGACACCCCGAACATTTTTTAACAAAAAAAGAGGAGGATCAAAGTGAAGAAATAAAAATGATGAGAGAAATAATAGATATCCTTGAAGAACATATTCAATTACAAATAGAGTTCATGGAAAATTTGATGGAGGGGTGCAAAGAGAAGAAAAAAATCAAGAACAACCAGTGTGTAGAGATCCTACCCACAACCAATAGCTTTGAGATGAGCCATTCCCCTAAAAAAACCTGTATTAGCTGAGGTAATAAATGTTCTCATAATTGTTTCTATGAATTTTGAATCTGATAGAAACTAATACCTTTCTGGTATTGATATTTTATAGGGGCAAATGATTGTGATTTATATCCATAAACACCCCAATTTCCTTGTAGTGAGGGGTACAGTGTTCAAAATCCAGAACACCATGTTACACAGCAGACCACTTCTAACAGGTCATGTTAAAGTATTGATTAATGTATCCCATGATCTGATCACTAAGCTATCTTTTCCAATTAATGATGAAGATATTCATAAGGTCAAAGAAGATTGTGTAACATTTGTCTCATGGACATAAAAACTTGTTAAAAACCATGTCGACAAGGAGGTATTGATTCCCTATTTATTTTTCAAGATAAATATTTAACATTTAATGAAAAAAGGTGCGAACCAATGAATTTTATTACAGACAGACACAAGAAAGGGATTGAAAATAAATAACGACTCAAAACCATACCAAGGATCAACCAACTGATCAAAATGATCTACCAAAATCACCTTAAACACCCTTCTTCTATATCCACATTTATTATCATTGTAGGTACATGTGAATTAGAAATTGAAAGAAGGTGGTGCTAACACAATTATTTTTTATGAAAATATGTACCAAGGGGAATATCCATATTTCATTAGTGTTGATAATGTAAGTAAAATCCTAGAGTATGTTTGGCTAGGTGGAACAGTTGTAAATGAATACATGAGGTAGGTTTTCATGATTTTATTTTCAAAAAGCTGATATATTATGATAATTAATACTAAATACATTTCATATTTTTTTTCAAGTGTATATATGAAAAAAATTGAAGTAATTTCACATGAATAAAAATTTGGACACGTTGGTCCTCACATCACATCTATAAAACCAAAAAAATCTAAGAAAGATGATGAAATAGTGTCATACCTACTCAAATCATTTAACAGAAAAAATACGGATAATAGACTCTTCTTAATACTAATAATGTAGGGGTAAAACTCTATAATTTAATCATATAAAATATATTTTAATTTATTTTATTAATTATTTATTTTGTGTTATTAGGCATCATTGGATGATCATTGCGGTCAATATGGATACTGCAAAGATCTATTTCATGCATTCACTGCATGGATAGCCAACAAACCAACCACACATGATGGTGTTTTTCAAATTGTAATACACTATATCCAACATTTTAGAACTAAACATCTAGAAATATAATTTATATTCTCTTTTAATGAGGATTATTTTATGACAGGGTGGTGCATGAATATCACCTAAATAATTGAATGAGGATAAGGGGAAAGGACAAGAAACACCACAAGTACTACAGATAGTTACAAATAAGGGTATATATAATAAGATTTCCCTATCCAAATACATATAAAAAATTAATTATTTTTTCTCAATGTTTATGAAATTTCTGAAATAAAAAAAATGATAGAGATTGTGGTTATTATGTTTGTAAATTTATGAAATAGATCATATTCCATGAACAAAACAACATCCCTAAAGAGGTATTTTTGAAAATAATTACTATTTCATTTAAAATATTTATTAATCCCTTGTGTATATATATTTTTTCTGTATTACCATGAATTTGGAAAAGACTCCTATTTACAAGATAATATAGATTTGTTTAGAAATGAATGAGCAGCACACCTGATGGAAGAATATACACAAATAGAATGAATATGTGACCATTATGGCTTGAGGTGCCTATTTTGATTTAAAATTGACAGTATTTTTAGTAAAAAAAATTAATGACACACTAAAAACTAAGAAAATACATTAGGATTGATTTTATACTTTAGTAAAATGATCTATATGTCATTTTTGACATGGATTAAACAATTGTACCTAAATTTGATGCACATTGTGAACGTTATGACTTTAAGTGTGTATTTTTTTAATAAAATTAACTATAAATTTAGAAAAAAACAAAAGTGACAGACTGAAAACTAAGAAAATGAATTCAGATTATTTTGATACTTTAGGAAATTATCCATTAGTTATTTTTTATGTTTAGGAATCAACCACACCTTAATCCAATGAACAATGTGACCGATATGACTAAAAGTGTCTACTATTAGTTTAAAATTGAATTTTTAGTTCAAAACGTGTCACTCGTTTAAAACTATGAAAATTCACTCTAATTGTCTTCATAATTTAGGAAATTTATTCATAAGTTATTTGTGATATTTATGAAGTAGTATCATGTAAAACTGACACATGATACGACCGATATGACTCAAAATGCAAGTTTCTAGATTAAAATGATTTTTTAGTAAAAAAACACAATCTACATACTAAAAACTGAGAAAACACATTAATATTGTTTTTATACTTTTTTAATATGATCTATACATAATTTTTCATGTGTAGGAGTCAACATCACCTCAATACGCTAGACGGTGCGACGGGTATGACTCAAAGTGTCTCTTTTTATTTAAAATTGTCATTAATTTTAGTAAAAAAACACATATGGTATACTGAAAACTGAGCAAACACATTTGGATTGTTTTTATAATTTAGGAAAACGATACATGATACATTTTTAATATGTAGGAATCAACCCAACCTCAATAAAATACATGATGTGACTGGTATAAATCTGAATGTGTTTTTTATTTAAAATTAACATTAATTTAAGTAAAAAGAACATTTGATATACTGAAAAGAAATAAAACACATTAAAATTCTTTTTATACTTTAGTAAAATGATCCATGAGTCATTTTTGATGTTGAGAAATAAATATCACCTCAATCCGACGCCTGATGTGACAGGTATGACTAAAAATGTTTGTTATCAGTTTAAAATTTACATTTTATCTTAAAATGTGTCACTCACTAAAAACCAAGTAGGCGCTTTCCGATTGTCTTTATAATTTATAACATTGATTCATAAGTCTGTTATGATGTTTATTAAGTGGTATTACATCAAATTGATGCACTATGCGATTGTTATGACTCAAAAAGCGCATTTCTGGTTTGAAATGGTATTTTAGTAAAAAACCAAACTGACATACTAAAAACTAAGAAAATGAATTTGGATTATTTTTATAAATTAGAACAAGGATCCATGAGTCATTTTTTATTTTTAGGAATCAACCACACCTCAATCTGATGAAAAATATGACCGGTATGAATCAAAATGTGTTTTTATTTCAAATTAACTTTAATTTATGTAAAAAACAAGTGACAAACTAAAAATTGAGAAAACAAATTTAGATTGTTTTGATAATTTAAGATAATGATCCATGAGTTATTTTTGATGTGTAGGAATCAACTTCACCTCAATCTGACACATGATGTGACTATTTTGAATAAAAGTGTCATTTATTAGTTTAAAATTGACATTTTATCTCAAAACGTTTCACTCACTAAAAAACAAGAAAATTCCCCCAATTGTATTTATAATTTAGAATAGTGATTTGTAAGTCCTTTTTGATGTGTATGAAGCAGGCTCACCTCAAACAAACACACAATGTGACCGATATAACTCAAAATGGGTGTTTCTAGTTTGAAATGATATTTTAGTAAAAAAACACGATTGTCATACTGAAAGCCAATAAAACCCATTAGAATTGTTTTGTTACTTAAGAAAAACGATCCATGAGTCATTTGGGATATGTAGGAATCAACCAAACCTCAATAAAATTAATTATGTGACCGGTATAAATCCAAATATGTCATTTAAATATGATTTTAATTTTAGTAAAAGAATAAGGGACATGCTCAAAACCAAGTAAACCCATTCAGATTGATTTGATATTTTAGGAAAATGATTCATAACTCATTTATGATCTATAGAAATCAACTCCACCTCAATAATATTCACTGTGTGACCAAAATAACAATGAATGTGTATTTTTTATTAAAAACTGACATTTTATTAATGCATCCTTTCATATTAATGTTTAATTTATTTCATTATAGTATGAATAACATAATATTTATTTTCTTATATAGGTGCAACCTTTTTATTGAGTTGGGATGATTTTTCAATATCTAATACCATGGGCAGAAACTTTTGAGAGGGGATCGAAAATGTTAAAGGATGAAAGATTAATGTTTTTAATAGTTTTTTGGATAATTGTAAATGTTATTATATAAAAAATTGTTTGAAATGTATATAGAATTGTTTTACAAACCCTTGTGTGCACTGCTTTGTTCTTGTGTTTACTGATTTGTTATTGTGTGTGTTGTGCAGGTGGTTTGTGTGTTCATTGTGTAGGTGGAAGCTAGGCCATTATAAATACTATTTCGAGTGCTTATAAAGTCCCCCTTCATCAGTTCTATTTAGAGCACGGATAAAGACCCCTTTATTAGCAATAATTAAAGCACTGATAAAGTGGTCCTTTATCAGCACTAAAAATATAATTGATAAAAAGTGTCCTTTATCCGCACTAAAATAATTTTTATAGGGGGGATTTATCTTTTCTTTTTTTAGTGTGGATAAAGGGCACCCTTTATCAGCACTTTTCTGGAACTGTTAAAGGGGAACCCCCATTATCTTCGCTGAGATTAACAGTACTTTTCTAGTGCTGTTAAAAGAGTTTTCTAGAACTTTCAAAAGCGCTATCTATAGTAGTGACCCTATATTGCTTATTATTTGAGAATTAAAAGAATATACCAATCCAGTACATGTGAGAGTCAATGTTTTTTGTGAATAACAATTTTAGTACATTAAAATAAATAAGCAATGATCATTGTATTTAGAGGTGAGAATGATCTCAATGTAATGAGTTACACTGATCCTAATCTCCAATATGAAAAATATTACATGAGATATCAATATGGTTTTTATTTTTGTCTAAATGGGTGATCTATTAGTTATAATATTTCTAGAAAATCAACCACAGAAGACTCAATAACAGAGGCAAAGTGCATCACTGCATCAGATTTTATGTAGGAATTTATTTGGATTTGAATGTTCAATTCTATAATTTGGGTGGCTCCTAACATTGAGGGATAATTATATATTTATAGTGATAAAAATGGAGTTATTACTAAGTTTGAGGAACTTTTGCCCCACCAAAAGACCAAACACATCCTTATTAAGTACCAACTCATTCAATATGACATGGAGTAGTAAAATGTAAATATCTATTGAATGTCTATAGATAGAAATATAGCATATCCTTTGATAATAACATTTTTCAGCAAAAAAATTAGGGTTATATTGTATTTTTTTATTATATGAATGAGATATTAGATATAATGGTTGTAAATGTATCGGTATTTTATAATAAATCTAGTCCCCATTTATAATTGATTTATGTTTTTGTAATATATATTATATGAAAAGTAGAATGATAATATCCCCTCAAAGTACAACTTTGAGTTATCCCTAATAAATTATCATCATAGAGTATTATGGGCTGTGATGATATGTTAAGATAAACATAAGTGGAATCCTTTTCTTGATAAAAATAATTTTATATGAGTTGAAAAGAATAGAATCATCAGATAATATGTCAAGAATTATTATTTGTTCTGACCCATAAAATTATATCACATGGAATGTTATAAATACATTGATATAAATATGGTTTTATTCTTATTATGAATCCCCATTACCTGAGGTTAGTGATCCACCTAACATGAGAATCTATATACATTGATATCATTCATACACAAGCATTAATTGCAAGCTAATCATGGGGTGGATGGGAATGTTTCTAATCATTCCATCTATTAGATCTCAACCAATATGGGATTTCTCATCTCATTTTATGAGTTAAAATAATTTTGGTATATTGATTTAATTAGGTCAAGGAAATTAATTACCATTCATAGTTGGGGGACATGTGATGTACTCAGCTACATAGATGAAAAAAATGTGATATATTCATCCAATTTAGTTAATCTATTTCAGAGAATCATGAATGTATAAGATGGACTATAATAGATTTACATATTACATGTTTACTAATAACTAAATGTCATGGAAAAATATATTACATATGTATACAAATGATGTACATAATACATGTTTTTTTGGACATGTTCATATGGAGATATGAGTATATTTGATTAGGATCACACTAAACCCCTTTATAGTTTGAATAGTATTGATGTTTTTCTATAAGATTTTCTTTGCTTATATTTATGAAATCAAGATTATATATATATATTTAATGGTATAAATGCCCTTAGGGTCTTACAAATAGGCCCTATGATAATGATCAAATTTTGGTCAATGTGTTTGTTCCAAAATGAATAGAGTTTGATAAACCATATCCAAAATATTTTTGATGGATTTATAAAGAGTTGTGCTATTTTACGTAAAGTTATTATGGTACTTTAGAATTTGTGGGAGATTTTCAGATATCCACTAAATCATAAATATCATATTATAAAATATACCTTAATTTGTAGCTTGTGATATGGAATGCATACACCTTTATGTTATAATATGATATGTATCTATCAAAGTGTGTGATTGGATAAGGATATGGAATATTGAGTGAATGTACTCATCCATGAATTCGACATGGTTTTCATTATTTATGAAAAAATGGGTTGATTTATAATGACCGGAACATAACATACATATATATTACAATATTTCTATGAATAACAGATATATCTCTCAAATAAATATGCTTGAGGTCCATAATGTTTTTGTCTACTTGATGACTAAATACATCAATATATTATTTATGTTTAATATTCATCATCTCAAACATATTTCTTTATATATGGAACCTTTTTGACTCATCATACATAAAAACTTCATTCAAAACCTAGGGAGTGAAACCATAAGAAAGGTTGATCTCAAATTCTCAGCAAGTGAACACATGGGAGATATCAATCATATGAGAGAATAAGATGATCATAAAGGCATGATAACATAATCAAGTACATGTTATCAATGTTAAAGATTCATACCCAGAAAATCATAGATTATAAACTCGAAAATCAATTCATGTCTATAATAATAATCAATAAGGTTGGAAATTATCATTCCAGAGTCATGTGGTATTATAAGTAAATGAAATCATAATTTTATGAACATAGATAACTGAAATCACTCCCATTAATACTCTTGTGAGAATATCTTGAAAGTGATTATACTCATGCAACAGAATGTGAACATAGACTTTCATAATCATGTCCACACATAATATTTTGAGCATATCTAGAAGTAATCATTCTTAGAAATCAAAATGTGAGAAAATATATTTTCAATCATTTAGATAGATATCATTATCATCTCATGAGATATCAATATAAAATTACCTAATGCATTAGAGGGATATATAATTCAAGGCCTAGTTGTCATATAATCATAAGATATTTATATATATTCCAAAAGATAATAAAAAACATATATTATTTCATAACATCCTAACCCATAAAAAAAAAGGGTTTCATCAAGATCTCATTATTATAATAAATTCGAATCCACGGAGAGAATAATTATCATGATGGCAATGAGTGATCATGATAACAGGAAATTTTGTTCATGTCATAATCGTTAAAAACAATGATTTTTTTTCAAACACTTAGTAAAACAAACATTTTTCATAAAATGGTAAAGTCTCATTTTAAAAGTTTTTATAAAAACTTAAACATTTTTAAACATAAAAATATATATTTTTTATAATATAAACATTCTGAAAAATATTTTAGTGAACACGGATTTGGAAGAAAATGTTTACCAACCAAAGAGAAAATAAAGTCAAATTTTCATAAAAAAACGTTTTTACCAATCAGTAAAGGTGAAAAAGAGAGAAAAATGGTTACATCACATAAAAATTACACCAATAAAAAATTTATTATAAAATTAGATTGGTTTTAAAAGATATTATCCATATAATTTCACTCAATGGAAATTTATCATAGGCAATCCCAAAAAATAAAAGTTATTGTATCATAACTATCACACTTCAAGTCTCATCTTTATTAGAATGAATTAAAAATTACTACATAATAAATATATATTTATAATAAATTTATTAAATAACTATATTAATGTATAATTTACTATGTAAAATTCCTTTATAACCTCAAATTATACTTTTATTATCAATTCTTCATTAAAATGGAATTTTGGGTAAAAACTAATTCATTTTCCATGATTGTTTCCATTTTATGGTTATGTTACTTACATGATGGAAATGGTTTCAAAATATATAGATTATTAATAATTAATAATTTATTATATTTATTAATTATTATAACTTTTATATTTATTTATGTAAAATGATGATGAAAAATTAATTGTGTCACTTCTTGGAGATGGTGGTGCGTACATATGCACGTGTGATGTTTTCACTTTTAAATGGATGGAATAAAAGAAACATAAATCATAATTAAAATTTATAGAATATTTTTTGTATAAAAAAAATCATATATATTTATTAATATATCCTTAATAATATCTATTTAAATAAAAAATTAAAAATGAATCACATCACTTTGGGGAGGTGGAAGTCCACATGTTCACGTGAGTGACATTATCATTTTAAAATATATATAAAGGTAAGAATGTAGATAAGAGATTATAATTATAGAAAAATAATTATTTTATAATTATAATATAAAATTATTAAATCAATCATAACAACTAACCATGAATTATGGTGATGTAAAATGAATTATATTGTCTATGTGGAGGCAATAGTCCACACGTATGCATGAGTGATACATTCATTTCACATTTGATAGAAAAAATAGTTAATAATGGAAATTACATACTCCTAAATACATTTAATTATACTTAGTATTATTATGTTACAATTTTATCATCAATACAAAATATTTAGAGGTGGAATAAGAAGAAATAAATTTAAATGGGTTGGGTTGGATGATTACCTCTATTTTAGTAGACATACTTTAGATTATTTCTTAAGGACCCATGGAATAGTATTTCAAGAAGACTAGAACCTATAAATAATTGAATTAGAAGTTTAGAAAAGAATTAGTAATGTTTTAGTTGATCTAGGTTCATCAAATTTGTGTAAATAAGATAGTGGTGGTTTCCTTTTATAAATTAGTGAGAGGATACATGTGGAATTTTTTAAAAGATTAAAATATAATAATTTCATACTCAATCCAAATGCTTCAAAATGACTCATATTATAAGGGATAATAATATAGTGTATAAATATAGACATAAAATTTAATTTAGATAGTTTTAAATGTAAATCCCACCCATATCTATTACTCTAATTCGATAAACTCATTCTAAGTTAACTTCAGCGACAAAATTTTATCGTTTTTACTGCTCATTATGTTGAAATTTTAATGTCAAATTATTAAATTATATTAATTATGATTAAAAATATTTAATAAATTTTATATATGAATAAATTTATATAATTTATAGAAATTCATTTTAAAATAAGCATTGAAAACACAATGAAAACTATTTTGAGTAAAAATCCTTTTTTATTCATAAAATTGAGATGACCTTAATTAATTTCCACGTAAAAACTATCATATGAATTTTAAAATGTTTTATTAAATATATAATCTATACACTTCATTAAAATCAGTCATAAATAGTGATTAATTTAATTTATTATGGAAAAATACACTGTGTGCATAGAAATAGTTTTTAGAAAAATGTGTGTTTAAGAAAAAATAAACATATAAAAAATAAAGTATAATGGTAATACATATTTAATTAATTAGATTATTTATAATTAAATTAGTCTAATTATACCTTAAAATAAAATTTATGAAATTAAGGGACATCTTCTGGAAAATAAACGATAGTTTTACAAAAATTGGTAATTTTTCACTATTCACTAAAAATTTAATCTTCTTGAAAAAATCAAAAAAAATATCCTTAAGATAACTTTGTTATGATGATTTAAAAAATGATATCGTTTTAAAAAATATACCCTCCAAAATATTCTAAAAATAATTATAATATATTCACAAAAGGTTCTATAAAAACCAATTTTTAATAAATATATTTTTGAAGCATAAAATGCGTTTACTGAAAATTCAGTATTTATTTGTTATGAATTAAAAAATTCATTTTCATTATGTGAAACCTTTATAAATATTTTCCATTTTGTTTTTATTAATATTCATGACACAATCTATGTTATAATGGTATATTATATCATTCTTCATTTGGACTCAGGGTTGCTTATACAGTAAGATCTCAATGAAATTAAATTTAATTAAAGAGAAATATCTTATAAAAACCTAGGGTGTTAAATTATAACCAAATTAAAATTATTTTACCTTGAAATTGTACCACTAAAATATAAAAAAATGTGTATATCTCTTCTTCATCACATCCTCAGTTTTCCATGTAGCTTCCATGAATTTCTGATTCCTTTAATGAACTTTAACCAGGTGAGTAGTCTTGTTCTGTAGAAAGTTATCTCTATGATACAATATTTCTACCAGGTTTTGTTCATAAGGAATATCATACCCTATTGTTAAAACCTTTAAGTTCAATAAATGTTAATGATTAGATATATACATACTTTGGAGAGATACATAGAGAACATCATAAGATTGAGAGAGGTTCGAAGGAAGTGATATGAAATAAGAAAATGCCCCAATCCAATCATTAATATCAAAAGGGATGATAAATCTAGGTCCCAAAATTAAATTATTATTGAATTAAATAAAATTTTTCTAAGGATATATTCATAAGAATACCTTATCAGCAACATTGAAATCTAGACCTCACCAATGATTATCTCATAACTTTTCTATCGACATTGAGCTATCCTGATATGTTCTTGAATTTATATAACCTTATCTACCATTTAATTAGAAAAATTATGTCCCAACAGATTTAATTATATAAATTCAACAAAATATGTTGTAGTTATTCACTTACTAACAAAAAGGTTTTAATACGAATCCATATAAGTTCTCAAGTGAACACTATTGATGTTGGAAAATTCCACTAAAGGAAGGTGTTGATACCAACCACCTTTAAAAACAGTATAGAATGTTCTCACAATGTATTATAGAGTTTTAATGGTGCTATTAGACATAACATATATATGAGGGAGTTATAAAGTACTGAAAATAAACTCTTTATCCCGATCCTACTGAAGACTTCTCAAGATATCGAGGTAAGACTGAAATCTAGATTAGATACAATAAAATGTGATTCGTCATGAAATATTAAAAATTAATTAATATATATCCTTGAATATTGATAAATATATAATATTCATATAATAATAATGATGTTTTCTTAATTTCAAACATGATTTATTACAAACCAAATTATATTACGACCAATAGACAGTTTGGGGAGTTTGATGATGAAATCCATTATGATGTTTTTACCAATTCATTTTCTTATTTATAATAGTTGTAACATCATCCTAGAAATATATATCTCATCATTAATCTAATATCATACCAATAAGTTAGATAAATACTCTATAAAATTACTTTTTATCTTATCACACCAGAAATACTCTTTTAGTTCTCTATAAGTCTTCATAATTTCAAGATAAATAGAGAATGATGAACTATGATCTTCATCCAAAAAATATTTCTTCAGATTTTTTATGGGATGCATAATATATTACTAAAAATTATAATTCAATAATAATCATGGTTGAACTCAATAACATTTTTCACCTTATTCTGTAATTCTACTACCACCTTATACAGCTCTTTAACCATCACATGGATGGAAGGTTTAATATTCATGTAAGAACAACATTATTTTCCCATTCCTCATTATTAAAATAAATATATTATAAAAATACATAACTATTGTATTAAATTAAATACTCATCATGGAGAAAATTTCAAAGTATTTTTGAATTAGAGTAACAACCACATTGTTCGTCTTTCTAAGGTGGTAGTGTATTGAGAAGTTATAATATTTGATCAACTCCAACCATCTTCCATGGGACATATTGAACTCTTTCTATGTGAATATATACTTCAAAATTCTATGATAATTATATATAAAACATATTTAACCATATAAATAATTCCTCAATATTATTAATTAAATAATTGATATAGAAAATTCTAAATCATGATTTGGAAAATTTTACTCATGAGTTATTAAATGGTGTGATTCATAAGCTACCACCATGTAATTTTGAATGAGGATGTATCCAAATTTTTTATTTGATGAATTACAATAGATCATAAAACCTTATCTATTAAAAGGTGTTGTGAGCATATGTGAATTGATCAACCTTCTCTAATGTTCCTTGAAATTTTAGTCACAATCATATATTTAAAGGAACATTGTTACTTTCCTTAAAAACATGATTTTTGGATTATATATTCATGAAAAATAACCTTAAAAGAGTTAATAATATCAATTTAATCCAAGAAAAATAAATATTTCAGTTACCATGGTTGGTCTGGGTCATTGTTCAATAACTTCTACCTTTGAAGTATCTTCCAATATACCCTCGATTGAGATTATGTAACATAAGAATGAAACTTTTTGTAACTATTATTCACATTTAAATAATTTGGAATAAAAATTATCTTTCACCAAGTTATTCAATACAATATTCAAATGATATTCACGATCTTCCTTACTCTTGGAATATATATTAATATCATCTTTAGAGACCACCAAAAACTGATGAAGATAGTCTTTAAAGATTCCATACATTAAAGAAATAAAGATAGTGGGGGAATTGGTTAGTTCAAATAGAATCATTGTAAATTCATAATGACCATACCTCATATAGAATACTATCTTATGTATATCCACCTTCTTTAATCCCAGTTGGTGATATCAAAAAAAAATTCAATATTGGAAAAGTATTGATATCTACACAGTTGATCAGAAAAATCATTATACTAGGAAGAGGGTACTTGTTCATGATATTAATATTTTTAATTTCTTGATAATAAATGTAGAGATACACAAATCAATATTTTTTATTCACAAAAACAACAGGTTCACCCCATGTTGAAGCACTAGGATCAATGAATATGTTACCCAGATTCTCCAAGGGTTTCTTATTCAATTTTTTTAACTCAATCATGGACATTTTATATAGAGTATTTGAAATATATGTAACATTAGTTATGAGTTATAATGAAAACTCCACTTCACGATTCATGGGAATAATAGTAAATTATTTAGGAAATACATTAGTATAATCCTGAAAAATAGGCATATTATCAATTTTGATTTTCTTCCCAACCATTTGAGATAAGAATCCCTTATGAAAAGGTTGTAAACCCCATAAAATTGAAGTAATTCACATTTTATGTTCATGTTCATCCTTTCATTAATAGACATTCATATGTTGATTTGGAATATCAAACATGACATCCATTCCTTAGAAATTGGTATGGGTGCTATATAAAGAGAGGTAATCAATGAAAAGAATCAAATAAAATTCAAATATAGGGACAATAACAAGATTTATAGGAAGAATATTACCACAAACCTCTATTAGATCAGATCTATAGACTCAAAATTTGATCATATTTCCATTATGGGTTTTTATTGGAAACTCAAAATTAAATTATTGAGATGGTGATGTGATACCCATAAAGAATTACTTAGATCTAAAATAGTTTGTAGATCTATAATCAAATAAAATATTTATAGTTTTAGAGTGGATGTTAAGTGTTCCATTCACCCCATCATTCACTTAGACCACTTCAGTTGTGATAGAAAATGATTTCCCATTATCCATTTTTAGGGGGTTATCAAGGCATAAAATCCTCATTAGCTCCTGGATTAGGGAATTGACTCACATAATTCTAAACCTACCTATATCTATAACATTTATATTCATTGGTTTAATACTTATTCTCCTTAGTTTCGTTTTCTGAATATTTTATCCCCTATTAACTGTCACTAGCTCGATGGATATACTTTCCACAATTGTATCATTTCCTTATTACTTTTTAAAAATTTATGGAGTGCTTTCCACCAAATTCTTGAAATGTAGGCAGTTATAGTTTCTTTATTCCATGGTATTAACCTTTCATGTTTTTTTAATGGTATATGTTTCTATTCTTATATCTAAAACCCAATGAATAATTGAAGTTCCCACACTCTACTTGTACCTTCAGAGAACATTGAATGATTTTTTTATAGTTACAAACTTTTCTTGTGGCTACTATATTTGGAATACATGGTTTCATTACACTAAATGATCTACCATTTTTTCTCACAGGGTCAATTATAAATCTATAATCATATATGTAATGTTTTTTATAGTTTTCTTCATAGTTTCCAATGGATTCATCATCCATTTGTTTTAGATCTAGAAAGTCAATTTCCATATTAGTACAAAGGTATCAAGGAAATTGATTATTGAGAAATAGCCTCTTAAACTATTCCCCTTACATAGTGTTGATTTATTTCTATTACCTCATTTTCTTGATAATATTTCACCATTGATGAACTTATCCATCCATATAATCAACTTATAAGAAAACTTTTTATTTTATGGGTACTAAAGGATATAAAATGTATTTTCCACAACATTGATCTATTTATCATCAACTAGTGTATCAGAATATCTATAAACAGAGGGTATACATTATCACATAAAATAGTAAAGGCATGTTTCTATCTCCTTATTTCATTTAGAATCTCAACATGATTAATGTAATTGTTCATATATTGAGATAATTTAGTGATCATAGTTATAAGATATATCATCCCAGCTCAAAATACATTTGGTTTAACTTTAAGAGAGGAATTTCAATGGTCATAGAAATTATTTTTCACATGATTCCTTCTAGTTTTATTGATTTTCAAAAACTATAAACATAATTTATGTATCAAACTAAAATAATCAAATTTAAAAAAATATACTCATAAAAATAATTCCTTATATGACTTAAATTGTGAAAAATTCTTATCATCCCATGAAATATTATGTATAATTTTTTCTTTAAAAAATGGTTTGGTTTCCCAAGTTTAGTAAATAGGATTCTCAAATCTTATAATGATTTAGTTATTCTTTCATTACATGCTTTCACATTAGGTTCACAATTTCTATTTACTTTAAAATAGGTATAGTCTATGATGATTGGTTATGGGGGTTCCATTATGGTTTCACAATCATTGAAATTGGTTTTACCATTTTCACCTCTCATAAAAACTCCCACCGTTTCCCACATACACAACAAGGTATACACCTTATTTCTAAAGGCAGGTGGTTATTTGGGGTTTCAAACCTAATGACACTTAGGAAATCACATTGGTTTAGATAATGGAAGGCCGAGATCATCAAAAACTATTGGGGGAGGGGGAACTATTTCCTATTCTAGGACTCTATTATATATCTATGATATGTTCATTAATCTCTTCCAAATATAGATATGGTATTGGTTACCCTAATAAAATGATTTGGTGTTGAATCCTTTCTATGTAAAGGGGGTTCTATTGATGATACCATCTATATATATCCAAGTTTCTCTATCATTTTGTTGTTATTTATTATAAATGGGAATATTGTTATATTTTTAATCCATATAACTAGGAACTATATAATTTACTTCCATCTAGGGATATGATTGGTGTTTTTTGGATGATATTGAACCTTCACGAGGTGTCATATGTATCCCGTTTATAATAGGAATCAAAACCCATGCACATTGTTTTAGTCTGAGTCATACATTATAAATTCGTTCACAAAGGTCATATATGAGGGCACTTATGCATCATGTATGAAGATATAGCCTTTAGAAGGTGTCCTATCCATCTTTCTTATAACAGGAATCAAATTCATCATAGTTTGACCTACCCTTAATCTGATGATCGGCATGGAAAAAATATTGACACCCAAAAGGGTTATTTCCACATAGTTTACCAATATGATATTGCCTTCACAACTTACACCAATTTGGATTCCCTTGTATAGGGGAAGTTGTATCATGATATTGAACATGAATTACATAATTATGTTTCCATGACTGGTGGAAATTTATAATTTTTGTTATAAGATCATTGAAAATCCCTAAGCCCATGTATGTCAGGATTAGTGAGAGAAGTAAGGTATATCAAGTGATCAGAGTATATGTAATTATATATAGTAATTATACACTAGGGAAGACCTTATGGGGTGTTTGACACAAATAAATATACTCAAGAAGGCATAATATATATCTTGATTATAATAGGAATAATAGTTATTATAGTTAAATTAATTTCTAAATTTGCTGATGGATGAGGAATAATGATAGACTCATTGGATAATTTGGGTTCTAAGAGAAAAGGTGTTTGTAATGTTGAAGGACTTACACCAGGGTTGATTCCCATTAGAGATCAGGCCTTATGATGGTGTCATAAACATCATCCTTATAACAAGAATCAGAGTTCTAGAAGTTCAAATAATCCCAAACCACTGATGGGTTAGGATATGTGATTACACTCAAAGGGATTATTATTATCCCATTGGTTTAGGAAAATTAGGTACTTATACCAGGATGGATTCCCATTAGAAGATATCCGACCCTTACCCTATGATGGATAAAGAGTAGGAACCATGAGGGTCCTGGTGATCATGTATGGATGGAATGAGGATCCTATAAAACCCATAGGATTGTATGAGTATCCATTCCTAACCCATTATGGAAACCTATCATATGAAATGTGAATTACCAACCAAAGAATCCTAGTTTAGTGTTCACATGGTTCAAGGTAACATTACAAAGTACTCCTACTATAAAATAATAACATGTTTTAGGGTATTCAATTGACTTGTCTAGATTGTCTTCCTGCCATGTCCTAATTGTCTTTGTGACATGTCCTAAGTATCTTCTGATATATCCCGATTTTCTTTTTGAAATACCCAGTGTCTTCCAAACATGTCCTGAATGTTTATCTAACTTGTATAAGGATGTACAAACATGTCGGGGTTTGTTTGAAGACATTTATAACGATGCTCATGTGATCCAAATGACTTGTTTGGGGATTATTCATTTGGTCTATGAAAACACACCCAAGGGTGTATCACAATCAAGGATCACATTTTGGAGGGATTCCACATGATATAGATAGAATGTATGGGTGTTTTTTCATTATATTGATGATTTTTTAGGGATTCCACACTACAAGGCTATAATATCAATGGTTCATTTCATGAAAGACACAAAAATTTCAGAGGGATTATTTATTATTCAACTAACTTATCCCAGGATTCGTTATGTGATCGACACAAACATGTCCAAGGGTATCATGTGATCAAGGATGATATGTATTAAGGACTTCACGTGACATGGTTGATCTATCTGGAGGACATCGTGTGACTTAGATAACATGATCCAGTGATGCAACATTATTTTTATGATATCTTCATGGGTTGTTGAATGATTAATGAATAGGTCACATGAATCGTAAGACCCATTTCAATTAAAATCAATGTGTCCATCTTTTTGTAAGGCTATAGTCATTTTAAACTTTTATCACATAAGTTCCTCAATATTCTTCAAGAATTATCCTTTTGATAACTTACATGACCTATTTTATATGTAGAAACTCATTTTCATAATATGGTCATTTCACAGGATGTACTTCCCATGATAAATAGTTTTATTACACAATAAGTATATATATGTCATGTAATCTCTTAGGTCATTCCCTAGGTTTACCTAGTGGGATACCATTGTGATTACACAGATTTATTCTCTGAGAATTCCCATTTTCCTTCTACACTCCATTGTGTTTGTTTTTTGTTTTGAGAGGGAGGAATTTATAGGACCCACCACCCATGATCTACACCAATTTTTATGGAGAATATATCTCTAATATGGGCTTGATTCAGTGGAGCATCATGCATTTTTCATGAACTCGTCCCGGGCCTTCCATGGAATCATATTTGTGTCATGTGATAAATAGTGACCATGATATTACTCCATAATGTCCATATTTATTGGAACCATAGATTATCAATGTGCTTTTCCATAATCAAATATACATGTAAAAGGGCCTTCGAAATATTATAATGATATGTTAGGGAGTCTTTGTGAGATCAAGATGCCTATTGAAGAGGCTTTCATGTGATCAAGGGAGACTTGTTCAGGGCCCTTCATGAGATAATGTTGGCTCATCATAGTGACTTCATATGAAAAATAGTATAACCTACCTTTATATAAGGTTAACACCTTTTTCAGATTTTATTTTATAATTCCTATGGTGACCTCCCATTGATTGTTTTTTAGGGATTCACATGAATTAATTGACATGTCTGAGACCCTTATCATGATGGAGGTGACATATTCGGTGGACTTCACATGATGAAGTTAGAATGTTAGATGATTTTTCTCATAATCAATGGAATGATCATGTGGACAACATAAACCATTTTCATGAAAAAATTTGTAACTTCCTTTAGTATGAAGCTTCCACATTTTCTATATTTTTATTTGAAAATTTCCAAGTCTTTTGAAATATTCCCATTGGTTTTCCATTAGGGTGTTTCATGATCAATTCCAAATCTTGTGAAGGAATTGAAGCATTATTATAGATGGTAACTACTCTTATATATTGATCTAAAGGGGTGTTATTTGATTTAATGGATGTGTCTAAGAAACTTTAAATGATAATGGTGACATACCCCAAGGTTTTCATCTGGCATGGCTAAAATGCCACTAGGGATCTCTCATGATCGCAAAAATGATCATGTGAGGTACATAATCCCTCCATATTAAAAACAATGTAACTTCCATTTTATTAATCTTTATCCATTTTTATCTTTTACTTTATAAATTCATTTAGGTTATTATTAGGCATATATCAGTTGACATGTTGCTTTATTGGAGAAACTCATCTGATGGAGGTTCCTATAACCAAGAAGAATTTTTATAAGGGATTCATGTGATAAAACGGTATATTTAGTGGGGATTAATATGATCAAAAGGATTCATTAAAGGGGATTCATGTGATCATTATCTGATCACTTGAAACCCATAATCCATCTCCATGACATTCCTAGGGTCATAATACCATGCGTCTTCATAGGGGTCATTTGATTCACATGATAAACCTTCCTCATCTCAATATAGAAATGATCTTCATTTATTTTTCATAGAAAATAACACCTATACTTTTGATGTTTCTTTAATCCTAAAACGTTTGAAGCTCATTTGGCAGGAATCAAAAACATGACCCCCCTTTAGAGGTGAGGTCCAAAGGGACAAGGAATTGATTTATGGAAATTAAATACCCACCTGAGTCCCTTAGGGTTCAATTGGTCTATATTCTAAGTTGATTTTGGACTTTTGGTTGACCTTTATATTCTATGGTGTGACTAATAAATAGAGGAATATGAGTCCATTAATTTTACCAGTGATCCAGACCTTCAAATATCTTGTGATTTTCATTCTCATGTTACATATTCATATGTCTACTTTGCATAGATCCATCATAAGAACCATTCATGATATCTAATCATGTGATATATTTCTATGATCGAGTTTTCTTGAAACTTTTTCAAACAATATATGAACCAATTCATGGTAAATTAGTTGAAACGTAATGAATGTTCTTAGATGCATATCTATCCCATAGGCTTCACATGAACTGCTATTTCTATTGGCTTGATTGTTATGTGGTTTTTTGACCATATCGTGGTCATACAATCACAAGTGTTATAATAGGTCATGAAATTATGAGATTTTTCATGGTTAATTCAATTCAAGAGACCTATAATAGGCCATGCGACTGTGAACCTTTATGTGGTTCACGCAACTCATGTGATGTTGTGCAAGATATGCACTACAATTTTTTTTAGAAATGTTCCTTTCCCATCATAAATATTATTGTCACCCTATACATATGGTTTTTAGTACATGAATGGTATCAAAAAGGAGTCCATAGATACAATGTCTCTTCAAAATTCAATTGTCCCAAGTGTGGATACTAGTCATTATTCTATCATCCAGTCATCCCAAATGTGTAACATCCCAGGTAAATAAAAAATAATACAATTTCATATTTATTAATATTTTTGAATTAAATATTAATTTTATTTTAAAGGGGATTCTATGTTTGATGGTGTACCTGATACGCAACAACGGGTTTCTTTAAATCCTAATGTTAAACACAATGCCAAGTCATACTAAATAATAATAATATAATATTATTTTAAATGGTAATTAACGCCTAGCCATTCTATTGGAAGGAATGAATAGAATAACTACAATATGATTATACATGTTTGTTAAATATTTTTACATTTATCCAATAAAAGTTATAGGCTTAAAATGTGAATGAATCAAATTTTAAGCATAAATACTCTAATATTCTTTAAAAGGTCAATTTACCGCCTTTTTATAGAGAACCCTATTTAAATATAGTTTTGGTCACTTTTATATATTCTATTTGAAAAATTAAAATTATTTTTTATAATTGGGACATCAAAATTTACTTTGGGTAAATTTTTGGTATTTGTTTCTAATAAAATTCATTTTTAATGAATAGTGAAAAATACTATATTTTAGTTCAAAACAGCCTTTTAATAAAATTTATTTATATGGATAGATTATTTTTTATAATTGGTTTTAAAGTGTAATTAGATTATATTTTTACCATTTAATCCAATTTTGGTCATTGGAAGTAATTTCACTTTGAAATTGGACATAAACAAGTGTCAATATTTTGATAGATATTATTTATTAAAAACATGCTTTCTATTTTGACAACAGAAATTAATTTTAAATTAATTAATCAAACTTCTATCTTTTGAATTGTTAAAATAGACATCATTTTTTAATTCTGAATATCAAATATATCTTAGGCTGATTTTTTGATATTTTTCTAAAAAACTTCAATTTTTGATGAATAGTGAAAACACTGAGTAGTAGTTAAAAAGATGAATTTTTCATTTAAATGAAATTTTAACTCTTCTATGAATTGAATTTCAAAACTCTGACATACATGGTTGTTATTATTAAGTAAAATTTGGTTCAATAAGATGAAAATGATTTTTTGTGAATAGTAACTTTTGACTTTTATTTACCACGGTTAATGGTAAATAGGGTAAATCAAGGTAAATACAATATTATAATAATATAAAATTATTTTAAAACTTGTCCTAACCTTATTGTATGAGTAATTTCCGACCAATACAATCCTTGGGTGAGACTTTTGTCCTTTTAAGTCCATTTGGGTAAGATAATGATATTAATAACTTCTTATTTAAAGTAAAAATAAAAATATCATAAACATGTATTGTTTTGCTAAAACAATTTTAATGAAGGGTTATATAATTTATATATTTGACTATAAATATTCATCAGAAATATAAAATTATTTCCTACATCATGGTATTTTATTAATAATTTTTAGACATCAAATAAATAAAATTATTTATGAAACAAGAAGGATGCAATGTTTACCTCATTAATGAATGATTTAAATAAATAAAATTATAAAGATTAAAACAATATCCAAAACCTATAAAATTCTTATTGGATGATTTTATTTTGAACACGAGTAATCTTATCTTCGACTTTAATAAGTTTTGGACCTTTAGAAACCTACAATCATTATTTAATAAAATAATATTTTCAAACTTTCCTATAGAGCCCCTCCTCCCCCTTATAAAAATTCCTCACTTATAACCCATTACTCACACCTCTCAAGCCCCTCATATCATAAAATATTTTCCCAAATAAGCTCTCAATATCCCTCTCTTCCACCTATAAGCCTTACCTTAGGCAGAAGGCACTTCAAGAAATCCTTTTGGTTCAAACCAAAGAGAGTTACCAAATTTAAATGTAACATCTTATTTTAAGTTCTTTTCCTTTATTTTACTTATCCAACCCCCTGAAATCTTTTTATTACTTTATTTTATAAAAAAACAGTATCCTCAATATACTAGGTTTTTTTATGAGAAGGATTATAATTAAACTTACACACACCTCCATCTAATGGGTAAAGAACATACTGTTTCTGTGGACGGTGAACTACTGCCTCACGAAACGATGATTGTTCAATATTCTCCTACCACCTCTTATGGTGTCCATTATGATGGAAAAGAATTTATATGTGATATAAATTATATTTATATTGTCTCTATTCTTCTATAGTTTTTCATTTATATCATTCCTTTATGGTTCCCATAATGAGTAAACACGATAATTTCATTAGAGGAAGTGCAGACTACCACCCCTCAAAGTGATATGACTCGTTCATGCCATTCATGGAACGTATACAGGATGGAGTTAATAAAATTATATTTGATATTATACTGTAATTATAATATAAATTTTTATCATTAATTTTTAATTTTATTAAAAATACTAAATAGAAATGAAAGTAGCGTTCATGCGTACGTACAACTTACTGTCTCCAAGAATGGTGCATTTCATTTCTTACCTATAAATGTTATGTACTATTATAAATACATATATATTGGATATATATGATATATATGATATCTAAATCATGAATATAATTCTTTAGATAATTAAATTTTGATCATATGGACAACTTGTAAATATTAGAAGTTCATTTTTGAATCAAGTACCAAATATTGAAAAAATGACCATTATTAACTTAAATGATTACATAATGTTGATAACATGGAAATAAGTTATATAAAAAGAATAATAAAATTTAAAAAGGTTCTTAATCATGTATAAATTAACTTTAGTTTATTATTCAGGAGATTAAAGAATGACTGGTTCAAGTCAGACACGAGGTACGAGAGTTCGTCTCAATCTCCTTTCATTGAGCCATATTTTGTTTTATACACAACTTTATTTTATATAGTGTATAAACACCTTTTAATTTTCATTTCATTCAAAAGGAATATTTTTCTATGAGTCATTTTACTAAATTATAAAAAAGAATGTTTCTTTTAATGTAAGTGGTGACAACGACCTTTTCCGCCGCCGAAAGTATTTTTTGATATATGGCTTCCTTGACAAGCCGTATTTTTTTAAAAGGAAAATAAATACCATATACTCTTTTAAGTATTTTGGTATTGAAAATGTTTTTGATAATGGATTTGTTATGTCAATATATTTAAATGAAATTTTGTGATTGAAATGTGGAAATATTATCTTTCCTTTATGTTTATTTTATGTGTCATGAATATGTTATGGTTCTTGGGCATTGTTTACATATATAAGTGGTTTCGTGATAAACCTAGGGCGGGTGAGCCCGAGATAGCTCTATAATGCATTGTGTAACGTGACATAGGTAAACGTGAATGTTTCTCCTAAGAGATTTAGGGGATATAACGTGATGGGTATTCCAAATATTACTCTCTATGTGGTTGTGAAAGCTAAAACGTAAGAATGTTATGGATACCACAACACTCTTGGAAATATGATCTATACCAACAGTTCTGGGAAAACCGTTGGTATAGAAAACTAATTTGGACCTATACCAATAGTTTGGCCAAAAACGTTGGTATAGGTCACTTATATGGACCTATACCAACGGTTTTTGACAAACTGTTGGTATAGTGGGGACCTATACCAACAGTTTGGACAAACCTATGGTATAGGGTCTCTATAATGGACCTATACCAATAGTTTGGCCAAAACCGTTGGTATAGGTCCATTATAGAAACCCTATACCAACGGTTTGGCAAAACCGTTGTTATAGGTCCCCCCTATACCAACTGTTTTTCCAAAACCATTGGTATAGGTCCCAAAATCAACGAACCTATACCAACGGTTCTCAAAACCATTGGTATAGGTCTATACCAATGGTTCTCAAAAAACCATTGGTATAGTTACATGTATTTTTAATGGAATATTCTTACAACATATATTAAATAAATAAAAATTTAAAATAATTATGATAATACATATATATATTTATGAAATTATGTTCAAAAAAGTAAGTTAGGTTAGTGGTTAGGTCATTCAATCACAAACGAGAGGTACTGGGATCAAAATCAACCAAATGATTATTTTTTGAATTACATATACCAACAGTTTGTAGAACCATTGGTATAGATTTTCATATTAAATATACCAACAGTTTTCAAAACTGTTGGTATAGGTCTATACCAATGGTTTTCCCAAAACCGTTGGTATATACCTATCCTCCCGGCTTACTTGGAAACAGTTCTCTAAACCGTTGGTATAGCCTATACCAATGGTTTGGAGGCCTATACCAACGGTTCCAAACCATTTGTATAGGGTATTTTTCTAGTAGTGCAAGTTACCTTTATTATTTGGGATTACTATGTGTTATTAATGAATCTTATGATTTCATGAGGTATATTAAAAAGATTTTGTTTTGATGAACTAATGTTTTATTTCTTTATTTTATAAACCTTACTGAGATTTTTATGCTCATCTTAAGTTTTGAAATGTTTTTCACAGGACTTAAAGATGAATAGGGTCAAGGATGAGATCATGGAAAAGACATACTGTCTAAAACATGGAACCAGACATTAATATTATTTTCAAGAGTTTTTATTTTATGAAAAAATGGAAACTGAGTAGAAGTGTTTACTTTATAATTTTTGAGTTGTAATGTAATAGTTATGGCCTAATTATCTAAAATTATATACCTTAAAAGATCCTCAATGTGAATTATCCATTTAATTCAAGATTATGTAATGTTTTAATGCGGGGTCCTTATAGTTGGTATCATAGGTTGGTTTAGATAACATTAGGAGTTAGGATATTGTTAAATTAATATCCATAAATTAATTTATGTTAATATTGAAATGATATAGAATTTACAGATTACCATGTTTCTTCACCTAAGATATTTCATTGTTTGGAATGGTTTTCTATAGAGGAAACAGGGCAGCTGTCATGGGATGACATCACGAGGAAGACAACCTTCCAAATCAGCAACTTGATATGGTCAAAATAAGAACTGAATAGTTTGTTGCAGTGATGGAATAGTTGACTCAGGCTATAAATGGTTTTGGTATCCATTCATGAGATCATCCAGATCAACCACAGATGAACATGTCAGTAGTGGAGCATTTCATGAGGCAACATCCCCCATCATTCAGAGGATCATCTAACCCTGTGATAGATGACGGGTGGATTAAATCACTATAGAATATTTTTGATGTCCTGGGGTGTTCAGAACATCAAAAGGTTAGTCTTTCTATTTACCATTTTGAAGGTGAAGCTGATCAGTGGTGGTCGATGGTGAAAAATATCAGGGATAGTGAGAAGATTGATGATCTTGATTGGGATGAATTCAAAGGTATGTTTCTTGAAGAAATATTTTCTTTAGGTGGTTCATCTTAGGATGGAAAAACAATTATTGGAATTGAGGTAGGAGGATGAATTAGTGGCTGCTTATGAAGAAAAATTCACTCAACTGGAAAGGTATGCTCCAAATTTCAAATGAGATCTTGATAGTAAAATCAACTATTTTTACTCAGTATTAAAGACAAAGTATCAAAGGGATTTAGAATCTCGTGAGTTCAAAAGTTATGAGAAACTAGTTTTATGTGTAGAGAAGGTAGAAATGGAGTTTTCCAATGATCAGGTGTTCTTTGACAAACAACAGAATAAGAGGTCAAGGTGGCAGACAAAAAGGAAGAACTCTTCAAAAAAGTATGATGGTAAGAAACTTAAGTTTATAGCTTGTGAAAATTGTGGTAAAAATCATGTTGGGGAATGTCCTTTGAATTCCAGTAAGTTCTAACGATGTGGTAAAATAGGACATAAGGATCGTAATTTCACTGAAAAAGATTAGGTTAATGGAAAGACCAAATCTGATTTATAGTCAGTAAAATGTTTTAAGTGTAATGAAATGGGTAATTATGCAAATGAGTGTCTAACGAAGAAATAAAATAAGGGAAAACATTCAGACTACAAGAAGAAAGAGGTTGTGATATCCTTTATAACTACTTCAACAGATGTTGGTCCATCAAATGAAGTAGTATCAGGTACACTATTTGTTTTTGTAGATTATGCTAATGTGTTGTTTGACTCAGGTTCTACATATTCGTTTATTTCTGAGAAGTTTTATAGTAAATTTGGAATTCCATCTCAAGATATGAATCCTGAACTTATGGTAAAAACATTGGGGGGGAAATGTTGATACAAAAAGAAATTATAATAACCTTCCTATCCTTGTGTGTGAAAAGCATCTACCTGCAAACCATATTGTTTTTCCTCTAGTAAAGTTTGATGTTATTTTGGGTATGTATTGGATTTCTGTTTATCATGGTAAGATTGACTGTAGATCTAAATAGGTTTCTTTTCAAAAATCTTTTCAGTTTGTTTGAAATAATGAAACATTACTTTTGATAACATATCAGTAAGTTGAGAAACTAGTAAAATATGGAAATAAATGTTACCTTGCACATATTGTTGAAAACAAAGGAACTTTCTAGATTAATGATGTGCCAGTGATAAATGAGTATCTTAATTTTTTACCTAGTATAATACCTGATTGGGAAGTTGAATTTACTATTGACTTAATTCCTGATTCTAAGCTAATTTCAAAACCCCGTTATCAAATGGCTCAAATTGAACTTTTAGAGTTAAAGAAGCAATTGTAGGAGTTATTAGATAAATGTATCATTTGACCTATCACATCACCATGGGGTGCTCCTGTCTTTTTTGTTGAAATGAAAGATAGTACAATGCAACTTTGCATTGATTATAGATAATTGAATAACATCACTATAAAGAAAAAGTGTCCTTTGCCTCATATTGATGATTTGTTTGATCAGCTCAAGGAAGCTCATTATTTTTCAAAGATTGACTTGAGGTTGGGGTACCATTAGTTGAAATTAAAGGAATTAGGCATTCTGAAGACCATGTTTCTTACTAGATATGGCCATTATGAATTTTTGGTTATGCCTTTTGGATTAATCAATGCACCTGCTGTATTCATGGATCTTATGATTAGAATTTTCCGTGAGTTCTTGGATAAGTTTTTGGTTGTATTTATTGATGATATTTTGGTTTATTCCAAAAGTAAAGAGGAACATGAAAGTTATTTATGGGTTGTCTTTAAAACCGTAAATTAAAAGAAACTATTTGTTAAATTTAGCAAGTGTGAGTTTTGGTTATAAAAATTCCATTCCTTGGTCACATTGTTAAAAAAATGGCATAACTATTGATAATTATAAAACAAAAGTTGTTGACGAATAGCCAAGAACCACAAATATAACTTAAATCTATAGCTTTCTTGGTTTGGCAGGTTATTATTATAGGTTTGTTAAAACGTTTTCATGGTTATCTATCCCACTGACTAAGTTAACTCGAAAAGGTGTGAAGTTCAGTTGGACAAAATAATGTGATGATTTTTTTCATGAATTTAAAAGAAGATTAGTGAATGATCATGTTTTGGAATTTCCTTCTAGAAATGGTGAGTTTGTTATCTACAATGATGCTTTGTTGAAAGGAATTGGATGTGTCTTTATGTAGAATGATCAGGTAATTGCTTATGCTTCACATCAATTGAAACCTCATGAGTTAAATTATCATACACATGATTTGGAATTATCTGCTGTTGTTTTTGATTTAAAAATTTGGAGGCATGATTTGTATGGAGTAAAATGTGAAATATATACTAATTAAAAAAGTTTAAAGTATATATTCACTCATAAATAATTAAACATGAGATATAGGAGATGGCTGGAATTAATCAAAGATTATGATTGCACGATCCATTACCATCTGGGAAAAGAAAATAAAGTGGATGATGCTTTGAGTTGAAAAAGTAATGCTTCATTAACCATGATATGTTTGGAATGAGATACTTTAGTTTTTGATTTAGTGAACTTTGGCATAGAAGTTGTTGGTGTGGGAAATTAATCTATTTTATTTCAGTTGTTAGTGAAATCATCTCTATCAGAAAGAATAAAAAAAGTGCAGAAGGAAGATAGTGAGTTGTAGAAAAAGGTAGAGTTGGTTCAGAAGGGTAAGTTTCCTGATTTTAACATTGATAAAGATTATGTTTTGAGGTTTGGGAAGAGATTATGTGTTCCTTGTGATTTAAAGTTTAAGAAAGAGTTATTATGTGAAGCTCATAGTTCTTTATTTTCAGTTCATCCTAGAAGTACTAAGATGTAAAAAGATCTTTGGGAGTATTACTAGTGGGATGGAATGAAAAGAGATATTTCTGACCTTACTGTGAAGTGTTTGACTTGTCAATAGGTTAAAGTAGAGTGGCAGTTACAAAAAGGGATGCTTTAGTCTTTACCGGTTCTAGAGTGGAAATGGGAAAATATATCCATTTACTTCATTGTGGGATTACCAAATACATATTGAGGTAATAATGTGATCTGGGTTATTGTTGATCGATTGACTAAATCTGCTCATTTCCTTCCTATTCGAGATACTTTGTATCTAGATCAACTTTATCAATTTTATGTTAATGAGATAGTCAAGTTTCATGGAGTTACCCTCTCCATTGTATCTAATCGTGATCATAGGTTTACTTCTAACTTTTGGAAATGCCTTCAGAACTCGTTGGATATTGAATTAAATTTTATTACAACTTTTCATCCTTAATCAGATGGGAAGTCAGAACAAAAAATTTAGACCTTGGAGGATATACTACATGCGCGTTCACTAGATTACTAGGGAATTTGGGACTAACATATTTCTTTGGTTGAATTTTCTTATAATAACAGTTTTCATTCCAGTATACAGATGACTCTATTTGAGGCATTATATGGGAAGTAGTGCCGAACTCCAGCTTTTTGGGACTAAGTTGGTGAAACAAAGCTGATGGGACCAGAATTGTTAGAAGAGATGGTAGAAAAGGTTCAGTTGATTCAGAATCACATGGAAATTTCTTAGAGTAGGAAAAAATGTTATATGGATAATCAAAGGAAGGAACTTTATTTTTAGGTAGGTGATCATGTCTTTCTCAAAGTTTCTCCATGGAAAAGTGTGATGCATTTTGGTAATAAGGTAAAGTTGAGTCTGAGGTTCATTGGACCTTATGAAATCTTGGAGAAAGTTGGATCAGTTTCCTATAGATTGGATTTACCTCAATGTTTATCCCAGGTACATAATGTTTTTCATGTTTCAATGTTGAGAAAGTATATGATGGATCCATCTAATGTTTTGATCCCATAGGTAGTTCAGTTGGAAGAGAATGTCTCTTATGAGGAACAATGAGTCCAAATTCTTGACCGAAGAGAGAAAGTGTTGAGAAATAAGGTAATTCATCAGGTAAAAGTTTTGTGGAAAAACCATATGTTTGAAGAGGTAATGTGGGAATATGAAAATTCTATGAGGGGTAAAACCCCCACTTATTTGATAAGTGAATAAAAATTGTGAGGACACAATTTCCAAAATGGGGAAGGATGTAACATCCCATGTAAATAAAGAATAATACATTTTCATATTTATTAATATTTTTGAATTAAATATGAATGTTATTTTAAAGGGTATGATATGATTTATGGCATACCCAATACACAACTACGGGTTTCTTTGAAGTCTAATGTTACACACAATGCAGAGTCATACTGAAAAATAATAATATATTATTATTTTAAATGATAGTTAACGCTTAGAAATTTTATTGGTGGTAATGAATAGAAATAACTATAATATAATTATACATGTTTTTTAAATGTTTTTACATTTATCCAATAAAAGATAGAGGATTAAATTGTGAATGAATCTAATTTTAAGAAAAAATACTCTAATATTCTTTAAATGGTCGATTTACCGCCTTTTTA
The DNA here is from genome assembly GCA_963277665.1 of Viscum album. Classification (NCBI taxonomy): domain Eukaryota; kingdom Viridiplantae; phylum Streptophyta; class Magnoliopsida; order Santalales; family Viscaceae; genus Viscum; species Viscum album. The sequence goes on along the minus strand of OY728166.1, from coordinate 1,029,946,030 downwards.
TGGAGAACCCTCTTTAAATCTAGTTTTGGTGACTTTTATATGTTTTATTTGACAAAATAAAATTCTTATTTAGAATTGGGACATCAAAATTTACTTTGGGTAAATTTTTGGTATTTTTTCTGATAAAATTCATTTTTTAATGAATAATGAAAAATACTGTATTTTAATTCAAGAATACCTTTTAATTTAAATGGATAGATAATCTTTTTAATTGGTTTTAAAGTTTAATTAGATTATATTTTTACCATTTAATCTAATGTTGGTCATTGGAAGTAATTTCACTTTGAAATTGGACATAAAAAAGTTTCAATCTTTTGATAGTTATTATTTCTTAAAAACACGCTTTCTGTTTTGACAACGAGAATTAATTTTAAATTAATTAATCCAACTTATATGTTTTGAATTTGTTAAAATAGACATAATTTTTGAATTTGTAATATCAAATATAGATAAGGTTTATTTTTTTTGTATTTTTCTGAAAAACATCAATTTTTGATGAATTGTGAAAACACTGAATAGTAGTTAAAAAACAGACTTTTTCATTTAAATGAAATTTTACTGCTTATTTGAATTGAATTAAAAAAATCCAACATACATGGTTGTTATTAGTAAGTAAAATGTGGTTCAATAAGATGAAAATATTTTTTGGTGCGTAGCAACTTTTGACTTTTATTTACCGCGGTTAAAGGTAAATAGGGTAAATCAAGGTAAAAACAATATTATAATAATATAAAATACCTTAATACTTGTCCTAACCTTATTGGATGAGTAATGTTCTACCATGAAAATCCTTGGGTGAGATTTTTGGCCTTTTAAATCCATTTGGGTAAGATAATGATATTAATAGAATTTTATTTAAAGTAAAAATAAAAATATCATAAACATGTATTGTTTTACTAAATGAATTTTAATATGGGGTTATATAATTTATATATTTGAATATAAATATTAATTATAAATAAAAAAATATTTCATAAATCAGGATATTTTATTTATAATTTTTAGACATCAAATAAATAAAATTATTTATGACACAATAAGCATGTAGTGTTTACCTCATTAACAAATGATTTAAATAAATAAGATTATAAAGAATAAAACAATATAAAAAACCTACCCAATTCTTATTGGATGATTTTATTTCAAACAAGAGTAATATTATCTTCTACTTTAATATGTTTTGGATCTTTAGAAACTGAAAATCATTATTTTATAAAATAATATTTTAAAACATTCCTAAAGAGCCCCTCCTCCCCCTTATAAAAAGTCATCACCTCTTACCCATTACTCACACACATCAAGCCCATTGTATAATGAACCATAATTTACATACATTTTTATTACTTAATAATTTAAGCATACTTATTAAAATATATAATAAAACCAAGGTAGGACCGTATAGGTATATTGTCTTTAGAAACTGGGAAACATAAACAACTGGTTCATAAAGCATATACATTGTCTCCCATTTATTTCATCATATCTAGAGTCCTTTTTTGGAATATCTTACTTAATACCATTCTTCCTGACATGGGGAAAAGAAAACATACAAAAGGGTGAGCTCAAATGCTTAGTAAGGGTAAACAAAGGAAATATCAATCATATTATATTCATAAAAACATAACATTTTGAAAATCTTAACCCGCAAAAGAGATCATAATATCATAACATGGGATAAATCATAGTAGTGAAATGTAATCCCAATAATCATAACATAAAACATGAAACTTTGTGGAATACACACATAATAATAGAAAATCATTTCTTATTAGTCAAGACTCATTTCCAAGACTATCTTAGTGGACAAAGTCCATTTCTGAATCGAGTTCACTTTTCATTTCAGTCCTGTATCACTGAACCGGATTAACTTGTCGTTCCATCCATGTCTATCTCATGAGATATAAATTTTTACCCAATACATTAGAGGGAGATATAGGTCCCAACCATCTCATAATTAAACCATTCTTATGTGTGCCACAAAATCATAAATCATACATCATAGCATAACCCATGTAATAAAAATGGGATTCTTAAACATCGTGACATCATAAAACAATTCATATAAGATAAAGGACTTCATAAAAATAATTCCATCACAACATAATCAAATAAATGTAATAATAGGTATAGAAATAGAACCCTATATTATCTTAGATGGAAAATAATTTTGATAAAACACTTGAACTCCATTCTTGAGGAAAATATCCTTTCTACTTCAAAAACATTTTTCCTTTCTTAACATGTAATAACATTTTAAACTAAAAGAAGTTGATTAAAAATAAACTTGAAAACTTGTAAACTAAGATTCATGGAAATAATGTTCTATGGAATCATAAAAATCCATTCATGTCGTATAAGTTAAAAAACATTCTTCTCGTACTTTGGCCGAAAAAGTCAAAAAGTATCTCGTATTGAAAATGACAAAAGATTCCTTTCATATCTTTTACTAAAAATTCACCAATAGGTAAAATTGTATTTAAACAACTGTAGTAGGATAGAAATAATATTACATATTTAGGAAACATGGATGTGGATGATAAATATGCCCCAGTAAATTTTGAAGTATAAAAAATCTCTGATAAAAATGAGATTGTGAGACTTTCCCTTACCTTTGGTCGGATATGCTCCGTACGTATCCAAACCTCCTGTATAATGATTTAAATAATTTCATTTACTTATTAAAAAATCATATTCATTGTTATGATATCATATATGGTCATATTCTTATCTTATTATTGGTAATATTTCTTTGTCACTTGTTATTCGGGTGTTCATTGCTTTATGTTCTTATGAATGTCCTATCGAATAAATTCTTATTCCTATTTTTAGGTTATAGATACCTTATTTACAGAATGGTATTATTGTAATAAATATCATATTTATTCATTCAATTAATTTATATAATCATTAATCAATGAAGATCATTTAGAATGAGTCGCATCACATCGTGGAGACGGTAGGCTGTACGTACGCACGAGCGATGATATCATTCCCGTAACTATTGAATGACATTGGAGTGGAAGATGGAATGTATCAGAATTAGTATCATGTTATAATAATCATATATAGTTATTCTTTACACCATTATACCCATCCAATTAAGGTGGTGGTGGAAAACAGATTACACCACAGTGTGGAGATGATATTCCGTACGTACGCACGCGCGGTGATTTCATTTTCCGTAGGATGGATAGAAGGTGAAATAGTGTTGTTTCATATTTATAATAAAATATCAGTATATGAGTGATACTGATTTTGTTACTTTATAATGAAACAACTAAATAAGAGTAAGTAGAATAAAGAAGAAACTTGAAAGAATCAGTAGAAGAGATTACCTCTTCCTCGACGTGCCTCCTTTAATATTCCTCTTAAGGGACTAGAGTTGGTCTTTTGAGAAGACCAGAACCTACATAATATTACTAGGGAAGTTTAGAAGAGTAATGGACAGGTTTTTGAAGAGATTTAAGGCTCAATGTTTTGTAAAGAGGAGAGGGAGGAGGTGCCCTTTTATAAGGGAGGAGAGGGGCACCTTTGGAAACCTCAAAAATATTAATTTATAATAAATTCAAACCCAGTATAAAAACTTCAAAAATGACTCAAATCCTATGATTATATTATATATGTTTGTAAGCTCATAAACCAATAAAATTTAGACATGTTGGGAATTTATTTTAAACATTATCAACTTTATTTATCCTTATTTAATCTATTTAATTTTATTTGTCGTAATAAGATTCTAAATTTTAAATTGTTATAAATAATTAAATATGTGTAGTGAATTGTCCATAATTGGATAATTTATGACATTGTCGACCATATAAATTTTAATTTATAAATTTTAATTATTTTTGTGATTTGTAAACAATTTTATATTATGTTATTTTTATAAAATAACAATAGTGTCAATTTTGACACCGTTCATTTATTTGAATTTACATAAAATCCTCACAAAAGATATGTTCGAAATAAAAGATTTAATAGATTCATAACATGTCATATGTATCTATAAAATTAGTAGAGAACATTAAATAGTTCATATAATATTTATTTTAATATTTTTAATACCATTTATTTGATATTTCAATCAATAAAATAATTTCAACATCACTATTGTGCCACCTTTAATGATAAATATTTAATCCCTAAAAATTATAAATAAATTCACATGATGTATATAAGTTTATTATATTTCTTTAAACTATTCATGTTTGAAGTTTCATGAAGTTTATCTGAAAATTAAAATTATTATACTTATAAGATTTAAGAGAGTGACATGTTGTCACTTTCTTTAGTTTTAATAATAATTAAATTATTTTCATGGTCAAAAGTCCATAAAATTAATCTATTCAGACCCTTAGGTGATATGGGTCGACTTTTATTCATCCAATAGAATTTTTGCAGGTGTTACGGTAATTTTATAATCATATTTTTACCCTTAATTACCCGATTTACCTTTATCTGCAATAAATAAAAATTACCGTAGTTACTATTCATAATATCAAAAAAATAAAAGTAACATATTAACATAATTTGGACCTATTTAATCCAATTATGGAATCCATTTTTCAAAATTCAAAACACAGAAGTTGCAGTAATTAATTTAAAATTAATCCGGTTGTTAAGAAAAGGAGTTTTAAAAGTTAAAACATTACAAAAGATTGAAATGTTTTTACCTATGAATTCAATGTAAAATTGATGGTAATTACATAAATTATATTAAATGGTAAAAATATATTCTATTTATACATTAAAACCATTCAATATTATAATTTAACCATATAAATTATTGTGATGAAAAAATTTGTTTTTAATTAAAATATAGCGTGTTTTTACTATTCATTAAAATATGAAAGTTATCAAAATAATATGAAAAATTTATCCAAAGTAAATTTTTATATCCTGATTCCAAATAAGAATTTTATTTTGTCAAATTGAACTTATAAACATGTCAAAAACTAGATTTAAAGTGGGCGCGCTTTTAAAAGGTAGCAAAACTGTATTTTTTGAAAAATACTTATTTTACCTGAAAAATTTATTTTGTTCTCATACCATGTTCTAGAGAATGTGTAAGATGAAAAATAATGTTATAAAAGTCAAAATTTAGTTAATAATATTCATAAAGTCTAGTCCATAATAATATAATAACAATATATCGTTGTTTAGTGAAACCCGGTATTGCGTACTACACACGCTGTTGAGGAAGGTCGCGATTGCGTGTAATGCAAGCCAAACTAGTGTTGTGTGTAGTGAAAGATTCCTTTGGTGATGAGTATAACATACGACAAAAAAATATATTTCTCATAAAATCTTAGGGTGTTACATTCTACCCCCCTTAAAAAGAATTTCACCCTCGACATTCGTCACTTCATAACAAACAGATGAGGATAACTCTCCCTCATCATATCCTCAAGTTCCCATGTAGTTTCTTCTAATTGGCGGTTCCTCCATAAAACTTTAACCAAGAGATTGGTCTTGTTTCGCAGAAATTTTTCGCTACGATCCAGAATCTCTATCGGCTGTTCTTCATAAGAAAGATCTTGCTCCAACGGTACAACTTCTAAGCTTAGTATATGTGAAGGATCAGGTATGTAATTTCACAGGAGAGATACATAGAATACATCATGAACTTGAGAGAGATTTGGTGGAAGCGCCAATTAGTAAACTACCTTCCCAACACGATCCAGTATCTCAAAATGAACAATATACCTAGGGATCAACTTTCCCTTCTTTCAAAATCTCATTACTCTCTTCCAAGGAGATATTCGTAAGAACACTTTATCACCCACTTCAAACTCTAGGTCTTTTCTTCGATTATCAGCATAACTTTTTTGTCGACTCTGAGCTTCTCTTATGTGTTGTTGAATAGATTGAACCTTTTCTACCATCTCTTCAACAAGATCAGGTCCTAATAGATTTCTTTCCCCAACTTCATCCCATCAATTTGGAGTTCGGAATTTCTTTCCATGGAGAGTTTCACAGGGAGCCATCTGAATACTCGAGTGAAAGCTATTATTATAAGAAAATTCCACCAAAGGTATATTTTGATCCCAACCACCTTTGAAATCCATAGAGTAAGCTCTCAACATGTCTTCTAGAGTTTGAATTTTCCTCTCAGACTGACCGTCTGTCTGAGGACGATAATCTGTGCTGAAACTCAACTCTGTATCTAGAGTATGCTGAAGACTTCGCCAAAACTTCAAGGTAAACCTTGGATCCCGATCAGATATAATGTAAAGTGGTACTCCATGCAATCTTACCACTTCCTTCACATATATCCTGGAAAGCTAATCAAGAGAGAAATCTTCTCTAATAGCAATGAAGTGTGACGACTTCGTAATACGATCAACTATAACCCAGATAGCATTATTGCCTTTGGATGTTTTAGGAAGTCCAGTGACAAATTCCATAGTGACGTTTTACCATTTCCATTTTGGTATGGGTAATGGTTGTAACATCCCCTTAGACTTCTGTCTCTCAGCTTTAACTTGCTGAAAAACCAAGCATCGAGAGACATATTCAACAACATCTCTTTTCATGCCATCCCACCAGAAGTACTCCTTCAGGTCCCTATACATCTTTGTGATTCTAGGGTGAATAGAGAATGAAAAACTATGAGCTTCATCCAATATTTACTTCTTTAATTCTGGGATGGGAGGAACACAAACTTGATTTCTGAAGCTTATTATTTCATCACAATCAATGTGAAATTCAAGAACATTTCTAACCTTCTTTTGTAACTCTACATCTTTTTTCTGCGCCTCTTTAATATTCATATGTATAGATGGTTGAACATTCATTTCAGAAATATAAAATTTTTCCCCTTCCATTATAATTCCAAGATCCATCCTTTCTAAATCCATAAATATTGGATCTTTTGTGATCCTCATCATAGATAAGATAGCATGGTCTTGTCAACTTAATGCATCTACCACCTTGTTTACTTTCCCAGGGTGATAATGAATTGAGCAGTCGTAATCCTTAATCAGCTCCAACCATCTTCTTTGGCGCATATTTATCTCCTTTTGTGTGAAAACATACTTTAAACTTTTATGATCAGTATAAATATCACACCTTTCACCATAAAGATAATGCCTCCAAATATTTAATGCAAAGATTACCACAGCTAACTCCAAATCATGAGTTGGGTAATTTTTCTCAGGGATTTTCAACTATCGTGAGGCATAAGCTATCACCATATCGTTTTTCATGAGAACACACCCCATTCCCTTCTTGGATGAATCACTGTAGATCACAAAAATTTCTCCACTACAAGGTAGTGTGAGAACAAGTTCACTGGATAACCTTCTTTTTAACTCCATGAAATTATCTTCACACTCCTCCATCCACACAAACTTAACTCCTTTTCGAGTCTACTTGGTGAGTGGATTAGATAATCGTGAAAAATCTTTCACAAAATGATGATAATATCCATCCAAACCAAGAAAACTTCGGATCTCAATTTCTGCTGTTGGTCTCAACCATCTTTCAATAACCTCTGTTTTTGCTGGATCCACCGATATCCCCTATTTTGAGATTATGTGACCCAAAAATGAATCTTTTTGAAGCTAAAATTCACACATGGTAAATTTGGCATAAAGATTCTCCATTCTCAGGGTCTTTAATACAATTCTCATGTGATCTTCATGTTCTTCCTTGCTATTTGAATAGACAAGAATGTCATCTATAAAGACTACCACAAACTGATCAAGATAGTCTCTAAAGACTCTATTCATCACATCCATGAGGATAACATGGGAATTACTAGACCAAATGGCATCACTATAAATTCATAGTGTCCAAACCTTGTACGGAAAGACGTCTTTGGTATATCCTCTTTTTTGACCCTTAATTGATGATACCCTGAACAAAGATCAATCTTGGAAAAGTATTGATCTCCACGTAGTTGGTCAAATAAGTCATCAATGCATGGGAGAGGATCTTTTTTCTTGATAGTGATCTTGTTAAGTTCTCGATAATCAATGCATAGTCTCATTGATCCATATTTATTCTTAACAAAGAGAACAGGTGCTCCCCAAGGTGATGCACTAGGGCGTATGAATCCATTTTCAAGATTCTCTTGAATTCGCTTCTTCAATTCTTACAACTCAATTGGGGCCATTCTATAAGTTTTCTTTAAAATGTTCATAACACATGGTATGAGTTCTATTGAAAACTAAACTTCACGATTTGGTGGAAGACCTGGAAATTCCTCTAGAAAGACATCATCAAACTCCCGTACAATGGGAATATTCTTAATCGTGAGTTTCTCTCCAACCATTTGAGATAAAGAACCTTCATTTATTAGAATCAAGACCCATAAGATGGAAGAAATTTCCACTGGAAGGTTATATTCATCCTTGCATCGATAGATGATCATAGATTGATCAGGAATATGAAATGTGACTTCCCTTCTTTGGCAATCTATATGAGATCCATATAAGGAAAGACAATCCATGCCAAGAATCACATCAAATTCCACTATAGGAAGGATAAAAAGATTGGTAGGAAGAAATTTCCCACAAACATCAATTATAGAAAAATTATAAACTTTTTATGCAACCGTTGTGCCATTAGGAGTTGTCACAGCTAACTCAACATCTAATTGTTGAGGTAGTACGACAATACCCTTGGAAAATTCTTCAGAAATAAAAGAGTTAGTGGATCCAGAATCAAATAAAACATTTGATACTTTAGAGTTGATGATAAGTGTACCTTTCACCACTTCGTTATCGTAATCCGCATCACCGATAGAAATTGCATGTGACTTTCCTTTGTCTTTGGCCTTAAGAGTTTGTTGACGTCGATCATCATTAATAACCCTTGGATTAGGGAATTGATTAGAATAATTCCCCATTTACTTTCACTTGTAACATTGAAGTGTAGGAGGTGCCTTCTGTGTAGCCTTTTCTTTGTTCCCATCACTATACATCTATTTCCCATCATTGCGGCATTCAAATGCCCGATGACCTTATTTTCCACATTTGAAAAATTTACTTGTCCCTTTAAGAAAATTTCCTCCATGTTTCTTTCCACACTTTGAGCATAAGGGAAAACTCATCTTATTTTCAGTGTGGTCTTTAGATTTCCCTTTGAATTCCATTTTCCTCTTCTTATAAAACCCATATGACTGATGGCTTACTCCAATCTCCATCTCAACCTTGAGAGAACATCGAACAATTTCCTCGTAGCTATTGAAGTCCCTTATGGATAACACCCTTCTAAGACTTGGTTCTAAGCCACTAAAGAGTCGATCTATATTATTCTTAGGTTGGATAATAATTCTGGAAGTGTACCTAGCAAGTCTTGTAAAATTTTATTCGTAGGTACAAACCGATTCATCATCCTTTTGCTTTAGTTCAAGAAACTCCTTCTCCATCTTTGTTCTAAGAATACGAGGGAAGTACTTATTGAAAAATAAGTTCTTGAACTCTTCCCATTCCATGGAATCAATTTATTCTCTTCGACTCGTATTCTTGATAAGATTCCACCATTGATCAGATTCATCTTCCAAACAATATACTGCTAAGATAATTTTATCATGTTCAGAACACTAAAGAACTGAAAATATCTTTTCAGTGGTACTGATCCATTGTTCAGCCACTAATGTATCAGTAGACCTGCTGAATGAGGGTGGATGCTACCTCATGAAGTATTCAACATAATGTTTCTCCTTCATTTGCTTGTTTGGAAGTCCTGCATGATTCATAGCTTGAGAAAGTTGTGTGAGCATGGATACAAGATTTTGAATTCCATCTCCCACAATATTTGGTTGCTCAGGGGGACAATAATTGCATTGCCCGTCGCATTTAGCATTAACACAGTTCCTTCGGGTTCCATGCATTGACTAAAACCAATAAGCATATTGTGAGAAACCCTAATCATAATAGGAAAACCACATAATCAAGAATAAAATTTTACACATAAGGTTTTATCATAGGTTATTCATGGACATTTCTAAAACACTAATATTGTGTTCTATTCTTAGACATATCCTTAGGGTTCTTACTAAGGCTTTCACATCCTAGTTTCCAATGGTTGACTATACCTTTCCTCTGATACCAACTATAACGACCCATAATTTACATACATTGTTATTACTTCTGAATTTAAGAATACTTACTACAACATATAACAAAACCAAGGTAGGACCGTATAGGTATAATGTCTTTAGAAACTCGGAAACATAAACAACTGGTTCATAAAGCATCTACATCATCTCCCGTTTATTTCATCATATCTAGAGTCCCTTTTTGGAATATCCTACTTAATATCCTTCTTCCTGACCAGGGGAAAAGAAAACATACAAAAGGGTGAGCTCAAATTCTCAGTAAGTGTAAACAAAGGAAATATCAATCATATTATATTCATAAGAACATAACATTTTAAAAATCTTAACCTACAAAAGAGATCATAATATCATAACATGGGATAAATCATAGTAGTGAAATGCAATCCAAATAATCATAACATAAAACATCAAACTTTGTTCCATACACACATAATCATAGAAAATCATTTCTTATTAGTCAAGACTCATATCCAAGACTATCTTAGTGGACAAAGTCCATTTCGGAATCGAGTTCACTCCTCGTTTTAGTCCTGTATCACTGAACCGGATTAACTTGTCGTTCTAGCCATGTCTATCTCATATGATATAAATATTTAACCAATCCATTGGGGGGAGATATAGGTCCCACCCATCTCATAATGAAACAATTCTTATGTGTGACACAAAATCATAAATCAAACATCATAGCATAACCCATGTAATAAAAATGGGATTCTTAAACATCATGACATCATAAAACAACTCATATAAGATAAAGGACGTCATAAAAATAATTCCATCAAAAAAGAATGATAGTAATGTAATAATAGTGATAGAAACATAACCCTATATTATCTTAGATAGAAAATAATTTTGATAAAACACTTGAACTCCATTCTTGAGGAAAATATCCTTTCTATTTCAAAAACATTTTTCCTTTCTTAACATGTCATAAAATTTTAAACTAAAAGAATTTAATTAAAAACAAACATGAAAACTTGTAAAGGAAGCTTCATGGAAATAATGTTCTATGGAATCATAAAAATCCATTCATGCTGTATAAGTAAAAAAAACATTCTTCTCGTACTTTGGCCGAAAAAGTCAAAAAGTATCTTGTACAGAAAACAAAAAAAGATTCCTTTCATATCTTTTACTAAAAATTCACCAATAGGTAAAATTGGATTTAGAAAAGTGTAGGAGGATAGAAATAATATTAAATATTTAGGAAACATGTATGTGGATGATAAATATGCCCTAGTAAATTCTGAAGTATAAACAATCTCTGATAAAAATGAGATTGTGAGATTTTCCCTTACCTTAGGTCCGATATGATTCGTACGTATCCAAACCTCCTGTATAATGATTTAAATAATTTAATTGAATTATTAAAAAATCATATTGATTATTATTATATCATATATGGTCATATTCTTATCTTCTTATTGGTAACATTTCTTTGTTACTTGTTGTTCGGGTGTTCATTGCTTTATGTTCTTATGCATGTCTTGTCGAATAAATTATTATTCCTCCTTTTAGGTTGTAGATAAATTATTTAAATAATGGTATTAGTGTAATATATATCATATTTATTAATTCAATTCATTTGTATAATCATTATTCAATGAAGATCATATAGAACGAGTCATATCACCTCGTGGAGACGGTAGGCCGTATGTACGCACGAGCGATGATATCGTTCCCATAACTATTGAATGGTATTGGAGTGGAAGATGGAATATCTCATAATTAAAATTATGTTATAATAATAATATATAGTTATTCTTTACACCATTATACCCAGCCAAGTATGACGGTGGAGGAAAAAAAATTACACCACGGTGTGGAGACGGTATTCTGTACGTACGCACGCGCGGTGATTTCATTTTTCGTAGGATATATAGAAGGGGAAATAGGGTTGTTTCATATTTATAATAACATATAAATATATTAATTATACTGATTTTATTAATTTATAATGAAACAACAAAATAATAGGAAGTAGAAGAAGAAAGAAACTTGAAAGAATCGGTAGAAGAGATTACCTCTTCCTCGACATGCCTATTTTAAACTTCCTCTCAAGGGACTAGAGTTGGTCTTTTGAGAAGACCAGAACCTATAGAATATTACTAGGGAGGTTTAGAAGAGTAATGGGCAGGTTTTGGCAGATCTTGAAGGCTCAATGTTGTGTAAATAGGAGAGGGAGGATGTTCCCTTTTATAAGGGAGGAGAGGGGCACCTTTGGAAACCTCAAACATATTAATTTATAATAAATTCAAAACCCACATAAAAACTTCCAAAATGACTCAAATCCTAATATTAGATGATATAGGGTTGTAATATAATCAAACAATAAAATTTAGACATGTTGAGAATTTATTTTAAACATTATCAACTTGATTTATCCTTATTTAATCTATTTAATTTTATTTGTGGTAATAAGATTCTAAATTTTAAATTGTAATAAATAATTACATATGTGTTGTTAATTTTCCATAATTGGATAATTTATGAAATTTTAGACCATATAAAGTTTAATTTATATTTTTTAAATATTTTTGTGATTTTTAAACAATTTTATATTATGTTATTTTTATAAAATAACAATAGTGTCAATTTTGACACTATTCATTTATTTGAATTTAAATAAAATTCTCAAAGAAGATATATTCAAAATAAAAGATTTAATAGATTCATAACATGTCATATTTATCTAGAAATTTATTTGATCACATTAAATAGTTCATATATTATTTATTTTAATATTTTTAACACCATTTATTTGATATTTCAATCAATAAAATAATTTCAACATCACTATTGTGTCACCTTTAATGATAATTATTTAATCCCTAAAAATTCAAAATAAATTCACATGATGTATATAAGGTTATTAGAGTTTGGATACTATTCAAGTTCGAAGTTTCATGAATTTTATCCCTAAATTAAATTTTTTATACTTCTAAGATTTAAGAGAGTGACATATTGCCACTTTCTTTGGTTTTAATAATAATTAAATTATTTTCATGGTAAAAAGTCCATAAAATTAATCTATTCCGACCCTTAGGTGATATGGGTCGACTTTTAGTCATCCAATATAATTTTATCAGGTGTTAGGGTAATTTTATAAACTTATTTTTACCCTTAATTATCTAATTTAACTTTATCTGCAGTAAATAAAAATTACCATAGTTACTATTAATAATATCAAAAAAATAATAGTAACATATTAACATAATTTGGACCTATTTAATTCAAATATGGAATCCATTTTCCAAAATTTAAAACACAGAAATTTCAGTAATTAATTTAAAATTAATCCCTTTTTTAAGAAAACATGTTTTAAAAGTTAAAACATTTCCAAAGATTGAAATGTTTTTACCTATGAATTAAATGTAAAATTAATGGTAATGACATACATTATATTAAATGTTAAATATGTATTCTATTTATACTTTAAAACCATTAAATATTATAATTTAACCATATAAATTATTGCGATGAAAAAAGTTGTTTTTAATTAAAATATAGCGTGTTTTTACTATTCATTAAAATGTGAAAGCTATCAGAATAATATGAAAAATTTATCCAATGTAAATTTTTATATCCTGATTCCAAAGAAGAATTTTATTTTGTCAAATTGAACTTATGAACATGTAAAAAACTATATTTAAAGTGGGCGCGCCATCAAAAGGCGGCAAACCTGCATTTTTTGAAAAACACTTATTTTACCCGAAAAATTTATTTTGTTCTCATATCATGTTCTAGAGAATGTGAAAGATGAATAATAATGTTATAAAATTAAAAATGTAGTTAATACTATTCATAACGGCTAGTCCATAATAATATTATAACAATATATCTTTGTTTAGTGAAACCTGGTATTGCGTACTACACACGCTATCGAGGAAGGTCGTGATTGCGTGTAACACAAGCCAAGCCAGTGTTGAGTGTAGTGAAAGATTATTTTGGTGTTGCGTATAAGATAAGACATAAAAAAATATATATATTTCTCATAAAATCTCAGGGTGTTACACCTTGCCTCATCCAAATTCTACCCAAATAAGCTCTAAATATCCCTCTCTTACACCTAGAAGCCATAACTTAGGCATAAGGCACTTCAATAAATCAATTTGGTTCAAACTAAAGGGAGTTACCTAATTTAAAGGTAACGTCTTCTTTTAAGTTCTTTTATTTTATTTTATTTATCCAACCCCCTAAAATATTTTTACTACTTTATTTTATAACAAAACCAGTATCCTAAATATAGTAGTTTTTTTGAGAAGGATTAGAACTACAGTTAGACACACCTCCATCTAATGGGTAAAGAACATACTGTTTCTGTGGACGACAAATTACTGCCTCATGAAACGATGATTGTTCAATCTTCTCCTACCACCTCTTATGGTGTCCATTGTGATTGAAATGTATTTATATGTTATATATATTATATTTATATTGTATCTATTCTTCTGTATTTTTATTTTATAGCATACCTTTATGGTTTCCATAATTTTTAAACATGATAATTTCATTTTAGGTAGTACGGACTACCGCCCCCTCAAAGTGATATGACTAATTCATGCCATACGTGTAACGTATAAAGGATGGAGTTAATGAAATTATATATGATATCATACTAGAATTATAATATACCTATTTATAATTAAGTTTTTATTTCATTAAAAATATGAAATAGAAATGAAATTAGTTTTTATGCATACGTACGACTTACCGTCTCCATTAATGGTGCATTTCATTTCTTACCTCCAAATGTTATGTACTATTATAAATACATATATATATTGGATATATATGATATATATGATATCTATATCATGAATATCATTCTGGAGATAATAAAATTTTGACCACATGGACAAATCATAAATATTAGAAGTTCATGTTTGACTCAAGTACCAAATATCGAAAAAATGACCATTATTAACTTAAATGATTACATAATGTTTATAACATGGTAATAAGTGATATAAAAAGAATAATAAACTTTAAAAA
Organism: Viscum album; assembly: GCA_963277665.1. Classification (NCBI taxonomy): domain Eukaryota; kingdom Viridiplantae; phylum Streptophyta; class Magnoliopsida; order Santalales; family Viscaceae; genus Viscum; species Viscum album. The sequence continues at coordinate 1,029,930,969 of OY728166.1, read as the reverse complement.
GGTTATTAATCACAAATAAATTAACTTCAGTTTATTATTTAGAAGATTAAAGAATGAATGGTTCAAATCAGACATGAGGTAAAGGAATTCGTCTCAATCTCCTTTCATTTAGGAATATTTTTTTTTATACACAAATTTATTTTTTACGTTTTTAAACACCTTTGAATTTTCATTTCATTCAAAGGGAATATTTTTTTATGAGGCATTTTAATGAACAACAAAAAAGAATGTTTCTTTTAACGTAAGTGGTGACAATGACCTTTTCCACTGCCGTGAGTATTATTTGATCTATGGCTTCCTTAACAAGACGTAATGTTTTTTTAAAAGGAAAATAAAAACCACATACTCTTTTAAGTATTTTGTTATTGAAAATGTTTTTGATAATATATTTGTTATATCAATATATTTAAATGATATATTGTGATTGAGATGTGGAAATGTTATCTTTATTTTATGTTTGTTTTATGTGTTATGAATATGTTTTGGTTCTTGAGAATTTTTTACATATACAGGTGGTTCTGTGATAAACCTAGGGTGGTTGAGCCCTAGATAGCTCTCCAATGCATTGGGTAATGTGACAGAGGTAAACATGAATGTTTCTTCTAAGAGATTTTGGGAATATACTGTGATGGGTATTCCAAATGTAACTCACTACATGGATGTGAAAGCTACAACATAAGTATGTTATGGATGCCACAAGTTACTTTTATGATTTGTGATTACTATGTGTTATTCATAAATATTATGATTTCATGAGGTATGTTAAAAAGAGTATATTTTAATTAACTAATGTTTTCTTTCTTTATTTTATAACCCGTACCAATATTTTTATGTTTATCCCTAGCTTTGAAATGTTTTTCATAGGACTTAAAGATGAATATGGTCAAGGATGGGATCAAGAAAAAGTCATTTTGTCTAAAACATGGAACTAGACATGTCTCTTTTTTTCAAGAGTTTTTAATTTATGAAAAAAATGGAAACTGAGCAGAAGTGTCTACTTTGTAATTTTTGAGATTCAATGTTATATTTATGTCCTAATTCTATAAAAATCTAAACCTAAAATTACTCTCAATGTGAATTATCCATTTAATTCAAGATTATGTAATGTTTTAAGGCTAGGTCCTTATAAAATAAATCTACTAGACATGATGGAGATAGTCTTATGAAATATAACCTATCAAACTTCTTACACCTTTATAGGTTTTCCTCCCAAATGATACTCCTATACTTCCACTATATTCATTGATTGGTCCTTGTTCTTGGGTCTAGAGAACCCATAATAACTTCAAATATAATATCTCCCATACATACCACATTATTGTTCATGAAAAATGATCATATGGGTATATGATTATGTCTATGCCAAAATAATTTGAATGAAACTATCATAAATATGATTTGAACATCCATATGAACCAATAAATAATGTAGAAATATTCCACAAACTAGAGGTTAATATGGTTACCAAGATGGGACCTTTTTTGTAGTAGTTTAGGGTCCTTTAGCCCGAAACATCAATTTTTGTAGTTTAGGGTATTTTTCCAAGGACCATCTTTTACTATAGTTTGAGGTCTTTTATATTGGACCTGCTATTGTTGTATTTTAAGGTCTTATATCTCAGACCATATTTTGCATTAGTATTGTATCTTTTATCTTAGAAATTCTATTATTGTAGATTAAGGACTTTTAGCTTGAAGGATATATTATTGTAGTTTAAGGTATTCTAACTTGGACCTTTCATTTTTGGAAGTGAATGATGGGTATTCATGAAGGGTTAGAGAAACTTACATCCTTGATGGGATTATTAAGAATGAGTGTGCTATAAGGGTTCAGATACCCTACATTATTATTTTTTATACATATAATGAATTTTCATGGAGGGTTCTGGCACCCTGTGTTCTTGCAGGAAACATAAATGATGAATATTCATGATCATTGATGACAATCTAAATCCTTAATGAGATCTTATTTGATTTATGTTGAAATATTAGTGATGTCGAGTCCACATGTATAGTTGGAATATGGGTTATGTAAATCATATGTCAAAGACCTTGAATTAGTGAATATGGAATAGGGTAGACATGTTGTGGATGAATAAAAAGACCCTAGGGTTATGAGTTCCATTGTGGTTTTTATGGGGTTGATAAGGATTGAGGGTCCTTTTAGACAAGGGGTAGACACCTCTAGTTGATTGGTCATAATCCCTTATGCATGATCCCATAGGGCTTATATGCTTGTTCAAGAATAAGGGTCCCCACTATTTTTCAAGGCCCATGGAAGATTTTTTAAGATTCAATAGTTTGGATAATGAAGTTGGATATGAAGAAAAGAAATATCCAAAAATGGTTATGGCACCATAGGGTAGTTTTTTATCAGGTCATGAAGCCTAGGCCCTGCACTATGTGGTTTTGAGTCTCATGGTGTGGGCCATCAAAAGGTTCCAGAATAGAATATCACATTCTATCTTCATGAAAGTGTACGATACATGATGATATAACATTAAGGATATCAAGTCCTCTTAGATAGTCTGGTTGTAGGGACTATAAATTATGGTCTTAGAATATTTGAGTCAAATAATAGTGGAAACCAGTGGGTACAAGTCAACCATTGATAATAGTGGAATCCTATATTCCATGAAATTTAAAAAATAAATTCTAGGTTTATGGTTGTACTCTCCTCTAGGACTAAACATCCTCTTTCTAAAGATCTCTAAGGAATTTTATCATGCACCAGTGGATCCTATAAGGGTCCCTTCAGATCTACCGGTCCATTTTACCATCTTGTTTTATGAAAAAACTAGGAGAAATAACAAGAGGCTATAGAGTTCCAGGATAAGTGTATCAACGCAAGGAATTGGTGGTGTCAGCTCAGACTTTGAATACGTGAAGGGGGTTTATAGAAAGCATAAAATTCAAGAAGGGTTACAACACCATAAAATTTTTTTCACCATGTACTGAACATATTATCATGGCTAGGAGATGTGATGAATCATTGAACTTTTTCCTAGACCAGGGGGTCTAGCGAGCATAGCTCAGCTTTTACTAAGGACAAATAGTGGGCCCCATTATCTTTATTCCCTTTTTATTTATATTCCAACTTTTTCCTAAACTCTAGAGATAAAGAGTTTAGTGAGCATAAATTGAATTTCTCTCAGACCTCCCTCTATGGATTTTTATCTTGACAAGTTTTCTATAGTTTTCACTAGAAGTTTTAGGGAATTTTTATTTAGAACAATAAAGGATAATGTTTATAGTCATAATACTTTGACCAAACTACATACTATTTGTGTTCATGATTCTCATAGACCATACATGAGGGGAATATTTCACAATAGAGAAATTATAATTACTAGAGTAAAGAGTACACCAACATCCTTTTGAGAAGAAGATGAGAGTGTTGTAGATCAAGGATCATGGTTTTAAGGGATTGATTAATGGTATGATATATTCATGATAAAAATGATCATGGATCTATCTATGGTGAAAAGATAAACTACGATGATGTCAGTTCTCATAAGGACCAGAAAAACCTTCCTTTAGGGTGAATATATCTCTAGTTGATGGGTCTAAGGACCTTATGGAGATCCATCTCTTACATAATTAAATAAAATGATATTTTATCCTTTCTATGGGCCATGGAATTTTAATGGAAATTTTAGGTGACCAATACATGAAGTTTCATTTATGGATTGAGTTACTCAAAATGATAATGAAAGATCCATGACCTTTGGTAGACCAAGGTAAGTCCCTTGTGGTTCCTTGATAAAGATTTATAATCAGAGATGATTTTCATAATTTAACATCATACACTAGAGATTATTTTATTGTGTAGTATAACATCATACGATGAGGATATCTTACATGCAGTATTTGTTTGTTAGGGACCTGAAACCAGTAGACTAGATCCAATGACTTACTTTATTACATTAGTAGGATTATAAGGAATCACATACCGAAGGACTAAATAGTGTAATATAATTGGAAAACTGGATACATACCTAATTGTTACATCACAACATGAAATAAAATAAAACATACCAACTTATTTTTAATCACACATAAAATCCTAGATTATTCCTACAAGTCATTCATAATAACATTAATCTTCACATCCCAGGGAAGCAATAAAACCAAATAAAGGGGAAATATTAGATTCTCGGTAAGGGTAAGTAATACAATGGAATTTAACATAAATATAAATATTAGTTATGGTGAATTACTAAAAACACATGCCTTTAAAAATAAACTTGAGCATAATATGATAGGAATGAAAGATGATTACATAATTCCATATAAATGATCATACACGAATGAAAAAAACCATGTATATTATACTTTTTGAGTAATCACTTGGTTTATCAATTACTACCATCATAATGAGATAATTCATAATTCCGGATATCTAAATCATATTGTAAAGGCCGCATCCAAGATGTTTAAAAATACCAAGGTAATGCCTCAGCCAAAACCCAATTTTGTTTTGTCTCATGAGACCTTCTGATGCATCGAGGGGCTATAGTAGGCCCCGAATGTCTCTTAATATTAAAAATTAATTCCTAACATGAAGGTTTATAAACATAATGATCATATACATTCATATTTAAACTAACATATGAAATGTAAACAACCTTCCCCAATCAGCAAACATAAATACAAACCATTCAGAGTAATATGGTGAATGGTACAAAGATAAAACATACACATTCAAAATAATCAAAAAACATTCTATAAAATATATTATATTATATAATAACTTATTAATCCCAATTAAACATAATAATTAGTTTTTAAGTATATTAGAATACTCTTATAAAATATTTGAGTAATACTTGAGAGAAATACTATTTTACTTCATAGAGAAAATTTATTTTGGAAAAATATCTGTATAAAACTAGAAGTTAATTAATATAGTTTTTTCATAATAAAATGATATATTTTATGAAAGTAATTTCTTCTTAAAAAATATTATAGAGTGCACTTGAAAATAGGTAAAAAATCTAGAACCTCCCTTCAATCTGTCTTGTTTATTAGGAAGAATTTTGGAAAGATCATTTTAAAACATGTAACTACCCATAAAATAAATAAGGATTATGATTGGTACATATATATAGAACATTAAAAAATAATTTATGAGAAATAAATAATAATAATTATGAGTTTCATTGAGGTAAAGAGAGAAAAAAGTTTAACCCAAAAGAAATTGGATTTTTGGTAGAAAACCTCTACCATATGTCTGAAAGTGTTCTAAACATGACCTTAATTTCCTGGATAATAAAATAAAATAGATTAATTAATTAATTAATAACCTTATATACATGTATTTTATTTATTTTAATATTATTATGTTTATTTATATCCTTTTTGAAGAGTTATAATGTACAATGTTATTTCTTAGGAGTGTTCATTTCCTTGGTTTTCACAATCGATATACTTGTATATGAGTATGGAAGTTCATGTGGAATGGGTATAATTCTCTAGAAATGAATTTATGTGATATTAATTAATATACATAATTTTAAATGTTTATATATATCATTTTGCTGTTGGAGTTGGTGGCCTAGAACCAACTACTTTGTACTTTATTCATTAATAAATACCTTATCACATCTTGATTGTTCTTCTGCGTGAAAATTCATGTGATAATGTCCTAAGGATAACTATTGCATTAAAGGTTCATAGCGGATCCCTACTATGATGAGAACCCAAAAGTTCCATAACACTGTTCTTGAATATATGTTCTATGTCCGGATGATGTTATTTGAGGGACACACATAATACAGGCCATTAGGGTTGACGACTAATAAAAATTTGAGGCACCTTCTCATGGTGTGTACCCTTGGTAATATCCATGAGTATATTATGAGAACAATACCATCTAGTAAGAAATCTAATTTTCACAGTGTCATTGGATGGTCCTATTTACTGACATGTGTATTGGTCCTTAGACTTTAAGATTATTATTAATGGGTATTAAAACTCGCACACTTAGATGTATTGAAAAAAACTGGGACAACACACTGTTCGAAGTGAGGTAGGATACGATGGGTGTGTCATGAGTGATATTGCATTAATAGATAATGTGAGAAAGGATTTGTCCCTTCTATTCCATAACGGAAGTAGATATCTTAAGCCCTTTAATGGAATTGATATATCCTAAATAAATCCATGGCCATGGTGATGATTGTGCAAGTTCAATTATGAAAAGTCAAAGAAAGAATAATCGAGCACATGTGTTGATGGCACTAGCATTCAACCCGATTTATTTGAGATATTGAGACAAAGGGATTACATTACACGGTAAGCGTTCGTAGGAGGTGAAACATCATTGTAGCGTTAACTTCTTTCCCTATGGTTTTCTTTGCATGTTTCTAGATTCTAACCTTGGACTTTAGGCTGGATCTGCCTAATGCCACTGGAAAAGAGGCCTAGAGGGTCACACACTAAGTGTGTCTAAGTATCTCAGTTAAATATTAATTTAACAATTTAAATAAATATTATTCCCGATTTTGGTTTAATAAATATTTAAGGATTCCTGATCGCATTTATTTTGACACTAGTCATTTGAGAGAATATATTGTGGGTGAAATAATATATTTATTAGGGAGTAATGCAGTGATATTTATTTGAGAAACAAATAGCCATTATTCAATGTCTAATAAATGTGGTGTAGTAAATAAAGAAAAATGGAAAAATAAAAGTACTTGTCGGGTATATTAAATATACACTCCATGTATTTTTTTTATGAATTTATGAGAAATAATATTATTTATTTAATTAAATAATATTAGGTGTAATTCACTAGGTGCATGTTAAGTAATAATAATAGTAAACTATTATTATTGGACATGGGGTATTACTAAGAATTAAATGAAATGAATAAATGCTTTTGGGTAATTGATTCATTTTATTATTCTATGTAATTAAAAAAATCCTAATTATATATTTCTAATTATCCTAGCCATTTTTGGGTGGTTGTGCACAATGGATTTGAAAATCTCTCAAGCCAAGAAAGAATTATTTTTCCACCAAGAATGCTCTCAAGCTATGAGAGAGAGATCCACCTCCACTGGATCAAGGCGATCGAAGGCATACATCACAAGAGAAGGATTTTCTGTGCTAGCACCCGAAGATCCCTTTAATGATGTCCAGAGATATGTGGAGAACGTGTCGATCACCACTAGAGGAATCCTACACTTGGATTCTACGATACAATGACAGATCACATCATATCATGATCATAAACATCAAAGAAGAAATAATTTCATAAAGGTAATTCTTGTCAATTAAATAAGTTGATTATAACCAACATATGATGATCCTATCATTAGTTCCGAGACTCCCCTATTTATTTTTCATTCTTCGTTCTATTCCTAAGATCCATTGTTTTATTATCATGAAAGATCTCGGATTGATTGTTGTTAATGCTAATATTAATGTTGGGTACACCCACCAACGTGCTTCTGCTGTGCTCGAAACCTAGAAGTGGTATCATAGGGAGGTCATATCATTGATTATAATTATTTAGTTTTTCGTTGGTGATTTACGCATTTAATAATTTTGTTGTTTCAATTCAAGTTAATCACTCTTTAAATCTGAATCTCGAGATCTGTTCCTCCTCTCTCATTTCTCGTTCACCTTACATAAACGATTTTTTTTAATTTTGATTAAAATAAAATATAGGATCTCATCCGGAGGTGCCAAACATTCCTGGCTGTACAACACCAGAATACATGACATGTATTTGAAAGTACATGCCGTGTAGTCTAGGTTCAATGTATTGGACTGGTCTACCAAATCAGGCCGTGTAAATGGATCCTATCTAAGTATTTAAGACTCCATGTGTTGACCAGGAATAGGTGGAACACAATTTCTCGATTACATGCTGTGTGGCCCATGGAACACGACGTGAAGTCCCTTCGGGTTAGGGTTGGACCATGTACCCCATACTCGGATTTCCCAGCTAGAAACCGTGTAATGCGGATACTACAGGTGTGTGTCCCACTGAACACTCCGTGTACTCCGAAAATTTCTTAAGTACATCTTCATGCCATGTCCCCGGGTGTGTACTTCAGATGGACAGTGAACAAAAGTACATGCCATGTATTCAGAACTACACACCGTGTACTCATCCAAATTATACAGATTTATTAAAATTTATTATTATATTATACAAATCCTTGAGATGTGTACCATAGTTACGGCGTAGAGATGAGGCACAACACATGATAGGTGTTATATATATATATATGTGTGTCTAATTTAACATCTGCATAATGTTCATTTATACTCATTGGGTAGTTATGAACAAGAATTCAATGAGTTGCCTCCAAGTTACAAGTTACATACAAAGATAATTTTAAATGAATTTATTTGTTTAAAATTATGATGGATGAGAATCTTAAGGAAATTTTGAAAAGGGTTTAAGATAAAAGGATTGATTAATTAAAGATAATTAATTGATTCAGTCGTGAATTATATTAAACAATAATGATTAAATAATTGAATACTAGTTTTATTTATGTGTATATATCGTTGCATGCATGGATGATCATGATCTAGACCAAGACATTTTTATGTGAATGGTTTCTTTTAATTTATTTATTTAAATTAAATTTGTTGGCCTATGAGCCTTCTCCTCATTAATATTTAGGGCCTGCACGCCCAAGGTTTCTTTTATGTAAACCCCCATTTTACCCCTCACATGCATGTGAGATAATAGAATATGTAATGGATAAAGTTCCCAAGCTAGTGGAGACTGCTCAAGTTATGAGCCAAGGTGAAACCAATATAAGGAGATACAAAGGTGGAAAAGTGTAAAGATGTAAACACAAACCCAAAAGGTTCAAGGTGTTTCTCTCATAGGTCTTGGGTTAGATTATCAAACTCTAGATAAAATAACCAATAATAAATCTCATGATCATACAATTTATTTTATTTCTATCAGTTTCATGGTTTATTTATTGTGGGTGTGTTGTCACGATCACTCAATTATTGAATTAAACAAGCATGTAAGATGGAACTAAAACAAGACCGACTTATGCATAAAATATTATCTTAGACATGGTTAATCACTTAAGTATATACCACATAGTATTAACAGGCATTTAATAAAAGATAATAAAATGAAAATTTACGTATAAGTATAAAATCCATCAAAGAAATATTAAGTCGGTATATCCTTAAATAATCTTAGTTATAATCGAACCATAGTTTAAAGTGCTTGAACAACCCTAGTTGGGGTGATTTCAATTATCGAGGAATTATAATTCAATGTTTTTGGTTGAATTGACTTGGTTTTCATCAAGGGTTGACTTCCACAATATGACTTGGTGTGAGCAAGAGGAAAAGGTTGAGGAAATCCGAAATAAAATGATTTCAGGATTGGGGAGTCCACTCAACGGATCAAGGACCTGCGAGTTAATGTAGTTGGAATTTGGAATGCTTAACTAAAACCCTTCAAGTTGCTTGAACAACCCTAGTTTAGGTAATACAAAGGAAATATGGATCCTTTCCACTAGAATATTCAGGAAATAGAATATTTTGAAGTCAATGGTGAGGGCTATTGGATTTCAATAAAATAGTGGGTGACTAATAAGTATTAATTAATTTATTTGTCTCATTTTTTTCATAATAAAGTAATAAACCATTGATCATCTTAATTTTTAGAAATAAAAAGAAAAATGACTTCAAACATATGATTGAGAACCATACTCGAGAAGGAAAACCTTCTCACCTTCACCAATTTCCAAGAGTGGTAGATGCATTTATGCGTCATCCTTCACCAGGAGAGGAAATTGTATGTGTTGGAAGAGCATGTTCCAGTTGCGCCTGGGAAAGAGGCCAGTGATGAGGAACTATATCTCTATATGAAACAGATGGATTATTCCAGAGATGTACAATATTTCATGCTATCATCCATGTATAATGATCTCTTAAAGGAACATGAAAACATGGATGCATATAGCATGACGTCTCAACTTAAGGATATCTACCAAGAGAAGGTGAGTCAGGAGAGATATGAGATATCCAACACCTAGTTAATAACTAATATTGGAGAGTCTACGCCAATTGGGCCTCATGTAGTCAAGATTATTGGCTACATTGATCACCTAGACATCTTAGGGATTGAGTTCTTGAATGAGTTGCATACAGATCTCATCCCATCATCACTGCCCAAGACCTTCTCTAGATTTATTGTCAACTATAACATGATCAACAATGAGAAGAGTCTATCATAACTTATGACCTTAATTTTCCAGGTAGATAAGGACACGAGGTATGAAAAACCTACAATCCTTATGGTGAATAAGAAAAGGAAGGACAAGGCAAAGGGGCTAATGACTTATAAACGGTCTGAAGCCCCTGAGCACTATCCCTCTAAGAAGGGGAAGATCCAGAGGCAGGGCAAGGAATGGGAGGAAGTATGTTTTTCATGTGTAAATCAAGGCCACTATAAGAGGAAATGAACCTAGAAGCATGGGGACACTAAAGGTTCATTCGGTATCGAGTTTAATCTTTCCATTTTTACACATTGGGTATTAGATACAGCTTGTGGGGCTCACATCTGTATTCAAATACTGGAACCAAATAGATTTAAAAATATTGCTAGAGGAGAGGTGGATCTTCAAGCTACCAATGGCGTGAGGGTGGATGCATTAGCCACTGGCGATTACCACCTCTCATTTCCAACTGGTATGATTTTGGTTTTACATAACTATTATTATGTGCCTAGTGATACCCAAAACATAATTTCTGTATCATGTTTGGATATGGATGGATTTATTTTCAAGTTTGGAAATAAGGGTTTCTTCTTTTATAAGAACAATGTATGTTATGGTATAGCGCATTTAAATAATGGTTTGTATGTATTAAATTATGAAAACCAAGTGTTGGAAATTGATAACGAAACAAAATCACATGACTCATACATCACCCAGTTATGGCATCACCGTCTCGGTCTTGTAAACGAGAAGCACTTAAAAAAGATCTGCCAAGATGGCTATTTGGACTCTACTGGTATAAAACCACTAGATAGATGTCACGCTTGTTTACAAGGTAAAATGACCAAGCCGCCGTGGATAGGGTGAAAGGTCCATAGAGCTTCTAGTATTGGTGCACACAGATGTGTGTGGACCATTTCTAGTAGAAGCTAGAGGTTGATATTCTTACTTCATTACTTTTACTGATGATTTAAGTAGATATCGATATGTATACTTAATCAGGTATAAGACATAATCCTTAGATAAATTTAACGAATTCAAGAATGAAGTTGAGAATTAGATTGGTAAGAAGATAAAGAATCTTCGATCGGATTGAGGTGGAGAATATCTGAACCAAGAGTTCATCGATCTTTTATGGGAGTCCTGGATTCTATCTCATCTCACTCATCCTTATACACCACAGTGGAATGGTGTTAGTGAAAGGAGAAACCACACCTTATTGGACATGGTGAGGTTGATGAGGAGTCATGTAGATCTTCCATTATTTCTTTTGGGATATGAATTACAGACTGCAGCATACACATTAAACTGAGTACCAACTAAGGAGACAAATTGAATTCCCTACAAGTTATAGAATGTAAAGAAACCCATTTTGTCGCACACACGTGTATGGGGATGTGAGGCATTTGTTAATGCCTTCTCAGAAAAAAACTATCACCCCCAGGCACGAAGGTATATTTATAGGATATCCCAAATAAACGAAAAGATGTTACCTATATAACCCTTCAGACAAGAAAGTTATTGTCTCCAGACAAGCTGTCTTTCTTGAGAGGGATCACATCCTCAAAAAGGATAGTGAGAGAAAGATTGAATTTGATGGAGTTGATGCTCAAGATACACAGGAGTTGGTATATGAACAAGTTCCCGAAGTCCCCTTGGAAGAGGTTCCAGAAACACAAGTACTGTGTAGGAGCTTAATAGAGGTAAGGGAACTAGAGAGATTTGGTTTCCTAGTCACCGAGGACGGTGAATCATTATTGTTGGACAATGATGAACCTCTATCCTACAAGGAAGCATTGGAAAGCTCAAAAGATGCCAGATGGATAGAAGCTATGAATTCTGAGATGGATTCCATGTATCAGAACTAAGTCTGGGTTCTGGTCGATGATCCAGTTGATGTAAATACTATTGGATGCAAATGGGTATTCAAGAGAAAACTGGACATGGAAGGTCAAGTTAACACCTATAAAGAAAGGATAGTGGCTAAAGGATTCAGAAAACATCAAGGAATAGACTATGATGAAAACTTCCCGCCAGTTTCCATGTTTAAATCCATAAGAATCACACTTTATATAACAACTTACCATGACAATGAGATTTGGAAAGTGGATTTAAAAACAGAATTAATTAATTAGAACCTTCATGAAGATGTCTATATGACACAACCAGAAGGGTTTGTGACACCCGGTGAAGCTAAACAGGTTTTCAAGTTGCAAAAATACATTTATGTATTAAAGAAATCATCCAGGTTGTGGAACATTATATTTAATGAAGCCATAAAGAAATTTGGTTTCATTAAGAATGAATTTAAGCCATGTGTTTATAAGCAGTTTAATGGGAATGTGGTCGTTATCATAGTAGTATATGTTGATGACATATTTCTTATTGAAAATGATGTACCAGTCTTACAGTCAGTTAAGGACTAGTTAAACAAGTGTTTCTCTATGAAGGACTTGGGTGAAGCATCCTACATTCTAGGGATCTAGATCATTCGTGATAGATCCAAGAGGCTTCTTGGACTAAGTTAGGGTACATACATTGACCTGATAGTAAATAGATTTAGTATGGAACAGTCCAAAAGGGGATTGGTTTTAGTGTCACATGGCCTAAATATTTCTAAGAAAATGTGTCCTTATACACAACAAGAGAAAGATATAATGAGTAAGATCCCTTACGCTTCGGCTATAGGATCCATCATCTATGCCATGTTATATACCAGGCTTGATGTTGCATATGCACTGAGCATGGTAGGCAGATATCAAGCAGATCTTGGAGAACAACATTGGACTGATGTTAAGACTATCCTTAAGTATCTGAGAAGAACAATGGATATGTTCTTGGTGTATGGAGGAGACGAGGAGCTTGCCATCAGAGGGTATGCTGATCCTAGTTTTCAGATTGATCAGAATGATCTGAAGTTGTAATTTGGATATTTTTTCTATCTCATTGGAGGATATGTGAGCTGAAATAGTTCAAAGAAGCAAGTTGTCACTGATTCTACAGTGGAGTCCGAATATATAGTGGCTTTTGATGTAGTCAAGGAAGCCATATGTATTTGGAACTTTGTCCAGGAGCTTGATGCGGTGCCTAGAAGTAAAGATCATATCACATTGTATTGTGATAATACTACAGTGGTGGCTCTTGCAAAAGAACCAAGTTCACATCAACGGAAAAAACACATAATCTAGAAGTATCACCTACTGAGGTATTTCTATCAAAGGGGTGAAGTTGCAGTGAGAAGAGTGCCCATAAAAGATAACGTGGTAGAACCCATGACTAAAGGCCCATCTCAGCAAAAGCATGAATATCATGTGAGGGCTAGCGGGTTAAATGTTGTTAGCAGTTGGCTCTAGTCCAAGTGGGAGTCAGTTGGAGTAGGTGGCCAAGAACTAACTACTTTGTACTTTATTCATAAATAAATACCTTATCACATATTGATTTTTCTTCTACGTGACAATGCATGTGATAATGTCCTAAGGATAGTTGTTGCATTAAAGGGTCATAGTGTATCCCTGCTATGATGAGAACCTTGAAGTTCCATAACACAATTCTTGAATATATGTTCTATGGCCGAATGATGTTATTTGATGGACACAAATAATACAAGCCATTAGAGGTGATGACTCATAAAACTTTGAGGCACCTTCTCATGGTATGGGCCCTTGGTAATATATATAAGGATATTATGAGAACAAGACCCTCCAGTAGGAAATCCACATTTCATAGTGTCATTGGATGTTTCTAACTAACGACGTGTGTATTGGTCCTTAGACTTTAGGATTATTATTAATGGGTATTACAACTCACGTACTAAGATGTATTGATGAAAACTATGAAGACACACTATTCGTAGTGAGGTAGGATACGTTGGGTGTGTCATGAGTGATTTTGCATTAATAGATAACACGAGAAAGGATTTTTCCCTTCTATTCCATAATAGAAGTATATATCTCAGTACCTTTGATGGAATTGATATTGCCTAAATAAATCCATGGACATGGTGAGGAATATGCAAGTTCGAATCCAAAAAGTCCAAGAAAGAATAATCAAGCACATGGGTTGATGGCACTAGCATAAAACCTGATTGATTCAAGATATTGATACAAAGGGATTAAATTACACAGTAAGCATTTGTAGGAGGTGACACATCATTGTGACCTTAACTTCTTTCTCTATGGGTTTCTTGACGTGTTTTTAGATGCTAACCTTGGAATTTAGGCAGGATCCCCCTAATGCCACTGAGAAAGAGGCCTAGAGGTTCAAACACTAAGGGTATCCAAGTCTCTCAATTAAATATTAATTTAACAAGTTAAATAAATATTATTCCCAATTATGGTTTAATAATTATTTAAGGATGTACGATCATATTTATTTTGACACTAGTTATTCAAGAGAATATATTGTGGGAGAAATAATATATTTATTAGCGATTAATGTAGTGACATTTATTTGAGAAATAAATATCCATTATTCAAGGTCTAATAAATGTGGTGGAGGAAATAAATAAAAATAGAAAAAGTACATGCCGTGTATATTAAATATACAAACCGTGTATTTTTTTCTGGGAATTTATGAGTAATAATATTATTTATTTAATTAAATAATCTTAGGTGTAATTCTATGGGCGCATGTCGAGTAATAATAATATTAAACTGTTATTATTAGACATGGGGTATTACTAAGAATTAAATGAAATGAATAAATGCTTTCATGAAATTGATTCATTTAATTATTCTTTGTAATTAAAAAAATCTCAATTATATATTTCTCATTAGCTTAGCCATTTTTTGGGTGGTTGTGCACAACAGATTTGAAAATCTCTCAAGCCAAGAGAGAATTATTTTTCCACCAAGAATGCTCTCAAGATGTGAGAGAGAGAGATCCACCTCCACCGGATCAAAGTGATCTAAGGCGGACATCGCAAATGAAATATTTTTTACACTAGAACCCGGAGATCCCTTCGACGACATCCAGAGATACGTGGAGCACGTGTGGATCAATGATAGAGGAATCCTATATGTAACACCATGAGATTTTATGAGATATATATATATATATATATATATTATGTCTTATCTGATATGAAACACCAAAAGAATCTTTCACTACACACAACACTGGCTTGGCCTGCGTTACACGCAAGAACAACCTTCCTCGATAGCTTGCGTTGTATGCAATACCGAGTTTCATTAAACAATGATATATTATTATAATATTATAAACTAGACATTATGAATAGTATTAACTTAATTTTTAATTTTATAACATTATAATTCATCTTACACATTTTCTAGAATGATATATGAAAACAAAATTAATTTTTCGATAAAAGAAGTATTTTTAAAAAAATGCAGTTTTACAGTCTTTTGATGGCACACCCATTTTAAATATAATTTTTGACTAGTTTATAAGTTTAATTTTATGAAATAAACTTATTATTTTGAATCATTATATAAAAATTTACATTGGATAAAGTTTTGATACTTTTATGATAACTTTCATATTTTTATGAATAGTAAAAATACGCTGAATGTTTCTTAAAAACAACTTTTTTCATCAAGGTAATCTATATGGTCAAATGATACAATTTAATGATTTTTAAGTATATATAGAATATATTTTTACCATTTAATATAATTTATTCCATTACCATTAATTTTACATTTAATTCATAGGAAAAAACATTTCAATCTTTGACAATGTTTTAACTTTTAAAAAACCCATTTTCTTAACAACGAGATTAATTTTAAATTAATTACTGCAACTTCTGTGTTTTGAATTTTGAAAAATGGATTCCATATTTTTATTTAGTGGGTCCAAATTATGTGAATATTTTGCTTTTATTTTTTTGATATTATGAATAATAACTACGATAATTTTTATTTACTACAGTTAAAGGTAAATCAGGTTACTAAGGGTAAAAATAAGATTATAAAATTACTCTAAGACCTTAAAAAATTCTATTGGATGAATAAAAGTATACCCATATCAATTAAGGGTCGTAATAGATTCATTTCATGGAATTTTGAATATGAAAATGATATAATTATTATTAAAACCAAAGAAAGTGACAACATGTCACTCTCTTATATCTTATAAGTGTAATAATTTTAATTTAGTGATAAAACTCATAAAACTTAAAATATAAATAGTATACAGAAATATAATAAAATTATCTACATCATGAGAATTTATTTATCATTTTTAGGGATTAAATAATTATCATTAATGATGACACAATAGTGATGTAGAAATTATTTTATTGATTGAAATATCAAATAAATGGTTTTAAAAATATTAAAATAAATATTATATGAACTAATTAATGTTCACCACAAATTTTATAGATGAACTTGATATGTTAGGAATATATTAAAAATTTTTTTTCTAATATATAATCTTTTTTTATTTTATTTAAATTCAAATAAACGAATAGTGTCAAAATTGACACTATTGTTATTTTATAAATATAAAATATTATAAAATTGTTTAAAAATCACAAAAATATTTAAAAATTATGAATTGAAATTTAAATGGTCTACAATTTCATAAAGTATCCAATTATGAAAAACTCATAACACATAAGTAATTATTTATAATAATTTAAAATTTAGAATATTATTACTACAAATAAAATTAAATAGATTAAATAAGGATAAATCAAGTCGATAAGGTTTAAAATAAATTCCCAACAAGTATAAATCTTATTGTTTGATGAGATTACAACCCTATATCATATAATATTATTATTTGAGTCATTTATGGAGGTTTTTAATTGGGGATTTAGTTTATTATAAATTAATATTTTAGAGGTTTCCAAGAGTGCCCCTCTCCTCTCTTATAAAAGGGACCCTCCTCCCTCTCCTCCTCACAACATTTTGAGCCTTCAAGATCTGAATAACCCTATAAATTTCTCTTCTCCAATTACCTAGAAACATATTAGATGTCCTGTTATTCTTCAAAGACCTCCTTTAGTGCCCTAAGAAGAGGTTTAGAAGAGGTGTGTCGAAGAAGAGGTAATATCCTAAACTGATTCTTTCAAATTTATTTCTTCTTCTACTTCCTCTTATTTATTTTTTTCATTATAAAGTAATAAAATCAGTATCAATAATATACTTATATGTTATTATAAATATAAAACAACCCTATTTCACCCTCTATTCATCCTACGGAAAATGAAATCACCGCGCATGCGTATGTACGGAATACCGTCTCCTCACCGTGGTGTAATCTGTTTTCCACCACCACCTTACTTGGATGGGTATAATGGTGTAAATAATAACTATATATTATTATTATAAAATGATACTAATTATGAGATGTTCTATCATCCACTCCAATACTATTTAATAATTATGGCAATGATATCGTCGCTCGTGCGTACATACGGCTTACCGTCTCCACGGTGTGATGTGATTCGTTCTACATGATCTCCATTAAAACATGATTATATAAATGAATTGAATGAATAAATATGATATATATTATACTAATACCATTATTTAAATGAGGTATCTATAACCTAAAAAGATTAATAAGAATTTATTTGACAAAACACGCATAAGAACATAAAGCAATGAACACCTGAATAACAAGTAGCAATGAAATATTACTAATAAGGAGATAATAATATGACCATATATGATATAATAACAATGTATATGATTCTTTAACAATTAAATGACATTATTTAAATCATTATACAGGAGGTTCGGATACGTACAAAGCATATCAGACCTAAGGTAAGTGAAAATCTCGCAATCTCATTTTTATCTGAGATTGTTTATACTTCATAATTTACTGGGGAATATTTATTATCCACATACATGTTTCCTCAATATGTAATATTATTTCTATCCTAATAAAATTGTTTAAATCCAATTTTACCTATTGGTGAATTTTTAGTAAAAGATATTAAATGAATCGTTTTTCGTTTTCAGTATGAGATACTTTTTGACTTTTCCGGCCAAAGTACAAGAAAAATGTTTTTTTAACTTATACGACATGAATAGATTTTTATGATTTCATAGAAAATTATTTCCATGAAACTTCATTTACAAGTTTTCAAGTTTATTTTCAATTAAATTCTTTTTGTTTATAATTGTATGACATGTTGGAAAAGGAAAAATGTTTTTGAAGTATAAAGGATATTTTCCTCAAGAATGGAGTTCAAGTGTTTTATCAAAATTATTTTCCATCTAAGATAATATAGGGTTATGTTTATATCTTTATTATTACATTGATTTGATTATGTTATGATGGAATTATTTTTATGAAGTCCTTTTATCTTATATGGATTATGTTATGATGGCATGATGTTTAAGAATCCCATTTTTATTACATGGGTTATGCTATGATGTATGATTTATGATTTTTTGGAACACATAATAATGGTCTCATTATAAGATGGGTGGGACCTATATCTACCTCCAATGCATTGGGTAAAGATTTATATCTCATGAGATATACATGGCTGGAATGACAAGTTAATCCGGTTTAGTGATACAGGAATGGAACGAGGAGTGAACTCAGTTCAATAATGGAATTTGTCCACTATGATGGTCTTGACAATGAGTCTTGACTAATATTAAATTATTTTATATGATTATTTGTGTATTCCGTAAAGTTTCATGTCTTATATTATGAATATTGGGATTACATTTCACTACTATGATCCATCCCATGTCATGATATTATGATCTCTTTTGCAGGATAATATTTTAAAAATGTTATGTTCTTATGAATATGATATGCTTTATATTTATTTTTTTTTCACTTACTGAGAATTTGATCTCACCCTTTGTATGTTTTCTTTTCCCCAGGTTAGGAAGAAGTGTATTAATTAGGATATTCCAAAAGGGACTTTAGATATGATGAAATAAACTGGAGACAATGTAGATGATCTATGAAGTAGTTGTTTATGTTTCCTAGTTTCTAAAGACACTATACCTATACGGTCCTATCATGGTTTTGTTATATGTTGTAATAAGTATGCTTCAATTCTGAAGTAATAAAAATGTATGTAATGTATGGGTCGTTATAGTTGGTATTAGAGGAAAGGTATAACCAACCTTTGGAAACTAGGATGTGAAAGCCTTAGTAAAAACCCTAAGGATATGTCTAAGTATAGAACACAATCTTAGTGTTTTAGAAATGGACATGAATAACCTATGATAAGACCTAAAGTGTGAAATTTTATTCCTGATTATGTGGTTTTCCTTTTTTAATTAGTGTTTCTCACACTATGCTTCTTAGTTTTAGTCAATGGCTGGAACTCGAAGGAACTGTGTTAATGATGAATGCGATGGGAAATGCAATGATTTCCCCCCTGAGCAACCGAATGATATGGGAGCGAGAATAAACAATCTTGTATCCATACTAACAAAAAATTCTCAAGCTATGAATCATGCATGACTTCTAAATGAGTAAAGGAGGGAGAAAAATTCGGTTGAATCCTTCATGAGATATCTTACACCTTCATTCAGCGGTTCTTTGGATCCATTAGTGGATGAATAATGGATCAGTACCATTAGAAAGATATTTTCAGTGCTACATTGTTCTAAACATGATAAAGTCATCTTAGCAGTATATCGTTTGGAAGGTGAAGCTGATCAATGGTGGAATGTTTTCAATAATACAAGGAAAAGATATGAAATTGAGTCCATGGAATGAGACGAGTTCAAGAACATATTTTTCAATAAGTACTTCCCTCGTATTCTTCAAAAAAGGATGGAGAAGGAGTTTCTTGAACTGAAGAAAAAGGATGATGAATCTGTTGGTACCTACGAAGCAAATTTTACAAGGCTTTCAAGGTACACTTTTGGGATTATTATCCAACCTAAGAGTAAAATCGATCGATTCTTTAGTGGCTTAAAACCAAGTATTCGAATTGAATTAGCTATAAGGGACTTCAATAGATACGAGGAAAGTATTCGATGTGCTCTCAAGGTTGAGATAAAGATTGGAGTAACCCATTAGTCATATGGGTTTGATAAGAATAGGAAAATGGAATTCAATGGAAAATCTAAAGACCACACTGAAAAGAAGATGAGTTTTCTTTTATTCTCAAAGTGTGGTAAGAAACATGGAGGGAATTGTCTTAAAGGGACAAGTAAATGTTTTTAGTGTGGAAAAGAAGGTCATCAGGCAATTGAATGCCGCAGTGATGGGAAAAAGATGTCTAGTGATGCGAACAAAGAAAAGGATACACAGAATGCACCTCCTAAACTTCAATGTTACAAGTGCAAGGAAATGGGACATTATGTCAATCAATGCCATAATCCAAGGGTTGTTGATGATGATCGACATCAGCAAACTCTTAAGGCCAAAGACAAAGGAAAGTCACATTCAATTTCTACCGGCGATGTGGAGTATGATAACGAAGTGGTGAAAGGTAAACATACCATCCACTCTAAAGTAGAAAATGTTTTATTTGAGTATTGATCCACACACTCTTTTATTTCTGAAGAGGTTTCTAAGGTTATCTGTGTACTACCCCAACAATTAGCTGTTTAGTGAGCTATGACCACTCGTAATGTCACAACAGTCACATCAAAAGTTTACAATTCTTCTCCAATTGAAGTTTGTCGGAAAGTGATTCCTTCAAATCTTGTGACCCTTCCTATAGTGGAATTTGATGTGATTCTTGGCATGGATTGGATTTCTTTATATGGAGGTCATATCAATTTCCAAAGAAGGGATGTCACATTTCATATTCCTGATCAATCTATGATCATTTATCGATGCAAGGATGAATATAACCTTCAATTGGAAATTTCTTCCATATTAGGGGTCTTGATTCTAATAAATGAAGGTTATTTATCTCAAATTGTTGGAGAGAAACTCACGATTAAGAATATTTCAATTTTATGGGAGTTTGATGATGTCTTTCTAGAGGAATTTCCAGGTCTTCCACCAAATCATGAAGTTGAGTTTTCAATAGAACTCATACCAGGAGCTATTCCCATTTCAAAGACACCTTATAGAATGGCCCCAATTGAATTGGAGGAATTAAAGAAGAAACTCTAAGAGAATATTGATAAGGGATTCATATGCCCTAGTGCATCACCTTGGGGAGCTCTTGTTTTGTTTGTTAAGAAGAAAGATGGATCAATGAGACTCTGCATTGATTATCAAGAACTTAACAAGATCACTATCAAGAAAAAATATCCTCTCCCACACATTGATGACTTATTTGACCAACTACACGGAGCTCAATACTTTTACATGATTGATCTTCGTTCATGGTATCATCAATTAAGGGTAAAAAAAGAGGATATGCCAAAGACGGATGTCCGTACAAGGTATGGACAGTATGAGACTATCTTGACCAGTTTGTGGTATTCTTTATAGACAATATTCTTGTCGATTCAAAGATAAAGGATGAACATGAAGATTACTTAAGAATTGTATTAAATACCCTGATAAAGGAGAAACATTATTCCAAATTTACCAAGTGTGAATTTTGGATTCAAAAAGTTTCATTTTTGGGTCACATAATCTCAAAAGAGGGGATATATATGGATCCAGCAAAAACAGAGGTTATTGAAAGATGGTCGAGACCAACAACAGTAACTGAAATCCAAAGTTTTCTTGGTTTAGCTGGGTATTATCAATGTTTTGTGAAAGATTTTTCAAGATTATATAACCCACTCACTAAATTGACTCAGAAAGGAGTTAAGTTTGTTTGGATGGAGGAATGTGAAGAGAATTTCAAAGAGCTAAAAAGAAGTTTAGCCAGTACAACTGTGCTCACACTGACTTATAGTGGAGAAAGGTTTGTGATCTACAGTGATGCATCCAAGAAAGGGATGGGGTGTGTTCTCATGAAAAATAATATGGTGATAGCTTATGCCTCACGAGAGTTGAAAATACATGAGAAAAATTACCCAACTCGTGATCTGGAGTTAACTGCGGTAATCTTTACATTAAAGACTTGGAGGTATTATCTTTATGGTGAAAGGTGTGATATTTATACTGATCATAAAAGTTTGAAGTATATTTTTACACAAAATTAACTGAATAGGTGCCAAAGAAGATGGTTGGAGCTGATTAACGATTACAATTGCTCAATTCATTACCACCCTGGGAAAGCAAATAAGGTGGAATATGCATTAAGTCGACAAGACCATGCTAGCTTATCCATAATGAGGATCACAAAGGATCCAATATTTATGGATTTACAATGTATGGATCTTGTAATTTTAATGAAAGGAGAGATATCTTATCTTTCTCAAATGAACTTTCAACCATCTATACAAGTGAAGATTAAAGAGATGCAGAAGGAGGATGTTGGGATTAAAAAGAAGGTTAGAAATGTTCCTGAATTCAACCTTGATTGTGATGGGATAATAAGGTTCATGAATCATGTCTATTTTCCTACCATACAAGAATTAAAGAAGGAGCTTCTAGATGAGGCTCATAGTTCTTCATTCTCTATTCATCCTGGAAGTAAAAAGATTTAAAGGGACCTGAAAGAGTACTTTTGGTGGGATGGTATGAAAAGAGATATCGCCGAATATGTCTCTTGATGCCTAGTTTGTCAGCAAGTTAAAGCTAAGAGACAGAAGTCTAAAGGGATGTTAAAACCATTACCCATACCAGAATAGAAATGGGAAAAAATCACTATGGACTTTGTCATCGGACTTTCCAAAACATCTAAAAGCAATAATTCTATCTGGGTTATAGTTGATCGTCTTATGAAGTTGGCACATTTCATTTCTATTAGAGAGGATTTCTTTCTTGATCAGCTTACCAGGATATATGTAAAATAAGTGGTAAGATTTCATGGAGTACCACTTTACATTATATTTGATTGGGATCCGAGGTTTACCTTGATGTTTTGGCGAAGTCTTCAGCATACTTTAGATACAGAGTTGAGTTTTAGCACTGCCTATCATCCTCAGACAGACGGCCAGTCTGAGAGGACAACTCAAACATTGGAAGACATGTTGAGACATTGCTCTTTATATTTCAAAGGTGGTTAGGATCAACACATACATTTGGTGGAATTTTCTTATAATAATAGCTTTCACTCTAGTATTAAGATGGATCCTTATGAAGCTATCTATGGAAAGAAATGCAGAACTCCAACTTGCTGGGATGAAGTTGGGGAAATAAAGCTATTAGGACCTGATCTTGTTGATGAGATGAAAGAAAAGGTCAGATCTATTCAACAACACAAAAGAGCAGCTCAGAGTCGAAAAAAAGTTATACTGACAACCAAATAAAATACCTAGAGTTTGAAGTGGGTGATAAAGTTTTCTTACAAATATCTCCTTGGAAGAGAGTAATGAGATTTGGAAAGGGAAAGCTGAGCCCTAGGTATATCGGTCATTTCAAAATACTGGATCATGTTGGGAAGCTAGATTACCGATTGGAACTTCCAACAAATCTCTCTCAATTTCATGATGTGTTCCATGTATCTATCCTGAGAAAGTATATACCTGATCCTTCACATGTACTAAGCTCAAAAGTTGTACCGCTGAAGCAAGATATTTTTTATGAAGAACGACCAATAGTGATTCTGGATCGTAGTGAAAAAGTTCTACGAAACAAGACCACTTGCTTGGTTAAAGTTTTATGAAGGAACCACCAATTATAAGAAGCTATATAGTAACTTGAGGATATAACGAGGGATATGTATCCTCATCTGTTTGTTATGATGTGATTAATTTTTAGGGAGAAATTCATTTTAAGGGGGGTAAATGGTAACACCCTGACATTTTATGGGAAATATATATATATATATATATATATATATATATATATATTTCATGTCTTATGTTATATGCAACACCAAAGGAATCTTTCACTACATGAAATACTGGCTTAACTTGCGTTACATGCAAGAGAATCCTTCCTCGATAGCTTGCGTTGTACGCAATACTGAGTTTCACTAAACAATGATATATTATTATAATATTATAAACTAGACGTTATGATTAGTATTAATTTTTTTTTATTTTATAACATTATAGTTCATCTTACACATTTTATAGAAGTAGATATGAAAACAAAATCAATTTTTTGATAAAAGAAGTATTTTTCAAAAAATGCAGTTTTTCCGCCTTTTGATGGTGCACCCATTTTAAATATAAATTTTGACAAGTTTAAAAGTTAAATTTTATAAAATAAACTTCTTCTTTTGAATCAGGATATAAAAATTTACATTGGATAAATTTTTGATACTTTTCTGATAACTTTCATATTTTTATGAATAGTAAAAATACGATAATTTTTTCTTAAAAACAATTTTTTTCATCAAGGTAACTTATATAGTTAAATGATAAAATTTGATGGTTTTAAACTATAAATATAATATATTTTTACCATTTAATATAATTTATGCCATTACCATTAATTTTACATTGAATTCAAAAGTAAAAACATTTCAATCTTTGATAATGTTTTAACTTTTAAAAAACCCATTTTCTTAACAATGAGATTAATTTTAAATTAATTAATGAAAATTTAGTGTTTTGAATTTTGAAAAATTGATTCCATATTTGGATTCAATGGGTCCAAATTATGTTAATAGGTTACTTTTATTTTTTTGATATTATGAATAATATCTACAATAATTTTTATTTACTATAGTTAAAGGTAAATCGCGTAATTAAGGGTAAAAATACGATTATAAAATTACCCAAAGACCTGAAAAAATTCTATTGGATGAATTCAAGTACACCCATATCACTTAAGGGTAGGAATAGATTCATTTCATGGACTTTTGACCATAAATATGATATAATTATTATTAAAACCAAAGAAAGTGACAACATGTCAATCTCTTATATCTTATAAGTGTAATAATTTTAATTTAGTGATAAACCTCAGAAAACTTAGAATATAAATAATCTCCAAAAATATAATAAAATTATATACATCATAAAAATTTATTTATAATTTTTAGGGATTAAATAAGTATCATTAATGATGACACAATAGTGATGTAGAAATTATTTTATTGATTGAAATATCAAATAAATGGTTTTAAAAATATAAAAATAAATATTATATGAACTAATTAATGTTCTCCACAAATTTTATAGATGAATATGATATGTTATGAATCTATTAAATATTTTTTTTTCAATATATCCTCGGTTTGGATTTTATTTAAATTCAAATTAACGAATAGTGTCAAAATTGACACTATTGTTATTTTATAAAAATAACATATTATAAAATTGTTTAAAAAGCACAAAAATATTTAAAAATTATAAATTGAAATATATATGGTCTAAAATTTCATAAAGTATCCAATTATAGAAAATTCACAACACATAAGTAATTATTTAAAACAATTTAAAATTTAGAATATTATTACCACAAATAAAATTAAATAGATTAAATAAGGATAAATCAAGTTGATAAGGTTTAAAATAAATTCCCAACATGTATAAATCTTATTGGTTGATGCGATTACAACCCTATATAATCTAATATTATTAATTTAGTCATTTTTGGAGGTTTTTAAGTGGGTATGAAGTTTATTATAAATTAATATTTTAGAGGTTTCCAAGAGTGCCCCTCTCCTCTCTTACAAAAGGGCACCTCATCCCTCTTCTCCTCATAACATTTGAGCCTTCTAGCTCGGAAAAACCCTGTCTATTTAACTTTTAAACTTCCCTAGAAACATACTGTAGGTCCTAGTATTCTTAAAAGACCATCATTAGTGCCCTAAGAGGAGGTTTATAAGAGGTGTGTCGAAGAAGAGGTAATATCCTCTACCGATTCATTCAAATTTATTTCTTCTTATACTTCCTCTTATTTATTTGTTTTATTATAAAGTAATAACATCAGTATCAATAATATACTGATATGTTATTATAAATATGAAACAACCTTATTTCACCTTCTATCCATCCTACGAAAAATGAAATCACTGCGTGTGCGTACGTACAGAATACCGTCTCCACGCCGTGGTGTAATCTGTTTTCCGCCACCACCTTACTTGGATGGGTATAATAGTGTAAATAATAACTATATATGATTATTGTAACATGATAATAATTCTGATATATTCTATCATCCACTCCAATACCATTCAATAATTATGGGAATGATATAGTCGCTCATACGTACGTACGACTTATCGTCTCCAAGGTGCGATGTGATTCATTCTACATGATCTTCATTAAACCATGATTATATAAATTAATTGAATGAATAAATATGATATATATTATACTAATACCATTATTTATATGATGTAGCTATAACCTAAAAAGAGGAATAAGAATTTATTTGACAAAACACGCATAAGAACATAAAGCAATAGACACCCGAATAACAAGTAGCAATGAAATATTACTAATAATAAGATAAGAATATGACAATATATGATATCATAACAATTTATATGATTAGGGAATAAGTCAATGAAATTATTTAAATCATTATATAGGAGGTTCATATATGTACAAATCATATTAGACCTAAGGTAATGTAAAATCTCGCAATCTCATTTTTATCTGAGATTGTTTATACTTCAGAATTTACTAGGGAATATTTATCATCCACATCCATGTTTCCTCAATATGTAATATTATTTCTATCCTACTACAATTTTTTAAATATAATTTTACCTATTGGTTAATTTTTAGTAAAATATATGAAAAGAATCTTTTTTTGTTTTCAGTACAAGATACTTTTTGAATTTTCTGGACAATGTATGAGAAGAATGTTTTTTAACTTATACGACATGAATGGATTTTTATGATTTCATAGAAAATTATATCCATGAAGATTCCTTTACAGGTTTTCAAGTTTATTTTCAATTAAATTCTTTTAGTTTAAAATTTTATGACATGTTGAGAAAGGAAAAATGTTTTTGAAGTAGAAAAGATATTTTCCTCAAGAATGGAGTTCAAGTGTTTTATCAAAATTATTTTCCATCTAAGATAATAGAGGGTTCTGTTTCTGTCCCTATTATTACATTGATTTGATTATGTTATGATGGAATTATTTTTATGAATTCCTTTTATCTTATATGGATTATGTTATGATGACATGATGTTTAAGAATCCCATTTTTATTACATGGGTTATGCTATGATGTTTGATTTATGATTTTATGGCACACATAAGAATGGTTTCATTTTGAGATGCGCGGGACCTATATCTCCCTCCAATACATTGGGTAATGATTTATATCTCATGAGATATACATGGATGGAATGAAAAGTTAATCAGGTTCAGTGATATAGGACTGGAACGAGGAGTGAAATCGGTTCAGTAATGGACTTTGTCCACTATGATGGTCTTGGCGATGAGTCTTGACTAATATGAAATTATTTTACATGATTATGTGTGTATGACACAAAGTTTTATGTCTTATTTTATGAATATTGGGATTAAATTTCACTACTATGATTTATCCCATGTCATGATATTATGATCTCTGTTGCAGGATAATATTTTCAAAATTTTATGTTCTTATGAATATGATATGATTGATATTTCCTTTGGTTGCCCTTACTGAGCATTTGAGCTCATACTTTGTATGTTTTCTTTTTCCCAGGTCAGGAATAAGGGTATTAAGTAGGATATTCCAAAAGGGACTCTAGATATGATGAAATAAACGGGAGAAAATATAGATGATCTATGAACCGGTTTTTTATGTTTCCCAGTTTCTGAAGACAATATACCTATACGGTCTTATCATGGTTTTGTTATTTGTTGTAATAAGTATGCTTCAATTATGAAGTAATAACAATGTATGTAATGTATGAGTTATTATACTATACTTGGATTCTACGATGCAATTACAGGTCACATAGGATCGTTATCAGGAACATCAATGAAGAAATAATTCCATCAATGTAATTATTATCAGTTAATTAAATTGATTATAACCAATATATAATGATCCTATCTTTAGTTCCAGGACTCCCCTCTTTCTTTTTTGTTCTTTGTTCTATTCCGAAGATCTGGCGTTTTATTATCGTGACGGATCTCAGATTGATTATTGTTAATGATAAAATTAAAGTTGGGTACACCCACCAATGCACTTTCACTGCATCTGGAACCTAAATTTATTATATGGAATTACGATGAATCATTACATATGACATTTAGTGATAATATTTTACATTATTAAGGATGTTATTGATCATAATGAATTCATTTTGTTTTATCATTTAGTATTATATAAATATGTTACTTATTGAAAATAAGAAAGGTTGTAACAAATATATTATAGTCTAGTTTAACCATAAAAATGGTTTCATTACTAACCTTGAAGGAGAAATTGAAGAATGAAAATCTGTCATTCATGAAGGTTTTAAATCGACACCTCACAGACGATGATTTCAATTTTAAAATAAAAGAGAGTGAGAAAAGAGTAAAGATATTACATAAACATGATATAATTCTAGTATATAGATGATACTGGAGTTATCATGATCATTTTTATAGAGTACATGAGGAGATAATAATAAAAGAAAATAACTTGAAATGAAACTAAAAGGAAAAGGAAGAGGATTTTACCTCTTGGATACATCTCTTTAAGAACATACTTAAGGTGATTGGTTTTGGTCTTTTTATGAGACCAAGAGCTCTTGTACATGGGGTAGAGTCTTGGGAAATGTATTGGTCATAAATTTGACAAGTATCAATTCATGGAATGTGTGTGGAGAAATAGTGGTATTTATAATGGAAAAGAGGGGTTATTTCTCATTATTTTATTCATTATTTTATTATTTCTCTCAGGACAACCAATAGTGTTGATTATTTTGACTATATATAGTAATAATTGGATTCTAGTTATAAACATGGGTGCTTAAATCATCCAAATATCACCTACTATACAATAAATCATGCATTTATCATTTATCGCAAATTATCATATTTTACTATTCACCAATAATTCAAGTACAAGTATTTTAGAAAAATACTAAAAATTCACCCTAACCATTTTTTGATGCTTGTAATTCAAAAATGAACTCAATTTTTTTGAAAATAATTTTATAAATATGAGAAATTTAATTTATAACTTAAATCATCATGTACATGAAAATGCATATTTTAAATCTATAACTGATTTTATAATACTTTCAAAAAATAACTAATGTCTCATAAAATTATCCTAAAATCACAAGACAAAAAATTTAAATTATGAATAAATTTTATATGAATATAATTTCTTTTAAATAATTTTATTAATTATAAAATTGTAATTAAATATTTATAAATTACTTAATTTAACAATTTTTAAAATATTCATTTACTTATAATATGATATAATTACATGATACTTTCATTTATAAGGTGCCTAAATATTTTGTATACTTTCATGGGTTATGTTTCTATTCATTATTCCGATTTACTATTCCAAAGGTTCTAATTACTATTCCTTAGGTCAAGTTACTATTTCATGGATATAAGTGCCTTAACTTATAGACTTACCTCTTATTTAATTCATTATTTATTTATGATGATTTTATTGAGTTATATAAGTGATTTTATGTGATCTATACTATATTAATTAAACATAAGAATAGAAATTTCATTGATAGAGTTATGAGACATTACATTCACCCATCCTACAAAATTTTATCCTCAAAATTTCTAGTTTTCAACCCACAAAAATATTTGGTTTGTTCATCATTATAAGATCCTCAAGATCCCATGTCATTGGTTCTGGTATGTACTTACTTAACAACAAGATTTGGAACACATTCTGTACCTTAGAAAGGATATTAATAATTGAAAACGATAATAAAAAACTCAAATTATCTCTAGAATTTTAAAATTACTAATGTACCTGGGGCTCTATTTTCCTTTCTTACCAAATCTTATAACACACTTCCATTGAGATAATTTTAAGAAAACAAGATTTACCACATGAAATTATAAATCCTTCATTAAATTATTAGCATAGTACTTTTTCCTACATTGATATGCTTTTGTAAGATCATGAATAGTCTTTACCTTTTCTGTTGTTTCCTCTATAATCTCTTGTCCTACAATATTTCTTTCACCACCTTTATCCCAACTAGCTGGTGTATGACATATCTTTCCATACAATGCTTAATATGGTGCCATTTAAATACTAGAATGGAAATTATTATTATAAGAAAACTCTACCAATAGAAAATAATTATCTCTTATATATTTAATGTCAAGGGAGAGTGATCGCAAGATGTCCTCTAATGTTTGAATGGTTCTTTCAGACCTCCCCTCAGTTTGAGGGTGGAAAGAATTATTCAAATGAAGTTCAATATCCAAAAATTTATGTAGACATTTCTAGAATTTTGATGTAAATTATAGGTCATGATCAGACATAATATAAATAGGTGATCTATGAAGTCTTATATCTTCATTAATATAAAGTCGTGCAAGGTGTTATAGTGGAAAAACCTCCCTTATAGTGAGTAAATATGTAGATTTGGTAAGTTGATCAACAATCACCCATATTGCATCATTATTTCTTGGAGTTTTTGGTAATCCAGTGAAAAAATACATAGTGATATCATCCCATTACCAGGTAGGAATAAGTAGGGGTTTCATAAAACCTCTAGTATGTGGTCTTTTAGACTTCACCTATTGACAAACTAAACATCTTGATACATAATAATCAATTTTTGGCTTTATATTATCCCATCAGAAATGTTCTTTTAGATATTTATAAACCTCAGTTATACCAAGGTGTATACATAAATTTGAGCCATGGGAATCATATAATAACTCCCTATTTAGCTTGGGTAAAGAGGGAACACATAACCTCCTCCCAAATTTTATAATTCCATCCCCACAAACGAAGTCTGGAAACTTCCCATCATTCACAACATTAATTTTCTTTTGAAGATTCTCATCATCACACTGGGAACTTTTAGTTCTTTCCAAAAATTATATTTGGGATACCAGTTGAAAAATTAATGATTTTTCACCTTCCTTGATAATTCTCATATCCATATTTTCTAGATCCATGTACACATGGTCCTTATAAATCCTCATTTTGTTCGAAACTCCATGATACTTCTAGCTCAATGCATCTGCTACCTTATTCACCTTCCTAGGGTGGTATTGTATTGAACACTCATAATCCTTGAGCTGATAGAGCCATCACCTTTTCTTATTATTGAGTTATTTCTATGAGAAGATACATTTAAAACTATTTTGATCCGTATATACCTCACATATTTCACAATAGAGATAGTGTCTCCATATCATCAGAGAAAATATCAAAAATACTAACTCAAGATCATTAGTTGGATAGTTTTGGTCATGAGTTTTTAATTACCTTAATGCATAGGCAATAACTCTATCATTGTTCATAAATACACCTCCAAGTACTTTATTTGATGAATCACTATAAATCACAAATCCACCATTGATCCGAATCTCCCAATAGAAGATAAAAAACCATGACAACCTTCTCCCTTTAGTCACTTCCCGAAGTGAGAAATATATTCTATAAGGAACTTATCCACTACTCAGCCACAAATGGGTTTGTAGTCCCATTGAATGATGTTTGTTGTTGTCCCATAAAGTGTTCTAAAATTGTTTCTCCATGTTATGGATTATGTTTCTTCAAATAGTTAAGGTTACAATTCATAACCTGAGTTGGTTGTCCCAGTATTGTTATAATTTGCTCAGTACCAGTCACAAATCCAATAAAGACATCATTATTTTGCACATGATAGAAATCCCTACATGGGATACGTGTGTTGATACTATTTTCATTCCATCCAGTAGGAACCATTTATAGGTTATGAAAATCCATCATCCACGAAGAACGAAAATTTGTCATCCATGAAGGTTGTAAATCGGCACCACACGAACGATGATTTAATTTTTAAAATAAAAGAGAGTGAGAAAAGTGTAAATATATTCCATTAAAACGATACAATTCCAATATATATATATATATTATATGGGATTTATCATGATAATTTTGATATAGGAGGTAAGGAGACAATAATAAAAGAAAAGAACATGAAATGAAACTAAAAGGAATGTGATTTAACCTCTTGAATACAGCTCCTTGAGAACCTCCTTAAGAGGATTGGTTTTGATATTTTGATGAGACCAAGAGATTTTGGATGTGGGGGAGATAATTGGAATGATTATTGGGTAGAAATTTGATAAGGCTCAAATATAGGAAGGTGTGAGGAGAATTGGTGGTATTTATAATGGAAGAGAGGGTTGATTTCTCATTATTTTATTCTTTATTATATTATTTTACTCAATACAACCAAAAGTTTTTATTCATATGACTATATACAGTAATAAGTGAAAGTGATTTTGAATAAAGGGTGCTTACATCATCCACATATCACCTATGACTCAATAAATCTTGTATTTATCATTTATAGTAAATTATCATATTTTACTATCCACCAAAAATTGAAAAATCTATAAAATTCACCATAACTATTTTTTGACATGTGTAATTGAAAAATGAACTCCATTTTATAAAAATAATTTTCTAAAAATGAGAAACTTAATTTTTAATTAAAATCATCATTTACTCAGAAATACAGATTCTAAATCTATAACGGATATTATAACACTTTCAAAAATTAACTATGGTATCATAAAATTATCCCAAAATCATAAGATAGAAAAATTTTAATTTATAAATACATTTTATATGAATATAATTTATTTAAAATAATTTTATTAATTATAAAATTTAAATTAAATATTTATGACTTTATTTATTTAACAATTTTTAAAATATTCATTTACTTATACTATGATATAATTATATGATACTTTCATTTATAAGGTGCCTAAATTTCATTTATACTTTATTTTATTCTATTAATTAGTTCTATTTAATATTAATAAGGATCTAATTACAATTCCTTAAGTTAAGTTACTATTTCATCGATATAGGTTCCTTAACTTCTAGAAATACCTCTTATTTTATTCATTATTCATTTATGATTTTTGTATTGTGTTATATAAGTAATTTTATGTGATCTATACTATATGAAATAAACATAATATGGGTAATTTAATTGATATTGTTATGGTTTGTTACATTCTCCCCTCCTACAAAAATTTCATCATTGAAATTTCTAGTTTATAACCCCAAAAAATATTTTCATAGTTCTTCATTATAAGATCCTCAGGCTCCCACATTGCCTCTTAAATTTTATGATTTTCAGAAAGTAACATTACCAATTGAGTCATATGATTCCTCAACACCTATTCATTAGTGTCTAGAATCTGGATAGGCTCTTCATAGTAAGATAATTATAATCCTTTAGAAGTGAGGACATTTGTTTGGTCCGGCATGTAATTTTTTAACAATGATATGTGGAACACATTTTTACCTTAGAAAGTATATGGAACATTTCCAAATAATAAGTCATAGCTCCAATTCTCTCTAAAATTTCAAAAGTACCAATATACCTAGGGATCAATTTTCCTTTCTTCCCAAATCTTATAACACCCTTATATGGAGATACTTTCAAGAAAACATGATCCCCCACATAAAATTCCAAATCTTTCCTTATATTATCGACACAACACTTTTGAATACTTTGAGATGATTTGATATGGTCTTGAATAGTATTTACCTTTACTATTATTTCCTCCAAAAGCTCTTGGCCTACAAGATTTCTTTCACTAAATTCATCCCAAAAAGTTGGTGTATGACATATATTTATATATAATGCTTTATATAGTTGCATTTGAATACTAGAATGGAAACTATTATTGTTGGGAAAATATACCAAAGAAAAATACTAATCCCACACACCTTGAAATTTGATGGATCATGATCCCAACAAGTCTTATAATTTTTGAATGGACCTTCGAGACTGCCCATTAGTTTGAGGGTGGTAAGCAGTACTCAAACTAAGTTGTGTATCCAAATTTTTCCATAGCATTTTCCATAATTTCAATATAAATCATGGTTCAAGATTAGAAACAATAGAAAGAGGTGCTCCATGAAGTCTTACAACTTCATTAATATAAAGTTTTACAAGGCGCTCTAGTGTAAAATCTTACCCTATATAGAGGAAATGTGCATATTTGGAAAGTCGATCAACAATCACCCATTTTTCATTATTATTTCTTGAATTTTTTGTTAATATAGTGACCAAATCCATAGTGATTTTATCCCATTTATATGTAGGAATAGTTAGGGGTTTCATGAAACCTATAGGATGTTTTATTTAAGCATTAAACTATTGATAGACTAAACATTTTGATTCATAATCAACAATTTCCTAATTTATATTATCCCACTAAGAATTTTCTTTTTGGTCTATACAAATCTTAGTGATAACAGGGTGTATAGAGAAATTTGAGCTATGTTCATCATCTAATAACTCCATTTTTAGCTCGAGTATAGAGGGAACACATAGCCTTCTACCAAATTTCAGAATTCCATCCTCACACATGAAGTATGGAAACTTCCAATTATTAAAAACATTGTTTTTCTTTTGAATATGCTCATCATCACACAGATAACTTTTAATTATTTCCAATAAATATGTTTGGGAAACTAGTTAAAAATGTAATGATGTTTCAACTTCCTTGATAATTCCCTTATCCATCTTTTGATTATCCATGTACACCGAGTTCTTGTCAATCATCATTTTTTTCTTCAGAACTCGATTATCCTTCCTCCTCAATGCCTCAACTACCTTATTTTCCTTCCCAGGATGGTAGTGTATTGAACAATCATAATACTTGAGAAGATCGGGACATCTCCATTAACTCAAGTTGAGTTCTTTTTATGAGAATATATTTCAATTTTTTATTCATATATATATCTTATCTTTCACCATAGAGATAGTGTCTCAATATATTCATATTAAAGATCACAACTGATAAATCAAGATCACAAGCTAGATAGTTCTGTTCATGTTTTTTTAACTACCTTGATACATATTAACTAACTCTACTATTTTTTCATAAGGACACAACTAAGTACTTTATTTTATGCATCACTATAAAGTACAAATACACCATTTATCTGAATCTCCTGATAGACGACGAGCTTCCATGAAAACCATCTCCCTTTCATTACTTCCCAAAGTGAGGAATATATTATCTAAGGAATTTATCCACTGCTCAACTATAAATAGAGTTGTAGTCCCATTTAATGATGGAGGTTATTATCGTATAAATCAGTATATCATTTCTCCTCAATGTTTTGGATCAGGAGACTTCATATGGGTAAGGTTATTGTTTATAACTTGAGTCAGCAATTCTAGTATAGTTATAAGATTCTCACCACAAGTCTCCGCACCAATACTGACATCGTTATTTTTCATAGAAGAGAAATCCCTAAATGTGATACATGTATTGTTAGGGTTTTCATTCCTTTCACTAGGAACCATTTATAAATAATGGCATACACTAGATTATGTTATGAATAATAATGGATAATCTCAAACTAGAAAAAACACTAACATAAATTGAAATTTTATTCATATCTAATATCATAATTATAAACACAGTTTCTTTGAGAAAAAATTTAATTTTAAATCCTTTATAGTGGTTTGTAATGAAAATGTGAATTATCCTATGAATATCCCATAGGAGTATCAAACAAGGTGTGTAGTAAGGACTGTTTTCATGTACTTGGTTACCCCAAGTTAGGCCCAGAATAGATTGTTGGAGTTGTTACTCTTAGGTACATCTATTCCAGAACCACATCCACTTATAGTATCTAAAAAAAGATATATTTTCTAGAAATATCCACATAATCCATACCTTAACAAAATTATGGGATGTTCTTGTATGCTCATCCTCAAATTTTATCTTATGTTTTTGTTCCCTATAATGTGTTCTCTAAATCTAGTTTCCAATGTTTCTACTAAAATCCCTCTGATACCAACTGTAAGGACCACAAAACTAGCAGCCCTGAGACAGTGCCTTAATTTATTACATTGGTAAGATTATAAGGAAGAAAATTCCGAAGGAATTAATAGTTTAGTATCATTGGAAAACCATATACATACATAACTATTACATTTCAACGTGAAATAAAATACAACATATCAACTTCTTTTGAATCACACATAAAATCCTAGATTATTTCTGAAAGTCATTTATATAAATATTCATCTTTGAATCCTGGGGAAAAAATAAAACAAAAGAAAGGGGTGATATTAGATGACCAGTAAGGGTAATTAATACAATAGAAGTTATCATAAACACAAATATTAAGTATAGTGAATAATAAAAAACACATGCCTTTAAAAAAAACTTGAGCATAATATGGAAGGAATGAATGTAGCTTACATAAAGCTATATAAATGATCATAAAAGAATGAATCTTAACCATGGGTATTATACTAGTTAAACAATCACAAATTAATATCATCATAATGAGGGAATTCATAATGTTGGGCATTTGAAACATATTGTTAGTGCCTCATCTAAGATGTCTGAAAATACTAGGGTAAGGCCTCAACCAAAACCCAATTCTGTTTTATCTCATGGGAGAAACCGATGAATTAGGGAACTATAGTTCTTTACACATATCACTTAATAAGTCCAATTAATTATTCATATGAAATGGGAGAATGATAATCATCATATACATTCATATTGAATCTAATATATGAAATGTAAATAACTTTCCCCAATTAGTAAACATAAACACTAACCATTCAGAGTAATATGGTGAATGGTATTAAAATAACACATACATATTCAAACTAACCATAAACCATTAAATAAAATATGGTAAATGATATCATAAAATATCAATCCCAATTAAACATAATAATCAACAATAGTGTTTAATAGATTTAAATACTCTTATAAAATCATCAAGTAGTACTTGAGATAAATAATATTTTAGTTTGAAAAGAAGTATTATTTTAGAAAAAACATTTTATAAAATAATAATTGAAATAAAATATGTATTTTATAATAAAATTAGTGATTTTATAGAAATTATGGTGATTTATAATAGATTATAGAGTTCACTTGAAAATAGGTATGAATTTAAGAAGTTCCCTTGAATTAGGCTTGTTTATCAAGAATAATTTGAGAAAGATCTTTTTAGAACATGTAAATACACAAAAAATAAATAAGTGTTATGATTGGTAAATATATATATATATAATATTCATACATAATTTATGATGAGTACATAGGAATAATTAATAATTTCATATGGGTAACGAGTGAAAAAAGTAACCTGAAAGAAATTGGAGGTTTAGGTAGAAAACCCTTACCTTATGTTCGAATGTGTTCTTCCTTTGACCATAAAATCCTAGAGAATCAAATTAAATCCATTAATTAATCAATTAATAACCTTATATATATTTATTTTCTTTATTATAATTTTATTAAGTTCATTTATAGCCTTTTTGATGAGTTATAAGATACAATTTTATTTCTCAGGAGCATTTGTTTCCTTGGTTTTCACAATCGATATACTTGTATATGAGTATGAAAGTTCATGTGGAATGGGTATAATTATCGAGAATTGAATTTATGTAATATTAATGAACATATATAAGTTTAAATGGTTATACAAATCATTTTATTAAATGGTATGAGTATGAATGATTAGATATGACATTTAGTGATAATCGTTGACATTATTACGACATTTATTGATCATAACGAACTCATTTTGTTTTATAATTTAGTATTATGTAAATATATTACTTATATAACATAATAAAGGTTATAATACATATATTTTCATCTTTTTTGACCATAAAAATTATTTCATTACCATCCTTGAAGGATAAATTGAAGAACAAAAATTCATTATCCATGAAAGTTGTAAATCAGCACCTCACAGACAATGATTTCATTTTTAAGAGAAAAGTTAGCGAGAAAGGAGTAAATGTATTCCATTAATATGATATAGTTCCATGATATATATGATAAAAGATTTATAATTATAATTTTTTATAAGGATTCAAGAATACAATAATAAAAGAAAACAACTTGAAAAAAACTAAAAGGAACATGAATATGATTTTACCACTTGAATACACACCCTTGAGAACCTCCATAAGGGTATTTGTTTTGGTATTCTAATGAGACCAAGAAATCCCAGATGTGGGGTAGGGGATTGGTAATAGTAGTGGTAATAAATTAGATAAGTCTCAAATCTTGGATGGTGTGAGGATAAGTGGTGGTATTTATAGTGGTGGAGAGGGGTGATTTCTCATTATTTTATTCATTGTTTTATTATTTTTCTCAAAGAAACCAATAGTGTTGATTATTGTGACTATATACAGTAATAAGTTCATGTTATTTCAAACCAATAGTTATTACAACATCCAAACCCCAACTATGACTCAATAAATCATGTATTTACCATTTATCATAAATTATCGTATTTTACTATTCACCACAAATTAAATCATTTCAGAAAAATACATAAAATTCACCCTAACCATTTTTTGATGTGTGGAATTAAAAAATAAAATAAATTTTATGAAAATAATTTTATAAATATGATAAATTTAATTTTTAATTAAAAACATCATTTAATTGAAAATTCATATTTTAAATCTATAAATGATTTTATAACACTTTTAAAAATTAACTAAGGTCTCAAAAAATGATCATAAAATCATAAGACAAATTTTTTTTAATTTATGAATACATTTTATAGGAATATAATTTCTTTTAAATCATTTTATTAATTATAAAATTTTAATTAAATATTTATAACTTACTTAATTTAATAATTTTTAAAATATTGATTTTCTTATACTATGATATAATTACATGATACTTTCATTTATAAGGTGCATAAAATTTATTTATACCTTTTTGGGTGATGTTACATTTCATTAGTCCTATTTACTATTCATAAGGGTCATATTACTATTCCTAAGGTTAAGTTACCGTTTCATCGATATAGTTTCCTTAACAACTAGAAATACATCTTATTTCATTCATTATTTATTTATGATGTTTGTATTATAATATATAAGTGATTTTATGTTATATATAATATATTAAATAAACATAATAATTGAAATTTTATTGATATAGTTTGTGGTCATTAAATTCTTCATACAATAAAGATATTCAAATCGATATGAAATTATGAAAGATATCCTTGGGAAAACCTTCCACTGGTTGGGGAAATTTAGATCTGAGAAACACCTTTTATCCATGTAAAAGCATATTTATGGGTAATTATATGTTAGATCCCTTATTATAAAAATTTATCTCATAATAAATTAATCCTTATTTAGATATAACTCAAACATTGGAAGAGGGATGATGGATGACTTGGCCCTCTTTAAACTAAGGTATATTCCATTTTTATTTTTTGGTCTCCCTAGGTTTAACTATACATATTGTGAGGGAAGGAATCATTCTATATCAATCTATTTTGATGAGACCCCTCTATATAAATCTATCTCATATGAAGGGGAGAAGAATTTGTTTTCTTTCCCTTAGTGACTCTCAACATATTGGTTGGCTAAGGGGCCCTCAACACATTTGGGATCTTGTGTAGGTATAAAGAATTTATATATTCCATTTTTGTTTGGAGGCGAAAGATTCATCCTAGAATAGATTCATGGATAGGGTGGACCACTATATAAAAGTTTTTTTCTTGAAGGATGGATCATATTTCATGTAGTTTAAGGTTATACAACTAGGATATATCACAGAGAGGAGTGACTAACTTAGAGCAATTGGGTCTTCACAGAAGATACATACCTCAAAATAGAAGGGTAAAAGGATACAGTGCCATAATATAATTTGAAAGTGGGTATTATGTGCAGATTTGTAACATATATAATATCCAAATAATCTTGAATAGTTGGGTTATAGAAGGTGTAAATCATAACCCAAGAATATCTATGTAAACTGGAGGTGGAAATCGATGAGTACAAGTCAACCGTTTATAATGGTGGAATCCCATATGCCATGTAGTTAGGATAATATGTACTAGGTTTAAGGGATACCTATCATATGAGACCCAATATCCTCTAGGCACGAGCTATTAGGAATTTATTCATTATACAGTGAATCCTAGCACAGTTCATTTGAATCAGCCGGTCTGGGAGGCCATTTTTCTATAGGGGATAACTAGGAGCAAGGGAGACCAAGGTCCATGGGTTTATAAGAGAAGGATATCAACTCACATAATTGGTTTGTATCAATTTAGATATCCATTATATGAAGATGTTTTATGGATAACATAATATTCATGAAGGTTTTTAGTACCATAAAGTCTATGCTAGTGTTTATTAAACACATTTTGAGGTGAAGGGATAATTATTATTTTTCTTAAGTACACCATCATCCAAGGGGATGGTATGTTCAATGTGTATAATTATTTTTGTGTATTTTAATATCATGAAACTTTGATGTTTTTAATTAATTTAATGTATTATTACTTTGATTTGGTTCTCTATCAAAGACACATCTTGGTCATGCCATCTAGAGAGGCTTACCCAATTTCTTAAGATCCCATGATCCATGCTGAATGTGAGAAACAAGGGATAACTGGGAATTCGGTTAAGCTATGTGAAGGTACGTGATGGGGAATTCATGGGGTTGTACACAATTTATTTTGGACTAGATAATCTACATTAATTTGAATCTTGTGGATGATCATGATTGTTAGTGTTTATAACTCATGGATGGGGTTGGAATTGAGAATCTAAGCATCACTACATATCCTATGATGAAAGGAATCAATCCACACATTGTTCTTAGAATGTTAACTATATAGGTCCATACCATATGCAAATAGAAGTGACTATTTATCATTCCATATGTTACATCTCGACCCAGGATTATAGATTCAGGCATCACTATGTATCCTATGTAAACAAGAATCAATCCAAATAGTTTGTATATGAAAATTCCCTACACATTCCTGACCCATATACAAGGAGGGGGAAATTTTTTATATAGTAGGTGGAATTAGGATTTTGGATTTTGGAATTACTATATATCTTATGATATAGGGAATTAGGACACAAATAGTTCTTAAAAGGAAAACTATCAATGTAGTTTTTACCCATACATAGAGGAGGTCATTATTTCTATTTATTTTGTTGTTGGACACCATATTTTGGATTTGGGTGTCATTATGTATCCTATGGGAGAAGGAATAAATCCACACATAGTTCTAAAATGAGAATATCTCAATCAAAGTATGATCCATAAGTAGAGGGGGCCATTAATTTTTTTTATATCTTGGTTAAACCTAGGTTTTGTGATCTAGGTGTCACTACATATTTTATGATAACAAGAATAAATCCACATGTAATTGTTGAATGGAACACTCTCCATGATGGTTTGACCCATATGCAGAGGAATGAATTTTTTTTATTATGTATAGAAACTGAATTTGTTATATAGGTGTCCTTATATAGCCTATTCTAGAAGTAATCAATATATAAGTAGTTATTGAATTGGTAGATTCCCTATATAGATCTAACTCACACACAAATTCAAGATTGCCTCATTTTTCATTCACACAGATTTATCTCATGTGCAATGAACTGCCTGTGAAGTAACCCTCTCCATGTATTTTAACATCATGAAGTAAGCATGTATTTTGTGAAATTTAATGTCATGAAAAAAGGTTGAAGGATGATATGTCGTTTAAATTATTACTACAAAGACTTGGGATGCTATGCAGTTTAGATTCTTGCTGCCATAACATGGGATTCCATACTGTTTAAAGTCTAACTACCGAACATAAGATTCTATGTGGTTTAAATTATAACTTATAGACATGGGATGATTGATAGTTGTTGGACTCCTCATGTATTAATCACGTTTTAATGATTAAAAATCTCATTCCTATTTAAAAATCTCAATAATAACCACAAATCTTATTCATGATCCCAAATCTCACATATCTTATCAATTATGTGTATTTATGTTTCATGTTATCTTATACTTTATAATGGTTAAGTTTAATTCATTTTATGAATATTACTGTTTTAGTCTGAATACAGTTGTTTGTCTAAGTACAAGACACTGTGAGCAAGACACAGACACCATGAAGCCTAAGTCTCAGACACAGT
This sequence comes from Viscum album, assembly GCA_963277665.1. NCBI lineage: Eukaryota > Viridiplantae > Streptophyta > Magnoliopsida > Santalales > Viscaceae > Viscum > Viscum album. The sequence continues at coordinate 1,029,888,790 of OY728166.1, read as the reverse complement.
GACAATGAGACACCATGACCATGAGACACCATGACACAGTAAGCCTGACACTGTGAAGCAAGTCACTAAGAACAGACACAGTTAGCTAGACATTCGGTTTGTCTGAGTTCTAGACATAGTTATCCAGACACAGTCATCAAGGCACCGTAATCCAGAAACCGTAAGCCAGACACCGTGACTCAGACACCATGAGCGATACAGTGTGACAAGGACATACTGTGAAGGACATACCGTGTAGGACACATCGTGAAGGACACACTGTGACAATGACATACCGTGAAGTACATACCATGAAGGACACATCGTGAAGGACATACTGTGAAGGACATACCGTGAAAGACATACCGTGAAGGATACACCATGAAGTACATACTGTGAAGGAGACATCGTTTTCATAACTACTGTGACACCGTTTCTTAAACTATTTTTTCGTTTTACTATTTATCTTTTTAACGGTCATATTTGACAACTTTAATGCAATGACATAATTAATGTTTATTTGTAGACATAATACAAGGTACGAGGCCCAAAATACATGGAACCAGTCGGCTCAACCTCATGAATTAAAAGATAAAGAGAAGTATTCCCAAGAGCAAGATATACGAGAGACAATACAGAAAAACAAAAAAAAATGCGAGTGCTCTGTACTGAACAAAAAGACAATCCTGAGAACAACTGTGAAGAACACATTGAACAATCTTAAAAAGAACTATCATGCATGAAATCCAACACTACTGAAGAACACATGAAGTACATTGGAATCAAGAGAATATCATCACTCAGGAAGAACAGAAGCTGACCCACGACACTCTATTTTTCAACAAAAGAACCAGAGAAGGAATCAGAAGCATTTCTGCTAAATCAAAGGAGTCCAGAGCTGCACTGATAATCACTAGAGAATTCTAAAATCTTTTCTACTTAATTTAAGTGATTCTTTTGTTTACTTTTGTGTAGTGTGCGTACTCTGTATATTTTACACACACACTGAATCCTACTCTGAACTGGAGGATTTCAAAGTCCTCACACCAAACCTTTTACTCCTGTTTACCCACAAAAACTATGTAAGAGGTCCCTGTGCGGCCTGATCATTATTTTTTTCCCATGAAAACTGTGGTAGAGGTCCATGTATGTCCTGGAAAGTCTACGAAATATTGTTAACCCCAATCCAGGGTGTGGATCAGAGTTTATTTATATAAAATGATTGGTGGCAGGTGATCACCAAGTGGAGTGGATTAGGTCTCGGGTTGAGACTGAACCACTTTTTTTACATCTGCTGTGCATTCTTATATTAAGTTTAAAATATACTATATATTTTATGTTTTGCTACTAATTACTTTGAAATAAAAATATATTTTAAAGTTACTTTGATAGTTAGACTATCAAGTGTTTGTATGTATTGTAAAGCATTAGGTTAGCTTCAAAAGTTAATTTCTCTTCAGATTAAATTAACTGAGAACTAATCAATCTCTTGAGAACCTAAATAACCCTTTAGTGTAATAAAAATTCACTACAGTTTAACTCGTTTTATAAATTGGGTATTTTTATAGAAATAATTTTAATAGAGATTTTAATTGGAACTCAATTCACCCCCTCTTGAGTATCCACTCCGTCCAACATTTGGAATCAAAGGAATATTTTTTATTAAAGGATTTCAAAACATTCTATTTTTCAACTATGATTTTAGTTGTATCTTAAAGATCTTAAATTTATGTTAGTTCTAAATTTTATCTCTTAAAATATATTTGCTAAAATCTATCTATGGATAATAGTCTAGAAGGTTCTGCTACCAACATGCCACCTTTCTTCAATGGTACAAAATATGCCCATTGGAAACTTAAGATGAAAATTCACTTAGAGAGTATGGGGTTTGACATCTAAACTACTATAGATACTTAATATAAGATTCCAGAAACTAAACGAACAACTTGGGATGAAGCTACTAAAACAAATTACAATAATAATTGTAAAGTTATGAATGCCCTGTATTGTGCTCTAGGAGATAAAGATTTTAATAGAATATCTGCTTGAAAAACTACTTATGAAATATGGGATACTTTGGGTGTTTCTCATGAAGGAACAAACAATGTTAAAGAAACGAGATTGAACACTTATACTATTAAATATTATAATTTTAAAATGAATATTGATGAACCTATTTATGATATGTATCTCAGGTTCAATGAGATTTTCAACACTATGAGATACCTTGGAAAAGATGTTCCAGAAAAGGAACAAATTATAAGAATATCGAGATGTCTGCCAGACCGATGGAGAGGCACATCTGTTTCAATAAGAGAGTCACGTGACATTGGTGCTCTTCCTGTCAAAGAGATAATTGTTAAGCTTATGATGTATGAGGAACAACTCAAGGTGAATAAAGAAGAAGATAATGAACCAAAAAGGAAGTCAATGGCAATTAAGTCTACCACCTGAAGGATCAAGGATAATGGGAAAGTTCACATACCTACTGAAAGTTTAACAAGTGAAATTTTAAATTTTGATAGTGATGCTGAGATGGATCAAATAGCCAGAAGATTTAAGAAATTCTATAGGAAGAAGAAATTCTTCAGAAAATCAAACTAAAAAGGTAAATATGACAACAAAGGTCATTGAAAAAAGGATTGGATGAAAGTTGATAAGAGTGATGAAGTTATCTGCTTTGAATGAAAGAGAAAAGGTCACATTAAAGCTGACTATCCAAAATTGAAGTTAAGGAAGAAACATGACTCTAAGGACAACAAGTATAAGAGATAAATGAAAGCAACTTGGAGTGATTCAGAAGACAATTCAAGTGATTCTTATTCTTCTAAGGATGGATATTCTCATAAATATAACATGTGTTTTATGACAAACACATCTGAGGTAACACTGGACTCTCCTGCTTTAAATTCATAACATTATGGAGTTGATTCTGATTCTGATTCTGAATCTAAAAACATATCTAGTGAAGAATTATTTGAATATTGTAATATGATGGAAGAGACCTGTAATGAACTTAAGGACAAGTACAATTCCTTAAAGAAACAAAATGCTTTATCTAGCACTGTTTCTTCCTCCCTTGAGATTGAAAAGGAAAAGAATGCTCAACTGTTAATAGAAAATACTGAACTGAAAATGTCTAATGAGAAACTGAGAAAGGACTTCGAAAAGTTTACAAATGGAAATAACAATCTAACTCAAATTCTAGGTAAAAAAGTTGCAAAAAATTATACTACTGGTCTGGGATACCAACATGGACAGAGACATTTTAACAAAAGTAGATTTATTCCTAAATCAGGACAAAATTCTGCTAGTTCCAGTTTTGGAAATTCATATCCTTCAACTAGTTATTCAAATTTTTATAGATAAAAAAAAGTTTATATATCAAAATCAATTGATTCTAAAAATTATATGAGACCCATAAGACAAATTTGGGTACCTAAAGCTTTACTTGCTAACCTGTCTGGACCCAATAAAATCTGGGTACCAAAATCATTTTGCATCTAAATATGTTTTGTAGGAAACCTGCTTAAAGAGTTCCTATAGGAAAACATGGTACTTGGACAATGGATGTTCAAGGCACATGTATGGAGATTAATCATGATTTAAAAGTTTAATAAAGGATGATGGAGGCTATGTCACCTTTGATGATAATTATAAAGGAATGATCATTGGCCTAGGCCAAATTGGTAACACTAACTCAATTTTAATTTCTAATGTTTTATTTGTTGATGGATTGAAATAAAACTTGTTAAGTATTTCTCATTTATATGATTATGGAATTAATGTTAAGTTTGAAAATGATTCTTGTAATGTTTTTAATTCCAAAAATGTTTTAGTATTTTCTTCATTTAGAAATGAAAATGTTTATGCTGTTGATTTAAATTCTTTAGCTAAGAAAAACATTACTTGTTTAAATTATTTTAATAAAGAGTCTTGGCTTTGGAACAGAAGGTTAGAACACTGCAATATACATTCACTTAGAAACCTGACTAGGAAAAACTTAGTTAGAGACCTACCCAAACTTGAGTTTCCAAATGAAAATGTTTTTAATCCCTATCAAAAGGGAAAGCAACATAAAGTTTCATTTAAATTAATGAAAGAAGTTTCAACTTATCAACCTCTCGAGTTGGTTCACATGGATTTTTTTGGACCTTCTAGACTTTATAGTTTAAATGGGAAGCACTATGTCTATATCTTAGTAGATGACTTGTCTTGATATACTTGGGTATATTTATTTGCTCAAAAAAGTGAAGCTTGTTCTTACTTAATTAAATACTCCAAGTCTTTAGAGAACCTTAGTGGACTTAAGATTAAGACCTTGAGAAGTGATCATGGATGTGAATTTAAAAATCATGAGTTTGAGTCTTATTACTCACACAATGGCTATAGTCACAACTTTTCTTCCCCTAGAACACCTCATCAGAATGGTGTTGTTGGAAGAAGAAATAGAACCTTGCAAGAAATTTATAGAACAATGCTTAATGAGTATGACCTGCCTATTTATTTTTGGGATGAAGCTGTGAATATATCTTGTTATATCATAAATAGAGTCTTTATTAGACCCATTCTTAAGAATACCCCTTATGAGTTGTGGAACAATAGGAAACCTAAGTTTAGTTACTTTAGAGTCTTTGGTTGAAAAGACTTTATTCTTAATAACAAGGACAATCTTGACAAGTTCGCCTCTAAAAGTGATGAAAGAATCTTTTTAGGATATTCTATAACTATCAAAGCCTATAGAGTGTTCAACAAAAGAACCAAGTGTGTGGAAGAATCTGTTCACATCAAATTTGATGAAACTGATCCACATGAACCTAAAGCTTCTCTTGAAAATATTGAAGAAGATTTATTTATTCTGAACCTTAATGATAAAATCAATGAACCTATTGTAAAGACAACCAGTTCTAGAAATTTACCAGAATATGACTCTGCTGAACCCGAACCTAGAGAAGAACCTGAAATTTCTAGTCCTACCTTTACTAGATCAACTAGTATCCTAAAGAATCATCCTTTAGATGTTGTTGTTGGTAATCTTGATAGAGGTATATAGACTAGATCTTCTCTTAGAAATCAGGTTGAACATCAAGCCTTTTTGTCACAGCTTGAACCTAAAAACATTAATGATACAATCAATGATGAATTTTGGGTAATGGATATGCAAGAAGAACTTAATCAATTTTAAAGAAAAAATGTTTGGAAACTTGTTGAAAGACCTAAGGACACATTCACCGTTGGAACTAAATGGGTTTTTAGAAATAAGGTAGATGAAGCTGGAAATATAGTTAGAAATAAGGCTATACTAGTTGCAAAAGTCTATAGTCAAGAAGAAGGAATTGACTATGAGGAGAATTTTTCTCCAGTAGAAATACTTGAAGTCGTTAGAATTATACTTGCTTATGCTGCACATCTGAATTTCAAAATATATCAAATGGATGTCAAGAGTGCATTCTTAAATGGGTATATAGTTGAGGATGTTTTTGTTGAACAACCCCCTGGATTTACAAACCTTCATTTTCCAAATCATATTTTTAAACTTTCAAAAGCTTTATATGGTCTAAAGCAATCTCCAAGAGATTGGTATGACAGATTAAGTACTTTTATTATTTCCAAAGGTTTTACAAAAGGAATAGCTGATCCTACCCTCTTTATAAAACTAATTTCTAATTATGTTTTAGTTGTTCAAATCTATGTAGATGATATTATTTTTGGATCTTCAAAAACTTTATTATGTACTAATTTTTCTAAAATGATGCAAAATGAATTTGAAATGAGTTTAATGGGTGAAATAAAATTCTTTCTTGGATTTAAAATCTTTCAAAATAATGATGGAATTGTTTTGACTCAAAGTAAATATACTAGAGATATTTTAAAATGTTTTGGATTGGATAACACTAAAAGTAGTGACACTCCCATGAGTACCACCTGTAAGTTGGATCTTGATGAAGACAGAAAATCTGTTGATCAAACCACTTATAGAGGAATGATTGGAAGTCTACTCTACTTAACTGATATCTGTCCAGATATTATTTTTAGTGTGTTTATGTGTGCTCGTTTTCAAGAAAACCCTAAAGAATCACATTTAAATGCCGTAAAGAGAATTTTCAAATACCTCAACCATACACCCAATCTAGTACTGTTCTATCCAAAAGGACAATCATTTGAACTAGATTGTTATTCTGATACTGGATTTTCTGGATGTAAGTTAGATAGAAAGAGCACCTCTGGAACATGTCACCTTTTAGGAAAGTCACTAGTATTATGGTGTAGTAAGAAACAATATTTTGTTGCATTATCTACTGTAGAAGCTGAATACGTAGCTGCTAGAATTATTTGTGAACAAATCTTGTGGATGAAACACACATTACTAGACTATGGATATCAATTCAGACATGTACCGATAAATTTTTTCAACACAAGTGATATTAACATTTCAAAAAATCCTATTTCACATTCTAGGACAAAACATATTGATGTAATACATCACTTTTTGTGGGATCATTATCAAAAGGGTGATATCACTTTGGAATTAATTGGTAATAAATATCAACTTGCTGATATATTCACTAAACCATTAAATTATGAGAGATTAGACTACACCATACATGATCTTGGAATTATCAATCACAAATATATATGTTATTGGTCTTACTGTTTAATATTTTACTATATTTCACTTTACTGTTTCATGTTCACAGTTTCTCATTTACTGTCCCATGCTTACAGTCTCCTAGTTAACACTTTGTGTTCACAGTCTGTTACTCACTGTCTCACCATGACGATCACTCACTGTCTCACTATGAACCTTATTTATGCTTTTATTTTAACCCGTATCACGGTAATTTTTATTTCACCATTATTTCCTTTCCCGTATTTTTGTTTTTATGATGTTTGACATTCCCAAATTATAAAACACAAGGGTTTCACTCGATTCTTCACTTGAACTCTCTCCTACTCACTCTTTCCGAACCCTCTCAACCTTGAAACCATCTATCCTCCTCTCTCGCCTGAATCTTTAGTGGATTCCAAGGATAGAGCGTCTGTCTTCATCTACTCCTGAGAAGCGTAGCTCAAAGAAGAAGAAAATATCATCGAATCTTGCACCAAAAGGACCCCTAAATCCAAACCTGGTAAACCGTATTGTATTTCCTGAGAAGGAAATATGCCCTGAGTGGCCGTTGTCTAGCAAATATTTGGTTTTAAAGGTGTTAAGAGAACAAGGATGGGTCGAATGGTTCTCTAGGAAGGATAGACCTATTTACCCGAGGTTGGTATCTCGGTTTTATCAGTATGTAAGATTTTCTTTTGATGCTAGTGAAAGCTATGTTGTGAAAAGTTGGGTCAATGGACAAAAATTCTCTTTCTCTTTGAGGTTATGGGCTGCTTGCCTTAGGATTCCTCACGAAGGGATTTGTGATGATTATAAAAGAGACCCTATACCTACAACTGATATCTTTGACCTGGAAAATGCATTGGAAACTCTAACTAGAAATGGAACCAAGATAAGGGCCATAGCTGCTGAACTGGATGGGGAGACAAGAATGCTTTTCAAATTTGTTCAAAATCTGATTAGCCCGAGGAAGGGTGACTTTGCTGTCATAAAGTATCAGGATGATTTTATGATTCATCTGATGAATAATGGATATAAAATCAATCTGTGTAAATATATCATTCACCATATGTGTGAATTGATTAAGGTCACCTCCAAGTCTACTTCTCTGTTTTACTCAAAGATGATCTCAACCACGCTAGTTGCCAAAGGATTAGTTGGACCAAATGAAGAAGTTCTTATGGATTTTGAATTCTGCCTATCCAAACCTACCATCAAAAGGATGAAGATCAACTAGAACCCCTGGAAGATGGAGTGGGTTGAAGATAATGAAATGATTTATGAGAAGTTCAATCCTATTGATTATCCAACAAGGCCAAAGGATACTACAGATCCTGGTTTGGAAATAGATGATGTGGCTAAGTATTCAGAAGATGAAGAAGAAGAGGAAGAGGTAGCTGAAGTACCTCATAAGGAAAAAACTCATGTTGAGAAATAAAGGACTGCTGTCCCTGCTGTTATTCATGCTGAAGTACCTCATAGAGAGTAAGATGTTGAAAAAGAAAGGACTACTGATTCTATTCTTTAGAAAGAACCTCTTACCCCTAGAGATTTGATTATCCCTGAATCTGAGCAGCAAGCCATGACAGAGCCTGCATTAGAAAAACTCCCTGCAATGGAAGAAGGAAATCTAAGATAACTTCCTACTATGCAAGAAGCAACTCAAAGAAAACTTCCTATTATCCAAGAAGATTTTTTAGAAGACCATCCAGAGGAACAATCTGCTTCTGAAATAATACCCTCTGCTAAAGAGAGGATGAAAATACCATTTCATTTGGCTAGGCAAGAAATTACTGAGGAAATTATAGATGATCCTTTGGATATAGACAAAATACCCGAGCCTCAAGGTCCTAAAAAGGAAGCACATTTTGAGGGGGAGGAACCTAAAAATCTTGAGTCTAATGAAGATGAGATTGGTGAAGATAGGTCTGTTGAAGCATCTCAACCAACTGAGTCATACTCCGTATACACTTGATATGAATTATCTAGCTTCTATGATGTGAGTGAATCTCAACAGGTGGCTGCAACTGGAATTGATCTCTCTTCTTTGTTTCAATGTAAGTAAGTCACTCACCCTGAACCTCAACCTCAAACTGAAACTGAATCTGAATCTGAATCTGAATCTGAATCTGAATTTGAACCTAAAACTCAACTAGACCCTAAACCTGCCATTGTACCACTTCCTAATCCTGCACCTTCACCCGACCAACAACCTTCTGTCAGAAAGGATTATTTGAAATTTTTTGGAGATTCTATCTTAGCTGGAGTTGAGAAAATTATTTCTTCTCGACCTCGTCTTGTGACACAACTAAGTTAGGAAGATGCATTACTGATTTTGGAAAATATTATTCTGCACATTCAACCCAGGATGATCCATGAAATTCAAGAAGTGAGAGTTTAAAACAAGTTACTTAGTGCTGATGTTACATCCCTGAAAGGTATGGTTGAAAACCTCTAGAAAGAACTGCATTCCAGATCAAAGCCTGCACCTGTTGCTGCTTCTCCTGAACCAACAGTTTCCAACATTTCTCAAGATATTGTGTCCCAAATTTATCCCTACCTCTTATATTTTGATGAAAAGATTGGATAAAGGCACAAAAGATGTTGCAACACATGAGAGATCTTGTGGAAAACCTGAACAAACTTACAGATGAATACACTAGATGTCTTCAAAAGGTATTGAAACAGCTCAATACTCTGACCATAGCTGTCATGGCTTCTCCTTACTCTGGTCAAACCTCTATTCCTTCTTTGGAAAGTTCTCTGCTCAGATCCATAATCAAGGAAGAGATTCAGAATACCCTCAGGGGTTTTAATATGTATTCTTTATCTGAAGTGGTTAAGAACAGTGATGGAGTGCTATACCTGGTGCAAATTCACTCAAATATTTCCAATGATTCTCAGCAGGAAATCTCTAAAAAAGTGGACTTCTATTTCAACCGGATTTTCTCTAAAACTAATATAACAAATCACTTTAAATATCTTGTAGAGAATCTGAAAATACCTCCTGTGACCCAGGCCTTCAAAGAACATGTTCATAAGCTCACTGAGTTTACCAGATTGTTGGACAAGTTCATGAAAAATAAAGTTGATTTTGAAAAGGAAATGTAGTATGGTGAAGAAATTATTACAGACTTCATCAATATTCTAAAGCCTTACCTTCATGTCCAGAGTACCACAATAGTTGCCCCATCTACTGACCCTCTCAGACCTGGATTTCTTGCTTTAGCCTCAACTACCATATCAGTTAGCCAAGCTCTTACTCAGATCAGACCCGTGATTCTTTATCATCCCCAACCTAGATCTTCTACAGCTCCCACCTTGGATCCCTCAATCTTCTAAGGTCTACCTTTACCTTCTTTGTCTACCAACTCTATGCCTTCTTCCGAATCAGAAACTTCCCCTATGGATTCCTCATCAGCTAATGATAAAGGCAAAGAGAAGTCCCATCCATGAATCTGACCAGTGCCTACTGTTTTTGATGGGGATGTCTTTGATTTTTATATTTTTACTGTATGTTGTATTCTGACCATTTTAAATGACAAAGGCACTGTTTTCCCTATATTCTCTCTACTTTTTGATAATCTCAAAAGGGGGAGAAAAATTTATGTGTTATTCTATAATATGTTATTATCTATGCTATATTCTCTATAGTTTCATTTCATTTATACTTTACCTATACATGATTTGTGATCATCAAAAAGGGGGAGATTGTTGGAATCCTCATGTATTAATCATGTTTTAATGATATCAAATCTCATTCCTATTTTCAAATATCAATAATAATCACAAATCTTATTCATGATCACAAATCTCACATATCTTATCAATTATGTGTATTTATGTTTCAAGTTATCTTATAATTTATAATGGTTAAGTTCAATTAATTTTATGCATATTACTGTTTAAGTCTGAATACAGCTGTTTGTCTAAGTACAAGACACTATGAGCAAGACACAGACACCGTGAAGCCTAAGTCTCAGACACAGTGACAATGAGACACAGTGACAATGAGACACCGTGACCACGAGACACCGTGACACAGTAAGCCTGACACTGTGAAGCAAGACACTAAGAACAAACATAGTTAGCCAGATATTCTGTTTGTCTAAGTGCCAGACACAGTTAGCCAGACACAGTCATCAAGGCACCAGAATCTAGAAACCATAATCCAAAAACTGTAAGCCAGACACCATGACTCAGACACCGTGAGAGAGACACCATGACAAGGAAATACTGTGAAGGACATACCATGGAGGAAACATCATGAAGGATACACCGTGACAAGGACATACCGTGAAGGACAAACCGTGAAGGACACATCGTGAAGGACATACCATGAAGGACATACCATGAAGGACATACCGTGAAGAAGACACCGTGAAGGAGACACTATGAAGGATATACCATGAAGGAGACACCATTTTCATAAGTACTGTGACACGATTTCTTAAACTCTTTTTTCATTTTACTATTTTACTTTTTAACGGTCATATTTGACGACTTTAATGCACTGACATAATTAATTTTTATTTGTAGACATAGTATGAGGTACAAGGCCCAAAATACATGGAACCTGTCAGCTCAAACTCATGCATTTGAAGATAAAGAGAAGTGTTCCCAAGTGAAACATATATGAGATACAATACAACAAAGAAAAAAAATGCGAGTGATCTGTACTGAACAAAAATATAATCCTAAGCACAACTGTGAGGAACACATTTCACAATCTTCAAAAGAACTCTCATGCATGCAATACAACAATACTTAAGAACACACAAATTACATTGGAATAAATAGAATATCTTCACTCAGGAAGAACAAAAGCTGACCCACGACACTCTGTTTTTCAGCAGAAGAACCAGATAAGGACTCAGAATCATTTCTGCTGAATCAAAGGAGTCCAGAGCTACACTGATAATCACTAGAGAATTCTAAAATCTTTTCTACTTAATTTAAGTGATTTTTTTACTTTAGAGCAGTGTGTGTACTCTGTATATTTTACACACACACTAACTTCTGTGCTGAACTGGAGGATTTCAAAGTCCTCAAACCAAACCTTTTACTCCTATTTACCCATGGAAACTGTGGAATAGGTCCCTGTGTGGCCTGATCATTATCTATTTTCCCATGAAAACTGTGGTAGAGGTCCTTGCGTGGCCTGGACAGTCTATGAACTATTGTTAACCCCGATCTAGGGTGTGGATCAGAGTTTATTTTTATAAACTGCTTGGTGGCAGGTGATCACCAAGTGGAGTGGATTAGGTCTCAGATTGATACTGAACCACTTGTTTTACATCTGCTGTGCATTCTTAGATTAAGTTTAAAATATACTATATATTTTATGTTCCACTACTAATTACTTTGAAATACAAATCTATTTTAAATTTATGTTGATAGTTAGAATAGAAAGTGTTTGTATGTACTATAAAGCATTAGGTTAGCTTCAAAAGTTAATTGATATTCATATTAAATTAACTGAGAACTAATCAATCTCTTGAGAACCTAACTGACCCTTTACTGTAATACAAATTCACTATAGTTTAAATCATTTTATAAATTGGGTATTTTAATAGAAATAATTTTAACAGAAATTTTAATTGGAAATCAATTCACCCCCCTCTTGAGTATCCAATCCGACCAACAATAGTGCCTATACAAATTAATTCTTAATAAACCTTACATTTCTGGTGGAATAATTTGTTCCCCATCCATTTTGGCCAGTTAGTAATCTCCATTGGAATAGAGATTATGTATGATGTAAGGCCCTTCCCATTTAGATTCTTGATTTTGAGGTTTCATTCCTAATATCATTATCATTATGAGAACCAATACTAGTTCTCCTTGAAGGAATGAGTGGAGGAAAACCTTTTTATTGAAGGCTCATGTGATCAAATTTTGATGAAATTCAAGGTTGTGCAATGTACGCATTCATTTCTAATCATTCCATTTCAAATCATCTATACACTTTTTTAATTTATCATTGTCTAAGATTCTCCCATAGATATATATTCGGGGAAAGGGTAAATAGACTTCAATTGGAAACACTACTTCGGTTTCATACACCAATGAATATGGAGTCACTTGTGTGGTAGTGTGCATGGTGGTATGACAGGAACATAAAACATGAAGGAAATTTCCAGCCAAGAATTCTTTTCCTTGTCCACCATTTTACGGGGTATATTTTACAGATTATTAATAATGGAATTTATTTATCAATTTTCCACTTCATTGTAGTGGTATGAATGTTTGGAATCAATGTTTTATTCATGTTATAGTTTCTCCAATTCGGAAGAATAGAATTTGGTTTAATTTGTTATCAATATCTTCAACTAGGAAGTGTCAACAAAGGTATATGAAATTGATGCAGACCCTAATTTACCCCTTATTTTTCTTGATAGGGAAGATGTTAGCGAGCTATTTTAGGTTCTTCACTTCCTATACAAATTTGGATTTTATTAGTTTGTAAAATTCTGATTCAACATTAGTAGTGTGAAGGGGATACATTCTTCTGGATGATTTATTGACACCTCGATGGTCATCAACTAACCTAGGTAATGTGTAGCCAAATCATGGTTCATACTAGGAATTTTGGTATAATTCAAAGTGAACACATATTGATGATTATTTATAAATGAAATATATATCTCCTTTTATTGAGAGGCATGGAGGCACTCATAAACCTAGGCCACAGTTCTTCTTTTGTTTCCAAATTCAACAACCTCAAATAATTGATGGTTGTGGAGACACCTTACTCTAATATGGTATAGGGGTTCCTGAGGTCATCCTATTATACATTAATATATAAGTATGTGGAGGAATTTCAATACATGTTTGGTAATTTAAGGGTATATTTATAACTGTTGAGGGAATAAAGGCCCTAGGAAGAGATATTGTCATCCAGAGCATCTGGAATCTTCTCAAAGAGATTATGAAGATGATTTTTTTTATTTTATGATTCTGCTGAGGGTAGGAGGAGAATGAAGATCCTATGTTATAGATAATTTCTTGGGGGTAATCATCAATTTTTTTTCTGATGGTATAAATGAATTATTAATTCCCAATAGAGCATTATCCTTATCCCCCTTTTATGAATCCTCTTTAGCTATTGCATCTGCTCTCACATGGACATGATCCAATAAAGTTTTCACTTCGTAATAGATTAATGGTGTTAATTTTTCTACCGTAATCATTTTTTAAGGTCGCACATAATCGCTATTGAGGATTCTCTAGGGATTCACAGGGGAAGTCTCTAATCCATTGTGGGATGCAACCTACATATCATCATCCACCATTGGTTTTTTTGCCTTCCTTCTTATAGAAAACCTCATAATCATATATGTATTCTCAATAATCGAAGGGGTAATTTTCACTCTATATTTTTCTACCTTCCCATCGATGGGGTATTTCAATAAATTACTTAAATATTGATGGTTCTACTACATGGATATAAAGACATGGTCCTCGAATAAAGCAATTATATATTTTTTCTTTCTAGATAACCATAAACATAGTGTTATATGTGAGATCCCAGAACTAATTCTTGAGCTTGATCTTCCCAAGAGTAATTTTATGTCACTTATCATACCACTTAATGGTTATTTTTTTCAAATATAAGTCTCCCTCATTATATCCCAAAATTCATAGGGCCCGATTCAAGATGTGGTTGATCTCGAAACCATTTTCAATAAGATCCCTTCAAATGTTCAAAATATTGATTTTTATTGAAACATACAAGGGTTAGATATTTCCCTAGATAACTTTTTACCAATACTATTCTATGAATGAGATGGTGATATTACATTATAATGGAATATTCACTACTTCGTAAACCTCACTTGTAGAAACATCTGTCTCAAAATTCTAGAGGATATAGAGAGCCTTGATGAGTGACTCTATGAGTTATTTTGAAAGATAGAGAGTATACATGATTGAGAATTTTTATGGGATAACCTCCAACTATTTCTGAATATAGCATTTTTGTGCTAGATGTTGGCACTTACGAAAGTGGGTTTTCTCTCTATAATGTGGATTATGAGTTGTGATGTCTCAGGTAGATGATCCTAGTGGGAATTGAGGCATATTCATGTTTTTTATGAGATTTATGATGTGATATACCATGGGTCTTGGATGCATATATTTATTTTTTAGGGATTTTAAAGAAATATTGGCTTTAACAACACCTCTATAATCCCTTATATCCTCATATTCTGCATCCTATGACTCCATCTCTATGATTAGGTATGAGGAACTCACATTTATAGAAATATTCATCATCATAGATAGTATATTTGAAGTAAAATACACTAATAGAATAAAAAATGATCTCTTCATCTAACGAGGGTTCCATTTCATGAGGCAGTGCCCATTATTTAGTTGTTGAAAAAGTCTACAAGAGTTAGAACTTGTGTAGGAGATAGAGATAAAACTTTATATTGTGTATTTTCATATGTATGATGATTAAATCTACCTCTAATATAAGTATTAAATTATTCCTACTTAGGTACTGGTAACTTTGTGAGCTCAGTAAACTTTCTTTCGAGTCATCTTGTTATCAAAGATCTATCAACACCTAACCAAAACTTTATTCCAATCACCCTCTTCTTCTAATTGAGTGATGGTTACACATTTCTCCTATGCCATGACCTTTTCTAGTATCAACTTTCCAGAATCAACCATTATGTAGTGGATTTCATTGATGAAAAACCCATCATAGATGGTATGACCCGACCTCCTATGAAAAGGGCAGTAGTCAGGATGATTAGTGAGTTCAACCTCATTGGGTTTCCTAGGCTCCTGTATCTTGAGTAGGTTTTTTCCATGAATAAAAGTAAATAAATATATTCCTAGTTATTTTTGAAAGAATAATCATTATTCACACCTTATTAAAATTATAGGAGACCCTAATATCTTTTTTATTCCCGTCATGGGTGATTTTGTTGTTGCTGATCCTTGACAGGAGGCATTGGATGATTTGGTATCTACATGAGTGATTGAATAAGAGATGCTAATTTTTTGAGTGTAATAGTAGGAGTCCCTAAATTAATATTCTTTTTCCCCATATTCTAATGGAATGGGAAAATATTTATCCTAGGTCCACTTAATAGAATCTTCTAGGAGTTATTTCATTTCTACAAACTCAAAAAATATGCCTCCTTACTCCATTGGGATCAAAGGTGTCTGCATCTCATCTAGAATATTTTAATCATAAATATTGATTTGTTTAATATTTTATATATGGATACATAGTGAATATGTTAAACCTATCTTTATAGATATTAAGTTAGAAACTTTATCATTTTTGAAGTGTTTGCAATTAGTGTTGTCAAAAATTTTCATTTTTATTAACATGGAGTTGAACTGATAATGAGATTGATGATAAAGGTACTACCATCCCACAAAATATCCTTCTAGAAGGATTTTTTTTATAAATAATGTTTATACATATAATAGTTTGTACAAAAAATTTTAGACTAGTTTCCTCCTATTGATTTCGAGGGCCCATCATTAGGGAACATTAGGATATGAAGTGTGTGAGATGTTGTTTTGGATCTCCCCATTATCAAAGGTGGAATAGATAGGATTTAGAAAATTGAGTATTAGTAGGGTGATATCCACCCATTTTGGATATGATTTTTTTTCAAGATACATGATTTAACACTGCTCTTACGTGACTTCCATTTATTAAAACCAAGAATTCAATAGACTTGAAGAGTTCTGGAGGTATCACTATCTTGACCACCTCCCATATGTAGGGAGCATGCGAGGCTTGATGAGGCGGCCTCATTTTTTAATCTTACTAATTCTTGATCTGTGCTAGGTTGGAATGATCACCTCGATGGGGGAGAGGCTATCTATGTAATGTATGAAATTTGTGATCATTCACTAATTCCTCATTTATGTAGACCGGTAGCCTATATTAATATTCAGGATGATTCTCAAATGAAACTATTATAGGGGGATTATATCTCTCTTGATATGTGGTAAGGAGGAATATTCATATCTATATGAGGACAATATCTAGCATGAATATTTTCCCTGAGTAGCTATCAATGTGCTATTTGAGATTTTGTATCGCATTCTCATACTATGATAGACATTTCTATATGGAGGGAATTTTTGATCCTCTAGGTGGTAATAAGGATTTATCCACACCTCTACCTTTATTATTAGAAATTTTCTGCTATGGAGGTATAAATTTATCATTCATAGGTTCTAGGTGCTAGTCCTTCTTTGATTTTAGGTACATGAAGCCTCAATTTGTGCATCTAGATTTCCTAAATCTCAAGGTATGGTTTATATATTGCATCTATCTGTATTTATATCTTAGTCGAAATCATTTACTAAATTTATGGTGATGATAATCACTGATTTGTATAGATTAATAGTAGTTATCTCATTACCCTCCACACAATGTGGTGACTCGACACTATGTATTCCTCCTTGAAGGGTTGCATCAGGATCATTTCTCAGACCCCTAGCCACATTGGACCATTTTTTTATTATGACCCTTATGGGGTTTGATTGCCTTTTTTTTATCTTCCTCCTATCTTGGTCAATGAATTTTGATCTTAAGGGAGTTTCTGGTCATTCCTTCCAAATGAGACATAAATAGAAAAGGTATGTTTTGTAGTTGGAGGGATGGATGAGATGTAGATCATCGATATTTACCTCCCAACATGGATATGTCTGATTCCTTCTAGGGTGACGAAGATGATATAAATTCCCCCATCCCTACCAGTTAGAGATGATTTGGGACCAATATTGGTACATTATTATCATATTGTTGAGGATGTGATGATTCTAGTTGAGGATTTAATGGATCCTAAGATGGTAATTGAGATATAAATGAACCTATCCCTATGGGATGTGGTTGATTTGGAACTATTGCTAATTTCTCTAGGAGCCTCTCAGTGTGTGATGAACCTAATGGTGATGATTGAGATAAATATTCTTCCAACCTTACGGGATGAGGTTGATTTGTAGGTTCCACTGATATTTGTTGTATCCTCTCATGGTATGTTGACCTGAGGGGTGGAGGTAGTGATAAATATTCCCCCAGACCAATGGGATGAGTTCTATCTTATATGTATTTTATGATGGGTACTATTATAATCCATTTTATATAGTGCATTTTTTTCTCATATATGAGCCGACTATAATGGATAACTATGATTGGAGTCATTTTCTACGAAAATCTATCAGGTTGTCCACCACATAATCTTCCATGTCTGAAATGAATTCCAAATTTTTGAGGGGCCAATATTAGGAGTATGTTGGTACAACTCTCCCTCTATTCACGATGTCTTTGCACATTCAAATCTAGGGAATATAATTTTATTGACCAACTGGACTATATTTTACCTAGTCCCCTGACTTATCCTATGGATTTAACAAAACATGATGTCATATCTGGATATATATTTTGTTTTGGGAACATAATGATGTGAAATGATGCATATTTTCCCAATCCTCAGATTAATATATTTTATATTTCTCTAGTAATCATTTTATGGAGAGTTGTTATGATATAGAGACAAGAAATTCTTATTCATTTCCCATACTCTTCTATCCATGGGTTCTGGGTTATGAAGAACATGACCATGTAAAAAATACAATACAGTGTGTTTAATATCTAAATATTACCCTCATATTCTTGATAAGGGAGGTGTTTATCTATTATCCACATATGAGAAACCCACAAATTCTAGCATATATAAGGAATGCACTACAATTCTAGCTCATCTAGGATATCATATTTAGAATTAATTACATTAAATAACATGGTTTGGAGGTTATTTCTAGACCACTATCTATATATATCAATGTAAACCTCTTCTTCATCATAATTATGTACCAACACTAGGTCAAACCATATATGTTGATTCTCTAGGTCACATATGGTTTGTGGTGAATTTAAATTGATAATTATTAGGTAATTATATATGATTAAACTTAATATTAACAATTCCTCTCTATATAAAGGTGTTAGAGTTTTGATAACCCCTCTATATGAAGGTTTTTGGGAAAGGGGAGGATTTAATTGTCTAAGATAAATATCACAGTGGGGAGGTTAACTATAGAAGATGTTAGGGGTAGAGTCCCTATGATCCATCTCTATACTACTACAAGGAGGAATGTTGAATTCATTATTTCTTTATTATTTAGTTAAAGGGTCAATGAACCCTTGATGTGTTTTTGATATGCGTTGCATAACCTCAATGACACTATAATTGAGAATATTAAGAATATGAGCCTCATTCAGAATTGTGGATGGAATATTTCAAATTGCCTTTTGAGGTTGAGCAGGGATATGATATTTCTGCATAAAAATTTCTAGAATATGTTTATAATCATCCACTATTTCATGGGTATGAGCCCAATGTTGAGAAGGTACTAGTGTATGTCGGTGATATTTTTTATTATTGGTAGGAATATGAGCCTACCTATTGATGGTTCTCAAAATATTTCTATCAATTCTGGCCGAATAGAGGGTATGAGCATTGTTCAAATACATATTCCCAATTATAATTTTATGACAGACCTCTAGAATGAAAAAAGGGATTTTACCCTCTTTATATATAGTCTATGAAAGATGCTGGTGCAGTCATTAATCGACTAATATAGGGATATGAGCCTAGAATCCATGGTCTACTACAATATATATAGTAGCTTCATCAGTTGAGATATGAGAATGCTCTAAGTTTATTCCCATATTATGCTCATAATCCTCAATTTGGGAACTGATATGAGCCATGTCCTATGAATTTAGAGTATTCCACTGGTCTCTTTTGAAAGGACTATGTGCCTATCCCGAGGCATGTTCCAAACTGAGTTGGTGAGCCCCGATTAGAATGAGAATATGAGTCTGGTCATGTTCCTTTAGAGTGTTCCACTAGTCTTTTTTGATATGAATCTACAACTATCATGAGGCATAATCCAAACTGAGATGGTGACCACTAGTTGGAATGGGGATAAGAGCCTGATTGTGGTCCTTAGAGTATTATTCTAGTCTTTTTTATAGTAACGTGTACTTGTCCTAAGGGATGTTCCAAACTAAATTGGCGATCCCTAATAATAATGAGGATATGAGTGTAGTCCTATTCCTTTGGAGTACACTATTGGAATTTTTCAGTAGGAATGTGTGCCTTTCCCAAGGCATGTTCAAAACTGAGCTGGTGAGGCCCACTCAGAATGGGGAAATGATCCCCATCCTATGTCTCTTCATTTACTAGAATATGAAAACTATCCTCCTGGAAGGGATAAAGATTGTGTGGTTTTATTAGAGTGGCCACTATTTTTTACTGATCATGGTGATATGCTCCTCTATCTATTGGGATAGGGATATTTATCTATCCTTTAATATATACCTATACAAGAATATACTAACATAGGTCTTCTATTATTTTTAGAATAAAGTGACACATTAGAAAATTGTGTGCGTTAATATATACTTTTACATTCATGGTTTACAAGATATATTGGAAGATATATTTGATTGAAGTGTGGATATAAGCCCATCCTATCAACGTTGTGCCATTGGATTATGCTGATGTGATTTATGCATGTAGGAATGTATATGCACCCCCCATGCTTGTTCTAAAAATCTGCATGAAAACTTGATCTGTGTGAGGATAGATATGATACCAACCTCTGGCCACTATCAAAATATGCTGACAACATTCTTCACTGAGGGATATATTCCCAATCCTATTTATCCATATCTTTCCAGGACAAAAAAATTCCTCGGTACCCATGCATATGTGTCAAAAGTGGAAATTTATTGGATGATTCTCTTAGTAGGAAACTGAGGGAAATAGTCAAGATGATTTTAATGATGACAGTTGACATGATCTCTCATAGGTATCCCTTAAACTAGGATGGATGCATAGTTGAATCCTTGATCCAACTTCCTAAGATAAGGAAGGTTCTAATTCCTACACTCTAGGGATAAGTTTCTAAAGTGATTAGTGGTGGAAACATGCGCTATTGGTTTCATTATTTAATTTCCGAAATAATAATGACTTGTTGGCTTCAGTGTCTAGAGACATAAATGTAAAACATCAAGGGTCAGGATCATACCATGTTAGAGGTATTCCTAGACTATCGTGTTTACCAACTGAATTTGAAGGCGTCAGGTGGGTGATGTTGTCTTACAACCTACAGAGGTTACTATTAGAGCTATTATTCTAAAACAATTTCTTTTTTGTAGACTTGATCATGAGAAAATATATCTGCAGGAATAGTTTCTATAGTCTCATATAAATCAAGGAAAAAGGTCACCAATTAGTGCATCGTCGTAAGTGTGAATCATGACCATTTAGCTATGCATGAGTAACATAATTATCTTTTATTGTTCCCATTTTTTCCATTTTTATCACCTGGAATTTTCATGTAAAGAATTTATTATTTCATGGGAACCCCAAATAAATTTAATTACACATGGAT
Organism: Viscum album; assembly: GCA_963277665.1. Taxonomy (NCBI): domain Eukaryota; kingdom Viridiplantae; phylum Streptophyta; class Magnoliopsida; order Santalales; family Viscaceae; genus Viscum; species Viscum album. The sequence continues at coordinate 1,029,867,753 of OY728166.1, read as the reverse complement.
TTCACATCATGCATACCATTTTTTTAGTGTAGGGAATCTAAAAATAATAGGCTGACAAATGGTCAACCAATAGTTTTTATTATTTTAGACATTCAAATTGGTATCACTATTTTTGGTTGCTTAAAATATGGTATGGTTTCCCAGGTTTAGGAGAAAAGATTCACAATGCCTATAATGATTCAATTATTCATTCATTACATGATTTTACATCAAGTTCACCATTTGTGTTACCTTCAAAATAGGAATGGTCACTGATGATTTATTTTTGGTGGTTCAAGTATGGTTGCACAATCATTAAAAATGGGTTTATCATTTTCAACCCTCATAAAACTCCCAATTGTTCCCAAATACATAAAAAAGTATAGACCTTATTTCCAATCACATATGATCATTTAGGGATTCAAACCCAATGCACTTAGGAACTCACATTGGTGAAAAAAATGGGAGGTCAGGATCATTACACCCTTTTGGGTGAAATTATTTCCTATTTTGGTACTCTCTTATTAATTTATTATATCTTTGTGAATCTCTTAAAAATCTTGATACATGATTGGTTAACCTAATAAAATGATTGGGTGTTCAGTCCTTCTTCATGTAAAGGTGGTTCTACTAATGAGACCATCTGTGTGTATATGAGGTTCTCTATCACTTTACAATTATTAGTTATCAATGTGTAACTTCTTGTATTTTGAATCCATATAAACATACATTCTAGAGTTTTCTTTAATATAGGAAAGTAATTTCTATTTCAACGTTGGTATTTAAACTTCATGAGGCTTCCTATGTATCTTATTTATAAAAGGAATAAAAATCCACGTAATTCATCTAATTCCGTGTTATAAATTTTAACATCATCTATAGAGGACACATATGAGGGAAAATTGGCATAGAGTATAGATCTCGAGGCTTGGGAAGGAATTTCACATGTCCTACTTATAATAGTGATTAGATTCCTCATAGATTGATCTACCATTGTCCTTATAATGGGTCTTTAAAGACAATCAATATATGTAAAGGTTTTTTCCTAGAGTTTACCAATATGGGAATGCTTTTAGGACATTCCCTAAGGTGTATTTCATTATATAGGGAAAGTATTATCATTTTACTAAAAGGATATTACACGCAAAGGTTTCCATGACTAGGGGAACTTATGATGCTAGTGATATAATCATTTTAAAATCACTAAGACTACATAAGTCATTTTCGGTGTGAGAAATAAGGGATAGAAAGTGATAAAACTCACCACCTATGGATATTGGAATTATGTATTAGGATTAAAATTATGGGGTGTTTGATATAATGTTTTGGACTTAAGAAGGAATCCTATATATCCTTCCTAAATCAGAGTTATCATTGTTTAATTAATTTATCAATTTTATAATATATTAGGATGAATGATATAGTGATTATAGATTTTAGGTTCTAAGAGCCAAAGTGATTGGAATGTGGAGGGACTTACTTTAAGTTGGAAGCATATTGAATCTCGAGCCTTTATAATGTTTCATATGTATCCTGATTATAACAGGAATCAATGTTCTCATAGTTCAAATACTCCTGAACAATTGATGGGTTAGGAAAAGTGGTTACACTCTAAGGGATTATTATTAACCCATGGGTTTAGGAAGTTTAGGGACTTATATCAAGATGGATACTCAATGGAAGATATATTCCCCAAACCTTCTTAAGGATAAAGAGTTGAAACCATGTGCATACATTTGATCATGTATTAATTCCATGAGATTCAAAAAATACCTGTAGAATAATTGAAGTATTAGTTCTTAACCCATTATGGAAACTACTCATATGAATGTGGAATTACCCTCGAAATAATAATTCTTTTGAGTTCACATGGTTCGAGGGAACATACCCATGTACTCCTTCTAGACAAGGCTAACATGTCTGAGGGTGTCTTCCTAACATGTCAAGATTTTCCACCAGACATGTATTTATTTTTTTCTTGACTTGTACTGAGTAACTTCTAGGCATGTCCTGATTGTATTCCTAACATATCTGAGGATGTATGGACATATCATAGTTTTTTTCAGACATGTCTGAGGATGGTTACGTGATCCAGTTGACCTATCTAGGGACTCTTCATGTGTTCAATGAAAATACATCCAGGAGTGTTCTGTTGTCAAGGATGAAATATTAGTGGGATTTCTTATGATCCAGATTTAATGTTCAGGTAATTTTGCATTATCTGGATGACTTGTTTGAGGGATGCCCCATGATAAGGATAACATGTCCAAGGTTCTTTACATGAGCGACATAGACATGTTAGAGGGATACCACATGATTCGGCCGATTTTTGGGGGAACCATCACATGATCGATATAGATCCCACAAAGGTTTTCATGTGATAAAGGATGAAATTTTCAGATGACATTGCATAAATTGGCTGGTATTTCCATAGAAAACACCATGACATTGATAATATATCTGAAGGACATCATGTGACTTAGATAACATGACCAGTTTTTGTCACATGATCTTGATGATATGTCTAGGGGATGTCCCATGAATAATGAATAGGTTACCCCAAGTGTATGAACCATTTTCATGAAAATTGTTTCTTCTGTCTTTATGTAAGGCTTCCATATTTTTCATAATTTATTAGATTAGTGCCTCAATGTTTTTAGGCATTGGCCTGTTGACACCTCACGTGGCAATATTGGTACATGTAAATTACTTTTCATAATATGGTCAGATCACTAGAAGTCCTTCACATGAAAAATAGGGTAATAATTTGAAGTATATATACATTCAAAATAATCCCTTAAGTCATTCCCCTGGTTTATTTGGTTAAATACCCTTTCAAGTGTATGAATTTCTACTCCAAGATTCTACAATTGCCTCTATGATCCAATGCATTTTTTTCAATAGGGATTAATTTATAGGCCTTACTGTCCCAATTTTACATCTCTTCACTTGGTGCATATATCAGTAGATATGGGATTGATTCGGTGTTTCATCACACATTTTGTTTGAACCGACTGTGGGTCATCCATAACACCATATTTCTGTCATGTGATAAATAGAATTTGTAATATTACTATTTCATGACCATATTTATTTGATCCATGTCTTGTCAATGGGATTTCACATAATCAAATAGACATTTAAAGTGTTATTCACAATAATAGGCTGACATGTCATGTAATATTCATAGGATCAGGATGCCTATCAAAGAAGCTTTAGCATGATCGATACAGACTTTTCTAGGTCCCTTCATGAGATTAAGTTGGCTAGTCAGAGGTCCCTCTCACAAAAAAAAGACTAACCCTCATTTTAATAAGGGTATCTACTTTTTAAAATTTTATTATATAATGAATATATCACTCTCCCATTAAATTTTTATCATGGTATTGTATGATTAAATGAACATGTCTAAGATCCTTCACAATATGGAGCTGACATGTCCAATGACCTTCACATGATGGATTAGACATGACAGTAGAGATTTATCTTGATCAATGGACTGATCATGTTGACCACATCCACTCTTAACATGAAAAATAGTGTAACTTCCTATTCCATGTGTCTTCTACCTTTTACAACATTTTATTTTATATTTTCAAAGTCCTTCCACCTTTTCCCATTGGTTGACTCTCAGGATGTCTCATGAAAAATATGAAATCTCGGGAAAACATGAAAGAATTTTCATGGATGATTGATTTTATTATATTTGGATCTGAAGAATCATAGAAAGATCAAATAGATGTGTCATAGGGCCTTCACATGATTAAGGTGACATAACCAAAGTCTTTTATGTGGCATGACTGATATGCCTCTAGGGATATTGCATGATCATTGAAGTGATCACATGAGATGTATGATCCCTTCAAATGAAAATCAATGTAATTTCCATTACATAAGGATTATACCTTTTTTAGAATTTACTTTATAAGTTCCTTTGGGTGATTTTCAGCTGTCTGTCAGTTGACATGTTACATTAATAGTGGAACTCATCTTACAAAGATTCTTATAATCTAGAAGACTTGTTAGAAGGGATTAGAATGATAAAGTGGACTGCATGATAGAGATTTCTATTATCACAGTGATTCAATGAAGGGGATTTGTGTTATCCCTATTATATCCTTTGGAACATGTAATCAGACCATATAGAATTCCTACTTTCAGGAAACTACATGTATTTTTGGGGGTCATGTGATTCGAGTTATCCAGCTACCTCCTCTCCATGTAGACATTATTCTCCTTCCTTTTTTTGTGGAGAAATAATACATATTATTTGGGTATTTATTTGATCATAAGATTGTAGATGATCATTTGGTGGGCATAAAAAATAACCTATATCAATTTTGGTTAACCAAATGTTTTTATTAGGTATACTCCTCATATATCCCATAACCAAATCTCAAAAAAATTATAAAATTGGATCTGATACCAACTATGAAAACCTGATCATTAGATACATAGATATTACATATTTTTGATAAAAAAAATTATATAAAATAAACATTTCTGGGGACCATAAATAAATTGTGTAAATAGAGTCTATATACATCAACATATTAGTTAAGTTAAAGATTTTTCATCACAAATATTTTTTTTACATAAGTTACCCATATAAAATTATCATACATAGAATATTACATTAAAATAATGGGAAGAAAAACATAATAAAGGGTAAGGTTAGATGCTCAGTAATGGAAAAAGTTAGAGATATCAGTAATTTGAGAGAACAAGATGATAATAAAGGTATGATAACATAACTAATTTTAATATCTCTTCGTAAATGATTTATACCCAGAAATTATTAGATCATAAAATCAAAAAACAATTTATATCTAGAATCCTGATCAATAAGAGTGGAAAAGTGGTAATCATCATTCAAGAGTCATAACATATGAATGTGGAATCATAAGAGTATGAAATCATATTCTTATGAATATAGCTAATCAGAATCATGTCCACGCATATTCTTTTAAGAATATCAATAAAGAGATCAAACTGATACATAAAAATATGGGCATATCCTTTTTCAATCACGTCCATTCATAATCTTTTGAGCATAAATAGAAGTATTCAAACTGACATAAAAATGTGAACATAGATATTCATAATCTTTCATATGTTTATCATCAATATCTTATGAAATATCAATATCACATTACCCAATGCATTGGAGGGATATATAATTTCAGACCCACCCATCACATAATCATAATCCATTCATATGTAATCCACAAGATCATGGGATACCTTTTTTGTTTTTTCATAGCTAAACCTAGGAAAAAAATGGATTTAATCAAGATTTCAATATTATAACTAATAACAATATATTGAATGAATAAAAATAGTATCATTAGATCATGATACCAAATCATAAGTAAGAACAAAGGATTTTTTTAATATATGAAAATACATTTAAAAGATATTGGGAACATTTATTTTGGAAAATACTCATTTAATTTTAAAATAAATTATTTAAAATATAAAAAACTACAAAATATTTTGGAAAAAAATTATTTTAAAAGAAACATGGAAAACTTTAAATTAATATTTGTATCATTTATTTATCATGAAAATACGGGAATATGTTCATGTCATAATCATTAAAAAGAAATATTTTTTCCACACCATTGGTAAAACATTGCTTTTTTAGAAAATAAGAAAACAATTATTTTTAAAAAAATTTCTAGAAATTAAAACATGGGTTAACAATACATCAAAAAATTATTTTTTCATAATAAAAACTAAATTCAATAAATTTTATCGAAGTCATATTTAGGAGAAAAGGTTTCCCAACCAAAGAGGAAATACAATTAATTTTTCTTAAAAAAGCATTTTCTTGATCATTTTAGGTACCAAGTATTTGAAAATAGTACCATCACATGAAACTTATAAGAATAAAAAGGCAATAAGAAATTAAATTTATTTTAAAGGATAATATTAATATGATTTATATCAATATAAATTGAAAATTTTCAATCCTGAAAATAAATGGCATTAAATCACAATTTCCTTTCCTCAAATATCATATTTATTTGTATGAATTCATGCCTCTTATATAATAAGAAATTATTTATTATAAATATTTTATAAAACCATATTAAAGAAAAAAATATTATATACTGTTACTTTATAAATTATAATTATCTTTTTATTAACATATCTTTCTTAAAATAGACATTCTGGTGAAATCCACTCCCCTTTCCATGCATGTTTTTGTTTGATTGTTTAGATACTTTCACCTTATTAAATGATAATTAAACTTATAAGAATAATTATTATATCATTATAATAATATATATTCATAAATACTATCCTTATTAATTCCCATGTAAATAAAATATTAAATATGAATCACATCCCTTCACGGAGGTGGTAGTCCACAGGTTTATTTGAGTGAAGTTATAATTTTATAATAGATATAAAGGTAAAAAATATAAATAATATATTATAATTCCATAAGTGTAATTATTTCAAAAATATCATATATAAATATTAAATCAATCATATTATATAACCATGAATAAGGGTGATGGAAAATGAATCATATCATTTTGTGGAGGTGGTATTCAACACGTACGCAAAAGCGATACTTTCATTTTCCATTTGATGGAAAATAAAGTGGATGATGGGAGTTAAAAATTCATAATAATATTTTACTATATTTAGGAAAAAAATGTATCATTTTATGTTGAATACCATATATTTAGAGTATTTATAGGAACAAATAAATTGAAATAGTTAAAGTAGGATGATTACCTATTCTTCTATAGGCTTCCTTTAGATCCCTTATTAAGGGACCTTAGAATGATCTTTTATGAAAAATTGAACCAATAATTCTGGAAAAATGAAGTTGAGATGAAAATATTATAGGTTTTTGTTGGAGATATATGGCTCAAAGTGGTGTAAATAAGGGATAGGATGTGTTTCCTTTTAAATGGGAGGGGAGGAGACACTTTTAATCTTTCAAAGGATTAAAATTTAATAATATCATACTCAATAAAAATGATTAAAAATGAATCATATTAAAATGAAATATGATATAAGATATAAATATGGATGGAAAATAGGATTTATATATTTTTAAATTTCAATATCACCCTTATATCATAGTTAAACCCCTCCCCTAGTAAACATATTTTAACCTCAATTGATGTAACAATATTTTACTATTTTACTATTCATTATGACAAAAAATTAAGTTTCAATTTTTTCAATTTTTTTAAATAATATGATTATTAATTTTGAATCCATTTTAAAATATTCTATTTCTATAAGTTTTTTAATTTCATATTAAAAGAAGTTCCCAAAATGAAATGAAATCTGTTTTTAACAAAATACATTTTAAGCATAAAATTTAGTTTACCTTCTTTACATGAAATGTAAATACTATTAGATTATTGATAAAATATATTATTGAATATATAATCTATAAATTTTATTACAATCATTCATCAGTAGATATTAATTTAAATTATTAGGATAAAAATAAAATGTGTACCTAAAAACAGTTATTAGAAAAATGTTTCATTAAGCCCAAAAAATAAACTTATATCAAAATAAATTATAATTATGATTATAATTTATTTAATTATATTATTTATAATTAAATTAATATTATATTAGTTTAATATAATATTTAAACATGAGGGAACTTTTACATGAAAATATGTAAAAGTTTTACCAAAATCAGATTTTTCATTATTCCCTAAAAAATTAAAAGTTTCAAAAAAATCACAAAATTTCACATTAAGATTATTTTTATATTATGATTTAAAAAATGGTATAATTTTTATAAAATATAAAATTTAAAATTTGAATAAATTTATTATAATATCACCACACAAAATTAAATAAAACACATTTTTTAAAGAAAATATATTTTAAAGAATACAATGTATTTATAAGAAAAGAGTATATTTTTTTATCATGAATTTATAAATAAATTTACATTTTATAAAATATTTATAATTTTTTTTATCATAATGTCATTATTCCTATTCATAATACTAATATAAAGACAAGGTTATAATGGTATACTATATTACAGTTCATTTGGAATCAGGGTTGTGTGTATAGTAAGCACTCAATGAAATTAAATTTATTTAGAAATAAATATATCATTAAAATAGAGGTGTTAAATTATTCTTTTATATAATTAAAAATCATCTAAAATTTTCAAATGATATTATTCTCAATAGGAATGTGTTGTAAGAAAAATATGTTAGTTTTCATCACATAGAAGCCAAATACTGACTCCCTTTTTTAAATAAAGGGAGCCTATATAATGATGGAATTATGGTGCGGTTTAAGGTCTCCCCTTGATTTGGATCAAGGTGGGATTATCGTGGTTCAAAGTTATTTTTTGTGGTATTTTAGAACTTTTTTTTTGAAATTTTAACATTGTAATCTTGAGTTTTGAAAGTGGTGTGTCATGTGGATAGGGGTTATGAGTGAACTATATATCTTTTTTTGGGTCCCACTTATCTTAAAAATGACTTTTTAGTAAATTAAAAAATGGATTCTAGATTCTACAAATACCTTTATGAAGTTCTATCTTACTACAATTTTAACCATTCATATTTTTTTAGGAATGAGCTAGTATAACTTTGAGTATTAGGGTTCCTCTTACAACATATGAGGATCCAAATGGTTGGTATCATCCTAGTGGAGGAAAGAGGCTAATAATTATTTCTTAGTGATATCCATCAAGAAATGTCAATCATGAGTAACCAATATGGGACTTTTTCTGATAAAGGCACAATTTTATATTTTATGTCATTCATAATGCTTGTTGTTCCTTGTTGATATATTGGAAAAAATTTATGGGTTTATTTTCCTACAATGATCATGATATGATCCACTAAAAAAATTAGTAATAGTAAAAAACCATTTCTTATGTCAAGGCTCACTGCTAAGGCCATCATCACATAGTTTATATGGTCGAATCACCATTCCCACAAACATAGTTGATTGAGTTCACTCTATAGTATCACATATATTATATAATGGTATATAAATCATTACCTAATGAATTAAATATATATATAATTTTGGGACCACTCATAAAATAATGATAAAACATAAAACTTCATGCCAGATTAAAATTCTATAAATTCATATCATTATTAACACTTGACAATAAAATGTGTTACATATAAACAATAAAGAGGCACATAATCAAAAAAATAAATTAAATTGGATTATTCTATGAATTAAAATAAATATATTAATTCATGTATTGTTAGTATGTTATTAGATTGAAAATATACCCATATAAAATAAAGAAATATACACTCATATCAATATTTTCTCCTAATTAATCAAAAGGTTTGGCAATCTTGGTGAATACACTTTAGCTATAAGAGTTAAGTATATGGTATATACAATTGAAAGGAATTGGAAGAAAATTTAACTTTAAAAAATGATGTCAATAAGGTAAGACAAAGGCCATGATGGAACAATCCTCTTATAGAGTATCCATTTTCTTATCATCATTGATTCTTGGATATTTTCATATTGAGTCAAGGGATTACTTTTAAATAGGTGATGCATGAGAAAAAGGAATGATATGGGAAATTCCATTATAAGGAACATTCAAAGTTTAAAATATAAATTAGTATCAAAAAAGGTGAAAAACATTTATAGAAATATATATAATTATAAAATATTTTAGAAGCTAATTATTTTTCTGCCACAAAACATTGAAATAATTTCAAATGAAGAAAGAAATAACTTAAAAAATATTTTTAAAATTGAAATAATGAATGTATATGTACATAGAATATTTATTTTAGATATCTAATATATATAAATTCATTAAAAATAATCTTTTATAATATATAGAGTAAAATACAATCCTAATAATAAAGAGAGTTTTCTTTATGTTTTGGTAACATTTTAATGAAAACCATGTTTAAGAACATTCAAAATAATTTTTGAAAAAGTCAATACAACGCCTTTGAAATTTGTATTTTTAAAATAAGTGTAAATAATATAACCTTGAAAATAAATAAAGGTAATATAGAAGAAACATTGAGTGGAAAATACAGAATATATGAAATTGTAATGAAATGAATTTTATAAAAACATAATAGTTATAAGGAAACCCAAATAAATTAAAGGAACATAACATTTATTTTGGAATAACATACATATACATTTTATAGTTTCAAAAGGGAATACATATTTTTATTTTAAATTAATAAATGAAAATATTGTATTAATAAAGAACCTAGAAATAATGGAAATGTGACCAATAATTATGATAAGAATAATATTTAACAAATGTTTTATTATTATGAATGAATAATTTAGTCAAATTAGTTGATTTTTAAATTGAAATTTAATTTATATAGTAATTGAAATAAAATATAATAATAAAAATGGAATGTTAATAATATCTACAACATTGAGAAACATATTCATAGAGAAAATTTTATGAACCAAAGAATGGGTTATGAGCAATGAAAAACCATTATGACTTTAGTATCACATTAATGAAATTACATGAATAATAGAACATGAAATTGAATTATAAATACCATGAATAAAATTTTATTTTTGGTAAAATACTTTAATGGATTCATTGAATAGAATATATAAAAAATAATAATTACAAAATACAGAACATGCCTCAATGAAAGGAAATTATGACAAAAGCCCTTTGGATATCATAAATTGTGATATAAGAATCATTTAAAAAATATTTAATGTTAAATAAAACTAAGTACCTAAAAATAGAAAATTAAATACAATATAATACAATAAAAGGTAATAATAATCCAAATATATAATAATATACTTTAGGGAAAATATTGTGACTCAGAGAAAGATGGTTAAGTCAAGAAAAATCTTTATCTTGGATTCATGCTTTCCCAAATGTGATATAAATTCATATATGATAATTATAAACACATTAATAATATAGTTTAGAACCCTATTCATAATTATTTAATTTTAAATTAATCTTGTTATCCATTTATTACATAATTATTGCTTATTTTTAGTTTATACTGATATTCAGCTGTGGAATGATTCAAGTATCACTTGTCTATTTGGGCATTACAGTTTTGATAATAATTCAATGTTCAAAAATTAAAAATCTATATAATAATCATTGTACTTTAATATAAGTTACATAATTATTTATGGAGTTATATTTTCATTCCATGGGAGTTTTAGGAAATATTTTTATAGATAGAATCCATAACGATCTTGTTTCACTAATTTTTACCAAACATATGATTTTATATTAATAATGAGTTAAATATTAATATTAAAATTAAATAACCATAATGAAAAAATTATTTTATTATTAATAATATATTTTACTATTAATTAGTTTTTCATAGTCATTCATGATAAAAATTTATATCATCGTCCATGTATATGGTTAAATTAACAAAACCGAGAGCATGTTATAATCAATAGATGTGTATGACTAAGAAGTAATTTAGTTATAATATTATTATTAAATAAGTATGATCATATTATTTATATTTTATTATTGTGATAAATTATAAATGGAAATATTTATAAGAATAATATAAATGAAAAAGATGTATAATGACTTATTACTTTCAAAGATGAAATTGTATTTTTCTTGGAAGCCTTCCCAGTTTTGATGCAGTTGGGGAATTATAATCAAACTATAAGCCACCCAAAATGGGATAAAATTATTATAGAGATAATTTTTTTAATAACATACAAATAAAACCAAATTATATGAATTCTTTCAGGTGGTTAGAGAAAGGGTCCATTTATAGGTGAGCATGATTCCATATATAATCATTCCTTAGAGTTAAAGAAATGGAATTTGTCAGTGGGTATTGATCAAAGTGGAAATGTATGGATAATGGATTAATGTAGGTTTATAATTGCCTCAAACACATTTTTTAGGTAATTTTTTGGTATATTTTATGAACTTACCCCTAATTTTAACCCTTTTACCAATTTTTACCATTTACCATGGAAACTCACTTTTACCTAGGTAACTAATTTTTTACCTAAAAAATTATTTTTATCCCATTAAATAATTTAAAAATTATGATTAAAAATATGGAATTATTTTTTCACAACTCAATTTCTCAAAATTAATGATTTTAATTTTTGAATAATAAATGTTTGATTAATAAATGATGTTTTTAAGAAAATATATTTTTAAGCACAAAAATGGTTCTATTTTTATTCAAAAAACGTTAATAATAATAATATGAATGGTAACTTAATTGATTATATATATATATAAAATAAATTTCATAAAAAAATTAATATAGATAAATTAAATTTTATAAGGTAAAAATTAAAAACATATATATAAAATATCATTGAAAAATATATCTTCTTAACATTAGATTATTTTAAATTTATATAAATTTTTGTAATAAATTCATTAATTTTCACTAATTGATATATATATAACATTTATATAAATTTCATAATAAAAATAAGTGAAATGTGAGTTTTAAATAAAATTATCTATTAAAAATAATTATTTAAGTAAAACATATTTCCGTAGCCCTGAATAATTTTTTTATTTCTTATAATTCATTAATTATTTATTTGATGTTATTTTTTATTTTAATAATCATTAATTTTATGGATCCATTTTATTGAAATCATTCTTTAAAATTAATAAATTTATCAAAAATGCATATTTAATAAAGACAATTTATTTAGAATAAAATTGATTTTAACAATGGAATTAATATATTTTAATTACTTTCCAAAATTATTTATTTTTATTTGGATTAAAATATTTACAATGAATCTATATTTTGTTAGCATCTAAATGAAATTTATTTATATTGACTACATGCAGGTAATTCTTACTTATTAATATGATTTCTGGTATTATACCCAATTTCTATTTACCCTATTACAATGGTCAAATAATAACTATATCACCCCAGTAAATTCAATAAGTTCACTCCATTATAACTTCACAAATCATGTTTCTTGTTCCAATATTTTTATTTAGTATTTTACAGAAATAATTTCTATAGACATGATGTTTTTTCTCATTATAGGCTTAATTCTACTAACAATGATTCTAAAGGGTAATAATGATCTAGGGGATTTCCTATTTTTTTCATTTTTATTTATTGTCCTATATTATTTTATACAATTCTAAAATATGTGATAATCCATAGTATATAATAATTTATGGCATGTAAGAATTGAATTCATGTACTTTTTTATAATAATTCATTATGAGTAAATAATGTGTGTTTAATTTTTTGTGTGTCTTTTATGATTTATTTTCTAAAAATGTTTCTAATAATTATAAATAATTATATAAGTAACTTATGGAAAGAAAATTAATACATAAATTAGGAATGTTACCGAACATAGAAAAAATATCATGCTCTATTTAGTAAACTAATACGATTCTAGAAATACTTATGAATCGTGTAATCATAAAATTATAATATTCATGATTAAAAATTGTATATAAAATATATAATTAATATATTTATGCATTTTTATTTATAAGTTTTATATAGTAGGATATTTTTAAATGCGATCTTCAATACTTCAATCATCACGTTTAGATTGGCTTCAAGCATTCCATCTTTATAGTCAAATTTGAATGGTTCTTACTTCTTTATTTTTCATCTATAAATATTTTATTCATTATAAAATTACAAAGATTCACAGTTTAATTTATATATATTTCCTTTCATTATCCTCATCTTCTATAATGAATATTTTACATTGTGTATATCCATATAGATTAAGCAATCCCCTTTTATTATTGAAGCTTTATGAAGATTTGAATTTTATGATATATATGATGTAATATTTTATATATCCCTTTGAATATAAAAAGAAAATATTAAATACATAAAATCCATAATTCAAGAATTTATTTCCTTAATTTTTTTCCTTTAATAACTAATAATGTGTGTTAAAAAACTTTTAATATTTTTAGAAAATTATAACATTTCAATCAATAGCGTGATAGATAATGAATTACAAAGTTGACTTTAAAATATCCCCATTTTGATGATAACAATACATGATACATTTTTGAATAAATTAAACTAAAAAACAAGGGTTTATATTATAAGAGGGAAGAGTGATGATGGTTTGAGAGAGCTCTAACCGTGGTGATTCGTGGATCAATTCGATTCTCATGCGCTTAATAAATTTTTCATAGGATGATTCTACTGAGGCTAAACTTCCCCTTGATGAAGGATGAATTTGGGTTTAAAGGGGAGAAACAAATGATATTTACAACATTAGGATAGAATCCTAACCCGAGAATCATTGATCTAAATTTAAATCCAAAAGTGGGGGATCCGTTAAAGAAAGGGTTTTCAACAAACCATAGGAAGAGGATTCTGGAAGGATTCTTAAAAGATGATTCATTTCTTGGGTCTATGTGAGGTAAGAAGTGATAATTGGATGATTATTTCAAATGATAAACCTTAATTATATTATGGATTTTTCTTCCCCAAGTTAAGAATCTATGGAATATTGATAGTCATGTTCATCATTTTTCATTGATTTGGGGATTCTCAAATAGAAAATCCGTATTAGTAGGTCATGGTTATTTTCAATTTTTTTCTTTAGTGAAAAACAAAAGAAAAGGGATTGGGTAATGGTTTTATTTATCTTAAACCATTTTTTCTCAATATTTAATAATGTTGTTTAAATTTGAACTATTTTAAAATGGAAAACACTTTTGATCAATTATTAGTCAAAATATTCAATTTATGTTTGATATTATGGCATCCTCACATCCTATATAATATTGCTTCATTAATAGGAATCCTAATTAAAATGGACAGGGAGATAAAACAAGATATATTTGGAAACTTTTCATGAGTGTTAGTTTAGGTACATCTCAATTCAATGCTAATAGAAAAAGTGATTTTGTCTAAATCTAAGGATGAGTTAACTCTTAGACTTTCTGTGAGAAGATTCCAAAGTTTTTCTCTGATTGCAAGATCATAAAACACTCAAAAAAATATTGGAGGGTTTCCAAATGAAAATTATATTCTATAACTTGTCATGAAAAGGATAATTTTATAAATTAAGAATCCTTGAATAGGACGAATATGGATAGAGTTTTTAGTGCTAGTTAATAAGCTAGAGAGCTTATAAATTATTAGGATGAGTGTGGCCAGAATAGTATTCATCTAAGTCATATTCCTTATGGTAATCGTTAGGATATTAAATTGAAAATATAAATGGGAATCATTGATGTGATTACTGGTTCTAAATAGTGGAATGAATGTTATCTCTTAATGGTGTAGGGCTAAGGGAATTTAGTTTGTCAGAATCATCGTGGTGGTCTGGGAAATCCTATTATGTATTTCTATGTGTAGGAGAGAAACATGAATGTGAAAGAATTTGATATATGTAATATAGGGTTTTCGAATTCAATTTATGAGTTTCACAATCCTTTGAGATATGATAGTGAAACTGGATATAAGAGAGTATTAGTGGTTAGTGATAACATTGATAAGGGAAAACATGGCATAATCTGGGACAATCCCCTCAAGGGGAGGAGCATAGATAATTACTACTGTAAAGGAGACATGGATAAGTGAGTAATGATACTCAACTTGAAAAGTAACATTATGGCCTCACTCATGTCTGATCATAAATCATGGAGGAGTTGAACAAGTAATGGAAATTGAATAATGTTTATGGAAAATGGTTATGAATTGAGGATGACAGTCCATCACCAAATATCTATTAAAAGAATGTTGATTCTAAGGGAAAGAAAAAATATTATGAATGTTTTTCTTCAATTTCTATATATAATTTAATGCTATGTTGATATTACTCTCATATCAAGACCACCATTAAAACTATTTTGATTCCTATTATTTATGGGAGGAATCAACAAGCCAATTATTTTATTTCTTTAGAAGATGAGTTTGACTGGTAGACGGACTATGAGGATTATAATATATTGGAATATGATATCTAGGTTATCCTTGGATGTTTATTCTTATTTATGGGGGTATTTTATTTCATGGTTGAACTCATTATTATATCATTTTTCCTATTTTTATTTTCTTAATAAAGGGTATTAAACTAGTCCTTTTATAGAAAATAAGGATTTATATATATTTTTATAGAAACAAGATTTATAAATTGACACTAAAATAATTAATAATGAAGAAAACTATTAGATTCAAATCCTCTCCCATTTTTTGATATTTAAAAAAGAAAAAATAGTACCAAACATATATTACAGAGTTTTTCACTCTATATATTTCATATAAAAATTAAATATAAAAGTGGGTCCCCCGATGGGAAAAATTAGTATACCAAATTTAAAAGAAAAAATATCATCCATTTTATAATAAAAAAATTAAAAAATAATGGGTTTACCATGACCTGACTAGTGGGGCTTGAGCCACGACTACCCCAAGATAGAATTTAATTGGTCAGGGGATAGTAAACTATTATGAGATGATATATCACACACATAGTGAGAATTATCTAATCGGCCCTTTAAAAACAAACCCAGTTACATCTCCATACTTCTATGTGGAGAGAATAAATACTAAACATAGAATGTATGTATACATCTATCCCGTAATGAGAGTACTGAAAGTGTAAAAGGAAAAAATATAAGACAAAAATTATTTGAAAACGTTTCCTACATTCTCATAAGTAGGGGGATACTATTAAATTAAACGTCCATGACACACCTTTGTTAAGAACATGTATACAACTCAGTCTATATGCTCTGCCTACTCTGGTTCATCTCAGGACACTGTCGAAAGGACTATCATCTTCACAAGACATGACATGTGCAAGAAACTTTCATGAAAGTGTGATTATAGCAATACCTAGTAGGCAACCCACAAAACCAAATTTAAATGGATAACCTGAAATAAAATTGTCCTATTGACCCAATATAGAGAAAACCAAAGTGATATAGAATAAGAAACTCAATCTTTACCACTCCTCATCTATTCAAGACAAGTAATATTATCTTCAAATAGTGTGTCAATTAAGATATATGGAACCAATATAAGGAATCCTGGAATAAGCCAGATATAATCTTCTTATAATAAAGTATCATGAGTTCCTAACCTCATACCCATCCATAGGATTCTACTCATGGCTCAATGGTAATGCTAATCTAAGAATACCCACTCCAGGATCCTTGTCATCCCAGATGGAATTCATTTGAGAGATATCACTACATTGGGTAACACTAATTTTATGGCATATCCCTACCATCCTAGGAGTCACACATCCTAGAGAACATTATTATTAGGCCTTGACATTAATAAAAACACACTAGAATCTAGTGGATCTTGATTCTCAGGTAGGTGATCTCACCCACCCAGATGGTAGAATCCTCTATCCCTACTAGAAACACTAAAGATATAATCTCATATATAGGGGATAACATCTAGGACCACTAGAGGACACCACAAACCCAATATGGTACCCCAGATATCATATCACTCATATAAGGGATCATACATTAGACTATTGGGGGACTCCACAAACCCTAATGATTCTCAAAGCCACAATACACAACTAGAGGATCATGCCCTGGACCACCAAGAGATATTGAAAACCAAAAAATGAATCCAACCTCGAAGTAGGGGATTGTACTCAAGAGGATACCATGAACCTTATTTGACCCAACCACCCAGTAGGAGACCTTACTCATTAAAATAACATAATCCTTATCTAAACCACTTTCTAATTAGGGGAACCTCTATCCAATAATGCCACAAACCCTATTGAATATTCCCGCTGAGTAGGGGATCAAATATCTAATGATGAATCAATCACTATTGGGATATCCAGCTAGATAGGGAATTTATTTACTATGTATGAAGTTCAGGATGATACCACAAACCATACATAGGGTACAAATATATGATACAGGTTCTCACCTCATCCTTCTGTAGGGATACACCAAAACTATCAGAGATCATCCTATCTAGGGGTCTCAATATTATGCTGGGGACATAATTCCACAATGTTCCCTTATAGGGATAGATCAAGGGAACTCTATAAATATATATTGGTCTATATATTTCTAAAAAATGAACCACTAGAATCACCCCTTTTTACATCCCTAACACCAAAACCATGGCCACTATTGCATTCCATGTGAAAAACTACTCTATATAGGCTACTCACAGGCCTATATATGAGTCCTAAATATGGAGATTTAGGAGAGAGAAGTTTCCATGGGGAGTACAGGGTGTGTGCCCATAGTACATGGATTGTATATATAAAAAAGAACCCTAGATGTGTCCCCTCTTAGTATTTAGTGTGTAAAAGAACAACACAACATATAACCCAAGTCACATGGAATGTGACCTCGTCCGTGACATGGACATGTCCTCACCCTTAAAATGATGGTTAGCCATGTTACGACATATGAAGTGTAACCTTATTAAATGACATGTCTTGGATATCTAGCCAAATGGCCATGTCCTCATCCCATTATCATGTAAGGAACCCCATGTTTGTGTTCCTGGATGTCTATGTCCATATATCCATGTCCCTTGACATTGCTACCTTGGCTACGTCCCTCAACAAGACATCCTAGGCTCACTAAATAGTGTGTACCCATAGTACATGACATGTATTCCCCAAATATAATATTATCTGAATGGTAAGAACACATGAATTGTGCTCCTCTACACTATATGTCTTGTGATTGAGAGTTCTAAATGGGAATACCCTATGATATACTTGAAATTTCCCAATCTCTACCGAAACCTATAGATCTACCCCTATGGGAAATCTAGAAACTGTAATAAGGATTAAAACCATAAAAATTTACAAAATGGGGATCAAGATGTAAAGATCATTAATATACCAACCTCATGGTAAAATTCCAAAGCTTTAGGTGTAGATCCATAGTCCTAAGCTGATGCACCATGATCCTGGAGTGATCATCGATAAGATCAAATCCCAAAAACACCACCTCTCCATGGTTTGGTCTCATGTCATCCATCACATGGGGGGGGGGGGGTTCTATTACTCTTCCTTATGTGAGAACCCATGTTTTGGGAAGTGGTATATGAGTTTATTTAATTTTTAAATAAAATAATATAATCCAAAAATCCGCCAAAATTCCATCAACTGAGACCCTGATGCCAAATAACATTATGTCACGTATAGGGTAAACACGATGTTCTAAACACAATTATGGACTCATATTTCTGATCCATAAATATGATCTTGAGTTATTCTACCCTTTGTGAAAATATATGCATTTATACTAATATATATTTAATATTTTTAATATCACCCATCAAGTATCTTTAGGCTTCAGAATTCTAGGCCGAATCAACGTCTGGATTCAGAAATATTAATGAAATATTTGAATATATTTTTGGAAAAAATAGAGTTTTTTCACTCTCCCCGCATTATGAATTTTCACAAAAAAATCAACATCCTATGCACAAGGGAGTAGATTTATCTCGCAACTTGAAATCCCATGACATTGAGCTTAACATAGAATTACTATACTGTCAATAAACATGCACTAAGGAGAACTAAAAAATAAAAACAACACCAAAAGTCTTGGTCCAACTTGGTTAACACCATGTAATGAAACATGAACATGACTCTTATGATATGAAAGGTGGAAAATTTAAGCACCCAGTCCAACTACAGTCGTATAGTCTAGCAACACTCTACTTTTCACTAGTAGAAATTTTTTATTTAGCGTTGGGTTTATAGTGCTAGTTTTATAAACACTATTGTTAAAATTTTTGTTAGGGTAGTTTTAACAATTTTTTTTCTAAAAAAATGTTAAAAATATCATTTTTACCCTATAATGTTAGTTTTTAGAAAAATAATGTTAAAGGTTTTATTCCAAAATTATGAAAATTGGTTTTTCAAAAACCAATGTTGAAATTCCAAAAAACATTCAACATATATTATTATAAAAAATATATTCCAAATCATAAAATCAACATGAATATTTTTAAAAACAGATGTTGAAACTCTTTAAAAAAACATAGTGAGCCCAAACACTCCTTCGATATTTTTCAAATCGCAATTTTCTCCCAACCTTTAAGGGCTTCTATGCCACCCACCATTCATTAATATTTTTTATTGGTTTTTTTCTCCTTAAATAATATAGTTAATCTCATTAATCCTTTATATTTCCTCCTTTGGACCTTTTCATGATCCATATTTTAATTTCTCCATGAAACCCCTATTTCATTTGACCATGGAACCCTCGACCACCTGAAGATATTCTAAGATTGTTTTAGTTCATTTTAAAATTATTTTCACCATAATTAATAATGAGTAATTCCTTTTTTCATTGTTTCATGAATCATAATGATATTTTGTTATAGTAAAACCTATTCAAATCAATTAGAAACCATGGTTGAATATTTTTGTTTGTTCATTTTTTTTATTTTTTATTGAAAACATGTTTAATCAATCTTGTAGTGTCCATCCTATAACTAAATTTAAGGGAGTAAATCTATATTTAGGATTAATTCTTAATTATCAAAATCCAAATTTTGTTACTTATTTTTTTAATTTTGAAATGTATATGGTGCTGATTAGTTGATTTTATTTAAGTTTTTTCTTAGGGTTTTCCCAAAACTCCTATGTATTTTAAAGATTATTGATATTGATTATATTATAATCACTATGATTACTCTATTTTCATTATAGTTGATTTAGTATTATTTTATGTTGAGACCTAATTTTTTTTGGTGGGTATTATCATTGATCTATATTACAATTGGATTTATTTCTAAAAGAATAAATTCATCTCTTATGCCTTTCTTACAAACGATTGGACTTATCCTATGTTTTTATTATCCATGGGTAGTTTTTATGTGATGTTTAAAAATGTATTTGAGTATCAATGATTCATTTATTTAATAACATAAAGGTATATCTTATTTTTAAACATGTAACCTTCACGATTTAAATTAAATAATTTCAATTATTTATGATATGGTACTAGTTTTTAATAAAATTAAAAATATTACATTTATCGTTATATTCCAAACTATCATTAAATAGATTTACATTTAAAGGTAATTAAAGAGTTATTAGTGGGTACCTATTGGGAATTTCTTCTCATAAATATTATATTATATTTTTATCATAGGTTCATATTAAAAATAGATGAAATTACCATATGGTAATAGTTTTCTAGAATATTTTAATGAAATAAATAATATGGATAAAAATATGGGTTGAATGTATTAGAAGAGTCATTTTTTCTAAATTATTTAATATTATGTTATGGTGAAGATGAATTCTTACTTAATTTACCTCCCATAATACCATATTGTGTTTGGGGATTTAAATCAATGAGTTCTTTCTATTTTAATCTTATAGTAGTTAATAATTCATTTGAATTAGAATTTTTAAATTTTTAAATTTAACTTTTTTTAATAATGAAATTTTTTAATTTTTGTTTAATGTTATTTATTCTAGTTTAAATAAATATTAATATTTATGACTATCTTGAAGGATCTAGTAAGAAAAGAATTAGTGCTGTGTAATAGTCATCTAAAAATAAGGAATATAAATTTGAAAAAATTATCCCTATTCTTTAACTAATATGATCAAACATAGTTTATAATTAATATTTTAAATAAAATAAACTTGTCAAGTAATTTATTTTTTATTTGATTCCAAATAAATATAGATACTTCCAACTTTATGACCAATCATTTTGATTATATTTTTTCAAATGTATATTTTTATATATATATTTTAAATGTTTATATGTTATAATATTTTTAAAGTTTATAATGTGATATTATGTATTTAATGGATCATAATTGGATAAATTTAGTAAGAACCAAATATAACTATATAAAAGGACTTGAAGATTTCTTGGTATTTGTTAAAAGAAATTTTCAAAACATAGATTTGATTTTCAATCCATGTGTATTGTGTTTGAATATGAGAAGTTGAAATTCTATAAAAATTTGGGATCATATGATTTGTTATGGTTTTATACATAATTATACAAATTGGATTTGGAATGGTGAAAGAACAAAAAATTGAACATTGACTATTAATGAGAATATTTCGAATGATATAGGGGGTCATATTGAAGAATTAATTCGTGATGTGGGTGTTGAAACCATCGAAAAAATATAAACTCTTTAATGATTGTATAGTGATGATGAGAATTAATTATTCTCTAGTTTCACTAAATATAAAATATTATTAGCTGTTCTAACACTAGTTAACTAGAATTCAAGAAATGGGTGGATTGATAAAAGTCTCTAGGAGCTTCTTGAACTTATAAAAGACATACTTCTAGAAGGCAACAAGCTTCTAGATTTAAATTTTAAGGAAAATAAAATATTATTCACAATGTGATTAGTTTATAAAAAGATACACAATTTCCCCAATTATTGTGTGTTTTCTAGGATGAAATATGAAAATTTATAAAAATATCTTAAATATGGGACGTAATGCTATAAGATGGATGAAAAATTTAACTATGATTCATTCACAAGTACTGATATCTAAACTTCTACTAAATCTACTTAGTACCTTCCAATAATTTCATTTAATAATTCATTATAATAACTCCAATAATTTAAATCTGATTTATTCTTAGGTACTTGAATCAAACCTCCTACTAAAGAAATTTGGTTCCTTTCAATAATTCTTTATTTGAAGTTTATGTTTTCAAATTAAATTTATGACAAAAGGTTAATATGAAATATAGACAAGCACATATCTGATGGTAACTTATGTCACCCTATTGATTCACCACAATATAATATATTTGATAATTTTTTTTCGATTTTTGGAAGTGATCTTAGAAATATCAAAATGGGGCTTTGTACAGATGAAATGAATCCACATCGAAGCCTAAGTATCCAATATAGTTCATTCTATTTTTTATTGGTAGTTTACAACTTTCTTTCATATATTTGTATAAAAAAAATATATTGATGAGTATGACGATTTCTAAGACAAAACATCCAAGAAACAACATTGACATGGATTTTCACCATTTATTGATGATCTAGAGATTCTATGGGAGAAAAGTGTTATAGTTTTTTATGAATACATGAAAGATTATTTTCTTTTGTATGATATTATAATGTTCACTATAAATAACTTTTCCACATATGTAAATTATCTAGATAAAATATTAAGGTACATATATCATTTTTAATCTATGATAAAGGGACTTCATATTATCAATTGCAGAATGGAAGAAAGGTTAGTGTACATGGGTCATCAAAGATTTTTTTTTTAATTGATCATCCTTACCAAAGATTAATTTTTTTTTTAATAATTTACAAGAATATAATATTCCCCCATAACAATTTACATTTTAAGAATATTACAGCATGGTGAAAATGATTGATTTTAAATATTAAAAGAAATGAAGTTATTGCCATCAAAAAAATATATAGAAGAAACAATATATCTTTCACAAGCTACATTATTTGAGATTTTTTGAGATGAAACATATCATTGACATTATTCATGTTGAAAAAAACATATGTGATATTTTGATAAAAAAAATTTAGACATTAAAGGATAGAAAAAATGGATTACATGATTTATTGGGCTTGACGTCAATGTGAATACATTTGGATTTATCTCCCACTATAAAAGTAAACAAAACAAATTTACCATAAACTTGTCACACATTAAGAAAGAGTGAGAAATTGTTTTTTTTTCATTGTATAAATGGTATTAATGTACCCAACAGATATTCTTTAAATTAAAAAAATTTGGTGTAATTGAAGGATTTCATTTTAATAGTTATAAAATAACATGATTCTCATGTATTAATACAAAAACATTTACCAGACGCACTATGTGTTATATTTATTACACCTATAATAAAGTCTATCATTAGGTTGTGTAATTCTTCAAATCCATTTGTAGAAAAGTTATTGATCCATATTTTTTTAGAGAATGAATCTTCTCTTAAACGTTTTCAACTAGAAATATATTTACCACCTAAGTTTCATTTTTTAATAGTTCATCTAATGATTCATTTGGTGCATGAGAAAATAATATATGGGCCTATTTAATTATGTTCGATGTATTCCTTTGAAATATATATGAAAATAATGAAGGGATATCGTAAAAATCCTCATCTAAAAAAGGCCCCTATTGGTAAAAAATATGCACTGGAAGAGGTTATTGTGCTCTATAATATTTATTTGTATAATGTGGAGCATATTGGTCTGTTTATATCTTGACTTATAATAGCTAATAGTGAAGTTAGTGGGATTCAAAGCTTAAATATAATGTTCATTCTACATGATTAATTTATGTAGAAAAATCTATAAATTTTGAACAACATAGATGAGGTTCAAATGTATATATCATATCATATGGCTGAATCAAAGATATGATGTTAGAAAAGAAATAAATAGTGGTTAATGATTGAGCATAAAAAAGAATTTTTTATGGATTAAAGAGAGATTCATCATAAATATATCTTCATTAGAAATGTTGAAAAGGTTGGTAGGGGAATATTTGTTAATGTTATCACAAGTTTTGGTGTTGATATTAATGGGTATATGATTTACACAAAAAAAATATCATAATAGTACTATTAAAAATATTGGGGTAATAGTTTATTGCTAAATAACTACATTTTTTGAGTGAAAAATATAAAAAACCAATTTTTATGACAACAACACATTTTTGAGCTCTTTATGATATATGGAAAATTGATTATAGTAAATTCTGATCGATGATGTTTAAGTGTAACTAGATTGATAGTAATAGTGGTGTAAAACATGATGTTTATGGGTTTATAGTGGTTGATTTGAAAATATTTAGTTACAAAAAGGAATCATTTATCACAGAGACTCAAGAAAAGAATATATTTTATGACATTGATTCTTTGAATGAAAGGTGGTCATTTTTAAGGAAAAATAATTTATTTTGGTAATGATCATGATGTTGATGTTATGGATGTATATGAATCTTTTTCCTCTAATTCAAAATTTTTATATAAAAACAATGACGATAATCCAAACATAGTCCATGCTATATGAAATGATCATGCTAGTAGGATAGAGAAAACATTACCTTACTCTCCTCATTATTTAGGTATTTCTTTTAATTTTTACATCTGTAAAATCTATTTTTTATTAATTATTAGATGATTAAATTTTTCTATTTAATTATTTATAAGTGATTGGTGTTAAATTTTATATTCAACAATTATGGATAAAAATTTTTTTATTGGAAAACTAGATGTATATCTTTATGTTATGGTTAAATTTAAAAATTAAAAATATTTTTTTTTTCATTGTGATATTTAAGTTTATAATTTTTTTATCATTTTAGAATCATTTTTTGTATATAATAGATTAACTTTTATATTTTTTTTGGTTATGAATCATGAAATAATTTGTTTTTTTTTGAAACTTACACATGTGTGACAAAATATTTTAGTCACACATTTTTGTAATAATTGTTTTTAAATATTCAATTTTCTAATAATATATAGGTACATAGAATTTCATTACATTTTCTTGTTTCAATGATGGACACAAAGGCAGATGAATAATTATCTAGGTATATGGATTTTTTTATATTATTAAATATTCAGTAATATAATTATTTACTTAAAGAAAACATTCAATTTACAAAAAAAATTGCATGAATACTGATTTATATCTTATAGAAGAGTATTCTCTATCTTTTAGAGAGAAATAAATTTATTGAGTTGGTAAATATGTTATTTCATATTTAAAAAAACTTTCACCTACTCATGGATTCTATAGAATATGAATTAATTTTGATTATAATAATTACCCAAAAATCCTAAATGCAGTACAATTTAACAGTTATATCATTAAGTAGAATTTTGTTAGGATTATCATTTATATCCTTATTGTAATTTTATTAATAATATGGATAAAGAGTATTTGTGGGAGTCTATAATAGAAAAATATCTCAATTAATTTATTTTTTCTAGTTTTTTTATTTTTTATATTATAAATTTATAATGTTAAATGTATTCATTTAAAGATGACAATTAATTGTAAAGAAAGGAAAGAAATTAATAAAACATTTCTATCTTTAGTTGCGGTTTGATGGAGAGATATCAAAAAAAATTGATAAACAACTATGTTTTGGTAAGTTTCAAAATGAAAACCCATACATCAAGTATGGTTTTTTTGATGTAGATAAATGGAAATTGTTTTCCACCATACAACATGATAAAGGATTTATGTTATGATAGTTATTTTATATTTTAAAATATCCTATATATTACATGATTAATTTTTAGTTCTTTTTATATAACAATCCTCCAGGATATCTCATCGAGAGATACAGTTTTAGAATATATACCATTATATTTTTTTAATTTGGAGGGTATCATTTATTAGAGGAGAAGATGATTACCTAAAATTTTGATGCATTAGAAAGAGACGCATGGTAATTTTATCCCTTAGGGTGGGATGTATATCCTATCATATATTTTAGGAGATCCAGAACACCCCTACTATGTAAGAGGATATGAGGTGGGTGTTTGTGCTAGGAGAGTTTTTGGCCATCAAAGTAAGAATTCAAGAGACCCAAAAATATATTTTTTAAAATATGAGATGAAAGACCTGAAATAGTATATGGATGACAAAATTAAATAATCTATAAAATCTATATCTAAACAATTGACTATAAAATGAAATCCTGCCCAGCCTGATTACTCGGATCCTCTATATCCTCATTCATACATGACTATATACATTGAGATGTATGCTGGATATCCCCATGAATGTATTATAGCATTCATAGTGGTATATATATTTTTGGAGTCTTTACATCACCAGTCTATGCAGTTTGGTTTGTTAAGAATATCAATACATGATATTATTGATCCAACTTATCAACTCCCATTTCCTACCAACAAGGTAACTAAAGTTAGAGGTTATAAGGGTTATTTTTTACATTAGTTGGATAACCATTTTCATTATCTAACTTGCGATGTATGCATTGTTTATTAAACATTATTTACATTTGATTGAAAGTTACATATATTGTTGTTTGACATTATATTTATGTAGGGGTACCTAATATCTATAGAATTTATACATAGGAAAGAAAAGGTTCAAGGACAAAAAAAATTAGACACTTCTAATATTTTTGATTAAATAAAAATATTATCATAGTTTTCTTTATTGTTAGATAATATTTATGAGTTTCAGATGATGGATGATATTTTTGGAAGAGACTATCCATTGAATATTTTAAATAAATATATAACGGTTCTAGTTATTTATGATTAGCTTACCATTCTTGTGTTGAATTTGTTTTCGATATCAATAAATTTATGTTTCCAAATTTATTTCTTTAAATAAATATGATTTCAAGTGACTTATTATATTAATTATTTAATTAGGTATCTACATTTTCTTCTTATTTAAAATGAGACCACTGGTGGTCATAGTCTTACAAATCCAAAATTAATGTCACTGGTCGTGCAATGTGTGGATGATCCTACTAGAGTTTCACACACACACACACACACACACATAATACATTATCAAATAGAAAGATTAGAGGATAGTTTTTTCTATTCCATGATGGGTAAGATCACTATGATGATTATAAAGTAATATTCATTATAATTTTATTAATTTTGAAAATTTTATTTTGTAGAGGTCATCGGATTTTAGGTGTATTATACAAAAATAATTCAAATTATATTGGTTTTTTGTCTTTATTAAGTGATGTTATTAAAAAATTTAGATGTTTTTTAGAAAAGAATCTTTTATTATTGTATATAATTTTATTTTTAATTATTATTTTTATACATGTTTTATTAGTTGATATATATGAAAATGAATGTCATGATTTTTTTTAACAATGATCACTTGTTGATAATGAAACCAAATACAATTTAATACATGGAAGTAATGTTAAATATATTTTATATTTGGTAATATTTTTTTGGTTATATATATATATATATGTTATTGTGTGTGTGTGTTTTTATTTTCAATTTAATGCTTTATAACCATTGTTTCATCATAAAAAAAGATGTATGGAATGTGGTTATTATGTTTTAAGATTTAGGTATGATATAATCCCAACTGGAAAAATGAGTGAATTCTATATGGTTTGTAATATTAATTATTTTATGGTTTGCATCAAGATATTTTGTTTTTTAATATTATAATATTCTTTATTATTGAAACTTTTCACTGATATCGAGTCATATATGAAAGAATAATGTAACCATATTCATATTTTTCTTGAAAACTATTTCTTATGAATGATTGCAATTTAACTTATTAGGCATGTATCTTTTAATTAAAGTTAAAAAATGAGTATTTAAATAATCATTTTATTCACTAAGTTGGTATTTTATATTCATTTTTACAAGGTTTCCACATTCTGTATAAAGGGTTTTGAATTTATAAAAAACTCTCCACACTACCCATGCCATTAACTTTTCTAGTACATATAGTTTAGTTATAGTTTAGAAAATGAGAAATTATACAATAATTTTTTTCTTAAAGTTTATATATTCTATTTTTTATAGGTTTTAGATGTTTCAGGTATGTCTATTTTAATTAATGTTAAAAAACTGATTATTTTTAAAAATTGTATTCTTCTTTTATTTGGTATATTGGGTTTACTTTTACAAGGATTCTCTTTGACTTAAATTAGTGTTTTATGTGGAGTATGTAAATCTTTTAGAAAATAGTTAGAGTTATTTTAATTATTTTTATATGTTATTTATTTTTAATTATTATTGTTTATACTAGTTTGGATAATTTATATATTGAAATACAGGTTATGGATGGAATTTATGATGAATAATCATAATAAAATTATAACAATTATTCATTTTATTTCTATTAAAATGTAAGAAAAATATTTTTTAGCTTTTTATTTTCACGGGAATATTTTCTATAAATGGGTTGTTAATGTTTCTTTTTTAAATTTTGGTAATTTGGACATGACGGGTTATAAATAATACTGAATTTATCTCAATTTCTTTCACTTGACCTATAGAAAATGTTTATCAAGTGTAATGTTTTTGTCATGTGATTTTATGGTTTCATTGGTTTTTTTTGAACAATATTTTCTAACAATATTATATTTAACAATGTCATTATTTTCTTGTCTACCATTAATGAATGATCATTAATTATTCTTTTCCACACTTACCAATTTATATCATAATTTAATGTTACTTCCAAGTGAGAAAATGTTTCAACATAGTACAACTGAACTTCTCATCCTTCCTAAGTAATTAATGTCATTTTTATCCATTTGCCTCCATATTTGGAATTCAAGGGGTAAGTGTTCATAGAAAAACAAAAAGATGAAATTTATTTCTATTATTAAATTATCTAACTATGAAATTGTGGAAATTGATTTAAGTAAGTATTGTTAAATAGAAGATTTTAGTAAATTTTAATAATAAAAACATTTAAATAAGTGACATAAAAACACAATTCCAATAAAACAAATTCAAAAACTTACATCCACTCAGATACATAACAATTAAAAATTAATTTCTCCTTTCTTAATATTATTAATTCTTTTAAAATATATAGTTAGATATTGGTATTTTCAATAATTACTTTAGCTAGGATTATTTAAAGATAGTTACCTATTTTTTGTTATCATTTTCCTAAATAAACGATAATAGTGATTTCAATAATTTGGAAGGTTTGTAAGATAGACCCGAGGCATGAAGATGAGTGAAATTAGCATGACACTCAACCTAATTATTTTATAAAAATATCCATATTTATTTAAAATGAATTTATTTTGTTGGAATTCAATCTATGAACTTTATTAATGTTATTTTCTCAGTCACACTAGGTTCAAGGAAGTCTATGGAAATTTTTGGTTCTACATTTGAATTGATATATCTCATGATTTTGAAATTCTCTTAGTGTTATTAAATACAAACATCCTTGGATCATCCCTAGTATATCCACCCTCAGTGATTCACCAAGGACCCGTGAGTAAGGTTTTAAAACACATAACAACATGTTGGACAAATAAAATGTTCATTAACTCTTACTACACCATTTAAATACTAGAAAGGAAAGTTTAATGTATGGGGTCCTATGTAGAATTGGGTTTTGTCAATAATTTAGATGGATTATAAAGTTCTCTCATTATTTGAGTATGATTCAAATGAGGAAAATATGAAATCCTTTAGAAATTGGACTAAATTATGTCCAATCATTACTAAATGAAATCACTACATATTTTATTATTTCCCAAGAGAAAATATAACCATTATACCCAAGGTCCCTGAGGTATTTATGGATAAACATGAAATAAAATAATCCACAATCATCCTTTAATAAATAAAAACTCCTTTATTCTCATCAAGATCTTTTATGGTTTTAAAATCTCTTTTGATAACCCTAGAAAAATGAACTAAATAAACCATATAAATCCATTTCTAGAGATATTACCTTTCAATCAAATTAAATTTTTATAAATAATGGACAAGTAAAAATCTATATAAAGGTCTCCAAATTTGATTTAGACATACAACTAAGATGAAACACCAAACCAAATATACAGATACACATTCTAGAGTATACATATGTTCTTATCACTGGGGTTATCATGCAAGTAATTACAAGAATAGATCTTATAAGAAAACTCATGATAAAAACCATAATCATTTTTATTATTTAGTTTTAAATGTTAATAAGTTTATTTATGTGTGTTGAGTTGTTTTCTTAATGTCAATGTTTAATATTACTTTTTTAAAATAAAAAGTGTTCAAAAACCGATTATTTTGTTATAATAGGTGTATAATATAATTAAATTAACTATTTTAATGAAATGGTTTATGTTTTAAAATTTAATTTACATTTATGTTGAATTGGATAACTTTATAATAAATTTATAAAGAAAAATAAAATAGTTTTTAATTATAAATATATGTTTTGTTGGGTCAAATTTATGATTTTTCGTTTTATATGTGAAAATTTATTAGTTTAAAATGATATATAATATATAAAAATCATAAAAGCTATCACTTATATTCAATTGAGTATTAAAATTTGAGATTTAAATCCTCACTATGGGTCTCATTGATTCTTTACACCAAAACCTTGTATGTGCACATTATTTGACAAGTAGTTTCACATATAGCATTTCAAGTACATGAATGTAAATGAGGGTGGATATTTAGATGGTTGATGATGTAGATGGGTATTTTTGTTTTAGATAATGTCACCATAATATGATGGTTTGGTAGAGGATAATATTAGTAAGATGATTAATATAAGACATTGAGCCTTTATAGAGGTAAAAGGGGAATTCATCATGGAGAAGAAAAAAAATGTTTTAGAAAACATTATGTTTAGTTTTATATTTTCCATTGTATCTACTATTTACAGGTTTTATTATTTGGGGAAATGTAATGTATAACTTCTAGTTTTTTAAAAAAAATATGACTTCCTACATTGGTTTTTTGAAAAATTGATGCGGAAAAATATCTATGTCAGTTATTAATAATAACTAGCATTCAAAGTTGAATTGTTTGGGACCAAGTTGGATGGATAAGGAAGTAAGAAAAGTTTGCTGGTACAGAGTGTTGTCTGTTGTTATCAAAGAAGCTAAATAAATTAAATTTGTAATGGACTTGTAAACTATGACGATGATTTGCTAATTTTTATTTCACAAATATCATAAGTTTGTAGAACTTGTAATGAAAGCGTTATAAAGAGTAGAGTGAGTAAAGAAGTGTTTTTGGAAAAGGAAAGAAAGTGGCACGCAAGTCAAGAGTGGCATGCAAGTATTGGTGCACAAGTATTGGTGTGCAAGTGTAAGTGGCGCGCAAGTCATATTTCAAGATCATCACATCAAAATTTGACAAAGGAAATAAAATGGCGCGCAAGTGAAAGATTGGCACGCAAGTATTAGTGGCGTGCAAGTGCAGCGCGCAAGTATAAGTGGCATGCAAGTGTGGAGGACAAGTCATATTCCAACATCATCATATCAAAATATGAGAAAGGAAAGAAAGTGTTGCACTAGTGATGGAAGGGCGCACAAGAGATGAAGCGGTGTGCAAGTGTTAAAACGGTGCACAAGTATTGGGGCGCAAGTGTATGTGGTGCACAAGTCACCAAAATTCCTATAAATAGACGTCTTGCCTCCTCATTTTTGATTAGTTCAAAACTTAAGAGAAAATTAGAGCTCTGACCGTGCAAGTATCAGAGGACGGCACACAAGATGACGGATATTTATAAGACATGCAGGTTTTTCCGCGAAGGTTTTGCCATGAAGGTTTTTCCATGAAAGTTTTTCCACGCAAGTTTTAGCATGCAACTTTTGGCGTGCATGTTTCCAGAGGTGCACAAGCTGGGAGGTGCTTTCAAGAAGTGTCCTGTGTATAAGTCAAAGGTGGCGCGCAAGTTGTGAGTTGTTCTCAAAGGTGGCGCGCAAGTATTGAGTAGGCGCGCAAGAAGGTGGAACGCAAGAAGGGAGGCACCCAAGCAGGAAGTGGCATGCAAGTTATTTGCACCAGGAGGTTCCTACCATCATATGGGTAGGAAAATGAAGACTTGTTTTGAAAGAATTGATTTTTGAAATCTCATTAAGAAGCACAGAATAATTACATTACCCTATTTTTTCTAAGAGGGAGCACATGCACTATTAGATTGTTTTCAAAGTGCTACATGAGTGTAAGGGTATATCATACTCATTGTATTCCACATCAAAGGATTATTTCCTAGTGGATTGTGTGGTACTGGATTGTTTCTGTACCATACCAAGGACGTAGCTACTCTTGTTGAGTAGTGAACCTTGTAAATATTATGTTCCTGTGGTTGTGTGTGTTCAGTAGGGAAGAAAATCTTCAACAGGAGGCGAAGCTTGTTTCAAAAATAGGAAAGATAAAAAGAAAAAGATATCACTAATTCACCCCTCCCCCTCTCAATGATACGATCCTACCTAAGAACTTCAATTGGTATCAGATCAAGGTTCCCTTAGTTTATTCTTTGCTGAAGTGGTTAAAGAGAAGTTGTGATGGAGAATCAAAATTGCGTGAACAATAAGGGGATTCCAATTTTTGATGGAAAGAACTATCACATCTGGAAGGACAGAATGATGCCTTATCATATGTCTCTTGGATATGAAGTTATTTAAACTACCACAGATGGATTTCCTACTATTTATGATAAGGTTACTCTTACTCCTATCGATAAAAAGAACCTTGAGAATTATGGAAGAGCTAATAATGCGTTACTGTCATATCTTTCTGAGATTGATTTTTTTAGAGTGAAAGGTTTTTCTACATATAAAGGCATCTGGGATTAGTTGAAGAAAATTTATGAAGGAAATAAAAAAGAGAAGAAGGAAAAACTACAAATCTGGAGGCTAAAGTATGAAGACTTGAAAATGGGAGAATCTGAATCTATTGGGGACTTCTTTACCAGGATTAATGACATTGTCAGTACAATCAGATGTCTTGGTGAAACGTTGGAGGATTCTACGGTTGTCAAAAAGATCTTGAG
Organism: Viscum album; assembly: GCA_963277665.1. Lineage (NCBI taxonomy): Eukaryota > Viridiplantae > Streptophyta > Magnoliopsida > Santalales > Viscaceae > Viscum > Viscum album. The sequence goes on along the minus strand of OY728166.1, from coordinate 1,029,834,331 downwards.
AATTCTTCCCGACAGGTTTTATGATAACCTGTCTTCATTAGAAGACAGATACCATGAAACATTATATCTAGATGATTTGCATAACACTCTCATTACTTATGAAATTAGAAGGGAGAATACTATGAAAAGAAAAAAAAAATCTGATAGAGAAATTTCATTCAAGGATACAAAGAGAGAGAAGTCAAAGAATACCATTATTGAATATGATGTTGGTGAATCTGATTTTGAAGATGAGGTATGTAAAACTTTTGATGAAATTTTATCCTTGTTTTCTAAAAATGTGAAAAGAGGTACAGAGAAATACAAGGGGAAACTTCCCTCGAAATGTTTTGAGTGTGGAGCGGTTGGTCACTTTGTGGCTAATTGTCCTCAAAAAAAAAAAAATAAGACAATAATGATGATAAAATAAGGCCAATAAGGTCATGGAAGAATCAAACTAACAAAGACAAATATTTTTCAAAGGGTAAGGATAAAATGTTCTTCAAATCAAAAAGAAGAATCTTTTTATCTAAAGATGAAGAAGAAGAGGATAGTGAAGCTGAATCTGAGAAATCATTTTCTGAGAAATCTAGAGATAATACCTTTATTTCAGCAGTGAATAATGAAGAGTATGATAGAAATAGTTCAGAAGAAGAAGAAACTCAACTTTAAAATCATTTGAAAGAAGATTTTAAAGAATGGTAGAGGAAGATCAGAAGTCTTGAGATGACAATCAAGAAGGTTTTACTGATGAGAAAATCAATATGGAAAAGAAGATTGATGATCTTAAAAATTCTCTTGAGAATACAAAGAATCGTAATGATCATCATGTAGTAAAGCTAAAGGAAAAAGAAGAAGAGATGGAATTTTTCCTACAGAAACTTTATAAAGCTCAAAAAATGAATATCATTTTTAAAAATTCTATCACAGAAGTTGGTGAATGTTCCAGTAATAATGAACCAAACAAGGATTCACATAAGTTACTTTCAAAGGTCCAAATGAATGATAGAATTGGTTCTAATAAGAAGAAGGTTGAAAAGACCATGCATGTGGTCAAAGTCAACAATGATGAAAAATCAAAAGTATATAAAAATCACATGTCAAGAAAGGCTTCCAATACTTTTGGTACTATTAAATATGAAATTAGAAAGGGAGTTACCAATGAAAAAATGAATGTTGATGGTCATCATGGTTTTATTAAGAAGGATGTTGAGAAGCATGTTCACAAATATGATCAGTATATAAGTTTCAGAGGAAAATATTCTTTCTATGGTTATTGCTGGTATTATGGTGGATTCAGACACATGAAAAATATATGTTGCTTCAAACAACAACATTAAAACTATTCCATAAGTTTTGAAAGAAAAGGATTGAGGGGGAGTCAATCCTTTCAAAATATAAAGTTACCAAATAAATTCCAGAAGATATCTAAGAAGACTGGTGTGAAAGTTGAGAATTGGATCCAACCACTGGAAACTATTTTTGAAAGATGTGATTGACCTGGAAAACTTGCCAAGGGCTGTCTTCATGTGTAACCATAGAAACAAAAGATTATTAATAATTCTCAAAAGAAAGAGTTTTTAAAAGCTAAAAGGGACAGGTCTGATATGTCCGAAAAGAAAGATTTCATGGTTTTCTGGCCAGAACACATTGACCTGGCTAGGAAATTGGAGGAAGCACAATATAAAGTGATGGAAAAGGAAGAACAAAAAGCTCTTGTTTTCGAAACTGCTTTGAAAGCTACAAAATGAGAACATACATGGATTCTTGATATTGGGTGTTCTTCTCATATGACAGGAGACTTAAAGTTTCTGAAGAATGTGAAATACTTCAAAGAAGGAACTGTTACATTTGGAAATGATGAATATCTGAGAATCAAAGGTGTTGGATCAGCCATCATCAGAAAATAAAAAATGAAATATAAGAAAAAATTATATGTTGATGGGTTGAAACATAATATTCTGAGTGTTTCACAACTCTATGATGAGGGAAAAAAAGTTATATTCAGAAAATATGGGTTCGTTGTGAAATGTGAAAATGATGGAAATATAGTTACAAGAGGCCAACTTACAAAAGGAAACTTGTTCCAAGTTGGTGAAGTACAAAATTCTTGTTACATGGGCATGGTGGAAGAAAATCAGTTATGGCATAAAAGGCTGGGACATATGTGTCATAGAAACATGTGTAAGTTATCAACACAAGACAGTGCCCGAGATATGCTTGATTTATCAAGAAGAAGATATTGGTGCTGTACTATCTGTGAAAAAGATAAGATTACAAACTATTTTCATAAGAGAGTTGAAATTAATTCAAAAAACCCTTGGAACTTATACATTCTGATATATGTGGACCAATGAGAAAGAAATAAACAAATAGAGATAAGTACTTAATTACTTTCATTGATTACTTTACTCGCATTACTTGTGTTATGTACATGAGACATAAGTTAGATGCGCTGAATTTTTTTAAGAGTTTCAGGAGGAAAGCAGAAAAGGAATGTGATTATTCAGTGAAGAAGTTGAGAATTGATAATGGTGGTGAGTATAATAATTAAGAGTTTGAATGTTACCTTGAGAAACATGGAATTCGGCATGAGTTCAGTTCACCATACACACCTCAACAAAATGGGGTTGTTGAAAGAAAGAATCGAAGTCTAGTGGAAATGGGGAGAACTATGTTACTTGAACATAGTATTTCTCATTATTATTGGAGGCAAGCCATGAGTACTGCTGTTTATATTCAGAACCAGAGCTTCTATAGGAAAAACTTAGATATGACTCCATATGAAATGTTCTACGAAAAAACTCCAAGTTTGAAACATTTAAGAGTATTTGGTAGTCCATTCATTATAAAGAAGAAGGGTTTAAACCTTGGAAATTTTGAGCAAAGAGGAGATGATGAAATTTTTCTTAGCTATGCATTAGAAGGAAGAGTATATAGATGTCTCAATAAAGAAACATGAATAATTATTGATTCTTCAGATGTAAAAGTTGTTGAAAATATTGAGAAAGAAAAGAAATCATATGTTGATGTGGAAGTTGAGCAGGATAGAAAAGATTTTGTTAATGATTCTAATAATTCTACAGATTGTGTTAATCCTACTGGTGAAGAGGAATCTGACTCAGAAATCTCGAGTGATGAGGATGAAGTTCGAACAACTCATCCTAGGTTGAGGAAACAAGTGGAGTCTCAAAATATTATTGGAGATAAACATCAGAGGGTTCAAAGAAGAAGAACAACGAATGCTATATAACTTACTTCTCTTTATTCTAAAGTTGAACCAAATGATGTAAATGAAGTATTTGAGCATCCAGAATGGGTTCATGTAATGAATGAAGAGCTTTATCAGATAGAGAAGAATGATACCTAAGAACTTATACCCAAGCCGGATAATAAGAACATTATTGGTACAAAGTGGGTTTTCTGGAACAAGCTGAATGAAGAAGGTAAAGTAATAAGAAACAAAGCAAGATTGGTTTGAAAAAGGTATTCAAAAATTGAAGGCATTGATTTTGATGAAACCTTTTCTCTGGTGGAAATATTAGAAACATTCAGAATCTTTCTTGCTATTGCTACACAACGAGGTTTCAAAATATTTCAAATGGATGTAAAATCTGTATTCTTGAATGGTTACCTTGAAGAGGAAGTTTACATTGATCAACCTTGTGGATTTGTCATTGGAAAGGATGATAATTATGTGTGAAGATTGAAAAATCCTTTATATGGGCTAAAACAAGCTCCAAGAGCATGGTATTCAAAATTAGATACATGCTTAAAGAGGATGAACTTTATGAAAGGGAGAGTTGACAACAATCTCTACATCAAGGAATGTCAAGAGTTTTCACTGATCGTTATTGTTTATGTTGATGATATTATATTTTCTAGAAATTATGAAATATAATGTGAAAAATTTGCAGAGGATATGATGAAGTTATTTGAGATGTCCATGCTGGGAGAAATGAAGTAGTTTATTGGGATACGAATTTCACAAAAGAATAATCATGTTTTTCTATCTCAAGAAAAGTATGCTAAGGAACTTCTGAAGAAGTTTGGCAAGGAAAATTTGAAACCAGTTTCCACACCAATTTTAGTGGGAACCAAGTTGTCTAAAGATGGAGAAGGCAATGAAGTTGATCAGAAAGAGTTTTGAAAGCTGATTATAAGTCTGTTGTATTTGACTGCCTCAAGAACCAACATCGTTTATGCTATCACTTTATATGAAAGATTTTAGAGTGATCCTAAAGAATCACATTTGATTGCTGGAAAAATAATTCTCAGATATATCAAAGGCATAATTTTTTTTGGAATCAGGTATGATGGCTCAAGAAATATTGATCTATTTGGGTATTCTGATGCTGATTGGGCAGGAAATGTTAATGATCAAAGATCCACATCTGGTGGAGTTTTGTTTCTGGGGATAAGTTGTGTTAGTTGGCATACCAAGAAACAGAATTTAGAAACACTTAACACAGCTGAAGCTGAGTATGTTGCCGCTACTCAAGCTACAACTCAACTAATGTGGATGAAGACTCAGTTAGAAGATCTACTTGTTGAAGTAAAGCTACCATTGATCTTGGGTTATGATAATCAGAGTGCAATCAATCTTACAAGAAATATGATACACCATTCTCGTTCAAAACAAATTGATATAAAGTACCACTTCATCAAAGATCAAGTGGAGAAGAATGAATTAATGCTAGAGTATGTTCCTATATCCGACCAAGTTACTGATATATTCACCAAAACTTTACCGAAAAAACCATTTGAAAAATTGAGGTTGAAAATGGGTGTCCAACCTCCTTCTCATCAAGGTTAAGGTATATGTTTCTGTCCCCAATCTCATCTTTCCTTTGGATAGTGTTTTCAAAGGGGGATAATTGTTTCATAAATCTATCCTCATAGATGCATGCCTAAAGGGGGAGTTGTGGGTAAGCTGTGAATCCAACATGCATGTGTGTGAACTATTCTAACTGTTTGTTGGAGTGGTTGTAGGAAACAATTTTATTTTCCATGAAAGTTGAAGAAGTGATGAATGATGAAGTAAAATATTGATAGATGTTCTGAAGAAGTCTGAGGAGATACAATCATTCGATTTCATAGTCACTACTTTTGGACAACATGGTTTTGGATGTTAATAATTCTTCTTTCCTACAATGAGTTAGCTCATGTAGGCTTAGAATTGTTGATAAGTAATCCATTGCTTAAGGTTAAAAAGTTCAGTTATTTATGAATCTTGGTTGACAAAAAAATCCAAAGGGGGAGATTTTTGGGACCAAGTTGGATGGATAAGGAAGTAAGAAAAGTTTTCTATTACAGATTTTTGTCTTTTGTTATCAAAGAAGCTAAATCAATTCACTTTGTAAAGGAATTGTAAACTATGACGATGCTTTCAAGATTTTTATTTCACAAATATCATAAGTTTGGAAAACTTGTGATGCAAGCGTTATGAAGAGTAGAGTGAGTAACAAAGTGTTTTTGGAAAAGGAATGAAAGTGGCGTACAAGTCAAAAGTGGCGTGTAAGTCAAGAGTGTCATTCAAGTATTTGTGTGAAAGTATTGGAACAAAAGTGTAAGTGGAGTACAAGTCATATTTTAAGATCATCACATCAAAATTTGAAAAAGGAAATAAAATATCACGCAAGTGAAAGATTGGCACGCAAGTATAAGTGGCGCGCAAGTGCAGCGCGCAAGTATAAGTGGCACGCAAGTGTGGTGCACAAGAATGCGTTGAACGCAAGTGTATGTTTCGCAAAAGTCATATTCCAACATCATCATATCAAAATATGAAAAAAGAAAGAAAGTGTAGTGCTAGTTATGGAAGGGAGCGCCAGAGATGAAACGGTGTGCAAGTGATAAAGAGGCACAAAAGTATTGGCGCACAAGTGTATGTGGCACGCAAGTCACCAAAATGCCTATAAATAGATGACTTGCCTCCTCAATTTTGACGAGTTCAGTACTTAAGAGAAAATTTGAGCTCTGACCGTGCAAGTAGCAGAGGACGGCATGCAAGCTGGAGCAACACACAAGCTGAGAGATATTTATAAGACGTGAAGGTTTTGCCGCGCAGCCTTTTCCGTGCAAGTTTTTCTGCGCAAGTTTTGGCACTCATGTTTTGGGACGCAAGTTTCTAGAGGCGCGCAAGCTGGGAGGTGCTTTCAAGAAGTGGCTTGTGTATAAGTCAAAGTTGGTGTGAAAGTTGTGAGCTGTGCTCAAAGGTGGCGCACAAGTATTGAGTAAGCGTGCAAGCAGGTGCTGCGCAAGCAGGAAGGCGCACAATCTGGAAGTGGCGCGCAAGTTGTTTGAACCAGGAGGTTCCTACCAGCTTCTAGGTAGGAAAGTGAAGACTTTTTTTGAGAGAATTTATTTGTGAAAGCTCATTAAGAAGCACAAAATCATTACATCACCCTATTTGTGCTAAGAGGGATCACACACACACTGTTGGATTATTTTCAAAGTGCCACACGAGTGAAAGGGTATATCATACTCACTGTATTCCACATCAAAGGATTGGTTTCTAGTGGATTGTATGGTACTGGATTGTTTCTGTAACATACCAAGGATGTAGCTACTCTTGTTGAGTAGTGAACCTTGTAAATCTTGTGTTCCTGTGGTTTTGTGTGTTTAGCAGGGAATAAACTCTTTAACAGGAGGCGAAGGTTGTTTCAAAAATAGGAAACATAAAAAGAAAAATATATCACTGATTCAACCCTCCCCCTCTCAGTGATACAATCCTGAATGGGAACTTTAGAATTTGAAAATTATTTTAATGTTGATTATTAATAGTAACTTATATTGAAAGAAATTTTAAATATAAGCTATTTAGAATAACCAACATTCAAAGATGAAATAGAAATTATTTCAATGTTGGTTATTACTAATAACTAACGTTTAAAGGTACTCAGTGACACTTTGAAAATAATTTTTTAAGAAATTTATGTTGAATGTTACATAATTTATCTTTGAATGTCGGTTTTTTAAAAAAATTAATGTGGAAATAGAATTTTTCTATTTGTTTTTTAGTAAAACCTATATTGAAATCTGAACAATATTTTCACACCTTCAAAATAATATAATTTTCAAAAAAAATTTATAACCGGTGTTAAAATTTAAATGTGGGCATTTCATGTTTGTTTTTTAGTAAAACCGATGTGGATATCCATATTCAACATTGGTTTATACATAAATAAATATTGAAAGACCTCTTCATTTCACATTTCTAGAAATGTTTGGACATTAATTTTATTAAAACAGATGTTGAAACTATTATTTTTAGTATCACATTTACAAACACCAGTTAGAAACCGATGATAAAAATTTTAAAAAAAATGATTTGAATATATATTTCCACTAGTTTCACTAGCACACCAGAGATTTTGACCAAGCATAATAGTCTTCTTCCTCCCCCGGAATAACTGCACCATAAAAAACTATCATTATTATCAACATTAGTCTTATAGATTCTATCTCCCATTGGCTCTGGTAGTATAATGTTGAACTGTGGGGCCTTATGAACTTTTCCTCAATAGGTTCTCCACTAATGGTGGAGTGAAAAGTATACCACACTAACATGAAAAATTGAAGAATATTCTCCATAACCTAAAGGAATCTCTATAATTGGCATAAACACCCCTATTATGGTTATACTATGGAGGGAAAGTAACCCACTCAGTACCTCCTCTCATAGAATGATTGGTGTCAATATCATTCATTATAAGTTTGACATACTCCCCAGATTCTGGGAACCCATCATGAATATATCCAATGGATATCGGATCACACAAGACCCCATGAATAGAATCTTCTAGATGTGCCTTGATTCATTGCTAAAAAGAGATGGGGTGACCACCAACAACTAAACACACGTCGCATCATCTTCAAGTGTCTCTCATGAAATTATAACATTAAGCACATGTGGGTACCAACAAACAAAAAAGGTATTCCCAAGTGTACACATTGAGCTTTATTAGGCCCTCAATATGAAAACCTCTAACTACACCAAAAATCAAGAAGCTTCACATGAGTCAAATGATCTACTAATGCAATTATTGGGGTAGTCCCTGGGTGATATTCTATATATTAGGAAAATCTTAGTGAGGAGGTAAGACCAATATGTACTTGGGTATATATCCTTAAATCCAGAACTATAACTAAAAACTAAAAGCTCATAACATGACTACTCCATGGGGAATACTAGCAATTTTATAACTTTTTAGTTGTATATTCCGGCACATGCGGTCGTCCTACATAGAATGGGATCACTCCAACTCAAAGGAGGAAATACATCCCCAAATCCATTAATACTTCCAAACACATAGATATTAACCATATTGGAATATATGGAAGACAACCAATCCAAACTGAGGAAACATCATAGGGTCTCTAAGATACAATTAAAATATTCTATGTAAGGAACTCTCCTCCTAGAGTCTGGTCACACTATTGAAGTGTGAGGTCAACGATTCTATCTTTTGGAGCCTCTAGCCTATGGTTCAAGAAAAAAGCCTCCAATGGTAACTCTAAGGACCTATTTGACACTCCAACATTAAACCCCACCCTAAACACACAAGTCAATAGAACTCATCCACACAAACTCAACATTATCTACTCTGGGATGCACTAACTCACCTACATGGTTTTTTATCAAGTCATAGGAACATGTCACTATGATGGATGTTACCCTCTTTTCTATGAGTCCAAATCCATGTCAAACATCAACATCATAGGTCTCTACTAAGGTCCAACATCACCTTTGATAATCCTCTAGCATAAAGTGGAATGGATATAGTACCTTAATACAATATCTAAAAATAATATTGAAAAATTATAAAGGGCACTAAGCATACCTATAATCACCTGTAGAGCCTCTAGGTCATAGGACTTAATGTCTTGAAGCTGTCCTCTCACCAATCATCTTGCTCCCTATGTTTGGCGTGGACCCCATAGGGGTAGTGGTGGAAACAGATCGTATAATCTTCCATTTTATACTACTTCCCCCACTCCTATTCAATGTCCAACATTATGTGGAACCCCATGCCCCTATCACTGTCTATGCTAGGGTATCACATATACCGTATCCCTATCATCAACATAGAGGGTTTTCCAATCTCGTGTAATATGTCCTCATCCATCACAAGTGAAACACCTCCTCTCCCATGATTGACTAGAACCGTTTTGGGAGCCTTGAGAAGAAATCCATCCATCCTGATATCATCTCCTAACGAATATCACATACCTAGATTAATGATCCTATAATTGGATAATAGATACTAAGGCCTTAGTTTCTATGTTCCTTGGGACCAATAGTCAGACTGTTCTCATCCAAAAAACTCTACCACCAAGGCCCGTTTGAGCACTCCAACGTAGGTGGGAATGCAAAAGGTTATCACCAAGGCCCTGATATTATGGAATAATCCCTAATAAATTGTATTTTATTAGGAAAATGGATGTCAAACCATATCTATGTAAAATATTGAATATTATTTGTCCCTTGTTGAATAATCTTAAATTTACATGCTACCCTTCTAATGATGCAGAAGATCCTGGTTACACACCGATCACAATGTGTCTCAATAAAACTCTTCCATGACAGGCCCCTCAAACTCTACCTATGTGAGAATCTTCTTTTCATGGGTCTGTGTCATAGGAATCCACCATAACTTGGATAATACCTGAAAAATAATCATATCTAGGACCACCATCCGATCGGGAGGTGTCCTCACAAGGAGGAAAACGTGTGTGACTACCTCAAACCAGTCAAAGCAACCTGGGGGTCCAAAATACCAAATAACTAGGAGGTTTCGATCTCTATAACTCATGAAACATACTAATCCTACATGAATAATTATCCTTAACCTCTATAATAACAATCTTCCCAACTAGTGGTGGATCAAATTGTAAACAACATGAAGGTACCGCCTCAAGACCAACACCTTGTAATGTAGCCTCAACACTTGGAGGATCGTAATCATAACACTACCATAGAACCCTATATAGATATTTCCATGGTGGAATACTTAAATATAATCAAGATGAACCATGTTCCAAGAGTATATATAGGTAGATTAATTAAGAAGGAAATGGAAACTAAAATCCAGCCCTATATGATGAATGTACCAAGGATTCCCTGCAACTTGTGCCAAAATGTTCCATGTCAAAAAGTCGGTTATCAGTGTCTTGGGGAATTGATTCATCATATTCCTCACAAACATTGTATTACCTACCCTGAAATCATAAATATAGACACTTTAACACCATCTCTATAAAACCCAAAAAAATATCATAGCTAGAAAACCCATAACTCTAGTCCTAAGGAAGGATCTCCTCTGAGACTACTCTATCCTAACTTGAACCACTAAGGAACAAGCTATGACTACACCAATCCCACTTACAATAGACCAGGGGATGGTGACCAACCCTGGGTAGTCGTGTAAAACACATGGGAGGACTTAGACTATGGTACCTGAATGTATGGACACATATACATATTTATGCAGCAATAAAGAGATAATAATAATTAAAAATAGAATTCATGCATACTTTTATCCCACACTTATATTACAGAAAGCGTAAAATGAAAAAATATAGTCCAAAAAAAAACTACAAAGAAGTCCAAACTTCTTATAAATATGGGACTGCTATCAAATGCATCCACTAAAACTCACCTCAGCTATGTACCGGTATACACCATGGTCCATCAATCACACTATAATCCACCTTATTTGGGTCTTTATAAGACTCCATCAATAATTTTATCTTATTCACAAGACTTGACATGTTTGGAAAATTCCCATGTAAGTATGAGTATAAAAATACACATTAGGTACCCCAAAAACTCAAAATGAAATGGAGAAATTAAAAGGCCATGGTAAACTTTACCCAATTTAGTGGGAACCCAAGAGTCAAAGATTAAGAAACTCCATATCATTCACTCCTTTTCTATACATATCTAGTTAGATAATATAGAAATGGAGTGTCGATCAAGATATGAAACATCACCATAAGGAATTAAAGAATAAACCAGTTATACTCATCTAAAACTCCAAGTATCATGAGGTCCCAACTATACATCTCGCTTTAGGGACCTACTCATGGACTAAAGGTAACACTAGTATGGGAGTAATCAATCCATGAGCATTTCTATCCATGATAAAACTTGTCGAAGATATATCACTCCATCAAGAAAAACTAAGCAGATGAAACATCCTCGACATCCCCTGTGTCAAGCATCTGAGAGAACATGATTTTTAAGAATCACAATAAAGAAAGTCATACTGGAATCTAGTGGATCTAGATGCTCAGATATAAGGTCTCACCCATCCAGGATGGGGGACTCCTCAAACCATACTAAAAACATTGAATATATTATTTCATAGATATGGGATCACACCCATGATAGTTGGGGGACACCATGGATGAAATTTGATACCTTAGAGATCATATCACACAACTAAGGGATCACACCCAGGACCATTTGGGGCTGCTAAAAACACTATTGATCCTTAAAGACACAATAAATAGAGAGGTGATCAAGCTCAAGACCATTGTGAGATACCAAAATCCCAAATACAAATCCAACCTCCATGTAGGTGATCATACTCAAAGTGATACCACAAAACCCACAACAACTAACCATTGAGCATGGGATCATCTCACGATGATACCAAAAACCCACTAAACCACCCACTAAGTAGGGGTTCATCTACCCAATGATAATAAAAACCCTAATAAATCCACTCACTAAGTTCCGTAATATATATCCAATGATGCTTCAAACCCTACTAGGCTACCCTAATATATAGGAGATTAAATCTCTATGTTCAAAGGTCATAATTATACCTTGAATCCTACCAAGGGAAGAATGATACGATAAAATATCTAACCCTATCCTCCTGATGGGAATCAGTAAATATTTATGAGCTCATACTTTAAAAAGGGATCACAATCCTTTTATAAGGACGTAATTCCACATTGTACACTCATAGTGATAGACCAAGGTAACCCTCTCAACTTATAATGATCTATATGTCGCTAATAAAAGAGAACCACTTCCATAACCACACGTCACATATCTAATACCAAAAACATGAACACAATGGTGTTAAAAATGGAAAAATATTTATGATAGGATACTCGTGGGCCTCTATCTGAGTCCTAAAGATGGAGGCATGTGAGGGAGAGGTGTCCATGGGGAGTACATGGAATTTACCCACAATAAAGAACATATATCTATAAAACTGGTCCATGTCCATATCCCCTCTCATTACTCCATATATGAAAAACCTACACTATTTTTTCCCCATTTCACATTTCATGTGACCTTATATGATTACTTTGGGGTGTCCTCACCCTTATATGTCCGTTTGAACACGTTACACCACATGGCATATACTGTTGATACACGACATGTCTTGGATATCCATCCACTTTTCAATGTCCTTAGCTCATGTATGTGTATGGAACCCCATGTCTATATACCTAGACGTATATGACCACATTGACATATTCCTCAACACGACTACCCTGACCATGCCCCTTGGCCACATGAGCTCGACTTACTACATATAACGACCCCGACTTTCCATACATGGATATCAAATCATTTTGGTAGAATACATAAACACATTCCCAAAGACTGGATTAGTTTATTACCTTTGGAAACTTAGAATACAAACATTAATTACAGTGAAAGATCTTATATTTTTTCCACAAAATTAACCCCTTTAGTACTCTTACATTAAACCTTTATTTATAACCTATGGAAAGGAAACCTAAGAAAAGGGTGAGCTTAGATCCTCAGTAAGGGTAAACATGGATGATGTTAATTTATTATGTTATGAAAGAATAAGATATGAAATATTTGTATGTTATCATGAGCATGACATATAAATTTCATACCCAACCTGTCATAGATCATAAACAAGAGTTATGGTATAACACATTAACATGAACCATAAGAATAAACATCATCATAAATCATTCTAGAACAATATTTTAAAGAAATAAATTTATATGACATCATCATAAGTATATAAAAAAAATCAAATATCAAGGTTAACTTCCAAGACTCTTGGGTAAGGCCTTGTCACTTGTTTCCCATAATGGATCAAGTGCATCAACTGTTTTCCCAGCACAGATCAAGCACATCGACTTGCAAACCTTAAATATCTCATGAGATATAATTAATACGCAATGTATTGTATGTATATATAATTACCACCCATCACTTAATTAAAACTATACATATGTGTGCCACAAAACAACAAATCATTCAACATCTCATAATACATTTAAAGAAATGAGTTTCATAAATAATTCATCAAAACATAACTCATGTAAAATAAATAGATTTCATACATATCATGCCATCATAATCATAAACCATTCAAAGAAAGAATAATAATGGTATCATACAGTCATATACCCATTAAATCATAAATAACATCAAATAATATTGTATTAGAAGAAAAATGGTTTTGAAACATTACTTGAAATAATTCTTGAGGAAAATATAATTTCCTTTACGAAATCTTTTTTTAAAGAGACACATAATTTTAAAGGAAACAATTTTCTTTGAAAATAACTTTATAATATTATAATGCAAGCTTCATATAATTAGGTTTTAATTATAGTGTAAAATTATGTTCATTCCATATAAGTTCAAAAACATTCCTCTCATACTTTTGTTGTAAATTTCATAATATACCTCATTTGGAAAATGAAAAAAACATTCCTTATAAATCATTCAATAAAAAGTAAAACATGGGAAAAAATAAATTAAAATATTAATAGGAAAAGATTAAAAACCTTTTTGAAATAATTTTTAGAAAACATGGACATGGAAGATAAATATTCCCCAATGTATATTTAAAACCAAAAAATCATGAATATTGATGAAATTGTGAAATAAACCCTTATAACATTATAATCAATAGATTTGTATGACCCATTAAATAAATAAAATTATATGGATATTGAAAGAACATAATATTAAGAATAATACTCATAAAAGACATTTATGGTTAGTATATACACCACATAGAAGAAATAGGTAGTGTATATGGCATGTGTCCCTTAGAAATAAAAGTGAGATAAAAATACCTTACCTTAAGTATTAACTTTCTTCATAGACTTTCAAAACTCATGTATAAGAAATATAATTTTATTATACATCTACCATAAAACCATATTCATATATATATATATATATTACCAAATATTATTTACTTATAACTTTATATTACTCACTTATTAACAATTCAATGTTAAAGTTATGTTTCGAGTAATAACCATTTTTCATTTCATTCATATTTCGAGTTGATATGCTTGGTCCTTTTACATAGATAATGATTTAACCATTTAAATAATGAAAAAATTGTTAAAAATATAATATATATAAATATATATTCATTATATATTTATTCACGATGATTCTTAAATGTTAGAGATAGAAAATTAAATACACCATTTATGGAGACGGTAGGTCATACGTACACAAGAATGATATTTTAATTTTATTTTTATATTAAATTAAATTAAATTATATGATATATTATAATTAAAGTATCATTTTTATGTTTTATAGCTAATATTTATTCATAAAATTCATCCCTATTACCACACATGTGAAATATAGATGAAAAATAAATCATATTGCATCGTGGACAAGGTAAGCCATACGTATGCACATGTGACTTTATCATTTCCCAAAATATTAGGTGTTAAAAGTTAGATATTATATTATCATTCAATAATTATAAACATTAAACCTATTGTAATTCCCACTCATAAAATATTTTGATGGTATATGAATTGTGTCTCTACATGGAGATGGTAATCCGTAAGTACGCACGAGCGATACATTCACTACTTGTTTGATGGGAAAGGGGATGTATAATGGTGTGTTCATAATAATAATAACATTTAAGAGTATTTATGATGATGAATTTTTTATTTTATTATATATATAATATATTTAGGGGAGCTACACAAGAGTAGAAAAAGAGAGTGATCAGTTAGAGTGATTACCTCTTTGAGCTATAAGGATAAAGGTTATAAAATGGGATGAGCGAGGATGTTTCCTTTATAAATGAAGGTGAGGGGAACTTTGGGAATTTCTCAAAAGATTAAATTATAGTAAATTAAATATCAATTGAAATACCTGAAAATGGAAATTAATTCTTAGATAACGTGGGATAGGATTAAATAACATAAAATAATAGATTTTGGACAAGTTTTACTATAAATTTAAACTTTATCTTTTTTATTAACCCTTTGTTTTCTTATTTTAATTTTAACTATGGTTACAAAATTATCAATTATAAAAGGTTAATATTTTTCCTTATAAGATGTAAATTACAACATAACAAGTAAATTCATGATATTTTAGACTATAATACATCTAATTATCCCTTATTTTTTTTAATTTTTAACTAAATTAATAAAATTTTATTTTCATAAAATATTATTAGTGTCAATTTTTTTTTCACTTTTCATTACATTGACTTTAATAAAATCAATCCAGAAATATAACTTTGACCAATTAATTTAATACTATCCTAATATTTTATATTAACCTGAAATTTTTTTTGTATTACATTATTTAATTCAAATTATACTTATATTAGTATTTCTAATATCATTTAATTGATTGTTTCATTAATTGAATAATTACTGCATCATCTGACTGAAAATTAACTTTTTTATTATCAAAACACTTTTGAGGGTAAAGTGTGAAACCACGTGATCCAACATTACAAAAAAATAAAACCATTAAGAATGATAACCTGGATCCAGACTCCAGGATCTACCCCTCCCCAGCAATTACAACTTGGTGATAAGCCTCCACCAACGCATGAATGATCAGCTAGCTATCCTGGTGCAAACACATCAAAAACTTCACAGGAAATTCGAACAAAAACATCCACAAACACTCTCCAAACCAACAGTCAACCAACACAAAAATCCTCCACAATCTCTCAAATTCATCCACATCAAATCAGAAATCACTGTCAATATCCCTAAACAGGCCGCTCGAACTCACATCTCAAAAGACCAAGAAGACCCCACGGTGCTCCGCCTCGGAGAGAATGGAGGAATCCTGGAACCGAAGCAGAGAACCAAGCATAAACAGGATAAAGAAATGGGCTTAATGACATCAACTGCTGGAACACTCTCGATCACCACACTGAAAAGAACACCAAGACCCAGATACACGAACTTCATCGGTTGACCAGGAGAAAAAAGATTCAGAAGGAAAGCATCGAAACAGATAAAACATGAATTCAAACAGGCTCAATGATACACATATCTTGAACATCAAAGGCCACGCAGACCTCAAACATCGAAAATGAAAGAGAAGGTACCGTAAAATGAAGCCGAGGCTGGCTATCCGAGCCTCTGACCACAATGAAGACCATCGCTGAAATAGATCCAAATCAAAGACTGAAAACCATTGTTGAAATAGATCCAAAATGAAGACCAACATCATCAACCATGAAACACATCAATAGTAGGCACAACAATAATCTAGATCTGGAATGTCACGATACCACCACAACCAACTCCATGGACTATAGTGAAGAAGAAATGCAGATGCCGGTTAAAGAATAAACTGGAGCCAAATGAAGCTGATCTGTTCCCGAAGCCACATCTGAAGCCCATTCCGCCGAATCTGATTCCTCCACTCAGTAGATCCGTGGCCGACGCCACATTCGAAGCTAACCTGCTGACCGTACCAATCTGCACCACAACGAGGACTAGACGAAGCATGCTATCGCTCGACGCCCCTTCCATCCACCCGCCAAGAAGCCTCCCCCAAACTCCCCTCAACGAGAACCCTCCGGCCAAACCAACCCTACTCTGCGCCGTATCCATCTTTCCCAAAACCCTAGGGTGCTCTCAAGAGAGGAGCTCCAGAGAGCGCCTCCCCCCTACTGCATCATCATTATGTAAACATTTATGATAACTATTGTTTCACTAAAAAATATCATGATGTATTTATACCCATTATATTTAAAACTTATAAACATATTCAAGCATATATTCTATTTAAACATATAATAAAAATAGCATACTTATTAAAAGTAAGAGTGGGAAATTTTATCACTCTCTTTGATTTTAATAATATCCAAGTCATTTTCATGGCCATGTATCAATTAAATTATTCAATTTAGATCCTTATTTGTTAAGGGTAGAATTAAATTCATTAAATAACATTTAGTAAAGTTTTAGGGTAGTTTTATACAATTTATAATATTATTTTTACCCTCAATTTACACGAATTACCCTTAACTGTAGTAATAAAATTTACTAAAGTTACTATTCATATTTTCAAAAAAAGTATCTATTTAATAAATTTGAACATTTTGATTCCAAATATGGAATCCATTTTTCAAAATTCAAAACACATAATTTTTAGATCTTAATTAAAAATTAATCTAATTGATGGATCAAGAAAACGTGTTTTTAAAGTAAAAACGTCCAAAAGATTGATATGTTTTTATATCCAAGCTTAATGTAAGATTGATTAAAATTAACTTCAATAGATTAAATTAAAAAAATTAGATCTAATTATAATTTAAAAATAATCCAAAACATATTTTAACTATATAAATAAATTAGATGAAAAAACATTTTACAGTAAAAATCCATAATTTTTTTTACTTATTCATTAAAACATGAAACTTCTATGAAAAATAACAAAAGTTCACCCAAAGTAAATTTTTATATCCTAATTTCAAATAATAATTTTATTTTGTAAAATATTATTTATTAAGGTGTCATAAACTATATTTAAAACATGTTCACCATAAAAAGGAGACAAAACTACATTTTTTAGAAAAATAAATTTGTTTTTAGAAAAACTGGATTTGTTCTTATATCATTTCTAGAAAACTAATAAGATGAGTTTTAAACATTATATTGAATATATAATATTTATATTTCATTAATATAAACCGATAAGTGAAATTTATTTATTTATTTTTATTAAACACACTTATGTACATTTAAATAGTTTTAAAAAAAAGTTTTCTCTCTATTTTTTTAATGGTTTCACAAGTGTAAACCAAAAATTAAAAATTTAGTTAATATATTTTATATTCTCTATTATAATTTTTGGTTTATAATTTTATTTTTTAAATAATTATAATAATGAAATGATTTTTCATAGAAACTGAATTTCATGTGTAACACAAGCTAAGTTGATGTAGTATGTTTTGAAAGATTAACTTGGTGTAACATATAACACAAGACAAAAAATAAATTTAATTTATTTGAAAAAAATGTTTTAAAAAACATGGGGTTTTACATTCTACCCACCTTAAAATTAATTTCTCCCTTGAAATTCATCAGGGTATTCATAGGTTTAATACTTGAAAGTACCTTTCATAGAAACCCACATCATAAAAATGAATACTAAAAATACATTTAAAAGGGGAAAGTTGGAAACATTACAATTACCCAATGTAACTCATAATATGGTTTCCACATAGGAAAATATAGGAATCATGTGAAAACATGAACATGGAATAAAACTATAACTATCATGTTCTGATGGATAATGATATAGAATATGGTCGAAGAAAGTTAACAATCACAAATCCATAAATCTATGATGATTTAATGAACCATTTTATTCATTGAAAAAATGGTATTAGAATAAATTTTTTGGTTTCAATATCCTTTCCTTATATTTGAATATTTTTTAATATAAGAAATGATTACATGATTATATTTCGTAAACACAATCTCATTCTTTTGTTGTACCTTGTTAAATTTACCGTTCACCTCTTATTCTATGAAATTAATGTGAATTTTTTATTCTTGAAGCATTAGTAGATCATGAGATTCATATGTATAATGATAGGTCATTCCATCCATCCATAGTTAATATCACAACAAAAATGTTAACATAAGTTATCTAACATGCATAAACCTTCATTTGGATAAATAATAGTTTAATATCTAAAACCTCATTCAATGTTTCACATAAACCATTTCATAAATGGTCAACCTTGAAACCCTTATGAAAGAAGATAATACAAAACTTTATAAAGGTAGTCACTAAATTTGTCAAAATAATCTTAGCATTGATCCACAAAAAACATAAAGTATATCTTGGTTGTGACATTCCAAACATGTGAATACCTTTATCATGAATTCTCTCAAAAAAGGTATTAACCTAAATTGACATAAAACCATAGTGAATACATACATGATTTAAATAATTAACTCTTTCTCCATACCATAAATCCAAAAATTCTATAAACTCAATATATGATATCATAAATCATCTAGTGATATTATAAGTCCCAAGGTCATCAATACTATACCATTTATTTAATCACAATAAAAAATATATGTATTTCATTATCCAAACATCATGTACATATTAAGTGTTATTGTTCCCTTATTCATGGTTTTTAAAAAAATATCACCTTACCACGTCAATCACTTTTCATGAATACTAGTACCATTCATTATATGATCTTAAATCCTTATGGAAATGTTACATTGGACCAATACTTAGATATTTTATTATTAAAAAAAGTAATTCTATTAAATTATTATTGAATTCAATTATATAAACACTCATTAATTACACCACTTCATTATCATACTCTACATCTCCAATAATGATCACATGATATTTCCATTTGTCTTTGGATTTAAGAGGTTGTTGACATCCATCATCATCATTAACAATTTTATTTGATAATTTCTTAGCACAATGTCTATACTTATTTCATTTATAGCATTGGAGTGTTGGTGGTACATATGTTTGCAGATTCTTTTCCACCACCACATTAATTGACCTGTTTATCACCTTTCAACATCCATGGGCTTTATTACCCACCTTTACACAATTTAATCTCCTCCAAATTATATTTAAAGACTTCCCTTGATGGTTCTTCCCATATTTTTGGCATGTATGTGGTTGAAACATCCTTCCACCATGTGATTTATTTGAGTTTTCATGAGGCTCGATATTTATTTACTTATCAAATCCATGGGAATGGTTGGTGTATCCAATTTACATTTCCACCTTAAGAGAATATCTAACAATTTATTCATGGATACTAATGTATTTTATGGATAAATACCTTCAGATAATTGGTTTTAATCCATTTAATAATCGTTCAATCTTACTTCTAGGATGGATAATAATGACAAAATCATAATTCGCATGTTGTGTAAAATTTCTCAAATAGCTTTCAACAGATTCATCGTTGTTTTTATTTAACTCATGGAATTCATTCTCCAGTTTTTGTAAAAATAATACAAGTAAACCACATATTTAAAAATAAGTTCTTGAACTAACCCCATTCCATGTATTAAATTTAATATTATTACCATATATTCTTAATGATATTAGAAAATTTATCTACTTAACCTTCCAAATGAAAGAGAACCTAAATGAATTTTTCTTATTCTAAATATTGGAGAACCAAAAATATCTTTTTACTGGTAGTGATCCATTGATCATACACTAGCGGATCAGAATACCCACTAAAATAAGGTTGGTGCAACCTCATGAAGGACTCAAAAAATCTTATTCCCTCCTTTTCTCATTTGGTAGTCCAGAATGATTCATATCTTGATAATGTTATATGAGCATAGAAATAAGATTTTCCATTACTACCCCCATAAAATTCAGTTTCTTAGGAGGACAAGAATTTCATTTCCCATAACATTCATCATTAATATGAATCCTTTTAGTTCCATAAATTTACTAAAACTAGAATTCATAGTGTGAGAAACACTAATCATAGTGTTAGAACCACATAATAAAGGGAAATTACTCATAATATTTCAATCTATGAGAACTTATTTTTAATCTTAGGTTATTTTTGATTATTATGGAATCTATAGGATTGTAACCTATACTAAGAATTATCCTTAGATATATACCTATTCATATCATTAGAAATATATATAGGGATATCAACTAATTTTTCTCATCCTTATTCCAAAAGGTTGACTAAAACTTTACTATGATACCAACTATAACGACCCAGAATATCTATATATGGATATTACATAATTTTTTTAAAATACACAAACACATTCCAAAAGACCGTATTAGTTTATAAACTTTTAAAACTTGGAATACAAACATCTAGTCTAGTGAATTATATTTAATGTTTCCCACAAATGTCATCCACTTTATTACTCTTACTTAAAACCTTTCTTTATAACCCATGGAAAAGAAACATAATAAAATGATGAGCTCAGATGCTCAGTAATGGTTAACAGGGAAGATATCAAGTTACAATCTTATAAAAGTATAATATAATAAATATGATAATGTGACTAGGATCATGTCATTAAAATTTCATACCCAAACTACCATGTATCATAAAAACGAGTTATGGGATAAAACATTAACATGGACCATAAGAATGAAACTTTACTATATCTTATTATTGAACCATATGTTCACATCATAAATGTGTGTGGAATCAAAATACGTATTGAAAATAGTTTCATATGTCATGGTTAACTACAAATACTCTCAGATCAATCCTAATCACTTGTTTCCCATAATAGATCAAGCACATCAACTTGTTTCCCATAACAGATAGAGCACATCAACTTGATTCCCTTAAATATATCATGAGATATAATTCATTACACAGTGCATTGGAGGGAGATATAGGTCTCACTCATAAATTTATGAAAAATATACACAGGTGTTCCAAAAAACCAAAAATCATTCACCATATCAGAACCTATTTAAAGAAATGAGTCGCATAAACACTTCATCATAACATAACTCATGTAAAGAATATAGATTTCATAAATATCATTTCATCATAATCGTAAACAATTCAGAGAATGAATAAAAATTGTATCCTTAGGTCATATCCTCATCAAATCATAAATGGAATAAAATTATGTTGTCTTATAAGGAAAATGGTTTTGAAATATTGCTTGAAATAATTCTTGAGGAAAACATCCTTTCCTTTATTAAATCATTTTTCAAACAGCTGCACAATTTCTAAGGAAAAAATTTTATTTTAAAATAACATTATTATATTTTAAATTAATATTCAACTCATTAAGGTACATGATGATAGAAAATTATGTTCATGCCGTATATTTTAAAAAAACATTCTTCTCATACTTTTGTTGAAAAAGTCACAAAGTACCTTGTTTGGAAGATGAAAAAAATATTCCTTTCAAACCATTTAGTAAAAATTAAAACATGGGAAAAAATATTCATAGGATAATATTAAAAACATTTTTAGAAAACATGGATGTGTAAGATAAATATTACCTAATATATATTTTAAACAAACCAATCCTAAATGTTGATGAGATTGTACAACAAACCCTTATAACATTATAATCAGAGGAATCATATTCCCCATGAAAATATTAAAATTATATGGATATTAAGATGACATAATATTCAGAATAATACTCATAAAATATATTCATGGATAGTATATACACCATAATAAAGAAATAAGTAGTTTATAAGGCATGTGTCCCACAGAAATAAAAGTATGACAAAAATCCCTTACCTTAAGTCTTGACTTCCTTCGTATACATTCCAAAATATTGTATAGTAAATATAATTTTATTATAAATATACCATAGAACCATATTCACACACACACATATATATAATAACATATATTATTTAATTATAAATTTATATTACTTACTATTTAAAAACTCCATATTATTTTTATGTTTTGGGTAATAATTGTTTTGCTTTTCGTTTATGATTTGAGTTGTTATCCATGGAATACTTACATAGGTCATGATTTAATCATTTACAGAATGATAAACATGATATAAATATCATATATATATATATACATTCAATATACATGTATTCAGGGTGATTCTTAAAATTTAGAGATACAAAATAAAATACATAGTTTATAGAGACGATAGGTCATGCGTATAGATGAGTGATGTTTTAATTTTCTTTTCATATTAAATTAAAGAAATTTATATGATATATTATAATTAAATAATAATTTTAAGTTATATATATCATATATATTCATAAAATTCATCCTTATTACCTCTCATGAGAAATATAGATGAAAAACGAATCACATCGCATCATGGAGATGATATGCCATACATATGCACAAGCGATGTTATAATTTCCCAAAAGATTATGTGGTAAATAAATAGATATAATATTATCCTTCCATAATAATAAAATTTAAATCCATCATAATTAATACTCATAAAATACGATGATTCAAAATTAATTGTATCACTACGTGAAGATGGTAAGCCATACGTAAGCACAAGCAATACTTTCACTTCTTGTTCGATTAAAAAAAGAACGTATAATGGTCTGTTCATAATCATAATAACATTTCATAATATTTAGGATGATAAAGTTAATATTTTATGACATATATAATATATTTATAGGAGTTATAGAAGAGTTTAAAAATAGGGTGATCTGTTAGATTGATTATCTCTTCTTCAAAACGGCTCCTCTAGATATCCTCTAAAGACTCCAGAGTTGGTATTTTGGGATGACCAGAACCTCTAGAATGTATATAGGGAAGTAGAGAAGATATATTTTTATATATTGGTAGATACAGAAGGCATAATGTAGTGAAATGGAACGAGGGAGGATGTGTCCTTTTATAACGAAGGTAAGAGGCACTTTGGGAACTTCTCATTAGATTAAATTATAATAAAATAAATTTCAATAAAAATATCTAGAAATTGAAAATAATTGAAATATAATTTGGGATAGGGTGTAATACCACCAACCAATAGATTTTTTAATTTTTTTTTGTAATTTTAAACTGTATCTTCTTTATTAACCCTTTATTTACCTATTTTAATTTTAACTATAGTGACAACATTTTCAATGTTAAAAGGTGAAGAATTTAACTTATAAACTAAAAATTAAAACATAACTAGTAAATTTATAATATTTTAGACCATAATGTAACCCATTTACCCTTATTTAAAATTTTAATGATTTTTAACTAATTAAAAAAATATTATTTT
This sequence comes from Viscum album, assembly GCA_963277665.1. Lineage (NCBI taxonomy): Eukaryota > Viridiplantae > Streptophyta > Magnoliopsida > Santalales > Viscaceae > Viscum > Viscum album. Next base: position 1,029,810,352 of record OY728166.1, on the reverse strand, counting down.
CATAAAATATCAGTAGTGTCAATTTTGACACTATTCTTTACAATGAATTTAAGAAAATCAATCAAGTAAGAAAAATTCAAAACAGTTCATATAACATACTTTTAATATGTCATATTCACTTAGAAAATTACTATATAACATTAATTAATTCACATTATATTTATTTTAATATTTGCAATATCATCTAATTGAATAATTATTGTATCATCATTGTGCAATCATTTATGATAAATATTACTTCACTATAAATTTAAAACCAAATCCCATGAATTATTTAAATTCATTATTGTTAAAAATAATATACATAGTCTATAATATAACCTATTTAAAATACATAATATAAAATATTATAATTTTTAAAATTAAGAGTGTGACATTTCATCACTCTCTTTGATTTTAATAATATTCAAGTAATTTTCTTGTCTAAGTGTCTATTAAATTTTTTAATTTAGACCCCATGTAATAATGTTTAAATTAAACTCATAAAATAAAATTTTAGAAAGTGTTAGGTTAGTTTTATAATATTTATAATATTTTTTTTACCCTCAATTTACCTGATTAACCATTAAACATGGTAATAAAATTTATTAAAATAACTATTGATTTGTTCAAAAAATAAAAGGGTAATTTTTAATAAATTTGTAACTTTTTATTAAAAATATTGAATAAAATTTTTAAAATTAAAAACAAATAATTTTTATAAATTATTTAAAAATTAATACCATTGATGAATCAAGAAAACAAGTTTTTAAAGTAAACAAATCCAAAAGATTGATATGTTTTTATATCCAAATTCAATTTAAAAATAAGTCTAATGAAATTAATTTTATTAAATGATAAAGTATTTGTATATTTTCACTTTTAAGAAAATATAGAACATAATTTAACTATAAATATAAATTATATGAAAAATATTTTTCAATTAAAATTCAGTATTTTTTTCACTATTCATCCAAACATGAAATTTCTCAGAAAAATTCCTAAAGTTCACCCAAACTAAATCTTAATATCCTTATTTCAAAGACTATGTCTATTTTTTCAAATAAAATTTATAAAAGTTTCAAAAACTATATTTAAAACAAGTGCCTCATCAAAAGGTGAAAAAACTACCTTTTTATAAAAACACTTCTTTTATGGGAAAAATTTCATTTGGTCTTATATCATGTATAGAATACTCCTAAGATAAATGTGAAACATTATATTCAATATTTTATATATATATATATATATCATTAATATAATCTAATAATATTGATTGATTTATTTATTGGTATGAAACACACATGTTCGAATTTTAGTAGTTTTCAAAAAAATGTTTCTCTCTATTTTTTAAGGGTTTTACATGTGTAATTGTTTCCTTAATTCAGTTAATTGTGTTCATGTTATCCACTCTAATGGATAATTTCTAATTCTATTTTTAAATAATTACAATATAAAATTATGTTCCATAGAAACTTAGTGTTATGTGTTCGCAAGAAAAACTGGTGTTGCTTGTTGGGAAAGTTTAACTTAGTGTAGCGTATAACACAAGACATCAAATAAATTTAATTTATTCAAAAGAATGGTTTATTAAACTCAGGGTGTTACACTAAATAAATAATACACATAGTACATTACTTATAGTCCCCATATATCATCTTCCCCAAATGGGTCTAACACACGACATGTGTTCCTGTATACTAAATGTAATGTGATTATAAATTATGAATGGGAATCCCCTATGAGACACCCTAAACTCTCTGGTCTCCACTAAAACCCATAGATATGCCCCAAGGGTTCTCTAGTAGTCATAATAAATCTATAAATACATAAAATAATGCAAAGAAGGTATCAAGATATAAATTTAATAAATATTCCTCCCTCAAGGTGAAATGTCAAAGATTTGGGTGTCGTTCCCTGATTAGATGCCACTGCACCATAATCCAAGAGAGATTGTTGACAGGATCAGAGTCTGAAAGCACATACTCTCCTAGGTTCAGCCTCAGTTTCTCCATCACACAACCAGGGTGGGTAATCCTCTTATTCCATGCAAGAGAACCAAATGGGGGAGGGTTATATTAGTTTATTTAATTTTTAGATAAACAAATATCATCCACAAAATCACCAACATGCCATCAGCGGAGCACCCAAAGCTAAAAAATATTTTGTCATGTCTAGGGTAAACACTACGATTTGAACTCGAAAATGTCCCCAAATTTATGATATGTTACTATGATTAGAATTTATTACACATTTAATATTTTTTGTTCATGATAATTGTTTTTAATATTTTTAATATCTGATGACGCCAAAATTTTGGATGAATAAGAACAAGTGGGAAGCCTTCAAGGCTGCCTTGCGAAGCTCTTTCATGGAGCCCCCTGGCCCTTCGCCCACTGTGGATCAAGGAGGCGGGAGGCTCCACGAACCCCTTTGACATTCGCGACCCTACCGTAGAGCAAGAAGGCAGGAGGCTCTGAGAACACCTTTGATGTTCGCGACCCCATCGCAGAGCAAGGTGGTGGGAGGCTCCGCGAACCGGATTGACGATCCCAACCCCACCACAGAGCATGGAGGTAGGATCCACCATGAGCCAGTTTGACGTTCATGACCCGCTGCGGGGCATGGAGGTGGGACCCCTCGCAAATGAATTTGATGTTCGTGAGCCCACCGCAGAGAAGACTCTTTCTTCACACCGAGCGAGCTTTGCTTCACGACGCCTCTTGACTATAAATACAGTGCTCCCCTTGAGCCCAAAAGATGGAAGATCCGACCTTTCAACTTCTCAGCTCTCAAATCACGAAGCAATTCTTGCTCTGTGAACCATGAGTTCCTCAAGGTACTTTTTCTTTGCGAAGTGCTTCCCCCTTTCTGTTAATTGATCCCCTCTTCTGAGAGGGATTCCTTTCATGAATCCCATGAGCCTTCATGAAGGAAGGAGATCCCCATGGGGATTCATGTCGTCGCCAAGAATTTATGCTTTGTGAAACACCCTCCGAACACACGCGACCCACATGCTAAGGAAGGGTCACTATGCTTCACGAAGCACATTGCTTCACAACAACTTACTTCGCAAGGCACCCTTGATTCGCGAGGCATTGCTTTGGGAATATTTTTCTACATCGCGAAGCTCCTCCCATATATACCTATTCCCTATCACCAGCCTAGGTGTCTGCACTTTGCAAAGCACATACCTTCACGAAGCCCCTCCAATACAAGGAGCACTAGAGCTTCACAAGGCTTCTACTTATGAACCCCTTTCCCCTGAAACTCCTATTCCCGTGTGGCCCTTCAGGTTTTCACGAAGAAATTTCAAAGTATCTTGGATGATACTACCCTTTGCGTTGCTTCTCCTCATGCCTCTTCACATAGGCACGCTAACATCTATTTCTTCTTCACATAGCCACGCTAACGTGGACCCCCAATGGGATCACCTCTCAACACCCCCCAGTCATGGAATTGCCTATCCCTTCTCTTCATCAAGGTACAGAGGGTACCAGTTATGTAATTCATAAGGGTGAAAAGAAAACCCACCTAGTCTGAGCTCTAGGATGTTAGAATTCCAAGAACCATCATCCTCAGCACATGAAGTTAAACTGTGACCTCACCCCACGCATCATATGTGAGGCACCCCGGCTCGGACATTATTTACACCTGCACATCTCAACGGGAGTGAGATATACCTCACATGTAATGAGATCCTCTTTTCCAAGGTGGTGCATATCCACGGGGAAAGAAAACCATCTTGGTGTAAGCCCCTAAAATTTCTTGCAGGAGGTAGTACCCCTACTCCTCTTTTCTTTTTCGGTGCCAAAGGCCAGCAAAGTGAATGGTGGGGAATGGTGCTCCTCCTCTCTTCTATGCCAAATCCATCTCCCACTAGGCTTTTTCACCATTGGGATTCTATCCTAGAATAAGTTCCAATATCCATCTCCTTGGGATGAGAACCACACGTAAGACCATGTTTCCTCTTTGGGATGCCAACCACATGTAAGCCCCATTCCACTTCCCATGGATGAACCTTTCATGACGTGATCGTCTGGTCTCTACTGCCTCTTGTTTCTCACACTAAGCATGACTCACATGATCTTAGAGTAAGCATCGACCATGAAATCCTCTCCGGGACACCTAGAGTGTAAACCCCACACCCAACCTAAACTACGTGGTCTTTGATTCCTTACCACGAGGATACATAGGAAGCCTCCCTGAGGTTCAAGAACAACACCCATCATGAACTACAAGGACTTTGATCCTTACTATGGCAAGGTACGTAGGAATACTCCATGAGGTTCAATCCCAAAACCAATTGGTCCCGACTCCCTTCACGTCGGTTCACCAAAACTTTTGGATGCCTCAGAGCGTAAGCCCCAAATGCCCCCAACCTGAACTACGAGGACTTTGATTCCCTGCCACAAGGATACGTAGGAAGACTTTCTAAGGTTCAATCCCAACACCCATCCTAAACTATGAAGACTTTGATTCTTTCCAAGGCAAGGTACGTAGGAAGCCTCCATGAGGTTCAATCCCACCATCCATTTGTCTCGATCACCTTCATGTCGGTTCACCAACACCTTTAATGAACTACATGGACTTTGATCCTTTCCAAGGCAAGGTATATAGGAAGCCTACTCAAGGTTAAAGCCCACTATCCATCTATTACGCCCCCTTCACGTCGGTTCACTTCATCGGGCATGACGCTAAACTGTTGGAGTTGGTGGACTAGAACCAAATACTTTTTAATTTATTCATTAAATAAACACCTTATCACATATTGATTGTTCTTCTATGTGACAATGCATGTGATGATGTCCCAAGGATATCTATTTCATTAAAGGGTCATAGCGGATACCTTCTATGATGAGAACCTAGAAGTTCCACAACACTATTCTTGAATATATGTTCTATGGTCGGATGATGTTATTTGAGGGACACAAATAATACAGGCCATTAGGGATGAGGACTCATAAAACTTCGAGGCACCTTCTCATGGTGTGCGCCCTTGGTAATATCTAGAAGAATATTATGAGAACAAGACCCTCCAGTTGGAAATCCGACATTTCATAGTGTCATTGGATGTTCCAATCTGCGGACGTGTGTATTTGTCCCCGGACTTTAAGATTATTATTAATGTGTATTAAAAATCGTGCACTTAGATGTATTGATGAAAACTGTGATGACATAATTTTCGTAGTGAGGTAGGATACGTTGGGTGCATCATGAGTAATACTGCATTAATAGATAATGCGATAAAGGATTTGTACCTTCTATTCCATAACTAAAGTAGATATCTCAGGCCCTTTGATGGAATTGATATAGCCTAAATAAATCCTTGTCTATGGTAATGAATAGGCGAGTTCAATTATGGGAGGTCAATGAAAGAATAATCAAGCACATGGGTTGATGGAACTAGCATGCATCCCGCTTCATTCAAGATATCGTGACAAAGGGATTATATTACACGGTAAGCATTCGTATGAGGTGACACATCATTGCAACATTAAATTCTTTCTCTATGGGTGCCTTGGAGTGTTTCTAGACGCTAACCTTGGACTTTAGGCAGGCTTCACATAATACCACTGAGAAAGAGTCCTAGAGGGTCACACACTAAGTGTGTCCATGTAACTCAGTTAAATATTAATTTAAAAAGTTAATTAAATATTATTCCTGACTATGGTTTAATAATTATTTAAGGATGCCTGATCGAATTTATTTCGACACTAGTTATTCGAGAGAATATATTGTGGGTGACATAATTTATATTTATTAGCGAGTAATGTAGTTACATTTATTTAAGAAATAAAAATCCATTACTCAAGGTCTAATAAATGTGGGGGAGAAAATAAAAAATAAATAAAAACAAGATAAACACGCCGTGTAGTTTTCATGGAAAACGAGTGCAAACCATGTATTAATGATTACGTGCCGTGTAGTTTTTTCAGTTGAGATTTTGAGGAAATAATATCGTTTTATTAAATGGTATTTATTATAATCAGCATGGGCGCATGTCAAAGAATTAATCATTCGATATGGGGGTTTTCAATAAGAGTTAATGAAATAAATAAAATGCGTAACGCATTTATTTATTATCATAACTATATAAACTCAAACCCGATTATAAATTTCTTCATAACCCCACCACTTTTCCAGAGAGAATCATTGTGCACAACAATTTTGGAGAATTATCTCAAGGACGAAAGAACTCCTTCCTCCAAGAATGCTCTCAAGACTGAGAGAGATCCTCCTCCATCGGATCAAGGCAATCTAAGGTGGGTAACACAAGCAAAAGATTATCCATGATAGCACTTGGAGATTCCTTTGGCGACATCTAGAGATACACAAAGCATGTGTGGATCACCGCTAGAGGAATCCTAAAATTGGATTCTACGACGAAACGATGGATCACATCAGATCGTGACTGGAGACATCAATGAAGAAATAATTCTATCAAGGTAATTCTTATCAATTAATTAAATTAATTATAATCAACATATGATGATACTCATTTGTTTTCATGGAAATATTCTTCTTATTTTTCTATTTCTGTGATTCGATCCGTGGAGTCTGGCGTTTATTGTCGTATTAATCCCATATTGATCATTGCTAATGACAAAATACCAAGTGGGAACATCCACCCACTAGATTATGCTGTGCCCGGAACCTACAAGTGGTATCAAAGGGATTCATATCATTGATTATAGTTATTTCGTTTTTTTGGTGATTTAAGAATTTAATAATTTAGTTGTTTCAATTCAAGGTAATCGTTCTTTAAATCTGAATCTCAAGATCTGTTCCTCCTCTCTCGATTCTCATTCACTTTAAAAAACAATTTTTTCTTTTAATTTTTATTAAAATAAAATAGAGGATCTCATCTGGAGGTGAAAAATGTTCCTGGTTGTAAACCACCAGAATACACGACATGTATTCAGAAGTATACACCATGTAGTATAGGTTCAATGCATTGGAATGATTTTCCAAATCAGGCTATGTAAATGGGTCCTACCTAAGTCATAAATGACACTGTGTGTTGACAAGGAAAAAATGGCACACAATTTTCGGATTACACACCGTGTGGTCCTCTGAACATGGCGTGTAGTCCCTTGAGGTTAGGGTTAGACTGTGTACCTCGTACATGGCTTGCTCGACCGGAAACCATGTAACTCGGACACTACATGGCGTGTGTCCCACTAAACATGCCGTGTACTCCGAAAATTTCCGAAGTAAAAAAACACGCCATGTCCCCGGGCTTGTACTTCGGATGGATGGTGAACAAAAGTACACGCCGTGTAGTCGGAACTACACGCCATGTACACATCAAAATTATGCAGATTTATTAAAATTTATTATTATATTATAGAAACCCTTGTGACGTGTACCATAGTGCATGATTAAAGCTGAGGCACAACACATGAATGGTGTAATATATATGTGTGTTTAATTTAATATATGAGTAAATGGGAATTCACCAGGTCGCCTCCAAGGTAAAATTTACTTACAAAGATAATTTTAAATGAATTTATTTGTTTAAAATTATGATGGATTATAATTTCAAGGAAATTCAGAAAAAGGGTTTAAGATAAAAAGATTGATTAATTAAAGATAATTAATTGATTCGAGTGTGATTTATCTTAAACAAGAACGATTAAAGAATTGAATGCTAGTTTTATTAATGCGTAATATCATTTTTTTCATGGATAATCATGAGCTAGACCAAGAACTTTCTATATGCATGGTTTATTTAATTAATTTATTTAAATTAAATCTGTTGGCCTGCGAGCCTTATCCTCATTAATATATAGGGACTGAGTGACCAAGAATTATTTTATGTAAAAACCCATTTTACCCCTCTCCTTCATCTGAGATAAATGCATATATAATAGATGGGGGTCCCAATCTAGTAGAGGCAGCTCAAGTTAGGATCCAAGGTGAAACCAATCCAAGGAGATACAAAGGTGGATAGGGGGAAAGATGTAAACATGAACCCGAAAGGTTCAAGGTGTTTCTCCCCTATGTATTGGGTTAGTTTATCAACCACTAGATAAACTAACCAATAGAAAAATCTCATGATCATACCATTTATTTTATTTCTGTCTGTTGCATGGTTTAAATTTATTATGGATGTGTTTTCACGATCACACAATTAATGAATTAAACAAGCATGCAAGATAGAACTAAAATAAGACCGGTTTATGCGTAAAGTATTATCTTCTACATGGTTAATCACTTAATTATATCCCACATAATATTAACAAGCATGTAATCAAAGATAATAAAATGTAAATTTACATATAAGGATAAAATCCCTCAATGAAATATTAAGTCGGTATATCCTTCCATAATCTTGGTTAGAATCGAACCATAGTTCAAAGTGATTGACCCACCCTAGTTGGGGTGCTTTCAATTATCGGGGAATTATAATTCAAGGTTTTGTGTTGACTTGACTTGGTTCGCATCAAGGGTTGACTATCACAATAGGACTTGGTGTGACCAAGAGGCAAAGGTTGAGGAAATCCAAAATAAAAGGATTTTTAGATTGGGGAGTCCACTCAGCGGATCAAGGAGATGCGAGTTAATACAGTTGCCATTTGGAATGCCTACCTAAAAACCTTCAAGTTTCATGAACAACCCTAGTTGGGGTAATGTGAAGGGGAATATGGATCCTTGCCACTATAATATTCAGACAACAGAATATTCAGAAGTCAGTGGTGAGGGATATTGGATTTCAATAAAATAATGGGAGACTAATAAGTATTAATTTATTTATTTGTCTCAATTTTGTAATAAAGTAATAAACATTTGATCATATTAATTTTTAGAAAAAAAAGAAAAATTACTTCAAATATATCATTGTGAACCATACTCCAGAAGGAAAACCTTCTCACCGGTATAAATTTCCATGAATTGCAGTGGCGTTTACACGTCATACTTTGCCATGAAAGGAAATTGTATGTGCTGGAAGAGCCTTTTTCAGTTGTGCTTGGAAAATAGGCCAGTTATGAGAAAATATATCTCTATGAGAAACATATTGATGATTCCAAATATGTCCAATGTTTCATGCTATCAGCAATGTCTAATGAGCTTTTGAAGCAACATGAAAACATGGACGTGTATAGCATGATGTCTCACCTTAAGGATATCTACCAAGACAAGGTGAGACAAGAGAGATATGATATCTCCAATGCTTTGTTTACAACTAATCTTAAAGAGTATGTGCTATCTGGGCCTCATGTAGTCAATCTTATTCAATACATTGAATTCCTGGACATCTTAGGGATTAAATTCCCGTACTAGTTGCGTACAGATCTCATCCTATCATCATTGCCCAAGAACTTGTCAAGATTTATTTTCAACTACAACATGAGAAATAATGAGAAGAGTCTATCAGAACTTCTAACCTTAATTCTCCAGGTAGATAAGGACATGGGGCATGACAAACCCGCAGTCCTTATGGTGAATAAGAAAAGGATGTACAAGGCAAAGGGGGCCAAATACTTATAAACGGTTTGAAGCCTCCGAGTGTTGTCCTTCCAAGAAGAGGAAGATACAGAGTCAGGGAAAGTAACAGAAGGTAGTATGTTTTTCTTGTGGAAAGTAAGGCCACTAGAAGAGGAACTGCACCTAGAAGCATGGGGATGCTAATGGTGCGTTCATTATTGAGTGTAATATTTCCATTTTAAAACATTGGGTATTAGATACAACTTATGGGGCTCACATCTATATTCAAATGCAGGAACCGAGTAGATTTAGAAAGATTGCCAAAGGAGAGGTGGATCTTAGAGCTACCAATGACGCGAGTATGGCTGCGTTGTCCATTGGCGATTACCACCTCTCATTGCCGACTGGGATGCTTTTGGTTTTACATAACTGTTATTATATTCCTAGTGTTACCAATAACATAATTTCTGTATCTTTTTTGGATATAGATGGATTTATTTTCATGTTTTCAAATAAGGGTAGTTTCTTTTATAAGAAAAACGTATGTTATGGTATGGTGCATTTAAATAATGGTTTGTATCTATTAAATTATGAAAACCAACTGTTGGAAATCGATAATGAAACAAAATCACATGACTCATACATCACCGAGTTGTGGCATCACCGTCTCGGTCACGTAAATGAGAAGTGCTTGACAAAGCTCTACCAAGATGGTTATTTCGACTCTACTAAGCTAAAACCACTTGATAGATGTCATTCTTTTTTACAAGGAAAAATGACCAATCCTCCCTTCAGTGGACAAGGTGAAAGGGCCATAGAGCTTCTTGGATTGGTGCACACGGATGTGTGTGGACCATTTCTAGTAGAAGCTAGAGGTGGATATTCTTACTTCATTACTTTTACTGATGATTTTAGTAGATATGGATATGTCTACTTAATGAGGTATAATTCATAAGCATTAGAGAAATTTAAGGAATTCAAGAATTAACTAGAGAATAACCTTTGTAATAAGATAAAGAAACTTCGATCAGATCGAGGTAGAGAATATCTGAACAAAGAGTTCATCGATCTTCTATGGGAGTCTGTGATTATATCTCAGCTCACTCCTCCTTATAAACCAAAGTGGAATGGTGTTAGTGATAGGAGGAACCACACCTTTTTGTACATGGTGAGGTCAATGATGAGTCATGAATATCTTCCATTATCCTTTTTGGGATATGCATTACAAACTACAGCATACACATTAAACTGAGTACCAACTAAGGAAAAAATGGAATTCCCTATGAGTTATGTAATGGAAAGAAACCCATTTTGTCGCACACGCATGTATGGGGATGTGAGGTTCTTGTTAAGGCCTTCTCAGGAAACAAACTAGCACTCTCAGGCACAAGGTGTATCTTTATAGGATATCCCAAGTAAATGAAAGGATATTACATATATAACCCATCAGACAAGAAAGTGACTATCTCCAGACAAGCCGTTTTTCTTGAGAGGGAGAACATCCTCAAAAAGGATAGTGGGAGAAATATTGACTTCGATGAAGTTGCTGCTCAAGATACACAAGAGTTGGTATAGGAACAAGTTCCACAGGTCCCCATGGAAGAGGTTTCAGAAACAAAAGTACAGTATAGGAGCTCAAGAGAGGTAAGGGAACCAAAGAGATTTGGTTTCCTGGTCACTAAGGATGGTGAATAATTATTTTTGGATAATGCTGAACCTCTATCCTACAAGGAAGTAGTAGAAAGCTCAGAAGCTGCAAGATGGATGGAAGCTATGAATTCTGAGATGGATTCCATGTATCAGAACAAAGTCTAGGTTCTGGTTGATGAGCCAGTTGATGTAAATTTTATTGGATGAAAATGGGTATTCAAGAGAAAACTAGACATGGAAGGTCATGTTAGAACCTATAAAGTAAGTCTAATGGATAAAGTATTCAGACAAAGTCAAGGAATTGACTATTATGAAACCTTTTCTCCAGTTGATTTGTTTAAATACATAAGAATCATACTTGCCATAGAATCTTACCATGACTACGAGATTTGGCAGATGGATGTCAAAATGACATTCCTTAAAGGGAACCTTTAGAAAGATGTCTATAGGACACAACCAGAAGGGTTTGTGACACCAGGTTAATCCAAACAGGTTTGCAAGTTATAGAAATCCATTTATGGATTAAAGCTATCATCTAGGTCATGAAACTTTCAATTTGATGAATCCATAAAAGAATTTGTTTTCATTAAGAACAAATGCGAGACATGTGTTTATAAGTGGTTTAATAGTAATGAGATCGTTATCCTAGTAGTATACGTTGATGACATATTTCTTATTGGAAATGATGTACCAGTCTTATAGTCAGTTAAGGACTGGTTGAACAAGTGTTTCTCCATGAAGGACTTGGGTAAAGCAGTCTACATTCTAGGGATCAAGATCATTCGTGATAGATCCAAGAGGATACATGGACTAATTCAGGGTACATACATTGACTAGATACTAAATATATTTAGTATGGAATAATCCAAGAGGGGATTGGTTCCAGTGTCACATGGTCTACATCTTTCTAATAAAATGTGACCACAGACACAATAAGAGAAAGATATAATGAGTAAGATCCCATATGGTTCATCTATAGGATCCATTATGTATGTCAAGTTATGTACCATAACTGATGTTTCCTATGCACTAAGCATGGTAGGCAGATATCTAGTAGATCCAAGAGAACAACATTAGGATGCTGTTAAGACTATCCTTAAGTATCTGAGAAGAACTAATGATATGTTTCTAGTGTATGGAAGAGATAAAGAACTTGTCATCAGATGGTATGATTATTCTGGTTTTCAGATAGATCAGAACGATCTGAAGTTGCAATCTAGATATGTTTTCTGTCTCAATAGAGGATCCGTGAGCTGGAAGAGTTCAAAGCAGCCAGTTATCACCGATTCTACAATGGAGTCCAAATATATATCAGCTTATGATGTAGCCAAGGACGCCATCTAGATTCAGAACATTGTCTAGGAGCTTTATGTGGTGCCTAAAAATAAAGATCCTATCACGTTGTATTGTGATAATACTACAGCGGTGGCTCTTGAAAAGGAACCAAGGTCACATCAATGGACAAATCACATACTCCGAAAGTATCACTTCTTGAGGGATTTCTATCAAAGGGGTGAAGTTTTAGTGATCAGAGTGTCCACAGAAGAAAATGTGGCGGACCCCCTAACTAAAGGCCTATCTCAGTAGAAGAATGAATATCATGTGAGAGCTAGAGAGTTAAAAGCTGTTAGCAGTTGGATCTAGTCCAAGTGGGAGTCTGTTGGATTTGGTGGCCTAGAGCCAACTAATTTGTACTTTATTCATTAAATAAACACCTTATCACATCTTGATTTTTCTTCTACGTGACAATGCATGTGATAATGTCCCAAGGATAGTTGTTTCATTAAAAGGGTCATAGAGGATCCCCACTACGATGAGAACCCGAAAGTTCCATAACACTATTCTTGAATATATGTTCTATGGCCAGATTATGTTATTAAAGGGACACAAATAATACAGGACATTAGGGGTGAGGACTCATACAACATTGAGGCACCTTCTCATGGTGTGTGCCCTTGGTAATATCCAGAAGGATATTATGAGAACAAGACCCTCCAGTAGGAAATCCACATTTCATAGTGTCATTGGATTTTTCTATCTGTGGACGTGTGTGTTGGTCCTTTGACTTTAAGATTATTATTAATGGGTATTACAACTCATGCATTTAGATGTATTGATGAAAAATATGATGACACACTGTTCGCAGTGAGATAGGATATGTTGGGCACGCCACAAGTAATACTGCATTAATAGATAATGTGAGAAAGGATTTGTCCCTTCTGTTCCATAATGGAAGTAGATATCTCAGTCCCTTCGATGGAATTGATATATCCTAAATAAATTCATGGAAATGGTAATGGATGGGATAGTTCAATTTAGGAATGTAAAAGAAAGAATAATCAAGAACATGGGTTGATGGCACTAGCATGCAACCTGCTTGATTTGAGATATTCTGACAAAGGGATTATATTACACGGTAAGCGTTCGTATGTGGTGACGCATCATTGCGGGGTTAAATTCTTTCTCTATGGGTTCCTTGGCATGTTTCTAGATGATAATCTTGGACTTTAGGTAGGATCTACCTAATTCCACTGAGAAAGAGGCCTAGAGGGTCACGCAATAAGTGTGTCCATGTATCTCAGTTAAATATTAATTTAACAAGGTAAATATAGATTATTCCTTACCGTGGTTTAATAATTATTTAAGGATGCGTGATTACATTTATTTCGACACTAGTTATTTGAGAGAATATATTGTGGGCGAAGTAATATATATTTATTAACGAGTAAGGTAGTTACATTTATTTAAGGAATAAATAGGCATTACTCATGGTCTAATAAATGTGGTGGAGGAAATAAAGAAAAATGAAAACAAGATAAACATGATGTGTACATTTAATGTAAACGCCGTGTGGTTTTCATGGAAAATGAATACAAGCCATGTATTAATGGTTACACACCACATAGTTTTTCCAGTCGGGATTTTGAGGAAATAATATCGTTTTGTTAAATGGTATTTATTATAATCAGTGTGGGTTCATGTCAAGGAATTAATCATTGAACATGGGGGTTTTCAATAAGAGTTAAAGAAATAAATAAAATACATAAGGCATTTATTTATTTTCATAAATCTATAACCTCAAACCCGATTATAAATATCATCACAAACCCAACACTTTTCTAGAGAGAATCGTTGTGCAAAAAAAATCTAAAAAATTATCTCGAGGATGAAATAACTCCTTCCTCCATGAACGCTCTCAAGACCGAGAGAGATCCTCCTCCATCAGATCAAGGTGATCTAAGGCGAACAACACAAGAAAAGGCTTCTCCACACTAGCACCTAGAGATTCCTTTGGCGACATCCCAAGATATGTGAAGCATGTGTGGGTCAACTCTAGGGGAATCCTACACTTCGATTATACGACGCAATGACCGATCACATCGGATCATGACTGGAGACATCAACAAAGAAATAATTCCATCAAGGTAATTCTTGTCAATTGATTAAATTAATTATAACCAACATATGATGATCCTCATTTGTGGTCCTAGGACTGTTCTTCTTCTTTGTCTATTTATGTGATTCGATCCATGGAGTCTGGAGTTTATCGGCGTATTGATCCTGGATTGATCATTGCTAATGGAAAAACTCCAAGTGGGCACATCAACCCATGAGCTTCTACTGCGCCCAGAACCTATATAAACTAACATTTTCCCCTTTCCAAAATATGAGGTCTTTGATCTTTGATAAGGCAAGGTACGTAGGAAACCTTCATGAGTCTCAAGCCCAACACTATCCATCTGGACCCTAGGTTCGTATTCACGTCGATTCACCCCCATCCTGCATGACGTTAAACTGTAGGCTCTAATCGGTAGTAAGTCGTTGTGTCCCCTATTCGGCAGGAAGCCGTTGTAATCCCCTTTGTTGGGACCAACATCTCTAGTCCGTCCTAGTGGCGTTAGACCACCTTGGGCTGCTAACCATCCGTAAGCCCCCATATACATCATTGGGTTATTTCCAATTTGTACACCCCAATTCAAGCCCCTCACCTGGCCTTTCCCTCGAGCCTATGTGTCTCGGGAAGGACATGCCTTAACCTAGAGGTTTTCACTTCCTCCTGGTCTCATCCATGCGTTCATTCTCATGGACCACCTCATTAGACATCCCTTCACCCTCCCAAACTACGTGTACTTTGATTCGCTACCATGGGGATACGTAGGAATTCTTCTTGAGAGTCAATCCCAACATCACCATCATCCTCACATCGGTTCCATCTCATTCTACACCTAATTTTACCCAACCATTCATCATCTATATTGATTCTTACGCAGGCCGCCACATCCTGGTGAGGTCATGTCAACCCACCTACATCAGTGTATCCTCTAGGGGTTATGCTCATCTGATTCACTCTAGTCAGCGTTTTGATCAGTCTGATCCATCTCTGCCCGACATTAAACTCGCGGAATACCCTATGTCAAACCTGGGAAGCTGAGGAAAACCTCAGATACATGCCTATGGAATATGATTCCCTGCATTTGACATGGGATTACATGTGCTTATGTTCCCTTGATAAGCCCTATAATTATGGGAAAAAACCCAGACGTTCCATTGTTCCAGCATCCAAACATGCCAGTGATGTCCAACGTAACTACTCCCCCAACCGAAGGTTGCTAGCCTAACTGAACCCTTTGGATTATCCCGACAGAAGTAGTGTAATTAACCAGCATCCATGAAGATATGGAACTAATAAGAGTTTCATGAATAACGTCTTAAATCTATAAGGGAGACCCGGACTAGGTGACAAGTTTTGAGGAGGAATATACAACAAGAAGAACCGACATCCCGTCATCCCGTTTTGATCCAGGAGAAAACGTCTCTAAACAAGGAACAAATGTCGCCTACCTTTGGAAATCGGGAATCTGGGGCAAAAAACAACGCCGCCGTCCCCTAAATGAGATACAAGTGCGTGCCCCGATGAAAAGGTCAGAAATAGAAATGGTGAACCCGACGTGAATTTATTCCTCTCAAAATGGAGATTAGTAGCATTTGAGACATCAGTAGATTAGCGTGTCACCATATCCAGCTATCCGACATCGGGTCCCGCAAAGAAAATAGTGGTCCTAGCGTGAAACTCACCAGAAGTTAGAGCAGTAGAGCATTGGACATACCAATCTGTGATGTTGTCAGCGTGGAACCCTCTTATCATCCATGGATGATGGGTGGTGTAGGGGCACTGGTCGTCGACTCCTTTTTCATTCAGCACTGATGAGTTAATCTCCCTGCTCTTCAAGGAATCATTTTTCTACACCTGGAACTCGATCAATGCCTGCCCACTGACGTAGGGGTAGAGACAATAAAAGTGCGACAGTCCTTCATGGCTCCACCTCTTCTGCAACGGTCTCTACAGCCATGACCATGGGACACCCACACCCCATCTCCCCATCCAAGGTTATTCAGCGGAGGATAATCAATGACCTCATATGCTGGTATGAGGAGGAGGGGATCATCCCTATGAGGGATATGGACCACCTGAATTTAGAGGCTTTTGTGCCTCTTCATCGACGCCGCCCCTGAGGGCTGCACAGGGAGCCACTGCTCCCCACTCCAACATATAACCGTTTCAGGAGCCTGTCCCTGGAATGCCTCGATGACTCCCTACCCTACGCCGACAAGGTAGGGGATGTCCGGGCCAGCCCGGTTAGAGTCCCATTGCAAGGGCTCCCAGAAAGGGCCCCCACCAGGCCACGCCAGTGCTGCCGCCTGGTTCTACTGACCGAGTAGCAGGTAAGCCACGTACCTGCACCACCGGCTCCGGTCCGTCTGACCCGATGCCATCGTCGGGTGCAAGCTGAAGAGGATGCCCGCCAAGGGGGTCAACGTCAGCAGCTACTGTGGCCCGAGCCACCACTGACGCATATCAACAGATCCATGCATATGCCGAGCAGGGGCATTTATATGCCCGACCTAGATTGAGGCCCCAACCGCCCCACGGGTAGGTTGGGTCGACTCTCTTGGTCGCCGACACAGGTACTGGCTGCCGCTGACCAACTCACAACGATGCCACCCAGTACGAAGGTCCTCCCTATACCACTACCATGGAGTACACGAATCTTCCCCGCTTCCAAGCTCAGTGTAGAGGTCCGACCCATGGCACCTTTAATCTAAATGAGGTTCCTCCCCGTGATGGTGATGTTCAGAATAGAAGTCTCTCCTTTTCCCACTACACCGGATATGGAGTCATTCCTCCTTCCACAGACTATTGGTATGGGGATGTTGCACATCCGGTCACTATCCAACGTGGGGACCCACCCTGTGTCCTCATAGCAGCTGGCGAAGGTCCTCCTCACCCCAGCAATTAAAGGAGTGAGGGTCAGCTTCACTTCACCAGCTCCCAACAAGGAGGTCCTCCCCATGATCCTACCGTTTCCAGTGGAGCTCCTGCCCGCTCTAGCACTTCCCACGGAGGTCCTCCCCATGTCCCCTTTGATATATGTCCTGGTGATGCTCGCACCCTGGCTTACTCAAGTAGAAACTCTCTCTGCCCCAGTACCAGTACGACTGAAGGACCTCCCCATGTCAGGAATATCCCTTGTCCCGAAGAGCCATCCAGGGGTAAGAAGGTGGGTCATCACAGCCATTAGAAGAATTCTGGGAAGGTCTGGAGAGAGATCAAACCAGTACACTTCTCAGAATCTGAAGTAGAGTGAGACTCAGCACAGAAACCCTCCCCTTGCTCCTCTGAGTCAAGGGCTGGGGCAGGAATGAGGCACATCATCCTAATACTCCTGAAATACAAGGTCCACCAGATTCCCTCCTCCCTCCGCACATATATCCAAGAATAAGAAAATTCAGAAACCCCACAGGTTGCAGTCATTCAATCACCACCGACATCACTAGAATCACCCTCTACCTCAACTAGAGATTACATAGAGCTATTCTGGGGACTAATGGAAGAAAAGCAGCAGCATAGTCCATCACCAGTAGCCCTGGTCCCTGAACCAGGAACTGTGGACGTCATCCCATCCTACAATGATGTGGTGGCTAAGTCGCTACAATTATCGGAGGACAGCCCGAGATTCGGCAGCCAGTCAGCCCGTTCGCTGTATTCCCCACCGGCCATCCTACCGTTCCATCAGTCTACCTCAGTACTGTTGCTAGTTCCTTAGCCACCCCCAATTTATGAATGGGGTAATCAAGGGCCAGACCCTGAATCCGAGCCGAGGAGCTTATGGGTTTTCCTCACAGTGGACCACTTCCGTGAGATGTTATGGATTGTTGCGACACCGAATTTCTGTACGCCAGGATTCCTTACCCAAGAGGAGTTCAATTTTTTCCGTTAAACTCTTTGATAAATGCACTTTCTCCTTCGTTATTAGTGAGTGAATTATCCCAGGAGCCAAACACATTTCAAGGACATCATTAAGAAATCCCGTCTGGTCGATCTTGCTGTGCTCCCTGTGGCCCAGCACCCTAAGTCACCATGCCACTGTAGGGGCCTCCAATAGTAATGCGTTTAGAGTTTCAAGGCACTTCACAAGATTATTAAGGAGTATTATCCAACATGCAAGTCTGTGGCTGGGGGAAGCATGATTCCCTCCTCTTCAGTCCTATCCGACGAAATCCCGACTCGATAGGCGATATCGAGGACATTCCCCCAGGTAGATCCATGGTCAACATGACCAACCTAGTGGAAGAGGAAAATAAACTACATCTCCTTGACAAGGACCTCCCCCTGAGGGCGTACCACCACTATTGGATCCATCGAGATGGGTTAATCACCAATAGAGAAATCTACTGGGCCTCCCTATGCCCACTAAGGAATTAGTCCTTAGCCTAAATCACAACAAGGGTAAGGATAATCTCTAAGCTGCCAAACACTCCAACCCATCCGCCTCAGTGAAAAAGAAAGAGGAAGACTCTGAAAAGGACGCATTGCATCAGCAACTTGCCGAAAAAAAATTATGGTTGATGACCTCCTGGCTGAACGTGCTACAGAGCGACGACCGGACTACTGTAATTCCATGCCAGGGTAGTAGGAGTAGGAACAACTTCCCCTCAGTGAGCTCCCACTAGGTAACCCTGACCATATGGCCCTTGCAGATAGGGTTAAATCCATAACTTATGGAAAGAGGGCGCGGTATGTCTCGTCAAATCCTCCAGAATGGCGCGACAATCCATGGGACCCAGCTCGGGTTCCCCCAGATGCCCTGAGGGTCATGAAACCAGTTTCTCCATGAGCCATTGGTCCTGTTTACCATGTTGAATAACTTTCCAAAACACTCATGGTTTGGGATCCCCATAAAGACATGGACTCCCGTCCAGATGATCCAATGGCGACACTCATTTCCCACCTTAAGGTGTTAGAAACACGATAGGTGGCACTCCCACCTAATGGAAA
This sequence comes from Viscum album, assembly GCA_963277665.1. NCBI lineage: Eukaryota > Viridiplantae > Streptophyta > Magnoliopsida > Santalales > Viscaceae > Viscum > Viscum album. Next base: position 1,029,790,953 of record OY728166.1, on the reverse strand, counting down.
TCCATATCTTGTGTGGGTGGATGATATTCCAGCACCCTTGGGTTTTGAAAATCCCACCTTCTCCCCCTTTAATAGGATGGGTTCCCCCCACAACATTTGTACTACTTCATTTCAAGGTTCGGGACCATCTTAGGGACTCCAGTGCAGCAAGGGGCCGCCAAGATGCAGTGTTTTGTATAGACATTGGATGGGCCTGAATTCTTCTGGTATAGCCAACTCCCCATCAGGTCAATAATTGGATGGGAGGATCTCCGCAGGCAGTTCTTTTACCAGTTCAGCTCCACCACTCGAAAAATGAGTATCACATGCCTCTTCAAGTGAAAACAGAGGCCTGATAAGCATGTCGCAGAATTTATCACTCTATGGAAAGGGCTTACAAACTCCCTTGACATTCCACTGACTTAGGAGAAATTACTGACGATGTGTGTGAGAAATGTTAAGACAGAATTGTTTCCCTCTCCGATCACCCAGAACTACTCTGGAGGATTCTGAGACTTCTCTGATAAGGCCTAACACCTAGAGGAAGCCCTGCAACAGGCTAGCTAGGCATGTCCGTTGCCCCCAACAATTCTTGTGAGGAGGGCCGCCAGGGACGAGCCCACCGAGGTGGCCTAATAGAAGACCCCAAACAACTAGAATTATTTCCAATGGAGCTGCCTCTGCAGCCTCACAGAGGCCCACCACCACAGGAGCAGCCTCCAGCCCGGCAATGACTACCTCAAAATCAGCACGCACCGCCGCGTAATGCGCAACCACCAATCAGGTGAGATAATCAGGCTTTGAATCCTTGATAGGCTCCTCCATCTCCTCTTTAGGGACAATATCCAAGTCCCCCTTTCAATACATAAGAAATCGAACCTACTCATTCAACAAGAATCAGGTCCCTGTATATTTCTGAAGTGCCTTGGAACAAGGGATTGTGCGTTTTCTTGATTGTAGAATGCCAGAAGAGGTGAACCTCACTGATCGGCCCAACTAATACCCTTATCACTGGATCCTAGGAAACACTCTCATGCAGTGATATGTGTTCAAAGACTAGTTTCAAGACTAGGTCGATAAAAACATAGTCAGACAAGGCCCAACCCTGGCGTAGGTAGCATGCGTCTTTGTGAGGACAGACAGTAGCGGCGACAGTGAGGGTGAGTGGCATCAGGTTCCTAGTCACAGATCTTAGAAGTATGAGGACAGGACGACCCAAAAAATAGTCACTTGTTCCCATGGTGTCATTTGGGCATGCCTGAATTTGCCAGAGCCTTCAGAAGATTTAGCCACCACTTCTGCATCGTCATCTCAACCCTCCTCTTCATAGAAAAGCAAACTCTGGAGACTAAAGGGAAAGAAAAGTCGCCCACCGATGCCATATCCATCCCATAATATTGGCGACTTCATACCCCCGGAGATGAATATTCCTCCCAGAATCTGTCCAGTAGAGGACGAATCTTCAAGTGATTTCCAAGGGTATGCTTCGATTAATACCGTAGAGCTGGTAAACCCCTACATGACTTTCGATGATGGGGAGCTCTAGGAGGATCCTACAAATGTCCCCAGTCGTCACCAGTGTCGACGGAGTTGTGGCTATATGGGCTGTTGGAGTGCCTCGAACAACACTTCCATCCAGGCTATGCATGCCACTAAAACTAGACAGCAGGCCCAGCGTAGATCTCAGCACACACAATCTCCTAATTCAGTGTCATCAAGCCCTCCTCCACCATCATTTGTGCTACTGGACCAGGTAGAGACAACCAGACTTCACCATGATCATCCATGCTCCACTGCGGACCAGTCTCAGCCAGCTGGCCCCCATCCGGCAGTCACTTTGCATGCTTAGACTAGTGAGCAGCGGGACACTCCCACCACCAATCAGCCACTGGTCCAGCTGGCAAGGCCCGCCCTGCCTCCTGTCATGGAGCGGCCTCTTGCAAGAATAAGTTCACCAATGGAATGGAAGTATGATGTGCTTTAGCATCTTTCTAGTATCCCAACAAGGCTCTCCATCCTTGATTCCCTTCGTCTATCCTCTGATATGCGTGAGGCCCTCGCTAAGGCTTTAAGAAGCCCCATCCATTTTGAGATGGAGGTAGTAGCTGTATAGGAATTTCATGCTGAGGCAATCGAGAATGATGAAAACCAGGCCATTATCTCATTCTTGGAAGAAGATGAGGGTTCGCCCATACAGGGGCACATACACCCAGTGTACATCACTATCCATTTTAATGGCATGGAGATCCACCGCTGCCTCATAGACACGAGCTCAGGTATTAACCTTTTCCCGAATCGGACACTACAAAAGCTGGGATTGTTTGAGGATGACCTGAGTACGTATGACCTAAGAATACAAGGTTATGATAGGATGGAATAAACACCGGTTGGTAAGATCTTCTTGAAGACCTAGTGTGGTGGCTTAGTTTCCAGCACTGAATTTATGGTAGTCTGCGAGGACACCGCCTACAATGCATTTATGGGAAGGTCATGGATCCACCTGCATGCGATGGTTCCCTCATCATATCACCAGTGCCTCAAGTAATCCCTTAATGGTCGAGTGGGCATGCTTCAAGGTGACACATCTTCCTTTGATTCTTGTGAGGCCTGCTATCTGGATTCCAACTACTACAAGGGAAAGGAAAAGAAGATTCAGACCAATGAGGTTGAGCATGCCACAGTTGCGACCGACCTGTGGATAGATATAGATGATACCTATGTATTTCTAATCCACAGATTGGAGGATACAACCCCAAACATGGGAAAATGCTTCATTGTATATAGGACAAGGTGGGAACACATTCCCAGGTCTAAGTGACGGAATAAAATCACCTCGTACTCCTATACGAATCTAGTTCAGGTGATCTTGGAGCCTCCTACCCCTATAAGAAACTAGGATTTCCACCCCATGGAAACAATGATACGTCATATGTGTTTGTTCCGCTGGGCAGGAATTAACCAGATCAAGCCAACGCACCATTATTTCTTCGATATCATCAAGTGTGGCCCCTTGGGATGAAGGCCAGATGGTATCAGATCAACAACCTTCATCGCTATGGTTTCTGTGGCATTGGAGTCTTCCGATATGGTGTCAATTTCCACTCCGGCGGTTACCAGCTTCCTGTCAGGATCTGCCAACTCAGAAGTGACTCCTCATGCTGAGGATTCCCCCTCCACAAGTGAAGGGGAAGATTTGGAGGATGCCCCTGCCTTTGAAGAGGGCATCTCTACCACAGTCAATGAGTTGGTATAGGTAAACCTCAGTAGTGAGGCAGACCAAAGACCTAAATTGATCAGTGTATCCATGTACTTTGAGGAGAAACAACAGTACATAGATTTTCTGAAATAACACCATGATTTGTTCACCTAGAGCTATGACGAGATTCCAAGACTAGATCCTTAGGTATCCATCCACCACCTCGGTCTCCCTGAAAATCATCATAGGTGCAAGCAACCTCCTAGGATGTTGAACCCTTCTCACTGTTCCATGGTATAGGTGGAAGTTGATTATCTCATCAGAGCCAACTTTGTTAAGGAAGTCTAATACCCCAAATGACAAGCCAACATTGTGCCAGTTAGGAAGAAGAACTAACAGATCAGAGTCTGCATCTACTTCTGAGATCTCAACTGCCACTGCCCGAAGGATGATTTCCCCTTCTTGTGATGGAGTTGTTGATTGATGCTAAAATTGGATTCCAATCAATCTCCTTCATGGATGGGTACTCCGGGTACAACCAGGTCCGAATGGCCCCCGAGGATGAGGATTCCACAACTTTCAGAGAACCACAAGGTACATTTTATTACCAAGTCATTCCCTTCATCTTAAATAATGCAGGTTCCACCTATCAGTGGTCCATGCATCGCATATTCAATCCAATCCCAAGACATTGGTAGAATGCTACATGGACGATCTTGTAGTCAAATATCGCTAGTGCCGGGACCATCTGAAAGAACTTGAGAAAGTGTTCAGTTTCCTCGGTTCTCGCCACCTAAAGATGAAACTGTTGAAATGTGCCTTCAGGGTCACCTCTAGGAAGTTCCTCAGCTTCGTTTTCAGATACCGGGGCATCAAGATTGACCCAGAGAAGATCAATTCCATCAGCGAGATGTCTCCCCTGAGAAACATTTGGGAACTTTGGGGCTTCCAAGGCCACCTTTCCAACATAGGCCGATTCATTGCGAATTTGGCTAGAACGTTTATTCCTTCAGCTCATGAAGAAAGGAACCACCTACGAATGGGATGGAGAGTTACAGAAAACGTTCGAGGAAATCAAGAAGTATCTACCTCAACCTTCAGTCTTGATGCCACCAGTCTCCAGAAAACCACTGGTCATTTATGTGACCACCCTAGAATGATCTATCAGTTCCCTTCTCACCCACAAGAACAATGAGGGAACTAAGAACAACATATACTACCTCAGCCACATGCTCCTCAATATGAAGACCAGATACTCCCCCATCAAGAAAAGCTGCCTTGCGCTCGTATTCTTAGTACATAAGTTGTGACATTACCTGTAGCACCATGAGGTACAACTGGTGTTCCAAGTAGACCCGCTGATGTACATTCTAAACTGCCCCATGCTGATAGGCCGCCTAGCAAAGTGGGTGGTAATCCTCCAGTAGTTCGACAACAAGTTTGTCCCTCAAAAGGCTATTAAAGGGAATGTATTTGGGGATTTCCTTGCTTCCCATAAAACCCCCGAAGACCAGTATCTGGAACTAGATTTTCCTAATGAGGAAATCCTCTGAGTAGACTATGACATCCCGTGTTGGCAGATTCATTTCAATGGTGCTTCCCAAAGCCCCACTGTAAGAAGGCTCAATGATCCCAACCTCAATAGGGTCGGCTTGGGTATCGTCTTTATTACCCGGTACAATCCATTATTCCATACTCATTCCTGTTGTCAAAAGGCTGCACCAACAATGAGGCAGTGTATCAGGCTCTCATCACTGGCCTTGAGTTGGCCCTCGAGATTGATGTGGCCCATTTGCATGTAAAAGGGGATTCAGAACTAGTCTTCAAGCAGATCAATGGTGACTATTTCATTAGGAATCCAGAGCTCATAACATTGTTGGAACATGCACTCCAGCTAATGTCCTAGTTCCCTTCTCGTCCGGAGGTTACCCATGTCCCTCAGTCACAGAATGGTCGAGAAGATGCTTTGGCCAGCTTAGCTGCATCACTTGTAGAGCTAGAATAATATGACTAGATTATCCACGTGTAACACTGGAGAGTCATTGATCCCATCATTCCATATGACAATGACATCACGCGGGTAAGCCATATTACTGCCGGTGCCTCTATGTTAGGACCCCCAGGTCCCCTGGATGTGGTGATCAAAGTAGCTCCCGATTGTAGGGTACCTTTGGTTCAATACCTCCAACATGGTATTCTCCTGGAAGATCAGGCCAAGCGTGAGCGAATCTGAATCTGAACGCTACAGTTTACCCTCTAGAGTTGTCTTAGTATTGAGAAGATCCTCTACAAGTGTAGGTTCGATGGTGTTCTCATATTTTTCATCTAAGGAGTCGAGATTTCTCAGGTCATGTAGGAGGTCCTTTCTAGTTCCTACGGTGCCCACTAGAATGGCCCGAATCTTTCCCATCATATCTAAAGACTGGGGTACATTTGGCCTTTTATGATCCATGAATGCATCAAGTTATCCAAAAGGTGTCATGCGTGTCATGTTCATACCAACTTCATGCATCAGCCGCCAGAGCCTCTCCACACTACCAAATACTCTTGGCCCTTTGCAGTATGGGGACTGGATGTCGTGGGACCATATTCACCGGCGACGGCTCACCAATGTCAGTTTATCCTGACTACTACAGATTTATTTTCCAAGTGGGTAGAGGAAGTTCCACTCAATGAGGTTAAGACTTGTTCTATCATTGACTTCATGAGCTCCAATATCATCTACCGGTTTGGAGTCCCTCATGCCGTCCTCACTGATAACAGCAAAAACTTCCAAGTGGATGAGCTGAAGAAATTTTATGCTAAGTACAACATCCGTTATAATCATACCTCACACAATCATGCCCAAGAAAATGGGAAGATCGAGGTGTTCAACAAGACCCTCTCTAACATTTTACAGAAAATGGTAGGTCAGAATAAGAAGAGTTAGTCGGAAAAGATCCCCACCACCCACTGGGCTTATCAGACGATGACTTGTAATTCCACATAGGTGACCCCATATTCCCTAGTGTACAGAACTGAGGCCGTCTTGCTTATCGAGATTCATTTTCCTTCATTACGCACAAAAGTCGATGATCAGAGGGCGCCATATAAAGTAGTTGAAATTCATCTGGCCACGTTGGAAGAACTTGATGAAAACAGGCTCTATGCCCTGCACAATCTGGAAAGGCATCAGAAAAAGATAGCTAGAGCCTTCAATAAGAAAGTTCATCTCCGCTCCTTCTTGAAATGAGACTTGGTGTTGGCCCTCCGGACACCGATGATACCTGGAAGGAAACCACCCAAGTTTGAGCCCAAATGTGAAGGAATTTACATAATTCACAAGGTTTAACCCAATAGTGCATACTACCTGGTAACTAGGGATGGTGAGCATATAACTCCACCTACCAATGCCAAGTTCTTTAATAAATAATTTTCCTAATCCATCTGGTCCTGCATGACCCTAAACTGTTGGGTCCAACGTGACCCTAATCTGCATGGTCCAACATGACCATAAACTATACCTGGTCATGCATGACCCTAGATTTCGTAGTCATGCATGAATTTAAACTATGAAACGTCCTGCATGATGTTAAACTGTATGACATCCTGCAAGATGTTAAACTATATCCCAATAACAATGTAAGGCTTGATTAACATCTTTATGGGATACGTAGGAACACTCAGACATTTCGTCTCGAGTCCCGCCCTTGAAATATTCTTTTCGACTACCACCATTTGGTATAGTTCTCTCAGAGGATCCCCACATGCTTTAATATGGGTTTCTTTGGACCCGCTGATGTCATATTTATGGCGATCAAACCATGTGATCCCTCCTCATTCTTCTATTCTCCCACGTCCTCACTGCACGATGCTAAACTACATGGCCTTCAAGAACTAGATACAACTAGATTCCTATCCTCATTGGATACATAGGAACGCCCAAACATTTTGTCTGTTGGCCCAGCACCAAAACTCTAGAGTCTCCCCTTGGGTAAAAACATATTGTGTAGTACAATATTTTTCCACAATGCACTTCAAGTTCATCATAATCTCACCATGTGTCCCATTCCCCGGATACTTCCACCTCTTTCCCCGTACTGGTTGACATTGAAGTGCACAGGAACACTTATGCTTCACTCACACTCTTTACATGGGACTCCATCATCTTTCATGTCTTAAAGGACCCTTGAATGGCATGGATGCCAGGCCCAAGGGCCCTCCTACCATCTTGGGCCAATGTCCTTGAGGCTTTCGAACAACAAATTGATACAAGTCCCGCATTGCAAATATGGTCAGTGGTCGACGCTCATTTGTTTCTCCCATTTAAGGTCACACGATGTGGATCCTGTGTTTCGAATATGTTCAACAACTATCCTTTTTCATTGTCACCACCCCATAGGTCCCAAATATTGAGTACAATGGTTCATTCGGTCCCGCTATACCTTCAAGCTGCGGTCTCCCTCATTTGAATCCAGCTATCTGACCCTTATCTAATAGGGAGAACCAAGTCCAAATCCTTGTTTCCCACACTGAGCATTGCTCACATGGGATTAGGATCTATGATGAATCAGAACCCACATAAAAGGTCATATGGAAACAATTGGTTGGAACATCCAATCTCAGGTATCCCGAACCTTTTGGTCCCTCTAATCAAGTTCTCATTTGGAATTGTGCGGTGTGGTATGGACTCACATCCTCATTCACATCAGGTTATCCTGCCACACCACACATATCCCCATGAGACATTCCTTCTCCATTTATGCCCCATCTACAAGCATAAGGCCTGCCATGCTTTGCGGGCCCCATCATTTGTGTTTTTGTTCTTCTGTATCCGAAAGTACCCCCGAGTGTCATGGATGCTCGGCCCAAGGGCCCTCCTACCATCTCGGGCCAACATCTTCAAGGATTTCAAGCAACAATTGGATACAAGTCCTATGTTGCGAATACGATCAACGGTTGACGCCCAGTTGTTTGCCCCAACCTCTGGTCACACAAGGATGGATGCTGTGTTTTGAATCTAGTCAAAAACTATCCTATATTAGTCCATGTTCTATGACCTTAAACTAAGATCACTATCGTCCTCACTGTAAGACGTTAAACTAAAATCTGGCCATGACATTCTATCTATGGTCCAATCTTGGGCCCCTGGTCCAAGTCTTCACTCAGGATTGTATGGTGTGGTAGGGGATTATGTCCTCATTCACATCAGGTTACTCGTTATGCCATACACCTCCCTTGTTTGGGGTATCTTACCCATTTTCATCATTGTTTAATGATGGTAAACTGTACATTACCCTCTTCTAGAAATATGCATGGCTTGATTCCCATCCTCATGGGATACGTAGGACCTCCCAAACGTCTTGTCTTCAGGTCTAGCTTTATCTCTTAGAAATATCTCTTTCACCTTGTCCCCTTGGACTACATTTTCCTAGGGAGAAGGGTATATGGTGTGGTATGGATTCGCATCCTCATTCACGTCGGGTTTTGTGAAAGCCACGCCATGTACATATTTCTCCTATGAGATCAATATCCCCTTGTTCTATAACCATCTTCTCAAATCATCCTCTTTCAATTTGATCCCCTCGACCCTCTTCGGTGATTCACCAACGAGACCAAGGGTACTCTAGTTCAGCACCTAGAGTGTCGGGTTCTACCTGGACATGCTTTCATCCATTTTTTCAGGCTTTTTGTTCCCCTCCATTAGGGCTTACATCACATTTCTCATTCAAAGGGACCACCGAGTGCCATGGATGCTCGGACCAAGTCCCCCCTACCATTTCTGGCCAACATCCTCAAGGGTTTTGAACAACGAATCTATACAAGTACATCGTTGTGAATACGGTCAGTGGTCAATGCTCGTTTGTTTTTCCCATTTCAGGTCACAAAATATGGATGTTGTGCTTCAAACATGGTCAACAGTTACCCTGCATCATCACACCAACCCTATTAAGTCCAAAATTTCAGTTACATAATTCACACTCTTGTCCACTTCATTATGTCCAAGCAGAACTTTGAAACTCTTGGTGCTATTCCTTAGTGTTCACCCACACGTAAAGAAGGAAAAAAGCCATGTCAAGGTGTTGTTTGGGAATCTGCACCGATTTTCCCTTCGCATGTACTCCATGTATGGAAAATACCTTATCCACCCTTGATTCTTACACTGATTTCGACTCACGTAGGCTTAGAAACTGGGTTAAGGTCTGCGCCTATTTGGAAGAGTTCCGCTTCTCTATGGTCTGAGATCTAAAGACCCTAAACTAAGATCTTTTTATACCTCCTTTCTAATGAACTACGTATGGATTGATTACCATCCTTATGGGAAATATAGGAACACCCAGACATCTTGTCATCGAGTCTAGCTTAATTGAGATCTAGTCTCTTCTTCCCCATATCCTCTAACCTTTTCTGGCCCCTCAGCCCGATGTTTCGCTCTTTGAATCACGCACGGTGTGATGTGGACCTCATCATAATTCACTTTGGGTATGCTTTATCACACCATGAACATTCCCACTTAAACCTCATCTCTCCTCTATATGTCTAAGCCATATGACATTTAACTATGCTTCTTAGTCCCACATGACATTAAACTGTTGCGTCTATCCTACACGACATTAAAAATGCATGGTTGGTCCCACCACATGACCCTAAACTAGGACAATATCGACCTGGATGCACAAAGAAAAATGGAACTACGTTTTGGTGTCCTCGCTCAAGGGAAAACATGTTTGGTATCAGTCAAACACCATACCATTTTTCAATGCCTTCATTTGGATTGATTCTTGTTGCGATTCTTGGATCCGCTATTCTAGGCCTGTTGCTTCACAAAAAAACATTCATCCTAAAGGAAAAACAAGATATATCAAATACTGCTTCTTTTGGTGCATGGGCCAAACTCACACAACCTTATTATCCCTAGCACCAGTATCATACCATTACATCCTCAAAACTATGTGCGGCTTGATTCCCATCCTAATGGGGTATGTAGGAACGTCCAAGCATCTTGCCTTGGGCCCAACCTAATTTTCATATTTGGTCCCTTGACCTGAAGAGCTTCCTCTAGGGATGCGTGGTGTGATCCGGACACCAATTCCTCATTCACATTGGTTTTATAGTCACCACACCACATACTCCCTCCCTAGGATCTCCCCTTTCACTATTCGTCCTATCATATGACATTAAACTGCACGGGTCCATATGTCCTCAATGCATGAAACTAAACTGTGGTTCTACCCTGAACAAGTTCAGGATGCCCTATGTTAATCATGGGATGCGTCAGTTTCCTCTCCACAGAAGATTATACCTACTAGTGTTGGTCACTGAACACACTGTTCCCCAAGGACTACATTTGGTGTGATTCTCATCTTTATGGGATACGTAGCGATGCCCAGACATTTAGACTTGGACCCAACCCCAGGGTCATTAACCATTTTGTACCCTCAACCCTGATCATGATCCACTCTCTATTCCCTTAAACTAGGAGCCTACATTCCATGTAACATGACTTTAAACTATTAACCATTTTCCATGAATTATGACCTTTAAACCATGTGCATCATCTTTACCTTATGATGTAAAACTTCAGGTCCTTCCAGGTCCTTACCAGAGAGGTCCTATTCAGAAGTATGTTTGATCCTTGATCAGACCGATGTACCCACCTAATGTATTTCCACCATGGTGGCATAGTTTCAAGAGTGTTGGACTCCATTTGAACAACCCATAACTCCAACTCCACGCTTTGCGTGCCCTTCATTCAGACCCAGGTCCTCTTTCACATCTAAGGGAACCCCCTAATAGTATGGATGCTCAGCCTATGGCTCGCCTACTATCTAGGTCCAACATTCCAGAAGATAGATGGATGATATTTTTAGTTAGGAATCATGTTTCGAACATGGTCAGTGGTCGGCCCTCATTTGTTATCCCCATTTCATGCTAATGCAATAAGGATAATGTGTTTCAAACACGGTAAAAAATTATCCTTAATTATCATGACACCCCTATAGTGTTCTGGATTTTTGGTATTGTGATTCACATTTTCCACCCCCTGTTTGTATTTATTCTAGAGCCCCTCGCGTTACCCCATTCGTGCATAAGAGCACATTGGGAAAATGGTAATTCAGTTGTTCTAAGAGATTCATTCTCCAATCAGGTCTTCCCCTTCTCTTCCCAGAATGTCGTATTGGTTGTTCAAACCCCAAATGCCCGAAACCTGGTCAGCACTCTTATGTTCATACTAAATAACATAGCGATCATTCCTTGTTTCTCACATTGGGATCAACCTACATGATATTAGGGATTGATCACTAGGAATTTCATGAATATAACAGATGTGTGTAAAACTAAAACTAATAATGGGACTCATGCATGCTATGAAATAAAATAATCAAAGCATGAAAGTACGTTAGAGGGTTTGTAATCTTTACAGCACCCGAGGGTATATCCCTCCCATGGATGGATTAACCCCATCAATAGAAAGTTTCAGCATCACCACCCTCTATCTTGTAGCATCCAGGATTTGTTGTGGCCGAATCAGCTCCCGTTCCACCTATGCAGCGATAGGGTGCAATTCATTAGCTGTAGTCTGGGACTGCTCCACGCCAGTCTAGACATTGGTCATTTCTTCGAAGGCTCACTTGATTCCCTCTTCGGCCTCTGCTAGATGGGCCTTCAATTGAAATATTAGCTTAGATTGTGCATTGAGGAAGGATGAGTGCTCGTCTGCCCGAATATATAGCCACTGGACCTCATTTTCAGCCTCCTGGAGCCTCTTGATGTTCACTGCTTTCATCCACTGCCAGCCCACACCAAGGCCACGATCGTACTCCTGAATCTTCTGTACCATAAGATCTCGGATGAGCAGGTTGGGACGCCGGGCATCCACTCCCCCAGAATAGAGTTCATGTAGTTGCGAGCGAAGTCTACCCCTATCATCCAACCATTGTGTTTGGGGGGTATCATCGATAAAGTTCTTGATCAACTTCCACAATTGACGATGGACTATTTTGCTATCCTCTTCATTAGAGGAAATATCATCCCATTCGGCACAGTTGGTAGGATCATATGCTGGGAATTCCCCCAGGAACTCGTCAACACGGTCCACATATGGTGTTTGATCAAGTATGGTGGGACCCGATCCGTCTGATCGATCCACATCATCGAACCCCACCTAAATACTATCGGGCTCAGCCCTACTGACAGTCCCACCAGTGATTGGGAGCACTAAATCTTGGTTAGTCTATTTATCCGCCTCTATGATCACCAGAATTCCTCTAGGAAAGATGCCACCAGATGCCCCGACCAACCCCACCAGGGCGGCACACACCATTTGAAGAACTATGCGCACCCAAAAGGGGCATGGACCTCAGTTGACATGGTCAATGAGTGAAAACCATGAATTTGATAGAGGAGACTTACAGAGGTCAAATTATTAGTTTCGTTCTAGGGTTGACGCAGTTGGACCTCTATGTGTGGCCCCCTATATATGGTCAGAAGGTCTGAATGATCCGGAGAAGCCACCTCGGGTGTCCTGTCCCTACCGGGCGCGGTAATCATTGTAGCCGCAAATGAAGATCCTGAATGTCACACATCTGTATCTGTTGAGGGGAGAGAACAGGTTATATATATGAGACTCTCTTACATAGTTCAAGTATTATTATGGAGTCCAAAATGACCTGGGAGCAGACCCTGAGGAAGGGGATTGGGATCTTACCTCAAGGGCCTTTGCAAATTCTTCAACATTTGAGTCTTGATCACCCACTTCTCCCTCCTCCAATGGGATCCCTCTTCTGGCCTCCTCCCCTTAAGAGGACTCATCTAATTCTTCTAAAAGAGGGTATAACTCTCTCAGTTCAGTGGCTAATAACTACGGAGGGGCTGTACGATCTAGAAACACGTTGAAGTAGTCTTTCATTGGGCGCAGGGCACCCCGATAATGCACTAAGTCCTCCAACTCTTCCAGGTATTGCTACGCCTCTACCTAGGGCACCGAAAACCTGGCCCTGATAAGGCCTATCCCTGGAAAATCCATCTCGAGATGGTTCAAGTGTTTCCACATCTTAGACGGGAATAGGAATTGCCTGTTTACTTCCCCGATGTCCCAGCCCTCTGGAAAGACAGAGTTATCCGGATTGTATATATGGCACAACCGCTTCCCCAGATCCTGGATGGATATCCTAAAAAATCCTCTGGTGGCCTCCCTTCTGGATAACCCTGTTCATATGGGACCACCAGGTCCGCTACCACTGCTGGATCTGCTACCACTACCTCCCCCTCAATTGGTGCGGGCCTCGCCACCACAACAACCCTGCAACCACGAGATTCCCTTTCCTCCTTCCGGCCCTAGATATGAGGTTGGGAAGGCTCACTATCACCTACCCAAATGGTTGGATACTTTAGTATCTCCAGCAGATAGGTCACCTCCCAGCTTTGGGCATACTCTTTTACAAACCCGAAAGCAGCGGTAGGAGGAGGCATCTCGTTCCACATCTTCCCATATTCCCATGTGAACCTGAGCCACATCTGCCTCATCACACATGGGTGATCCTCATGGCGCACCCCTAGATAGACCTTCAGGGTCATTTTCTGCATACACTGAAATTTCTGGGAAAATCGGTGCGGGGTGTATGGATCGTAGATGGGCTCACGGTCCACCCTTTCCACAAAAAATACACCTTGAAAAGCTAAGAGATAGGAACTATGATCTTCTGTTCCTTGTCCTTCATCAGTAAAATCACCCGTTGGCAATGGAAACAGGTGAAAATTGAATTCCTCCACCTTCCAGACCGGGTTAAGTACCAACGGTGTGGTCAGCTTGGCCGAAAAGCTTCCCACAACATTCAAGATTGATGGGTGGAAGTTCAATCCCGGAGGCGAGATGGGGTTCAGTTATTCATAAAACCCCCTAACATGTGCCACTATCTACCCATACAAGAGGTGTAATGGCCCACATATTCTATGCGGCCTCTTCCCCTCCCTGACATGCCACAACATCTTGTATAGCTTGGTGAGCATCGGGATTCCAAGGTTGATTTACCTTCCTGTCACCAACATAGATGCCATGATGAATGTGCTGGGTCACATGACCATGTTTGTATCCCGCACTAGCAGGATATAACCCTAAATGAGAGCTACAATAAATGCTGCCAGCCTGACTATTGGCTGCTGCTCAGTGCTGACGCTAAATCCCCAGGTTTTCCACTGGATGTCTTCCAAGAGCCACCAGTACTAGTTCTCCTTGCCCCGTTTATCCCCCTTCGGGCAAGTCCGAGGCCTCATCGGAAACTATTTCTCTTTCAGAAAATTCAGAAATTTCTTGAAACACCACCTGAAATGGACATCCCTCACTGCTTCCTGGTCCTCTCCGGGAACCAGCCTCATCAACACCATCGCCAGCGGTATCATATGCTCTGGATCCAACCACGTGCCCATAACGGGGAGGAATTCATCATACATCACCTCCAATATCAGGACCCCTGAGATCTGGTTCACATCCCACAAGCTCATTCCAACATCCCTATGATGCAAGTGGAAGGTATTCGTCCTCGATGACCACCTACTCAGCAATTCCAGCATCAACTGCTTCGGTTGGTAAATGTGGACTTGGGAGGCCCAAGCCTCCCCATATAGTCCCACTCTTCTAAGCTCCACCCTGAACTCCTCACACAAGGAACCTACCCAGTAGGCCCAGTCCTAGTCATCTGTGAAGTTTCCGCCCTGGTGCAGGTCCCACTCCTCAGACCATACCTTCCTCGAGTTCCTCAAGGATGCCTTCAAAATTGTCTGGTACATAGGGGGGACGTCTCTGGCTGCAATTCCTTCCCACCCATGTTGTTCAGGTGGTTATAAATCCAGTTAGCAGTGAAAGGTGTAAAGTCTTCTCAGGGATGGCCGTCAGCCGCCCTGAACCATTGGCATTGACATGACATACTCCTTAACCAGTAAGCTGGATCAGCCCTACTTGTTTTAGGAAAAAAAGACATCATCCCTCAGCCCAAAGCCGTATAAAGGAAGCCTCCTGCATAGTGGATAGTTTCTTTGGATCTCTGATAGCTGCTCCACCAACGAACTATGGTCAGAATGGCTCTGGATTAGCTCTCCTAGGAACAAGCTATTCTCCATCTCCTCCCTTCGGGCAGCGTCTACAAGGACCCCCTTGGAAGCCTCTCGCTGATCTATTTAGTTGTGAGTTTGGGTGATTTTTGGGTTTAGTTCATGAAGCTCATTTTTGGAGCACATTCACGAAGACGGTTCGTGGAACCCTACCCCATCCTACCAATTCCAAGAAGCAAAGCACTCCAACGTGTAGTCAAAGACTCTCTATGAACCGCGAAGCAGAATTCATGATTCACAGAGAGAAATCATGGAGTACGTGGGAGCTTCATGAATCGAGAGCGCTAAAATCCAAATCCGCGGAGGAAAGAAAGGACAAAAGAGAGATCAGATCCCCTATTTATAGGCGATGACCTTTGGATCTTCACGGCGTGTCCCTACTGTGCCGAGCTTCGCGGCGCGCTCAGCCTTCACGTCACCTGTCTACCTCGCAAGATGTCTTCTGGAAACCGCTTCTCGAATGGCCGAGGTATTTTGGCAGTTGACCCTCAGAATTTGAACTTTGATTTCTCTATGGAATCAAGTCTTATGGGGGGAATTTGTTGATTCCAA
The DNA here is from genome assembly GCA_963277665.1 of Viscum album. Lineage (NCBI taxonomy): Eukaryota > Viridiplantae > Streptophyta > Magnoliopsida > Santalales > Viscaceae > Viscum > Viscum album. The sequence goes on along the minus strand of OY728166.1, from coordinate 1,029,775,139 downwards.
AAGTTGGGATAAAGAAGAACAAGAGGGAAGTCTCCGAGGATGCCTCGTGAAGCTCTTTCATAGAGCCCCGTGGCCCCGCGCCTTCCGCAGATCAAGGAGGAGGGAGGCTCCGCAAACCCCTTTAATGTTCGTGACCCCACCACAGAGCAAGGAGGAGGGAGGATCCACAAACCCCTTTGACATTCACGACCCCACCACGGAGCAAGGAGGTGAGAGGCTCTGCAAACCCATTTGACGTTTGCAACCCTACCGCATAGTAAGGAGGTGGGAGTCTCCGCGAACCCCTTTGATGTTCGCGACACCACCGCAGAGCAAGGAGGCAGGATCCTCTATGAGCTGATTTGATGTTCTTGAACCACTGTAGAGCAAAGAGGCGAGATGCCCCATGAACGAATTGGACATTCACGAGCCCACTGTGGAGAATACTCTGTCTTCACGCCGAGCGATCTCTGTTTCGTGGCGCCTCTTGCCTATAAATACGAGGCTCCCCTCAAGCCCAAAGGATGGAAGAACCGATATTTCACCTTCTTAGCTCTCAAATCATGAACCACTTCTTGCTCCGCGAACCATGAGTTCCTAAAGGTACTTTTTCTTTGTGAAGTGCCTCCCCCTTTGCGTTAATTGAACCCCTATTTCGAGAGGGATTCCTTTTGCAAAGCCCACATGCCTCTGTAAAGGAAGGAGATCCCCACAGGGACTCGGGTCATCGTGAAGCATTTATGATTCATGAAACACCCTCCGAACACACACGATCCACATGCTAAGGTAGGGTCACTATGCTTCGCGAAGCACATTGCTTCACAACACCTTGCTTCGCAATTCATTGATTCATGAATCTATTTCTACTTCGCGAAGCTCCTCCCATATGCACATATGCCCTATCCCTAGCTTAGGCAACTACACTTCGTGAAGTAAATCCCTTCACGAATCTCCTCCACTTCATGGAGCACCAGATCTTTATAAAGCTTCTACTTATGAACCCCTTTACCCTGAAACTCCTTTTCCCGTGCGGCCCTTCAGGTTTACATGAAGTAATTTCAAAGTCCCTTGGATGATATTGCATGTTTCATTTCTTTTCCTCATGCCTCTTCATATAGGCACTCTAACGGCTATTGATTCTTCGCATAGCCATGCTTACATGGACCCCCAATAGGATCACCTCTCAACACCCCCAGTCATGGAGTTGCATGTCCCTTATCTTCACCATAGAGTAGAGGGTACATGTTATGTAAGTAGTAGGGGTGTGGAGTAAACCCACCTCATCCGAGTTGTAGGATGTTAAAATTACAAGCACCATCATCCTCATCACATGACGTTAAACTGTGACCTCACCCCGCGTATCATACGCAAGGCACCCCGGCTCGTACATTCCTTACGACTGCACGTCTCAACGGGAGTGAGATCTTCCTCACATGGAATGAGATCCTCTTTGCTAAGGTGACACCTATCCGTAGGGAAGGGAAACCATCTTGGTGTAAACTTATAACCATTCTTGCAGGAGGTAGTACCCCTACTCCTCCTTTCTTTTTCGTAGCCAAAGGCCAGTTAAGGGCATGGTGGGGAATGGTTCTCCTCCTCTCTTCCGTGCCAAATCCCTCTCCCAGTGGGCTTTGTCACCATTGGGTCTCCATCATGGAGTAAGTCCCAATCTCCATCTCCTTGGGCTGCAAACCATTCATAAGCCCCTCTTTCCTCTTTGGGCTTCCCACCGCGTGTAAGCCCCATTCCACTTCCCAAGGACGCACCTTTCAAAATGTGATCATTATGCCTATACTTCCTATTGTTTCTCACACCGAGCATGACTCATATGAGCTTAGAGTAAGCATCGACCATGAAATCCTCTCAAGGCCACCTAGAGTGTAATCCCCACACCCAAAATAAACTAAGAGGTCTTTGATTCCGTGCCATAGGGATACATAGAAATCCTCCCTAAGGTTCAATCCCAACACCAATCTTGAACTACGAGGACTTTTATCCTTTAAAATGCACGGTACGTTGGAAGCCTCCATGAGGTTCAAGTCCAATACCCATTGGTCCCGGATCCCTTCAAGTTGGTTCACAAACACTTTGGGATGCCTCAGAGCATAATCCCCAAATACCCCCAACCTGAACTATAAGGTATTTGATTCCCTGCCACAAGGGTACTTAGGAAGCCTCCCTGAGGTTCAATCCAAACACCCATCGTAAACTACAAGGACTTTGATCCTTGCCAAGGCAAGGTACGTAGGAAGCCTCAATGAGGTTCAAGACCACCATCCATTGGTCCTTACCACCTTCACATCGTTTCACCAACACCTTTCATGAACTATGTGGACTTTGATTATTTCCAAGTCAAGGTACATAGGAAGCCTCCCCGAGGTTCAAGCCCACTATACATCTGTTCCGACCCCCTTCACGTCAGTTCACTTCGTCCCGCATGACACTAAACTGCATTTTATCCTTTCTGAACTATGAGGTATTTGATCCTTGCTAAGGAAAGGTACGTAGGAAACCTCCATGAAGCTCTAGCCCAACACCATCCATCTGGACCCAAGGTCCGTATTCACGTCGATTCACCCCTGTTCTGCATGATGTTAAACTGTAGGCTCCAATAAACGATAAGCCGTTGTGTCCCCTATTTAGTGGAAAGATGTTGTAATTCCCTTTGCTGGGACCCACATATCTGGTCCGTCCTAGTGGAGTCAGACCACCTTGGTCTGATAACCATGCCTAAGCCCCCATATACATCATCAGGTTGTTTTCCAATGTGTACACCCTAATTCAAGCACATCACCTGTCCTTTCCCTCAAGCCTATGTGTCTCGGAAAGGAAAGGCCTTAAACCATAGGTTTTAACTTCCTCTGGGTCTCATCCATGTGTTCATTCTCATGGGCCACATCCTTAGGCATCCTATCACCTTCCCAAACTAAACGGGCTTTGATTCTTTTCCATGAGGATACGTAGGAAGTATCCTTGAGACTCAATCCCAACATTACCATCGTCCTCATGTTGGTTACATCTCATTCTACTCCTAATTTCACCCAACAATTCATAATCTATCTTGATTCATACACGGGACACCACATCCTGGTGAGGTCATGTCAACCCACCTAAATTAGTGTATCCTCTAGGGGTTATGCTCATCTGATCCACTCTAGTCAGTGTTCTGATCAGTCCGATTCATGTCCTCGAGATGTTAAATTTGCGGCATACCTTGTGTTAAACATGGGAAGATATGGAAAACCTCAGATTCATGCCTATGGAATATGATTCCACACATTTGAAGTGGTATTTATCATGCTTACATGCCCTTAAAAAGATCTATAATAAGGGGAAGAAACCCAGACATGCCAGTGTTACAGCGTCCATGCACGTCAGTGATGTCCAACTTGACTACTCCCCTGACCGAAGGTTGCTGCCCTGATCGGACCCTTTGGAATTTCCCGACAGAAGAAGTGTAATTAAATAGAGTCCATGAAGATATGGTATTGGGAATAGTTTCAGGAACAACCTCTTAAATCTATAAGGGAGACTCAAACTAGGTGATGAGTTTCGAGGAGGAATCCACGAAAGGAAGAACCGACATCCCATCATCCTGTTTTGATGAAGGAGAAAATGTCTCTGAACAAGGAACGGATGCCACCCACCTTTGGAAAGTGGTAATGCAAGGCAGCAAATAGTTCCATCATCCCCCAAACGAGACAGATGCACACGCCTCGGTGAAAGCTTCAGAAACAATATCACCACAATAAGGTTCTTAGAGTCCCAGAATCCCATGACAACTCATCACCTAGCATTGGAAATATTACTAAAAACATTATAGTGTCTTTTAAGAAAAAACCTAGCTCTCTATAGGGTTGAATTATACAAGATTGAGTGTAGAAGAAATTTTTTTAAGGCAAAATTCTATGTTTAAAGAATTAATATTTAAGAATCACCATAGTTTGAAAATAAACTCTTCCTTATAGTAATGTGAAAAATAAATAAGCTTTTAGTAATAAAAAACATTTAATTTCATTATTTTAAATAAATTTTATCTCATAAAATTTAAAAATAAAAATTAATTTATTATTTTTTTTATAATATTTATTAAATTTTGTGATGAATTTTGTAAAATATAATATATGAACATGAATTTTTTTTATAGAGTTAAAAAAAACCTCAATGTAAATCAGAATACTTGAATTAATTAACTTGATTACCTAACTATTTTCTTATAGCTCTAATACTCTTATATAATCAAAGACACTGAATTGGTATGTATACATTATTTGATTATGTTTTCCTTTTTTACAGAAAAATACATTTTATCCCAAAAAAATGATAAGTAAAATTAAATTCTTAACAATTCCATAGACCATAAAAAGGTTGATCATGTATTCACAGGGTTACTTATTTTCACATTTATGAACATCAAAATGCTAATGTTTGGTACTTTTAAATATTATTGGTTCGTAAAAGAAAATGATGAAACTTTGGTATCTTTATGAATGAAAATGAAGCCTTTAGATTTACCCTCCAATAAATACTTGTCTCTCTAAAAACTTTTAGATGCAATGCTAAAGAGATTCTTTATATATCACAAATGTCTAATAGTTTATTACTTCACTATTCAATAAAATATTTCTTTATGTTATCTTTTTAAAAAAACTTTTCAAATCAATTGAAGATTAAATATTTCATAATATTTCATAATAATTCCTTTTAATTATGATGAATAATTTGATTATACATATAGATAGGGTTTATTATTCTCGAAAAAGAAATGAAATTAAATTTATCATAGGGTCCTAAAAATATTGGTATTATAGAGACAAAATTTTCAATTTATATAATAATATTATTTTACTAGATATTAGGATGTTGAATTTTTCATCATGTTTTTAAACTAATGCTAATTATTAATTTGTGAAATTTAACACTAGTTGGGAAAATAAAATTTTATCATTTAAATTTAAACTTTTTAAATCAAATTTTTATTAATGAAACCACTTACAAGGGAGTTATACCTTCAATACATGTTATCAAAATTAAACATCATAATAATCACTATAAGGATGTGGAAATATAAAAAAGAAGGTCAAAATTACTATAGTATAAATAAAAATATATCCCCTTCCTAAGTTTTTGGATCTTTGAGGGAATTTAGACATGCTTCAATGTCAAAATACATTCTTTCTACACAATCATATCACCCATTTATTTTTGTTCTTCCTCAAATTAATTCAATTTTGAGGAAATATATCAAATATCCTCTAATACATATCTTCCTCAAATAAATTGAATTGGTTGGTAGAACCAAATAAAGAGTTATATTCCTCAACATCTACATATGAATCTGATGTCATGATACAAATTCCTCTAATACCTCATTCTCATTATGATGGAAAGTTTATTCCATACGGATTGAAGAAACATGTTATCCTATTGACAGAAAATCATATTATGCTTCATGTACCATCCTCCACATCCATCTTACTATTTCCACAAATAGTACCAGAAAAAGATAATGAAACTTTCTCCATTGTTCCCTCCCCTAGAACTCCATGAAAACCTAATTTATACTTAGTGATTGGATTATCTTTACTTGATAAAGATATAGAATAAGTAGAACCTATTAAAATAAAGGTATGTGTATTTTGGTAGATTTTTTTGTATTTCCATAATAGAGTTATATGTCCAAAACACTACTCCTTTCCTACAAATACTTGATATTTCCCTGACATCTATTCATATTATTATTCTCATTAATCCCAATTTCATAAAAAGGATATTTATTTATTTATTTTCATAAAATAATCATTCTCACTATTTATTCACTTGAAATTCATAAGCCTAGACTCCACTAAAACCACCAAAACATCCCACAATATTTAATAGAAACCTTAAAAAGCTATTTTATATTACTTGGTAGGGAAAATTTGTGCTCTCATTGAAGCTTCAGATTAGAGACCAATGGAATAATGGATTCTATATTTGTTTTTATAGGTTATCACATAGATCCCCTTGAGTACATGATTCATAGGAATATTGGGGAAACCCTAGAAGGACAGATTAAGGGGGGATTCCCTTTTCCCCTAATATTTAATGGTAATATGATAAGTGATTATAAAATATTTGGAAAGGCTAAAGGGTAAGAAAGAAGTAAGGAAAAGAGTCTAAATATAGGCATGATTGAGGAGGAGTGGGAAATAATTATGTGGATGAGATACCTAAAGGATATAATTGAATAGAAAATGAAGTGGTATAACTTGGAATTAGATTCCACCTTACTGGATTTTGGACTTCCACCATATGACTTGAAGGCTTATCTTGAGTTAGTAGATTTTATGTCTATAAAGGTTTATTGTTACATCTAGTGCCACATTGAATTTAATATCATGGATTTGGTTTTTAAGTACTAGGATTACCCCATTAGTCTATCCATTAAGTTAGGCTTGTGTTGAATTGGTTCATTGGTAGTTGTTTAACTAGAATTGGATGTGTGCTACTATGAGCTTAGATGATCTATTTTTAATATTTGTGGATCATAGATGTTCTTTTTACCAAGATGAAAACTTATGCTGGGTTATTGATCTAACATAAGATCCATTGAATATTTTTACTGACTGGAATGTGATTTTCACTGCAATAGTGAGTTGTGATTGATATATTGGTGTCTCAGAGCAACTAAATTGGTACTACTTTGGTTTAACATATGATTCCCATGAGAGGGAGGAGTAGGAGTCTCATGAATGTTTGGGTATGCTTAAATTGTATTAATGTGTTGGTTTTCTATATTTTTTTGAATTTTTAATTTTTCCATTTCCATGTGGTGTAATGTTTTGAAGAAATTAAAGGATAATCATGGTGCTTGGAAAATTTTCTTTACCTTGTGTAGGTCACATTATTGAAATTTATGCTAGCATGTGTCACCATTACTATTTTTATTTTCTCATATGCATGTGATGAATTGGTTGATGATTTATATTGAAATAATGTACTCCTATAATTGTTCTCCTTCCACTAAAAAGGGGGGTTTTATATAAAATTCAAATAAAAAGGTATTTTTAGTGAGTTACTAATGATAAAAATGATCAAGTAATGTGATATGATAATTTAGAAATAGATAAAACACATAAATGTAGGACTTATTATTATTTTATTTTCCTCATTTATGCTATGTGATTTTATCCCCTCCCTCTCCTAATTTAATCACATAAAATATCTGTGAAGAATAATTAAAAAATCATAAGGGGATTAAAATATAATTAATTATCCAATATTTATTTTTAATTTAATAAAATATTATAATCCAGGAAAAACATGCGAGGATTTTAAATGGATGAGAATTTTGATTTAATATTTTTCATTCATCAATGGTTTTTTGGTGAAAATAAAATGAAAAATAGTTTCCTTTAAAATTATTCATTTCTAAAATAAATTCCCGCTAAAATATTTTAATATGATTATATTTCTTCTTTCATCATCCTAGGTTATCTGATTAAATATTTTATTTGTAAAATTGGATAGAAATAAGTATGAAGCCTCCACATGTTTCATGAAATAATTTTCAAATATATACCATGTATTACTTTTCGAATGAGATTTTTTCTTAGTGATGATTGTATAAAATAAAAAAATAACTTCAATATTTTTATTTCTAAATTTATTACTTTTGGAATAAAATTTTAATAGAATAATAATAACCTTTTGATAAAAATATTATTATATGTTTAAAAATTATATTAATGTCACATAATCACATTCCTCGATAAACCAAAATAGTATCCCATTCATTGGTGTTCGAGTATTCCTTTGGTAACCACAATATTGAATACTCTATAGTTCTTTCTAATTGATTTTTAAAGTGGTTTCATGATGTTAAAATAGAGGATAACCAAAATTTTCATGGGTACGGGTACATGGAGGTTATGGTTCATCGAGTTTTAGTCATAGTTCAAATAATGGTTAGACAATTAATGACTATATGATGATTAATTGATGAAAACCTACTCAAAATGTGTGACAGTAGCCCCTTAGGCATTAGAGTTGAGTGGGATTGGTGGAATTGTTAAAATTAGAAATAGTTGATCATTTTTCATTATTACAAGTGTTACATATTTATATTTATTTACTACAATACATGTAATCATATAGGATATATGTCATATAACGAAAGGTCTATGGTTTAAGGGTTTTATTTTTCTATAAATATCACATGGTGGGTGACTATATGCCACATTCCATATATCCCAAAGACTATTCATTGATGCATAATCCATGTACATTCCAAATAAATGTGTTGGACCCAAAAAACATATTCCATTTCACAAATTTATTTTATTTTAAGAACGAAAAATAATTGTATACAATAATAATATGTCCAGAATATAAGTATATCATAAAGATAGAGTATTCAGTTGAGAAAATGTGTATTATTAAAGAGATATATATAATTTATTGCATAAATACATCATGGAGTCTATGTAATAACAACATGAAATTCTATTAGATAATGTGTGATTAATCCATGTCCCTATTATCCACACACATTGTGTACCATAATGTTCACACACGGTATATGGAATTCAACCAAATTTGGTAATGATAATACTCAACCAACTTCTATGAGTACTCTACACATCATATACCATATCACACATGTCATGTATATTGACTTTACTAATTTTGAGTTATGGAAGTACATGAATAATATTTTCCAATGATCCCTTTTCATTGTGTACACTACTTGACATGCAATATACTGGGATATTTATGTTATTCCCTATGATTTCTCACCCTGATGCCAATTTTGGATATACGAGTAGTCCATTTTGTGTATATTCTATAATAGAGTATGGAAGTATAATTCCATCAGTCATTATAAGATATTTACATTATAGTTTGGGCTATTCAATGATTATAGATTTGAAAGAAATATGATAGGCAGTGGTGAGATTTCTAGAGGAGGGACAAAGTTGGCACTCCCTCATGTGTTGAAAATGATCCTCCATATATGGAGTCCAATTACTCCCCTAGTGAAATGTACATGACAGGATGCGGTCCCCCATATGAAAATAGAGTCCCAGTACTCCACCATATGTCAAGGTAGGGTTTTCCATCATTATATTCTACACTACCTTGTATTTTGGGGCATGGTCCTTCACTAGTAGAATCTTTACTTCCCCATATGTCAAAGCACGATCCCCCATAGGGGTTGGTTAATATCTAGTTGATACTCACATTCCTCTACAAGGCGCAGTTCCCCATTATAGTTTCATGTTGGTAGTATAAATGTTTTAAAAGGATAATAGAACATGAGTTACAAACTTATTATCTATTGGCATGTGGATTCCTTAAGGATACTAGAATCCATTTGGTCCTTTGTGGTTACCGTCAATATATGGATTATAGTCAGAAAATTGATATCATATATTTTGATACTTTCACTACCATAAGTATAACTATTTTCATGTGTTATATGATCATTTATGAATATGAAATATGTATTTAGATCATATCTAGTTCTTATGGGATACCTCCTATTATTCCCTAGACATGGGATTAAGTAAACTTAATTGGTTATCTCTACATTGGGTTCTCAAGGAACCCAGTAAAGTATGTTTATAATCACCCCTACATGGGATCCTTACCCAAACAAGACGTTTTTTACATATATATTTTATATTTTAAAGGTGATATTGGTGGGTTTGGGCCTTATAGAGTTAAAGGATATGTTATATAGTGGTTTATAGTGGTTCATGGTAGAGATAATTGAATATGGTGTTCGTTTCTAGAGATCCTATATAGGAGAGGTTCTAAACTATACATGTCATTAGATATTACATGTGGTTAATGTCATATGTATATGTATTTTATTTAATATATTATTTCCTATATAGCATTTCCCTTGGCACTGATGTCTCATTGTGACATTGTTTATTGTTTGTTTTTTTCATTGTTAGTGATGTTTTATTTTATTATATATTGGTGATAAATCCATGTTACATGTTATTCCCATGTATGGTTATACCTTCTTGGTGTTATTCACACACCTATAAACTATTTGAGGTAGGAGTGAAGTGGAACACCTATAATACTATTGGACATGGTGTGTTCTCATTGGTAAATATCCTATAATAATTTTATCAGAGTAGTAAAAATGTAATAGATGGAGTTTGGAGTTAGTTTTCTTATGAGGTATTAGTTTAGGAATTAGAGTAATTATTATAAGGGGGTCTTTATCTTGATAATAAAAATGAGGAGACACACATAATAATGGTAGTTAATATATCAATTTTATATGAATCTGATTCCTTTTTTGTAATCCTCAAACTCTAAGATATTGTCTATGGGGTTCCAGTATGTCAGTACATGTATCATTTAGTGTTTATCCATGATGTTTCACGTCTTTCCTTTCCTATATCCACTAGATATTCTATAATTAAACTATGGGTCTATAAAAACATATGATTTTATGATAAATTAAATAAATTTAATTTCTTTAACATCTTTTGATATATGAAACACAAAGTTTAAATGAACTTTGACACACTATTAAGATATATTATTTAATATGAAAGTTACTAATAAGTCCTTGGATTGGTAGGTATGAATAGAGATTACTAAATTAGGGAAAAAATATTTCTTATATATAGATAAAATAAATTAATTAGTTATCAAATGATTATAAATGAAAAAAAGTATTGAAAATAAAGAAAATGGTTTTCTGAAAAACTATGTTTAAAAATGCAATGCCATTTTATCTTAATAAATTATATTAATCACTATAGGTGAATGATTTTAATGAAATATATATTATAAATTCAATTTAATTTTTTAGATTTCATCTAATGTTTTCTTCGAGGCATGGGATAAGAATAAATCTAGTTTTACACTTAAAATATATTTTTATAAAAACAGTTTTTGTTAAATTTGGGGAAGTTATATTTAAATGAGATTGTTCCACTTAAAGAATTTGAATCCAAAAAAATGGATATCATATTTAGAACTTGTAGATTAAAATTTGGAAAATATGTATCTTTTATGTTTTTGTCATTATGAATAGTAAATTTGGTAATTTTTTTGATAACTCAGTAAGTGTAAAATAAGAAAAATAGTGTTAAAACTTTAGGACAAGACTTTAACATTTCAATAACAAATAACTTTATCCAATTGGATATGTTTTGTTTGTAAATATACAAAAAATTATCAAATACATGGAAACTTGGATCCATTTCTCTTTAATTATGACCATTATATAAATTAAAAAAAATACAAAATGTCACTTTATTGGATTAAATAACTATAAATTTTTATTATAAGGAAAAAGAGTGTAAGTTTAAATGATTAATTGAAATAATTATTAATTTATTTTATCATTTTAATTTATTTCTAATTTCTTTTAAGTGAAATAAACTTAAATTCGAAGGTAGTGATGACACTATATTTATTCTATTAAAAGGACACTAAAACAAATGATATTAATAATAATAAAAGTAAGAAATTTTTGGATAATTATTATGTTCTATTAATTTTATAAATAAATATAACATATTATTCTTTTTTGGTAGGATTCTATTTTAATTCCATTTATCTCATGTTCTCTTTATAGTCAAATTAAATGAATATTGTAAAAAATGATAATAATAAGATTTTATGTTAAATAATATTTTAGTATGTTATTTAAAAACACTAATAGTAAAATTGGACAAATATAATGGGAAATGGTTAAAAATTTCATCCCTTCACCATTTTTGATCTAATTTTTATATTGTAAGTATAATTATGACCCTTTAAAATAAAAAAAGTTATTACTATTGTTAATGTTAAAATTGGTTAACTATGGGGTTAAACCAAACGATAATGTTTAAAATGACACCATAACTAGTATAAATATAATTATATGAAATTATTTATACCTTATACTATTTTTATTCAAATTTTTATCCATTTATTTTCATTTGTATTGATTCTGACTTTTTTATATCTTAATCATTTTCATTAATCCAAGACATTTATTTCCGTCCCTTGTAAAAGGAAATCCATTACCTCTTTTATTTACACAAATGTTAGAAAAATACGTCAACCAAACAATGAAAATTATAAATGAAAATTCCTTATTCAAAAATTATAGGTTCTTTTATTCTTAAAACACCATTCCAATAGTACCTAAGAAAGGATCTAAAGGACGTATCCTGAAGAAGATGAGATCATCTTACTCGACCACTTTGAATTTATTTATTCTTATACCTATTATAAATCTATGACATTGAAAATAAAATATTATATTAAGTATACTAAATATACTCAAATGTTATTATGGTCATGAAACCACCATTATCCACCCTATATTCCTTCAAATGTGATGTGAATTTATTGCTCCTGCGTGTTTGCAGACTACCACCTCCATATAAAGATATAAATAATTTTTGAACACCATTATTCCTAGATGGGTATTGTAATGGTTTTTATGTTTATAAATTATAGTTATGAAAATATTATGGTTATCAAATTATAATTTCATATACACCTTAGAACCGTCAAATACATTAAAAATTGATAACATTACCCGTGTGTACACGCAGACTACCACCACCACTAAGCGATGTGATTCATTTTTTGTTTCTTCTTAAATAAATTGTAATGAGTATATATTTAATTAATATATATGATATATATGATATTATAATTATTATTTAAAGGATAATTATTATTTTACTTTCTTTTATTCCATCTATCGAAAAGAGAAAACAATATTTTTATGTATGTACGACCGATCATCTCCATGAATAGTGTAATTCAATTTTCTATGTATAACTTTTATAAAAGGATATAAATATATATAATTAATATATATTATATTTTTATCATGATTATAATTCTTAAAATTATTGATATATGATCATAGTACATGGAATGGAACCACCTAACCAAAATTCTCATGAAAAAAGAAATAGTTAACACCCTGGGATGATGATGTTAACAAGGAATTATTAATAAATAGTTTTTAATGAAATAATTTGAAAATATATGATATTATAAGTAGTTATATGATACTATTATATAATTATTAAAATTTTAAATTTATTACACATGATTTTAAAGTTATTTTTAAGGAATTTGAACTTTTGGTAAATCTTTTATGTTACAATCTCATTGTTTACTATGATTCTTTTTTATTAATGTTCTAATGATGAAACTTTATGGTCTACCTATAAATAATACAATTTATTTTAATATCCTATAGTAATTTATATATAATACATGTTTTCATTTCATTTTTCTCTTTTTATATACTCAAATTCTTAAATAATTTTTGTAAGGAAAACCGACATTATTTCTCACTTCAGTCAAAAATCCTTTCTATTCATTGTCTATGTTTTATAAATTTTTTTCCACTAATTATTTTCATATTATAATATATTTAAATTGTTTTTTACCCATGATTGAACTTTAATTTTTACCCATGATTTAAATTTTAAAAATTGGTTTAAAATTAATATTTGTTTCATTTTCCGAATGAGATACTTTTTACTTTTTAACAGAAATGTGAATGGAATCTTTCTTTTAACATACATACCATGAAAATAATTTCCTTCTGTCATGGAGACTCAATGATTTAAACCTTCACTTATAGGTTTCAAATTATCTTTTCTATTTAATTTTTTTCATTAATATTTGGGAAATTTTTAGATTTTAGAGAATTTATTTCAATATGAAAATAGTATTCTTCTCAAGAAATATTATAGATATATTTTAAAGGTATTTTGATCTAAGATGACATCCGTTGATGTTAATTATAATTTAAGGAACATTTTATTCAATGGTACCAATAAAAATTCATTGTTTTTGATGTCATATGATGATGATGACTTAAGGATAATTCTAAAAAACTCATTTCATTCTTGAAATTTAATTATGTTATGATTAAAACTTTATGAAACTCATTTTTATTTATGATTTAGGCACTAATGTACTATTGAAATATTTAAAAAAATGAATTTATTTTCATAGGTAATGATATGAGTAATATTTAATGGTCTAGTTTTATACATATGTATGGTTTTAATTATGTAAATAGTGGACCTGAAACTATATATCCTTCTAATGCATTGGTTAAAGTTGGAAATCTCATGAGATAATAAGAACAAGAATCATGAGTTAACTCAGTTTAGTAAGGGAATTTGTCCACTATGATAGTATTGGAAGTGAAACTTGACTAAATATATGATATAATGGGGAGTGAATCGAATCCAATATGATATTCTTGGTATTTATCCTTGACTATGTAAATGATTTTATATGATTATGTATATGACATATATTTTTATCTTATGTCAATGTTATGAACTCATGGATGATTTTATTTTATTCCATCATGATTTATCTCTTATAAACTACCAATTACTCAAGATTATGATATATGATATTATGTATATGGTTTTCAAATGTTATGATCATTTTCTCATACCCTTATTTTCATATAATGTTTAAGTAACCACTGATATCTCCCTTGTTTAACCTTACTGAGCATCAGAGCTCACCCTTTATTAGGATTTATTTCTGTAAGTTATGAAGAAAGGTATTTTTATGATATATTTATGAAGGGATCTAGTTATGAATGACTCTTTGGGAGATGATGCAGTTCACTTATGAACTAGTTATTTATATATATAAGATTTTAACGATTCAAAACCTATACGATTCTGGCATGGATCATAATGCTATGTATTGAATATTCAACTATTGAGTTGTAAAATCAATGTATAAAAATTATGGACTACTATATTTGGTATGAGATAAATGTTTAGTTACCTTTGGAAACTATGATGATAAATAATTAGTGATATATACTAAGATAATATTATATATAGAATACCATCCTAAGTTATAGTAACAAAATAATTATGTTCCTCCTAGAAAAACATCTATGTCTATATGCTACAAGTGGATGTGGTTTTGGAATAGATTCATCTAGGGGTAATAACCACAAAAATATTTTTTCGGGTATATCTCAGTCATCATTCTAGTGAATGGTGAATTTTCTCTTACTATACACCAAGTTTTATACTCTTGGTGGATATTCTTGGGTTAATTCACATATACCTTACAAACCATTATGAAGGATTTGAATTTATAATGATCAAGAATAACCTAGGTTATGGTTTCATAGATTCAATGGAAGTATTTATGATTTATATATTATAAAAATTATTTTTCAGGTTTTGGTGGTTTCCAACTACGATTATTGTTTCTCACATAGTGATTTTTTGGTTTTATTCAGTGGATGTAACCCAAAATAATCATATTAATACTAAATGTGATGGAAAATGTAATGATTTTACTCTTGAGAAACCAAATTTTATTTGAGATGGAATGAAAAATATTGATTTTTTTCTCACATAACATACTCAAGTTATGAATCATGTTGAACATCCAAATAGTAAATGAAGAGAACAAATTTCAGTTGAGTCTTTCATGAGGAGACATCCACCTTAATTAAGTGGTCATGATGATCCACTAGTTACTGAAAAATATATTAATAACAACAAATATATATTTTATATTTTCTAATGTTTAAATATTTTAAAATTTTTTCTATTTGTTTTTGATTTGGAAGGAGAATCATATAAACAGTGTATTCTTATTAATAACACGGTGCAACATGAAATAATTTGACTCTATGGAGTGTGATGAGTTTAATATATTTTTTTGATAATTACTTTCCTCTTATGATTCAAAACATTTAGAGAAGAAATTTTTTTAGCTAAAGTATAATTATGATGAATCTGTTAGTATCTATGAGGAAATTTTTACAAGATTTATGTTGTATGGTTATACTATTATCATCCAACATGAATGTAAGATTGATTTATTCTTTAGTGGATTAAAACCTTGTCTATGAATGGAGTTATCCATAAGATTCTTTAGTAGATCTAAATAAATTGTGTTATGTGCTATCAAGGTTGAAATATATATCAGATTTACCGATCAATCTCATTTTTTTTATAGGAAATGAAAGATGTAACTCAAATTAAAATCTAAAAATAATGGAGATAATAAGAAAATCTTAACATTATTCTTGTAGTCTGGAATTAAATATTGAGGAAGTTGTCTCAAGGGAACTGTAAAATGTTTTAAGTGTATAGGGTAAAGTCATTGAGTAATTGAATTCTAATTTAATGGGAAGAAGAGTTTATTTAATGACAATGATAAAGAACCATATAATTCACCACCCATACTCTGATGATTAAAATGAAAGGAGTATGGGAATTATGCTAACCAGTGATCCAATACAAAGGTTAATAATGATGATGGACATCAATATCCTTGTAATCCCAGAAAAAAATTGAAATACTAAGAGATCACTATTACCGTTGAGGGGTACGATAATGATTTGGAAAAAGGTCCACTTACCATACACTCTAGAATTTATTCTAAACATACCAACTATTTTATATCTGATGAATTTTTTAAGGTTATCAGAATACCACCGTAATTATTAGATATTGAATTAGCTTTGAAAATCCGTAATTTAATGATAATCCCATATCAAGTCTGTGATTCTTCTCCAATTTAATTTTGTGGGAATGAAATTCCTATAAATATCATTATTTTTTCCTCCTATTGAATTTTATGTTATCTTAGGCATGGATTCAATTTTTTTTACATAAATACCACATCATTTTATAAGGAAGCGAAGTCACCTTTGGCATTCAGAACCAACCTTTGAATGTATTTCAATGTGATGATAAATATATACTTTTAAAGGAAATCATATCCATTATATTGATATTGATTCCAATTAGAAATGGGTTTTTTTCTTCAATGTATAGCAAGAAACTCAAAATAAAAGATATTTTTATTTTTGGGAGTTTTCTTAAGTTTCTATTTTATACCTCCCTAGTATGCCACTAAATGATGAAGTTATGTTTTCAATATTACTAAAACCGTGTGCTATACCCATTTTAAATACTCCATATATATTGGCCTTGGTTGAGTTATAAGAATTGAAGAAGAAACTCTTGGAGAATATTTTTAAGGGATTCAATCACCCATGTGCACATCTTTAGGGTGCACATATTCTTTTTGTTAAGAATAAAGATTGATCAATTCATATATGTATTAATTATCTAGAACATAACAAGATATATATCAAGAAAAAGAATCCTCTACCATGTATTAAAATCTTTTTTGGTAGACTGTGTAGATCTTAATACATTTACAATATTTTCCTTCATTCTCAATATTATAAATTGTGGTTTATGATGGAGGATAGACCCAATAAAGCATTATGTACAAGGTATGAACACAATGAATTTGTAGTGATGCCATTTGGACCCACTAATTATCCTGTTATATTTAGGGATTTAATTTATTAAGTCTTTTGAGATTACATTGATGTGTTTGGGGTATTCATTATAGAATATATTATTATATATTAAATGAGAAATGTTGTGTATTAAGACCTCATCGGGATTGTAATGAAGACCCTAAGGAAGGATAATTTGTATGAAAACTTTTCCAATAGTAAATTTTGGCTATAAAAAGTTTCATTTTTTGGGTTATATAATATTATGAGAGGTTATATCAATTGATCCATTAAAGAAAAATGTTATTGAATGTTGGTACAGACTAAGAACTTTGACTAAGATCCACATTTTGTCATGTTTTTTTGGATTTTATCAAAGTTTTTTGGATACTTTTTCAGGGATACCTATTCCACTCACCATGTTAACCTAAAAGGGAGCCATGTTCTTTTAGATAGATGAATATGAAGAAAATTTCATGGAACTAAAGATAAGGTTAGTTAAAATACCTTTGATTACATTACACTGTAGTAAATAAGTGTTTTTGTAACGCCCCGACCCCAGTTACCTAGAGTCGGTGCATTATTATGTATCATTGGAATGATCACAAAAGATCAAGTCTCGAAAGATCGATTATTTTAGTATCCTTGTAATCACTAGATACATTAATAAATGTTACATTACATCATAAATATAAAAACTACAATAATACAGTCTCCATGGTACACACTCATATCCCCTTCAGATTATCCCTGCAGGTCAGTCATAAAATATTTATTCACATCATGGAAAAAATAAAACATAGAAATGGGTGAGCTCAGATGCTCAGTAAGGATAAAAATATAGTGGAAACTTTCATAAATAAGAATAAACATTTAAGGCATTGTATAACTAAAACAAAAGCCTTTTAAACTTGAACTTCAGCATAATATGGAAGAAATAAAATGAAATAATTCCATTTACTTATTCACATGGATATTCTACTAATCGAATAATCACATGCAATATCAGTAACCACTTTCATAATGATGGAATGAATAATGCTAGACTATCATAACCACGTAGCCAAGGCCTTGTGCCAAGAATACAAATAAGATTTTGTCACGACCTAATTCCAAGACACTAGTTTGTCTCATGAGACCTACCGATGCATCGAGGAGCTATAGCAGGCTCCACCTGTCACTTACTAAGTCCAATGCATTCCCATATGAAAAGGTTTAAACATAACATAAACATTCATATTAAAACTAGCATACGAAATGTAAATACTTGACCCATAAACCATGAATGGTATAAAAATAACACATCTATAGTCAAACATATCACAAAACCTTCAATACTATATGGAAGTTTTGTATCATAATAAATCAACTTCAAATAAGCTTAAAATCCATCAAAGGATGTTGACATAGATGAAATCAAAACTATTTGAGAGAAATATCTCTTTTCTTGAAATCATTTAAAAGTCACATAATTATAAAAGAAAAAATTTACTTTGGGAATATTTTTATAATCTTGTAAGGTATTCTTCGGCGATTTTATAACTACAGATAATAGCCGCACCTGCCGTATAAGTTAAAAATACATTTTTACCTTAATTTTGTCGAAAAGGTTAAAAGCTCCTTGTTTGGAAAATGACGTAAATATTCCTTTATAAACTTCTTATAAAAATTCAAACAAGGGTATAAATGACTTTAACCCATATTCTGTAAAATAGTAAGAATTTTTTGAAATACATTTCTAAGAAACATGGATGTGGATAATAAAGAGGTCCTAGTAGATAATTACGTATAAATAACCTCAGATAATGAAGAGATTGTGAAATAAACCCTTACCTTGTACTTTTCCTTGGTTAAGGGTAGTTAACCTCTTGTATAATGGTGAATTAATTTATACTAAATTCTACAAGAATCATATACGTAAATATGATATCATATATGATATTTTAACATTTCTTTTTTAATAATATCTTAGTATGATCATCGTTTCGGGTGTTAACTTACTCGTTTTATTTTAAATGTTTTGTTACATAAGACGTGTTTGTTATGGTTAGATTGTATCTTATTCATATACAGAACGATATCAAGTCCTTAAACATTATTTTTTATCATAAAATGATAATTATACTTGAATGGATACGATGGGGAATGAATCTCATCGCGTTCATGGAGACGGTAGTTCTTACGTACGCACGAACACTACTTCTATTTCATTTTTCATTTTAAAAGGATTCAAAACCAAATGATACATAGGTATATTATTATTCCAGTATAATATAATAGCTTATATTTGCTACTTATTCTCATTAATACTATCATTTATACGTTCCATGTATGGTATGAATGAGTCATATCACTTTGAGGGGGCGGTAGTCCGCACTTCCTCAAAATGAAATTATCGTATATATAAACAAGATGAAAAGAATAATGGTATGTTATAAAATGGAATTACAGAAGATTATATATAAAATAAATATCATTAATATCATATTTAATTATAGTTCCATCATAATGGCCACCATGAGAAGCAGTAGGAGATAATTGAACAATCATCGTTTCATGAGGCGTTTGGTTTCCATCCACAGAAACATCATGTTCTTCACCCATTAGATAAAGGTGTGTTTAAGTGTAGTTCGAATACTTCTCATAAAAATATCCTAGTATATTTAGGATATTGGTTTTGTTACAAAAGAAAATAGTAATAAGAGTTTAGGGGTTGGATAAGTAAAATAAAAGAAAATAAGCTAATAGAAATCGTTACCTTTAATTTGGGTAACTCTCTTTGGTTTGATCCAAAAAGGACTCTTGAAGAGCCTTATACCTAAGGTAAGGCTTCTAGGAGGAGGCGATGGATGTAGGGAGATTAATTGGGAAGAGTTTGGACGATAAAAAAGTCTTGAGAGGTGTGAGGAATTGGTTATAAGTGGTGTCCTTTTATAAGGTGGAGGAGGGGCTCTTTACGAAAAACATAAAGTATTATTTTATAATAAATTCATATTCGGTTTACAATGGCTCCAAACTAGATTATTTAAAGTATATGGTGGGTATGGGTAAAAAAACACTCAACCAATAGGTTTTAGACAAGTTTGGGTCACTATTTTACCCTTATCATTTATATTTAACTCTTAGTTAAATAGTTTGACATTTACCATGTCTCTTTGTATTTTTAAATTATATGGTTAATAAACTTACTATAAACTACCAAGATAACACCAAGTGGTTAATTAATAACATACATATCATCATATAGGTCCTTTGGCTGAAACTTATATTTTTAGAAATATTATATCAATTAATAATTTAATATTTGTTTAAAAAACTCCTTTATGTCAATTTTGACACTATTTAATAATTGATTTTTGTTATTGTCTTAATAACTTTATTAATTAGAAACAAACTAATTTAATCAATCATAACATGTCATATTAACCAATAAAATTTGTGGAATTCATTAAAATTATCAAATTATATTTATTTGGGTATTTATAATATCAATTATTTTAATATTTTACTAATAAGGTAATTACTGCATCACCATTGTGTCATAAATAAATTGAATTATTTAACATCTAAAAATTATAAATAAATGAAAATTATGTAGGAAAACGTTTTATATTTCTAATGAATATTTATAATAGAATATATCTTATATATAACCCTATATTAAAAATGTTTTAGTTACTAAACTTTGATTTTAACACTTTTAACTCTTCTTTGAATTAAATACTAATAATTTTCCTAATCTAATACAAGTGGACCAAAGAGGTTCGTATTTTATTCCTAAGGTTGTTTTTGGTCGAATTATACTTATCCAATAGAATTAGGACATGTTTTAGGGTAATAATAATATCATTTTACCCCTAATTACCCTATTTAGTATTTACCGTGGTAAATAAAAGTAAAACGTTACTATTCACCAAAAAATATTTTTATCTTATTGAACCACATTTTAATCCTTGATATTAACCGTGTCTCTCGGATTTTCGAAATTCCACTCACAGAAGCAGTAAAATTAAGTATTATGTGAATTTGCAAATTTTCCTAGGAGGTGGGTAAAAGACGGTGAAAAGTTCAATAAATTTTTTATATATCTAAAATTATTATAAAATGACTCTCATGAATTAAATTGAACCTATATAGGTATTATGTATCTATTTTGACATAAAAATAATTTAAATAAAATATATATTTATTTAAATAAAAATTCGGTTTAAACTATAACTCAATGTTTTTCACTATTCATCAAAAATTAAAAGTTTTCAGAAAAATACAAAAAATTTACCCTAAGATAATTTTAATATTCCAAATTAAATAATAAAGTCTATTTTACTAAATTTAAAACATATAAGTTTCATTTATTAATTTAAAATTAATTCTCGCTGTCAAAACCAAACGGCGTGTTTTTAAGAAATAATAACTGCCAAAAGTTTGACACTTGTTTATGTCCAATTTCAAAGTGAAATTACTTTCAATGACCATCATTGGATTAAATGGTAAAAATATAATCTATTTATACTTTCAAACCATTAAAATGTATAATTTAACAATATAAATTATTTTTATTTAAAAAGTTGTTTTCAGTTAAAATATAGTATTTTCCACTATTCACCCAAATATAAAAGTTATCAAAAAACACCAAAACATTATTGAAACTAAATTTTTATTTCCTGATTTTAAAGAAGAAGTTTATCTTGTAAAATTTAATATAAAAAAGTTTCAAATATTGGATTTAAAAAGGCTTCGCCATTAAAAGGCGGTAAAATTTCATTTTTTGAAAAATACTTATTTTATCTGAAAAAATGTATTTGTTATTACATTATGTATAAAAAAGTCATAATATGGATTCTAAAATTATAAGGATTATATAAATTTCAAAATTCAGTTAATACTACTCATAACCACTTTTGAATGGCTTGTTTAGTAAGTCATGGTGCGCTAGAACTCGATGTTGCGTGTAGTGAAAGTTATTGAATTACTTTGAAGAAATAATGTACTATGAAATCTTGGGGTGTTACATTCTTCCCTCCTTAAATAAATTGCATCCTCACAATTTGAAATTATTTTTCGAAAATAAAAGGATAAAAATAGAAAATACCTTTGGGAAAACCCTCATCGGAATGTAGGTTAAAAAAATTTAGTCTTAATAAGAGGAAAAGGTAAATGAAAGGGTCACCGCCAAATTATGATCTCGATTAGGAGAAAATTGGTGGAAATTAAAGACATATAATTGGAGGAAAAACGTAAATATTTATAGGTAGTGATTGAGGTCATCAATCACAAATAAGTGTAAAATTGGGGTCCTTAAATTCATCAATATATGATGATTTAAAATACCATCGGTTCAACAAAATATATGGTATTAGGATAACAATTTTTTTTTGTTTTAAGATCCCTTCACTAAAGTATAAGAATTAATTTGTTCATAGAATAAGAGAAGTAGAAAAATATATACTTGACAAGTAGAGTCCCATCCTTTAACTAATTTCTACCAAAAACACATCTTTCACTCTAAAAGATAATAGAACTTAAAAACAATATTATATTTATCCTATTCGAATAGGGTTAAAAAATGAATTTATAATTCATCTACCAGAATTTTTAAAAAAAAATACAACATTATTCAATCTAGGACATCACGTGATCCAGTGGTAGGTGATACACCCTTGTCGCCATTCGGTTGCAGGTTCAAGTCTTGCAGTCTTTCCGGACGTGAGAGGTTGCCGCCCGACCTCTAGGTTGTCCTTTTATAGCAATTCAAAAATAATCTCAAACTAGAATTATCCAAAATACTTCTGTCCAAACTCACTGTCCAAAATTTATAAGGAAGGTAAACACAATGAAGATCCTTTTTTCCACGTAATAACATGTGAACATCTTCATCATGTATTCTTTTAAAACACTGCAACATCCTGAATTACCATAAAACCTTATTAATTACATTCATGACCCCTTATTCCTTATAGAATATTGGATATTCTCCTTCTATCCATTTTTTTTAAACTCCAACAATGATGGAATATACAAATCATTAATTAGTTTCAAGGTAATCAAGAATATCCAATATAATTTATCCAAATCAATAATGTATTATCC
This sequence comes from Viscum album, assembly GCA_963277665.1. NCBI lineage: Eukaryota > Viridiplantae > Streptophyta > Magnoliopsida > Santalales > Viscaceae > Viscum > Viscum album. Next base: position 1,029,751,774 of record OY728166.1, on the reverse strand, counting down.
CAAAATCACTACCTCGGTATCAGAACCATATTATGGTTTATCCTTCTCTCAAACATATATTTTCAAAAAATTTAACCTGCTATTGAGTCACTTCTCATGGTTCCACACAATCTCAAGTCCTTAATGAAATAGTACTGCAGTATAATCCTTATATACTCCATAATTATTATAACCAGTACATTGTTGATACAACACTCAAATGACATAATTATCTAATGACAACATAAGAACTCTAATAATTCCTCCTCATCTGTGGTAGTATCATAACATGATTATTATCCACTAGTATAATTTGGGGAATACTCTGATTATTTGGAAATCGGTTCGTGTAGTGTCCCAACTCCTTGTAGATGAATCATTGATCCTTTGAAACCTTTTTCTTACCCTTGCAGTCACGTACTTGTTGTCATTTTTCTCTACACTTATAACAAACTCCCATTCCCTTAAGGCAAGTTCTAGGGTGTTTCTTCCCATAGTTATCACATATGGGAAAATTATTCTTTTCCCTTTTCCCTTTATTCATATTTCTCTCTTCCATCCTTTTCTTCTCTTTCTTCCCTTCAAAGCCATAGGACTCAGAGAATTATTTACTTATCTTATTAACACATGATACAATTTCTTCATATGTTGAGAATACATGGGAGACTATTTACATTCTATATGTTGGCTTAATACTGTTAAAGATACGATCCTTCTTACTCTTTGGATCATACGTATTACTGGAGTTCACATTCCTATTACTGGGCACCATTTCTATACAATAGCATAAACTAGGTCAGTTTATAAATTGCAATGAATAATTCCAAACTTGTAAAATACCTAACGTAAATTGAATGGTTTATGGATATAATCCATAATCATAAGGATGTTTTCATTGGGGAATTATATACTCATAAACCCTTCATAATGATTTGTAATGAAAATTATAATTATCCTAAGCATATATCCCAGGAGTGTCGCAACCAAGAGTGCAGCGAAGCCCGTTGTCATGCACCAGTTCCCGTTCGAGTCTAGCTCAAATCAGAGTTTTTAGGTTTTAACCCTAGGTACATCTATGCTAGAGCCACCTCTACCTGGTCATATCTAGACAGATATTTATTGCTTGGAAAACTCACAAAATCTCTACAATACCAAAATTCAAGGAAATTCATCTATACTAATCGTCAAAGTCTCTCTTAGTGCTATGTGTTCTAATCAGAGTTTATATAAATCAATATTCCAAGGTTTGTACTAAACTTCAACTGATACCAACTGTAACGCCCCGAACCCAGTTACCCAGAGTCGGTGCATTATTACGTATCATTGGCATGATCACAAAAGATCAAGTCTCGAAAGACCAATTAGTTTAGTAGCCTTGAAATCACTAGATACCTTCATAAATGTTACATTACATCATAAATAGAAAAACAACAATAATATATTGTCCACGGTCCGCACTCATATACCCTTCAGACTATCCCTACAGGTCAGTCATAAAATATTTCTTCACATCCTGGGAAAAATAAAACATAGAAAGGGGTGAGCTCAGATGATCAGTAAGGATAACAATATAGCAGAAACTTTCATAAATAAGCATAAACATTTAAGGAAATGTATAAATAAAACAAAAGCCTTTTAAACTTGAACTTCAGCATAATATGGCAGAAATAAAATGAAATAATTCCAATTAATTATTCACATGGATATTCTACTAATCGAATAATCACATGCAATATCAATAACCACTTTCATAATGATGGAATGCATAATTCCAGACTATCATAACCACATATCCAAGGCCTCGTTCCAAGACTACAAATAATATTTTGTCAAGGCCTCATTCCAAGACACTAGTTTGTCTCATGAGACCTACCGATGCATTGAGGAGCTATAGCGGGCTCCACCCGCCACTTACTAAGTCCAATTCATTCCCATATGAAAATGTTTAAAAATAACATAAACATCTATATTAAAACTAGAATACGAAATTTAAATACCTTATCCATAAACCATGAATGGTATAAAAATTAAACATCCACAGTAAAAAATATCACAAAAACTTCAATACAATATGGAAGTTTTGGATCATAATAAATCAACTTCAAATAAGCATAAAATCCATTGAAGGATGTTGACATAGATGAAATCAAAACTATTTGAGAGAAATATCTCTTTTTTTGAAATCATTTAAAAGTAAATTAATTATAAAAGAAAAATTTTACTTTGAGAATATTTTTATAAGCTTTTACGGGAAGCTTATGCGAATTTATAACGGCTGAAAATATCCTCACCCGCCGTATAAGTTAAAAAGACATTCTTACCTTAATTTTTTCGAATAGGTTAAAAAGGTCCTTGTTTGGAAAATGAGGTAAATATTCCTTTATAAAATTATTATAAAAATTAAAACAAGGGTATAAATGACTTTAACCCATATTCTATAAAATAGTTATAATGTTTTAAATACATTTTTAAGAAACATGGATGTGGATGATAAAGAGGTCCCAGTAGATAATTACGTATAAATAACCTCGGATAATGAAGATATTGTGAAATAAACCCTTACCTTGAAATTTTCATTGGTTAAGGGTAGTTTAACCTCTAGTATAGTGGAGAAATAATTGTTATTAAATTATAAAATAATCATATACATTAAAATGCTATCATATATGATCTTTTAACATTGCTTTGTTAATAATATCTTAGTATTATTGTCATTTCGGGTGTTAACTTACTCGTTTTATTTTATATGTTTTGTTACATAAGCCGTGTTTGTTATGGATAAGTTGTATATTATTAATATAAAGAACTATATCAAGTCCTTACACATTATTGTTAATCATAAAATGAGAATTATACTTGAATGGATACGTTGGGAAATGAATCTCATTGCGTTCATGGAGACGGTAGTTCGTACGTACGCGCGAACGCTACTTCCATTTCATTATTCATTTTAAAAGAAATAAAAACCAAATTATACCTAGGTATATTATTATTCCAATATAATATAATAGCTTATATGTGTTACTTAAGTTCATTAATACCATCCTTTATACGTTCCATGTATGGTATGAACGAGTCATATCACTTTGCGAGGGCGGTAGTCCGCACTTCCTCAAATGAAATTATCGTATATATATACAACATGAAATGAATAATGGTATTATATAAAATGGAATTACATAAGCTTATATATAAAATAAATATCATTAATATCATATTTCATTATATTTCCATAATAAATGGCCACCACGAGAGGCGGTAGGAGATAATTGAACAATCATCGTTTCGTGAGGCGTTTGGTTTCCATCCACAGAAACATTATGTTCTTCACCCATTATATGGAGGTGTGTGTAATTGTAGTTATAATAATTCTCATAAAAATATCCTAGTATATTTAGGATACCGTTTTTGTTACAAAATAAAAGAAGAAGAAGAATTTAAAGGTTGGAGAAGTAAAATAAAAGAGTAGAAGCTAAGAGAAATCGTTACCTTTAATTTGGGTAACTCCCTTTGGTTTGAACCAAAAAGGACTCTTTTAGTGCCTTATGCCTAAGGTAATTTTTGTAGGAGGAGTATAGGGATGTAGGGAGCTTAACGGGGCAGAGTTTGTATGAGACAAAAGGCATGAGAGGTGTGAGGAATTGGTTAGAAGTGGTGTCCTTTTATATGGTGGAGGAGGGGCTCTTTAGAAAAAACTTAAAGTATTATTTTATAATAAATTCCTATTTGGTTTATAATAGATCAAAACTGTATTATTAAAATTATAAGGTGTTTATTGGTCTAAAACCACTCAACCAATATGTTTTAGACAAGTTTGGGTTACTATTTTACCCTTATCTTTTAGATTTAACTCTTAGTTAAGTAGTTTGACATTTACCATGCCTCTTTGTATTTTTAAACTATATGGCTAATCAACTTACTATAAACTGCCAAGAGATCCCCAAGTGGTTTATTAATGATATAAATATCATCATATAAGTCCTTTATCTGAACCGTATATTTTTATGAATGTTATATCAATTAATAATATACTATTTGTTTTAAAAACTCCTTGATGTCAATTTTGATAGTATTTAATAATTTATTTTTGTTAAAGTCTTAATAACATTATTAATTCGAATAAAATTCATTTAATCAATCCTAAAATTTCATCTTATCCAATAAAATTAGTTTAATTCATTAAAATTCTCAAATTATATTTATTTGGGTATTTATAATATCAATTATTTTAATATTTCACTAATAAGTTAATTACTGCATCATTATTGTGTCATAAATAAATTAACTTTTTTAATGTCTAAAAATTATAAATAAAATACCATTAGGTAGGAAAGATTTTTATCTTTCTAATTAATATTTATAATCTAATTTATCTAATGTATAACCCTATATTAAAAATGCTTTAGTTATTAAACTTTGATTTTAACTCTTTTTACTCTTTTTGGAATTAAATAATAATTAATGTCCTAATATAATCCAAGTAGACCAAATGGGTTATTATTTTATTCCTAAGGTTTTTTTGGTCTAATTATACTTATCCAATAGAATTAGGAAATGTGTTAGGGTAATAATAATATCATTTTTACCCTTAATTACCTTATTTACTTTTTACCGTGGTAAATAAAAGTAAAAAGTTACTATTCACCAAAAATTATTTTTATTTTATTGAACCAAATTTTACTATTATATTAACCACGTATCTCTTATATTTGAAATTCCACTCATAGAAGCGGCAAAATTATGTTTTATGTGAATTTGAAAATTCTTTTAAGAGGTGGGTAAAAGACGGTGAAAAGTTCAATAAACTTTTTATATATCTAAAATTATTATAAACTGACTACAAGTAATTACATTAAACTTATATAGGTATTATGTATCTATTTTTACATAAAATAAATTTACATAAAATAACTAATTATTTAAATTAAAACTCGGTTTTAAACTATAACTCAGTGTTTTTCACTATTCATCAAAAATTAAAAGTTTTCAGAAAAATACGAAAAGTTTACCCTAAGCTAATTTTGATATTCCAAATTAAATAATTAAGTCTATTTAACCAAATTCAGAACATAGAAGTTGCATTTATTAATTTTAAATTAATTCCCACTGTGAAAACCAAAAGACGTATTTTTAAGAAATAATAACTACAAAAAGTTTGATAGTTGTTTATGTCCAATTTCAAAGTGAAATTACTTACAATGACCATAATTGTATTAAATTCTAAAAATATAATCTATTTATACTTCCAAACCATTAAAATGTATAATTTAACAATATAAATTATTTTGATTTAAAAAGTTGTTTTCAATTAAAATATACTATTTTTCATTATACACCCAAATATGAAATTATCAGAAAGACACCAAAACATTATTGAAACTAAATTATTATGTAATGATTCTAAATAAGAAGTTTATTTTGTAAAATTGAATATATAAAATTTTCAAATATTGGATTTAAGAAGGCTTCGCCATTAAAAGGCGGTAAAATTTCATTTTTAAAAAATACTTCTTTTATCTGAATAAATGTATTTGTTCTTACATTATTTCTAAGAAACTCATAAAATGGATTCTAAAATTATAAGGATTATATAAAGATCAAAATTCAGTTAATACTCTTCATAATCGCTTTTGAACGGCTTGTTTGGTAAGTCATGGGGAGCTAGAACTCTGTGTTGCCTGTAGTGGAAGTTATTGAATTACTTTGAAAAAATAGCGTACTATAAAATATTGGGGTGTTATATTTTTGATCAATAATGATGCATTAAAGAATGGGCATTGATACCTCCCTATATATAATGATATGGTGATATATTATGTCTGATTCTAATTAAAGGTTCATGAAAAAAATTAACGAACTAATGATTTGGATTTAACCATGGTAATTGTTTTTATTAAATATATGGAGACATTATCTTTATGTAGAAATGTGTGATATATATACTTATCATAAAATTTTAATGTTCATATTCAGTTAAAAAGTGTTAAATATGTGATATATAATATATATGGATTTTGTTAAAGATTATGGGTAATAAATAAATTACCACCCTAGTAAAATTAACAAGGTGGACAATGCCTTGAGTCGAAAGGTTCTTGAAATTTTTTCTATGATGGAGATAAAAAATATAAAATATTTCAATATTTTCAAATGATGAATCTAGAAATCATAATGGGAAGAAATCATATCTTGATCAAATTATTTTTCAACCATCTATCCATTCGAGGATTAAATTGGTACAAAAGGAATGTGTGGAACTATATAATAATGTTAAGAATTTCTACAAGTTCAACCTTGGATATGATGGAATGAAAAAAATTCATAACCATGTATGTGTTACATAGATACTATATTTGAACAAGGTGTAGTTGGATTTGGCTTGTAGTTCTTCATTCATTATTCATCAAGGAAGTAAAAAAGATGAATAGATATCTAAAATAGTATTTCTTGAGGGAGAATATGAAGAGAGACATTGTAGATTATGTAACTCTTTTCATTGTATGTTAGTAAGTTTACAACGAGAGGCATAAGTATAGAGCCTGAGACTCATGATTCTGGATCTAGTAAAAAAACAAGATATATATATATTTTCTATTTAAAAGTAACTGAAAATATATAGAAATTTATTATTGAGGAACATTTCCGATTTAGGATTTAGAGGAAAAGGAAAAAATTTATATATTATCAATGTTCAAACATTAAATAAAAGGTGGCGATGGAAATTTTTTAACACTAAGTTATTGTCGATCTAAACTCTATGAAAGATCTATATAAACCTGATTTTTTAAAAAAATAATAGGGTGAGAATAATTTCCCAGTAAGGGGTTTTTGAAAATCCAGTAAAAAAACCTTTTTTTAAAATACATATACCTTTTAAAAAAATACTTTTGTAAATACTTTAGAAAATAAATTTTATTTTTTTTTGAAAATATATTTTGAAAATACATTTGATAAATAATTTTAAAAATATATTTTGAAAAATTATTTAAAAATACTTTTGAAAATACTTATAATTTTTAAAACATGATTTTGAAAACACCTTTGAAAATATAAGAGCTTTTTGAAAACTCTATTGAAAAATTCTTTGAAAGAATTATTTTGAAAACGTATTTGAAAACATATAAATACTATTTTTAAAAAATTTATGTCTTCTGAAATGATTTAAATCTTCTAAAAATAGTTACACTTTTGAAAAAAATTTATTACTATTGAAAATACTTATGCTTTACAAACTCCTTAAAATAAAATAGTGGGTTTTCAGAAAATACAATGAAATATTTTGAAAATAAAATATATTGGGATACATTAAAGGTTATATTTGGCCTACCTACTTGTGTTAGGAATATGTAATCCCACTCAAAATTATTTTATACAATTTCCCACTACATTTTTTTATAATTTTTTTAGCCCGCTTTACATATATATACATTTTCTGATGGTATTTTTTTAAAAAACCTAATAATAATCTGAATACACATGAAAATTTATAAATATATATATTTATCTTATTTGTAAATTCACTTTTAAGATTTCGCACTAAAAAATCATATTTCATTTTTCTTTTAAATAATCTGTCAATAAAATAATAAACATCCATATAATTAAAATTACTTATCAATGAAACATTATACTTTAAAATTTCAAACTCATCCCTAAATAATGGTATTAAATACTCATTTGATTAAACCAAAATTTTATTGTTTTGTCACATAAAATAATATATAAAAAAATTCACATAAAATAATAAAAATTTAATCTTTCTTTATTAGAATTATCATGATCACATACAATATTGAAATTTGAAATAATGGTGTGTGAAATAGTAATTTTAGAATTACTATTTTAATGAAATAATCCCATTATATATATATATATATTTATATATATAATTTTACTCTCATAAAAATATATAAGCAAAATTAAATATACCCTTAAATTAAAATATTAAATGAATAATTATATAACATATATAAGGAATATAAACGTATTATTTTCAAAATAAAGAATTCTTCATTTTATAATATTAAAAATATTAAGTTGAATGATTTATTTTTTTGAAATAAATTATATATTCATTTAGAAACATGAAATGATGGAAAATAATATATATATATATATATATATATATATATATATATATAACTTTCATTCCTAATTACAATATTCGATGATTATATAATACTTTAAAAAACATGAACTTTAGAATTAGTATACATTTACACCCACACACACACACCCACACACACACATATATATACATGGATTAATTTGGAAATAAAGTATCAGATACCCACCTAACCTTCTTAAAAAAAGTATGAAAAATATTTATATCACATGAGTTATATTCTCATGAGTACGTCTATATATTTGGTTGATAAAAATGAAATGACATAAATGTATATATATATGACATATATTTAAATTTAAAAAAACAAGAACTTGATGAAATTGAAAATAATACATTCATAATATATATATATGTTTGAAAAAAATGAAATTATAAATAATACATATATATGTATATATATTATTATGCACTTAGAAAATTGAAAATTTGGAATGATAGTATAATAATACTTGAATAACTTAAAAAACATGAAATTATCACGTAAATATGTCTATTTATTAAATCTGAAAATATAATATATATCTCTATATGTATATAATAAAAGTATTTCCCATACATTTTTGTGAACCTACTAAAAAAGCAGAGAGAAAAGGTGGGTTCTTCTTCAGATGAGTGAAGATGTGGCCTTCTCAAAGGGGTGTGTTCGAACCAGTGGGTAAAAAGAGGATGGTAAGAAGAAGGCTCTTACTTTGGGGAAGGTTTTCCAATGAGGAGTGTGACCTTGTTACCTATATATATACACAAAGGTATTCAATTTAAGCTTCGAAGGGAAGCTAGGAAGAAAGGGTAAACATTAAATAGTGTTGTGCTTCACATGGGGTGTTGGTTACTTGTGGGAAAAGAAGTAGATGAAGAGAATGGGGTTTAATTTTTTTTCAACTAGCGCGTGGCTTGAGGATGAGTCTGATACACATTTATGAATCGAGTGGTCATGAAAAGGGAAATAGATCAAGAGGGTGTCAAGGGGTGATGTCACAATTGTCTACCACTTGTCTTGCAGAAGAAGGATTTTTAGTGAATAGTAGAGGAGGTGGAGGTGCTGATTGAAAGGGGGACCTATGGCTGATTAACCTTTCTTATAGAGGGAGGCTCAAAGCACTACAATATTATATGGTTATGTTAGTCGACAGTGGTAGATCGGGGCTAGTGTCAATTTTTGGTAGTCTAGAGGAGGTCTGGCATGGCCTAGTTAACTGTTGATAAGGTCCCAAGGAGGAAGAAGGTGTGGGTTTTTTCTTTCATTTTTTTGTTTTTTTTAATTTTTTAATTTTAATTTTAATTTTACTCTTTTTTTATTGTTTTCTATTTCATTCTCTTTATCATTTTTTTCACATTCTCTTTCATCATGTTTTTTTGCTGTTTTACAATTCATTTATGGTTATAGTTTATATATATATACCAATTTTTTAACTATATATCTATAGAGTTATTTATATATATATCCTATATAAATTTCTACATTTTTAATATATTATTCTATATTAATCATTTATTATAATCTAATTGTGTTTTTTTAAATTAATACTTTACCTTATAATTGTATCATAATAAATTCCTATGATTTTACTAACCTTAAATATTTTAATTCATTTTTATACAATCAAACATTATTACTACCATTATTTATTTTAAGTTAGTGCATTTAATTTTAATCTAAAAGAATAAAATTTCATGTATCACTATCATATTTCACATGTTTAAATTAGTTTAAAATTTCCACCTTCTATTATTATATAGCTTTTAACATATACAATTCTTCTGTTAATATATATGTATATATATATAAGTGTGCATGTTTATAATACTATTATAATTATTTACTTCATTTCATGTACCTTGATAATATTGTTTCACTTTAATTTGATATATTTATATCCACGATTATTATATGTTTTAACTATCATTTTACCACCTAAATTTATAAGATCAATTATTAAATTATTTCTCAGTTAATAATTAAAATATAAACCATATAAAAGAATCAATATGTACTTACATATTCCATATTAAAAATAAAGGGAATATTTTATCTAAATTAATAAGCCAAGATTTTTTTATTAATGATAACATTTAAGTTCATCTTAAATTACATGTTATTTTATTTTACTTATCAAATAAATAATTAAATAAAAAATTATAAAAATATTAAATTTATAGTATGTTAAATTCTACCCCCCCTTAAATAGAATTTCGTCTTTAAAATTCATTTTTTGTGCTTAGGGAAAAATTCTAAAATTTAGATTCCAGAATTTAGAGAACTAGAATTACTAAAATTCTATATTCTTAAAGTTACTCATCATATTAGGGGTTCAGAATTTTATTTCTAACCAGTATATTTTTCCCTATCTAAAAGGTTATAAATAAAATGTTTTACTAAAATAGTATACATATAAACAAAACTTATTCTAAATAAACGTATTAATCTCTAAGGTTATCTATACTATTCCTTTGATACCAACTACAGTGCCCTAGATCCAAGCTTCCAGATCCGGTACAAAAAATGATGTATATTTTTTCTACTTAAAAATAACTGAAACATATAGAGACATTTACAACTTAGGATCTTTTATGCTTTAGGATTTGGAGGAAATGGATCGCATTTACAGATTATCAAAGTTCAAATAGTAAATAAAAGGAAGCGATGAAACATTGTTGTCACAAGCTCATTATCGAACTAAACTCTATGAAAGCACGATATGAACCTGAAAACATTTAATAAAAACATAGGGTGGTCAAAATTTTCTAGTAAGGGGTTTTTGAAAATCTAGTGAAAACCCATTTTCGAAAATACTTATACATTTTAAAAAAAATTCTTTTGGATATACTTTTGAAAATACTTTTTAAAATATTTTTGAAAATATATTTTGAAAATACCTTTAATAAATAATTTTAAAAAAATATTTTGAAAAATTATTAAAAATTCTTTTGAAAATACTTATAATTTTTAAAACATGATTTTGAAAACACCTTTGGAAAAATAACAACTTTTTTAGAACTCTTTTGAAACATAATTTAAAAGAATGATTTTGAACACGCATTTGAAAACATATAAATATTCTCTTTTGAGTATACTTATGCCTTTGGAAATACTTTAAAGCCTATGATAACAGTTACACTTTGTAAAAAATTATATTTCTTTTTAAAATACTTACACTTTGAAAATGACTTAAAATAAACTAGTGGTTTTTAAAAAAATACTAAGAAATATTTTGAAAACAAAATATTTTGGGCTACTTAAACATTAAAGGCTATAGTGGGCCTACACACTTGTGCTAGGAATTGGTGCCCCCACTCCCCTTTCCTGTTTACAATTTCCAAGTTCCATATTTGTTTTATAAAAACATTTTTTAGCTATATTTACATATATATACTTTTCCACTATTTTTTTGTTTAAAAAAATATAATAATACATGGAATACAAAAGAACATTTATAAATATATAAATATTTATCTTTTTTGTAAAATCACTTCTAAGATTTAACAATTCCAAATCTCATTCCATTTTTCCTTTACATGATTTGTCAATAAAATAAGTAACATCCATGTAATTAAAATTACTTTTCAATGAAACATTAAACATTGTCTCTTAAAACTCATCCCTAAATAAAATCATTAAATACTCAATTTCATGAATTTTTTTTGATTGTTTTGACACATTAAATAATATATAAAAAAGTTAACATAAAATAATAGACATGTAATATTGATTTTTTAAAATTATCATTAACACATACAATATAATAATTTATAATAATGGTGTGCATTATAGCAATTTTAAAATTAACATTTTCACAAAAATAATCCCATTAACTATATATGCATATATATATATATATATATATTTTTAGGTAGGTTCTGGTCAAAAGACCAGAACCAAGAAATTTATTCAAAATAGAACGTCACAAGCGAATTACAGCAGATGAAAAGAGGGCAATTTTCTAGAGTCCTTAAAAAAAGCATAAAAAAACTCTGGAAGGAGATCATTCATCCACGTGATCTCCTGAGAGACACCCAGGTTGGCAAGCCCATCTGCGACCATATTAGCCTCCCGAAAGGTGTGTGTGGCAATAAAGTTGAAGTCACTGAGCGTAGCGAGGCAATCCATCCATCTGAGGGTGAGAGGCCATGCCAGATGAATATCACCCTTCCACATGGCTTGCACAATGGTAGTGGAATCGATCTCGATCCAGATATTCTTCCAGTTGAAACGCTTTGCATAGGAGACAGCATGAATAGTGGCAAGCATCTCCGTCTCCAATGCAGAAGCAATTCCGCAACTTCCATAGAAACATCTGAGGATCCGGTCTTGATGATCTCTAAAAATTCCCCCGCATCCGACAAGACCAGGATTGCCCTTTGAAGTTCCGTCCACATTTACTTTAATCCAGCCAGGAGAAGGAGCCTGCCAGAAAACTTCGATAGTGTATCGAGGTTTTGGGAAATTACCTTTGACACCAATTCGGCGGAGGGTTTCAAAATCTATGACATAATTGTCACAACAATCCTTTTGGATCGTAGCCGCTTCCCTCATAGCTAGTAGAATCCTCATTTTCCATGCATTTATATTAAAGGGATTATTGTTGAAAAAAGAATCATTTCTACCATACCATAGAGTATGCATAAGCTCCGCAACAGCCATTAGAAATAGATTCTTGATTTGAGGAGATCTTGGGAGTTCCAACGATCTTTTCAGCTGAGAGAGAATAAAAGTATCTAAAAGACATCTGCAATCAAAAAGGTCAAAAATGTAATGCCAAAGGGCCATAGCAGTATCACAGGATAAAAAAAGATGATTTATGTCCTCGCGATGTTGGTTGCATAATCTACATTTGGAGCAAAGGTTAAAGCCGTAAGATTGCAGGCAGATGTCAGTTGGAATTTTTTGATGAGCAATGCGCCACATAAGGGTAAGGCGAGAAGGCTTAATCCAAGCTTGGTTGAAGTTAGAAACCCAATGAAAATTTTCATCTTCATTAGGGAATTGATAGCGATAGAACTTTTTAGAGTCTAACAAACCATTATGAGCAGGTTCCCAAACAAGAAGATCCTCATTGGAGGTGAAATAATAATTATCCACAATCCCCTTGATATGATCCGGAAGTTGAGAATCAGGGGAATTGATCATCTCCCTAATGGAGCAATTAGAAATATTCTGGGCAAAGGTATTAGGTATATCAGAAATGAAAGGGTGGCCAGTCCAGTTATCAAACCAAAAGTTTAAAGAATAATTTTTACTAACAAGCCATCTAGAATTTTTCATAATAGAGTGAAAAGAAACTTTGAACGATGGCCAGATAGTGGAAGTCATATAATTAGAGGAGCCAGACTTAAGCTTATCAATAAAGCGACTTTTGATAAAACTCATGGAGAGAGAGTTATTATGAACGAGGGACCATGTGAGTTTGGCTTGGAGGGCCTCATTAAAAATTTTAAGATTCTTAATGCCGATTCCTCCATTTTCAATAGGTTTACAGCAAGTGGCCCAAGAAACTATAACTAATTTCTTCTCCAGAGTACTTCCACTCCTGATGAAATTCCTGATAGCTGTATTAAGTCTTTTTATCAGCCCCAAAGGCCATTTGTAGACTATCAGGGAATATACAAGCTTAGAGACAATAGTGGATTTCACAAGAAAAATTATTCCAGCCATAGAAAGGGATTTACCTTTCCAGGAAGAAAAATGATTTAGCGTTTGATCAACAAGGCTAAGAAAATGGCAAGCTTTAGGCCGACCCCAGAATAGGGTAACACCAAGATAAGTAAAAGGAAAGGATCCTTCCTTTATCCCTAAAGCATTGGTGATATGAGTTTTCCTATTAGCGGGGAAGTTTTTACCAAAGTATATGAAAGATTTTTTCCAGTTAATACATTGACCAGAGATCTCCTCGTAATGAGCAATGATGGATTTAAGTTTATTGACATTTATTTTATCTCCCTGAAGGAAAAGGATAATATCATCGGCATACAACAGGTGAGAGGGAGCATGAAGATTCCTGGAAGCAATGATAGGTTTGAGTCTGTCTCCCTCAACATTGAGGGAGAGCAGTCTACTAAGATAATCTTCATCGATAGTAAAAATAATAGCAGAAAGCGGATCACCGTGCCTAACACCTTTAGAGCATTTGAAATAACCCCTGGGAGAGCCGTTAATAAGCACAGAGATTTTTGCAGAGTTGAATATGATTTTAATTTTATTAATAAAGGATTCATTGAAGCCAAAACTGGAAAGTACCTTAAAGATGAAGGACCAGTCAATCGTGTCGAAAGCCTTAGTGATATCAAGCTTAAGAGCAATGTTCCCAACTCTAGTATTTCTATTCAATAAATTGGTGGATTCAGAGGTGAGGCAAATACAATCCTGAATGGATCTACCCTTAATGAAACCAAACTGGTTCCAGGAGACAATTTTGTTACTAATATTAGAAAGCCTATTAGCAAGGATCTTGGTGATAATTTTAAAAAGATAATTTAAGAGGGAAATGGGATGGAAGAGGTGAATTTCATCTGCATTATCAACTTTAGGAATTAACGTGAGAAACTGAGAGTTGAGAGCATGTGGAGGAACACCTTTTTCAAAGAAAGATCCAACTAAGTTGCAGACATCATTTTGAAGGACATCCCAATGTTTCTGATAGAAGCCATTGTTGAAACCATCGGGGCCCGGGGCACTGTCCGGGTTCAGACCAAAAACAGTATCCTTGATCTCAGAATCAAGCGGGATACAATTAAGAAAACAGTAATCATTGGAGGACACCAAACAAGGGATAATGTTTGGAAGGATATCCTTGTTAATGCTAGGACCATTAAAAATGCCAGTGAAGTAAGAAACAACATAGTTGGCAATCTGTTCCTCGGACTCAATGATTTTACCATCAAATCTTAAGCAAGAGAGAGGCTTACAGGTTCCTAATCCATTGCAGAGCGTTGTAAAATTTGGTGTTTCTATCCCCATCCTTGAGCCATTTAGTTCTAAAGACTTTCTTTTTTAAATTATCTTTAAAGTTTAAAAGAGAGATCAATTTAGTAGAGATGGTGATTTCATCCTGGGGGTTAGAAATGAATGAAGTGTTGTTAACTTGAATGAGAGACAAATCCTTTTCTAAGTCTTGGATATCTTTGCCAATTAAAGCTGTTTTATTAGCACACCATTTTTTAAGAATGCTCTTCAGATTTTTTAACTTAGTGGTGCAAACAAAGGGATCCCTGTGATTGCCCATGTTAGACCAGGATGAATTTATAAGAGAGACACACTCCGAGTCAGAAGACCAGTCCAAATTAAATCTGAAAGGAAAAGAAGGTTTCCGAGAATTTTGAGGAAAACTGACTAAGATCGGATGATGATCAGAAGCGAGTTTAGTAAGAGTGTCACATAAGATTTGATGAAAATTATCAAGAGAAGATTCATTATTGAAAGCTCTATCTAGTTTACTCGCCACCATTCGGTTGAAGTGGTGTCTATACCAAGTGAATTGGGCACTAGTAAGGTTAATCTCAATGAGATTATTACCTTCTATAGCAGCTTTAAATTCCTTGGTGGAGATGGAGGAGAAGGAGTGCCCAATTTTTTCAGAGGGGGAGAAAATAGCATTGAAGTCCCCAACCAAGACCCAGGGATATTGAGTCACACTATTGATGTCAGAAATCTCCTTCCAAAGAGATCTACGATCAATGTAATTATTCTTGGCATAGACAAAAGTAATGAAGATTTGAGAACTACAAAGGTAATAATCGCACGTCAAAGCTTGTGTAGAGAGGCTAAAGATATTAACATTTTGCAAAGAGGAGTGGAAGAAAATCCAAATAGTGTCCATACGTCCATTATTATAAGCACCCAAGAAGGAGAAACCAAGGTTATCTAGGTGCATGAACTTAGGGGAAAAGTTGATTTTAGGCTCAGCAATAGCAATCAGCATGGGACGGTGAGTAAGAATAATATGCTTCAAAACCTTAATGGTACTAGGGTTTGCAATCCCCTGAAAATTCTAATATAGAATATGCATAATTATTTACCTTTTGGGTTTGACCCCCCTTTATTTTTGGCACCAGCATTTTGGCCTCTAGTTTTCCTAGGGGAAGTGGTTTTGCTAGTAGAGCAGATTTTATCCTTTTTGGTCAAAGGAGATTCAGGATTGGAAGTATTACCTCCTGCCTTAGGTCCAGAAGTAGACTGCACACAAGTAGACTTGAGAACAGGACCTAGAATCAAGAGATCCAGGTCTGAAACAGAAATGTCCCCCAAAGCAGAAGGACCTCCATCCAAGAGAGGGATCCCTTGATGGACATGATTTACTTCAGTAGGATCGAGGGCTGGTGCATTTACATCAACCACAATTTTTGGAGTATGATGTCTGGAAACAGTGAAGAACAAATCAGTTGACAGAGTAGGGAGAGTACCATGAGCAACAAATTGTAATAAAGAGGCAGAAAAATCATTCTTATCCAGAGATTCAGAGGGAACAGAAGCAGGTGAAGATTGCCTGGTGCATTCTTCCTTTTCAAAAGAGCATGCTTCCTGTACACATGGAGGTGCACTGTTTGAAATAGGCGGAGAGAGTTCAGAAGAGCATGTTTCCTGCACACATGCAAGTGTATTGTTTGAAATAGGAGGAGAGAGTTCATGCTGGGACATAGAGGAAGATCCAATCCTACAATTTGTCAAAGAAGACTCACCCACATGAGTCTGTGATCTGGGTATAAGAGGGGAGTCTTCAGAAATTGGACTACAACCCGGAATTAGGGATGTGTCAAAGACAATATGAGACCCAATCAGAGAGGGGTGAGAAGGCAAGTTATCAAAAGTATCTAAATTTCCTTTGGATTGATCATGTGAGTCCTGCTCCGGATTCTCAACCTGATCAGCCCATGTTACCCCAGGTTCCTTTGAGGTTTTAGGAATCCATTTCCCAGATTTGATTTGCAAGGAGTTAGAATTAGCAGTGGGGAGGGGGGCTCTATCCTTCTTGATTTTCCTAGCTTCAGTCCAATTATAAGGATTATGATGGTTAGGAGTCCTTTGAATGAGTCTGCAATTTTGGACAGAGTGACCCACAATGTTGCAAAAATCACAGAAAGATGGCATATTTTCATATTCAAGATCAATCACAGTTTTGTAGTCTTTAGCATGAAAGGTGATAGTTTCAGGAGGCTTGGTTTCAAGATTCACATCCACTAAAATCCTAGAATACATACCCAAATCAGCATTAATAGTTCTTTGATCAATTTTAAGGGGGGTACCTATGCAGGCTGCAAGGTCATTCAATATTCTAGGATTCCAAAAAAACCAGTTTAAGTTATGAAACCTGACCCAGATTTGAGCAGATTTGCCTCTTTGTGTATTCGGATTGAAAGAGAAGTCCCAATCCGAGAGTCTCATAATTCCAGGATTCAACAAAAGATTACCTATCTTCCAGACAACATTAAGATCCTCTTAAGAGTGCATAAGCATATGAAAAAAACCTTTTTCCATGGGGATCATTTTCCAGTTAGTGAGACCCCAACAAAGAGAAATTCTTTGTTTTAAATCAATGTAGGACCAGGGTTTGTCCCCTTTGGCATAAGAGACACGACCCATTAAAGAAAACTTACAAAGATCTTGGCGTTGTGCGATTGCATCAGGATCAGCCTCAACGGCAAAACCTCCATCATCCAGACGCTTGATGGTCGAGTGAGATTTAAGACCTGTAGAAGAAATAGATGATCCTTTAAGATCTTCAAGGAAGGAAATACCTCGTGGTGCCCCACTGATTGGAGGAATAGTTCCAGAAACTAGTGAGGCGTTCCCCGGAGAGATCAGATCTGCGCTTTTATTTTCATTGTTTTCTTGCAAAACCACCGCAATTTCCCAATTAGGGTCAAAACCAGCCATGACAGCACGAATCAAGGGAACAACACAAAACGAAGGACAAATATCAGCGAGCTAGGGTTCAAGGAGTTCTTCGGGATGCGAAGCATTGTGCTCTTTGAAATCAATAAACATGTTTACTCCTATGCATATATATAATTTTACTCTTATAAATAATTATAATAAAAAGTAAATATACTCTCAAATTGCAAATTTGAATGCAAAATAACATAACACATATAATAATGATAAAAGTAATATTTCTAAAATAAATAATTCTTCATTCTTTAATTTTAAAAATATTGAGTTGGATGATTCCATTATTTGAAATAAATTATATATTGATTTAGAAACATGAAATGATTTAAAATAATATATATAAATATAATTATAGAAAACCATTAAATTTATTTATATAACTTTCATTTCTAATTAGAATATTTGAGGATGATGTAATACCTTTAAAAACATGGACATTAGAATAAGTATACATTATATATATATACATATATACATACATGTATATATATACATGGAAGAATTTGAAAATAAAGTATCACATACCCACCTAAATTTCTTAGAAAAAAGTATGAAAAATACATATATCGCATGAGTTATATTTTCATGAGTACTTCCATATATTTGGTTGATAAAAATTCAATGACAAGAATGTATATATATATCATAGATTTAAATTAAAAAAATATGAACTTGAATAAATAAAAAATAATACATGCATATAATATATATATGTTTGAAAACATGAAATTATATATAATACAAATATATGTACATATGTACTTATATACTTAGAAAATTAAAAATTTGGAATGATAGTATAATCATACTTTAGTAACATGAATAACATGAAATTATCACATAAATATATATATGCATGAAATATGAAAATATAATATCTATTGGTTTATATAAAAGTATTTCCTTTTTTTGATGTGAACCGACTGAAGAAGTAGAGGGAAAAGGTGGTTTTTTTTCAACTAAGTGGAGACGTGGCCTTATCAAAGGGGTGTGTTCAAACTAGTGGGTAAAAAGAGTATGGAAAGAAGAAGGATTATATTGTGGGTGGTTTTTCCAATGAATAGTTTTCCCTTGGTACCCATATATATATATATGTATATATATAGGTATGTGGCTTAAACTTCCAAGGGAAGCTGGGAAAAAGGGTAAAGGTTAAACAGTGTTGTGCTTCGCATGGGGTATTGGTTACTTGTAGGTAAAGGATTAGATGAAGAAAATAGGGTTTAAATTTTTTAGGCTAGGACATGGCTTGTGGATGAGCCTAATACAGAGTGAATAATTGAGTGTTTATGAGGATGGGAATAGATCAAGATGGTGATAAGGAGTGATGATGGTGTCATCTATCATATTTCTTACACAAGAATGATTTTCAGTGAATAGTGGATGAGACAGAAACACTAATTGAAAGAGATACCTATGGCGGCTTGACCTTACTTATGGAGGAAGACTCAAAGAGATGTGACATCAGACGACTGCGGTGGTCGAAAATGGTAAATCGGGGCTGGTGTCGATTTACGATGGTCTGTAGGAGGTCTGGCATGGCCTAGTTTTCCGTCGGTAGGGTCCCGAGGAGAAAGACGATGTGGGGGTTTTTTCTTCCTTTATGTTTTTGTGTGTTTCATTTTGTTTTATATTTATTTCCGTTTCACTATTTTTTTCATTTCATTATCTTTTTCATTCTGATTTTTTTGACTTTCTCTTTCATCTTGCTTTTTTTGTTTTACATTTTATTTAATTTTATAGTTTCATATATATATAAATATATATTTATTCAATGTTTTTTAAATTTATATCTATATATTTGTTTATATATACATCCTATATAAATATGTTCATTTTTTGATATATCATTCTATATTAATCATTTATTAGAATATAATCGTGTGTTTGTTAAATTAATAATTAAATTAAAAATTGTATCATAATAAATTCATATGATTTTATTAAACATAAATATTTTAATTCATTTTAATACAATGAAACATTATAATTATAATTATTTATTTTAATTTTTAACATTTAATTTTAATTTAAAAGAAAAAATTTCATGTATCTCTATCATATTTCACATATTAATTTTAGTTTAAAATTTCAACCTTTTATTATTATGTATCATTTAACAAATATAATTATTCTATTAATATAAATATATATATAAGTTTGAGTGTTTATAATATTGGTATAAATATTTATTTCATTTCATATACCTTGATAATATTGTTTTAATTTAATTTGATATATTTTCATTCATGATTATTATATATTTTAACTATTATTTTACCACATAAATTTATAAGAGTAAGTATTAAACTATTTATAAGTTAATAAATAAATTATAAATGATATAAAATAATCAATATGAGCTTACATATTCCAAAATAAAATAAAGGGAATATCTTTTATAAATTAATAAACAAGGAATTTTGTTTATTATAGATAATATTTAATTTCATGTTAAATTACATGTTATTTTGTTTTAATTATAAAATAATTTGTTAAATAAGATATTATTAAAAGATTAAATTTCTAGGCTATTATAATAATTTTAATAGGATGTTACAACTGTTACCCATAATAGAATGGAAATTGGAAAACATAGTCATGGATTTTTTCATCGGACTCCCAATAATTTCTAAAGGCCATAATGATATTTGGGTTGTAGATGAACATTATACAAAGTCATCGAAATTCATTTCTATCAGAAAGTATTTATATCTTGATAATATTTCTGTAATATTCATTAAATATGTTGTATGGATGCGTCGAGTACCATATTTTATTATATTTTATCTAGATATGAGGTTTACATTGATGTTTTGGAA
This sequence comes from Viscum album, assembly GCA_963277665.1. Taxonomy (NCBI): domain Eukaryota; kingdom Viridiplantae; phylum Streptophyta; class Magnoliopsida; order Santalales; family Viscaceae; genus Viscum; species Viscum album. Next base: position 1,029,730,965 of record OY728166.1, on the reverse strand, counting down.
AAGCCTTCAGTAAGATCTTAATTCATAGTTATGTTCTAGTACTGATCATCATCATCATATAGATGGAAAGTTTGGGAGATCCATTCAATCCCTAGAGAATTTTTTGAGGACTTATTCTATGGAATTAAATGGTGGTTAAGGTCATCACCTTCCTCTAGTTTAGTTTTCCTACAACAATAGATTTCCCTAAAGCATTGAGATGACTACTTTTGAATACCTATATAAAATGAATTATAAAAAATACAAACTACTTGGATATAGTTAAAGAAATAAATCTATTGGTATATGATCTAGAAGATAAAATAATTGATAAATTCAGATCTATTCTGCAGTTTATCAAGGTAGCTAAGAATTCAAAAAAACAATTATACTGAAAATCATCAATGAAATATATAATTCAAAGTTAGAAAGAAGTTATTTATAAAAATTTATCCATAGAAAAAGATAATTATATTTATAAAGAAACAATATTTGAGCCCTATATATATTATCCCCTTGGATATTATTTATTGAGTATGGATGGTAGCTTATCGTTTGGAACTACTAACGAACCTATCTCAAGTTCATCATGTGTTCCATATATCTCTATTAAATAAGGTTATAATTGGACCATAACATGTAATAAAATCATAGGTAACACCACTAGAGCATTATCATCATCATAAATAAAAATTGGAATAAATATTATATCATAGATGTAAAGTGCTATAGAATAAGACTACACACCTAGTCAACATTATCTCGAGGAATGAGAAATTTAAATACACTACATGGGAATATGAGGATGTGATGAAACAAATATAATCTCACTTGTTTGTATAGAAGTGATGAACTTTATAGGATATGATTAATTTTAGTTAGGGTATAATGTAACACCCAAAGATTTTATGATATATTAAATAAATTTTATTTCTTCTATAGCTTTCAATACGCGGAGCATTGAGTTTAAATAAACTATGATATACTGTTGAAATATTATAATTTAATATGACAATTATCACCTAGATATTGGATCGATGGATATAAATAGGTATAACTAAATTGTGATTTTTTTAGATATATATAAAATAAATTTACTAGTTATCAAATGATTATAAAAGAAAATAAAAATCATTTGAAAGTATAAGAGAGATTTTTTCTAAAAAACTAATTTTATTAATGAAATGTGTTATTATCTTAATAAATTAAATTAATAACTATTTAGGAACTATTTTAATGAAATTTATATTTTTTATATTCAATTTTTTTAACATTCATCTAATGTTTTTTTATGGATGGGATAATAATAAATCAAGTTTTATTATTAAAATGTATTTTTATAAAAAATGGGTTTCATCATGTTTTGTATACATATTTTAAAATTATTTTATGCGATATATATAAATTTAATATTAAAAAAAGGATCCCATATTTCAAATCGTGAGATTAAAATTTGGTAAAAATTTCCTTTTAATTTTGCGACATTATGAATAGTAAAATTGATAAACTTTTTATTACCATGATATAAGTAAAATGAAATAATACGATTAAAATTTTGGGATAAGGTTTTAAAATTTTATTAACACATTTCATTATCCTCTTGGATGAGTTAATTTTGAAAATTTCTATCTAGTTAATGAATATAGAGCCACATGTAGCCATTCTTCTTTGATTATGATAGTTATATTAATTTAAGAAAGGAATAGATTAAAATGTCACTCTCTCGAATATATTAACTCATAATTTTTATTATAAGGATAAAATAAGGATATGTTCAGATATAAATTTTTATTTAAAACAATAATTAATATATTTTTTTTCATGGTTATTTATGTATAATTTTTAGGGATTTAATAATTACATTAAATTCTTGCACAGTTTCAACACATTATTTATTTCATTAATATAAAAATAAAATAAAAATATTTAAAAATATTAATAGTAATAAAACTTGTGTTAATGATAGTGTTACATGAATTTTAAAGATAAATATAACATATTAGGAATGTTTGAAACCCTTATATTTGAATTATTTTTTTTTCATGTTGTCTTTATAATCAAATTAAATGTATTTTGTCAAAAATGACATTAATGATAATTTATATTAAATTAGGTTTTATTAAACTATTTAAAAATCATAATAGTATTTAAAGAGGAAAAGTGGGTTTATAAATGGTCTGAAATGACATACCTTGTCCATTTATGATCAAATTTTTTTACTTTATAAGTAAAATCATGACCCATTAATACAAAAAGTCCATTACCATGGATTAGATGAAAATTGGTTAGCCAAAGAATTAAACCAACAAATATAGTTCAAAATAACCCCAAAACTAGAAAAAAATTAATTTAATGGAAATATTTTGATATTATCTTAATTTTACTCAAATCTCTATCATTTGGAAGAATTCTTACTCAATTATATTTTAATCATTTTAGTAATTCCATGTGTGTCATTTCCCTCCCTTATAAAAGAAAATCCCTTACCTATATTCTTCACACCACTTTGACCCATATAGCACTAACATAAAATATAAAATTATCTTATAATCTTTTATATATACAAATTATATATCTTTTCATTCTTAAAAGACCATTCCAATGGTCCTTATGCAAGGATCCAAAAGAGGCTTCCTAAAGAAGAGCTAATTTTCTTAATCAATTGCATTCAATTTATATCTTCTTCTAACACCTCTAAATCATTGATATTCATAATAAGATAATAAATTAAATATTATAAATATTCTAAAATTTTATTCCTATCATGAAACCTCTATCATCCACCATATTTTCCATCAAATTATATGTTAAAGTATTACTCATGCGTACATTTGAACTGCCACCTCTACCTAGTGATACAATTCATTTTTATCCCCACATTCCATGGATGAGTATAATGATGGGTTTAATTTTTATACATTATATTTGAGAAACTATTATAATTTTGGAATTATAATATCATACTTATCTTCTTACCTTCCAATCTGTCGAAAAATCATTATGGCGCTCATGTGTATGTGTGGACTACCATCTCCATGAAGAAATGTGATTTGTTTTTAATTTTCTATTTATATTGATGGTAATAAGTATATATTTAATGAATATATATGATATATAATATGTAAAAATTATTCTTTAAATGTTATTTATTATTTATCTTTATTATGTTCTATTTTTCTAATAGTGAAAACAATGTTCATGTGTACGTATGACCTATATCTCCTTGAATGGTGTAATTAATTTTTCTATATCTAACTTTTTTGGAAGACTCAATATATACTCAAAGAATATATATGATATTTATATCATCATTAATATTCTATATTTTATGAAACCATGATCAATGTATAAGGACTGAAACTACCAAATTAAAATTAATATTAAAAATGAAATAGATGACTCCTAGAAATGACGTTTTTAATATTGAATTACTATTAAATGGGTGTTGAGATGTTATAAGTGGATATTATATGATATAATAAATTGGTACATGATTCTATTATATAATTATAATAAATTTAAATTTACTATAAAAGATTTTAGTACACTTTAAAAGGAATTCAAACCTAAGGTAAGAGTTTAATGTTGCAATCTCATTGTTTATCAAGATTATTTATGATTAAGTTTCCAATTATGAAATATCATGTTCTAACTATAAATAACCTCATGGATTTTATTCTCATCTAGTTATTTCTATAAAAAAATTATTTCATATCATTTTCCTCTCTTTAAGTCCTCATGATTTTAAAATAATGTTTTAAATGAATAATGACATTATTTCTCTCCTTGGTAAAAAATCATTTTTCATAAAAGACCACATTTTATAAAAATTTATTAAATTATTTTTTCACTATTATCCAATTATTTTTGAAATTAATTTTTACTAATTTCTTAAATGTAAAAAAATGGATTAAAAGGATTTTTTTCATAATTAGGAACTTTGTAATTTTTCCCTAAAAATATTAAATGAATATTTTTTTAATATAGATGAAATTAATGTAATTTCCCATCATTATGATGACTAAAATATTTAAATATTTCTATAAATTTTTCCATGGTTCTTTTAAAAGAAAATATTTTCCTTCGTGTTTTAGAATTTTTTACATTTTAAAGAAGTGATTTTAAAATGAAAAGGATACTTTTATCAAGAAATATTTGAAATATCTTTCAATGTTATTTTCAGCTAAGATGACACAATTTGAAATTACTTATAATTTACTAGATATATTATCCCATTTAACATTTACCTTCATTATTCGGATGTAAGATGATGGTGATGATATAAGAATGATTCTATTAAGCCTATTTCATTCCCATGTGTTAATTAATTTATTATGAAACCTTTATGAATCCCATTTCTTTTCCATGGGTTATGGAAGGATAAAATTTTGAAATATTTATGAAACTCATTTATTTTCCATAGGTTATGATATGATAAATGTTTAATGATATTATGTAACACATATTCATATTTTTGATTATGTGATAGGTGGTCCTAGATTTATATATCCCTCCAGTGAATTGGGTAAATAAAGATATCTCATGAGATAATAAGGATTTGGATAGGGAGTGAACCCCTTTTAGTAAGGGTCTTACTCTACTATGATATCCATGGGAGTAAACCATGACTAAAGTTATTATGGAATGGGGATTGAACCCAATACACTATAGTAGTTTTGGTATTGATCGTTGACTTAGGTTATTATTTTTTATTCTTATTTTTATGCCAAAAAATTATTTATTTTTCTAATGTTCTTCTCTCATGGATAATTTTATTTGATTATGTTATTATTCGTGTCTTATGAACTATCATGAATTTTTTACAACACCTAATTAGGATCAATGATATATAGTGTATGGTTTTCAAATAGTATTCTAATGTTCCCATACCCTTATGTTCTTTTTTATTTTTAAGTAATCCTTGATATCATTTTTATTTATCCTAAATGAGAATCATATATCACCCTTTATTAGGTTTCCTTTCCACAGGTTATAAGGAAATTTATTATTTATGATATGTCTATTAATGGTTTTAGTTATTAATAACTCAGTAAGAGGTGATGTAGTTCACTTATTAACTAGTTGTTTATGTATCGAAAATTCAAATTATACTAAACTTATAGAATTCTGTCTCAGATCAAAATGTTATGCAATATATATTCATCTATTAAGATGTAATATCTATGTATGAAATGAATGGGATGCTATAGGTTCTATCATTCCTAATAGAAGATTATACCCACAAATATCATGGTCTTATTTAGTAATATGGCCACAAAATTCCTATAATAGTTCTTACACCTCTCATAGTTTAGTGACGATCCATCATTTCAAAGACTGATTTTGAGGTATCTTTTTCCCATGAGTAGAAGTTGCATTATCCTATGATAATATTAAATGTATATCTTATTATAAAGTATGTGGTATATCATAGTAAGATGAAAAGAGTTTATTTTATTATATATATATTAGGTGTACTAAAGTTATTGTTGTATCATGATATGTCAAGGTGATTCAAGTCATTGGATAGTAAAGGATTTGATTGACTTTGTGATTTATTCTGCTTTTATTGTTAACAAATTTAATAAAAACTAATGATTTTTGCATTTAATTTTCCTTTCAGGCTGTAGTGAATCATTGGTTGATGATTATCTAAAACCCTGATGGTATTATAAAACTATGATTATGGTTTGAACTTTTTCTTAGTTTTATGAGCATATAACTTTCTAATATAGATTCCAAATTGATTCATATGATCTCAGTAGTTTGAGCCACGAAACTAGTATGAGATTTATGATTTGGGTTGAAACTATCCTGCATAAATCTACCATACCAAGTACCATAAGAGACATTTTAGAAGTTGAAATTTTATTACTGTATTAAAAATTTACTTTTAGAATAATATAATGCATTTCAGTGGAAAAAAAATACTATTTCCTATTATGGATCTCCATGGTGAAACCTAATTATACAGTGAATTATATTTTATTTTAACCCTTTAAATTCATTTTAAAATTTTTTGGTGTCTAGTATCTCATTTTTTCATCATTTTTTCATTAAACCCTCATTTTTCATTCATTATATACAAAAAAATTAAGATGTGAAATTTCACTTTTCATGATATTTCCAATGAAGAAATATCAGTTTTGTATTTTTATCATAACATTCACTACATTGATACAAATTGATAAATTGATATATTTAGGATTATATAGACATATATCTCTATTTCAATCAACTAGATTAATTGTTAAATCTAATCATTAGAGGAAAAAATTAAACATATAATATAATAAAAAAATTATTCCCACTATTTTCATAACATTAAATGTTATAACTCTATCTCCCTAACATTCCATCTAAATCAGAAAAAAGTTTAAATTCATATGGAGAACATTTTAGGGGCAAAGTCCATTAGCTTTAGATTCTCCAGATTTAGATGATTTCATCGATATAAATGCATGGGAAAAATGATGATGGGAATTATAATATTCTTCCAAGACTAAAAGTTTTGATTTATAATTGAGACTAATAATTTTCTAAATAATCATAATGGATCTAAAATTTAATGGGTGATTAACTAAGGAAAAAAACAACTTTATACATAATCACATTTTAAGATTTTTCTATATATTGGGTGAAACATTAATGTAAATTATTATGATATAATTTTAGGGAAAATATACGACACTTATTTCTTATAAATTGGTTCCTCCAATTATATTCAAGGAGAGAACCATTTTAGGATGTAAATAGAGGATTGTAATTTTGAAAAAGTTTTCAATATTCTTAATAATATTATTATATATTTATATTTCTCATATAACTATTTTTTATTTTGGGTTTTCTCTATTATAATTCTCTAATCTCTATGATTATAAAGTAACAACACATTTTTTTAATCTAAGGGAATATTAGTGGATTCCTTGAGTTTAGTGTGAGATTTTATTTCATCCAATTCTCTTAATTTTAGGCTAAAATTTATCGTTAAGTGGATTTGGATGTGTGGTAATGTATTTTTATCTATAAATTTTACCTATTCTTCTTTGATAATTCAATTTTCTTTCTATTCATCACTTAATTGATTCATATGATTGAGTTTGGATTATGTAGTGATGTTTAGTGAATAGGTATCCTAGTTTAATTTAGGAGGAGATAACTATTTTAATTATAGGTAATAGTGTGGGGTGTAATTAATTAGAATAAAATGATGAATGGTTAGTTTTAGAAAAATATTCATAGATAGAGTGATCCATAGTGATTTAAATATCAATTAACTATGTTTGGAATTTTTATGGACTCCAAAGAATAGATGTTTCTTTCTCAAAAACATTATTTTTTTTGAATATTAATATACATATATATATATATTTAAATCATGAATTTCATAGAACCACTATTTTTTTGTTTTCATTTAGTATTAAATTATAATAAAAAATATTGATAATATAATCTTAGTGTTTATGAGTGTTATATGTGATAGATCATCCCCAGGCCATTCATTATGTTTCGTGATTCAGAAAACACTAAATTTATTGATTAAAGATCCATGACAAATCCCATATTATCAAGGGAATCATTGAGTTTTATCACATCCCTATAGATGGATCTAAAATATTTATGGGAGGTAATGTTATTATTGAGTCAATTACATGGAAAAAATGAGATGGAAAATGTTTTTAGACCATCTACACTTACCAACATAATTTAATCCTCAGCAATCTCAAAGTGATTAAAGTAAAATTTTGGATAGTTGTGTGTTATAGATAACTCAATATATGTAATAACTGATGAGGTTATATGTATAAATCATGTTTTTTACAAACTCTCCTGCTCTTCAATGTTATCTTTGGAATTGTTTTCCTCCAATGCAATTTTTTTAGGGTTAAAGATTATGATAAACATCTAGGATTATTCTTTATGGATATATATTCCTAATAAAAGTGGAATTACCTTTCTCATGGCTATTGAGGTTAAGAATTATTATGATAGCATAGAAATAATTTATGATATTATGAATGGTCCTCTATATGTAATAAATATTATCACGTCGAGAAATATATCTTTTGGGTGAGTGGTTACCTAGAGTGGTTGTTTAACTAGGTAAATTTGTCTTAAATGATATACTATAAAAACCATCATTGAGTATTCGGTCCCTATATCAGCCTATCTTAGAGGTTATTTGAATATATATTACTAGATATCTGATAGAATATATATGATCTAGGAACTTATATGTAATTGGTGAACCTATTGGATGAATTTTTTCATTGGGATATATGTGACCTTCCTGACTAGTGGTTCTAAGATATTGATCTTAGGTCCAGTTGTTAAATCTTTGATTTTGTGATAATAATTCTCTCTGGGAATTATTTTAGGTGTTATTTGTACATCATAAAAACACTAATGATGTTTTCAAAAGTAATTAATTCCATGTTTTGATTATGATAACTTTTGGGTTGTTTTTAGTGGTCATCATTGATTCCACCATCATTTTAATAAAAATGGAGGGTGGCCATCTCAGGGGGTTTTATGGATAATTTTTATCATCCTTAAGGACATAAATAGTGTGTAAATATTTTATAGATAAAGATTTTGTTTTGTGAAACACATCCATTAGGATATGATATCATTGGAGATGATATTTTTATTTACATATATTAAGGTCAATGTTATTTTGGGTCATGTTATCAGAGTTGTGTAGTGGTGTGGTGGTAGTTTATTCGCCTATAATTTTTTTTGATTTTTTGATGTTGGAGAGAGTTGAGTATCCAACCTCGATGTAGTTGGATTCCATGTGATAGATTACATATTACACAACACTTTCAATGGTCCTCACATGTCTATGTATATTAGGGACCATTTATGCTAGCTTTGAGTATGAGATCATGTGTAATCCGGTATTAGTAGATAGCTCTCTTGACAAATTCCCTTAATGATAGGGAGTAAGAAAGCTTTATTAAAGAGTGAATGATGATATGTCTCCAATACCCATCTTGGGTGTGTCAATGATTTTTTTTTTCAATTAAGATTCCCTAGTGAGTATAAAACCTTGACATATTTATACCATATAATTTCTTTATGTTCTTTAGTGACCTTAACCACACTATAAAGGTTATCGCTCTATTGTTTTAGGTTATAACCACTCAGTTTTAGCTACTATTATCCTAGGGTTTGGGGCTATCAAAGTAGTGATATCTTAACGGTCAGGACTACCCTCTTTGAATTCTGAATAATGGGTCAATGATGAGTATTAGGTTTTTTTCATAGTGGTTTGAATTGGTTCATTCTTTATCATGGTATTACCATCAATCACTTTAAAAGAGAGTATATTTAACCCATCAAAGAGACTATTATTAGTGGATATGAGCTTTTTGTTTTTTCATTTTTTAGTAACGTTGAGGAGCGTGATTTTTTCTCAGAGCATGATCTTAATAGTGATCCTTTATAAGGTTTATTTTTTATGTTTTATTATTTTTTTACATCATTATGTTAAGAAATCCAACAATTACATAAATAAATATTTCATCATTTTAGTGGAATATTCAAAACATCTAAAAATTATAAATTGACAATAAGGATAAAGGTTTAATGTATATGAATAATATATATATAATAAACATATTTCATGAATTATCCTTAATATATCCAAGAAATTTCTCCTCATATAGTACCCTTTATAGGAATACTTTAAAAAAACTTTCTTCATAACCTATGGAAAATGAAACATAAGAAAGAGTGAGCTTATATTCATAGAGAGGTTAAACATAAGAGATATTCCTAAATGTTCATAAGTGAGCTAAGATAAGAATACGAGAATGAACAGGTGATCATAACATACAAAAACATACCCAATGTGTCATAGACCATAAATCATTGGTCCTAGAAAAATGATTTTTCATAACAAAAGACATGGATCATAATAGTTTAGAAGTAGAAATAATAAATCATGATCTATGAGAGAATATAATAGGACTAATAAATAATTTTTTTTTGAAAAATAAAAATAGAAAATTATTTCTTTAATTAAGTCTTAATTAATAGACTATCATAGTGGAAAACGTCATAAATTTTATTAGGTTCACTCCAAATTCCATCATTTCCTTAATCAAGGATAACTTTCATGACTATCATAGAGGATAGTGACCCTGATTAGACTAAATTTACTGTACATTATATTTCTTATTATCTAATGAGACATAAATATTTTCCCAATTCATTAAAGGGAAATATAATTCTTGTTTGACCCATCACATAATGAAACCTAAGTGTCCCAAAATATCATAAAAAAATTCATCATTCGATCATAGAAAAACTAACTTATGGGAAAGAAATTGTTTTCATGAAACCGAATTTTTTTACTATATCATCATCCATATAATAAAAAGGGTATGCCATTACATTATTATATCCCCAATTAATGATAAAAATCTTTAAAGAGTATAGATATATATGTAAAACATGTTTTATAAAAGCATAAAAAATATGCTTTAAAACCAAGGGAAAATTTTAGTAACATTTAGATACTATAATTTCCATAAGAATAAAAGAAATATTATATTTATAAAAAATTTAACGTCTATAGATGAAAATTCATGGAGAATTAAGGTAATTTCGGTTTGAAAATCCATTCGTTTTGTATAAATTAAATGAGAACATTTTGACCAAATTAATAAAAATTCAAAAGTGAGTCATACGAAATGTTTTTCAAATGGTTATTTTTATTCATTTTTAAATAAATTAGATGTTACTTAAAATTAATTTTTCAGAAAAATTAATTTATAGATTTAAAATTATAAAAATAATTTTATATAGATGTATATAGAAGAGAATGATTATCGACCAACAAGGACAAATAAGTCCTTTTTTTCATAAATATGTTCTTTTGATCTCTTTGAGTAACAAAGAGGGGAAAATAAAAAAAACAGGAATCCCAAATATAACAATAGTTAAAGAAATTATATGTGGTTTAAAAGATAGTTATTATATAATGTCCCCCATTGTATGTTCAATATCAGAAATTCCAAAAATAAATGAGATTGTAAAGTAAACCCTTACCTCTAGTCATGAGTTTATCCATACATACTCTTAACCACACATACAATTAATATATATATTTATTATACATATTTATGAAAACCATATTCAATATTATGTTATAATATATAATTATTTTATAATATCCAATTACCCCTTTATTAATAATTCTCCATTAAAATAAATATTTGATTGTTAACTGTTTCGCTTCCAAAGCATGTTTCAGTTAGACGGTTCTAGTACTTTCACATTGGTCATGGAATTATCATATCTTGAATATTAATCTTTTCATAATTATCATAATTATTTATTGTAAAAACTTTTATAATAATTCCTAAAAAAGTGTTGACGTAAAATGAATTATATCACTTTGTAGAGACAATATTTTGTTTGTACACAAGAGTTCTTTTTTCACTTTCTAGAGAATTGAAATAATGAAAGGTAAATAATAATATATATTTATAGAGTCATAATAATATAATAAATATCATATATATTCATTATATATATAATTATTAAAATTAAATTAAATAAAAAAAGATAATCGAATAATATCGCTTTATGAAGGTAGTAGTTTACATGTACGCACGAGAAATGTTATTGCACTCCAACAGATAAAATGGTAATAAGGTAGATAATATATTATATTTAAATAATAATTATTATATAATAATAATATATATCCCTCAAATCCATATAAATAATCATCCATGATGTATAGTGATGAAAATAAAAACACATCATTTTGTGAAGGTGGTGGTCTAGACATACACATGAGTGATGTTCTCATTTCCCATTTAGTGGAAACATAGGTGAAAATAAAATTTAACATAAACATAATAACATTTAATTATATAATATATACTTATTTAATTATATTATAATTGTTTTGATAGATTTAAAGGATGTAGAAGATGAAATAAACATGAAAGAACTCAGATAAGAGTTATTCATATTCTTTAGAACACCTAATCTTGCCTACACATTAATCCTTATAGGTTGGAATTTTAGTTTTTCAAAAACCTCTTGGTAGTTGGGAGTAGAATTTGGGAGGTATTTTTCTAGATATTTTTCAAGAAAAAGTAATCAATAGCGGTAGATAACTGAGTATGAGAGGTTCTATTTTATAAGTGAGGAGAGTGGAACACTTGTAATTACTCATAAATTTTAAATATTATATGTGTTTTAATCATGGTAAATTGAATATAAAATAACTAAATTTAAAATATAAGGTGATAATGGTATAAATTACAACATAAAATTGGGATTAATATTAGATTTTTCCCCTTATCTCAAAGTTTTATCCTTAATTAACTCATTTTACCATTTTTCTATGGTGACAAAATTATCACCATGGATATTAATCATCATAACCAAAAATGACATTAAAATCATTACTAAATTTAAACAAACTAATTAAAAATATGAAATAAATTTTTTAATGTCAATTTATTATAAGTGTATGAAATTAATTTAAATATAATTGTGCAAAATGAAATTAAAAAAAATTTAATTTTTTTTAATTTTAAATAAATAAACTCATTACAAATTAAAATATAATTATAATTCATATGAAATTAATTATATTTTGTTTAATCAAAGTTATGTTATGTTAATTTTAAAAAATCCAAAATATAATGGTTCTTTAAAATAATTTGATTTAAATAAAAATGATAGTTTTGAAAACAATTGCATTTTTCACTATTCACTGAAAAAAATATTTTAAAATACAAATAACAAAACATAAATATAATAAAATGATAAAATTATTATTTAAAATATTATTAAAATTCTATGAAATAAATTTCTAAAAACTATTTGAAATTAATTATAACATCTACGCATAAAATGTAATAAAACCAATTTTGAAGTATAAAATGACTTTATTATCATTCGTTGACTAATAAAAACAATTACATGAATGTAAATTTATATTTGATAATATATAATATATTCATTTAATTATAATAATTTATCAATAGTGATTAATTTAATATATGAAGATAAAAATACATTGTGCACATAACAACAATTGTGTGTAAAAATACCTATTTTAACTTCAAAAGAATTTATCATCATTTTTGACAAATTGATAATAAATGTATATTTTATTATTAATTTTATTAAGGAAATAATTTCTAAATATATTCCATTAATTTAATGTAGTACATCTAATATTGGTGTCATATGTAACAAATGATATCAAAAATTATAAATTTAATAAAGGGCAATATATATTGCAAAATATTAGGACGTTCCATTATAACCCACTTATAATAATTTGTCCCTAAAAATTACATTACTATAAAAACAAATTGAGGATACATATTCCTCATCATATAATTAGATTCCTATGTAGCTTCCTCAAATTTAAGGGTTTTCTACAAAACATTGATTGGGTGACTTGACTGGTTTCGTAGTACGTTTTGTCTTTGATCTAGAATTTAAATTCATTATTCCTCACAAAAAAGATCATACTCAATTTTTAAAAACTACTAGTTTAGTTGATGTGAAAAATTATTTATCTACTTTAAAATATATTATTGGATCACATCATGAACTAGGAAGAGGATCGATGGTAGCACCAAATGATAATCTACCACTCTAATACGATCATGCATCTCAATAGGGATGATAGATCTAGGGATTATATTTCAATTATTTCCACGTCTCATGACCTTATCACCATATAATATTATATGGAATAAAAAAATCACCAACTTTCAACTCTATATCTTTTCAATGACTATCATAATTGTTTTATCAACATTAAGCATCCCAGATTTGATATTGAATGGATCTAACTTCCTCTACCATTTAGTCAGCTAGATCAGGTACTGATATCATTAATTATCTGAATTAATCCTATCATAATGGATTTATTCACTTCTTTATATATAGGGTTTCATAAGGAGACATATGAATTCTTGAGTGAAACATTCTATTGTAAAAAAATCAACCCAAGGAAGGTGTCGATCTCAACCAAATTTAAAATCCATGGAGAAATATCTTAGTATATCTTATAGTGTTTGAATGGTCCTACTAGACCACAAATATATATAAGGATGATAAATAGTGATAAATTTCAGCTCTATATTCAAATATTTCTGAAGGATTCACAAAAATTTAAGGTAATATTTTGAGATCAATTTGAAATAACAAAATGTGGTACTCTATAAAAGGTTACCACATCATAAATGTATATTATAGAAACCTAATCAAAATAGATATCTTATATGATATGAATTAAATGATATGGATTCATAAACGGATCAACTACAACACAAATTATTTTATGGCCTCCATATGTCTTGGGAAGTCCTATGATGAAGTCCATGGAAACGATTTTCCATTTTAATTATCATATGGGCAATGGTTGTAACATCTCATAATTCATCAGATGTTTATACTTCACTTATTAACATAGAAAAAATATAGATTCATACTATACAATATCCTTAATCATGTTTCATGGATAAAAATACTCTTTTATGATCATTATGTTTCTTTGTGATTCTAAGATGGAAATATAATGATGGGAAATGCGATTAATCCAATATCTATTTCATCAATTCTAGAACTGATAGGAGACATACATGGTTCCTAAAATTGATTATTCTCTCACTATCATAGTTTAACTCCATATTATTCCTCACCTTATTTTATATCTCTACACCTTCTTCATACACCTCATCAATATTATCATGAATGGATGGTTTAATAATCATCCAAGAAATATAGGATATTCATCATTTACTTACTTTTTCAAAGTCTATCTTCTAAAAATATATATTTATTGGATCTATTTCAATCCTTATAATAGAGAAACTAGAATGGTCATTTTAAATTAGTGCATCAATGTATCATCCAAGAAATTATTAGCTTAATTTTTTTATAAATATTTTATTAAATGATTAATTTATAATCAAAAAAATATTGATTTATTAGAAAAGTTGAATATTTTAAAATTAAAAATATTATTTTAAATTACCTCATCAATTATGGTTTTATAAAATGGTTTGTTTTTATATCTTATGTTATAATATTTTTTTAAAATAAGTTATTATTTTCAAAAAACAATACTTGATATTAAAGTAATGTTTTAATTTATAAATACCACTTTAACAAAAGTGGATTTATTTTTTTAAATAATGTAATATTATAAATAGATTAATTTTAATATTTTTGGATAAAAAATCATAATTTTATTTAAAAATGATAATAAAATGATTGTTAATAAATATTTTAAATATATAGAAAAATGATTTAGTATACCAAAACCTTTCCAAAAAGAAAAGTTATTTTCAAAGTCGGTTAATATTTTTATTAAATTATTTAATGATGAAATAATATTTTATTTTTTTAAATTATGAGAATTTCAATTTAACACTAAAAAATGGTTTATATATTATAAATACTTAAATTTAAATAAATTAATTATTACAAAAAAGTTATAATAATTTAAAACTAAACATAATATTATAAATTATGATTTCATTAAAGGTAATATCATTTATTATCAAATATATGAAATAAAATTTTCTTAAAGTAATATATTTTGTTAAATTTAAAATAATTATTCTGAATTGTAAATATAATTATTATAATTTTAAAAACTAATATTATTTAGAATCTGAATTTTAAATTTTTTATATAAAAAATATTAATTTGTTTATATATACATAAAAAAATTTGTATGATAAGTATATGTTTTATTTTATCAAAACAAATGAATTATAAAAAAACAGATAAAAAAAGTGAAAAAAGTGGTATGTTTAAAAAAATGTTAAAAAAATAACAATAAAACATGAAGAAAACCTGAAATAAGAAATAAAAATACTAAAATATTTTAAAAAAGAGAAATTATGTTAATATATAATAATATAAGGAATGTTTCAAATCAAAAAAAAGAGAGATAGGATATGATGATAATATATAATAATATAAGTAATGTGTCAAACTAAAAAAAGTGAGATAAGATATAATAATTCCTTATAATAGAAAATAAATGTGACGAAGGGTAAAGTGAATTACTTATATATATATTTCCTATCAAATTATATTAACCAAATAATCATGTTTATGAAAATAATTTTTATTCTACATTGTTAAATTTTCAAATCCAATTTATATTTTTAAATACTATAATGAGGAATATAAAATTTATAATATATATATATACACTCAATATCAAACCAAATGAACAGAACACCAGGCCATATAAATCCAAAACCTTATTTGATTTTTCAAATGATGTACCCAGTATCACATTTTTTCTCACCCAAATAGGAAATAAAATTTATATAATGAAATCTCTATAAAACCCCTCTTTCTGCACACCTTGTTTAAGTTCTGCATGCCTGCTTGAGTGTTGCACAACCTGTATACGAGGGTACTTTATTCTACAGCCTTTATACTTTTCTTATACTGTATCCAAGCTATTATAGTAAGTCTGAATTTATGGTAAGGTATGTATTTTCTTTTGAATTATATATATGTATATATATTTCACATTCTATGTTAGTATTTCTTAAATTTAATCAAGTCTATTTTTAAATAAATAAAATTTCACTTTTTTTTGAAAATTTGGTTTAAGTCATAACCATTATAAGGGTATTTGAAATCCAATCATCTATTTATTAATTTTTAGAGAACTCCCTCTCTCAATATGTTTTACAGAGAATAAATATTTAAAACACTTATTTCGTGATCTTAAATATTTTATTTCGCAATAATAAAAAATCAGTTTTTATTATTGGTAATTTTAAAATTTTCTTTTATAAATAAATTTATATGGGAGAAGTTATCATTTTAAGTATAATATATCATTTTATGTTTTGACACCAAGTTTTAAATAATAAAATCTATCATTTTATGTGTGAATTGTTTTTACATATCCATGAATTTCATTCAAATCATTAGATATAGTCATTATTTAAGATATTGAAGAAGTTCTATGAAATTTAATTCAAATATTCACTTACTTTATTAGGAAGTTATATTTATTTCTTCTGAATTAGAGAAATTAATTATGAATATGAATTTATCCAAGTTAGTTTTCTAAATTTCAAAAGAAAATAAGATTGTGACATGTAACGAAATATACAAGATTATTTCTTTGTATTAAAATAATTTATGTAAGGTTTTCAATTGTTTTCGGGTTATTAGTGACAAAGGAAGGACATTTTAATTTTTTTTCTTAAATTATGGTACTACAACATCAAATGATATGATATAGTATAGGGATTAAACCAATAACCTCTAGGGTACACTATCAAACATGTGATATTCCTAAGCAGCCTTATGGTATTCTTATAGGATATTGTGTATCATGATTATTCCATAAAATTATTATTTTCAAAATGGGAAAATCTATATAAGTATTTAAAAATAATTATTATTTTGAAATTAATTGGTTTGAAAAAATTTATACCCTTTTTAAAGATAATTAGAATTTTTTTCAATGTTTGAAAAAACTTTCTATAAGTATTGATTTTATAAAATTATTTATTTGATAAATGTTTCTAAATTAATCTATAGTTTTCAAAGAAATTTATTTTTACAAGTTTTAAGACCCCTTACTAGGAAATTAGGATCATCACTTATTTTAAATTATTTTCCACAAGTTTAGAAAAACATTTCTGAAGGCATTTTCTTACCTTACAGAGTTATCTCAAACGAAGCAATATAATCATTTTATTTAATTTTTTGTATAACTCCAATGTTTTTATGTAATTTTCTAATCTTCCAAAACCTAGACCATAAAGGTACCTGTATGTAAAATCCTTTCTGTATTTTTATATTATCTCTTAAGTAATAATAATAAAACAAAATATTTAGTATTGAATCCAGAAGCATGGGATTAGGGTTTTACACTTGATATTAGATTGATAATATAGAAATTTTTTTAGATTAGATGTTTTTATTTGAGAAAAATCTAAGAGGTAGAGTATAGAATTTTAGAAATTGAAGTTTTCATAATTCTGAAGAAGGAAATTCATAATTTTATTAAGTTTGATGAACAAATTATGAGTATGCAACTATTTTAAGGGGAAGAATGTAACATCCTGATGATTATAAGCTTATTTTTATTTTAATAAGTGTTTTATTAATTCATTAATTTATAGTCAAAAACAAACCTTGATTTATTAGTTAAGTTAAATATTTAAAAATTAAAGAATATTACTTTGAATTACCTCATCAATTATGCTTTTATGAAATGTTTGGTTTTTTACATTTTATGTTATACTATTTTTTAAATAAATTATTATTTTCAAGAAAGGAGACTTGATATTAAATAAATATTTTAAATTATAAATACCACCTTTATACACATGGTTTTATTTTTTTTAAAATAGTTATTTATTATAAAGATATTTATTCGATTATTTTTTAAAAAAACTTCAAAATTTTATTTTAAAGGATTATAAAACTATGATAAATAATTATTTTTAAAACAATATACATATGTTTTAGTGCAATAAAATGTTTCTAGAAACTAAAATGATTTTCAGTGTTGGTTAATCATTTTGTTAAATTATTGAATGATAAAATAATATTTTATTTTTAAAAATTATGAGAATTTTAATTTAACACTTCAAAATGGTTCATATCTTATAAATACATAAATTTATTTCAATAAATTATAACAAAAATATTTATAATAATTTAAAACTAAACATAATATTTTAAATTATATTTCCATTAAAGGTCATATTTTTTATTATAAATATTTAATTTTTTTTATAAATTAATATATTTTGATAAATATAAAATAACTATTTTGAATTACAAATATGATTATATGAACTATGAAATTATTATTATTAAAAATCTTAATTTTAAATTTTTTTGATAAAAAAATATTAATTATTTTATATTTATATTACTAAATTTATTAGGTAATTATATGTTTTATTTTATAAAAATAAATGAATGATTAATAAATGAGATATAAAAAATGTGAAAAATGTCGTTTGTTAAAAAAATGTTTGAAAAGTAATAAAAAGAAGAAGAAAATATGAAAAGAGAAAAAACACTAAAACGTTTAAAAATAGAGAAATGATGTTAATATATAATAGTATAATTAATATTTCATGACCCGTCCCTCGGGGCCCGCATCGTGACTACCCCAAGCCCACCTTCCATAGGCCAGGGGCTGACGACTAGCACCAAACGCGTAATTCCTTAAAACTGGGAAGGCGTTGACTTTATAAATCGTAAACACACACAACCAGAGTACAAGCGGAAGCAAACACTAAGTAAAAACTGTATAACAAAAGATGTGCTGGAAAGTAAAAGGGTCCGGAAATAAAAGCCCAACAGTAAAGTACAAGGAAAAGACAAAATATGTACAACTCAAAAGGGACAAACATTTGAATGGTGAAAGTAGCACATGGATCGTCCTCCGGGGTTCCTACCTGAAGGGTAGGTACATATGGACTCCTCAGCACTCCACGTCCATCAGACTCCACCATGTAACGATACGTCAAAAGGTCCTCCTCTAGGTACTGTCCATTCCTGGCACTCTCGGCCTCCGTCAGCGCTGTCCGTCGTCTGCATCCAACACAATGAGGTGCGGGCATAGCCCGTACAGGGGTGAGTATAACGATACTCACTAGGGACCCCGAGACCTTCAAGGTCTCAGAAAATCCAACAAGGATAAAAAAAAGTAGGATTTCAACGAATAACCATTACTTAGGTATATGCCCATAGATATTCCTATGTTATCAAGTAACCCATCTCAATCATGAGGAAAACACAAAGGTCATTGACTCAGCTCAAACCCATATATTCATTATCGAAACCATGACTGTTGGAGAACTCCTCCTATGTCAAGTAAAGTGGCCCTATTGCGACTCCGAGATGTTATCCACTAACCTTAGACTGCTAAGGTACTCCTCCTGTCGAGTACTGCGGGGCTGCTGACAAACTGGGTGCTCCTCCGCTGTGGGTCTGCCGCCAAACTGGGTGCTCCCATAATAGTCTTTAGAGGTACTCCCCCTATCGAGTACCATAGGTCTGCTTCCAAACCAGGCGCTCCATCCGCCATGGGTATGCCGCCAAATCGGGAGCTCCGTCCACTGGGCTAGTCGAATCATTCCGAGTCGAATCAGTCAAGCAGTCGTCAGGTCTATAGCTACAAGGTCTCTCCACTCCGTCTGCTCATCTCTGGGAGGATCTACTCCATGAGCTATTGGTCGATACTCCAAGTGTCACGAAGTCTTAGGTGGATGTATCTCAATGGACCGCCACGTCATAAGGGTCCCAATGCAAAATACAGTGCGTCAATCCGACTCCCGGTCTTTGAGTTATTAGAATTTCCGTTCCAGGGGCTCGGTTGGTTATTAGGCTCAATCCAACCCTACTATACTCCAACTACATCCAAACCTCAAGTAGAGTATGCCAAAAGAACCTTCTCATCAAAAGTAATCCAACGTAGTTGATGACACGTCAATCGGAAATCCGGTCCTTAAGTTATATGTGTTTCCGCTCCGAGGGCCCGGTTGGTTACGAGATCGAACCAACCCGACCATTTCCAAACTGTTCCAAAACCTTGAGTGTGATATACCAAAACGACTACCTCAATCCAAGGAATCCAGTGAAACTGATGGTGCGTAGATTAGAGGTCTATAGCTGATGTTATGGTCAAACAATCGAAAGAACCCCGAAGAGGGGGGGGGGGGGTCTGGGTCCGGTCCTACCCGACCCGACCCGGGTCCGAGTCTGGCCCGGTAGGGCATGGCCCGGCCCGACGACAGTGGACCAACCCACGTGAGAGCGGCCCGGCCCGCGTGGCTGGCGTCACGGCCCGCGCGTGGGCGACTCGGCCTGAGCGCATGCCTCTCGGCTCGGTAGCCGGTCGCGGCTCGGCCAGTTGGCCGAGCGCGGAGAGGGGGGCCACCACCCACCAGTTCTTTGTAACGGTAGAACCAATCGGTGCCACCTCTCTTGAAAAACTAGTGTAACACCCCAAGATTTCATAGTACGTTAATTCCTCAAAGTAATTCAATAACTTGCACTACACGAAACACCGAGTTCTAGCGCACCATGACTTTCCAAACAAGCCGTTCAAAAGTAGTTATGAATAGTAATAACTAAATTTTGAACTTTTTATAATCCTTATAATTTTATAATCCATATTATTAGTTTTTTAGACATAATGTAAGAACTAATTCATTGTTTTCATATAAAAGAAATATTTTTCAAAAAATGCACTTTTACCATTTTTTAATGGTGAACCCTATTTAAATCCAATATTTGAAACATTTATATATTCAATTTGAAAAAATAAACTTATTCTTTAGAATCAGGACATAAGAATTTATTTTCAATAAATTTTTTGTGTTTTTCTGATAACTTTCATATTTGGGTGAATAGTGAAAAATACTATATTTTAACTGAAAACAACTTTTTTAATCAAAATAATTTATAGTTTTAAATTATACAATTTAATGGTTTATAAGTACAAATAGATTATACTTTTACCATTTAATCCAATTCTGGTCATTGTAAGTAATTTCACTTTGAAATTGGACATAAACAAGTGTCAATCTTTTGATAGTTATTATTTCTTAAAAATACGCCTTTTGGTTTTGACAATAAGAATTAATTTTAAATTAATAAATGAAACTTATATGTTTTGAATTTGGTAAAATAGACTTCATTTTTGGATTCTTAATATCGAAATTAGCCTAGGGTGAATTTTGGGTATTTTTCTGAAAACTTTCAGTTTTTGATGAATAGTGAAAAACACTAAGTCATAGTTTAAAACCGAATTTTTATTTAAATAATTATTTATTTAATTTAAATTTATTTTGAGTCAAAATAAATACATAATAACTATATAATTTCAATTTAATTCGTTGCAGTCGGTTTATAATAATTTTAGATATATAAAAACTTTATTGAACTTTTCACCGTCTTTTACCCACCTCCTAGGAGAATTGGCAAATTTACATAAAACATAATTTTACCAGTTCTGTGAGTGGAATTTCAAAAATCCAAGAGACATAGTTAACATCAAGGAGTAAAATATGGTTCAATAAGATAAAAATAATTTTTGATGAATAGAAACTTTTTTACTTTTATTTACCACGGTAAAAAGTAAATAGGGTAATTAAGGGTAAAAATGATATTATTATTATCCTAACACATGTCCTAATTCTATTGGCTAAATATAATTAGACCAAAAACAACATTAGAAATAAAATATGAACCTCTTTGGTCCACTTGGATTAGATTAGGACTTTTATTATTATTTAATTCAAAGAAGAGTTAAAAGAGTTAAAATCAATGTTTAATAACTAAAACATTTTTAATATAGGTTTATACATAAGATAAATTCGATTATAAATATTAATTAGATATCTAAAATGATTTCCTACATAATGGTATTTTATTTATAATTTTTAGACATTAAATAATTTAATTTATTTATGACATAATGATGATGTAGTAATTACCTAATTAATGAAATATTAAAATAATTGATATTATAAATATCCAAATAAATGTAATTTGAGACTTTTAATGAATTCCAATAATTTTATAGGTTAATAAGAAATATTATTATTGGTTATATGAATTTTATTAGAAGTAATAATGCATTTATAAATTTATGAAAAACAGAATACCCCATACTGTCAAAATTGACATAAAAGCATTTTTAAAAAATATATTATATTATTAATTGATATTGTATTCTTAAAAAAATAAGGTTCGGAAAAAGGACTTATATAATTATATTTGTATCATTAATGGACCACTTGGGGGTCTCTAGGAATTATATTGTAAGTTTATTAACCATATAATATAAAAATACATAGAGACATGGTAAATATAAAACTATTTAACTAAGAGTTAAATCTAAAAGATAAGGGTAAAATAGTGACCCAAACTAGTCTAAAACCTATTGGTTGAGTGATTTTCGACCCAGAACCATCTTATAATTTAAATAATCTAGTTTTGAGACATTATAAACTGAATATAAATTTATTATAAAATAATACTTTAAGTTTTCCCTAAAGAGCCTCGCCCCCCTTATAAAAGGACACCACTTCTAACAAATTCCTTACACCGCTCAAGACTTTCGTCTTGTCCAACATCTGACCAATTAAGCTATATACATCCCTATACTCCTCCTAGAAGTCTTAACTTAGGTATAAGGCACTTCAAGAGTCCTTTTTGGTTCAAACGAATGGGAGTTACCCAAATTAAAGGTAACTATTTTCTCTTAGCTTCTTTTATTTAATTTACTTCTACAACCCCTAAACTCTTATAATTCTTTTCTTTTGTAACAAAAACAGTATCCTAAATATACTAGGATATTTTTATATGAAGTATTCGAACTACACTTACACACACCTCCATCTAATGGGTGAAGAACATAATGTTTCTGTGGATGGCAACCAAACGCCTCAAAAAACGATGATTGTTCAATTACCTCCTACAGCCTCTCATGGTGGCCATTATGATGACACTATAATTAAATATGATATTAATGATATTTATATTATATATAAGCTTCCTTAATTAAATTTTATAGCATACCATTATTCGTTTAATGTTGTATATATATACTATAATTTCATTTGAGGAAGTGCGTACTACCGCCCCCTCAAAGTGATATGACTTGTTCATATCATACATGGAATGTATAAAGGATGGTATTAATGAACATAAGTAAAAAATATTATATATTATATTATACTGGAATAATAATATACCTATGTATAATTTGGTTTTTATTCCTTTTAAAATGAAAAATTAAATGGAAGTAGCGTTCATGCGTACGTACGGACTACCGTCTCCACGAACGCGATGAGATTCATTCCCCATCGTATCCATTCAAGTATAATTATCATTTTATGATTAAAAATTATGTTTAAGGAAATGTTATAGTTCTTTATATGAATAAGATACAACCTATCCATAACAAACATGGCTTACATAACGAAGCATATAATGGAAAACGAATCAGTTAACACCCTAAATGATGATAATTCTAAAATATTATTAACAAAGAAATATTAAAAGATCATATATGATATCATATTAATGTATATGATTCTTGTATAATTTAATAACAATGACTTATCTATTATAATGGAGTTTAACCTACACTCTATCAAGGAAAAGTAAAAGGTAAGGGTTTATTTCACAATCTCTTCATTATCCGAGGTTGTTTATACGTAATTATCTGTTGAGACCTCTTTATCATCCACATCCATGTTTCTTAAAAATGTATTTCAAAAAATTCTTACTATTTTACAGAATATGGGTTAAAGTCATTTACACCCTTATTTTACTTTTTATAATAGGTTTATAAATGAATCTTTACATCATTTTCCAAACAAGGACCTTTTTTACATTTTCCACAAATTAAGGTAAGAATGTCTTTTTTTAACTTATACGATAGGTGCAACTATTTTCCACCATTGTAAAATCTTAAAAGATTCCCTTACAAGCTTATAAGAATATTTACAAAGTAAATTTTTTATTTTATAATTATCTAACTTTTAAATTATTTCAAAAAAGAGATATTTCTCTCAAATAGTTTTGATTTCATCTATGTCAACATCCTTTGATGGATTTTAAGATTATTTGAAGTTTATTTATTATGATACAAAACTTCCATATTGTATTGAAGGTTTTGTGATATGTTTGAAAATGGATGTGTTATTTTTAGACCATTCATGGTTTATGGAGAAAGTATTTACATTTCATATGCTAGTTTTAATATAATTGTTTATGTTATGTATAAACCTGTTCATATGAGGAATGCATTGGACTTAGTAAGTGACGGGTGGATCCCGCTATAGCTCCTCGATGCATAAGTAGGTCTCATGAGACAAACAAGTGTCTTACTATAAGGCCTTGACTATGTGGTTATGATAGTTTAGCATTATGCATTCCATCATTTTGAAAGTGGTTATTGATATTGCATGTGATTATTCGACTGGTAGAATATCCATGTGAATAATTAAATGGAATTATTTCATTTTATTTTTTCCATATTATGCTGATGTTTAAGTTTAAAAGGCTTTTTTTAGTTATAAATTGCCTTAAATGTTTATGCTTATTTTTGAAAGTTTCTTCTATATTGTTATCCTTACTGAGCATCTGAGCTCACCCCTTTCAATGCTTTATTTTTCCCAGGATGTGAAGAAATATTTTATGACTGGCCTGCAGGGATAATCTGAAGGGGACATGAGTGTGGATAATAGAGACTATATTATTGTAGTTTTTCACTTTATGATGTAATGTAACATTTATGAATGTATCTAGTGATTCCAAGGCTTGTAAACTAATTGTTCTTTCGAGACTTGATCTTTTTTTATCATGAAAATGATACATAATAATGCACCGACTCTAGGAAACTGGGGTTGGGGCGTTACAGTTGGTATCAGAGGATGTTTTGTACAAACCTTGGAAACTAGATTTAGATAAACTCTGATTAGAGCACATAGCCCTAAGATAAACATTGAGGATTAGTATAGGAGAACTTCCTAGAATTTTGGTATTGTATAGATTTTGTGAGTTTTACAAGAAATACATCCATGCCTGGATACGAGCAGGTAGATGTGGCTCTGGCATAGATGTACCTAGGGGTAAAACACGAAAACTCCACTTTGAGCTAGACTCAAACGAAAATTGGTGCACGACAACGGGCCTTGCTGCACTCTTGGTTATAACACTCCCGGGCTATATACTTAGGATAATTCTCATTTTCTTTAAAAATCATTATGAAGGGTTTATGAGTATATAATTCCTCAATGAGAACATCTTTATGATTATGGATTATATCCACAAACCATTTAATTTACGTTAGTTATTTTACAAGTTTGAAATTATTCATTGAAATTCATAAACTGACCTAGTTTATGCCATTGTTTAGAAATGGCGTACAGTAAAAAGAATGTGAACTCCAACAATACATATGATCCAAGAAGTAATAAGGATCATATCTTTCACAGTATTAAGCCATAATTTAGAAGGGAAATATTATCCCATGTATTCTCATCATATGAAGAAATAGTATTATGTGTTAATAAGATAAGTAAATAATTCTCTGAGTCCTATGGATTTGAAGGGAAGCAAGAGAAGAAAAGGATGGAAGAGATAAATATGGATAAAGGGAAGAGGGAAAAGAAGAATTTTCCTATATGTGATAACTGTGGGAAGAAACACCCTAGAACTTGACTGAAGGGAATGTGAGTTTGTTATAAGTGTGGAGAAAAAGGACACCATGTATGTGACTGCAAGGGTTAGAAAAAGTTTTCAAATGTACAATGCTTCATCTGCAAGGAGTTGGTACACTACACGAATCAATGTACCATTCATAAGAGTATAACACAAATGATTTTATTGGATAATAATCAAGTTATAATACTACCACAGATGAGGAGGAATGATTAGAGTTCTTATGTTTTTATTAGGGAATTATGTCATTTGAGTGTTGTATCAACAATATACTGGTTATAATAATTATGGAGTATATAAGGATTGTACTGCAGTACTATTTCATTAAGGACTTGAGATTGTGTGGAACCATGAGAAGTGACTCAATAGCAGGTTAAATTTTTAGAAAATATATGTTTGAGAGAAGGATAAACCATAATATGGTTCTGATACCGAGGTAGTGATTTTGGGATAATACATTATTGATTTGGATAAATTATATTGGATATTCTTGATTAACTTGTAATTTATTAATGATTTGTATATTCCATCATTGTTGATGTTTACCGCATTTTTGGATAGAAGGAGTATATCCAGTAATCTTTAAGGAATAAGGGATTATGAATGTAATCAATAAGGTTTTATGGTAATTCAGGATGTTGCAGTGTTTTAAAAGAATACCTGATGAAGGTGTTCACATGTTATTATGCATAAAAAAGGATCTTTATTGTGTTTAACTTTCTCATATATTTTGGACTGTGAGTTTGGATAGAATTATTTTGGATAATTCTAGTTTGAGATTATTTTGGATTTCCACAAAAGGACAACCCGAAGGTTGGGCGGCAACCCGTCGCGTCCGGAAAGGCCGCAAGACTTGAACCCATAACCGAAGGGCGATAAGGGTGTATCACCAACCACTGACCAACGTGATTTCCTAGATTGAATAATTTAGTCTTTTTTAAAAAAATTTGGAAGATGAATTATAAATTCATTTCTTAACCCTATACGAATAAGATAAATAGAATATTATTTTTAAGTTCTATTATCTTTTAGAGTGAAAGATGAGTTTGTGGTAGAAATTAGTTAAAGAATGAGACTCTACTTGTCAAGTATATATTTTTCTTCTTCTCTTATTCTGTGAAGAAATTAATTATTATACTTTAGTGAAGAATTCTTAAAACAAAAAATGTGTTATCCTAATACTATATGTTTTGTTGAACCGATGACATTTTAAATCATCATAGATTGATTAATTTAAGGCCCTCAATTTTACACTTGTTTGTGATTGATGACATCAATACATACCTATAAATATTTACATTTTTCCTCCAATTATTTGTCACCAATTTCCACCAATGTTCTTATAATAGAGATCATAATTTGGTGGTGACTTTTTCAGTCCTCTTTTCCTCTTATTAAGACTAAATTTTATTAACCCAATTTACGATGTGGGGTTCCCCACAAAGTTATTTTCTATTTTGAACCTTTTATTTTCGAAGAACAATTTCAAATTGTGGGGACACACTTTATTGAAGGCGGGAAGAATGTAACACCCATAGATTTCATAGTACGTTATTTCTTCAATGTAATTCAATAACTTGCACTACACGCCACACCGAGTTCTAGCGCACCATGACTTACAAAACAAGTTGTTCAAAAGCGGTTATGAATAGTATTAACTGAATTTTAAACTTTATATAATCCTTATAATTTTAGAATCCATATTATGAGTTTCTTAGACAAAATTTAAGTACTATTTTTTTTCATATAAATGAAGTATTTTTCAAAAAATGCACTTTTACTATCTTTTAATGGTGAACCCTATTTAAATCCAATATTTGAAACATTTATATATTCAATTTGACAAAATAAACTTCTTATTTAGAATCAGGACATAAGAATTTAGTTTTAATAAAATTTTGGTGTTTTTCTGATAACTTTCATATTTGGGTGAATAGTGAAAAATACTATATTTTAACTGAAAACAACTTTTTAATCAAAATAATTTATAGTGTTAAATTATAAATTTTAATGGTTTATAAGTAAAAATATATTATATTTTTATAATTTAATTCAATGCTGGTCATTGTAAGTAATTTCACTTTGAAATTGAACATAAACAAGTGTCAATCTTTTGATAGTTATTATTTCTTAAAAATACGCCTTTTGGTTTTGACAACGGGAATAAATTTTTAATTAATAAATTAAACTTATATGTTTTGAATTTGGTAAAACAGATTTTATTTTTTGGACTCAGAATATTAAAATTATCATAGGGCGAAGTTTTGGTATTTTTCTGAAAACTTTCAGTTTTTGATGAATAGTAAAAACACTGAGTTATAGTTTAAAACCAAATTTTTATTTAAATAATTATTTATTTAATTTAAATTTATTTTGGGTCAAAATAAATACATAATACCTATATAATATCAATGTAATTCTTTGGAGTCAGTTTATAATAATTTTAGATATATAAAAAGTTTATTGAACTTTTCACCGTCTTTTACCCACTTCCTAGGAAAATTTGCAAATTCACATAAAACATAATTTTACCGCTTCTGTGAGTGGAATTTAAAAAATCCGAGAGACACAGTTAATATCAAGGATTAAAATGTGGTTCAATAAGATAAAAATAATTTTTTGTGAATAGTAACTTTTTAATTTTATTTACAACGATAAAAAGAAAATAGGGTAATTAAGGGTAAAAATGATATTATTATTACCCTAACACATGTACTAATTCTATTGTATAAGTATAATTCAACCAAAAACAACCTTAGGAATAAAATATGAACCTCTTTGGTAAACTTGGATTAGATTAGGACATTTATTATTATTTAAATCAAAGAAGAGTTAAAAGAGTTAAAATCAAAGTTTAATAACTAATTTTTTTTAATAAATAGTTATACATAGGATAAATTCGATTATAAATATTAATTCGAAAGATAAAAATATTTCCTACATAATGGTATTTTATTTAAAATTTTTAGATATTAAATAATTTAATTTATTTATGACAGAATGGTGATGCAGTAATTACCTAATTAATGAAATATTAAAATAATTGATATTATAAATATGTAAATAAATGAAATTTGAGACTTTTTATGAATTCCAATAATTTTATATGTTAATATGACATATTATGATTGGTTATATTAATTTTATTCGGAGTAATAATGCTGTTATAAATTTATCAAAAACAAAATACCCAATAGTGTCTAAATTGACATAAAAGAGTTTTTAAAACAGATATTATATTATTAATTGATATTATATTCTTAAAAATCTAAGTTTCAGGCGAAGGACTTATATAATGATAGGTGTATTATTAAGGAACCACTTGATGGTCGTTTGGAAGTATATAGTATGTTTATTAACCATATAATATAAAAATAGAAAGAGACATGGTAAATGTCAAACTATTTAACTAAGAGTTAAATCTAAAAGATAAGGTTAAAATAGTGACCCAAACTTATCTAAAACCTATTGGTTGAGTGGTTTCTGACCCATCCCCACCTTAGACTTTAAATAATCCAGTTTGGATCTATTATTAACCTAATATAAATTTATTATAAAATAATACTTTATGTTTTTCCTAAAGAGCCCCTCCTCCCCCTTATAAAAGGGCACCGCTTCTAACTAATTCCTTACACCTCTCAAGCCTTTTGGATCATCCAAACTCTATCCAATTAACATCCCTATATCCCTATCCTCCACCAAGATGCCTTAACTTAGGCAGAAGACACTTCAAGAGTCCCTTTTGGTTCAAACCAAAGGAAGTTACCCAAATTAAAGATAACGATTTCTCTTAGATTCTTTTCTTTTATTTTACTTCTACAACCCTAAAATCTTCTTATTATTTTATTTTGTTACAAAACCAGTATCCTAAATATACTATGATATTTTTATAGGAAGTATTCTATCTACACTTACACACACCTCTATCTAATGGGTGAAGAACATAATGTTTCTGTGGATGGCAACCAAACGCCTCCCGAAACGATGATTGTTCAATTACCTCATACTGCCTCTCATGGTGGATATTATGATGGCACTATAATTAAATATTATATTAATTATATTTATTTTTTATATAAGTTTATGTAATTATATTTTATATAATACCATTATTCGTTTCATGTTGTATATATATACGATAATTTCATTAGAGGAAGTGCGGACTACCACCCCCTCAAACTGATATGACTCGTTCATATCATACATGGAATGTATAAAGGATGGTATTAATGAACATAATTAACACATATAAGATATTATATTATAATTTAATAATAATATACCTATGTATAATTTGGTTTTGATTCCTTTTAAATTGAAAAATTAAATAGAAGTAGCATTCGTTCGTACGTACAGACTATTGTCTCCACGAACGCGATGAGATTCATTCCCCATCATATCCATTCAAGTATAATTCTCATTTTATGATTTAAAATAATGTTTATGGACTTGTTATCACTATGGATATGAATAATATACAACCTATCCCTAATAAACACAACTTATGTAACGAAGCATATAAAGGAAAATGAATCAGTTAACACCCGAAACGACGATAATACTAAAATATTATTAACAACGTAATATTAAAAGATCATATATGATATCATATTTATGTATATTATTTTTTTATAATTTAATAAAAATGATTTAACTATTATACAAGAGTTTAACCTACACTCTTTCAAGGAAAAGTACAAGGTAAGGGTTTATTTCACAATCTTTTCATTATCCGAGGTTGTTTATACATAATTAAATACTGAGACCTCTTTATCATCCACATACATGTTTCTTAAAAATGTATTTCAAAACATTCTAACTATTATAGAGAATATGGTTTAAAGTCATTTATACCCTTGTTTTACTTTTAATAAGAAGTTTATAAAGGAATCATTACGCCATTTTCCAAACAAGGACCTTTTTAACCTTTTCCACAAATTAAGGTAAGAATATCTTTTTTTAACTTATACGGAGGGTGTGGCTGTTTTCCACCATTGTAAAATCTTCGAAGCTTACCTTACAAGATTATAAGAATATTTTCAAAGTAAATGTTTTATTTTATAATTATTTGACTTTTAAATTATTTCAAAAAAGAGATATTTCTCTCAAATAATTTAATTTCATCTATGTCAACATCCTTTGATGGATTTTAAGCTTATTTGAAGTTTATTTATTATGATACAAAACTTACATATTTTATTGAAGGTTTTGTGATATGTTTGACTGTGTATGTGTTATTTTTATACAATTCATGGTTTATGGAGAAAGTATTTACATTCAATATGCTAGTTTTAATATAAATGTTTATGTTATGTTTAAAACTGTTCATATGAGGAATGAATTGGACTTAGTAAGGGACAGGTGGAGCCCACTATAACTATTAGATGTATCAGTAGGTATCATGAGACAAACTAGTGTCTTGGCACAAGGCCTTGACAAAATATTATTTGTAGTCTTGGCATGAGACCTTGACTATGTGGTTATGATAGTCTGACATTATGCATTCCATCATTATGAAAGTGGTTATTGATATTGCATGTGATTATTCGAATCATAGAATATCCATGTGAATAAGTAAATGACAATATTTCATTTTATTTTTTCCATATTATGCTGAAGTTCATGTTTAAAAGGCTTTTGTTTTAGTTATACATTGTCTTAAATGTTTATGCTATTTATGAAAGTTTCTACTATATTTTTATCCTTACTGAGCATCTGAGCTCACCACTTTCTATTTTTTCTTTTTCCCAGGATGTGAAGAAATATTTTATGACTGAACTGTAGGGATAGTCTAAAGGGGATATCAGTGTGGACAATGGAGACTATATTATTGTAGTTTTTCACTTTATGATCTAATGTGACATTTATGAATGTATCTAGTGATTCCAAGGATACTAAAATAATCGGTCTTTCGAGACTTGATCTTTTGTGATCATGCCAATGATACATAATAATTCACCGAATATGGGTAACTGGGGTCGTGGAGTTACAGCGGGCCGAAGCTGGCCGGTTTCCTTTGGCGCGAGTGGACCGCACAATGGGCCACTATCTCCTCCATGCGGCACCGCTTGGTGCCATGGTTTCTTCCGCACGACCGGCCGGTTCTCTCGCCAATGCGGCCCGTTCAGTGCGGGCCACGGTTTCTCCGCAGCACGGTGCCACAAGGTTCCGCGGTCCTCCTATTCGGCTAGCTTTAGCCAACCAGTTCTTCTATTTTGGCCAGCATGAGGCCGACTGGTTCTTCCTCGACAGAGTGGCCCGCGGTTGCGGGGCGCAATTTTTCTCCAAGACGATGGTGCACGGCCGCCGTTGCCGCCGCCACCACCAGTCTTCGCCACCCCATCCATCTCGTGGTTGTCCACCGGCATGGTGTGACGGCACCGCACCCTTTCAATTCTCCTCCATCGTCAATCAATAATAATCAAACAGAGGGACGTCAGGCCATGTTTGTTCGGCATGCGCCCTCTATGTTATATGATAACAAAAAAGCTACCGTCGAACAAGGCATGCGTCGAAGATCATGAGAATAATTTAAAGTAAACAAATCCCCCCACCTTGATTCCGATGTTCGCTTGTCGATGAGCCACGGAAGACGGTGTCGTGGAAGTCGGGCGTCGATTTCATTGACGTCGAGAAACATATGAAGAATAAGCGTAGTCGATGTTACTCACGAATGTCATCTTCTCCCTTGACGCGGAGGAAGAAGAAGAATTACGATGTTCCTCGTGAGCGTCGCCTCACGTTCTTTCCTCTGTCATCGAGAGGATATTGTTCCTCGTGTTCTTCATTAGAGAGGGTGAATTCTCCCAAACCTTCTCACAACATATTTTCCACGGAAAATAAAATAATAAGGCTTCCCCAATAATAAAATATTGCCATTAATTTCCAAAAAGATTCAAATACTTTCAATTTAATTAATGAGGATATTAATTTTGACGTGTTGGAACTATTAAGAGAAAAGGGAGGTGGAGAGTTCACCCAAATTAAATGAAGGGCGGTGGCCTAATTAATTCAAGGGGAGTCCATGAGTTTAATGGGGGTTCAAGGAGTTAAAGGGGGAGTTGATGGGTTAGGGACTTGTGTGGTCCCCACTACACATTATCCTCTCATGGGAGGTTATGTGGGGGTGGGACCCACCATCAACCTCCCATTGAAGATAATAACCACTGACTAATTAAATTTTGTAACACAATAATTTATATAATTTATTATGAATCCCCAAAATATAACTTCTACACCCAACCAAACGCAACTGCGACAAAGGTCTTCTTAAGCGAATAGTGGCGCTGCGAGTTCATCGGTGTCCTCAAATTTCAATTCTGAGCACCAGTTCAAAAGATAAAAAAACATGCACGCATGTTTACTGAACGTACCCAAACAAAACATCAGAAATTGATTCCGGGCACACCGGGCCTTAGAATCAGGCGCCATCAAAAACTGCGGACTCATGAAATTCCAAAGAAATTGAGAAAAAATTTCCCATGAAATTTCCCGGTCTTTACATAATATTTCAAAACAAAAAAATAAAGATAATATATGATTTTAATATACCCATAAATGTCTTTCATAGTATTATATATGGTCACCATCTAAGATAGTGTTCACATTCCATGAAATTTAATTCAAATATTTAGTTACTTTTTTAAGCAGTTGTATTTATGTCTTCTAAATTAGAGAAACTCATTATGCATATAGATTTCTCCAAGTTTTTATTATAATTTTTTTAAAAAATAAATTGTGCCATGTAATGAAATTTTCAATATTATTTTATTCTATGAAAATAATTTATGTAAGGTTTAGAATTGGTTTTGGGTTATGGGTGGGAAAGGAACGACCATTTAAAATGTTTTTATAAATTACGACACTAGAGAATTGAATGGTATTGAGAATAAAACCATGAATTCTATGGGATTTTGTCCCATATGTGATACAACTAAGTACACTTATGGTTTTTCTTATGTCCTAATGAGTATCACGATTAATCTATAAAAAATATTATTTTAGAAATATGGAAATCCAAATAAGTATTTCAAAAGAAGTATTATATGGAAATTATATATTTTTTATAAAATTATAGTCTATTTAATGATATTTATAAATTGTTTCAATGATTGAAAACCCCTTTTTTAATTATTAATTTTATCAAATGAGTTATTTGATAAATGTCTCCATAAAAATTTAAAGTTTTTCAGAAAATGTATTTTTACATGTTTTAAAACCCCTTACTGGGTAAATATGATCATACATTGTATTAATTTATTTTCCATAGGTTTAGTACAATTTATGAAGGCACTCACTTTACTTACGCAGTTAGAACACACGAAGTAATTTAGTAATTTTATTTTATTTTTGTAGAACTTTAATGTTTTATATGTAATTGTATAATCCTCCAAACCCTAGACAAGAAATGGTCATGGTTTTTGAAATGCTTTCTATATTTTTTTTTGGTTATTAAATAAAAAACACAGTATTTTTAGAATTGAATCCTAAAGCGTGGGTTTGGGGTTTCACACTTAGTATCAAAGTGATAGTTTATAATTCATTATATATTAAATGTTATTGTTTTAGAAAAATCTATGTG
The DNA here is from genome assembly GCA_963277665.1 of Viscum album. Classification (NCBI taxonomy): domain Eukaryota; kingdom Viridiplantae; phylum Streptophyta; class Magnoliopsida; order Santalales; family Viscaceae; genus Viscum; species Viscum album. The sequence goes on along the minus strand of OY728166.1, from coordinate 1,029,696,164 downwards.
TTAAGGTATAGAAGATTAGAAATTATAATTTTCTTAATTCGGAAGGTAGAAATTTAGAATTTTTGGAAGTGTTACGAACAAATTGAGAATACAGAATTCTTATAAGGGGAAAGAGTGAAACATCTTAGAAATTATAATCTTACTTTTATTTTTATAAATATTTTATTAACTAATTAATTTATAATCAAATTTTTTGATTTATTAGTTGAGTTGAATATTTAAAAACTACACAATATTAATTTAAATTACCTCATCTATTATACCTTTTTTTCAAATATTTAGTTTTCACATCTTATGTTATAATATTTTTTTAAATATTTTTTTCAATAAATACGATATGATATTATAAAAATATTATAAATTATAAATATTGACTTTATAAACATGGTTTTATTTTGTTTAAAATAATTTTTTTATAAATATATTTATTTTATTATTCTTGTACAATAAATTAAAATTTTATTTAAAAAAATTATTAAATTATTATAAATAATTATTTTTCAAATAATAGAAATAGATTTTAGTATAATAAAACATTTCAAAAAACTAATATTATTTTCAATATTGGTTAATATTTTTTTAGATTATTTAAAGATGGAATAATATTTTTTTTTATAAATTCTGATAATTTAAATTTGACACATAAAAATGGATCATATCTAATAAATACTTAAATGTATTAAAATTAATTATAAAAAAATTTATATTTATTTAAAACTAAAAATAATATTATAACCTTGTTCATTAAAGTTAATATAATTTATTATCAAATATTTGAATTAAATATTTCTATAATGTAATATATGTTGTTAAATATTAAATAATTATTTTTAACTATAAATCTAATTGTTATAATTATGAAAAATTTTATTAATTAAAATCTATTTTCAAAATTTTTTATAAAAAATATTAATTTTTTATATATATCAAATGAAATTTATATTTTTTAGTTTATAAAAACAAAGTAATTATCAAAAAATAAGATAAAAAAATGAAAAACGTGGTATGTTTAAAAAAAATGTTAAAACAAATGGGAAAAAGAAGAAAACATGAATGAAGAAAAAAAACATGCAAAAAAGTTTTTTTAAAAGAGAAATGATGTTATTATATAATAAGACAAGTAACGTGCCAAACCAAAAATGAGAGATAATATATAATTTAAATAAATAACAATATAAGTAACATGTCAAACTAAAAAAATAGACAGAGAAGATATAATAATTCCTTATAATAACAAGTAAACATGACAAAGGGTAAAGTGAATTCATTATATATATATATATATCCTATCAAATTATATAACCCAAAAAATTGGGTTTATGAACAACATAATAATAATTATTTATTTAATTTTTTAAATCCTATTTATATTTTAAAATAATACATTGAGGAACATAAAATAATATACATATATTCAACGTCAAAACAATTGAACTGAACACCTACCCATATTAATCCAAACCCACAATTGATTTGTCAAAATATATACCCAATATCATGAGTTTTCTCACCCAAATAGTAAATAAATTTTATGAAATTAAATTTCTATATAAACCCTATTTCTACATACCTTGTTTAAGTTCTAAATGCCTATTTGAACACTGCACCACCCACGTAAGAAGGCATTATCCTCATCACCCTTTCTGCTTTGCTTATGGTTTTTCTAAGCTATGATAGTTGGTTTGATTTTATGGTAAGAGATGTATTTTGATTTACAACTATATATATATATCTGTGTGTGTGTGTGTGTTAGTGTGTGTGTGTGTGTGTGTATAAATATACATATATTTTAAAATCTAAGTTATTATTTCATAAATTTAGTCAGGTCTATGTTTATAAAAACAAAATTTCAATTTTGTTTTCAAAACATTTATTTAAATTATAGTCCTTCTAATGGTATTTGAAATACAACCATATATTTTTCTATTTTTAAAGAAGTGTATATATATTATAAAGAGAATAAACTTTTAAATGAATTATTTCATGATCTTAAATAAGTTATTTTGAAACAATAAAAAAACTTTTTGTTTTTATTAATTTTAAATTGTTTCATTTATAAATAAATTTCTATGTGATAAGTTATCATTTTATGTGTTGAAAACAAGTTTTAAATAATAAAATTTATCATTTTACAAGATAATTGTTTTTACTTATCTTTTAATTTCATTCATAGCATTAGAAATGACCATAATCTAAGATATTGTTGACATTTCATGCAATTTATTTCAAATATTCATTTATTTATTAAGTAATTATATTTATGTCTTCTCAATTAGAGTAATTATTTATGAATATGTATTTATCTAATTTATTTTTAGAAATTATAAAAGAAAATATGATTCATCCATATAATGAAATTTCCAATATTATTTTCTTTTCTGAAAATAATTTATGTATGCCATTGAATTATTTATGGGTTATGAGTAAAAAAAGCATGTCCATTTAAAATGTGTTGTTATATTTTGAAACATGAGTATCAAATGGTATGATGTAGTATGGGTTGTTTACCCATGGATTCTAGGGGAAACTATCCCACATGTGACATGACAAAGTGGCCTTATGATTTTTCTTATGGCCTGTTGAGTATCATGATTAATCCTTAAAAATTATTTTTTTTGAAAATGGAGAAATCCAAAGATATATTTAAAAATAGGTATAATTTTAAAATTATATGGTTTTAAAAATATTATACACTATTTATGGATATTTAAAAATTGTTTTAATGTTTTATTTGATAAAATATTCCTAATAAATTTGTATTTTTCAATGAAATATATTTTGACATGTTTTATAACCCCTTACTGGTAAATTATTCTCATCCCTTTTTTTAATTTATTTTCCATATGTTTAGTAATTATTTATAGGCGTTCACTTTATTTATGAAGTTGGCACACACGATGAAATTTAGTTATTTTATTTTATTTTTGTACAAATCTAATGTTTTTTATAATTTTCTAAACCTCAAAAACCTACTGGAAACGGAAATGGTATAAAAAATTCTTTATTTATTTTTCTATTTTATATTAAATAAAAAAAATATCTTTTTTGTACTGAATCTGGAAGCATGAGTTTGGTGTTTCACACTTAGTATCAGAGTGACGGTCAGGATTTTTTTTTTGAAATTAAATATTTTAATTTGAGAAAAATCTATGCCGTAGAGTATAGATGTATAGAAATTCTAGATTTCTTAATTCTAAAAAAGAAAATTTAGAATTTTCATAAGTTTCATGAATGAATTGTGAGGGAACAATTATTTTTAGGGAGAATAATATAACCTCCAAAAAATTAGAATCATATTTTTCTTTTTATAATTATTTTATTAATTGATAAATTGATAATGAAAAAAATTTATTTATTAGTTAAATGGATTATTTAAAAATTATATAATATTACTTTAAATCACCTAATCAATTATTATTTTATGAAATGTTTTGTTTACATATCATATAATATAATATATTTCTTAAAAAATTACTATTTTTATGAAATAAGACATGATATTAAATAATAATTTCAACTTATAAATATTGCCTATATAAAAATAGGTTTTATTTAGTTTAAAATAATGTTTTATTACATATAATTTTATTTGATTATATTTTCATAAAAAATCAAAATTTTACTTGAAAGGATTATAAAATTATTTTAAATAATTATTTTAAAAATAATAGAAATACATTTTAGTAAAATAAAACATTTCTAAAAACTAAAATTATTTTCAATTTTGGTTGAAATTTTTGTTAAATTATTAAACAATGAAATAATATTTTCTTTTTATAAATTATGAGAATTTTAATTTAACACATAAAAATTGTTCATATCTTATAAATACTTAAATTTATATAAATTAATTATAACATAAAAATTATAACAATCTAAAACAAAACATCATATTATAAATCATGTTTTCATTAAAGGTAATATAATTTATTATCAGCTATTTTAAATATAAAAATTTATAAAGCAATACATTTTTTTAAATATAAAATAACTATTTTTAATAATTAATACAATTATTATAATTTCAATATTTATTATTATTATTTAAAATTAGGTTTTTAACTATTGTATTGAAAATATTAATTTCTTTATATATAAAAACAAAATTTATATGATAATTATATGTTTTATTTTATAAAAACAAATGAATGATAAAAACCGAGATATAAAAAAAGTGCAAACATTTTTTGTTTAGAAAAATGTTTAAACAAATAAATAAAAAAGAAGAAAATGTGAAAGAAGAAAAAAATTTCTAAAATGTTTAACGAAAAGTGAAATGATGTTAACATATAATAATATATGTAATGTGTCAAATCAAAAAAAAGAGAGATAATATATGATGTTAAAATATAATAATATAAGTAACGTTTAAAAAAAGTGATAAGATATAATATTTCCTTATAATAAAAAGTTAACATGACAATGGTTAAATTGAATTCATTATATATATATATCTTATCAACTTATATAAACCAAATAATCGATTTTATGAAAAGATTAATTATTATGATTTGTTAAATTTTCAAATCCCCTTATATTTTCTAATGCTGAAATGACAAACATAATATGTATATTATATATATATATATATATATATATATATATTAAATATCAAACAAAATCAACCAAATACCTCAACATATAAATCCAAACCCACAATTGATTTATTAAATGTTGAACCGAATATCATGATTTTTCTCACGAAATTGAAAATAAATTTATATAGTGAAGTTTACATATAAACCCTCTTTCTACAAACATTGCTTAAGTTCTGAATGCCTACTTGAGCACTGCACAACCTATGTATTATGTCACTGTATTTTCCCCATTTCAACTTTTCTTCTGGTGTGTCCAAGATGTGGTAGTCAGTTTCAATTTAAGGTAAGGGGTGTATTTGATTTAAAATTATATATATATATATATAATTCAAATTTTATGTTAGTATTTCATAAATTTAATCAGGTTTATGTTTAAGAAAACAAAATTTCTATTTTTTTTCAAAATATTATTTAAATCATAACCCTTCTAAGGGTATTTTAAATATAATCGTTAATTTTTCTACTTTAAAATAACCCTTTATATATATATTATGCAGAGAATCAATGTTTGAAAGAATTATTTTGTGATAATAAATGATTTATTTTCAAAAAACAAAATACTTTTTTCTATTAATGTTAATTTTAATTTTTTTTATAAAAAACTTTCTATGGAAGAAGTTATCATTTTACGTATAATCTATCATTTTATGGACTGAAACCATGTTGTAAATAAAAAAATCAATCTTTTTATTTGTGCATTGTTTTTATATATCCATTAATTTCATTAATAACAATTGATATGAAGATAATCTAAGATATTCCTGACATTACATGAACTTTAATTCAAATATTAATTTACTTTATCAAGTAGTTATATTTATGTATTTTGAATTTGAGAAATTATCTATGGATATGGATTTCTCTAAGTTATTGTTAAAAATTCCTATGTAAAATAATATTGTTACATGTAAATAAATTTGAAATATTTTTTTATTCTATGAAAATAATTTATGTAATGTTTTGAATTGTTTTTTTGGGTTATGAGTGAGAAGGGAAGAACCATTTAAAATGTTTTCTTAAATTATGGCTGTAGAATATCAAATGATATGATGTGGTATGGGGGGTAAACTCATGAATTTTATGGGGCTCTGTTTGATATGTGATATGACTAAGTAACCTTATAGTTTTTCTTATGGCCTACTGAGTATCATGATTAAACCAAAAAAATTATTATTTTCAAAATGGATAAATCCAATGAAGTATTTCAAAAAAATTATTATTTTGGAATTATATGGTTTTCAAAATATCATAAACTATTTAAGGATATTTAGGAATTGTTTCAATCATTCAAAAATCTTTTTTTTAAATATTGATTTTATCAAATGATTTATTTGATAAATGTTTCCAAAGAAATTTATAGTTTTTAAAGAAAGGTATTTCCACATGTTTTAAAACCCCTTATTAGGAAATTATTATCATCCTTGGTTTTAAATTACGTCCCACAAGTTTAGTAAATTTTTCTTAAGGCGTTTTCTTCACTTATAGAGTTAGCTCACAAAATGTAATTCAGTCATTTTATATTATTCTATACAACTCTAATTCTTCATATGAAAATGTATAATCCTAAAAAACCTTGACTAGAAAAGGTCTGGGTATATAAAATGTTTTTTGTATTTTTCTATTTCTTAATAATAAAAAATACAACATTTTTAGTACTAGATATGGAAGCATATGTTTGGGGTTTCACAATAAATCATATTTTATTCTTTCCTGGGTGGTCTTATGTTATGAAATTATAATCATTAATAAAATCCAACCATATCCCTTATCATATATTAAACTAATTCAATTTGAATATATACTCCATTATTTCAGAATTTATATATATATGAAACTTTTAACTATATAGATAATGCCACCACAATTTTAATGCATAAATTACCAATGCCATCTCCAAGTCATGAGTCAAGTAATTTTTATCATGAATAATTAATTTTTAGGAGAAATATGTTACAACCATGTTATTCTATATAATAACAAATACTAGTCCCTTCCCTTCATCGATGCATAATTATAAATAAAAAACCCTTATCCACAGTTATATTATATAAGAACATCTTCACTAAATTACATTCCCCTTTGTTTTATGAAATTTTTACCACATTCATTTATATAATATAAGGAGCTCAATTACCTTTTTTGAATTTGATATCCATGAAAAATTCCTCACAACGTTTCTATATTATCTGACCAACCCAGAAAAATTGTGGACCTAGGTCACCATGGTAACACTTGGCTATTTTTTTATAACTGCCATCTTATAAGTATCTATATATATACTATTATGTGTGATAAAATGAACTAATAATGATATTTTAAGAATCCTAAATTCACAATTCCTAAATATGGAATCGAGTTTCTCCTTCTACAAGGGCTTCCACACAATCCTCAAATGATCTTCACACTCTTCCTTTCTCAATGACTAAATAATAATATCATTACAAATACTAAATTAAATTGATCAAGGTAATATCTAAATAATATACTGACTAGATCCATGATAATATCAGGGGAATTGGTAAAACAAAATTAAATCACTATAAATTTGTAATTTCCAAACCTCATATAGTAAGATATCTTGCGTATATCCTCTTTCTTGACCCTCAAATGATGATATACAAAATGAAGGAAAATACGAGAAATTATTGATTTCCACATATTTTATCAAACAAGTCATTAATACGAGGTAGATGATACTTGTTTATGATTGTTATATTTCTATATTCTTGATAATCAATGAAAATACACATTGTACCATATTTATACTCACCAAAAAGAATAGTTTCACCCCATGGTGATTCACTAAATCTTATGAATCCCTCTTATATAATCTCACAGATTTGTTTCTTAAATTTTTATAACTCAATTGGGACTATTCTATAAGGATTCATTGTAAATTTAATATAATTATGTACGAGTTATATTAAAAAATAAACTTCCTGAATTAGTGGAGCACTAGAAAGATATTCTAGAAATACATCAACATATTCCCAAAAATAATTTTTTCAAAAATTTTTAGTTTCTCCCTAACCAATTGATATAAAGTCCCCTCTTGAATAGGTAATAAGACACATATAATTAATGAAATTTCCATTGGAATTTTACACTCTTCTCATGACTAAAGATGATCATAGGTGGATTGAAAATTTAAAATGTGAAATTACTTCTACATTAATCGACATGATATCTATATATAGAGATTTAATCCATGGAAAAAATTATGTTAAATTTAATAGTTGTAATAATAACAAGATTTATAAGAAGTGAATTCACACAAAATTCTATTACAGTTAAGCTATAGACTTGAGATTTGAAAATCATACCATTAATGTTTTCCAAAATAATTCAACATATAATTAATGTTGATGTGAGTTAACATTACTATAAACTTTTAATAAAATTAAAAAAAATAAAATGACTAATATAAAATAAGATACTTTAATATTTGGGTGTACCTATCACCATATCAACTTCATCTTTCTATATTAAACACATTATGTAAACTAAAATGGTTTGTATGAGTAACAAAAATCATTAATAAAATTAAACAAACATATAATCACGCAAATCATTCCAATGATTTCATAAATTATAACACTATATTATCAACCAATTAAAATTTAGGTTCCTCCTATCTTGATTATAGTTCATCATAGACTTTCTTAGGTTCTTTCATAATTACCATCATAAAATAATCTCTAAAATAACTAAACCCTTTTCTGATACCAACTATGGGAACCCAATTGTTACATACATAAATATAAATTCATTTTTTATGAATATTCAAATCATCTCAAAATAATACATACAGTGAACCAGAAAGTTTTACTGTCATTAAAGAATATATACCCAATAAAATTTTCTCTCTAAAGATATTCAACATATCTAAAACATTTCTTCTAACGTAGTACCCTTCTTAGTTATAATTTATATGAAATCTTTCTTCATAACCTAGAAGACAGAAAACATAAGAAGTTGTAATCCATGATGCTCAGTAATGGTAAATAGGGGAGATATAAATTGATGTTTATATGTGAGCATAATAAAATTATATAGGTATGATGACATGATCATAACATTTTAAAAGATACACAATATGTCATATAACATAAATCAAAAGACACAAAATAAGGATATTTAATAATAAAATACATGAATCATGAAATTATAGAAGCACCAATAATCATTCATGAGCCATAAGAGCATATGATAAGAAGAAAACACATGTTTTTGAAATATATATAAGTATATAAAAATGTAGTGACTCGACACCAGTAATCCTGATGTGGGTTTTTGGTCCCATTAAATTGGAATAATATACAAGAAATCACACCCCAAAGGACCAAAGAGTTTAATTATCTTGTCAAACTAGATACATACATGGATCTTGTATTACATTTGAATAGAGAATTTAAAACATAATTTTTATTCAAGAATAACTTTATTCAGTCTAGCATATCCCTACACAACAACCATATTAATCTTCAAGGAATCCCATGTAAAGGGAAAAAAAGAACAGTGAGCTCAAATTTTTAGAAAGGTTCATGTACATCAGACACAATAATGAATCATTGAGCATAATAAATATGGGTAGGTAAATAACTGAACACAATTTCCATTTAAATAACTAGATAAGGAATAATCAATACGAAACGTTAAATAAATAAAAACACCATCCCTTCTAATAAGTAGATAATGCAATATAAATATGGAATGTTTAATAACAGAAACAATATTCTATTCAGATAACTATATAATAGATAATAAATTTAGAAAGGGAATGAACTAAAAATACATTTCATTTAATTAATAAAATGAAAATGAAACACATCTATAGATTTTTTCTTATTGACAATATCATGTATAATAATAACTAAATTCTGAATAATGGAAATGATTAATTATTGGACTCCTTGTTTATTAGGTACATGACACCTTTACCATTAAGACCTTTCACAATATGTTTTAAAATACACTAGCTAAAAACCCACATAACTAAGGCTATAGCACTAGTTCATTCCATTATACTATTTATTATTTAAGGGGATATATATAACCGAGCCTCTCCCATGTCATACAAGTCTAAATAATCCCACATATCAAATAATCGCCGTAATTCATTAATAACATGCCTTATCAAATCTATGTATTGAGTAAAGAATACATATATTTAAATATTTTCCCAATTAATCAAATAACACTCAAAGTAATCACCATATGTAAAAATGGTGTGCAATTTATTGAATAAAATTATCTGTGATAAACAACATTTATATTTTGGGGAAATTTAAATTCCAATGATCATAAGAAAACGGAAATTTAATGTAACACCCCAGGTAAATAAAGAATATGACATTTTCATATTTATCCATATTTGTGAATAAAATATTAATATGACTTTAAAGGGGATTCTATGCTCAATGGAGTACCCAACACGCAACAACGAGTTTCTTGGGAATCTTAAGTTGCACTCTAATAATAACATAATATTATTTTAAATGGTAGTTAACATGTAGTCATTGTATTGGCGGGAATGGATAGAAATAACTAAAATATGATTATATATGTTTTTAAATGTTTTTACATTTATCCAATAAAAGATAAAGGCTTAAAATACGGAAAGAATTCAATTTTAGGCATATATGCCCTAGTTTTCACTAAAGGTTCACTTATCGCCTTTTGATGGTGAACCGTCATTAAATATAGTTTTATTCACTCTTATACATTCGATTGGACCAAATAAAACTCTTCTTAAGAATTGGGACATCAAAATTTACTATGTGTAAATTTTTGGTATCTTTCCGATAAAGTTCATTTTTTTAATGAATTGTGTAAAATGTTGTATTTTAATTCAAAACCGCTTTTTAATCTAATTTATTTATATGAATAGATTATCTTTTGAATTGTTTTTAAATTGAAATTAGAATATATTTTTACCATTAAATCCAATAGTGGTCGTTGGAATTAATTTCACTTTGAAATCAGACTTAAACTAGTGTCAATCTTTTGATACTTATTGTTTCATAAAAACACGCCATTTGCTCTGACAGTGGGAATTAATTATTAAATTAATTAATGTAACTTATATGATTTGAATTTTTTAAAATAGGCTTCATTTTTGAATTCGGAATATCAAATATATCTTAGGGTGAATTTTTGGGATTTTTCTGAAAAACTTCAATTTTTGATGAATAGTGAAACCACTAAGTGGTACTTATAAAAACTGATTTTTCCGTTTAAATGAAATTTTTCCATCTTTGTGTTTTTAATTTCAAAAATCCGACATAAATTGTTGTCATTAATATGTAAAATGTGGTTCAATGGGATTCAAATAATTTTTTGGTGAATACTAACTTATTAAGTTTTTAATCACGATTAGAGGTAATTAGTGTAGTTTATGGTAAGAATAATGTTTTAATAAAATGAAATGACCTAGACACATGTCCTAACATCATTGGATGTGTCATGGCCGACCAAGAAAATCCATGGGTCAATTTGGGGACCCCATGGAGCCACTTTGTTTGGGAAATGACATAAATATCTTTTTATTTAATGTTAAAGTAAAAATTACACAAACATGAGATGTTTTACTAAAACAATTTTTACATGGGGTTATACAAGTCATATTTTTGACAATAAATATTAATTAGAAATATTAAAAGATTTCCTACATAATATTATTTGTTTTATAATTTTTAAACATTAAATAGATTAAATTATTTATGACATCATGATGATGCAGTGATGACCTCATTATTTAACGATTTAAATAAAATGGAAAGATAATGTAATATCTAAGACCTAAACATGTCCAAAACCTATTGGATTAGTATATTTAGAACCCTTATCACCTTATCATCGAAATATATCAATGTGAGACCTTTAAAATCCTAAACACTTTTTAAAATAAAGTAACATTTTGTAACTTTACAAGAGTGCCCCTCCTCTCCTCTTATAAAAGGCCCCCACCTCTACCTCCTTACCCACACTCTCAAAGCCTTTGGCTCCACCAAACCCTGACCATTTTGTCTCTCCACTTCCCTCTATTACTCCTTGAAGCCTCACTTTGGGCAGAAGGCTTCCCAAGGAAGCCTTTGAGCTCAAACCAAAGGGAGTTACCCGATTTTAAGGTAATGTCTTCACTTTTGTCCTTTTGTTTTATTTTGCATCTCCAACCCCCTAAACACTTTTTATTCATTTATTTTGTAACCAATACAGTATCTCAAATATACTAGGATGTTTTTATAAGAATGATTCGAGCTAAACTTACACACACCTATATCTAATGGTTAAAGAACATACTGTTTCCGTGGATGGTGAATTTCTGCCTCCCGAAATGATGATTGTTCAACATTCTTCGAACAACTTCAAAGGTGGCCATTAAGATGACAATATATTTATATATGATATCTAATATGTTTATGTTTTACTTAAGATTCTGTATTTTTCATTTATGGCATACCTTTATGGTTTCCATTACGGGTAAACGCGATATCTTCATTTAAGGAAGTACGGACTACCGCCCCCTCAAAGTGATTTGATTCGTTAATACCATATGTGGTACATATAAAGGATATATTTAATGATATTATATATGATACCATACTGGAATTAAAATACTATTATGTATCATTATGTTTTAATTCCATTAAATATGAAATAGAAATGGAAGTAGTGTTCATGCGTACGTACAACTTACCGTCTCCATGAACGGTACATTTCATTTCTTTTCTCAAAATGTTATGTAATATTATAAGTACATATATATAATGGATATATATGTAATATATTACATCTAAATTATGGATATCATTCTGGAATTATAACATATATATCTCTCTCTCATTTTGTTTTAATTCCATTAATATGACAAAAAAATGAAAGTAGCGTTCATGCGAACGTACGGCCTACCGTCTCCATGAATGGTGCTTTTCGTTTTTTATCTACAAATGATATGGAATAGTATGAAATGAATATTTACTGGATATATATGATATTTTAATCATTAATACTATTCTTGAAATAATTTACTTATAACTACATGGGCAATCTTTTTTCAAACAAGTTCATTTTTGACTCATGTACCAAACATCGGCAAAAAACGTCTGATATGAAATAACATTATTAAAAAATTATTATAACATTATAATATGTGATATGAAATGAATAATAATATCTAAATTAGGTACTTAGGAAATTATTAATTGACCAAAGTTTATTATTCAGGAATATAAAGAAACGAACAAGACAACTTGGACTTCAGGTAAGGGGTCCTAGTCCTCTCTTTCTTTTTAAGTACACTCTTTTATGTCATTTCTTTTAAAGCTCATATTTCTTGATATTGGGATGTTATTTTATATTAATATTACTGTAATTTTTATGTTCATGTGATGAGAGACCCTATTCTCTCTCATCAATCCATTTTGGAAGTTTTGAGTGGCGCCGTTAGGCTGCCGAATTTTCGTAAGAGATCTAACCTCTCTCTTTCTTTTTAAGTACTCTCCTTTATGTCACTTCTTTTAATCTCCTCTTTGTTATGTTGGGGGATGTTATTTTATATTCCTCATTCTATAAACTTTATGTTAATATAATGAAGTAACCTATTTGATCTCACCAATCCATTTTTTGTAAGTTTTATGTGGCGCTGTTATGCTGCCGAGTTTTCGTAAGGGATTTTTCATCTCACTTTTATTCCTGTGAGATTTATGCTACATTTGCCACAATTTCCTTTGAGTGGTGTATGTACTTCCCATTATTCTACTCTTTGTGTAATATAATTTCGTTTATGAGTATTTACATCAATTATGTATTGTCCTTCGTTCATGGGGTGTATGTTTTGAAAGATACCCAAGTCGGTAAGGGAACCTTTCACCCTCCTCTTTTTAAAAGACATATTTTGTTGGGTATTTTAATTTACATATTTTTATGTTGGGATATGTTCTAATATATCCTTATTGATGTAAATTTTATGTCAGAGTGATGAGATACACTTTTTATCTCTCATCAACTCATTTTGATGTGACGCAGTTAGGCTGTCAAGGGAACTTCTTAACCCAATTTCGATTTCATTGGGTTCAACATGTAGTTATTGAATATGTCATCCTTTGAATATGTGTGAATGACCTTTGATTATTTTACACTTAATATCCACTTATATTTGGTGTATTCATTTGTCACACATAATTATGTAATTGATTTATCCTTAAACCAAGGATACCGTCTTTGTATGGGACTTCGTCTCAATCTCCTTTAATTGAGGCATATTTTGTTTTATACAAAACCTTCTTTTATACGGTGTATAAACCCCTTTCACTTTTACGTTTATCCAAAAGGAATATTTGTTATATGAAACATTTACTAAACGACAAAAGGGAATGTTTTTTTCGTATGTATGCGGCGACAATGACTTCTCTGCCGCCGTGACCATTATTTGAGTTTCGGCTTCCTCTACAAGCCATAACTTATTTTTAAAAGAAAAATAAATACCATGTTTTACTTTTATTTTATTTTGTTATTGAAAATGGTTTTCATAATGTTTTTATATCAATGTGTTGTATTGATATCTTGTGATTTAAAGGTGGAAATGTTATGTTTCCTTTATGCATGTTTTATGTGATACGATTATGTTGAGGTTATTGGGCATTATTATGAAGATGGGTGGTTCCATGATAAACTAAGGGCGGGTGAGCCCGATATAGCTCTCCAATGCATTGGGTAACGCGAAAGAGTGAAACGTTAAGGTTTCTCCGAAGAGATTTAGGGAATATACTGTGGTGGGTATTCCAAACGTAACCAAGAGGGTTACTCCCTACATAAGATTGTTATGAATGCCTCAAGTTACCTTTTATGTCTTATGATTTCTATGATTTATTCATGATTTTATGAGGTATGTTAAAGTGCTTATGTTTTATGGGTAAAGTATGATTTCATTCTTATGTATACATGTACTCATGTTTCCTTTCCATATTTTTATATCCCTTACTGAGCTTTTTATGCTCATCCCATGTTTTTGAAATTTTTTTCACAGGTCAAGGGAAGGGTACATGATGTGATGATAGTGTCAAGTATGTGTCAAGAAAGAATCAATGTTTTATTTTAAATATGTTTCCGTTGATGGGCAGAATGAATACTGTCTTTTATGTAACCACTTTGTTCAAATGTGGAATGTAATGCAAGTTTAATGATCTAATTCTCTAAAACTCTAAACCTGAAAAGATCCTGAATGTGTAATCTTGTAATAACTGAAGATTAAGTAAGGTTTAAGGCTGGGGCCTTATAGTTGGTATCAGAGGTCGGTTTAGATAACTTTAGAGGTTAGGGTATTCTCTAAGCATATGTGACATTTCCATAATGGTTAGGATTTTAGAAAGAGTCCTAGTTTTAGATAAAGTGAATGAGTAAGTATATCTTAGTGTTTACCTTCCTCATTAGTACATGATGGATTTGTTGATATAATCACACTGACCTTTCTGTTTTTAGTGAATGGATGGATCTATAAGGCACCAAAGAGACAACAAGTTTGAAGGAAACTGTGGTGGTTCTCTGTTTAAGATGCTAGATAAAATGGGGGATTAAATGAGGAAACTCATGGTTGTTCTAAGCCAACTATCAAGGAGTCATGATCAACCACTTGAACCTTGATATGTTCTGTAATGCATCATGTATGAGATGACCAATCGATGTGGAAGTTCAGGTAATAATTATAAAGGAAACCATTATAGTTTATATGATCCTTACTTTTGAGGTAATTATGGGTTATTATATGATATGCTGGAAAATGAAAGGCATGAGATAAACTTGAGGTTAAAATATGTTATGATCATTTTTGAATATTTTATCTCGTTTTGGGGAATGTTTTAAAATTATATAGTTTTGGAAAAAGGACAACACACAGACCGTGTGACTGCCCGTCACGTCGGACAAAGCTGCGGGAATCGAACCCACAACCAAAGTGCGACCCGTATTTATCGCCTACCACTGGACTACGTGAAGTCCCTGGTTAGTTTGACTGATTCTTTTTAGTTATATGATTTTATGAATTTATAGTAAGTTGATTTTGGGTTATTTATGAAAATGATTAACCTATCATGGAGGATATGTGATTAGGTTAATTACTTTTCAATATGAGACTTTAAGAGAAACTGATGTTGTTTGGAGATAAATGTTACGATTTAACTTGGAAGACTATGTGACTAAATCCTTCAAATATTTTGGTTTCAATCTTAGTTTCGTTTAGTTTGAAGAATTTTTATGGAAAAATTGTTTATCGGATGGTCCTCATTGATCTTTGGGTTCTGTTGGACAAATTTTGGAGATTAAGCATAGATTTTCTTTTTAAAGGTTTATCCTTTTCTGGATTATCTGACCTTGTACTAACCTTTTTGGTTTTGGTTTTGGTTAAAGCCTAAAGACATGGGAAGTATATAGTTATCTTTGGTGGATTAGGTGATTCTCTAGAAGTTGATTATAGTACTCTTAATGTGAACAAGTCTTCCTAAATACTCATCTTTTGGAAAAAATATGAGTTTGATTAAGGAATCTAGTAAAAGTTGAAAGTCAACATGATAAGTGATTATGTTTCCTTATTAATAAATTCCTCAATAAAAAGTAACTTAAAACAAAAATGTTGTCTATTAACTTTTCCTAATGGGGAATCGAATACTGTTTAACCCATCACAAGTTTGTGATTTTCTTATGGTTAACTTTCTCCTAGACCTGTTTACTATCACTCTCCCTCAAGAACATGACCCTTTAATTTTTCTTCTATGTCCATGTTTTTCTACATGGAATCCTAGTATGGGTTAACTCGAGTGACCTCTGTACTTATCTTCCTTTATTTTAAAGTGATTGTTTTACCGACTCTTGTTCCGATGTGGGACTTTCAAGGATGTTTCCAAGCTCAATTTTAAAAATTGCGAGGACGCAATTCCCAAAAGGGGGAAGGATGTAACACCCTAGGTAAATAAAGAATATGATATTTTCATATTTATCCATATTTGTGAATAAAATATTAACATGACTTTAAAGGGAACGCTATGCTCGATGGCGTACCCAACACGCAACAACGAGTTTCTTGGGAATCATAAGTTGCACTCTAATAATA
Organism: Viscum album; assembly: GCA_963277665.1. NCBI lineage: Eukaryota > Viridiplantae > Streptophyta > Magnoliopsida > Santalales > Viscaceae > Viscum > Viscum album. The sequence goes on along the minus strand of OY728166.1, from coordinate 1,029,679,463 downwards.
AAATAATATTATTTTAAATGGTAGTTAACATGTAGCCGTTGTATTGGAGGGAATGGATAGAAATAACTAAAATATTATTATATATGTTTTCAAATGTTTTTACATTTATCCAATAAAAGATAAAGGCTTAAAATACGGGAAGTATTCAATTTTAGGCGTATATGCCCTAGTTTTCACTAAAGGTTCACTTATCACCTTTTGAAGGCAAACCGTCGCTAAATATAGTTTTGTTCACTCTTATACATTCTATTGGACTAAATAAAACTCTTCTTAAGAATTGGGACATCAAAATTTACTTTGTGTAAATTTTTGGAATCTTTCCGATAAAGTTCATTTTTTTAATAAATAGTGTAAAATGTTGAATTTTAATTCAAAACCTCTTTTTAATCTAATTTATTTATATGATTATATTATCTTTTGAATTGTTTTTAAAGTGAAATTAGAATATATTTTTACCATTAAATCCAATAGTGGTCGTTGTAATTAATTTCATTTTGAAATTAAACTTAAACTAGTGTCAATCTTTTGATACCTATTGTTTCATAAAAACACGCTATTTGCACTGACAATGGGAATTAATTATTAAATTAATTAATGTGACATATATGATTTGAATTTTGTAAAATAGACTTCATTAGTGAATTCAGAATATCAAATATATCTTAGGGTGAATTTTTGGGATTTTTCTGAAAAACTTCAATTTTTGATGAATAGTGAAACCACTAAGTGGTACTTATAAAAACTGATTTTTCCGTTTAAATGAAAATTTTCCATCTTAGTGTTTTGAATTTAAAAAATCCGACATACATGGTTGTCATTAATAAGTAAAATGTGGTTCAATGGGATACAAATAATTTTTTGGTGAATAGTAACTTATTAACTTTTTAATCGCGATTAGAGGTAATTAGTGTAGTTTATGGTAAGAATAATATTTTAATAAAATTAAATGACATAGACACATGTCCTAACCTCATTGGATGTGTCATGGCCGACCCCGAAAATCTATGGGTCAACTTGGGGACCCCATGGAGCCACTTTGGTTGGGAAATGACATAAATATCTTTTTATTTAATGTTAAAGTAAAAATGACACAAACATGAGATGTTTTACTAAAACAACTTTTACATGGGGTTATACAAGTCATAATTTTTACTATAAATAGTAATTGGAAATATAAAAATATTTCCTACATCATAGTATTTTTTTTATAATTTTTAAACATTAAATAAATTAAATTATTTATGACATCATGATGATGCAGCGATGACCTCATTATTTAACGATTTAAATAAAATGGAAAGACAATGTAATATCTAAGACCTAAACATGTCCAAAACCTATTGGATGAGTGGATTTAGAACCCTTATCACCTTATCCTCGAAATACATCAATGTGGGACCTTTAAAATCCGAAACGCTTTTGAAACTAAAGTAACATTTTGTAACTTTACAAGAGTGCCCCTCCTCTCCTCTTATAAAAGGCCCCCACCTATACCTCCTTACCCACACTCCCAATACCTTTGGCTTGGCCAAACCCTGACCATTTTGTCTCTCCACTTCCCTCTCTTACTCCTTTAATCCTCACTTTGGGCAGAAGTCTTCCTAAGGAAGCCTTTGAGCTCAAACCAAAGGGAGTTACCTGATTTTAAGGTAATGTCTTCACTTGTGTCCTTTTTTTTATTTTTCTTATCCAACCCCATAAATATTTTTATTCATTTATTTTGTAACAAATACAGTATAATCAATATACTAGGATGTTTTTATAAGAAGTATTCGAGCTACACTTACACACACCTACATCTAATGGTTAAAGAACATACTGTTTCCGTGGATGGCGAATTTCTGCCTCCCGAAACGATGATTGTTCAACATTCTTCTAACACCTTCAAAGGTGGCCATTAAGATGACACTATATTTATATATGATATCTAATATGTTTATGTTTTACTTAATCTTATTTATTTTTCATTTATGGCATACCTTTATGGTTTCCATTATGGGTAAACACGATATCTTCATTTAAGGAAGTGCGGACTACCGCCCCCTCAAAGTGATTTGATTCGTTAATACCATATGTGGTACATATAAAGGATATATTTAATGATATTATATATTATACCATACTGGAATTAAAATACTATTATGTATCATTATGTTTTAATTCTATTAAATATGAAATAGAAATGGAAGTAGCGTTCATGCGTACGTACGACTTACCGTCTCCATGAACGGTACATTTCATTTCTTATCTCAAAATGTTATGTAATGTTATAAGTACATATATATAATGGATATATATGTAATATATTACATATAAATTATGGATATCATTCTGGAATTATAACATATATATATCTCTCTCATTTTGTTTTAATTCCATTAATATGACAAAAAAATGAAAGTAGCGTTCATGCGTACGTACGGCCTACCGTCTCCATGAACGGTGCTTTTCATTTTTTTATCTCCAAATGATATGGAATAGTATAAAATGAATATTTACTGGATGTATATGATATTTTAATCATTAATACTATTCTGGAAATTATTTACTTATAACTACATGGGCAATATTTTTTCAAACAAGTTCATTTTTGACTCATGTACCAAACATCAGCAAAAAAACGTCTGATATGAACTAACATTATTAAAAAATTATTATAACATTATATTATGTGATATGAACTGAATAATAATCTCTAAATGAGGTACTTAGGCAATTATTAATTGAACAAAGTTTATTATTCAGGAATATAAAGAAATGAACAAGACAAGTTGGACTTGAGGTAAGGGATCATAGTCCTCTATTTATTTTTAAGTACACTCTTTCATGACATTCCTTTTAAAGCTCATATTTCTTGTTATTGGGATGTTCTTTTATATTAATCTTACTTTAATTTTTATGTTCATGTGATTAGAGACCCTATTCTCTCTCATCAATCCATTTTTTAAGTTTTGAGTGGCGCCGTTAGGCTGCCGAATTTTCGTAAGAGATATAACCTCTCCCTTTCTTTTTAAGTACTCTCCTTTATGTCACTTATTTTAATATCCTCTTTGTTATTTTGGGGGATGTTCTTTTATATTCCTCTTTCTATAAACATTATGTTAATATGATGAAGTACCCTATTTGATCTCATCAATCCATTTTTTGTAAGTTTTATGTGGCACCGTTAGGCTGCCGAGTTTTCGTAAGGGATTTTTCATCCCACTTTTATTCCTGTGAGATTTATGCTACATTTGCCAAAATTTCCTTTTAGTGGTTTATGTACTGCCCATTATTCTACTCTTTGTGTAATATAATTTCGTTTATGAGTATTTACATCAATGATGTATTGTCCTTCTTTCATGGGGTGTATGTTTTGAAAGATACCCAAGTCGGTGAGGGAACCTTTCACCCTCCTCTTTTTAAAAGACTTCTTTTGTTGGTTCTTTTAATTTACATATTGTTATGTTGGGATATGTTCTCATATATCCTTGTTGATGTAAATTTTATGTCCAAGTGACGAGATACACTTTTTATCTCTCATCAACTCATTTTGATGTGATGCCGTTAGGCTGTCAAGGGAACTTCTTGACCCAATTTCGATTTCTTTGGGTTTAACATGTAGTTATTGAAATTGTCATACTTTGAATATGTGTGAATGACCTTTGATTATTTTTCACTTAATATCCACTTATATTTGGTGTATTCGTTTGTCACACATAATTATGTAATTGATTTATCCTTAAACCAAGGATACCGTCTTTGTATGGGACTTCGTCTCAATCTCCTTTCATTGAGGCATATTTTGTTTTCTACAAAACCATCTTTTATACAGTGTATAAACCCCTTTGACTTTTATGTTTATCCAAAAGGAATCTTTTTTATACGAAACATTTACTAAACGACAAAAGGGAATGTTTTTTTCGTATGTATGTGGCGACAATGACTTCTCCGCCGCCGTGACCATTATTTGAGTTTCGGCTTCCTCTACAAGCCATAACTTCTTTTTAAAAGAAAAATAAATACCATGTTTTACTTTTCTTTTATTTTGGTATTGAAAATGGTTTTCATAATGTTTTTATATCAATGTGTTGTATTGATATCTTCTGATTGAAAGGTGGGAATGTTATGTTTCCTTTATGCATGTTTTATGTGATACGATTATGTTAAGGTTATTGGGAATTATTATGAAGACGGGTGGTTCCTTGATAAACTAAGGGCGGGTGAGCCCGATATAGCTCTCTAAGGCATTGGGTAACGCGAAGGTGTGAAACTTTAAGGTTTCTCCGAAGATATTTAGGGAATATACTGTGGTGGGTATTCCAAATGTTACCAAGAGGGTTACTCCCTACGTTAGAATGTTATGAATTCCTCAAGTTACCTTTTATGTCTTATGATTTCTATGATTTATTCATGATTTAATGAGGTATGTTAAAGTACTTATGTTTTATGGGTAAAGTATGATTTCATTCTTATGTATACATGTACTCATGTTTCCTTTCCATATTTTTATATCCCTTACTGATCTTTTTATGCTCATCCCAAGTTTTTGAATTTTTTTTCACAGGTCAAGGGAAGGGTACATCATGTGATGATAGTGTCAAGGATGTGTCAAGAAAGAATCCATGTTTTATTTTAAATATGTTTCCGTTGATGGGAAGAATGAATACTGTCTTTTATGTAACCACTTTGTTGAAATGTGGAATGTAATGCAAGTTTCATGATCTAATTCTCTAAAACTCTAAACCTGAAAAGATCCTCAATGTGTAATCTTGTAATAACTCAAGATTAAGTAAGGTTTAAGGCTGGGGCCTTATAATTAATGAACATTTATTGACTAAAAAATAGTTCAAGGAAGGGAAAGTAAATACTTTACCTCATAAAAATAATCATGATCCATCTAGAGAAATAATAATGATGTTATTAATATGAAGTATACCTTTTGAAGTAATAATAAAGGTTTATTTTCATTGATGAAATTAAATGATATTTAGAAAAATTTTTGTGGGAAAAGTCCTTTTTATTTTGCAAATCACTTCTTAAAACATAATTTTTTGCAATCAATTTCTTAGAAAATAAATTTCTAAAAAACTATCTCTAAAAATATCCTTGTAAACATGAAAAGGAAGCTTCAAATATTTAATAATGGGTAATTCTATGTATGTCATACAACGTACAATGAATATTTATTTTTCATTATAAATTAGTAAGAAAAGTTCCTTGTTCATAAAAAAACAAGAATATTCTTTTCAATAGATATGGTAAAAATTAAAAATGGTTAAAAATTTATGCATTGAATCAATTTTTAAAGGTAAAAAACATTTATGAAAGAATTTTTAGAAAATAGAGTTTTATAAGAAAATAGGTTTCTGACCAAAGAGAAACAAGAAGTCATTTTTTCTTAAAAACATTTTCTAAAACATTTTTACAATCAAATAGGGGAAATATGGTACTATTAATTAAAAAAATTATTTAATAAACATAGGAGAATAAAATTAAATGGATTATTAAAAAATTATCAAATTATTTAATTCAATTATAATCTAATATTAAACAATCTTGAATAAATATATATTGAGAAGTAAACCCTTCCAAAGATAATTACATTGAAGTTAGAATCATAGAATGAATCAATTAAGTGTATAAAATATAGAAATAAAATAAAATAAGTGGATATAAAATAATATTTTTCAAAATTCATTACAAATATAATCTTATAATTTTAATGACAACGAGGAAGTAATATAATGCAATGAAAGGAAATTGAGTTATGAAATTATTATCACATGGTAACTCTTAATTCAAAAACCATTATATGAAAAAATTAAAATTAAATTTAAAATACCATAAATAATGAAGTATTAATGTACTTAAATGTCAAAAGTACAATATATAAATTATATAAAAGAAACTAGGTGTATAAAATTACAATATGCCTCAATGAAATGAAATTGAGATGAAATCCCTTAGCTTACAATCATGTGTGGATGAACATGATTTAGCATCCTATATAGTGGTTTTAAACATTTTATTCACATATAATAGAATGATATTAATATTTATAATATCATATATGACCTCTTTATAAAATCTTATTTTCCATTCATTAATAATCTTCCATTATTTTCATTGTTTCAGGTGTTAATTACCTAGTTTTTTCATGCATGTTTTGTTATTAATTGTATGGTAATTGAGCATATTATATAGTTATATCATATTAATAATAATAATAATGTAATAATTATCATGTTTTTACAAATATTTTACTTTTATATCCAATCCAAAATTATTGATATGTAAATGATGTATGTCACATTCATGGACATGATAGGTCATATGTATGCATGAGTAACAGTTTTCGTTTTTCAATAATCATTACGGAAAGAAGGTAAGGAATATATTATCTTTACATAATGATCATAATATAATATATAAAATATCATATACTTATATATAATCATATATTTTTTTTGGTGATGAAAAGAGAGTCACATCGCTTCGTGAAGGTGGTAGTCCACACGTACATGAATGACATTGTCATCTCTTATTGAGTGGAAGAGTAAGAAAATAAAATGATATATTAAATTTTTATAATGATAAATTTGTAATTAATATCATAATTATATAATTTTTATCAGATATAATTGTTAACGATATCGTCATATCCTTCCATGTGATTCTTTAGTGAAAGATTTATCACATCGCATCACATGGTGGTAGTCTGTCATACACATAAGCAAGGTTATCATGTCTCCTAAAGAATAAAAAGTTCTAATATTAATATATATATATAATTATTTTATAATTATCACATATATAATCTATATCCATCATCATAACCAACCTTGATAGGTGGTAATGGAAAAAATAATGACAACGGTTTGTGTGGCGGCAGTCTATCATACACACAAACAATGATTGCACAACCCATTTGATAGAAGAGGGAAGTGACGTAAGTAATAAAATTATTCAAAAAATCACAATATGTGGTAAATAATTTGGTTATTATATCATAATTTTATAAAAAAAAAATAATTAGGTGGAGAATGAAATAAAATAAAGATGGTGTTGTAGAATATTACCCACCATTTGGGTTTCCTCCTTACCTTTGCACTAAATCATTAGTAGTATGTATTTATATCAAATATTATGATTTTTTATGAGGGAAGGTAATTTAGGGAGTTTTTTTGGTATTTTCTAAAAAAATCATTTTTCAGGTTTGATGTGGGGATAATAGGGGGTGAACTTTTATAAGTGAGGCGAGTGGAACACTCATAATGTTTTGAAAGAGTGAATTCTTGCCCCGTTGTTTCCATGTATAATGGAATAAATAATGATCATATTTTGATAATATGAGGTATATGGTCAGAATACGACCATAAATTGGAATTTTTACATGTTTATAGGTTATTTTACCTCCTAATATTAATGTTTAGTCCCTCCATAAACTCATTTTTATCTTAATAATTATAATTAATTTTAACTATTTTCACTAATCAATTTGGTCAAAAATTATGTTGAAATTTTTAAACATTATGAATTATTATGATTAAAAATATTCAATCCATTTTTCTATATTCAATTCACATAAGTGGAAAATATTAAATTTTAACTATTTTTACTAATCATTTTCTTATAGACGTGATGAGAAAGCAAGGTTTTAAAGTGAGAATGTTCAAAGGTTTACTATGTTTTATAGAAAATTTAAATATAAAATCAATTAAAATGACCTAAATTGGATTAATATATTTATAATTAATATAATTAAAATTTTAAACAAATTTTAAAAATAATTTTTCATTATAATGTATTTAGATGAATAGTCTATTTTCAATTAAAAGTAAATATTTTTCATTATTCATTAAAAATGATACTTCTCAGAAAAAATAAAAAATTCAATATAAAATAAATTTTTAAATTTAATTTTAAAGATTATTTTTACTTTTTTATTAAATTTAAAAAGTTTAAAAATTTAGTTTTCATACAAGTGGTCCATTAAAATACAGCAAAACTACCATTTTAAAAATACAGCTTTTTATGGGTAAAATTAGATTTATTCTTATATTATGCCTATCAAATATATGAAATTATTTTAATAAAATTTGATTGAATATATTATATATAAATTTTATTAACAGCATTCAATAATCATAATTAATTTAATTTATTAGTATAAAATACATTTGGGCACATAAAAATAGTTTTTATAAAAACATTCTTTTATATTCAATTCCTTTTTTATTTTCATTTATAATTAATTGGTTACCAATGAGTTAAAAAATATATTTTCATAATTTAGTGAGTTCTATTCATAAAAACAAATTTAATGTCTATGATATAATTTTCATTTTAAATAAAAATATTAATAGTATTCGGTAAAACTCAGTCTTGCATATAACTCAAGCTATCATAGTAATTTTGTTGCTTCATGTAACACACACCAACTCCATGTTGCATGAATTTCTAGTTATATCAAAGATTTAATTTATTTAACATAGTAAGTAAAACATAAATTATCATGATTTTATATTCTATTCTACTATTGGTGCCGCGTGTTATACACACTACTAAATATGATATTCATATTTTAAAAATTTGGGGTGTTATATTCTGTCCACCTTAAATAAATTGCATCCTCATAATTTGGAGTTGATTTTGGTAATCCAAGGATTTATAATTTAAAATTATTTTGTTTAAAAAACACACATCATAAAAGGATTAATAAAATTAATTCTTAATAATAGAGAATGGGATGTACAATAATAATATGAAAAAACTTATAACTAAGTTTATAAGTTTGAGAACATTGGTGGAAATTGATAATATGACATGGAGGAAAAGAATAAATTATTTTAAGGAGTGATTATATTAATTGATCACAATCATGTGATTGATCCAAAAAACAAAATCTATATATTTTTCTTTGAATATTTCCCAAAAACAATATGGTTGGTAGAAGTTATCCAACAATATTAATTAACTACTAAACCAAAAAAGTAACACATATTATTTCACCATTAATATTTATTTTTTAAAATGTTTAACTAAAAAAATTAAATATTGATTAGTACATCATGTAGGCCAATAGTAGGCATAAAAACCTTATTGTACTTTTTTCCTGGGTTCAAGTCCCATGTCCTTGCCAATATTTAAGGGCTGTCACCTGATATATAGGTTTTCCTTTTTATAAAACCATATTAACAAGATTCAAAAAAGAAATATGATGGAATTACTTGAAATTTAATCATTAGATTACCTTTTTTCTAATGTATTAAATACAACACAAATACATAAATACATCATCCAATTTATTTTCACATAGGCCCTTATTTGGTATTAAGTTCATCATTTAGAAGATGACATTGACTCGACTAATTCCAATGTTCTCTAAATTTAAGACAACAAACTATAAATGGATCCTTATTGTGGGATTTATTTCCTTACATCATACACTATATATTTCCTCAATCATTATTTTATTTATTCCATTATTTTCCAAATATAAATCATTTTCCTAATCATTTGTGACAATTTCTTGGGTTTCTCTTTCAACATTTATGACATTATAGAAATTGAGCCTTTTTCACTCCATGATTTCCATCACTCACGCTCTTAAAAACATCCATACTTATCTTATTTAGTGAGTATGATATTTGGTTAATGTATACGTTTTTAATAATATTTCATGAAATTTGATTAGTAAAAATCATAATATATTTTAGTTTTTTATTCATCTCATTTGGTTGAATATTTCCACCATCATTTTCTTCATTTTCAAAATTTTTCATGTTTTATTATAGTTCCATACATTTACTAAAGCAAAAATAATAATATAAACAAAAATAAACATTATGGAGAAACCATATAAACATTTATAGGATGTATAAATCATGATACTACAATTTCAATCTAGGACACCATAGATATACCATAGGTCATTCATTAGAATTATTTATTGAAAACCTTCATAATGGTTTGTAAATAAAATCTGATTTATCCTAAGCGTATCCCCAAGTAGTTTCAAGATATGTGAAAAGTAAGTCCCACTATCTTGTAACATATTATTCTTGATTCAATACCGACATTCCCTTTTTGGTGTTATGACCCCTAGGTACATCTGCGAAATAACCACATTTACTTGTAGTATCCAAATAGGGATGTATTGCTAGGAAGAACCATAAAATATATATATTACCAAAAATTTAGGAAGTTATTATATAATTATACTCAATGTTTATCACAAGGTTATTTTATCTAATATATGTTTTTATAAATCTAGATATAGTGACTCTACTCCCTGCCACCTGAGGCTAGTTCCAACTACCATTATATTGGCATACGATATAAGGAATCACATCCCGAAGGACCGATTAGTTTAATAGTCTTGATAAAATATATATATACATGAGTCTTATATTAATTTTGAATAAATAATGTACAAAATATTTCTTTTGATAATATATTTATTCTCTCTTGCAGATTGTTTCATATCTATCAAAGTAAACATCATTAAATCTTTTAGGATAGAAACAAAATAATGGTGAGATTAAATGATCATTATGGGTTATGTATAGTGGAAGACATAATTAATCTATAATAATAATAAATATGCAATGGTTTATAAATGAAAACAATTTCAATTTAAATAAATTTACTAACATGGTGAGATAAGTTAGATCCAATATTATAAGGTAATTAATTGAAACACATTCCATTAGATCAATTGACTAAGAATAAAATTCAACCATATATAATTTCAAAGTGAAAATATTAAGGATAAATAATAATAATAAATTAATTATTATTGTAGGAAATAAATTAATATTGGACTCCATGTCTAAAGTATATGAAAACCTATACCAACAAGACCTTTCACAAGGCATTTTAAAACTGTAGGTAGAAACCCATTTAATCAGGCCAACTGATTTGTCTCATTAGACCTGTTGATGCATAAAGGGGATATATAAATTCTAGGCCTAACCCATAACTTCTAGTCCAAATCATTCATCATATATCAAATAATCGATATAATTCATAAAAAATGTTCCTTATCATCAAATATCTATATTTAGTAAATTATTTGGATTTATCAACATTTCTCCAGTTAATCAAATAACATTCAAAGTAAACATGATATGCAATAATGGTATAAAGTGTTTAAAATAATCATATATATCTTAAAAAAATGTGGATAGTTATGTGAAATATAATTTCTAATGAATAATGAACACATGAAAGTGATTGTTTTAATAGAAAGTTAATAGTCACAAAAGAAATTGAGATTGTTCAATAACTTTTACCACATTGTAATTTTCAATTAAAATACCCTTGGATTAAATAATTCAATGAAAAACATTAAAAACCATGAATATTGGATTAATTATTTTGAAAAATGTCAAGGGGATGTATATACACCATATCAAATTGAATTGGTGTATAAAAACAAATATGTCACAATGGAATATAAATTGAGACAAAATCACATACTGTACGCTTTTTTTTGGATGTAGGTGATTTAAACTAATTTAAAGTAGTTTTAAATATGTTATTAACCTATACCAGAACTATAGTCATATTTATAATATAATATATTATCTTATTATAACATTTTATCACCCATTTGTTAATAAACTTTCATTATTTTCATTTGTTCAAGTGTTAATTTCTTTATTTTATCATTCATTATTTAACATGAAAATTCTGGTTATTGTTATAATCTTGTAGTTATATATTATACTGAATAATAATCATGATATAAATATTATATATATTCATTAAATATGTCTTTATAGTAATCCATAACATTTAGTGATAGGAAATGAAATACACTATTCATGGAGACAGTAGGTCGTACATATGCATGAACATTATTTCCTTTTTCTTATCATATTAATAAAATGAAAATTAAATGTTACATATGTATATTTATTAATAAATTATCATCTATATTTCATATATATCACATATTTTTATTAAACCCATCCGTGATACATACCTTGTAAAGCGTAAATGAATTACATCACTTCATGAGGCAGTAGTCCGCCCTACACATGAGAGACATTATCATATTTCCAAAAAAATACAAATAATGAAGGTATGTGCTATATAATAATTAAAAAAATTAAAAATACATCATAATATAATATATTCAATATATAACCAATATTTACATCATTATTACCAATATTAAAATGTTTTAATGAAAAAATAAATGACATCAGTTCGCGAGGTGGTAGTCTACTGTACACATAGAAAATGATTTTATATCCCATATGATAGAAGTGTATGTGATTTTAGGTTATGACATTAACAAAAAAAATCTTATAAAATTAGAGATATTAATTTTTTATATAAGAAATATATAAAAATTATTTAAAAGGTTTGAGTAATAAATAAAACAAAAATATTTGTTAACGAATGTTGCATGTTCTTCTGGTGTATCCTTTCAATGTGCACAAAAGGACTTTCTTTGATGGTTTTTTCCCCAAAATTAAGGTTTAAAGGATAATGGTAGGGATTTTAGGGAATTATTTGGGTAGGTTTTTTATGTTCTAAATTGATTTAAAGGTCTGAATAATTGGGGAGACATAATTCCCTTTTATAATGGAGGAGGAGTGAGATTCTTGAAAATACACGAAATCATTCACTATTTGGAGGTATCAAATACCTTATGTTCCTCCAATATAGAAAAATAATGAAGTTTATGGATTAATGGGACTATAAATATCTCCACCACACAAAATAAATACATTTTTATGAAGTTATTCCTTAGTCTTTATGTTTACTCAATTATGTCTTTATAGTTTTTTACCAAGGTGACTTGTATCTTTTTATATTCCTAGATTATTTATACATTAATATTATAATTAAAAATATATTTATTAGTTATTTTTATCACAAATTATAATTAAAATGTTTAATTAACTAAATAAAAACTTATGTGTGTGTAAAATTAATATTAATACAAACACATGTTATCCACAAAACCCTATTTTAACCTTAATATCGTTAATTAGTTTTATATGTTTTCACTAATAATTATGGTTAAACATTAAATTGACATTATTAAATAATATAATATATTTTTATTCCAAATATCGAGTCCATTTTTTAATATTTAATTCACATAAGTGGGGAATCTAATTTAAAATTAATCTCGCAGACGCAATGAGGAAGTGCGTTTTTAAATTGAAAATTAGGAAACATTTACTAATTTTTTTTACCTAATATATATATATATATGATTATAATAAAAAATTGGATTAATATAAGTATAATTGATCTTATTTTACTTTAAAACCAATTAAATATATAATTAAACATTATAAATTATTTAGATTAAAAGTCAGTTATCAATTAATGTCAATATTTTTCACTATTAATCAAAATATGAAACTTCTAAGAAAAAATACCACAAATTAACCCTAAGAATATTTTGATATTAATATTTCCAAAATTAAGTTTATTTTCTTAAATAAAATTTATAAAATTTTCAAAATTTTCTTTTAAATCAAGTGCGCCATTAAAAAGAAAACGAAATATTCCTTGATAAAAATATACATTTTTATGCATAAAATTGGATTTACTCTTATCTTTTTCAAATAAAATATATTGGCTAAATGTAAAAAATTATTAAATATATATAAATGTATTTATGATAATACAATAATATAGATTAATTTAATATATTAATATAAAATTTCTTTTCATGCATAACGATAGTTTTTTATAAAAGCATTTCACTTATATTCAATTGGGTTTTATTTTCTTTTATAATAAATTGGTATACAAGGATTTCAACTAAATATTGTCATAAGTTAGTTAATAATAACCATAAACAAGAATTTGAAGGCTAGGAGACAATTGTAATTTTACATAACAACATTACTATTCAGTTAAACTCAGGCTTTCTTATAACGTATTATATAAAAAAAACATATTGTCAGATGCAACGTAAGCAAACTATGTGTTGCATGAATTGAAAGATATATCATAGATTGAATTTATTTAAAATAGTAAATATATTTTAAGGTCTTGGGTTGTTATATTATTTTATATTATTGGTGTTCCATTTCATACATTCTATTGAATAAAATGTTATTCTTTTAGAGTTTTCTGGTGTTACACTAGTTCCAAAGGTTTATAATAAACTTTAATTGATACCAACGGTTTTGATCAAACCACAATAAGTTTATATCCAATTATTGGTACCATTACATGTACCATAAGATATAGGGAATCAACTATATAGGGAATGAGGAGTTTAGTAGTCTTGATAAACTAAATACATACATAAATCTTGTAGTACATTTGAATACAAAACTTAAAACAATTTTTTTGAGAAGAACATTATTCCATCAAGAGTATCCCTATATATGATACCTAGAAAACTTCATGGAATCCTGGGGAGAGGAAACAAAATAATGGTTGGATAAAATTCTCACTAATGATAAAGTATAATATAAGATATAATGAATCAATGAGAATAATCGGTATGAAAGGAAAACTATTGAACACCTATGCCATTTAAAAAACTAGACAAGGAATAATAAATATTGAAAGGATAATAACTGAAATCATATTCCTTGAAAATAACCGGATAAGAAATAATCAATATATAAAGGTAAATAACTCGAAACACATTCCATTGAAATATCTAGGTCATGGATAATCAATATAGTATGGTAAATAAATAAGATTACATTACATTTAGTAAATAAACTGAGAATGAAATGCATCTATATATTTTTCATAGTGAAAATATCATGGATAATAATAATATAATTATGAATTATGGTAATACTTAATTATTATATTTCATGTTTCCCAGGTACATGATTCCTTTACTTTCAGGACCTTTTACTGGATGGTTTAAAATATATTGGGTAAAAATCCACTTAACTAAGGCTATCCAACTGGTTCATCCTATGAGACTGCTGATGTATCGAGGGGATATCTATTACTTGGACCCACCCATGTCATACCAGTATAATGAATTTCTCATATATTGAATAATCGATATAATTCATAAATAATGTGGTTTATGAAATATTATTCTCAAGTAATAAATATAGATTTATCAATATTTCCCATGTTAATAAAATAAATCATAAAGTAAGAACTATATGTAAAAATTATATATTATTATAGTAATTAACTTATCGAAGATAAATAATATTGATATTGAAGAACTATTTGGATGTTTTTATTTTTAAAAAAGTTTTTTATTTGTTTACAACTAACATTTTTGTAAAAGAATGTTTCATTATTCAGGATCAGACCGACTCCATCATAATGAGTTTTCATTAAAATGTTGATAGTTACTGAAATCAAACACAAAGGGATACTCATATTTATCATTAATAAAATTTTTGTTCCAAACATAATGTTTCAGACTCAAGCTATTATACTGAGTAGCACCAGATATAGAAGTGTTCAGAAAGATGATGTTGTTGATCATATGAACCATCGATCCCAGGTCCATCGATATGCAGGTTAAGATCCATCATACATGGTGTTTTTTTAAAAATTCATAAGTTTATGAGTGAATAAGTCATAATTTTGTAGAATATATTTTTGAAAGAATACTGTGATGTTAAGAGTTAAAATGTTTTCATACTTTCTAACCTCAAGTCAGGCGATGCTTTAAAAATATTAAAGTTCTCCCAAATCATGAAAAATATCATGATAAAATATTTTGAAAAAATAGATGAATCTTTAAGATTTTATTTGTTCTAGAAACCTCGACATAGAAGATTATATCCAAAAGATCCAATAACAGAATTGTTTCAGAAATATGAATGTTGTAGTGTTGATTCATCGTCAGATGAAATACATAATAATAATAATTCCATCATAATGAGATTTCCATCATTATAAAGATTCCATCAGTCTGAATCCAAAAAGGAAAGATGACCAGATAGACTCTGAGAAAGAAATTCAACTATACTAACTATAAAGAAGATAGTTATATCTTAATGAGTAGTGGAAGATATGTAAATCATAATGATATGATAATGATAGTCATATCGTAATGATATAAGAAAGTAATAAAAATCATAATGAAATGAAAAATAAAGTTAAATCATAATGAGATAATAATTAAAGGTTGATTTTAATGAGCAGAGAAAGAAAGGTAGATCGTAATGAGAAGAGTAAGAAAAATTTGAGGATGTTATATCAGAACAAATAAATGTAAGTATATTTTAGAAGAATTATCTTAAATAAATCTTTATATGGTTTGAATAATTGAAAGATAAATTTTAAATGGGAGTGATTTTCCGAGTATTGAAATTTGATTAAGTAGGAACATTTTTTAATTTACCACCATTTCTTTTCCAAGATTCCTATAAACAGAGGAATAGTTTATTCACACATTGTACCTTTTTCATGAGTGCATAAAAGTATAAGTGCTGAGGAATTTGAGAAAGAGATCCTTATGGAAAGAGATATCATTAGTTGATTAGACATATATAGTTTTGTTAACTGGACTAATAAAAAACATTTTTAGAAGATAAAATTGATTTGATCAGATTGGAGTTTTTCAGCAGATATTAAGAAGTTCAGATTGAGAAAGGGCAGATCATATTAAGTCAATAGTAATGAGTCAATATGATTGGGTTCATCAGAATAAATTCAATCAGACCCAAGATATTTTTTTGAGTATATAAGAAAACGTATTTAATCTATTTTTGGATAACTTTTTTGGTAAGAAACACTGTGAACTAATGTTAATCAATATAAAAATTATTACAGGGAGATAAAAGTTGTTTAATTGGGGTTAGCACAAGTTTTATTTACCTTTTCTAAAAAGTAAATTTCTATAGACTCATAAGAGTGGCTATGGAATGGATATAATTTCTCACCCTAAGGTTGAAACTTTTAAATGATGTATCATTTACTTGGTTTCCTACATTTTCATGAATGGGTATTTAATAAAAGATAACGAGAAAATTAATCTTAACAGGTTAAAAGGGTAAAATTTCTTAAAGTATTAAATCTCATAAAAAATGAACAACTGGTTCAATCCCCCTTTCTCAATTGTTTTTCAATCCTTTTAAACTTTAATTGGTATCAGAGCCTATGGTACGTTGTTGAATCATTATTATAGATAATCTCAATTCAGTAAACAGTAGATGAATTACTACATTTGATGGATACAATTCTTATGGATGAAAAAATATACTGATTTCTTATCTCATATCTCTTGGCCAAGATGTTGTTTATGATACTAAAATTGGGTTTCCACATATTGAGAAATATTCCCTAATAAATTTTACTAAAGAAAAATATAAATTTTTATTTAAAATATAGAAATAAAATACTTATATTATTATCATAAATTTTTTATACAAAGGTGGTGGGTCTCAAAACCTCAATGAATATGTGTGAAAAATTGGAAATTATTTTCGAAGGGAACACTAATGTAACAGAAGAAATGATAAAAATTTGTCATAGTAAGTATGAATACACAAGGATGACATATTAAGAAAATATTGATGAATACTTCAACAGAGTAAACCATTTTTTCTTCGCAATAGTATAGGATTTATTGATATCCAAGAATATTTTATAATTGTGATGAATCTTATAAGATTTTTTTTGAATAGGTTTAATTCTAAAATTTACTCTTTAGAAGATTTGGATTATTTATCTCTTGATGAATTTCATAACATTGTTGTTTCTTATGAAATGAGGAAATCTAAAATGTTCAAAAAGAAGATGAAAGATGAAATTACTTTTGGATCCATGAGAAAAGTGAAAATACAATATGATCAAGATATTGATCCTTGTGACTCTGAAGTTAAAGAGGATGATGAGTTGAATGAAAAAGTCATTTATCTTATATCAAATAACTATAAAAGTGGAATAGGAAAGTGTATAGGTAAACTTACTCTCAAATTTTTTAAGTGTGGTGGAATTATACACTTTTCTATGAATTATCCCAAGAAGAAAGTTGGATAATATTAAGAAGATTCAGATGAAAAACATTGATGGAAGAAGTGGAACAGAAGCACAAAATAAAAAAATGTTATCCTACAAATATAATAATAAATTCATAGGAGAATAAATAATTATCTTGTGTAAGAATGTTGAATTTGAATTAACTAAAAACATATCTTATGGAGATGACATTTCATAAACATTCAAAACATTCATTTCAAAAGTTAAAAAAATATAATATTTCTCAAATATTGAAGTAGGTGTTGAAGAATCATATATAGAGTATCAAATTAGAATAGAACTATTTTCATGTATTGAGAAAAAACTCTTAATAAAGAAATTAGAGTCATAAAAAAATATTGTGAAGAAGTTAAAAATGGAAGAATATATGTCTTCATTGGGAGGAAGAATATATTTATGATATAATAAGTTATGAAAATAGAATTGTTGAACATGAAAATATGGTTCCAGATCTTAGAAAAAATATGGAATATATGTAATAAGAAGTTAACACATTTCAATAAAAATTTCTTGAGTCTAAAATTAACTTGAGGAAGAAAAATGAAAACTTCAACCAAATTTCAAAAGTGAATTTTGATACTTTTAAATTTGATGAGAGAACAAAAATAAAGAATTAGGTGAATACCTTACCCACCAAAAACAAATTCTTATGATTTTTCAAATATTTCAGGTTCTAAAAATAGTATTGCGAAATATTGGGTTGAATAATGGTGTGAGAAACCTATTTCATCTACCAAATATGGAAAATCACTCAAGATGAAAGCTATTCCACGTCCATAGATTGTTAAAGTTAGAGGAATTCATTATCCTCATAAAAGTTTCTACAATGAAAAATCTTAATTCAATAGAAAATTAACATTTTATTGCTTTTTATGCAGTTGTGGAATCTATGGGCATATGGCCTATAATTTTGGCATAACTTGTCACTTCCTGGAAGAAAGTTTTAATAACGTGAAAGTAAAGGTGGATGGATGATGAGTATCATTCCTAAATCATATAATTTTAGAAAATGAAAATCTCAAGATGTTAAAAAAATTCCAAAAAATAAATTTGAATACCTAGAAGAAGTTTTTGGAAGATTTGATTAGGTCATTCATCATATCGAAATATGTATGCCACTTATTTTGGAACATGTTTCTTATGGTATAAAATAAAATAAATTTTTATAGAAAAATTTCAAGGAAATAACTTTTTTTGAGACAAATTTTAAAGTAAGTAAAAGGAAAAAACCATGGATACCCCATAGTGTTTTTTATTCCCATATGGAAGGTAATACGAAAATCCTGAAGCATGTTGACATTCATGATGATGGAGAAGTTACCTTTTTTAATGATTGTTCTTAAAAAAAATGAATTAGAATGGATGATTTTAAAGTAGAAAAGTTGAAATCTAAAGATGTTTTCTTTTTTGATGGGCTAAAACATAGCTTACATAGTGTGATTTAATGTTCTAATGTTGAAAAATAAGTAATATTTAGAAAATTTTATTATGTCATAAAAATTGTGAATGATGGAAAAGTAATTAAAAAAAGGGGAAAGATCAAGTGAGAATCTCTTCTGGATTGGAGAAATTACTAACTCATGTTATCTAAGTGATGAAAATTAAAATAAGTTGTGGCACTAGAGACTTGTACACCATGGGAAAAACACAAGAAGAAAATTTCTAAAGTTGATTATGCCAATTATTTTCTAGAATAAAAAATATGATATAAATATGTTTTTCTTACATTTAAGAAAGGAAATATGATGAAACTTTTTTATAAGTTATTTGAGATTCAGTCTAACCGACCTCTTAAACTTATTCATTATAATTTATGTGGTCTGATGAGACATAAATAAAAAAAATGATATTTATAATTTATCACTTTTGGTTATGATTTCACTCAGATGAAAAAATGAACTTAATGGAATAAAAATAAGAGGATGTGGAAATGTTCCGGTTTTCCAAAAAATAAGTTGATAAGGAAATTAGGGCTTATATAGAGAAAATAAGAATAGATAATGGTACTAAATTCACAATCAATACTTTTGAAACTTATATATGAAATAATGGTAGAAAAAAATCATTATATTTCTCCCTACACTTCATATAAAATTGAACAATCGTAAATAAATAATAGAAGTGTAAATTCGAAGAGGTATGTTATAATAATACAAAATTTTAAAGTTATACTAAAGATAAGATGTTAGTACTGCAATACATATTCAGAATAGATATATGTTGAGACTGGAATCCAACCTGAAATCTTCTAAAATATAGTATAAAAAAAATTCATTGAAGTACATTAATGTTTTTGGAATCCAATTTTTAACAATAATTAAAAATCCAAATCTAGGAAATTTTTACGAGAAAGATGAGGAATGGACATTTATGGGTTATTACCCCAATGAAATAAGTTAAAAATAGTTGAAAAAATGCTTAAAAAAGTTATTAGACTCATATGATTTTAATTTAATTGAAAATAAAATCACCTTACCAAACTTTTTTAAGAATTTTGAGGAGGATAAATTGGATATTTATAATTATAGTAAGTCAAAAAAATTCTTACCATGATTCAGAAAAATCATGTGATGAATAAAGTTAAGCAGGAAAAGATAAATTAAAATTTCTTACCTTACAAAAACATGTTGACTGTGAAAAAATTATTAGAAATCAGAAGGCTCTGATATAGACTAAATGAAATTGAAGGTTAGAAAATTAAACTTCCCTTATCTCAAAAATCGAATAGGAATTATATTCATAAGCTTTTAAATAAAAATAATGGATGAATTCTATGAATTAAGAGTTGGATAATATTGAGAAAAATGAAACATTGGTACTAGTCCTACAATTAAAAAATAAAAATTTTATCAGAATAAAGTAGGTTTATAGAATCAAATTAAATAACAATGGAGAGGTTTTAAGAAAAAAATAAATACATGTTTTTAATGGCTATGCATGGGTGGAAGGTTTGGATTTTGAAGAATTTTTTTCCTTAGTTTTAATATTATAAACTATTAAATTTTTTATGTCAGTGGCTGTAGATTAAAATTAAAAAATTTATTAGATGGATGTAAAGTCATATTCCTTAAATGGTGAGATTGAGAAATAAGTGAATATGAAAAAAATATGTGTTTTTAAACTTGGTAATGATAAACACAAGGTTTTAATATTATAATAAATCATTTCTTAGGTTGAAACATGACCCATATTCTTGGTATTCAAAACATGATAGTTGTTTGAGTGTGTTTAATTTTTATAAAGGAAAATATGATGGAAACTTATATGTGAATTATTTTGACTCCATAACTATAGTTGTAATTGTTTATTTTTATAACATAATGTTTTCTAGGAATGATGAAAAGGCATGTAAAGAGTTCATTGAGTAAATGAAGAAGTATTTTAAAATTTCAATGCTGGGTGAATTACCTTTTTTCTTTTGATTAAAAGATCAAAAATAAAAATAAAAATAAATTTTATTATCTCAATAAAATTATTCTAGGGTATTGATAAAGAATTTTGTAATGGGATAATTCAAAAATGTTTCTACTCCTATATTGTTTTAGCACAAAGTTGAGTCAAGATGATACTAAAAAAGTGTAAATTAGAAATTCTTTCAAAATCATATAATAAGTCTACCTATCCTTATAGCCTCAAGGCATGATATTATTTATGCCATGAATTTGTGTAATTGGTTTCAAAGTAATCCAAAATAATAACAAATTTGGGAAGAAATTAGAATTATGAGACATTTAAAAGGAAAAACATCACAAGGGTTATTATACAAATGAAACTGTGAGACGAATTTTTAGGGTTGTACTAATGCTGATTGGGATAGAGATTGTAATAATAGAAAATCAACATCAGGAGGAACATTTTTCATGGGTGAATATTGTGTATGTTGGAATAGTAATAAAAAATGTTTAGTAACATTGAGAATAATAGAATTAGAATATATTGTGCATACTCAATCTTCCACTCAGATGCTATGGATAAAAGTTCAATAGGAATATTTGAATGTAAAAGTTTCCCAACCGTTGAAGATACTTTGTGATAATTAGAGTGAAATTAATATTTCTAAAAATCCTATCCAATATTCAATATCAAAACACATTGATATAATGTTTCACATTATAAAATAGAAAGTTTCTACTAGAGATGTTTTTCTGGAATATATATCAATGAAGTATCAAATTATTGATATCTTCACAAAGGAAATAACAAAGAAAGGTTTGTTGAGTTGAGGAGGCAACATAATGTTCCGTCTTCTCTAATGAATTCTTAAATATCAAAAGGAAGGCCACCCACAATGATTTGGATAATGTTTTTAAAGGGGGAGAGATATTTGCAAATTTTTACTTTGTAAGAAGTTTTCACTTATATTTATTTTATGAATATTAGGCTACAATTATCATAAAATGGGGGAGAGGAATAGAATAGTAAGGGGAAAAATACAGGTGAGGAGGAGTTTGTATTAATATGGATACCAACTTTACATGTCCCCGAGGGATATAATTCCTTCAAAAACATTACTTTATTTAGTAGTGTGGTGTCGGGAGAATCAATTTTGACAAAGTATATGATTTTTATAAAAGTAAAAAAAACATTAGTTGTTTATAAAAGTAGAGTATGTGATTTTTTTTTGAAATTTGAAAATTTTTTATTGAGTTTTTCAAAAAATCCAAATGGGGAGACTGAAGAACATTTTTGATGTTTTTGTTTTTAAAAATGATTTTATATTTTTTGAAAACTAGCCTTTTTTAGAAGAGTGTATTTTTATTCAAGATAGGACCCATTCCATCGTAATGATTTTTTTATAATAAAGTGGACAATTTGTGTATTCAAAAATAAAGGAATAGAAAAGTTTTATATTTAAGAAAGTTGTTTTTATGGACCCAATTTTTTCCACTAAGGTTATCAGACCGAGCAACACCAAATTGCGAAGTGTCCATAAAGATAATGTTGTTGATCATAAGAACCATAGGTCTCAGTTTTATTAGTATGATGTTCAAGAACCGCTGGACATGGTGCTTGTTAGAATGTTACAATTATTTGAGGGAAGAAGTCATAATATTGATGAAGAGTTCATTGAAAGAAGACAGTGAAGCCAGAAGTTAAAATGTTATCATAAATTCTAACCTCAAGTTAAAAAATTCTTTACCAATCATAAATTTCTTACAAATCAAGAAAAATATCATTATAAAAGCATTTGAAGAAATAGTGGGACCATAAAGAGTGTATCAGTTCAAAAAACATGAAAACAAAATATCAGATCTATAAGTATCAAACAAAAACGTTTTCCATGAGTCTGAATGTTAGTGAGTGGAGTCATCATCAGATATAGAACATTATAATGATAATTCCATCATAAAGAGAATTATATCATTTAATGATTACATTAGACTAAATATGAAGAGGAATAATGACCAGAGTGACCATGAGAAGGAAATTAAATTATAATATCTTTGAATAAGATAGTCAGATCATAATGATAGTGTAATATATTCTTATCGTAATGTGATGAGAACGATAGGAAAATCATAATGAGTTGAGAAATAAAGGGAGATCGTTATGAGTTGATAAATAAAGTCAGATAAAAATGAAATGATAAAAAAGGTAGATCGTAATGAGATGAGAAATAAAGTACGATCATAATTATCATAGGAAGATAATGATGAGGAAGTTATATCAGACTAAATAAAATTAGATTTTTTCAGAAGACTAATCTTGCAGAAATCATGGGAAAGTTTGTTGAATTCAAAGATGAAGATTAAATGTGAGTGATTTATGAGTTTTGAAATTTGAGTATGTGGGAAATGTTATTATGTTTCCTAACTTTTCTTTTTTTATTCTCCTAAAAATAGAGGAATAATTCATTCACACTTTGTGACTTTTTCATGATTCTGAAAAAGGATGAGTGTAGAGGAATTTGAGAAGGAGTTCCATCCGAATAGATATATCATTAGTTGATCAGACATATATTATTTTTTTCAAAGGATTTATAAACATTGTATTGAGAATATGATATTGATTTGATTGATAGGGAAAGATTAGACTTAGTTTTTAATAATAATTTAAGGACCAGATATTGAAAAATGGAAGATTTTATTGAGTTGATCGTACTAAGTCTATCGAACTGTGGTAATCAGACAGAAGGTCATTGGACTCATGGTAATCAAACACAAGAACTTTTATAGAGAATATCGAACAAATCCATTACTCTTTTTTTTGGATCAAATGATTTGTAAGAATCTTTTTCAGATGATAGGAGTTAGTATTATCAATATTATTAGGAGATATAAGGTGTCTAATGGGAGTTAGCGAATGTTGTATTTACATATTCTTAAAATTTAATTTTCATAGACCTAAAAGAGTGTATATGATATGGTTGTCAGTTCTCACAGTGAGGCTGAACTATGTTAATATTATGTTCTTTACTTTCTTTCCTAAATTTTAATGCATGGGTATTTACTAAAAGATGATAACGAAATTAATCTTATCAGGTTGTAGGGGTTATGTTTCTAAAAGTATTTAATCTTATAAAAACAATACTATTGATTCAACTACATCTTCTATGTTGTTTTTTATCCTTTGTAACTTCATATATTAAGGGAAAATTTAAAGTCCAATGATCATGGCAAAGTTAACATTTCAAGGAAAATTTACTGACTGTAAAAATGGATTAAGAAGGTGAATTTCAATACTTTCATTGGTAAAAATAATCATAATCAATCCATTGGAATAAAAAGGATGGTATTAATATGATGTATACATATTCAATCATGAATTAAGGTTGTTTTCATTGATGAAATAAAAATATATTTAAAAACATTATCAGGGAGAATATCATTTTTAATTTGAAAATAAATTTTTAAAACATAAAAGTTTTTGAAAATAATTTTTTAATAAATATTTAAAAACATTTTATTTGATATAATAATTTTAAACATATAATAGAAGCTTCAAAGAAATGACAGTGGGTAGTTTTGTATATATTTTACAAGGTAAAAAGAACATCTATTTTACATTTTAAATAGGATAGTAAAGTTCTTTTTTCAAAAAATGAAAATAATATTCCTGTAAATACATTTGTTAAAAATTAAAAATAGGTAAAAATACATTAATTAATAATTTTTAAATTTTTAAAAACATTTTTGAAATCATTTTTTGAAAACATTGTTTTGGAAGAAAAAAGGATTCCGAACGAAGAGAGAAATGAAGTTGGGTTTTCGTAACAACATTATCTAAAATATTTTATGTAACGAAGGGTGAAAAAAATTAATTGTTACAGGAAATAAATCATAAATAACTATATTACAAGAAAATAAAGTTGTTTATAAAACAATGATAAAATTATTTCTATCAATGGAAATCTAAGTTTAAATAATCCCAAATAAAATGAGATTCTAAAGTAAACCCTTACAAATATAAAAACATTTAAGTGAGAATCATCCAACGAATAAATTATGCAAATCAAATTTAAATCCACATAAAATAATTTTAATTTGATAAATATATATTAAAAATTAATTATCTCAAAATCTTTATATATAAACAATAATGAGGAACCAATATAACCCAATGAATGGACATTGAGTTATGAAATTCTTTACAACTTGGTAACTATTAATTAAAATATAATTATATGAAATAATTCAAATCGAACAAAAAATACCATGAAAAATTAATTATTCATGAAATTAAATTTCAAAGGGACAATATATTCACGATATAAAATAAACTAGGTGTATAACATTGCAATATGGCTCAATGAAATGAAATCGATACAGAATCCCTTACCTTATGCTCTATTTTGGTTAAACATGATTTATCCTCCTATATAGTGGTTTTAAACTTATTATTAATTTTTAAAATAACTATATTAAAATTTATAATATTTTATATTATCTCTAAATATCATATATTTACCCATTCATTAATAATCATTTATTATTTTCATTGTTTCAATTGTTAATTGCCTTCATTTATCATGCGAGTTTTGATACGAATGATCTGCTTCATTCAGATATTTTATAGTTATATTATCTTAATAATAACAATCATGAAAAAATACAATTTCTTTACATCTGTTGTACTTTTAAATTTAATCATGAATGATGGTTGTGAAAATGAAGTATGTTATGATCATCAATATGATAGGTCATACGTATGCCTGAGTAATTTTTTTTGTCAATGATCAAAATGAAAATATGTTATGTAATATATTATATTTAAATAATGATCATAATATCATATATAAAATATTATATACTTATTTATTATCATCCATGTGGTGTAGTTTTGAAAATAGAGTCACAATGCTTCGTAAAGGCGATAGTCCACACGTACATCTTTCATTTATTAAAAAAGTAAAAATATAAAATGGTATATTTTATTTATAGAATAAAAAATATGTCGTTAATATAATAATTCTATCATTTATATCATATATAATCATTTAATACATCTTTATATCCTTCTATGTGATGCGTTAGTCAATGATGAATCTTATCACATCACAAGGCTGTAGTCCGCCGTATACACGAGTGACGTTATCCTATATCCTACAGAATGAAAGGTAAAATGAATAATATTAAATAATGAATAATGGGGTATAATTATATTATAAATATCCTATATCTAATATATATCCATCATCATAATCAACCATAAGAGGCGGTCATGAAAAAATGAACAACTTCAGTTTGTGTGGTAGTAGCCCGCCATGCACATGGATGATGAATTCATAACCCATTTGATGAAAGATGGTCAGGATGTAGTTAATTACATTATTATAACAAAATCCAATTATATGAAAGACAATGAGGATAATATATCATCATGTTATAAAAATTAACTAAGAATGTGGACAAGGGAATAAAAATAAAGACTCATGTTGAAGAATATTTCGTCCTCGTTGTGTTTTCACTTTAGGTTTTCATTAAATCTTTCATAGTTTAGATTTATGAAAAAATTAAGGCTTATTGTATGAGTAGAGTAATTTCTTAGAGTAATATGGTCAGGTATTTGCTGAACTAAAGTGGATTTATGGTTTTAATAATGGAGGAGAGGGGGTGGCCTTTTATAAGTGAGGTGAGTGTCACTTGTGTAATTTTTTGAATGAGTTAATTCCACAATGTGTTTTCCTGTAAAGCGGCACCGATAATGAAAATATTTAGATACTATAATTGATAAATTCTTAATATTTCCATAAAATGGGTTTTTGAATATTTTCTAGATCATTTGGCCCCTTATGTTTAATGTTTAGTCACTTGGTAAGCTTGTTTTTCTCTTAATCACTGTAATTATTAATAACTATTTCCACTAGTCACTATGGTAAAAAAAATTACTTATTATAAATTGTATATTATTCTTATTTATAATATTTAATCCATTATTCCAAATTAAATTCTCATTTGTTGCAAAATTTAATTTAAAATTAATCATGTAGATGGGATGAGAAAGAATGTTTTTAAAGGGAAAATGTTCAAATGTTTACTATGTTTTTATATCTAAAATAAATATAAAAATTATTACAATGACCTAAACTGGATTAATGGAAGTATAATTGATCAAATTATACTTTAAAATAAATTTAAAATATAATTAAAATTTATAAATAATTAAAATTTATAAATAATTAAAATTTATAAATAATTAAAATTCGAAGTCATTTTTCAATTAAATTTCTACATTTTCACCATTCATTAAAATATCAAACAACCCAGAAAAATAGAAAAAATACACCCAAAAAAATTTTTGACCTTAAAATTTAAAGAATAACTTTTATTTGGTCAAAAAAATTATAAATTTTTCAAATTTTATTTTTAAGACAATCATGACATTAAAAGGCAGAAAAATGCCTTTAGATAAATACAAATTTTTGCACATAAAATTGGATTTATTCTAATATTACGCCTATAAAATATATTTTTTGATTATAAAAAAATTATTGAATTTATAATATGTAATTTTTTTAACATAATTCACTAATAGTAATTAATTTAATTTATTTGGATAAAACAACTTTGAGCGCATAAAAATAGTTTTTATTTAATTATTTCATTTATATTAATTTTTATTTATTTTAATTTATAATTACTTGGTAACCAATGAATTAAAACATATATTTTCATAAATTATTTAATCATATTCATAATCTTTCATTTTTTTTATTATAGATAAATATAATTTTAAATGATAATATTAATAGTATTCGGTAAAACTCAGACTGGAATGTCACACAAGCTATCAAAGAAATTCATTGTTGCATATAATAAAATATAAATTATTGTTTCATGCATTTCAATTTATTTCATATATTGAATTAATTTAAGATATTAAATGTATCATAATGTTTTGGGATGTTATATTATCTTCAACTCTCATCGTTTCATGTTATATATGCTATCCAATATGATATTTTTATTTTAAAATATCAGGGAGTTAAAAAAAAAATTCTTTAGTCAAAGATTACTACCAAGACTACCATAGTGGGAAAATTCACTTAAGGTATTAGGTTCACTTATTATTCAATATTTTCCTTATTCAAAACTTATATCCAAGACTATCATAGAGGAAATAGTCCCTTACTAGACTCAGTTCACTCCTCATTACAGTTAATATTATCTCATTATAAATAAATCATTACCAAATGCAATGTATGGATAAATAATTCTAATCCCAATATTCACATAATAAAAACAATACATAAGGGTTCAATAAAATCATAAAAACATTCATCATTCCATCATAGTGTAATTAACATATAGTAAATTAATTAGTTTCAAGAAATTATCCATAAAAAAGCTTCATCATGGTCCATCCAATGAATGAAAGTGGATAATATCATAAGAATATATCCCAAATTACTGATAACAATACTTAAAGGGTGTCAAAATAGATTATTTTTCTTATAAAATCATTTATAATATGACTTGAGAATCAAGAGATAATTTCCCTTTTCTTTTGGTAACGTTTAAAAACTAAACCCCCCCCCCCCCAAAAAAAATTGGAACAATATTTTCTTTATAAAAACCATGAAACATTTAAAGGAATATTAATGAAGAGGGAAGGTTATGACAATGAAAAAATATATATATAATGTATACATTAAAAGAGAACATACATTTCACACTTTTGTAAAAATTAAAATTGAGTCATATGAAAACCATTAAAAAGATTCCTTTTAATCATTTTCCAATAATCTAAAAGGTAGTGAAAATAACCATTTTAAAACATTTACGTATATTTAAAAACTTAAATAAAATCATTTTAAGAACAAATATATGTAAGAGAATGATTCTGAACTAAACATGGTTGATAAGGTTCATTTTTATTAAAAATATCATTTTGGAATCTTTGAATATCAATAAGATGAAAATAAAAGGAAAACATGGAGACCCCATGAAATTACATTGGAGAAATAAATGGATGGGTTTTAAAAGATAAGATCATAAAATTTCTCTTATCGTAAATTTAATATAGGAAAACTAGAAAATAAATGATATTGTAACATAAAACCTTACCTCAAGTCCAAAATTTCTCCATACAAACTCTTGAAAATTATTATAATAAATATAAAATTACTATAATTTTATAAAATAACCATATTCATAAATATATTATAATACATCATTCAATTATAGTATCAATTTACTTATTTATTAATAATTATTATAATCAATATCAAGGAGTTGACTATTTCATTTCCCAAGCGTGTTTCAGTTCAACAGTTCCAACACTTGTATCTTGGTAATGGTTTCATTATATATCTAATATTAACCATATAATATTTATTATATCTATTATATATATAAACTAATAATTTAGTGATGAATAATGAATTATATGACTTCATGGATATGGTAATCCGTACATGTAGATAAGTGATGTTTTTTCACCATCAAACAAATTGAAATAAAGAAAATTTAAATTATAACATATTATTGTAGAATAATAATAATATAATAAATATCATACATATATATACCTTAAACATATCATTATTACTATCCATATTAATTAGAAATTAAAAATGAATCGCATATATTCATGCAGGTGGTAGTTCACAAGTACGCCTGATTGATGTTATCATTTTCCAATAGTTGAGATGGTAATAAGGTAGAATTTTTTTTTATATTTAAAGATTCATAATTTTGTTTTAAAAATTACATATATACATTAAATCCATAAATATAACCATCCATGAGACAGGGAGATGAAAAATGAAACACATCCATTTATGAAGGTGGTAGTCCATATATATGCACTAGTGATGTTTTCATTTCCAATAGGATGTAAATATAGATGAAAAAGGGGTGTAAAAAAAACTTAATAACATTTATTTATATATTATATTTTAATTTTATCATACCATCATGGTTATTTAAGGTTTGAATGAGGTAGTAGAAGAAATAAAAATAAAATACTCGATTAAAAGTTAAATCTCTACTTTGGGAAACTTCATTTGGATTAAAACTTGAGACTTAAAGGTTGTTATGTTGGCGTGAACAGAACACCCACTAATGAAAAATAGTCCTTTAAAAATAATAAAAATTGATTTAATTAGCACTATAGAAGCACTTAATTCTAGATCAAGGTTAGAATACCTAGTATTTATCAGTTCTAAAAAATTGTTGATAAAGGACCATTTATCAACACTTATAAAGGACCCCTTTATCAACAATTTTAAAGCGATGATAATGGGACATACTATAGTGTGCTGTTACAACACATTTTCCTAACAATTTAGTGTGTTATAACAACACAACAGAACAACAAAAACATCTCAAAATCAATGAAATAATGTATAAATATAGAATTCAAATGAATAGAAAACAATATAGGATCACTTGCTCAGTTTTGGAGATATGATGCACATTTTAAATAAAAACGAAACTTATATATTAAAAATTGAACATAGAGTCAAAATAGTCCCACTATACATCAAATTGAGGTGTGGATTATTCTTACATGTCTCAAATTACTTTCCAATTTGTTTCATAAATTACCAAAATAATTCAAATGTGTTTTCCCAGTTTTGAGAAAATCTCTTGTCTTTTTTACTAAAATATCATTTTAAACATGAAATAGGATCTTTAACTCATACCAGTAATATCATTTGTTAGATTGATGTGATATTAATTCCCACACAAAAAAAACTACTTATGAATCATTTTACTAAATTATAAAGACAATCCGAGTGTGTTTGTTTAGTTTTGAGTGAGTGATGCCTTTTGAACTAAAATATTGATTTTAAAATGATAACAAACACATTGAGTCAATTTTAAATAAAAAGACACACTCTGATTCATATCGGTCACACCATAAATTTAATTGAGGTGAGGCTAATACTTAAGCATCCCAAATGTCATATGGATCGTTTTCATAAAGTATCAAAATAATATGAATGCATATACTTAGATTTTATTATGTCACATCTCTTTTTTACTAAAATGTCATTTTAAACAAGAAATATGAAATTTGACTCATATAGATCCTAGATTGTATCATTTTGATGTGAGAATTATTATTACACATAAAAAATTATTTATTAATAAATTTCCAAAAATTATCATGAAATTATGAATGTGTTTTCTTGGTTTTTAGTGAGTGAATGTTTTTGAACTAAATTCTCGATTTTAAACTGATAACAGATACATTAGTCATAGTGGGAACACTGTGCATCAGAGTATGGTGAAACTAATTACTACATATAAAAAATGACTTATGGATCATTTACCTAAAATATAAAAATAATATGAATGTGTATTCTCAGTTTTGAGTAGGTTAGTTGTCCTTTTAAATAAAATTGATGTCATTTTTAAATAAAAAGGAACACATAGAGTTATACCGGTCACACCTTGTGTTGTATTGAGTTATGGATGATTCCTACATGTCTCAAATTAATTATAGATCATTTTTTGAATGTATCAAAAAAATATGAATTTGATTTATCAGTTTTGTGTATGTCCCATATTTTGTTACTAAAATATCATTTTAATCTCGAAACATGCACTTTCACCTATAAAGAACACATCATCTATCAATTTGATTGGATAACTATTCCTATAAATCAAGAAGGAATTATGAATTTATTTCCTAAATTATCAAGACCATACAAGTGAATTTTATTTGTTTTAAGTGAGTGAACTATTTTGAAATAAACTATCGATTTTATAAACATAACAGACACATTGAGTCATAACAGGAACACCATACATCAAATTGAGGTGAGACTGATTAAAATATATCAAAAATGACTTATGAGTCATTTTAAAAAATTATAAAATAAATATTAATACATTTTCTTAGTTTCGAGTAAGTTAGTTTCCCTTTTTATTAAAATTGATGTCATTTTTAAAGAAAAAGATGCACTTGGAGTCATACAGGTCACACTGTGCATCAGATTAAGGTATGGCTGATTCTTACATGTATCAAATGAATTTTTTACCATTTAAATAGATTATAAAAACAATATGAATTTGTTTTTATCAATTTTGAGTACGTCATGTTTTTTAGTAAATGTCATTTAAAACTAGAAACACACACTTTGATATGTACCGGTCACATCATGTATCGGTTTGACATGAGACCGATTCTAACCCATCAAAAAAGACATATAAATTGATGACCTAAATTATCAAGAAAATCCACAAGTATTTTCTTGGTTTTAAGTGAGTGAAATTTTTTGAACTAAACTGCTAATTTTAAACTGATAATAGACACATTGAGTCATAGCGGTCGCACTCTGTGTCGAATTGAGGTGTGACTGATTTCTACACATCTCAAATGACTTATGAATCACTTAACTAATCGTGACTGAATTACACACCTCTGTTAACCTCTTTTTCCAATAATATAAAACCCTATAACTTTTCAATAAAAAAACCTATATAACAAATCAAATTTTATCGAAAAAAATTAGAAAACAATTCATTAATTATTTTATTAAAGTTTTATTTAGATCAATGTGGATAATTTATTGGATAAAAATTAAAGTGATTGATCATTAACTCTATATATATGTCAAATAAAGTAAATTAATTTTATTAACATACACTCATTAACTGAAATTAAACTTTATCAAACCAATACCCCAAGGCTGCATGACACTGTAGGTGTGTATTCCGATTCTTCCATCTCCACCCACTCCATTTCTTTCCCACCCTTCACTCTATAATATATCTAGTATTGTGGATATTTACTCTAGAATGAGTTCATGGAAATAGAGGCATCAAGTTAATAACTAGTGTCAATGTTGTAATTCTCACAAATGGGAGAAATTTCCACTTTTAGAGAACATAATGAAGTACAATTGTCATCATCATCAGCTCATCTCTCAAACAGTTTTCATTTCATTTTTTTATTTGACACAAATTCTCCATCTCTTGTGGACATGGACCTATGTTACTTAAAATAATCTAAGTAGTAGTCCTCAATGGGATATATAATTTTGAAATTAGTATAAGAAATATAACATAGATGGGAGATGATTCTCAATGAAATAAAATGAAATAATAACTTTTCAGGAGACGAAACTGATGAGGATGAAAGTTATACTTCATTATGTTATCAAAAATGAGAAATGATCCCATTTATGAGAATCAAACCATTGAGACTAGTTATTAACTTGATGCCTCCATTTCCAATAACTCTCTATAGAGTAAAGCTCCATACAACTTGGGAAATGATAGACTAAAGGGAAATAAAAAAAAATAGAGAGGGTGGAGATGCATGAATCAGAATACACAACTATAGTGTTTTATAACTTAAGGGTCTTGGGTTTCTACAGTGTAATTTTAACTAATGATAATTTGTTACTAAAATTAATTTATTTTATTTGATGTGGAAGTAGTGTTATTGATGAATTAATTTTATTTTTATCTTAGAAATTATCTATAAGAATCTGAATAAAGTTGTAATAAAATAACTGGTTGAGGATTTTTTTATTGTTTTATTGATAAAACATGGGGTTTTTAATAAGTTTTATTCTATTGAAAAAATTATATGGTTTTATACGATTAAAAAAAGAGGTCAATGGAGGTGTGTTCATCATTAAAACTTACCTCGATTTTCAATAAACCTAAATTGGGTTTACGCCTTCCACCATCAAAAAATACAAAATAGAGGACACTCCTCATTCGATACATAGATAAATAAAGTGAATATACCTAAATATTATATATATATATATGTTATATATGTATATGATTTATATTAGTAACATTATTTGAATATAAATAAATAAATATATGTATATTATTTATAATATTTAAATTTATTTAAATATAAATTATATTATTAAATATATATAATAATATTTTTTCTAATGAAACTAAAGATTTTTTTAAAAAATTATATTTAAATTATATTAATTATACATAATTATTATTCTGTGTAATTATGTATAAAATATAATTTTTTTTTATTTTTTTAAATTTTAATTCTTTAAAAAAATGTATATTTAATTAACAAATTTTATTATTTAGAAAGTAACATGAGTTTACAATATTTTATTTTTTATTTAAGTATAAATTATGTTACTATTAATTAAATGTATATATAGACCTAAAAAGTATATATAGACCTAAAATGATGAATACCAAATAATTTATAATATATAGAATTTGATAACTTCAATTCTATTTTTTGGAACAAATGATGGAGCAACCTAAGGATTCTAGGTAGACCATCTAATATGCATTGACCCATCCAAGAGATTATAGGGAGGTCCATAATGAATTTGGTAGAAAGAAATAATACAAATCAAAAAGATATATTTCAAACAAAGGATAAAAACACACCAACCCTTGTAACACCTATTCCAAACACATCTAAATCAATTTTATTGTTCATTTAATGTTTCTATATCCAAAACCTCCACTATTTATATAGTGTCAAAAATATTAATTTAATTAATTTATATGTGGAACATAGATGAGTCACTAAGATTTCAAAACAACGACAAAATTAAGCTTGCAGAGCAAGCTAGGGTATAGATGTACACATCGAAGCAAATTGATTCAAAAAAATAATTTAAAAAGAAAAAATAGTATATCCATAATAGTAGTCAAGAAAACAACAAATCATAAAAAATTAAAAAACGTATACAAAAACTGAAGCACAAATAACGAAATAAAATCAGAACCTACAAAGTAAAATCTAAAACCCTCAGATCTAGAACTCAAAACAGAAAATATAGAAAGAAAATAAGAACCTATAATGGAAAACACAGTATTAAATCAATTAGTTGAAGTAAATTTAATACCCTTAGTTCCATATCTCAATGTTTTCTTTAGAAATACTAACTAAAATCAGATGTCAGATATCAGACGATGTTCGGACAACTGGAGGCAGTGGGTTTGTGTGATTTGATCATCAATTCACCAATGAGATGTACCCCCTAAGACTCAAATGGAATAGCCTTTTCATTGCATGGGTTAGTAAAAATAACCAACTGAATCTACCCCATTGAACCTTCACCAAAACCTAGATCTAATTCCTTATCTTTATCTCCAGAAACTGCAACCTGTAGTAGTTTTCAGTTATTGGTCCCTCTCCTATAGGCAGGTGTAGAATGACCCAATTTATTATAATAACCATATAAATCGACGAATGATTCAAACCACACAACCCTCTTACATCAAAATTATTTCCCCATTATAATCCAAATATATTTCATAGGAAACATTGAGACATCAACTTCCTTGAAAATGAAAGGAGAAATAGGATGAGAAACCGACTAAGTTTTACTCTCAGAACATAAATATATACCAATGAGATTCTTTAGAAAGCTTATAATCACTAGATTTTGAAAAGGTAAAGGGACATTGGGGAAAATAACCCAAATAACTACTTTTGGAATGGCGTGATTCATATAAAAGTCATATGACCACTTAAAGAGATAGAACTGGAAGTTATTGCAGCTATTGGAGGTGAGGGGGGCACCTCACCAAGCCCTGACTAGATCTTCCTCCAAAGAAAACAGAATAATGATATTCTTTATTTCAAGCAGACCTATGTTTTCTTGATCTTTCAACCCCAAGACTGAAGGATTAACCTATATAAGATGTATACTAAAGGGAGATGATGATTAAAACACACAATCAAGGTGAAATTAAAAAGAGGAGACATTGCATTGTATCTAACGTTGAGATCGAAAGATTTAGAACACCATTGAACATATTGGGGACCTTTGGGTGAAGTGATTGAGGGAAAGGTGATAGAAAATCAGGGTTAGAGAAAGGGGATAATGAATGAAAAGCACCCTCCATGGTTTTTCAATAGTTTAGGTTTTCTTAATTATATTGGGACACTTTTATCAGGGCTTCTAAAAAAGTGCTAAAAAGAGTCCTTTTATCAGTTCTTATTATTTAAGCACTGATAAAATCCATATATATTAGCACATTTTTAGCACCGATAAAGGTATGTATTTATTAGCCCTAAAAGAGCATAGATAAAATCTATATTTATCATTGTTTTTTAGTGCGGATAAATCCTCACCTTTATGAGTGTTAAATAAAGATAATAAAGATTTTTTTATCATCGCTTTTTTACTTAAGCACTTATAAAGGATTTTTAATTATAATTATAAAAAAATTGTAAATATATATATACTTAATAAATATATATAAATATAAATATAGTAAATATATTCCTTATTTAAATATATTTATTATAATTTTATTATTATTTAAATATATAATTGTTAATTTATAATTATATAATTTTTTTAAAAGAATATTTATATAATTATATATATATATATATTTAATAAATATATAAAAATATAAATATATTAAATATATTCATTATTTAAGTAAATTTTTTTAAATTTAATAATTATTTAAATATATATAATTACTTATTTATAATTATTTAAATATATATAATTATTTATATATAATTATTTAAATACTTTTAAAAAAATATTTATTTCTTTATAATTATAAATATATAATTCTATAAATATAGTACATACATTTTTAAATATATTTATTTATAAATATTTTATTACAAATATTTTTTTAACATTATTAATGAATAACTAATTTTAAGGGAATCAGTGTTAAAAATGATTGAAATTGAACACATTAAAAATAAGTACAATTAATAATATTGAAAAAATGGACAAGTTTTGTATGTGTACATTGTATATAAAAATTCATTAATTACGTATATGTGAAATCAATATAATACACTTCTGATCTATGTTAAATTGAAAAGTCAAATGGCATTAAATTATATTACTATTACTATATGCAATTGGTTATTATTTTTAATTCATATTAATTTTTAATTACAAACCATTATTCACTAAATATAGTGTATGAATATTTTTTAATATACACATTATATTTATATACATTAATATATATATATATTTAATATATAATATTTATTTACATTATCAATAATCAACTAATTAATAAAATGTTTAATATTTTTATAAATTTAATTATTTTTAATTTTAATTTGTTTAATTTTCATTTTGTATATATATATATATTTATATATTTAATACATATTATTTATTAGTATTTATAATTTCTATATAGTATAATCAATTTATTCATTTTTATAAATAATCATGTAATTAATAAAATTTGTAATATTTTTCTAATAAAATCATTTTTTATTATTTATTTAATTATTTAATATTATTTATTCATAAATTTATCATTATTTATAAATTATTGCTTTATGAGAGTTAAAAATATATAATTCATAAAGGGAACCCTTTATCAGCGCTAAAATTAAAACACTGATAAATGAGACAATCATCAGCAGTAAAAAAGCACTGATAAAGTGTTAAATTTATCAAAGATTTCTTTAGCGCTGATAATGATTCCATATATCAGAGCTTTTTTCTAGCACAAATAAAAATAGTGTCATTAAACACAAATTTTTTTGTAGTGATCTAGGATGTATAGATTAAGGATGGGAAATTATTTATATAGATATTTTTTGATCCAGAGTTTTCAGTTTTGGTGGATAAGTTTAGATAGATGTTTCCCTTTTATAAGTGAGAGGAGTGGTATATTTTTAACTATTCACATCTTTTAAATATTGTAAGTGTCAAACTCAGGGGAACACAAAAAGAAAAAAAATTAAATTTAAAAGATAAAGTGATAGGTTTTGAAATACTCTCATATAATAATATTTATTATTATATTTGTTTCCCCTTAACACAATTATTTAAACATAATTAACATGTTTTACCCTTAGACCACGATGACACATTTTTCCTAAGGTGACCATTCATAATGGAAAAAGTTAAACGAACTTAATAATAAATTTGAACATCCAGATTCTAAATATTAAATAAATATTACATATTAAATTTCTAAAAGTGTACGAAATTAATTATAAAATAAGTGAAAACAACATAATAAAGAATAATTTTAGAAATATGTTTATGCTTAGAAAATGAGCTTATACCAAAATAAAATATAATTTCAAGTAATAAGAAATTAATGGTATTATTTCTTATCATTTGTATCCTATTATACTTAAAAATGGAATCCAAAATGGAATTGGAATTTCAAATTACTTTATTTATAGAAAATAAATGATTGTATTGCAATTATCGACTTTTTCACCTTTCACTCAAAAATCAATCTTTTCAGAAAATCCCAAAACCTTTACTCTAAGATAATATTTACATGATTATTTAAAAACATTTTACCATCATTCAAATACAATCTCTAAATTGTTCATAAATAAATTATAATATCTATGAAAAAAAAAGAAATTTGTACCATTTTTTGAAGAAAATGAATTTTTTAGTCTTTCAAATTATGGGTCTATGGGCCATGTTTTATGTGTATGTTTGACTTTACTTTTTAATAAGATTTTTCAGATCATGAATTTTGGTTTCCCCAAATTCATGATCAGAACTTCTCAGTAAAGTTATTCAACACTTCAAATTTAATAAATATAAATATAAATTCTAAAATATAAGGCTGTTAAATTCTATGTGCAGGGTCAAAATATTTTATAAAAATAATTGAAAAAAATAATGGAAAAAGATGCATAATGTTATATTAGTGCCTTTTTATGTCCATTTTAGGATATTCATGATCTGGACGACTAAAGTGTGAAGGTGAAGGAGGTTTCCTTAAGTGGTTTTACCCTAGGTCCACTTAGGAAATAGAACGATAAGGGATGTTTTCATATGAATTATAGTTGGTTTTATTATGAATGCGGTTTTATATTGAGTTTATAATTAGAACCTGAGTTGTGTAATTTTTTAGGATAAAAGGAATAAAGGTGTGGAGGATACAGTGACCATGATTTTTTGTAATAGATATTAAATTTATATTTTGGATTCTCTTGTCCGGTCACTTAAAATGAATTAAAAGGAAACTTTTCCCTAGTGGTTGACAATATAAATATTTTCCATTGGTTCTGTTAAACTAAAAATACAATTTTCCCTCTGAGGATATATTTTGGAAAATTTCTAAGCTAGTTTGAATCCATATGGATATTAATTATTTTTTAAATAAATATATATTAATCCAATGAGTGATATTTAAATAAATCTTAAATTGAGTACCAAATCATAATCTTGAAAAAACATGTGCATTATTAATGGTGGTTTTAAATAGGATATTTATAGTTTGTAATACAAATATTTCAATCCAATAAACATATATTTTAATTGTATATAATTAATTAATAAAAATTATAATTTTGTGTAGTGATGTGGTGATGAAATTTCACATGGACTTGGAAACTATGTTCCAAGTGGAGATGATATGGAATGATAGATGTTTTAGTGGGATTAAATATATTTTAGGTCCTTGAATTTTCAATATCAGAGGATTTAATTACTAGTCTAATAATAGGAAATTAATAGTTGAGTTATGATGGGAATTAAAGGAAGGATTAATCATCATCCCTAATCTCTCTAATTCATTCCATAATTAAAAATATAGAGGAAAAAACCAATTTTCATATCCTATCTATTAATAAGATCCCTATTTAGAAAAAAAATTTCTCTCATACAATGAAAAAAAGTTCTCCAACATTATTTTTGTTCTTCACTATGGAATTGACAACAATGTTCATGGAACATGATAATATCATTATGAGATAACTAAATTCCATCATGTTATGAATTCTCATTTATAATTTATTTGTTTATTTTATGTGATTCAATCCCCATCCTACTATGATCGAATTACTCAAAATTTATATGGTGGTGAAATATATAAATATTTTTAAAGAATATGTTTAATTATGAAATATTTATTTTTTATTTTTTTCAAAGATTATTATCAACGAAAAACACTTGAGGATTTGAAATGGGTGAAAAATATGATTTATTGGAATAAAATCAACAGTGGTTTTGGTGGAAATCAAAGTAAAAATATGTTTATGTTAAAATTATTTTTTCCCAAAAACATTTATTCCAAGATGAAATTTTTTATATGTGATAAAATAAAAATAATAATTAATTAATTAAATAATAATAATATTAAATAAATTTTTTGTTCTCTCTCATTGGACAAGTAATAAAAAACTTATTTTGTACCAAGTATGTTAATTTTATATCTTCAATAATTTGATGATTTTTTTGTCATAAAAAGAAATATTATTTTAAGGATATTATATATGATAATCATAACACTATAAGATTTTTTGGAAATATTTTTTTCACATATATTTTACATTTTTGATATTTTTTTACACACAAAACTTATTTCATTTTTCATTACCATCAACACTGGGTTTAGCTTGTGTTATACACAATATCGAGTATAGCTTGCAGTAAATAGAACTCCATGTTTAAATGAAACATGACATATAAAATATTATTATTTTATATGGTAGTAATAAAGTAGCCATTAGAATAGAGGGTATGAATAAGATAAAATAAATTATAAAAATTTATTATTTATGTGTTTATATAAAACCAATTCTTTAGTGACCACTTAATTTAAAATGAAAATAAAAATTTATTTGAAAATAAAAAAAATCTTTTCCCGAATTTTTTTATATAAATATATTTTTCCTAAATAAAGTTAAAAAATCACATCTTGTTAGTGATTTTAATTAAATTTATAAATTATATAACCATTCAAATTTTTATCATTAATCTTATGTGTCTTCTATATAAGAGATAATAAGAAATCTAATTTTACACATAAAATCTATATTTTTCTAAAAAAAAATTTTGTTTTCTTCTTCCCAATTATTTTAAAATTAATTTTTTATAGATTAAAAATATATATTTGAAAACATAAAAATAATTTTTGAAATCATAAAATCAAAATTATCATGGAATGAATGTTTTAGAATCATTGGAATAGATAAATCTTTCAGTGAATAGTGAAATATATATGTATTTATTTAAAATATAATTTTTATTCAAATAATTTACAAGATGAATTTTATTTTAATATGGTTTTAAAAGTCAAATTAGTAAAATTATATATCTATTAATAAAATTACATTCATTGGAATCAATTCCATATTTATTTGGGATATTAGAGATTTTTATACTTCTAAGAATTTTCTTTTTGGAAAATTGCTTTCTCGTTACGCCTATGAGATTTATTTTAAATTAAATTATACCAGTTTTGGGATTTCAAATTGAAAACATTTATCTAATATTTTGAATAAAAATAATTTATATTTTTAAATATGTTTAACTTAATTTTCAACCATTATATATAGTAAAATAAGTTAAAATTAATTACCATGGCTAAGGTGAAAATGGTATTACAGGGGGGTAAACTAAAATAAAAAGGGGTAAAATGAATTGGAAAATTATCCAACACCCACTATTTGTCCATATTTTAAACATATCACCTATAATTTTCTATAATAGAACATTTCAGATCCTTTTGGAATGTGAAAAATTCATGTACACCTTTTTATTTTAGAAAATTACAAGTGTGCCACTCACCTCACTTATAAAAGGCCACCCCTCTCCAATACTCTTAACACTAACAAAAAAATTTGGTTAAAAAACTCAAGAGAAAATGAATTACTTAATTAACTTAACACATATTGTAGGACTTGATGTGATCATAAATATAATCTAAGAAGGATTTAGGTTAAACCTAAAGAGGTTTTCTAAAGAAGAGAAGAAGTCTTCAACTGTGCATTTTTGTTTTATTTCTTCTTCTAACACGTTAAAATATTTTCCAAATTTGATAAAATAATAACACCAGTATATCCTATACAAATAAATGTTATTATGTTATTTTTATAATTTATATCCACATGAACTTCCATCAAATGGGATACAGAATCACCATTCTTTTGTACGATGGAAAACCACCCCGTGAAGTGATGTTATTTTTTTTTCATCACCACTTAATACAGTTGGATATAATGATGAATTGAATATTTATATATATGATCATTATGATACTATTATATCTCTATAATTATAATACCACATATATGAAAAGAACCAACTAGGATAGGTGTATCACTTAGAGAGAAGGGGTGAATCAATGATATTTGTTTTTTATGTTATTTATTTTATAACAACCTTTTCCTCATATTGAAGATTTATAACATTGTTGAAAACAAAATATTCACACATCCATAAGAACCCAATCATTTACAAGGTTCAAAATTCAACAAGAGTAACAAGTCATTGACTTGGTTTTCAAATAATCCAATTCCACATAATCCACTAGAAACAATTCTCCTCTATGGATACAACAAATAAGTTATACCCTTACACTTGTGTAGCACTATGATCAATAAAACAGTTCATATGATTATTCTAGGATGAATAATTTAAAATAACACTACTATAAAAATACTTGTATTTAGTGTTAGGGATTTAAAAAATCTAGCTAAAAGTGCTGTAAAAAACCCCCTTTGTTAGTACTAGAAAAAGCACTATTAAAGGGTGCCCTTTAATAGATCTTGTTAAAAAGAACTGATAAATCCCCCTTTAACAGTGGTTGTAAAAAGGATGTGATAAATGGGTCCCTTTATTATAACTAGTAAAAAGTGATGATAAGGGGGGGGGGGGGGGGGTGGGGGATTTGAAGCGCTGATTAAACACCCCCTTTATTAGAGCATTTGTACGTGTGCTGATAAATTTCATATTTCAAAAAAATTATTTTTCATTAAAAATAATATATTAATATATAAATATAATTATAATTATATAAATATAATATATATATTTTAAATATGTTTTAGATAAGGATAAATAGGCATTTAAACTTAATATATATGATATTTAGTGAAAATGGATTACAATATAATTTAAAAAGTATTTTAAATTAATTATTTTCTAATTAATATAGACTAATTGTCATTAAAAAAATGAAAAGATAAAAAAATAAATAAATGAATCTAAAATAAATTGAAAACACAACTTGAACATCAAACATACTTATATTTTGATTTGGGTGTCTATTTGGGCTCTACAATATATCAAATAGAAGAATGACATGAGCTCTACTACATTTTGACCATTAGGACCTCCATCATGATTTTTTTGTGGTTAAAATATTCTCAAAAGGCTAACAAAACCGAGTTTTTAGTCAGTAAAACCTAATTTTTTAATATTTGATGAAATTTACACCTCGATTAAGGGGGTATTTTTTCCTATTTTCAGTAGTGACTAAATTTAATCTCTAGGCTTATATTCATATTGATATTATTGTTTTGAAATTTTATCATTTTTCATAATGTAGTTTTATTTATAATTTAATATATATATATATATATTCAATTTAAATATAATAAATCACTTTTATAAATACATATATCAACATATTTATATAGAAATGAATTTTTAAATATATTAAATAAATATTTTTTATTCATTTTTTAAAGTAAAAAATTATCCATTTTATTTACCTTATAAAAATGAATTCATATGTATATATATATATATCTAAATTTTTGTATTTATAAAAAGATATATATTTATGTTATATTATATTATATTTAAATGAATTTAATATATAATATATTTAAATTAATAGAAGTATATATATCTGACCAGAATGCAATTTCCTATTCATTTTTACCTTAACACCAATGTGTCAAACTGATTTTATACTGTAAATTTTATTTATTATAAAAAATTCACTTAATGATCGATTTAATAATTTTATATTTATCACTGTTAAAGATTTAAATTTCATATGATTTGATATTTTCATAGTAGGTGGAGATGATTTGAATGATTCGTAATAAAGTTCAAGAAATGCAGCCCAAATTGTGCATGAATCCAAGCACACCAGTGGACTCAACTAAACACTTATACAGATCCTGCATCCATTTGGGATGAAATTTTGTGACACAATCCAAAATTTAGTAGGAAAAAAATTTATTTAAAGAAACCAATCCCAATTCATCTATTAAGAGGCCCAACTGAACCGATCTGTCCAGAAAAATGAATTTGCATGGAAAAAAATAGTTTTCCTCTATATTTTTGAAATATCTCTTATTATATAGATTATCTGGATGAAAACGTTTACATGAATATTTAAGGTAGGTTTCAAAATAAATTTTTAATTTTTTTTTAAAATTTAGATATGTTTTTCAAGTGTAAAAAACTATAGGCAAATTGGTTTCTCAAAACCAAGGTGCCCAAAACCACCACCCATTTTTGATATAAAAGAACACCTTGGGCACCACATTTAGATGTTTGACCAGGATAAAAGGTACTACCATTTTGGAGTCTCAAAGGACTTATTTCACCATGCCTATAAGTTTTGTTGGATATGAGAATTTGTAATTCAACATATTTGTATTCCTCCCCTCCTGTGGAGTTCTAAACACCTTATGATCAGCCAGGGAGGAACGTGAGGTAATCTTGAGCTTCAGGTTTATAATATTTGACCAAAATTTTTAATTCTATGTTTTTATGTTGTTTTATTCATATTATATTCTTATTTTATTTAGTTGTGTACTGGTATGTAATACTTGACTCATATGATCATGTTTGGGGGTACACT
The DNA here is from genome assembly GCA_963277665.1 of Viscum album. Lineage (NCBI taxonomy): Eukaryota > Viridiplantae > Streptophyta > Magnoliopsida > Santalales > Viscaceae > Viscum > Viscum album. The sequence goes on along the minus strand of OY728166.1, from coordinate 1,029,634,587 downwards.
TTCAAGTGATGTTTTACACACCATTCACTGTTTCTTCTACTCTATTTTAATTTATGTGATTGTGTGGTTCATATTTCTAAATTGAATTATCATAAACACTATCATGTCTATGTACATTTATTTCATGGTATAAAAATAAATAATATTAAAAATTAGAGAACACACCGAGTTCTTTGTGTGTTTTCTTGGTGAGTTTTAGTTATGAATCTGAACACAAATCATGAAATCATCTGTGATAAATGGTGAATCATTTTGTGTTTTTGACAAAAAACTAGTAGTTATAATATTAAAATCTCCATAATAACCTTGTTATAGGTGTTATAGACTAGGTATTAAAAGATCACAATCTTTTATTTTGAAGCGATGAAGGATAATGTTGGGAAAAAATAACTCGAGGTATCATTGTATCATTTTTGGGTTGCTTGTGTTTGATGAAAACGAAGGTTTCCAGGGTGAGTTGTTGAGATTTATAGATGTTTTAAACAATCCAAGATGACAATGAACCATGAAAAAGGAACGAATGATTTGGAGGCACTACAGAAGAACAAATACAAGGTGGTATCGTTTTTTAGTGTTTTCCAAATATTGGGGGTCCAAAATTTCGAGTTTGGTGAGCATCGTGAAATATGTATTTCCTTGAAGATCTCATCAAAATATGGAAAATACATGAGTTTCATGAATATAGGCTTTATGGATTCGATTTAAAGAAGACAAAAAGAATGTTGACGGTGTTCTTCACGATTACCACTAGCTTCATGAATGTCAGAGATGAAGGGAAATGAGAGAGAGATTTGTGGTGGTAGCATGAAGTAATTAACAAAACTCTCTGTGATTAGGAAGAGCTCCGCGATCTGAAAATTGCTGTGGTGATTCGCGATATTGATAGAATATCAGCAGGAATTTCTGAGCTTCGCGATTGGAGATGGCGTGGCGCTGAAATCATGCGTATAGTTCAGGGATCCGTGGAATCGCCTATAAATAGGCCTCGACCCCCTTGAGATAAGTAGTGAGTATTCCTAGAAAAATTTGTTGCAATAGACTCGTGAAGATGGTTCGCAAATGCAGTGTGCTTCACGAAAGGAAGGAGCTTTGCAATAGCTAATATAGCTCCGTGAAAGTTGTGTGCTCCGTGTTGGCTTAGTGAGCTTCATGAAGGAAGTAGCTATTTGACAACTTGTTCTCCATGAATGCCTGAGATCTGTGAAGGTGTGAGCATCACAAAAATGAAGGAGTTTCACTAAGGCTTGTTTAAGCTTCGCGAAATTGGGAGCTTCGCGAAGTAGGGTGCTTTGGGAAGGTACATCCCAAAGGTTGGTGCCAAGTTTTCAGGGGAAAAGGGGTATTCATTAGTGGATGAAATTTGGACTTCAATAGTGCATCTACATACAGTGGAGGATGCATTAATTAGTGGTAATGAAGAGACATACATGTCTATAAACCGTGAGTTGATCTTCTAAAGAAGCAGTGAGCTCACTTCAGTTGAGAGAGCATTGAGTTCTCAAATTTTGAGTGGTTGTAAACTAGGAGGGATAGTGAGTCCTCTTAGAACTTGTAAACCGTAGTTCACTTATAACGGAATTGGTATATTGGCACACTGTTGGTGTATTCTCCTTGGACGTAGCCCAGTAAGGGTGAACCAAGTAAAAATTTATGTGTCATGTGCATGATTTATGTTTTATCCATACTCTGCAACTGGAAGGAGAGAGAAGAATGTTTTTTCTAACAGAAAAACAAGATCAAAAGGGGTAGTTGTATTAATTTATCATACCATGATTCACCCCCCCTCTCAGGGTATCTAGCCTAGTGGATCTAAAAATTGGTATCAGAGGGAAAGGTTGATATCCGTGTTTCTCTCTCAAATAAAGGTCACCAATCACAAAGGGATTATTATCATTGACGGGAACAATTTCTAGATAAGGATGAATCAGATGAAACACTAATTCTGATCCTTGGGAATGGATGTGTTCACAATAGCAATGCATGGTATAATAGCCAATATTAATAGTGGTGCATTATCTGAAGCTGAGAATAAAGAATTGGATGCTGACGCCAAGGAAATTAATTATTTAGGGGGAGCCCTATCCAATTCTATTTATACAAAGGTGATGTCATGAAAAACATCACATGTCATATGGGAAAAGCTTTTGAATATTTATGAAGTAGATACAAATTTTAGAGAGGAAAATCTAAAAGTGATGTGGAACAAGTATGAAGATATGAGAATGAACCTGAATGAGTCTGTTGATGCATTATTTGATAGGGTAAATGTTCTAGGGGAATACATGTGAGGTCTTGGAGAAGTTATTGAAGTCATAAATATTGTAAAGCGCATCTTGAGGAAACTTCCAACTCAGTTCAATCCAAAAGTTTCACTTTTGGAAGATAAAGACCCGAAAGAGCTGACATTGGATAACCTGCACAACACCCTTGTTGCATTGAGATGAGAAATGATGATAAAAATGATGTTGAAAAAGGAAAATCCAAAGAGGTGGCATTCAAGGCCACAAAGAACCTCACAATTGAATATTTTTAGGAAGAAGAAGAGACAAATGAGGTGATATAATTCCTCTCCTCAAACCTTCAAAGACGAAAAGGAAAGCTTGAAGGGAACCTTCGACTTTCTTGTTTTCAATGTGGAAAGGTTGGAAATATTTTGGTAAGGTGCTCCAAAAAGTTCCAAGAGGATGATGATGTCGATGAAATCGAAATTCCATAGACGTAGTCTCCAGCCTATGGGAAAGGAAAGAAACAATTAGAGAGAAATTTATTTAAGAATAATTACCTTCTTTCAAAAGAATGTGACAGTTCATACGAGTTTGAGGTTGAGGAGGTTGAAGAGATAGAGAAATGCAGAGCTCGTGGAGAAAATGATATAGTGGCACTTTTCAGTAGTTCTCAAAATAAGAATAAAATCGAAGCTAATGAATAAGAAGAAAAAGTTGATGGAAGAGTTGATATGAATGCTTAGTTAAAGGCTGCCATTGAGGAGATATATATTTGGAGAGCCAAAACAAAGAAATCCAACAATGTTGTTCGTAATGCCAAACTCTATATCCAGCATCCAGAAGAAGAGAAGTCTGAGTTGATGGAATAAATCAAGAAACTAAAGTCATCAACACTAGAGGACTCAAGATCAGTTAGTGAGTATAAAATAAAGATTGAATAACAGAAAAGGGAGATCGATAGCATGAATAACACAAGGAAAGATCAAATCAAGAATATTAAAGAACATGAAGGAGAAGTTGTTGTTATGCAAAAAAAATTTAAGGAGCAAGAAAAAAATCTTGACTCAATTTGATACATTAGGAAGGCAGATCACTCAAAAAACTGAGAAGATAAAAGTATAGAATAGTGTTTCAGTAGAAAGGAAGCATCAATTATGTTCAAATTCTAAGGCCGATGGGGGGATTGATAAAAGAAAGCTGTGAAAATTGAATTCAGACCATAAGAACCCATTCCAAGATTGAAGGTTTATTTGGGCATAAAGATGACTCATAATATTCAGAGATCCCAACAAGAAACTAGTAGTGATGAAGTGACACGAAGGAATGAAGCTTATATCAGGTGTAATTGTTTTGGAAAGATGGGAAAGTCACGGTAGGTGTGTTCCATAGACAATAGAAATCGTAGAACAGAAGAAAATAGGTGGCATGAAAATAGAGAATAGTAACCTAGAACATATTTTCAAGGACACTATTTTTGGTGTGGGGGATTTGGGAACATGGCTAGTACTTTACTTCGACTATACAGAGGAATGTGCCAAAGCCGAATCATAATGTTCACAAGCAGCAGATCAATGAACCAATAGGGGAGTTGAGAGTAAAAAATAGATTAGTAGCATTGCATGATGAAGCTGGTCCATCGTACTCTGAGAAAGATCAGAAGTCTCAATCCATGCCGAGTGTGAAGGAAAAAATAATGACCAAGATGAAAAAGGATGAGAAGTCAGTGGTGGCAGAAATTTCCCTTAAAGCATTATATTGCTCTGGGGTATGGATCCTTGATAGATGTTTCACATCTCAAATGATAGGTAATAAGGATCTTGATACATGATTAAATATTCCAAAGAAGAAGTTGTCAAGTTTAGAAATGATGAAGGCCTGAAGATTATTGGCTCCGGAAAGGCCAAGTTTGGGGGCAAAGAGATGAGACGTGTTGATGTCTTAGTAGTATAAGGCCTCAGTCACAATTTGCTAAGTGTGAGTCAACAATGTGACTCAGGACATTCAATATGGCTTACTAAGAAAGTGTGTATCATCAAAGGAAGTGATGGGGAAGTGGTTCTACCGGGAAAAAGAACGAAGGGAAATATCTACTTGGTAAGTGGAGAATAAGATATGTTCTTTCTATCTAGAGAGGAAGAAAACAAGTTGTGGCATAAATGACTTAGTCATCTATGCCAGCCATCCATGGAGGATCTGGTAAAGTGTGATGAAACAAGAGACCTACCTAAGATTTCACATCATTGTACTCACACATGCGACGCATGCCAACAAAGGAAGATCATCATAAAGACATATAAGGAAAAAGAGAAGTAAATAAGAGTGCTCGAATTAGCTGGTGCTGATGTTTGTGGGCCTATCACACCATGATCAATTGACAGAAAGAGGTACTACATTCTTTTTATTAATGACTATAGCATAATGTCATGGGTATTTGTTATTTCCCACAACTCTTATGTGTTCAGCTTCTTAAAACCATACTGGAGAGATTGTGAAAGGATGCTTCGAAAAAAAATTCTGAAGTTTCATACTGATAATTGTATAGAATTCACAAATAGTTAGGTGTAAGACTATATCGAGAAATATGGGATAAGGCATAAAGTTTCCTCAGTGAGAACTCCCCAATAGAATGGAGTGTTTCAAAGGATAAATCAGATCATCAACAACATGTCCAGAATGATGCTCACAAAAAAAGACCTACCTAAGAAATTTTCGAAGGAGGCAGTGTTGACATCCGTCTACATTTCGAATAGGGATATTTTGTGTCCAAAAGAAAAAAGACTCTGAATGATATGTCGTATGGAAATATTCCAATAGTGAAATACTTTTTAATATTTTTAAGTAAGTACTTTATTCTCAATAAGGAGAAACATAGGAAATTTGAGTCGTGTGGAGATGAGAGGATATTATTGGCTACTCAAGAAAATAAAAAGTATACAAATGATTTAACAAAAGGTTGGGAAAATTAGTTGAGAGAAATGATGTCACTGTATTAGAGGATGAAGAGAGTATTCAACAGCATAGTGAAAAATTTTCTGATGAAAGTGATGAGGAAGAAAGTAATGCTGGAGGAGCATAAGTGGCTAATGCTGATTCAAAAGAAGATATTGATGATGATCATGAAGAAAAAAAATCTGTATCTACACAGAAGCCAAGGAGTTGAAAAAAAAATTGATAGGCAGAATATCAATGGTGATCAGTCAACTCTAGTTCATAAAAAAAGAATGAAATCTCTACAGAAGACATCTTTCTTATCTCAGGTAGAGCCTAATTGTTTTTCTGATGCAGCTGAAAATGAAAACTGGGTTCAGGCTATGAATGAAGAGCTAGATCAGATTTATTTTAATCAGACGTGGGAGATTATTTTCGAGGCCAGCTGATAAGAACCACATCGAGACTAAACAGGTCTTTCACAACAAGATGAATGAATATGGAATAGTGATTGTAAAAGAATAGTTATTAGTGTGCAAAGGATGCTCCTAGATAGAGGGAATTGATGTTAATGAGACATTTTCACCAGTTCTAAGGCTTGAGACAATCAAATGATTCCTAGAAATTATAGTACAACGAATGGTCAAAGTATTCCAGATTGATGTAAAATCTGCATTCTTGATTGGTATTCTAGAGTAAGAAGTATATATCGAGAAGCTAGATGGTATTCTCATTCATTGGGATGAGAACGTGGTTTTTCAGCTGAAGAAGGCATTATATGTGGTGAAACAAGCACTGAGGGCATTGTACTCCAAGCTGGATCAATATTTCAAGAAGCATGGTTTCCAACATGGTGGAGTTGATTACAATCTCTATTTCAACAAAAACAGTAATAAAAGGATGATGGTGATGGTTTATATTGATGACACAATCTTTGGCGGATTAGATGAAGCACAATACAAACAGTTTTCCAAATTCATGAAACCTGAGTTTGAAATGTCTATGATTGGTGAGCTAACATTTTTTCTTGATTTACAGGTGACACAAGGAAGTAATGACACATTCATTTCTCAATCCAAATATGCCAAGGAAGTTCTGAGGAAATTTGGAATGGAAAATTCCAAGGAGTTGAAGACTCCACTGCTACCCGAATGAAATTATCCAAATATGATAATTGCATGAAAGTTAATATAACAGAATATAGGTAGATTTTTGGGATTTTATTGTACCTCAAAATGATGAGACATGATATTGTTTTTGCCACATGCCAAGCTGCATTATATCAAAGTAGTCCCAAGGAATTCTACATGCTTTCTTTGAAGAGAATACATAGGTATATCAAGGGCCTCATGGATTTTGGATTAATATATAGTGACAGATTTTAGTCAGAGTTATTGGGATATACTAATGCAGATTGGGCTGGTTCAACGGATGATAGGAAATCAATGTCAGGAGTTGCTTTCTATCTTGGTGGTTTGTGTATTTATTGGATAAGCAAGAATAAAGATTGCATTTCATTGAGCAATGCATAAGTTGAGTATATTGTGGCCACTCATGCATGCACATAGTTATTGTGGATGGAAAAACATCTTGATGACATGGGCATTGAAGTGAAGTCTTCGATCGGAATCCAGTGTGATAACTCAAGTGCTATAAATCTCAGAAAAAATACCATCCATCTGTCAAGGACAAAGTACATTGAGAAAAAGTATCATTTTATCAATGAGAAGGTTGAGCAGGGAATTGTGAAGTTAGAGTATGTGCCTATATATGTACAAGTTGCAGACATTTTGACAATGGAATTACCAAAAGATGTTTTTGGGAGGAATCGATTGGCTCTTGGAGTCCAGTTGGCTCTACACACTTGAACAAGTGTGGATGTGGAAGACCCCCCTCTCCCTGAGGTATGATTTATTTTTTCTCTATTGTACTACTATGTGTTTCTACCTAGTTATAGACCGTAATGGACTGACCTTTGGGTTCATTGAAAAAGGGGGGAAATAGTGATTGTTCAAGGGGGATACTGTGTGGCGATTTGAGAAATCACGAATGATATAGGGAGAAGTTGTATGGTGGAGCAGCGAGATAAGGATAGTTTAAGATAAAGAAGAGAAGATGTCTGGTGGAGCAGTGAGATAGGGGGAGTTGAAGATAAAGAAGTGTATTTACTCTGATGATACTAAAAGTGATAAATCAAAGCATAGATATCACAACAGTTAAGGATTGTGATAAAAGAAGAAGAGTGGCGTTGGAATGGTGTTTGTGGGTTTCCAGTGATCAACAATTGGTATCTGTTGGGAAATTGGAATAAGGTTCGTATTGACAATTGGTGTCTGACATTAAGTGATTCATTAATGAACTTTTCATACTAATCTTGTTTCTCATGCCAGGTATTACTCATGTGGGCTTAGAGTATGTGGTGAGTGAATCTTTGGTCGCAATCCGAATCGAAAGAGGCTAAGGCTTGGTGATGATAGAAGGAGCTTCAGAGATGGATCAAAGTGAAGAGAATCATTATGAGAGGAGTTGTCAACAAACCCAAAGGGGTATATTTTTGGGAAAAAATACCTCAAGGTATCATTTCATCATTTTTGGGTTGCTTGTGTTTTTTGACAATGCAGGTTTCCATGGTGAATTGTTGAGTTCTAGATATATTCTTAACAATGAATGTTGAAAAAGAACCATGACAAAGGAATGAAAGATCATGAGGTGGTATAAACGAACAGGTAAAAGGTGGCGCTATTTTATAGTGTTTGCGAAATTCTTGGGGTCCAAAATTTAGAGTTTGGAGAGCATCATGAAATATAGATTTCCTTAAAGATCTCATCAAAACATGGAAAAGACATGAGTTTCATGAATATAGACTTCATGGATTGGATTTCATGAAGACACGACGAATGTCGATGATGTTCTTCACGATTAAGAAGAGATTTGTGAATGGCACAGATGAAGGGAAATGCGAGGGAGCTTCGCGATGGCGACACAAAGTAATTGACGGAATGCTCTGTGATTATGACGAGCTCCATGATCCAAAAATTTTTATGGTGCTTTACGATATTTAGAGAATATCGACATGAATTTCTATGCTTCATGATTTGTGATGATGTGGTTCTGACATCACGCGGATGGTTTGAGGGTCTGTGGAATTTCCAAAAAATAGGCCTCGACCCCCTCGGGAGATGTAGAGAGTTTTCCAAGAATTTTTTTTGCTCTTAAATCATGAAGGTGGTTCGCAAAGGAAATGTTCTTCATGGAAAGAAGGAGATTCACGACAGCTAATCTAGCTCCAAGAAAGTTGTGTGCTCCATGTTGGCTCAGTGAGCTTCATGAAGGAAGTCGCTCTGCGAGGACTCAAGCTCTGTGATGGCCTTAGCTCTGTGAAGGTGTGAGATTTGAAAAAAGGTAGGAGCTTTTTTAAGGCATGTTTGAGCTTCTTGAAATTGGGAGCTTTGCGATGTAGGGTGCTTTGTGAAGGTACTACCAAAAGGTTGGTGCCTAGTGGACAGAGGCAAAGGGGTATTCATCAATGGATGAAATTTGGACTTAAATATTGCATCTACATATAGTAGAGGATGAATTAATTAGTGGTAATGAAGATATATAGAAGTATATAAACTTTGAGTGGATCTTCTGAAGAAGTACTGAGCTCAGTTCAGTTTAGAGAGCAATGAGTTATCAAATTGTGAGTAGTTTTAAACCCGGAGGGACAGTGAGTCTACTTCAAACATGTAAACAATAGTGCACTTATAGTGTAATTGGTACACTGACACACTGCTAGTGTATACTCCTTGGATATAGCCCAGTGAGGGTAAACCATGTAAAAATTGCTGTGTCCTATGCATTCATTAAGGTTTATTCATACTCTGTAACCAAAAGGAGAGAGTAGAGGGTTTTTTCTAACAGAAAAACAAGATCAAAAGGGTAATTTGTTTTAATCTGTCATACCTTGATTCACCCCCCATCTAAGGGTATCTAGCCTAGTGGACCTAACAGATGTCCATCACAATATTTCCATAGGTTGATCACACTTAATCAATTTTGTTAATTTATGATTTTTATCACATTTATCATTCTATTGAATTCTAAAATTATCAACCTATATTTTTTTCCAAAATACCATTCCCCTTCAATTTTAATAATAAAAAACATATTTTTTAATTAATGATCTAAGGCTCTATCAAGAGATGACCAAGGGTTCCTACTATATTGTAATAATTCAATTAAAACTGAACACTTAATTTGACTCATTCGACAACACGATTAAATTTTGATGCCATTTTTGGGGATCCAAGATCAATTTTTCTATTTCTTACCTTTTATTAATTTATTTTACTTCTTAATTAGTACTCTTTTCGATATCCCCCATCCATCTTGATTATTTTTTTTTGTTTTTTGTTTTCTATGTTTTTCTATGTTTCTTATTATCTCTCTATATTAACCCTCTCTCTATAATTATATAATATAAAATTATATTTTATTTTCTCATTTAAACATTGTTATGTTATTTTATTTTTTGCATTTTAAATAAAAAAAATGAAAAAAAATGAAAAAAACAAACTTCACAACTTATTTGTGTGACCCGATCAGAGAAAAGAAAAACTTCTTGAATTTGAACAAGAAATTAAAAATACACTTCACTAAAAAATTAAGTAATCTAGAGTATGAGAATTGTGTAACACTAAGTAAACCATTTTGGAAGCTCAAGTGTTAAGAAACCAATCACAAATTGAACCAAATACAAACCCATAAATCATGGGTGAAAATAATCAAACTTTAAAAGAACTGACCAACTCAGATGTGGAGTACCAACCTGCGTATATCCAATATCCTAAAGAAGTATCCAACTTTGAGTTGAGATAAGGTATCATCCAACTTCTTCCTAAATTCCATGGTCTTCCTGGGGAGGAACCTCACAAACATCTCAATGATTTTTACATAGTGTACTCCACCAAGAAACACCAAAATGTGTCTCAGGGCCTCATAAAGTTTTGGGACTTCCCTTTCTCCCGTGATGGTGAAACAAAAGACTAGATATACTATATACATACCATAATTGGGGGATAGAATCAAATAAAAATACTTTTTCTAGAGAAGTTAATCCATACATTCTAAACTACATCAATTAGAAAATAAATATGAGGAATTAAACAATCATAAATAGAGACCATTCATGGGTATTATGAGAGATTCAAAAGACTTTTTTCAAGTTATCCCCACCACCAAATTGGGGAACAATTTATATTTCAATACATATATGAGGGACTTATTCCCATGGATTGGGGAATGATAGATGCTTCATCTGGTGGTTCCCTTGAGGATTAAAATCATTCCTCCACTCATGATTTAATATCCAACATTGCTCAAAATGTATAATGATTTAGTATGCGAGAAATTGCACATACCCAAGGAGTTCATGAGGTAATTCATTAATCCCTAGAATAGAATATAGATAATAAACATGGTTAGATTCATAACCTTATAAAGTAATTATCTCAAGTACAAGGTAATTCACACTCTCCTCTTGTTCCATTACATTGTGGTATTTTTTATGATACCACTAATTTGTTTTGACAAGTGGCCACAACATCAGGATTCATCTGAGTTCTGTATAGCCGTATTCCTTGGAAGTCTATTTCAGAAAGAACCTCCCTTATAGTAAGAAAAATTCATGAGAAATCCAAACCCTAGGAGGAAATCACATTCATAATATGAACAAGGTGGAAAATAAATCTACCCCAAGATGAATTGATATCAACAATGTCAAGGAATGAAAACTTCTTATCCTTTAACTTATCAGATCAACCCCCTCCTCCTCCCAAATCAGAACCATGCCACAAGGACATGGTAAGAGAAAATGGTATCACAAAACCTCTAGTTTCTATATACCACAAATCCGTCTATTCAAGACATATGAACTCAAGTCGTATAGTTGGAAAAAAAATCAGTGAGATAAAGATACAAAGTCCTATAAAAATACCATCCCAAACTGTTGCTAATACAAAATACAAAGGTAATGTCTTTGAAATCAAACCTCATAGTGGTAAAGATGTTTCATTTTCCATTGATTATAAAAAACTGGTATTTCCCTCACTATAAAACTATATTTCCCTACCCTCAAAATATTTAAGTAAAGAGAAACTATAAAAAATGGTAAATAAATTATCATTAAGGATTTACATGAACAATCTATTCCTCTTACCTTCCCCCAAATACTCTCTACATCTATGAAAAACATTGATAACAAGATTGATAAATAAATGATGGATACATTTAAAGTTCAAGTTAAAAAAAGTATAGGATTTAGTTAAATAAATCCCTTTTTATGCCAAATTTCATAAAGGACATTGCACCCATAGATGGGGACTGAAGGTGAATGAGAGATTAAACCTTGGAAGAAAGGTCTCAGCCTTAATAAAACCAACAATTCCAACCAAATACAAGGATCTGGAAAATTTCTTGATACCATTCACCATAAGGGATACCATCTTATCTGATGAAATTATCTATTTGGGTGCTTCAATTAATGTAATTTCATACTATGTATATACTTTTCTATAGGATGGAGAGCTTGAAACTATGGGAATTTCTTTGTAATATTCCAACTGAAGCACAACACACCCATCTGGAGTGATCGAGGACATCCTCATAAGAGTGAATAAATTTATCTTCCCTGTAGACTTCTATATTATCATGATATAAGATACCTGAACCCAAGGGCATACTCCTCTCATAATTAGGAGGACATTCCTAAAAACAACAATGACGATCATCAATGTCCACAATGGTATGCTATTCATATATTTTAGTGGAGGAAAGGTGTTTTAATATATTTTATTCCATGAAACACCCTATTGAAGAGAAATCCAATCTTCTTGTGTAATCAATGGATGTTCTCCAAAACGACACACACACACACACACAATTCTCTCCTCGAACTATACTCTGATTCATTTTTTTCTTCTTCAATATTGGATTATTTGAGTTTTGGTTCATGTATTGAGTGTTTCTTGGGTTCAAGAAAGTGTAAATTCTGTGGTTTATTTAATGAATGTGTTTATTTTAAGGTACCCATGACCATCAATGATTCTGAAAATCACATTTCCATTGATTCTCATTCCTTAGAAAATAATCATGTGTAGCTAGATAGTTTTGGGGACCATACTCGCCCTAAATCTCCTCCCCAAATCTAAAAGACACCGATGTTAGAAATAAATAAAATTCTATATAATTTAAAATATATAAATATATATATCTTAAGGGTATTGACCAATTTTCCATCATTATTCCCAATAAACACTCTGTACAGAATGAGTCAAAACTACTCAACCTTTTGAGATATTCTAAAAAGACAATAGGATGAACATTGAATGATATTCCTATGATTATCCCATTTATTTTTATACATAATATACTGTTAGATGATTAGAATAAGCCCGTACGGAAATATCAACATCAGTGAAATCCCAATCTCCTTGAAGTGGTAAAATTAGAAGTTAGTAAATTACTTATTTCTAGGATAATTTATCATATATCTTATGGTAAATGTGTTAGCCCAATTCAAATTGTGCCTAAAAAAATTGGGATAACTATTTTTAAAAATGAATGAAATGAATTGATTCCAACGTGTATACAAAACAGTTGGCGAGTATATATTGACTATTATTGATAGAATCTATACACAAAAAATAACCACTTTCATATTCCTTTCATTGAAAAAATGTTATAAATACTATTTTCTAATTACAATTATTATTTCCATGATGAATATTTGGGTTATTTTCAAATCCATATAGCACCTGAGGATTAATAAATGACAAAATTTACTTGTTTATTTAGCACATTTTCAAACAGAAGGATGCCTTTTGGTCTATGTAATTCTCATGGTACTTTTCATCGATGTATGTTGAGTATTTTTTTGAGTACCGTGAGACTGTTATAGAAGTTATTATCAATGATTTTATGCTTTATGAAACTTCCTTTGATGATTTTTTGTCACACCAAGGTCATGTCATCCACTACTACATTAAAGAATATCTCGTATTAAATTATGAGAAATTATATTTCATGGTTGACCGAGGGATAGTTTTTGGTCATGAAATTTAAAATAATGGAATTTAAGTGTATAGATTAAAAATTGAATTAATTTCCTTCCTTATATATCAAAAATGTGTCTGTGAGGTGCAATGATTTTTGGGACATGTTGGTTTTTACCACCGATTCATTAAAAAATTTAGTAAGACCACACTTACCTTATCTCTATTATTGAAAAAGGATTCTAAATTAGTTTTTGATAAAATTTTTGAGGATAATTTCAATTAACTAAAAAAGTAGTCTCATATCACCTCCCAAAATCCAATCACTATGGTGGGATCTGACCTTTGAAATTATGTTTAACACCTCTAACTTTGCATTTGGGGAAGTTTTATCACAAATGGTTGAGAAGTATCTTCATTTAATTGCGTATGCCTTGCATACCCTTGAACATACCCAGGGAAAATACACAAACACTGAAAAAGAACTTCTTACTATTATGTACTCCTTAGAAGAATTCTACTTATATGTTATTGGGTAAAAAATCATTATCTTTTCTGATCATGATTTCTTTATTTTTCTCCTAATGAAACCTGAAGATAATCCCTTCCACATTTAATAGATACACCTTATCCAGGAGCTTGACCTCAATATTAGTGATAAGAGAGGAGTGTAAAATTTTACAGTTGACCATATTTTTAGGATTTCCCCACCACTAGAAAATAATATTGACTCACCCCTCCCTATTTAATAATTCTTACATCATGAGAACTATTGTGATATTGTGGACTTTACCCACCGGTATGTAGACATTGTGAATTTTCTAGAAACATCTAGGGTCCCCACTGATTTTATCACTTCACAATTCTAGAGACTTAAACATGATTATAAATGGTAAATTTGGGATGAAAAATATATTTGAAGGATTTTTAATGACAAAGTTGTTCGTCGGCGTTTCCCTGACGATGATTTCACCTCTGTTTTGACATTTTTCCACACTATAGATTGTGGGTTCTACTTTGTCTCTCAATGAATAGATCAAAAGGTCTTTAACTCATGAATTTATTGGAAAACATTGTATATATATTTCTATAAATTTTTTAATTCATTCAAATGATATCAATTCATTGGTAATATCTTCAAGAAGAATGAAATTACCTAACAACCCATGTTATTCTATAAAATATTTAATGCATGGGGTATTGAATTCATGAACCCTTTTCCAAATTGATTTTTATTTATGTACATATTAATTTCTATTGACTAAATATCTAAATAGGTTGAAGAAAATGCTACCATGGATGATGACTCTCTAGTGATTGTTGACTTTGTGAGGTCCCATATTTTTACTAGGATTGGTTATCCAAGATTCATCATTAGTGATCAAGGTTCACATTTTTTAATCATAACATGAAAAAATTCTCTATAATTATGGGCTTGTTCATAAATTACCCACTTCATATCATCCCCAAAATAATAGACAATCTAAAATTTAAATTTAGGACATTAAGAGAATCTTGGAAAAATATTATACAACCCAATTGGAATGATTGGATTTGACACTTGTATGATGGACTTTGGGAATACTTTATAACTTTTAAAACCTTGATCAGAATGTCAACATACATGATTTCTTTTAGAAAGGCCTATCACCTCCTAATAAATGAAGAGCATAGTGTATATTGGGATGCTAAACAATTTAATATGAATCTAACATATGAAGGTGAGTATAAAAATATGTAGAATCAAGAGTGGGACGAAATTCGGCATGATGCATTTGAGAACTCCTGAATCTATAGAGGAAAAAAGGAAATAATTTTTTTAAAAGGTTGGGGCCGAAGCCTCAATTTATTATTTAAAGAAAAGACATCTTTATACTGGGTAGAGGGTGACCCATTACATAGCCCAAAGGACCAAGGCCAAGTGGTATGAATACAAGGCTTGAGATCCCATTTTTCTGCCCAAAGGACCCCTCGGTGAACAGTACTGCTAAGTACCCATGCAGCTGCAGTACCTGTTATAGTACTGCCGCCACTATAGTTCCTAATACAGTCCCACCACCACTATAGTGTCGATACTACTACAGTTCCACCACTGCTACAGTTCTGCTACAGTACCTTGCTAAAGTACTGCTACAGTGCCCAAGAAATTCCCCCTTCCCAGATTTGATCTCGAGTCTTTTAGATGCCAAGCAGAAGCCTTTACCACTAGGGTACAAGATATTTGGCAAGAAAAAAGGAAATACATGATGGTGTGATTTATCAGAAAAAGTTTCATAATGGTGAAAATTTCCTCATGTATAATTTTGGGCTAATTATCTACCCACGTATGTTTCGACACTAATGGCCCTGTTCGTATACTGTTACTGATGTTTAGTATTTTGGTTATATTCAGTTTTTTCATGGGAAAAGTGGACATAGTTTTACTATTAATAGGAAGAGGCTCAAACACTTATATGAGGATTTTCAAAATCATCTCTTATATGAAATCCAACTGATGGATGCCATATATGAAACTAATTAACAAGATATCCCTTCTCCCTACTATTATTAACTTTTCTATTTTTTTAAAATACTTGTATTGAGGAAAATGAAATTTCTAGGTATAGGGGAGGGTGACATGTCATAGTTATAAAAAAACAAAATAATATAATAAAAAAAACAAAAAAATCATTTTCAATATTTTTTTGTTTTTAAATAAACATTTATATTAAAAGGAATAAGAAAAATCATTTTTCATGAATTATTTCATTATGTGGAAAATTCCATTATTTTTTGAAAAATGTTTTCCAAATGAATATTGAAATGGAATATTTTTCTAGAAATTTTATTTCCAAATCCTTCTTAGGTGTTTAATTCATTTTTGAAACCCATTCCCCATTAGCACTGAGAAATATTTTAATCCCATACCTGAGATACATTATTAAACCTCTATTTCATAATATTTCTTTGAATCACTTTTTTAAGAGTATCATGTAATGTAGAGGAAATAATACTTTCTTTGATTCTTTTTTAATCCAAAAGATTCATAGAGTGTTATAATCCTGATAGGGACCATCATTCATTGGATATCCCTATTTTCAATTAACATCTAGTTTTGGCCACCTTGACATTTTAACATTTTTAATATTTAAAGACCATGAAAATCTTATAAGGTTGCCAAATTACAAGATAATTTATCCTTACCTACCCATCACTTGTGTATATTATTGTTTTATTTTCAACAAGTGTGGGGGTAGGGTGTTTCCATGGGAATTATCAGGAAATAATATTTTTTATGTGTTGATAGAAAGGGTTCCTACATTTTCCTTGGGCAGTAGGTTCACAATTCATATTGTATCATTATTTTACACACGTTTACCTCTTTATATACAGTGATATTTGTAAAAAAAATATAGTTCTATAAATTGTAAAAAAACACAACAAAAGAAAAAATGTAGAAAATTTGAACTTTACTCATTATTATTCATTAATTACCTATGACCAACACAAATGGACAATGTGGATAGTGATTCGTAAGTGATACACTTTATGAGGGTTTGAGTTTGTATATTAATTGTGAAAAATTGCTGAATTTTGACATGTATTATACTTAATAGCTTAAATACTATGCTCCCACCTCATATTTTTTTACATTAAATTCTTCCAACCCTTGAACCTCTGAAAAAAATATTGAAACTCTTCTTGAGTAGCATAGTAATTTCTTCTAGTAGAGAACATATAATCTTGTAAAGAATATGGTAATATCAAATTAAATATCATAAAATATTATATATCCAATTTTTTATGTTCCTTGAGTGAAGAGGGAAAAATTTTAAGTGACGTAGATTGTGTCATGTTGCATTGTTGAATAAATGAATTTTAACAAATTTCAACATGAGTGGATAAAAATGGTAGAAAATTTGATTTCATAAACGAGAAATGATGAATTTAATTTCAAAATAATCATAGAAGTTTTCTTACCTTTTAAATAGGAATGATACTTGGTTAGGATATAATATTTTTTCCATAAGTGCAAATGTTTGGGTTTTGGGGTGTGATTGAACATTGATTCCCTATTCATTTTTACCCTTACACCACTGTGTTAAACTAATTTTTTATTATAAATTTCAATTATTATAAAAATTTACCCTTAATTATTGATTAAATAATTTAACATTTATCATTGCTAAAAAGGTAAATTTTATTTGATTTCACAATTTCATTGTACATAGAGGTGAATTGAAGGATCCACAAGGAAGTTCATGAAATGTGGCCCAAACTATGCTTGAATCCAGTCACAATAGTGGAATCAAACACACACTGCAACAACTTTGTGAATATATTTGTTCTTAAATTTTGTTATCTATTCCTGAATTTAGTGGGATACAACTTTAATGAAGGAACCCAAGCCTAATTAGTCCATTAAGAGGGACAACCAAACTGATCTGGCCAATATAATGAATATGAATGGAGTCAAAAGTTTGCCACTGTATTTTGGAAATGTATCTTATTATATATATTATCTAGCCACCAAATTTGATATGGAGATATAAAGTGGGTAGAAAGATAAATTTTATTTTTTTTAATTTTGAGATAATATTTTCTAATGGCCTAAAATCATGGGCCAATTGGTTTATCTAAATGAGGGTGCCCAATCCAACCTACCATTTTGGATATAAAAGAACACCTTTAGAACAAAATTTATTATTTGGACAAAGATACAAGGTTGTACCATTTTGGAACCCCAAAAGAAGAACACTCATCCTTACTAAAAGTTATGGACTCCATGGGATGTACTCACTCAACATATCTTTATTCCTCCCCTCTTATAGAGTTATAAACACCATGTGATCACCAAGAAAGAAGCATGATGTAATCTCGAGTTTCATGTTTGTAATATCTAAATGATATTTTTAATTTTAGGTTTCAATGTTGTTTTTAGTCATATTCCCTTCTTATTTTATTTATTTATGTACTGATATGTCATACTTGACTCAAATGATCATGTTTGGGTGTACCCTTTCATGTGATGTTTCACACATCATTAATCATTCCTTCATCCCTATTTTAATTATGGTGTTTGTGTGGTTCATATTGGTCAATTGAACTATCATAAAGAATATCAAGTAATTTTAAGATTTATTTTTCTGTATCACAAATAAATAACATACAGACCTGGATAGCACATTTAGTTCTTTATGTGTTTCCAGGGTGAGTTTAAGTTATGAAGTTGAACACAAATAACCTAATCGTCGTTGATAACCAATGAATCATTTGGTGTTTTCAACTGAACCCTTGGAGGATTCATAGTGTAAACTCAGTAATAACCTTGTTATAGATGTTACAGACTAGGGATTAAAAGATCATAATCTTATCTCTTGAAGTGATAAAGGATTAACATTATGATAATTTCTTATGTTGGTCAGACTTAATCAATCCTGTTAATTTATATTTTGTTTTATCACTTTCATTTATCTATTGACTTCTTAAATTATCATCCCCCATGTTTCCCGAAATACCATTCCACTTTAATTTTAATTATCAAAACCATCATTTTGAACTAATGATCTAAGGATCTATTAAGAGATAACTTAGGGTTCTTGCTATACTATTGAAATTCTAGTAAAGCTAAATATATAATTTGGCATGCTTGAAAATTCAATCAATATCCCCCCCACACATATTTTTTAAATATATTAAAAAATAATTATATAAATATATGACTAAAAAATAAATTTTTAAATATATATATATATATAAATAAATATCATTAAATAGACAATAAAAAACATGGTGTAGTATTAAAGGTATTCCATATTTAAATGATAGGTGAAGGGTTAAAATCCTAGTGGGTATATGCGGCTATAAATTATAAAAAATCTAATAAAGGGTGGTGGGGTGAAAAGAACTGATAAAGGGTCTAGTTGAGCATTGTTGAAATGGTCTTGGAAGCACTGATAAAGCATTAGGGTTCATAGATTTAAAAATATTTACCTCTTTTAACAATGATAAAAAATGTGCTGATAATATGGCCTTTTAAAAGTTCTAAATAAGAACTGATATAATCCTTGGGATTCAAAACTTTATCTAGTAGTCAGAATATTTTTAGCACTGATAAATATCTATTTTAGTACTCTTAAAGGCATATTTTGTAGTAGTGAAATTTTGTGTAAGAACTAAATAAACCTCCACAAGTTGGTTCCAAACATATCATTGAGACTCTTTATCGACTTCTACTTATTAGATTCTTCAAAACACACTTCTTTAATTTCCTACCCAAGATCTGGTAGAAACACCCTTTCATAAATTCATACAAAGACTCTCTCGAATGGATCAGTACTGATTCCTCTATTAGATACCTCAGTCCATAACTCCAATAAGAAAAGAATATTCAAGAAATTTTTTTGAACCACATAAAAAATTTGAATGAAAACTACATTCAATTACTCAGTTTGATTTAGTAACCACTTTCTTCTTCTTCTTCTATCTGAAAACATTCCTCAAGAAAACACTATCTAGAAACTTCTTCTCTCTAAACAAAACATCAGTTCCCTATCTCTCTTCACATGTGAATAATACACGTGTCAGAAAGTATTATATATTAACTAATTTTTTTTGGGGAACTAAAAGAGGTATGGGATAGATACTACTTTCAGTTTCCCACTCGACCAAATTTCCCAAATCGTATATTTCACTTCCATTTTGACTTCATCATTGACTATTATAGTTCTTGTAAACTCTTCTTGATTATTCTAAAACCATATAAAATTTTAACACAACATTAACTTACTTCAAAAATTTCAAAAATTATTCAGTCTGATACAATTTTTTTATAATTTTTATTTATTATGATGAAAATAAATGTATCACTGAAACTCTTATTTCATTGCTCTATAAAATTTGAAAACAAATGAATGAATACTCATTCTGATACTTCAAATCAAATAAAAGAAATCCAAATTTGAAACCATTATTCCATAAACATCATTGAAACTATTGAATCATTAAAAAACACTTTTTACAATATGTTTGTAGTGAGAACCCCCACGAAAACACTTCAAAAAAAACATCAATGAAAACACCCTTTCTTTATTTGTTCAAAAATTCCTCAGACTGATGATTCTATGTCCAACAACATATCGGCGCTAGTATGCTTCGGATGAATCGATTTATAGTTACTTCTAATGTATCAGTTTCATGAATTTTTTGATGACTCTTGAACCAAATGAAATAAAAATAACTTTATTCCATTTGTTTTTTTAGCTAACTCACTAAAAAATCAACCTCAATTCTCTTTCACTTATCCTAAATGAAGGAAATTTGTTTTATGAAAATGGATGACAATATTATTGTGATTAAACTATTTAATTACACTATGATTTCATCTTATAGATCAGTATCAACAATTCACATATTTTAACAATTCTAACTATGATAGAACACTGCATCCAATTAACATTTTATACCCACACTATATATAATGGATCAGTAACACTCTATGTCTGATGGAATGATGTCAGCAGTAACTTCATACTTCCAGACTTTCTTATACTGATGTTTTATCCTCTGAATTTTTGGGAAGATTAGATAGTTTGATGAATCATTCAGTATAATGGATTGTTCTATTAGTGCTTTAGAAAACATCAACCTTAGAAACTTCAAACTTCTCAACATTTTTTATGAGATCTCTATCTAATGAATCTCACACCAATGAACTATGACCCTAAAACATTCAAATCCATAACCTCTCTTTTTCCAAAAACACATACTTGTAGCATGACTTAATAATGATGTTGAGGGAATCGATATCAGTATAACATCATTTTAATTTAATTCGAAAGTTCTATAACATCCTAGTATTCTAGTACCTTCTTTATTTATATCCAAACCACAATCTTATTAGAACATTTTAGCTTGACTTGACCACATTTTTTCCATTTATTTTAATAATATTATATCATAAGTATTGACTAAATCAAAAGGCTAAAAACATAAAAATAATCAAATTATTGTCATATTGATATGGATACACTCACACTTAGATGATATTACTCATACTAATCGAGGAATTAATTCTCAACCTAAGGTGTATCTGAAGAACCGTTTTAGCCAAAATAATTCAGCACAAATCAATGGGAATTCTTAATTATTTTGTGTCTGAACTTGTGAGTCGAGTTACTATTTTTCTGTTTACTAAAACATAAATAGAATGTGATTTTATTTTCTTGAAAACAAAATACAAAGAACTTAAAAAATTCTTCTTTCAGTATCTGAAAATAACATCCTTCCAACTTAGTCCCAAAAATCCCCCCTTTAAATTTTATTGTCAAACAAGGTTCATAAATCACTAAATTTTTTGACCACAAGATATTGATTACTAAAAAAAATTCCATTCCTACATTAGTGAACTCATTATTGCAAACATTAATCATTGAATTCAAAACCATATTGTCTGAAATCATTGACCTACAAAAATTTTCTACTTGAAACATAAATACCTTTCAAAATATCCACATCACCCCAAAAAATATTACTCTTTCATAAAACATGATTCCCAAAAAAATATCAATTAACCATTAAAACATTTCACGCACTTATATGATGGGTTCATAGTTTACCAATATCTCTCCCTACATCCATGCTTCCATAAACATTTTAGCACATATCAATGGGTAAATTTATGAACAATTTACCCCATTGATAATAATATCCATAGAAAAGATGATAGATGGGAAATAAACACATACCTTAACCTTTTGGAGAAATAAGTTGGACTCCCATGTTAAACCTCAATTTGAAAAAATATTCCTTTGGTAAAGGTCTTGTGAATATATAAGAAATTTTTTCTAATGTAGTAACAAACTCTAGGTTGAGATCTTTATTATCCATATGATCATTGATGAAGTGATATTTGATATCAATATGTTTTTAATGAGAATGTTGTAATTGATTTCTAGTAATGTTTATAACACTTTGATTATCATTACCCAGGAGAAGAGGTAACTTCACTTCAATAAGAAAGTATTCTAACTGAGACCTCATCCACATAAGTTGTGTGGTATATTGATTGGTGGAAACATTTTCATCTTAACATTTTATAAGAGTTACTAATTGTTTTTTCAGTTTTCAAACGAACATAATTTTCCCCAGAAATAAAACCCCAACTCATATAGCTATTCTATCATCAACACATCTATCCAAATCAGCATCTGTATAGCTAAATAAACAAATTCTTTCTAAGCTATCATACCCAATTTAGAAATTTCTTTCTTTTAATTTATTTAATAATTTTTTTACAGCCAATATATGTGATTCTTTTATAGGACATTTAAATGTTTCCTATAATCTAATAATTTAATCAAGTTATACTCTTAAAAAACTCTGATACAATAACTTATAATTTGGTTTCAAGACTCTTTTCATTCAATGTTATTACCTTATTCATAATGATCCAAATTGGTTACCACTAAAAATGGTGTGGAAATAGGTTTCTAATTTTCTATGTCAAACTTATTAATAAGTTCTTTAGCATAATTTTCTTGATAAATAAATATTTGTTTCCTCTTTAGTAATATTTTTAACCCAATAATGTATTTCATTTCACCATGAATGTAAATTTAAAACAACCCCTTATTTTCTTCAAAAACATCTCACATGTTCTTTCATCATTCCCACAAAATATTATGTCATCAATATATACAATAAAAATTAGGAAAATCACTAATTTTTTTATTTATAGATTACTATTAACCCTTCATTTTTTAAAGTTCCAATTCCTTATGAAGGAATCCAATTTGAAACACCATGCCATTGGATATTTCTTTATCACATACATGGAATTAATAAACATGAACACATGAATTTTATTATTCCTAATAAAAAATCCATACAACTGTTCAATATAGACTTCTTCATCAAGTTCTCCATTCAGAAAGGCTAACTTCACATCCATGTAATTTTTTTGTAGCTTCATTGTGTAGCAATATAAATAATGATTCTAATTGATTATAACCTTTAAACTAGAGAAAATGTATTATGAAAATAAATACCTTCAATATGTGAGTAGCCTTTGAAAAAAAATATTGTTTTGTTTCTTATCAATTCACCATCTTAATTCAACTTGTTTCGAAACACCCATTTTGTACCAATAACATTTTTGTTATGTGGTTTATGTAAGAGTTCCCAAGTAACATTCTATTTGATATTATCCAACTCTTTATTCATAACCTGAATCCATTTCGAAAACTCAAAATATTGATTATCATATTTGGTCACAACCTATGAATTAAAATAATTTTTTTTAGAAACTTTTTATATTATTCATGTCTCAAAATTTTTATGTTGACCACCAATTATGTTTTGAGCTTCCACTTGATTCCTTATCCTAGAATGATATTTATAAATATATCTGTAATAACTAGAAATAGACGATTCTAATTATATCAGATATGCATAATCAAAATTGTTAGAATCATTTTCATGTTTTTTAACAAAAATTATTTCATGTTATTCATATTCCTTACCTACATGTGCACGAAACACATCTACTTCATCTTTTTAAAGAACTTTTACATCATCAGAATCCAAAAGTATTTTTATCTCTTTATTGAAACATTTCTATCATATTATATATAAAGAATAGACAAGAAATATTCCATATTCACAACTTTAATCAAATTTTCCATGGTTTTCCCCTTTACTTTGAATCATGTAAGGATTCCGTAAAACTTAAAAATCATTCAAATGTAGATTTTTTTCATGGAACATGTTGTAAGGATTCATATATGAACTTTTCCAATAAAATCATCATCTCTGAATATAAATAGTTGTACTAATATCTATCCTCTAGAAGTGATGAGAATGACCATAATCAAGTATCATAGTATGCCTCATTTCAACCAAACTTTTATTCTTACATTCATAAAAACTATTTTTTATGGTGTGTATAGCGTACAGAACTCATGATAAATTCCATGTTTTTCAAGATAGATTTTAAACTCTTCATTCTTGTATTCAACACCATTATCAGTTCTCAACTTCATCATAGAATACACAAATTCCTTCTCATCTCTTTGCCTGATAATTTTAAACATATTCAGTGCATCAGACATATGATTCAAAAACACAACACATGTAATGTGAGTAAAATAATCAATGAAATAAATGAAAAAAGTATATAAA
Source organism: Viscum album (assembly GCA_963277665.1). Lineage (NCBI taxonomy): Eukaryota > Viridiplantae > Streptophyta > Magnoliopsida > Santalales > Viscaceae > Viscum > Viscum album. The sequence continues at coordinate 1,029,610,241 of OY728166.1, read as the reverse complement.
AAAATTGATTTTTACCCTTTTACCATAGATATTTAAATGAATAATTTCTAGGGGTTTATTGGAATAAATATCAACTTTCTTTTCACGTAGTTTGTAATATTTCCTTTCATACAAATTGTACAACACCAATCTATTATTAATCACATATTACAAATACCATGGGAATTTTCTCTATTTGATAACTTCATCATGTTTCTATGACACATATTTCCTAACCTTTTATTCCCCAACTAATTTTCTTCCATCAGAATTATGTAACATAAATTATGAACCTCACCAAAATGAAACATGTTTCCTTTTGTTTATTGGTATTTTAAAAACTTTTCCATCTTCCATTATCTTTATAATAAAACCATATTTTATAAAAAAAACTTTATTTAATTTATCCCAACATTGTGAGACACTCAAAAAGTTTGGTTTCAACCCATCAATAAACAAATACTTCATGGATTTTAACTTTACTTCGCATATTATAGAAGATATAAAACCTTTAATTTTGAGAGATTAAACGTTTCCAAATGTTACCATTAATTCTTTGAAATATTTCACATTCTACAAAAAATTTAAATCTCCTATCATATGGAAGGAACACCCACTATCCAAAATCCAGGTATGTTCCCCTTTACTATCTTTGAGAGAAGTTTCTATAAGAAGATAATTTTATTTCCCTATATAATTATTCAAATATATATTTTAAGAATTTGTATAAACCTTTTGTTATGTTGGTAAAAAACATACACCCTATTGTAATATTTTGAGGCTGTTCACATCATTCAAAAACAGTTTCCATAGGCTCAAACCTATTTTGAACTATTAAAATATCTTTATCAGATTTATTCACTTGATAGTATTTAACACCCCTTGAATATTTCCTTATATAACTAATGGGATAATTTTAATATTGTTGTTAGAACTAATATATATTTGTTGTATATAAAATTACACCACAATTAATTGTGTACCCATAGAAATAATACTTTCCTCTAAAACTTTCATACTATCTGGAGTTTTGAGAATGTTTTTTAGAAACATTCTTATATTTCATTTCTAAAATTTTTGGACCCCCAATAATTATAGTATCATCAAAATCTACTTCTCAAACTCATATTTCTTACCTAATTTATCAGAACTAGAATTAGTAGAATTTTTTTTGAACTCAAAATTTTTAGAAACTTTTGAGCTTCCTACTTTTTTGGTTTTTGCTACATACACAATTTTCCCAGCTTTTTTCTTTTTAATAACATTTTCAACATTCTTTTCAACCATTAAAATAATTTTTTTAGATAAGTCTTAGGTTTATCCTTTTTTATAAATTTCAACTAATTTATATATTTATTTCTAAATAATTTTACTTCCGAGCTCATATTTAGAAAAAAAATCTTTTAGACAAGTTCTAGCTCTTCTTCCTTTCCTTTCAATGTTACATCAAGATCTGCATTCCACGTCTTTTCATTTTTATGAGATATTTTCAGAATATTAATTTATTCTATAAATTTATATTTATATTCAGTAATACATTTTGATTATTTTTTATAGGACATTCCTTCTTCAAATTCTTTATTTCTTTTTCAAGTCTTACAGTCTTCCTCAGAAATTATTTCAACTATATTTTCTGATGAAATTCAAGCTCAGTATCTTCTTCTTAAAAATTACTAATTCCAAAAAATTCATCATTAAATGATTTAATGAAAGTATTTTCTCACTCAAATTTAGTAAAATTTTTAGCATCAACTTTACTATATTTATCTTCACCATTTTTAGAAAAAAAAATCACATTCTTTTGAACTTGGATAACTTTTTATCTTTTCCCTTGGAATATGATTTTGAATTATTAGCCAGTTTCTTCCAAGATCTTATTGACCTTATTTAATCTTCCCCAATATATTATTCATTCTTTCTTTATGTAAAATTTTATGAAATGTTTTTAATATATATAAATTCAAAACATTTCAGGGGTATTTTTCCTTTATACATTCTTATTTATATTCTCAAATTTATTACATTAAAGAAAAAAACTCATCAACAATATTACTTACCCAATTTTCGGAATCAGGGTCAAAAGCATCATCTTCTTTAATAATATTCTTAGGCATTACTTACCTAATATCCTTCAAGGACATTTCTTAGTAATCATTTGTTATTAATTTTACAACTTTACCCCTTCTAATTTCATAAGTAATGAGAGTACAATAAAGGCCATCCAAACAAATGGTTTTCAGATATCTATCTTCCAAAGATGAAAATGTGGAATAAAAATTATTAGGATAATTTATAAAGATCTTATCAAAAACATTTTAGTTTTCTAACTTTTGACTAAGACGTCCGATGGGGATAACAATACCATTCACCGTTGTAAATAAGTTACCAACAGATTCATATTCACACATTTTTATATCTTCATACATTGGCCTCCATATTAGTCACTTTTCCTTTATTACCTTAGTCTTTCCTTCATAAATGGTTTTCAAAATTTCCTAGATACATTTGGAAGTAGAAACTCTCTTTACTATTATAAAATAAATTTCTGAAAGTGATAATTGTAAATTATTTTTAGCACTTCCATCATTCAAATGATTCTTATTATTTTATTGATGTAAGAGAAAATTTATCAACCAGAAGAGGAAATCCATCTATTAAAGTCTCCAAAAATAATATACCAAAGTAAAATATGATAAGGAAATAATTTTTTTCTATATATGATAATTATTTCCATCAAAGAATGAAATCACCATATTATTCACAAAATTTAGATTCTCTATAAAAACTTCTCCTAAAAAACATTACAAGATATTAAATGAAGGGATCCTTCACTTTGATACAAATTGAAAAGTCCAAACTAGGATAGATATATCACTAAGAGGGGGAGTGGGTGAACCCGTGGAAACAATTTATTTTACTTTATCTTTCTTTAATAACAACCTTCACCTCTTGTAAAATATCTATTACTTTTCTGAAAATAAAACATTCAAAAATCCAGAAGAATGCAAGTACTTATATGGTTCACTACTTAGAAAGAGTATCTAGTCCTTGGAATGGTTTTGAAATAACCAATACCACATCATCCACCAGAGAATAATTATTTTTTGTGGATATAACAATTAGGATATAACCTTACAATTATGTAACAATATGATCAATAAAATAGTGCATGTGATTCTTCTAGACAGAATTATATAAAAGAAGTTTGTTTAAAAAGTTGAGAAACCATAAACAGTTGGTTCCAAACATGTTACTATGCATTTCTATCAAATTCCACTTTTGAGATTCTCTAAAAAAACATCTTCACTTTCCTACCGAGCATCAAGTAGAAAAATCCTTTCTAGAATTCATAAAAATACTCAGTCTGATGGCTCATTCTAATTCATATACTTGATACCTCAGTATAGAACATATATAAGAAAATAATAATCTAGAGTAAATTCTAAACCACATAATTTTTTTCCCAGAAACATGCATCCAATTGCTCATTCTGATCTAGTAAAATAATTCTTCTTTGTACGTCCAAAAAATATCCTATAAAAAACATGGTCCAAGAACTTATTATCTTTGAGAAAACTCAAGGTATATATATATATATATCTCTCTCTTAATATGTGGAAAGTATAATAATAGAAATGTACAATATATTTAATTTTATTTATATGATATCCAAAAGAGGTATTGGTGGGAAATTACGTCACTTTCCTTATAATTTCCAAAATCTTGAATTTTATTTCAATTTTAAATTCATATTTTTCTATTTTAGAACTTCAAAACTCTTCTTAATTCATATAGAACCTTATCAAATATTATAAAAATTTCATATTTCTTTTAAATTTATTAAAATTATTCCATATGATACCAATTTTATTCTGATGTTTCTTCATTACAATGAAAACATATATAAGATTGAAAACTCCCATTCCATTGCTACATAACATTTGAAAAAGATGAATGACTACCCAGTTTGATGGTATGAATCAACAAAGACAAATAAAACATTTAAAAAACTATTTAATAAACATCATTATAACTTTTGATTATTTTTAAAACACCCTTTGACAATAATTTGGTAGCAAAAACCCACCCATAAAAAAACGTCAATAACAACATCAATCTAAATAAACCTTTCATAAATTGTTATAAAATTACTCAGTACTGATGACTCTATATATAATGACATATCATTACTATAATGTCTCTAATGAATCATTTTATAATTATTTATGATGTATCAATATCAGAAATTTTCATATGAATCTTAACCCAATTGAATAAATCAACACTTTTGTACATATCATAACGTCTTTTTTATCTTCACTCTCTAAAAAAAATCAACATAAATTCTATTGATCTTGACATGATTAAAGAAAAAGAAATCATTTTTTAGGAAAATGGTTGACTACATTATTTTTCTTTAATAATTTGATCGGTATCTAATTTTGTTTTGTGGATTGGTCTCAATAATTCCCAAATTCTTAGACATTCTTCCTATAATATAAATTTACATCCAATTATATTTCATACACACACTATTTCTAACAGATCTATGGAACTTTTCAACTATGGAATATTTTCATAATTGACTTCATACTTCTAGATTTTCTTATATTGATGATTGATCTGGTGATTTGTTTCTTTTTGTAGGATTGGATATTCCGATGAACCATTTAGGATGATAGATCAGTCGATTAGTAATTTTGAAAAAATTTGACTTCAAAAACATAAAAATGCTAAGTCTTTTGACAAAATATATATCTATTTAATCTCACACCAATGAACTATTAGTATAATAATTTAATCTTTATAGCCATTCTTCATCCAAAATGTTATTCTTGTAATATTAATTCCTTATGATGTTGATATCATTATGATTGTCATAGAATCATATTAATTTCATTTGAATGATATATGAATTACTTGTATTATAGAACCTTATATCTTTCCATCAAAACCTCCATCTGATTGTAACCACTTAGCATGACTTGGAAACCTTTTAATACTTTCTTTTAAAATGCATAGATAACATGTTTTAATTAAATCATGCTATTAAAAACATAAAAAGAAGTAATGAATCATTAGGTTTGGTATGAAGATATTTATATTCTGATAAAATTCATCATATAGATCTAGAATTTATTTCTAGATGAAATGTGAGTCCAAATAACATTTTTAACTATAAAAATTCTTCATAATCTAACAGATATTCTTCAGAATTTTTCATCTTCTCAATTGAGTCTGGCACTCTTGTGTTTGATCACAAAAACTTACAAATTAATGTGATTTATCTTCAATGAGAGAAAATATGAAACTATTAATTCATTATTCATTCAACATCTGAAAAAGACTTCCAACCAACTATTTCCCAATAATACACCTTCTTTCCTCACATCCCTTGGGAAAATAATAACATATCTTGTGTGTATGGTGGATTTTCGCCTTGTAAACCATTATCATGTGTTTCTCTATATGAAATTTATAGATCACTATAAATATATATATATACTAAATATTTATAATATTTATATCATGGTTAAAATTATAGTGATGAAAGAACCATGATCAAAGTAATAGAATATAAAATAAAAAATCAAAACATTCATGAAAAACAAATCAGTAATTACTTAAAATGTGATTTTAACAATGAATTGTTAATAAATTAGAAACCAATGGTCATAAGTAAGTCATATATGGTATTATATATATAATTATTATTATTTAATATATTTATAATAAAATAATATTTATTATATAATATTTTTGAACATGTGTGAAGGAAGTTGAGACTTACAGTAATATGTGTCTCTCTCACTATTTTTTTCTATGAGACAAAGTCCATAATCACCATAATTTATTTTATGTGGTGTATATACTTCACATGAATTTGTTTTATTATTATTATTCTGAAAATTATTTATATTTACACATCCATTTTATTATCTCCCTTTAACAAGGTTTATGGTTTCAAAGTTACAAATGAGGTAAGGGATATTTTTCTCATTTTTTCTTCATTAGGACATGCATTATGTTATAAACCTACCTTATTTTATGATGTGTATATAAAATAAATTTGCCATGTAATATCATGAATTTATTTATTCTAAGGATATTTTATGTTTCATTTTATTATATTATTTCATGGGGATTTTGATTCAAATTTACCAAAGTGGTAAGGGTTTCATGATACAATATTATTTTTTATTAGAATTGTTTATGTTTGTGATTTCTATGATGACATATTATGATCTATATTTCATAGAATTAAAAAAATTTATTCTCCAATGGTTATTTTTTGATAAAAACATTTTCCCCTCAATTTTATCTTTTTATATACTCTTGAATCCAAAGTAATGCTTTAAATAAAACTGAATTTATCTCTCTCTTCAATCAAACACATTTGTTCCTTACAAATCCATGTTTTCTTAAAATGTTTCCAAAAATGTTATAATGTTACTCTGGTATGGATTAATTTCATTTTTTTCTTTGTTTTCATTTTTACAATATATTTTAAATTTAATATTCATGTATCATTCAAAATAATACCCATTTGGATTTTAGTGAGAATATTAAAGGTATATTTATTTTAAGAGATACAAAATTTCCTGTCATTAGGACCAAATTATTTTTTAAATATTAATTCATAATTTTTGAAGTATATTATCCAAAAAGTATATTTTTAAAATGTTTAATTTTTTAAAAATAAATTTAAAAGTTGAAATTTTATTCCCTCAAGAAATATTTTAAATGTTTTTAAAAATAAATTTAATATATTTCCAATTTTTTTTTAGTGAAAATGATTTATGTAATATTTCATTTTTTTTAGGAAGTTGATTTTCGAATAATTTTTATATTCCACATGAAATGTTCCATGTGAATTTTCTTTAAAAATCATTCTCCATCTTAGATGACATCATTTGATTTTACTTAATTTATAAAGGGGATATAACCTAATAATACCATATTTATTCTTTCTCTAGATTTTCTATTATAATGATGATAAGATGTTTATGAAATACATTTCCTTACATGGGTTATACTGTATCAAAATTTTTATAGAACCTGAACCCTTTCCATGGGTGATGATATGATTAATGTAATAAGATCTTTCGGAACATAGATATATGTATTATTTGATGGTTGGGGCCTATATATTCCTATGATGCATTGGGTATAGATAAATAACTCATGAGAAAATTTATTATGTGTATACATAATTACATATTCTCATTATTATGTGTGAACATGATTTAATGTTCACAATATTATGTGTAAACCTTATTAAATATTAACAATGTTATTCATAAACCCAGTTATATGCTCATAATGTTCTGCATGGACCTAGTTTCAAGTCTATAAGTTTTATTCAAGGTAATGATTTCATGTCCTTAACTTAATAAGTAAGCTTGTGTCTATTTAAACATTTTAATAATGTTATATGTTTATTTTTATGCCACAAATTGATGTCTTATTATAAATCTATGTTATATTGGCTCATGTTTTCTAATTATATTTTCTTTCATATATTATAATATGCTAGTATTTAATCTATTAAACAATATTTTGATCTTTAATAGGTGGTGTATAGTTTTCATATGTTAGGAACATGTACTCATACCCCTATGCTCACATTATGTTTTTTGTATTTACTATATTTAACCATACTATGAATCTGATATCACCCTTTCTTATATTTCCTTTCCCAGGTTACATATAACTTTATTATATAGGGTAAGGTTATAAAGATTAGTATAAAGGGATGTTCTTTATGGGATATATTGTGGATTTTTCACTAAATAAGAAGATTATGTTTCCTTTTTTCAAAAGGCACTAAACCATTACGATCCTCAGGGATGTGTTTGTATAATCTTATAAATTTTAATAAAAATGATACTATATCAATGTGTGAGGATTATAGATATCTAAAATTGGTATTATAGAAAAAAATTATTCAATCCTTACTAAATATCATGCGTGATCATTTGATGAAGAATTAAACTCCACCCAAGGGATTCATGTTTAAATGGATGCCCCTGGGAATGGAGGAGTGTCCCGACTTGGAGGTGTATCCTCCCATGGTTTTCCCTAAAAGGTATCAATTATAGTGGTGTATAAATAATTCTATATTATTGTTTTTGGTATCATAGGAATTTTTTAGTTAACCTTTGGAAAATATGGTGAAAAAAAATTAGTGAGATCCACAGAGATATGTTTATGGATAAGTTGATGTATTAGTCAGTGTATAGGAATATTTCTTAGAATTTTTCTAAAGGATATAGTGAGTGGTTTCCAAGTATATATATCCATTTCTAGATACTAAAGTTGTATGTGTATCTAGAATAGAGGTTCCTAGGAGTAAAAAATCCAAAAAGAGAACATTGATATGGACTCGATCATCACATGGTGCATGAAAATGGGCTTTCTAGCACAATTGGGACGACACTCTTAGGGAAATGCATAATAAATTCATAGAAACTTTATAAAACATCATCAATGATTTGAATAATGACCTAGGACAGGCCTTTGAATTCATAAATTTAAAATAATGAGTCATATTTTGGATATCATATAAGTGTTTTTAGGATTATGTGGTTTTTGACTATGAATATTGTGGCATAAACTTTTTTTTATTTCTAGTCAATGGAAGGAACATGAAAGAACCATTTAAATTTTGAGTGCGAAAAACAATGCAATGATTTTATTATTGAGAAACCAAATGGTATGGGAGTTGGATTGAGGAATCTCATTTATATTATCACACAAATTTAACAAGATATGAATCATGCTGAACTTCTAAATGAAAAAGGAAAAAAATGATTTTTATGATTACTTAATGAGGAAACATCCACCTTCTTTTAATAGTTATACTGATCCACTAGTTGATGAGAAATGAATCATTACCACTGATTGTTTAATTATTTATGTTTAGATCCGGAAAACATAATTTTGGTGGTCTGTATTTTTGAAGGAGAAACAGATCAATGGTGGAATATTATCAAGAATATGAGTTAACAAGATGAAATTAACTCTAATTTCATTGTATCATTTTAATGGATTATATTTTTATACGTACATTCATTTTATTCTTCATATAAAAATGTTAAATTAAATCCTTGACCTTAAATAAAATAATGATGAATCTATTAGAACATATGAGGAAACTTTTAAGAGAATTGTGACGTATGGTTCACATATTTTTACCCAACATAAAATTAAGGTTGATTGATTCTACATTTTATTATAACAATTTCTTTGAAGATAGTTATCCATTAGGTATATTGATAGATATAAAGAAATCATTTTTTGTGTTATAAAGGTGGAAATGGAGATGGGAGTTATCCATCAATCTCATGGTTTTTATAATAAAAGAAATATGGATTTGAAGGGAAACTAAAAATCCATGGAGAAAAGAAGATGATATTCACTTTATTCTTGTATCATTGAATGAAACTCAAAAAAATTCCCACAAAATATTTACTAAAGTTGTATGTGTTTAAGGGAAGGTCATTGACTGACAAAATTCCAATATAATGGGAAGAAGTTAGTTGTTGATGCAAATAGAGAATAAGCTTGACCAAATTGACCACCCACACTACAGTGCTTCAAGTATAAGGTGTTTGGGAATTATGCGAATCAATGCCCCAATCCAAAGGCTAATGGGGAAGATAAGACACAAAATACTATGAGAAAAAATGAAAATGGGAAATATTATATAATCATAATAGATAACATGAATCATGATAATTATAAAATACTTATCCTTTAAAATCAGTTTGGAATTCGATGTTTGATTTTGTATGAATAAGTACTATGAAAATCTTATTTTTCATCCTTTAGTGAACATTTATGTGATTTTGAGCATTGATTATCACCCTCGACATGGATTCTCGAATAATTAAATTATATTTGATATTATTTAAGTGTAATGATGAACCTGAGCTTCCGATGAAAATGATTTTTTATAAGATGAGATTTTATTTAACAAAAAAAGGGTGAATTGTCTTTTGGAAGTGTAAATATATTCATGTAAGATTAAAATAAGAGTTATAGATAACATCATGTGTTTATGAGTTTAAAGTTGATTATACTTTCAAAGTGATAGAAACCCCTTATGATATTTTGTGCGATAAGTTTTTATCAAGATTAAGGATATTTTGGGAGACATTAATGGCAATGCAACCCAATTGTTTTCTTTATATTATAGTGAAAGTGTTATTCTATGGGGGAATGAATTTACATTTTATAGAAATATGATAAAAGGTATTGGTAACATTATGGATTTAGCGTATCTCTTATGTTGGGGTAATTATGGGTTATTCTATTTTTGGTACATTCTGAGAATTATATTAATATAGTTTTGGGAATAGATAATCTATATGTCAGTCTATAATCTATTATATACAGCAAGCCAATGAGGTTTGAATCCAAAAATGATGGATTAAAAGGGTCTAGTTCCTACCACTTTACTACATGAAATATTATTTTTTTGTGGGACCAAATAAAGAGAGATATTATTGAGTATGTATCACAATAAATGATATGTCAGTATGTTAATATTGAGAGGTAAAATTCTAAGGGGATGAAACAAAAAATATCCATACAAGAAATGAAATGGGAAAAATCACTATGAATTTTATCATTAGAACCCCCAAAAGATATAAATGGAACAATTATACATGTTTTATAGTTAAAAACCTTATAAATTCATCGCACATCATCGATGTCAGATAATATTTCTCTCTGGATAAAATATTTTCAATATGCATTAATACAATGTTAAGGTTTTATTGAGTACCATATTAAATTACATCTAATCGGGGTCTGAGGTTTACCTCTAAGTTATAGTGAATAATTAAATACGATATTGATATAGTGTTGAGTTTCATCACTTTATATCATCCTTGGATTCATGGTCCATCTGAGGGGAAATATTTAATCCCTAGAGGATATGCTAAGATATTTTTCTCTATATTTCAAAGGTGGTAGGGATAATTACATTCATCTAGTGGATTTTTATTAAAATAATATATTTCAATTCAGTATCTTGATGGATCCTTATGAATATATTTATATAAATAAGTGTATAACTCAAACATATATGAACACAGTCGAAGAAAGAAAGATATTGGGACCTTAGCAACCTGATGAAATAGTAGTGAATGTTAGATCCATTAAGAAAAATGTAAAGGGAAAAAAATAAATTTAAAAAAATGTTATGAAGATAATAGTTTATGTGATCTATAATTTTAATTTGGTTATAAAGTGTTTCTTTTAATTTCTCAATGTACGAAAGATGGGAAAACTACGTCTTGGGTATACCAGTCAATTTGAAATTATGGATCAGATTGTAACTGTAGCTTATCACTTGGTGCTTCCACAGAAAATATCTTAATTTAATAATGTGTTAGATATATATTAGAAGTAATTACATACCATATCCATAAAATTTACTGAACTCAGAGATCATGCTTCTGAAGCATTATTCTTTTATGAGGAAAAATTAATAGAGATTTTGGATCATAAAGAGAATATTATATGAAAGAAGAACACTTTTCTTGTTAGTGTTTTATGAAAAACCCCCTAACTTGAAGAAGGAACATTGAATCTTGAGGGTTTAATGAGGTATAATTATCATCATTTATAGATAACATGGTAAATAATTTCAATTATGATATTTATTTTAAGGAGGGTAGAATTTAATACCCTAATATTTTGTGAAACATATATTTTTCAAACAAATTTATTTTTTTAATATTTTTAATTACAAAAAAACACTTATAATAGATTGAGTTACCTAAAAATCTTAGTTTATCTTGTTTTACATGCAACATTGATTTTATCATGTGTTATATGGAACACCAAGTTAAAACAAAACGTGACATACTATTAAAATATTTTTATTTATAATGATAATTGTCACCAAGTCATTAGATTGGTCAGTATGAATAATATTAAATAAATAATGAAAATATATGTTTTAAACATGTGTATAAAATTAATTATTTGGAGACCAATTAATTAGAAATTTAAAAAAGTATTTTAAAATAAAGGAAATCTTTTTATGTAAATCTATTTTGATGCACTAAATGTGTTTTACCACAGTAAATTTAAAAAAAATTTGTGAATTAAATTAGTTAAATTTGAATAAAAAATATTTAATAAACTTTTTAAAAATCATGTTATGTTTCTTCTAAACAATATGTAAGAATAAATCCAATTTTATTATTAAAAATATGTTTTTCTAAAAAACAGTTTTCCACCTTTTGTATACTTATTATTAAATTAATTTCTTCCAATTATAGAAAATATATATGTATAATAACATTAATATTGGAAATACCAATGTAAAAACATTCTTGGGTGAAATATTTGATAACATTATAAAAAGGTAAAATTTTCATTGAAAAGTAAAAAATAGTTGTATTTATCAAAAACGGCCTTTTTGTTCAAATAATTTAAAATATAAAATTTATTTTAGTATGTTTTTAAAACTAAACTTATTTCAGTTATTAATATATTAATCCAATTTAGCTCATTAAAATTAATTCTATATTGAAATGGGATATTAAGACATTGTATACTTATGAGAATATTCTGTTTTAAAAACAACTTTGTCATCGTATCTGTGAGTTTAATTTTAAATTAAATTATGACGATTCTATGAAAAAAATGGTGGGTAAATATATAACATATTTTTAATGAGTATAATATATATTTTATTATAATTTAAACTTAATTTTTTTACCATTAATAAAATTTAATGTAGTAATAATTAATTATCACGGTTAAGTTGAAAATAGGTTTATTAGTGGTTAAACTGAAATGATAGGAGTAAAATGACCTAGAAACTAGTACAAAACCCTTTTTATGGCCATATTTAGACCTTAAAACATATAATGTACTATAATGTATCATTTTTAGTCTTTTTTCTTGTAAAAAATGTGGGTACACTTTTTAAAACAATTACATGTCTTCCACACACCTCACTTATAAATGGCTACCCCCTATCCTATCTACTTCACACTTCTAAATCCATTTGAATTGGAAAATACCAACCCAAGAGAGTTACTTACATAACCATACAAACCATATAATAATTTTTGATATTATAAATACAACCTAAGAAGGATTTAGATTAAACTAGAAGAGGTTGTCCGAAGTATAGTTATAGATTTTAAATATATGTTTTTTATTTTCATTATTCTTGTAAATCCTTAAACAATTGTCCAAATATGAAAATATAACAATACAATTATCTAATATATATCTATATGTCATTATTTCACAGAATAAACCTATATTATCCTCCGTTCTCATCAAATTGCCCAGGAAATCATCATTCATGTGTATGATGGAGTACAACCTCGCCGATCGATTTTATTTTTTCCATCACCCCTCTGAAAGATAGATATAATGATGTATTTAATGTTTATATATTATATTTATGATATTATTATATTCCTATAATTATAATATGACATATAACTTCTGACCACCATCCCATTAGAAAACAATAATGTTGCTCCTGTGTATGGTGGACTACCGCATCACGAATCGATGTGATGTGTTTTTCATTTTTATTTTACTTAGATGATAATAAGGATAGATTAAATGAATATATATGATACTTTTTAAATAATTTCACATTTTTAATAAATATAACACCTTTACCTTCTTACATTATATTATGTGGGGAATATGATAATGTTGTTCAAGTGTACAGAGAACTACAGCCTCGTAATGCAGTGTGAATCATTTTTTCAATAACACTTTTAATGAAAGAATATAAGGGTTAATTTAATTAATATATGTTATATATATTATGTGAAAATTATTATTTAATGTTAATATTTTAATCAAATTTATTTCTTTTCATCTATTGAGAAAACGGGAATAGATTTCATGCGCATGTATAACCTACTATATCCGTGATTGATGTATTTCATTTTATTTATCTAACGACAATGGATTAATATAAATTAATATATAATGAATATATATGATATTTATATCATGGTTAAAACTATGGAGATTATTGATCCATGATCCCATTTTTAGGACCTAAAAAACAAATCAAAATATACATGAAAAACAAATAATTTATTACATGAAATTGAATTTTAATAAGAAATTGTTAAGAGATGAGTAAAAAAAGGTCATAAGTAAATAATATATGGTATGATATGTTTAGTTTTGGTTATTTAATATATTTATAATAAACTTAAATTAATTATATAATTGGTTCAAAGATGTATAAAGGATGTTGAGACTTATGGTAAGAGATTTCTGCCTTAATTTTATTTTCTATGAGAAGAATTTTGTATTCACCATGTGTTTCATTTATATGGTATATATAAGCCTCGTTAATTTATGTCATGATTATTTTATATAAAATTATGGTGATTTAAACATCCTTTTGAGGATATTTATTTCTTGGAAATTATGGTTTCAAAGAAACCAATGTGGTAGAGGATTTTTGTCATAATTTGTCTTTTTTGGGGAATACGTTATATTATGCACCTAACTTCTTTTATGAGGAGAATATAATATCCCTTTGACATGTAATATAATGAATTTATTTATTATTGTTGTATTGTAATTTGAATTTATTTTTATTATTTCATGGTGTTTTCTATTCAATTTTTCCAAATTTGTAAGGATTTTAGGATATAATCTCATTATCTATTGGGATTGCTTATGTTTGTACTTTTAATGATGATTATTATACTAAATGTCTCAAAAAACTTGTGAAATTTATTATTCTCTATTAATTTCATGTTAATACATGTTTTCCCTTCATTATCCTCTCTTTATGTACTCATGATTCTAAAATATTTTTTTAATGAAAAACGACTTTATCTCTCTCTTTGTTCAAAAAAACCTTTTCTTATATATCCATATTTTTAAAAAATGATTCCAAAAATTGTTTAATGTTTATATGAGATTTCATAATATAAATTTTACCCCTGTTTGATTTTAAAAATAAAATAAAATGGAATCATCAAGTCACTTTCAAAATAAGGCTTGTTTGTCATTTACTGAAAATGTGAAAGGAAGATTTGTTTCAATGTGTACTACATTTACCATAATCAAGAACACTCAATCTTTTAATGATTAATTTATAAGTTTAAAAGTTTAATTTCATAGAAAAGGATTTTGACAATGTTTTTTTGAATAAAAAAAATTCAATGTGGAACTTGTTTTACTCAATGAATCTTTTAATTTATTTTTAAATCTTTTTAATATGTTTTCATGGTTATTTTCTTTGAAAATAATTTCTAAAATATTTTATGAACATATTGATTTAAAAATGTTATTTTCAAGGAAATTTTATTTTTCTCAATTATTTTTCTTTAAAAATAATTCTATATCTTATATGATATCATTTGATATTACCTAATCAATGATGGGGATACGATCCAATGATATGATGTTTATTTTTTCTCTAGATGTTTAATTATTTTTATGAGAAGATGTTTATGATTCATATTTCCTTCCACATGATATACTATAATGAATTGTTTATTGAACCAGAATCCTTTCCAAGGGTTATGTTTTGATAATTATTTTATGATCTTTTGGAAGATAGATGTATGGATTAGGTGATCGGTGGGACCTATATCTCCCTCCAACACATTGTGTAAATATATATATATAATGATTAAATGAACATGTTTTTATTTATACATGTTTACAATGTAATAATATTTTGTTTACCAATAAATTGATGTCTTATTCAAATGTTATCTTCTCATGGATCATGTTCTTTGATTACATTATGAATCATGTCTTATGAACTACAAATATTTAAGACATGACACAATATTTTTATCTTTGATATGAAGGTTACAATTTTAATATTTTATGATCATATTCTCATACCATTTTTCTCATGTTTTGTTAATGTAATTCAAATTATTACCCTTAAACAGAATCTAACATTACCCTTTCTAATGCTTCCTTGCATAGGTTATGAAGATTGTTTTTAAGTAGGTTATGTTTATAATGAGTAAAAAAAATGGGAAGAACTTTATTAGGGATTTTAAGATCATTAAATAAATAAGAAGATCATGTTTTCAAGTTTCCAATGTCATTAGATCATTAGAATCCCTATGTGTGAGTTTTTTTAATATAATGAATATTTATCAAACTATATGTAATATACATGTATGATATGTCTGGGAATCTGTGATAATTGAATTGGATTAATTTTTAACATATAAATAAAATAATAATATTGGAACCCCAAGGGGTTACTATTAAATTTTTTTAAAATATATGTTATGAAGGATTTTTTGATAATATATGGAAAGGGTGAGTTATACTTGGATTTAATACTTGATAAGATAGTTATTATATAAAGTCGATATGGTGATTAATGGGGGATTTTTATGGATTCATGGAATTGGAAGTCTGGCCAGATAAAGAATATATTAAAGAAATCGATAGGTATCTTCAATACAACTAATTGAGGTGTTTTAAGTTCATATATTAAAGTCTAGAAGAGTTTTAAAGAAGTATGATAAAAGGATGTAATAATTATGGATTCATGTAAGGTTGAGATAGATCCCTTATAATGTTAAGATAATCATTCATAATGTTTGGACAAGGTGACATTAAGTTTATGTATACCTAAATAAGGTCTATATGATTCATCATAAGGTTGGTATGTAGATTTATAAATTTGATTTAGTGCATGTGCAATTTTTGTAAAATGTTATATGGTTATTTTTTGGACTTCATAAGGTTAATGTGAATTTTTCATGTGGTCATTACAAGAATCTTAAGGCATAATTAGGGAATCCTTAGATTTAGTAGTAGAGCATATAATATGATATTATATAAGAAATATATAGAAAAAAACTATGAAATTCAAGACATATTTTTATGTATGATATTTTAAATTCATAGAAAATATTTAATGAAATATATCTGAAAGATCATTCTATTAATTAATTTAATGCTTCCATGGTTATTATGTGATTCTAATATCATGATTTAGTTTATTAAAATTTTATAAGATGAAGGATTAATGGTGTAGATTTTGTGGATGTTGTGAAACTTGTTCATGATATTGAATTAAGGAGTCATGTGGAGCTTAAGTGTGAAAAATGGTGATTTTAAGGGATCAAGAAAAATTAAAAAAATGGATTTCTAGGTACTTCCATATTTCAAGATATGAAAATTAACTCATTATAAGATATCAAAGAAATATAAACCATGATTTAATGTGGGAGAGTTTATTCTCTTTCCATATTCAAATGGACATATATTTTATATAGATATATTTAAACAAAGTAGAAATGAGAAAAGTGTATGTATGAATTTGTAAGATCCAGAGACTTAGATTTATATTGAAATATATATTTTAAATATTTAAGGAAATATAAACATGGTTTTTCTAAATTATATAATGAGAATAAAAGGATAGAGTATAAATAATACTCCCAATGGACATCATTGAATTTATTCATACTAGAGAGAGATAAGATCTATTTCATTACTACTTTATTTGATATATCAGTTCATAAAAAGAGGAGAAATAACCTATATATTATTGAAGAAATAGTTTTCCAAGAAAAGGAATGTTTTATAGTGTTTCAAGGAAAAGTGTAATTATAGTACTAGTACTGGAAAATAAAAGAAGTTATAGTTTAGTATTTATGGGATTAGGACATAACATTACATGAATATTATTAAAAAGAAGAAAAAGTGAGGTTCCTTGATGTCTAATGTAAATATGTTGATATTTTCAAGTAAGTTGTTTCATCCATTATATGAATGATAATCCTAGAGATCATACATCCACTATACATATGATGCGTCTTATATAATAGGTGATATTGTTTTTGGTTGTGTGCCAAATCATTTTCCCTTTGGAGTAGTGCAAAATGAAATGAAGTGTTAGGAGAGTGATCTTAGGGTGGATGTGAGTCAACAATAATTTTTTAATGTGAAGTTACCCTATGTAGGAGTGACCTTACCTAAACCCTACCCTTGATTAATGGGGATATTAGTTAATTAATTCATTGATACATTATTGATTGATTTATCCTTTGATTATCGCATTAGTTTTAAACAAGTAAAAATACAAAGTGCCCAATGTTCTTTCACTGCATTTAAATTCTGCACAATACAATCAGTTTAGGTGGGTAAGAAACTATTTTAAATATATGAAAAGGATAGTCAAGTTTAAATCAGATTAATATTAGAAAAAGAGAAAAAATAAGAGACCCTTGTGTTTAAGTGGTCAAGAACACCTGGTTTTGTGAGATAATTATCAAAAGGTGTTTAATTTTGAAAATATTTTATGCCTTTATTTACCCTATAAGGGTATATCTCACCTAATGTTATGAGGATTCTAATAATTATTATCCATGATTAGGCTAATTTCAATAGGATTTATTTTTCTCTCACATGAACTCTGTAGTTATTGGTGTTTAATTCTCTTCACTGGTGTACTCAATGGTGTAGCCTCTATTTTTAATTTTTACAAAAGATTATGGCTATTGAATGGGGTTCATGACATGCATGGAAGAATTTTATGGAATAACTAAATGAAGTTGTGAATGATGTGATTATTCTATTAAGTCAGTATGAATTCACATTTGAAAAAAACCAAAGGAATTTAGAGGTTTAATCTTATATAAATAAATAATTAAAGGGATTACTAGAAGAATACATTTTTATAAGGTGTTTTGCTACATGTTATCCAGTAATATATGGAAAACCTTGAAGATTTGTGCACTATTTAATGAAAATAAAGTCTAAATAAAATAGTGAATAAAGTTAGTGAATAATTTATCATGTATTAAGGTAATAAGGAAATAAGGAATGCCAATGATATTCCCGATAAGATGAAATATCCAGATGAGGGAAAAAAATATTAATATACTAATTTTTTGAATATAATATTTTATTAGAGAATTCATGTGATTCTATAAAATTAGATTTAATCTTGGAGATGGGTAGAAGCATTGACCCCAATGGTGATGTGGAAACAAAATCAATGTTACCATATGATGTATACACTTGTACCACACAAGGAGGGACCAAACCCTTACAAGGGAAGGTGAATAAATGTGATGTTATTTATAAATGAACTATACCTTTATTGAAGATCTTGCCCATGAAAATAAGAAGGTAACAAGAGAATATGTGGCCTTGAAGTTTGATATATAAAATATGAGTGAAAAGGTGAAATAATAAAGTAATTTTTTTTAAATAAATGATCATGAATTTTATAAAAGAAAATTCTATAGAAAAGGAATTGAAGAAATTTATTCCCCCTCTAAAGATTCATCTAGAAGAGTGGATACAATTTGGAATTGAAGGTGACTTACATATAAATAAGATGGTTATAAAAATCAAGAATAAAATGGAAAAATACAATGAAACCTAAAAAAATATTAATTTATTAAAGATAAAGGAAAATATAAAAGTTATCATAATATAATACCCAATAAATGAAGTTAGTAAAACATTAAATCTAGAATCGATGAGTAAAATTAAAGAATCTTCTAAATATTAATATAAAAACTCTTAAAATAAAATAGTTCTAAAATAATACTTTTGTGAGAAAATAGAATATATAATAAGTTTTTTTCTATAACACCATGAAATAAATAAAAACATTACACTAATTATTGCAATATTTCACTCAAAAGAGTATCAAGTGTATTATAATTACAGTTTTAAATTATTTATATGTTCTAAACCAAGTCATATGGGAATTCATTATAGTTTTATGAATGAAAAAATGTCACAAGGATATACTCAAATATGGTGACTTTCATGTAGAGGGATCATCCTAGAAATAAAGCTATTCTACTGGAAAATAGGTTGACTATTTTAGAGAATAATATTGGGAAATCGTAATAGGTGAATCAAGAACATAGCCCGAAGAAATGAAATCATCTTTCTTATAAAGAATGGAAATAGATCTGGAAAAAAAATGTAGGTTTCCATAATAGAGAGAAAAAGGATCATGCATGATAGGAAGGAAAATCATGAGTTTGTAAGGACAAACTGGTGTTATTGTACATTAAAGAAGAAAATAATGAATCATTATTTAGTAGATTCATTCATACCACAAAAAATAATGGAATTAAAAATTATGGCGTTGTCTATACATGGAGATAGAATATTAGAATGGATTTTATAGGTGGAAAATATCAGAAAGAAACCAATAAAAATAGGGTTAAAATTACAACTATGAACAATCCCAAGCTAGTGAAAAAATAATTTTCGTAATTAATTGGAATTATTTAAAAGTGGTATTCCAAATATGACCACTTTAAAGGCTTATTAGAAATTTTGAAACAATGGGGTTTTACAGCAAGACCTGACCCATTCCTCAACATAAGGAATTATGAGGTACCGTTATCCACTAATACATTAATAATACAAATCATTATTTAAATATGTATAAAATTTATGGTAGAGATACAATCCATGGGGTGGTTGTGATAATAAATCAAACATTTGGTTAACAAAATAAGAATTATTACTATTGAAAAATGTATAAAATAATTGGAGTGAGATGTGTTTCCCATATATTTTGTTATTAGGCATTTAAAATAGTAATAATTTTGAACCTAAATCTACTAGTGGTGTCAAGAAACTAGTTTTATTATCAAAATCAGATTTGAAAACTACATGTTGAAATTATGGATCTTGTGTAATATGAAATTTCTAGAGAATATCTAGATATGGAATGAAATATGGTTTTAAAACCTAACTAAATCAATAAGTGATATTATATTGAATTGGAGTTATAAATAGTGATATTATGACATGAATATTGTTGTATATGTATACTAAAATATAAGTATTGATTTGAAAGAGTTTGGTTTATAACAAATGGTATCAATTTGTTTTAAAACAAGTGATATTAGGAAAAGTATTTAGTAGAATAATTCCACTAGATGTGGATGGAATATTGAGAGGATATAAAAACTATGTAATGGAATTTTATGTTTATTTTTATATATGGATTAATAATTTGTATTTGTTTTTCATGGTTATAGGATAATAGGATTTACTGAATATGATGATTTATTCCCAATAAGTGGTGTCCCTAAACTGAAGAACTTTTCAATATATATTGTTTAACAATTTAGGGTATTTGGTGCCAGATTTTTTTGGTATAGTAAATATCATTAGATATTTAAGATCCCCATATAGTATGGAAGAAATTAGAATTTATTTTTTATCAATATTTAATTAGTTTCAAGTTTTGTCATTTTAATAAACTTGTGTTATGACATTTACACCTAATAGTTAATTTTTAATTTAATAATGGTTTGGTGTGACTGTGAATTTAGATCATAGGACATGTTTGGTTGGAGAGTAAAGATGAAAATACATGGATATTTTGAATCTGTGAGGGACATAGACAATATTGAGGAATTTAATATAAAATTTGGTTTCCTATAACAACATTAGGATGAGGAGTATTATAGGATTTGTTAATAACCCAAATGCTATGTGAAATATCACTCATTGGAATTACTTATGCAGTGTAGGTAGTGTCTTGAAATATTTTGGTAATTTTAGTGTTTTTCTTGAATTGGATAGTCTAAACAGACAATAGTAGCATATTGGTAGAAGAGATAAATTTTAATCAACTTGCAGTTAAAGATCATATAGGGTTAATAGGATAGTTATAAATGAATTATTTTTAATTTGTTAATTACTACATAACCTAATACCACTAGGGTGATCTCTTGCTAATTCCTCTATGGATTTTTTTATTCGAACTTTATCAGGAGTTTTTTGAAATATAAAATCAACATTGAAGACTAATTTTGTATTGAATCAATTTCAAATAATTGAAAAATGATATCATTTGATAAATGGAATATTCAATTAGAGATTCTTGAAAAGGTTAGAATATGTAATAGTTATTTTAAACTGACATGTAGCCATATTTGAAATAGAACAAAGAGAAATTGATATTGATACCTTAGTAAAATAGGCCTTAAATAAGGATCTTGAGGAATGATTTCTCAAAAATAAGTTATACAATGATATGTGTATTAAATTAAAAGATATTTTTGTAAAATAAGGGAAGTATAATAAGAGTTCCATTATGAAAATAAAATCAATAAGAATAAGTATAAGAAGAATCCATTCTAAAATTTTTGTTCTCTATACAAGGTAAAATCTAAAATTGACGTTGTCATTGATTTATACACTCATGTAAATAAAGAATTTGATATTTTAGTATCTCCCTCTTGGATATAAAAAGAATATGTGATTATGGTTATTAAATTGAAAAAAAATCAAGTTATTATTTAAAATAGTTATCATTATATGATAACTAATATTGATGAAGTATCTTTAATGAAGTATACTATGTGATGATAAAAGAGTTTTCCTTAGAAAAAAATATTGATACGTGAATAAGTGGTCTCAAATTCAGTCATGAAGAATATATGAACAAAGATGATAGATAAAGGTGAAATTATTTAAATGATATCCAAATAGATCAGGTTGAAAATGGTCAGTTAGAAGGAGTTTAATGATAGAATCATTCCTATCAATACCAAACGTAAATAAATGAGACAATAAAGTATGAATATTACTTCAAATATAAAGGTGATCGAAACTCTGTTGAAATTAATATATGAATATAAGACAAAATTAGGAGAATATAAAGATCCCTAAAAATGAAAACATGTGGTAATTAGAGGTTCCATATATAAAATCTAGAATAAAATAGTGTTTATATGAAAAATTGTTAAGTATGATTTCACATATGAAGAATGAACTAAAGTATTTCAATTATGGAATAATTGAAAAAGTCTGGAGTATAAGTTTTGATGATAATGATCACAAGGATTTATGAATAACTCCATCAAAATGAATATCTAAAAAAGTAGATACAATTTAAGGTATGATTTTTTTGTAGATTCTTTATATTTTTTCAAACCTTGATCATATAGAAATGCATTTCAATTATCAAGATGAATGAAAGGGTACATAATCTATATCAACACACTCCCATTATATGAAATGTAAAGGGAATGATTTTTTTGAATGGATCTTATCAAATTGGATAATAAGATAAATATTTTTAGGATTCAAAAGAACCTCAATGAAGGGTGTATCAAGAACCAAAATTTTAATCGTCACAAAAACTCTCTTGTAATTAGAAAATACAAACATGGAAGAAAAGAAAGAGTTTTTTTTCAATGAGTGAAGAAAGTGCCAGAGAATATAAATTTTAATATACTAAGGTACATGTATTCAAATACTGAACATGTGCCCATCATGTAAAAAGATTTATAAACTGGTCCAAAAAACTAATAAGAGTAAAAATAGGATGAAGAAATGGAGAAGAATATTAGATATGAGATCCACTAGTGATGAAACCTAATAAGATACTTGTTCAAGTGTGATCAGTTCCATAATTTTGGGAAATCCCAAGCCAAGGAAGGAAAAAAAATGTTCAAATCCAAGAAAAGAAATATATAAGAGGTATCACACAAATGATATCTTTTAGAAGTATGTTGGGTTGCCTATCTACAAGTGATGATGAAGAACTTGATGAGTTTACTGAGTTCCTTTTCCAAAATCCGAAAAGGGAAATGGAATGATGGAAGGTAATGGATTGATTTATCTTGTTCATCCCTATTCCTAAAATTTAGGACCATTGAGTTTCCCATATCCCAATATTCATAATTATGTCTAACACATTTTGTATAGGTGTAGAATTATGGGTATATATGAACTATGGGGTGGTTGTTCTTAAAAACCAAAAGAATTATTGTGATAAAAAATCACAAGTGCATAGAGGTTAATTAAAATATATAAGAGAAGAGTATGTTCTCTAATTATTTACACAAAAAATGGATTTCTAAAATGGTGCTAAAGAAAAAGTATTAGGGGTAGTTTTTATGAACATTAATGTATATAAATCCTTATCAAAAGTTTTTTGATCTTTTGAAGATTTGAACGTTAGGGAGTTAGAATGATATAATTTTTTCAAATTGAACTGCTCTGGGAAACATCTGTGACAAATTTATAACAAGTCTTATCAATTAATACATATTTAAGTGTTTTGTTATAACAATGTTTTTAATGTTATATACTAATGATTTGGTATTAGGTGGTCGAGATCATAGGTTTTCTTTTGAAAGTGAATAGCCAAAGATATTGTGTGTGATTCCTGGTATTCATGATTGACATGGATAGAATTTTTATTATCTATAAGTATTATTTTTTCCTACATTGATATTTGGAATAGTAGGATTCGATTATTTATTGACTTCTCAATTGTAAAGAAGTATATTCACTGAGTAAATATATAGATAAAATACTATAGGAAAGAATATTGTCTTGAGGAACATGTGGTTTCAAATGATATGGCTAATCAACATGTGTTTGATATCATTAAAGGAAATTGTTTTAAATTAGGGGTAGAAAATATCCTCTTGTGGAGAAGGTAACACCTAGGTGATTTGATATTTCAGGGGATTGTTTCCTATATTAAGAGTGGGATGATGTGTAGATGATGTTCTCTCTAATAAAGAGGATAAAAAAGAAAAGTGAATCTCTACATTTGTATAAGAATTCTTGTAAAGAATTTTTTATTTGAAAGAACCATTATATTTCATTATAAATAAGGGGGTAAAGATGATATCATGAGAGGGATAAGATATAATTCACAAGGAATGATACTTCCAAGGGTGCATTGAATATGCAGGGTAGTTTGTTTCGTATTTTCAAATGAAATTCAAAGGGGAAGACTGTTAGAAATCTTAAAGGATTGAAAATGGATTTTTTGAAAATAATGATAGTCAAGGATTGAAAATAAGGTGGCCAATGTGATTAACAATAAGTATGGTCATAATTGGTATCCAAGATGTGTGTTGGAATTTCAATGTTTATAGTTGGATTTTTTGTTAATAGAATGGTTGAAAACACATGTCGAAGATGACCAATGTGGTGAAGTGATCTATGGGAGATCAATAATTGAAATATTAAGGTACATGGTATATTTTGGACATTAATACTTATGAAAATTTTATTTTAAGTGTCATATAAGTAATGTTTAGTTACGTGGAAGATTTATAGATATATAAAATAATTTAATTTCATGAAGTGTATTTCACAATAGTGAAAGTGGCCAAAACAGAAAATACCATGCCATAGAGGTGGTTATAGTAGAATGTTTTTTAAGGGAGTTCTTGAAACTATGTCATAGTGTATACAAATTTTACATAGATCATGGTCCATGATATGAAAGGGTTATTGGAGAGTGGAATACGCCATAGTGCATTCAGCTACACCGTAGAGAAGATGCTGCAAGGAAACTATTTAATATTTTCCACACCTTTTCTAGGTTGTGTATGTCACTATTTTTGTTAGAATCATAAGAAATAATTCCATCCATAACTGACTAACTAATCTATATAAACCATAAATATGTGGGAGAAATATTAACCATAAAGGGGAACCACCAAGTCTAGACAACCATGGTGGCCCTTGGGAGGATTTCATACAAGCGAGCATGCATATAGGAAGGAGTGCACACATAGAGGTAGTGGTCCACACGCTAGGGTGGAATCCTAGAGAAAGTGGTATAATACATAAAGAAATAGTGTAGAGAAGGATGAGAGAGGACACTATTATTCATAACATATGGGTCAATGGAGGTGATTTATTATATGACCAGCAATATTTTTAAGATCTTCTGATGTATGATAACGAGATCTCATGCTACACTATAGTCTATTTCACTATAGAATAAAAGTGGGATTAGTGGAATATTTCTTAAACTAGAACATTTAGGGAGTCCATGACTTAGTATAGAAGTGTCAAGATGTAGTTCTCGTAGGAAAGAAGAAGCCTATGTCTTAAAAAACGCGTTTCATTATAGGGGGTTATAATTTAATTAGAGTACATAATTATGATGTATCCCTTCTCATTGGATGTTAAAACATGGATATATAGTTCACACCATATAAATTTCTATTTAAAGTTCCCATACTACAAGGGTATTAATCACATCATGTGTTCACATGAAAATAAAATCATTGTGTTGTATGGATAATTTCTATATTGTACCTTGAAAGGTGAGTCATATTTTTTGAGGAGATCTTGTCAGATATCATGTGTGAGTTAATGGAGGAGTTACTAAAAAACCAATTTTGATCTAGTCAAAAAATAGAGGACCACACCACAATACTCTAGATGGAACCATAGTGAAGTATGAGAAATAAAGACTACAATATGGTAGTTTTAATCGGGTTGTAGTATATAGAGAAAGGAAGGTTCTACACCGTAGAAGTGAAGACCATGATATAGGTAAGTAGTTATATATTTATTATATTTTATACTAGGAATGTTATTTTATAGAGTCTAGGGTGTCTAATCAGAATAAAAACCCCATGATGACCACATTAATTACATGGGACACTTTTCATGATCCTAGGAAATAGAAGATTCGATGTGTCACCAACCAACTAGGGTCGACCCTAAAACCAGAACCCGAATCAGTCCGTGACATGGCCCAAGAGGTGTTCACAGTCCTCTCATGCTGTAAAACCATGCTAGACATCAGTAATTTTAATTTTTGGGAATGATTTATCCTGATAAATAGGTAAATAAATAAATGTGATAAAAGAACAACTACGAGTGTAAAGAGAATGGGGAACTGATAAAATAAAAGTAAATTCTAGACATATCTCCACATAACCTCATGGGTCACTATCATCAATTGAGACAATGTATTTCCATTGAGACCAGGATCAAGATGGAAATTTCACCATAAGTAAAAAAACAATAAAACTATAGGTGTGAGTATTAATACTCAGTTGGCTTAGACAAATAAACTATTCCCTATTCCTTACCTTTAAATAGATAACCACATCATGCTAGTTTGAAAATAAGACATGTAAAAACATGGTTTTCTATTATTTAAAAAAAACATATAGAAATAATACATTGTAATTAAAAATAATTTTATATCAATTTTTCAAATATTTATCCAAAACATGAAATAGATTTTAGTAAATTACCTATAAAAGAAAAAAAGTGCTAAATGTTTTTAGGACATTAAAAGAAAATTTAAAAAATCATTTAAAAATAGTTTCATAGAAAGTAAGTGTAAAAGAGATAAATCCCCATGGTAAATCCCTAAGTATCTTGGTAAACTAAGACCTATAATATTTATACCATGGTGATAGAATCATAAAATATACTCTTGTGCATGAGGCACTATAGAGGCTGAAGGAAATTCCCTAGTGGTCCCCAATGAATCTTCATATTGATTTTTTAGTGTTTTAGCGTAATCCTATTGGGGGACCTAGGATAGCACCTTGATGAATCAACTCACATAATAGTACATAGAAACCTACTTAGGTACCTAGGTTTTACAAATTCTTTGTTTGAATGGGGGTGATTTTTAACCAAGATAACATATACATAAGTATCGCACAATTTTATAGAAATCCACCTTTAAATATCTCACCTCTGACCTCCCTCCCTAAGAATAGAACCCTTCTAAGATAAAAAAATTAAGAACATATCATTAATCACATAATTTTTATATTCATAACATTTTTAATTCAAGGTTCATTCCATAAGTGGGGTTTCCCATTTTTATAAAATAAGTCAAAGTTCTAATCATACCTCATCACTTTAAGATTAAAAAACCAATTAAACTTTGAAAACTTATATATATGACAAAACAAGGATGAAATCATATATTAGAATTAAGAACCCATGTTAGAATCTAAGAAAAAATATGGGAAGTAATTGAAACATTATTTTCAAGAATAAAAAACCACTTTTAATAGAATAAAATTATTTTATAATAATGAAAATTAATTCTTAAAAAAATAAAGCAATCATGGAATTGAAATTAAATACTTGCGCATATGGAACATACCTCAAACCATGTCTCCTCTAGTAATGGAAACCCAAATCCATTTCAAAGGGGTTCCATGGAAGTAGGAGAGACCAATAATAACTCTAGTGAAGAAAAACCCTACTTTACAATTAAACACATATGCACACACACACACACACATATATATTTATATACCCCTATGTGAAATGAGAATATTCACCTAATTGTGAGGTAATATTTAAGAAAGAGGATATATATATATATATATACCACTTAAACATGAATAAGTGTGTAAGTACCCTTTACAAATTGTGTTTTAACATCTCCACAAGTAGGTCTAAAGTATACTATAAAAATACCAAAAACTAAAAAATCACAAAAACCCAAAATAAAAATTGTCCAATTAATTAGAAAAGAAGAAATCATGTGATCTCAAGAAATTTACATTATCATTTCATATAAAAATTATAAACAAATTTTGAGGTATTAAAATATCCAATCCCATATTAAATTATCATTATTATTCTTCCAGAGAAAAAAAATATTTCAAATTAATAAAGAACCAAAGGATAAAAAAAGAAAATACATGTTGAAATATGATTTCATAGTTATCCATAATAAACTTATTAGATATAGAAAATTTCAATTTAGAATCCATGAAATATAATTCTCTTAAATCAAAGCAACGATGATAGGGAAAACCTACCTCAAAAATCTATAAATAAATAACATAGGGTCTAAAGCATCGATCATGGGTGAAATAATACCCAAAAAGTACATCACATGTGTTAGAAAATAGAATATAATAAAAATTAGAATAAAAAACCCCTATAGGGTTCAACAATGAGTGAAGTGTAGAGAGGGACCGGAGGTGAAGGAAAGAAAATATGAAATATAGGGAGAATGAAATAATTCCTTAATGATTCATACCCAAAATTTGAAGATATTAAGAAAAATCGATGGAAATTGGAGGTCCATTGAGGGGGAGTGGCACACAAGTGGGGAAGCCATCATGGGGGATAGTTTAAAATGATAAGGGAGAAGAGACCCTTTAATATATTTTAATAATAATAATAACAACAACAAGATAATAACATTAATTGAAAAAATAATAATAATAAAACAACAAAAACATAATCAATAATATAAAAAAAACAACAATAATAATAATAATAAACTTTTCCCTTCCTTTTTTTCATCTCACATAGTTTGACCACACGACTGACCAAACAAGGCCCCAACCATGCAACCCTCTCTAGGTCTTTAGACAAACCACATGGGAAGGGTGCATGTTTAATAAAGTGGTGCATCAAATATATGGTTGGCTCTGCTAAAAATGGTATACTCATCCACTTGGTTTTGGCATGGTTTCTTCTAACCAAGATCCAACATAGCTTCCAGGAGTAAAAAGACCCAAAATTTAAAATTTAAAACATTATCTATCTAGAAACAAAAAAATCAGTCTAAGTATAATTAAATTATTAAATATAATTAATAAGATAAGGTCTTTGTGATATAATTATATTCACTAGGACACATTTTCCCCTTAAAAAACCCCAAAATACTCAGTTGACCAATACATGTGTCGTGGTTGAAATGCCTCAAACAAAATAAATCCTCTACCAAATAGAAACTGACAATTGAAAAAACCACATACCTCCTATTTCCCAAAACCTTATGACCCCAAAGAAGCCAAGATTTCATCCTAAAAATGAACCAAAACCTACTGAAAAAACTTAAGAGCCCAAATAAACTCAAAAAATATACCAAATAATGGATAGAGAAGGACTATCATGTCTCTAAACAAAACTTCAAATAAGGAACACCATGACCCCTAACATAAAAATCCTGAAAGAAAATCATCAGGGTTGGGTGGGATAGTGACAATAGGTTACCAATAATAGGTCTCCCCACCATTAAAAAAATGAATAGAAATATTGTTTCACTAAGAATAATGCTCAATAGTCTACCATTCAACATAAAAAGGACATAACCTTGGCAATATAAATTGGCCACCAAACTATATCACAATTCATACTTTCCCAAGATAGATAATCTCCAAACATATTCTACCTAAAACTAAAACTACTCCAAAAGAAGGCTAACCATTCAAAAGATCCAATCCAAAGGGCATGTCCACAAATATCACAAAATAAATGAGACTTCCTAAACCACCAAAATAAAAAAGGGATCCCAAAAAGGGAAAATCACATAAATAAAAAATAAAATTAATTCATCTCTAATGATGGAGATAACATGTTGTTTCAACATCCACCAAACATGGTATCTCAACCTATGTGAGAAAATTTATACACTAAGAATAGTGGTCTAAGCCTTGATATCTTGATGCATATATTTCCTTATAGTTTGGAGCAATTAATACTCAACTGAAACCTCTTAATTTTGAAAAAATTCATAAAGAAACAGTTTTAGTGATCCAAACAGACACATCTAATGGAACATGAAGATATTCAAGAGACCGACCACCAACCCCCCAATTGTAATTTTGTGTAGGATACTCTAACGATAAGAAACATAAAACCAAATCAAAACACATCAGAATATAAAACTAAAAATATCAATTACAAATAAGGACCCAAACTCAAAACACCATTCCAACCTCATTTCGAACATGTAAAAACTGAAAAACCCATAGAAAAAGACTCCAAACAAGAAAATAAAACACTACAAAATTGTTCAATCACTTTGAAAAACATATAAATATTC
The DNA here is from genome assembly GCA_963277665.1 of Viscum album. NCBI lineage: Eukaryota > Viridiplantae > Streptophyta > Magnoliopsida > Santalales > Viscaceae > Viscum > Viscum album. The sequence goes on along the minus strand of OY728166.1, from coordinate 1,029,579,676 downwards.
GTTTCCCGAATCCATTTTCAGAAATCATAATAGGTATTAAAGATCGAACACCTATTTTTGGTATTCCTAGAATCTTAACATATATATAATTCCCCAATTGCTCAAGATCACTTATACATATACAAACAATCATCTATTTATCACACTCAAACGTCTATATATGTGAGTGTTTATAAGAATACAACATATCAAAAAAATAAGCTACCATTTTCTTAGAACAAGATGTTCAACCCAAAATTTAAAATTCCTAATTAACATCAATTTCAAATTTCTAAATATTTTAAAAAATACTATAAAAAAATTTCCAAAACCATGTTCAATTCTCTTTTTACAAGACCTCTCATAACCAGAAAATTGTTTACAAAAAATTTAACATCTTTAAAACTACCAATTTCATTTTCAAAGAACCAAATATATTCATTATAAAAATCCAATTTTGATAAACCAAAAAATAAATTTAAAATATAATGAAAACCCCCCCGAATTAATCACAAACAAATATCAAGAATAGAAATGAGTAACTCAATTACTCCATGAATCAAAATCACAATACCTCAAAAGAACCACTACTACACATTGATGGGTTGAATGGTTTGGAAGGCCATGCACCAACTAAGTTGTCACAATAGAGGTCATTAGAGGTATTTGTATGGGGTATTCATGTTTTTTCAAACTATAAATAGAAACCAATATCCCCTTTGACTGTATCCAAAATAGCCATTCAAAACCTTGGAATTCCTCAAAATAATCCACCAATTCAAAAATAAAAACATAACACTCCATAAAAACCAAAAAATTTGACAAAATTCATAATCCAAGATCGGGTATTGAGGATCATCAATCCTTGACCAACTTAGAAATTCAAGATTCCTTCATAATTGGCGGTAATCAAGAAACTTCCCATGATAGACCACTTGAGTTTCAAAAATAAAAAATCCATACTACAATTAATTTCCAAATAACAATGGATACATCTTCAGATACCATTTTTTCACTAACCAACCTATTTTGACCGTGATGCAAGCACACGAACCAGGCGATGACATTGAGAAAGAGGTATTCCAAATCATATCATGATGGAAAAAAGTTTTGTGCATCATTCATTCTCTATTTTTGGAATAATTTAACACAAAAAATAGATACGTAAATAAATGGAAAAATTGATCAAATAACATTAAAAAAGAAACAAGAAATTTAATAGATAAAAGTATATACTATACCTAACTCCATGCGACCTCATCTGTAACTATGATCAATTAATCCAATGTTTTTCTATGGAAATCTAGGCTGATCAAGAAACTACAAAAAAAATCTAGAAACCTATGTAGAGGTATAGGTGTGAGTATGAAAACATTCTAGGCATGCCCGAATAATCTATTCTCTATTCATTTCCTTTAATGAGATAACCACATCATATATGATTGAAAATATGACATGTACAAATATGGTTTTATATTCCTTTTAAAAAAGTATCAATTTTACATTTTAAATAAAAGAACATTATATCAAATTTTAAAATAGTTTCTCAATACATGAAATACATTTCACTAAATTACTTATAAATCATAATCATTTGAAAAAATTTTTAAACATGTAAAAGGCACTAAAAAGTTAATATTAAAAATTGGGTAAAATAAATTAAGTGTAAAAGAGAGAAATTACTATTGTAAATCCCTAAGAAGCTCGATTTACCCGGTCTTAGGATCCCCATTCATCAATTATCAAACCATATAATCTGTTCGAAAACATGATCTATTAGAGAGGTCAGATCCAATGTTCTAGAAGCCCCTAAACATCTTCAATTTATTTTTTATTTTTTTGGCTAATACTAATGTGGATCTCGTGTATGTTCTTTAGTGCCTCTAGTAGCATACTAGTACTTATCATCCCACCAAGGTACCCATGGTTCCAAGTTTCTTTATTCAAATGTTAGTGAGTTTCTACCAATCTAGTATACCCATAAGTATCACACAATTATGAAACAATACACCATTCACTCTCTCACATATAACCTCCCTCTCTAAGACAACCCCCTTCCCAAGTCAGACAAACAAACACATAGCACAAAATACAATATTTAGAACATACATCACATTTCTAATTCAATGAAAATTCATTAAGTGGGATTTTAATATTTTATAATAAAATTAAAAATGCTAACTTGTCCTCATCACTTTAATATTATAAAACCAATTAAAATTTATAAAAATATTAATTTTCATAACAATGTTAAAATCTTATTCTAACATGAGGAAACCTTGTCAGAAGCATTAATAAAATATGTTATGTTAATTAAAATTCATTTCTTTGAATCAAAATCTATATTTCATAGAATATAAATCTTATATAATTTTAGAACTGTGTTCTTAAAATAATAAAATAATTATAAACTTAAAATTAAAGTCTTATGAATAGGTAACCTACTTCAAACCACATCACATCTCATAATGGTAACATGAATATATTTCAGTGGAGGTCGACAAAAGTAGGAGAGACCATGAAGGAATCTAGAGAAAAAAATACCTCCTTTAAAATTATGAACATTTTCACACACACACATATATCTATTCCACAAAATAAATGAAAATATTTCCATAAATATGAAGGAATATGTACAAATAGGGTGTATATATAACTTACCCATGAATATTTATATAAGTTATCTATAAAAAAGGTGGTCTAAAGTTGTTTTAGGTAGGTTAAAGGTCTACTAAAAGAATACCATAAGCTAAAAAATAATAAAACCCCGAAATAAGAATCATCCAAATAATTATAATGGAGGAAATTATTTGAGTACAATATAATTATATTAAAAATTCATATAAAATTTATATATAACATATAAGATATTAAAAATATCCAATACAACTTTAAAAATCATCACGAGTTTCATTCCTGATAAAATAAGAATGCATTCTTCAGAGGATGAAGCAACCAATGGACAAGACCAAGTAAAATCCAAGTTAAAACATGATTTAATATATAAATATTTCATATTTATACATAATAATATTATTAGATAATAAAAATGATAATTTAAAAGCTGATAAATAAAATGATATAAAATTTAAGGGATGTGTATTTGGAGAACTTACTTAAAAAATATAAAGTCAAATTGAAAAGGGACTAAAGATTCAATAATGGGTGGAATGAGACCCAAAAAGAAAATTGCATTCCATATATTATCAAATCCATAAGAAATATGAATAAAAATCCCTCTAGGGTTTGACCAAGAGTGATGTGAAGAAAGGTAGGGGAGTGGATGGAATTAAAATAATAAATGGAGTGAGAAGGATATAATACCTTTAGGATTTGGTCCCAAATTTTGAATACATCATGAAAAAATCAATAAGGAATTGAGCTACAGTAATGGGGAGTGGTGTGTGCTTGAGTATAGAGACCCGAAGCTTGACGTACATTGACATTACATTACTTTTGCGGAATACTTAGTACATTACAAAAACACACACATAAGGACCGTAATAGTTTATTGTCTTTGGAAACTCGGACTATAATCTTCTAATCGTGGTGAAAGATCTTCAAAATCTCCCATAAAGATCTTCCTCCTTTTTTTTTACCTAAAACCTTTCTTTATATCCTGGGGAAAAGAAAACATAAAAGGGTGAGCTCAAATGCTCAGTAAGGGTAAACAAAATAAATATCAATCACATCATATTCATAAGATCATAGCATTTTGGAAATCATAACCTGCAAAAGAGAGAATAATTTCATAATCATGGGATAAATCATGGCAGTGAAAAAGTAATCCCAATAATCATAACTTAAAACATGAAACTTTGTGGCATACACACATAATCATAGAGAATCATTTCTTGTTAGTCAAGACTAATTGCCAAGACTATCTTAGTGGACAAAGTCCCTTTCTGAATCGAGTAACCCTCGTTTCAGTCCTGTTTCACTGAACCGGTATAACCTACCGTTCCAGCCCTGTCTATCTCATGAGATATAAAATCTTTACCTAATGAATTGGAGGGAGATATAGGTTTCACCCATCTTATAATGAACCCTTTCTTATGTGTGACACATAATCATAAAACATACATCATCGCATAACACATGTAACAAAAATGTGATTCTTGAAACATCATGACATCATAAATCAATTCATATAAGATAAAGGAATTCATAAAAATAATTCCATCACAACATGAACAAATCAATTTAATAATAGGGATAAAAACAGAACCCTTTATTATCTTAGATGGAAAATAATTTTGATAAAACACTTGAACTCCATTCTTGAGGAAAATATCCTTTCTTCTTCAAAAACATTTTTTCCTTTCATAACATGTCATATAACTTTAAAATAAAAGAAGTTGATTAAAAATAAACTTGAAAACTTGTAAAGGAAGATTCTTGGAAACAATGGTTTAAAAATCCATTCATGCCGTATAAGTTAAAAAAACATTCTTCGTACTTTTGTCGGAAAAGTCAAAAAGTACCTCGTACGGAAAACGACAAAAGATTCCTTTCACTTCTTTTACTAAAAACTCACCGAAGGGTAAAAATGGATTTAAAAAATTGTAGGTGTATGGAAATAATATTAAATATTTATGAAACATGTATGTGGATGATAAAATACACCCCAGTAAATACTTACGAATAAACAATCTCGGATAAAAATGAGATTGTGGTATTTTCCTTACCTTATGTCCGACTTGCTTTGTAAGTGTCCGAACCTCCTGTATAATGATTTAAATCATGTTATTGACTTATTCCAGAATCATATTCATTGTTATGATATCATATATGGTTCACTTATGACATTATATTACCCGTTCTTTTGTAAATTCCATGTTAAAGAAGCGTTTTGGGTAAAATCGTTTCATTTATCGTAGGTGTTTTGACTTGTTGTTATTGACATTATTATTACTTATATCATGATTTACTTACTTCCAGAATATAAAATATGATTTATATATCATATATATTCAGTATATATATATATATATATAATAGATAGATAAATGAAATGAAAAACACCGTTCATGGAGACGGTAGTTCGTACGTACGCATGAACGCTGTTTTCCTTTCCCTATTGTCTTGAATGGAAGTAAGTAGATGAAATACATATATATATATACATAAATCCAGTAGATTTATAATGTCATATATTTCATTATTATTTCTTATATATACTTTATAATCATTCTTAAATGATTAACATGGAGAATGAATCTCATCGCGTCGTGGAGACGGTAGTCCGTACGTACGCACGAGCGATGATATTATTTCCATAAATATTGAATTGAATTGGAGTGGATTATACAATATATCAGAATCAATATGATGTTTTAATAACTATTTATAGTTATTCTTTACACCATTATACCCATCCATGTAAGGTGGTGGTGGAAAATAGATTACACCACGGCATGGAGACGGTATTCCGTACGTCCGCACGCGCGGTGATTTCTTTTTCCGTAGGATAGATAGATGGTGAAATAGGGTTGTTTCATACTTATAATAACATATCAGTATATGAGTGATACTGATGTTATTACTTCATAATGAAAAAACCTAAGAAGAAGAAGTGGAAGAAAAAATAAAGATGAAAGAATTGGTAACGGTAATTACCTCTTCTTTGAAGCGCCTTTTGGAGACCTCCTCTTAGGGAACTAAAATTGGTCTTTTAGGAAGACCAGAACCTCTAGGATGTTTCTAGGGAAGTGGAGAAGAGATTTTGGCAGGGGTTGGCCGATCTTGAGTGCTCAAATTGGTGTGAGGAGGAGGGGGAGGAGGTGCCCTTTTATAAGGGAGGAGAGGGGCACCTTAGGAATATCTCAAAATATTATTTTATATTAAAGTAAAAATCGGTTTATAATGGTTCCAAAGGGTCTTATTTCGAAGATAAAGTGGGTATGGGTCGAAATCCTATCAACCAATAGGATTTAGACAAGTTTAGGTTCTTATTTTAACCTTATCAATTATATTTAACTCTAAGTTAAATAATTTAACTTTTACCGTGTCTTTTCGTTTTCTTTCACTATATGGTTAATACACTTACTATAACATGCCAAACGAACCCCAAATTGTTTATTATTAATATAAATATCCTTATCTAAGTCATTTGGCCGAACCTTAGATTTTTAGGAATAAAATAACAATTAATAATATAATATTTGATTTAAAAACTATTTTGTGTCAATTTTGACACTATTTGATATATGATTTTTGTTAAAGTCATAACAGAATTATATGTTCGAACCAAGTTGATTAAATCAACACTAATATATCATAGTAACCTATAAAATTAGTGTAATTCATAAAAAGTCTCAAATTATATTTAATTTGGTGTTTATAACATCAATTATGTCAATACATCATTAATAAGATTATTACTGCATCATCTTTGTGTCATAAATAAATTAACTTATTTGATATCTAAAAATTACAAATAAAATACCATTATGTGGGAAATCTTTTTATCTTTCTAATTAATATTTATAGTCTAATTTATCTTATGTATAACCCTATATTAAAAATGTTTTAGTAAATAAACTTTGATTTTAACTCTTTTAACTCTTCTTTGAATTAAATAATAATAAATGTCCTAATCTAATCCAAGTGGGCCTAAATGGTCATATTTTATTCATAAGGTTGTTTTTGGTCGAATTACACTTATCCAATAGAATTAGGACATGTTTTAGGGTAATATTAATATCATTCTTACCCTTAATTACCCTATTTACTTTTAACCGTGGTAAATAAAAGTAAAAAGTTACTATTCACCAAAAATTATTTTCATCTCATTGAACCACATTTTACTTACTGACATCAACCGTGTCTCTCGGATTTTTGAAATTCCATTCATAGAAGCGGTAAAATTAAGTTTTATGAAAAATTCAGTTTTTTTAACTACCACTTAGTAGTTTCACTATTCATCAAAAATTGATGTTTTTCATAACAATGCCAAAATTTCATCCTAAGCTATATTTCATATTCCGAACTCAAAAATGAAGTCTATTTTTTCAAATTCATAACATAGAGGTTTCATTAATTAATTTTATAATTAAATCCCGCTGTTAAAACAAATAGCGTGTTTTTAAGAAACAATATCTATCAAAAGATTGACACTAGTTTATAACTGGTTTAAATGTGAAATTACATCCAATGACCAACATTGTATTAAATTGTAAAAATATATTCTAAATACACTTTAAAACTACTCCAATTAATAATTTATCACTATTAATTATTTCGATTAAAAAAGTTGTTTTTTAATTATAATTTAGTAATTTTCACTTTTCATTAGAATATGAAAGTTATCCGAAATGTACCAAAATTTCACCTTAGGCTAAATTCGATACTCCGAATCCAAAAATGAAGTTCATTTTGAAAAATAAGATTTACAGAATTTTAAAAAGTGGTTATTACTATTCATAACGGCTAGTTTTAATAACATTTTAATAGCATATCGCTGTTTAGTGAAACTCGTTATTGCGTACTACACACGCTATCGAGGAAGGTCGTGATTGCGTGTAATGCAAGGCAAGTCAAGGATGCGTGTTGTGCAAGCTCCTTTTGGTGTAGCGTACAACACAAGACATTAATAAAATTAAAATGAATATTTTTTATAAAATCTTGGGCTGTTACATTCTACCCCCCTTAAAATAAATTTCGCCCTCGAAATTCGTCGGGGTTATAAATGGTTTACTATTGGAAAGTTTCTTTAATAGAAACCCACATCGTAAAAAGGAATATCAAAACCAATCTTTAAAAACAAAAGTATGAAACGTAACGGTTACCCAAATAAACTAATCATTGGGTTTCCACATAGGTGAAAATATGGATATGGAAGAGAAATCTAACCATCATGTTCTGATGGAGAGTGGTAGAGAACATGGCTATGGAAAAGCCAATAATCACAAATCCATAAATTTGTGACGATCTAAGGTACCATCCGATTCATCAGGTATAAGATCACTAGGACAACATTTTTGGTTTTCAAGATCGTTTCCCTAAAGTTAAAGAATTTGAATTATAATAAATACTTACTTTATGTTGGTACAACCTCATTGTTGTTCGTTCCATTAACAATTTCAACTTCATCTCTTAAATAAATGAAGTTGAATTTGTTATTTGTGAAGTGTTAGCAGATCATGTGATAGAATGATGGGGCATTCCATCTGTCTCAAACAAAAGGTTAGCAAAAATTATATACATAAGTCGATTTATAGTGAGATTAATCATATATTGTTCCTAAAATGGACTTATACTTCATATATCATACGACTTAATATAATAAAACTAGTTTCTACTAAACAGGGACTTCCTGTAGGCCAGTGGTAGGCGATAAAGGCCAGTCGCACTTCGGTTGTGGGTTTGATTCCTACGACCTTGTCCGACGCGATGGGCTGTCTCCCGTCCTGCAGGTTGTCCCTTTTTCTAAAACTATATTACTATAACATCCCATCAATAATATCGAAAAAACTTCTATCCTTAAACAATACTAACTTATGTCCAACATAATCCATTCTAATCTTTAGGCTTATCCATAATACTGCAGTCCACTCTCATAATATAGTGAAAATGATTACCAGAGATTTAATACTATCGTTAATCCACATATATATGTCTTGTTGGTCACATTCCAAACATTCAAAGGCCTTAATCATGTATTCTCTTGAATACCTTAGTGAAAACATGAATGCAGTTTAATGTTAACACTTTCCACATACCAAAATCCTCAAAATTCTATATACTCAAACCATGATATCACTTAGTCCTTATATCAATCATGAGCTCATCAATACTATCAAACATATTATATTCTCTTTATCCCTTCATTATGCACATATCATCCACTTTCCAAAAAAATATCTGAATAACCATTCATTGTTACTCATACCATTCATCATAAACTTTCAAAACTTAAGGAAAGACAACAGTGTAACAATCCTTAGATGTATTTTTATTCTATAGTACAACATTACACTTGATAAACATGTAATCATTCCACTACCTTCTTAAACCATTGACCGAGCTTCAATAATTCTTTCATCTCACATATCATTTGTAGTCTCTTCATCATCATCAACATAAATACTTACCATACGACCATACTGATTATCTTCATGAGACTTTCCCTTAGGGCATTGGTTTGCATAATGCCCGTACATTCCACATTTAAAACATTTAACCATTGTTGATGTCGTAGCAATACCATTATCCTCATCCATGGTGTTAACTGAACCTTTTCCTTTGCACTTACTTGCTTTGTGTCCTTCTTTTCCACACCCAAAGCATCTTCCAGTTCCTTTGAAACATTCTCCTTGATGCCTCTTCCCACATGATTTACATAGGGGAAATTGAACTTTCTTTCCTCTATGATCATCATAAAACTCCATCTTTCTCTTATTAGCCGAGTCAGGAAACTTACCAAATTTTACTTTATTGATCATATTATGAGATTGCTAATTCGGCATAATAATGATGTTTGGACTTCCAAATCCCATTTCACTATGAAGAATATCATTCCATTGTCTATCATATCCTCCATTATCATGAATCATCTTGTTTCCAGCCATTTTCTAAAACCAAAAAAAGAATAGTGTGAGAGGCAAAAATCATGCTAGGGAAAACAACATAGTAAAGGGGGAGTACCCTTAATATCTAACATCTTAGGTTAAATTATAAGATCGTTATCGTAGTTCTAGGATTATATCCTATACGTATACTTATCCTTAGGGACATCCCTAGACATACCTTAGAAATATCTCTAGGGATCTCACTAACGTTTTCGCATCCTAGTTTCCAAAGGTTGACTAAACCATTCCTCTGATACCAACTATAGAGACCCGAAGCTTGACGTACATTGACATTACATTACTTTTGCGGAATACTTAGTACATTACAAAAACACACACACAAGGACCGTAATAGTTTAGTGTCTTTGGAAACTCGGACTATAATCTTCTAATCGTGGTGAAAGATCTTCAAAATCTCCCATAAATATCTTCCTCCTTTTTTTTTACCTAAAACCTTTCTTTATATCCTGGGGAAAAGAAAACATAAAAGGGTGAGCTCAAATGCTCAGTAAGGGTAAACAAAATAAATATCAATCACATCATATTCATAAGAACATAGCATTTTGGAAATCATAACCTGCAAAAGAGAGCATAATTTCATAATCATGGGATAAATCATGGCAGTGAAAAAGTAATCCCAATAATCATAACTTAAAACATGAAACTTTGTGGCATACACACATAATCATAGAGAATCATTTCTTGTTAGTCAAGACTAATTGCCAAGACTATCTTAGTGGACAAAGTCCCTTTCTGAATCGAGTAACCCTCGTTTCAGTCCTGTTTCACTGAACCGGTATAACCTACCGTTCCAGCCCTGTCTATCTCATGAGATATAAAATCTTTACCCAATGAATTGGAGGGAGATATAGGTCCCACCCATCTTATAATGAATCCTTTCTTATGTGTGCCACATAATCATAAAACATACATCATCGCATAACACATGTAACAAAAATGGGATTCTTGAAACATCATGACATCATAAATCAATTCATATAAGATAAAGGAATTCATAAAAATAATTCCATCACAACATGAACAAATCAATTTAATAATAGGGATAAAAACAGAACCCTTTATTATCTTAGATGGAAAATAATTTTGATAAAACACTTGAACTCCATTCTTGAGGAAAATATCCTTTCTTCTTCAAAAACATTTTTTCCTTTCATAACATGTCATACAACTTTAAAATAAAAGAAGTTGATTAAAAATAAACTTGAAAACTTGTAAAGGAAGCTTCTTGGAAACAATGTTTTAAAAATCCATTCATGCTGTATAAGTTAAAAAAACATTCTTCGTACTTTTGTCGGAAAAGTCAAAAAGTACCTCGTACGGAAAACGACAAAAGATTCCTTTCACTTCTTTTAATAAAAACTCACCGAAGGGTAAAAATGGATTTAAACAATTGTAGGTGGATGGAAATAATATTAAATATTTATGAAACATGTATGTGGATGATAAAATACACCCCAGTAAATAATTACGAATAAACAATCTCAGATAAAAATGAGATTGTGGTATTTTCTTTACCTTATGTCCGACTTGATTTGTAAGTGTCCGAACCTCCTGTATAATGATTTAAATCATGTTATTGACTTATTCCAGAATCATATTCATTGTTATGATATCATATATGGTTCACTTATGACATTATATTACCCGTTCTTTTGTAAATTCCATGTTAAAGAAGCGTTTTGGGTAAAATCGTTTCATTTATCGTAGGTGTTTTGACTTGTTGTTATTGACATTATTATTACTTATATCATGATTTACTTACTTCCAGAATATAAAATATGATTTATATATCATATATATTCAGTATATATATATATATATAATAGATAGATAAATGAAATGAAAAACACCGTTCATGGAGACGGTAGTCCGTACGTACGCATGAACGCTGTTTTCCTTTCCCTATTGTCTTGAATGGAAGTAAGTAGATGACATACATACATATATATATATATATATACATAAATCCAGTAGCTTTATAATGTCATATATTTCATTATTATTTCTTATATATACTTTATAATCATTCTTAAATGGTTAACATGGAGAATGAATCTCATCGCGTCGTGGAGACGGTAGTCCGTACGTACGCACGAGCGATGATATTATTTCCATAAATATTGAATTGAATTGGAGTGGATTATAAAATATATCAGAATCAATATGATGTTTTAATAACTATTTATAGTTATCATTTAAACCATTATACCCATCCATGTAAGGTGGTGGTGGAAAATAGATTACACCACGGCGTGGAGACGGTATTCCGTACGTACGCACGCGCGGTGATTTCTTTTTCCGTAGGATAGATAGATGGTGAAATAGGGTTGTTTCATACTTATAATAACATATCAGTATATGAGTGATACTGATGTTATTACTTAATAATGAAAAAACCTAAGAAGAAGAAGTGGAAGAAGAAATAAAGATGAAAGAATTGGTAACGGTAATTACCTCTTCTTTGAAGCGCCTTTTGGAGACCTCCTCTTAGGGAACTAAAATTGGTCTTTGAGGAAGACCAGAACATCTAGGATGTTGCTAGGGAAGTGTAGAAGAGATTTTGGCAGGGGTTGTCCGAGTTTGAGTGCTCAAATTGGTGTGAGGAGGAGGGGGAGGAGATGCCCTTTTATAAGGGAGGAGAGGGGCACCTTAGGAATATCTCAAAATATTATTTTATATTAAAGTAAAAATCGGTTTATAATGGTTCCAAAGGGTCTTATTTAGAAGCTAAAGTGGGTATGGGTCAAAATCCTATCAACCAATATGAGTTAGACAAGTTTAGGTTCTTATTTTAACCTTATCAATTAGATTTAACTCTAAGTTAAATAATTTAACTTTTACCGTGTCTTTTTGTTTTCTTTCACTATATGGTTAATACACTTACTATAACATGCAAAACGAACCCAAAATTGTTTATTATTAATATAAATATCCTTATCTAAGTCATTTAGCCGAACCTTAGATTTTTAGGAATAAAATAACAATTAATAATATAATATTTGATTTAAAAACTATTTTGTGTCAATTTTGACACTATTTGATATATGATTTTTGTGAAAGTCATACCAGAATTATATGTTCGAACCAAGTTGATTAAATCAACACTAATATATCATAGTAACCTAGAAAATTAGTGGAATTCATAAAAAGTCTCAAATTATATTTAGTTTGGTGTTTATAACATCAATTATGTCAATATTTCATTAATAAGATTATTACTGCATCATCTTTGTGTCATAAATAAATTAACTTATTTGATGTCTAAAAATTACAAATAAAATACCATTATGTGGGATATCTTTTTATCTTTCTAATGAATATTTATAGTCTAATGTATCTTATGTATAACCCTATATTAAAAATGTTTTAGTAAATAAACTTTGATTTTAACTCTTTTAACTCTTCTTTGAATTAAATAATAATAAATGTCCTAATCTAATCCAAGTGGGCCTAAATGGTCATATTTTATTCATAAGGTTGTTTTTGGTCGAATTACACTTATCCAATAGAATTAGGACATGTTTTAGGGTAATATTAATATCATTATTACCCTTAATTACCCTATTTACTTTTAACCGTGGTAAATAAAAGTAAAACGTTACTATTCACCAAAAATTATTCTCATCTCATTGAACCACATTTTACTTACTGACATCAACCGTGTCTCTCGGATTTTTGAAATTCCATTCACAGAAGCGGTAAAATTATGTTTTATGAAAAATTCAGTTTTTTTAACTACCACTTAGTAGTTTCACTATTCATCAAAAATTGATGTTTTTCAGAACAATGCCAAAATTTCATCCTAAGCTATATTTCATATTCCAAACTCAAAAATGAAGTCTATTTTTCAAAATTCATAACATAGAGGTTGCATTAATTGATTTTATAATTAAATCCCGCTGTTAAAACAAATAGCGTGTTTTTAAGAAACAATATCTATCAAAAGATTGACACTAGTTTATAACTGGTTTAAATGTGAAATTACATCCAATGACCAACATTGTATTAAATTGTAAAAATATATTCTAAATACACTTTAAAACTACTCCAATTAATAATTTATCACTATTAATTATTTCGATTAAAAAAGTTGTTTTTTAATTATAATTTAGTAATTTTCACTTTTCATCAGAATATGAAAGTTATCCGAAATGTACCAAAATTTCACCTTAGGCTAAATTCGATACTCCGAATCCAAAAATGAAGTTCATTTTGAAAAATAAGATTTACAGAATTTTAAAAAGTGGTTATTACTATTCATAACGGCTAGTTTTAATAACATTTTAATAGCATATCGCTGTTTAGTGAAACACGTTATTGCGTACTACACACGCTATCGAGGAAGGTCGTGATTGTGTGTAATGCAAGGCATGTCAAGGATGCGTGTTGTGCAAGCTCCTTTTGGTGTAGCGTACAACACAAGACATTAATAAAATTAAAAAGAATATTTTTTATAAAATCTTGGGCTGTTACATTGAGGGAGCCCTCCTAGGGATGGGCCTTGTTGGTAAGGGGATAATAGACCCTTTAAGAGGTTTTAATAATAAAACTATAATAATTACAATACAAATAATAATAATAATAATAACAATAAAAATTATTTATTCCTTGTTTTTCAGCTCGCAAGGCTTGTCCAAACATTAAGAAAAAAATTTTCCCTACTATTTAGTTCTCTCCACGACAATGGAAACCCACCACAAGTAGGGAACAAGATTAAGGAAACCATGTTCTGGACGTGCAATAAACTTTTTTAAAAACTAAAGAGGCTCCCACATGATTTGTTCATGGTTTCTATTAACTATGCACAAACTTTTCACTATAATAAAAAACCCAAAAATTATAATTTAAATAGTAGTCTAGACAAAACTAAATAATGAGGATAAATATAATCAAATAGTTAAATTTAGTTAATAGTTCTGTTTTAGGGTGTAAAAAACCCCAATAGTTGGATTTATTGAAGAAATTATAATTCTCTACAAAACTTCCAACTGCAATTCTAGAGAAAATTTATCTTAACAGAGATCTTGATGAAGATACTAATTTTAGATAGAAATTAGAGGGGATTTTTCTATATGAAAGGTTGCAAGATTGAAGTTTTTAATTCCATTAAATTTCCTTATAAAGTTAATGAAGGACATTGTTATATAGCCAAAAAATAATTAATTTTTCTAGAGTCCGTTTAGAAAGAAGGGATATCCATCAAGGTGTTTTCCAAGAGGTGGAAAAGTATCCTAGAGAGAAAATATCAAAGAAACTTCCCTGTTTCGAGATAGATTAAGAGATACTAGAGAAGGGAGTTACATAACCATTAACTATGAAAGAGATCATTTCCACTAGAAATGATCCAAAAAAAGAAAATTATAAAGAGTGACCCATGAGAATCAGTTATATATCACTATACTTTATTAGTTAGTGATCCATGGTGAGGATTGACTATGTGTGCTACATTATAAGGTGCGTAAACTATAAGATCATTGATATGTATAATGGTTTTTTCTATATGTAACATTATTATTATATACATTTTGTAGTATCTCAGTAAGGGTGAACCAAGTAAATTATCTTGTCTATATTTACTTTATACATGCACACTAAAAGAGATCAATCAATCTGAATAAAGTTTAGTTAACGAGTATTAAAAGTGGCCCTCAAGGTTGAGTGGTCAAGATAGTATAGGGAATGTGTGATCATTATAAGAGAAGTAGTATTATTTAGTTATTATCCATATACCCTAATTGACCCACATAAAGTTATTCTCACACTAAGTTCCTTGTTAATTTCTAACAAATTCGTGAATCAGGGTGGAGTAATAAATAAAAAAAGAAGCGGGAAATTTAAATGCTAAATTTTAAAATTTTCAACCGTTTTTATTTCATTTATAATAATGGGGAGAAAAGTGGTAATAATAATTCTCTTTATGTTTAATTTTAAAGGGGAAGATAAAAAAGTCTCATATAGAGTTATTGGATTTGATGAAGTTTTATTTTAGTACCTAATGTCCACAAAATACAATGGTTCATATTATTGAAAACCCAAGGTATTGGTGTTTCCTTTTTTGGTAATATATGTTATATTTGAGTTGTTGAATATATATGGAATGTGTGAGTTAGAATAGAATGTGATTCATGATAAGGATCTATTTAAGAATTTGGTTATGGTGGTTTTTGGTATATTGTTATGGATTCATGGAATTGGTGTCATGATTGATAAGGAAGCTATTAAAGAAAGTGGATAGTGTCTTCAAGACAACCTACTATGGTATGGTAATTTAATATTCTAATGAAGGAAGAGTTTTTAAGAAGTATGATAAAATAATGTAAGAAGTATGTATACACATAATTTTGAGACATACCATGTATATGGTTGGAAGAAGACTTTATAATATTTTAATAAAGTAGTGTGAGGTTGGTGCATGGATTCATAAAGTTGATACACACCCACATGAGGTCTGTGTGATAATTTAGAAGGTTATTAGGATGACTATTTATGATTAATTTGAACTAATAATAATGGTCAGACAAGCCTATTAAGTTTGAAGTTGGGAAATTTTTTTGTAACACCCTGATATTTTTAAATAATATGTTTAGTCGCGTATAAGATATGCAATAGAGAATTTAAATGAACCATGAAATTTTAATATTTTAATGTTGGCATTAAAAAATAGTCATTAAATTGTAAGATATTAATTATAGTAACTTAAATATGAATATAAAGGTCATACTTAATATAAATTAATTTCTTAATTATTAGTAAATAAACATTCAATTGTTAGTAAAAACATTTTACTCTTCAAAAATACATTTTTACTCAAAAATGGTTTTTATTTCTTTTATGCGAAAACATTTCATTTAATTTTGTTCAGATTATATAAAATTTATGTGAAAAAATTAACTTGATTTTTAAAATAATCATTTGAAAATTATCATTGACTAAATTTGGGAGAATTTTCTGAAAATTGTGATTTCTCGAATGAATAATGAAAATTATTGATTTTTATTGAAAATACCTTTTCAATTGAATCATTTACACATATAAATTTTGTTTTAAAATTATTTAAATGTAAAAATAGTTCATTTTTATTTTTTATAATCCAATTATGTCCATTTTATTCAATTTTATTCTTATTTTTTTTATAAAAAGTATTTATACATATAAAGACATTTTTTTTGGAGAACAATTTTTTGTTGTGTTTTATAAGATTAATTTTAAAATTAAATATTATGAACTCTATGAATTGGAATTGAAAAAATGGATTATATATTTTTAATTAGTATGATAATATTATGTAATGATTTAAAAATATTTGTTATTTATAATGAATATTAAAAATAGAAAAGAACATTGTTATCACGGTTAAGGCTAAAACATTTTTATCTAGGGTTAAGCTAAAATGATAAGGGTTAAAATGGCCTAAAAACATGATTAAATCATATTGTATATCTATTTTTAGACCCTTATCACATTATTATCTAAATTTAACTATTTATGGGACAATTTTGCATGAAAATGACTTAATAATATTTAATTCTTTTCAATAATACCAACTATGTCCTCTCCCTCATCTATAGAAGGACAACCGATATCCTCCCATATCCATACTTAAATATAGATTTATCTCAAACAATATCTACCAAAATTACTTCCTTATATCCATACTCACATAATATAGGTATTATTTTTGGAATGATAGAAACCATAGAGGGTTTAAGATGTAAATAAAATGGGGTTATACGAAGAGGATGTATAACTTTTAACCGAATATTTTATTTATATTTATTATTCTAGATCCATAAAAATACCTTAAACCATTATTATATATGAATATCAGTATATGATATAAATAAATATTTTATTATTTTTCTTTATTAATGATAAATAATCTCCTTCTTCATCTAATGGGAAACAAAACCACCGTTCATGTGTACGATGGCCTATTACCTCGTGAACCAATATAATTCACTTTACATTATATAATATTATGGATGGTAAAAATGATATATATAAATAATATAATATTATAAATAAATATAATATAATTTAAATTCATTTATTGTAAAATAAATTTCGTTCTCATTTATTTTAAATACAAACCAAAAATTAAAATATAGCTCATGTGTATGTGCTGACTACGACCTCAAGAGGCGATATATATTATTTTCCATCACCACATCACATGGATAATAATATAGATTTATTTAAATAAATAATATGACATTTATTATATAATCCTCATTATTTAATGTTAATATCATACTTAACTTGTTTCCCAGATGAACATTTAAAAATACAAATGTTACTCATGTGTATGTGCAGACTATCACCTATATGATAAAACATATTTTAGTTTTCATGACCAAATTTTATGGATGTTTATAAACATGTTATTAATGAATAAAACTGATATTTGTTTTCATAAATATTATTCAAGATATTTTTGAACCCTGAAAATTATGACCACATCCAACCTACCAAAGCCATTAAGGACTTATGAACTAAACATCCTCAAAATAATTACGTGAACTTATTTAATTGAGAAATTAATTAAAAATTAGAATTAGGTTAAATAAAATTAATAAAAAAACTTGACAATTTATATTAATCTGGTGAAGATTTAAAATGTTTTATTATTTGTGAATATTAAGAATAAACATGTCATGTCGGGGCCTAATGTAAGGGACTTCATCACAATTTCCCTTCATTTAGTCTTGTCTTAATGTTATACCCCATATTTAATTTATATAATGTATATACTTACATATTTACATGTTATATCACGAATCCTTAATAATTAAAGGTATTTTAAGTTATAGATCGTGTTATTTGATCTAATTGACTTTGATTTAGATGTAACCAAAGTGGTAAGGGGTGTCTTAATTCAATATATTTTCCTTAGGTTATATCACATCATAACTGATTATAAAATTACATGATTATATGTGAAATTTTATATTTTTTTGGTTTACATTATATTTCAATTATTTTTGTGGATTTATATTTTCTACACATATTCTCTCCCTTGATTAATTATCAATTCATTGAAATGATATTTTTAATGGTTAATCATCTCATATTTTTCTTGTTTGGGACATATCATTTTTTTTAACCTATATACTTTTATGATGACTATATTATACACCATGAGAAGTTATACCATTTAAATTATTATATTTACATTATTTAAATTTTCAATTGAAGTAATTTGTTTTGTGAGATCAATATTTAGAAGTCACCAAAATTGTAAGCATTTTTATTATTCAATATCACATTATTTATGTACTGTCTACATTAAAAGGTCCTTTGGGATGGATCATAAGCTATTATTTTCTGTATAAATTTCTATTTTATTTAATAATATTTTTTTATTTTTTTTAGATGTTTAATTTCAAATTCCTCCATTTTTCTTATAACTGATCCTGCTATTTCATATTATTTTAGAACAAGAATATTTTTTTTCCATATACATGTTTTCAAAAAAAAAATCATGAATGTTATTATTTAAACATAAATGATTTATAAAGTTCAATTTAAATTTTATTAGTCTTTATTTACATTGGTTTTAAAAGGAATATTTTTAACATTGTTTGTGTGACACATTTAGATTTTCTTTTCCAA
This sequence comes from Viscum album, assembly GCA_963277665.1. Lineage (NCBI taxonomy): Eukaryota > Viridiplantae > Streptophyta > Magnoliopsida > Santalales > Viscaceae > Viscum > Viscum album. Next base: position 1,029,560,492 of record OY728166.1, on the reverse strand, counting down.
CATTGAAATAAATCTATTATTTTAACATATATAGATTACCCACATTTTACACTTCCATGAATATTTTTTCTTTGAACAATCCATTAAAAGTTTCATAGGTTTTTTCTCAAATAATTGTTTTTGCTGATATTATATAAATTTTTACATTTTAAAAGTTATTTTCATTCAAGAAAGTGTATATTCATCCGAAATATAATTAATAATATTTTAATTTTATTTATATTCATCAGTGATAATAAATATTTATATTAATCACTCCATAATTGGGATATGTAGTAATGATTACTTATTTATAATTTATCAGAATGGATTATATTTGTTTCAAAAACAATTTCATGGAATGAGTTTCTATTCTTTGGGTAAATCAAGCTATGAAATAACAATAGTTATTTTTATATTTAATAGTGAATGCTTCTAAATGTTTTTCTCTTTATAGTTTAAATGGAAATATTCATATAGTATTGAAGTGTGGTTCTCTTGTAAATGAATTATCGGTGGTTCTGTAATACACTAAGGACCAGTGGTAACATTATAAACTGAAGATGGGTGGGTCCATTATAGCCCTCCAATATATTTTGTAAAGTGATGAAGCTATGTGTTTTATGTTAATAATAATATAGTGAGAAAGTGATATATTTCAATAGGTACTATAGCGACCCGGGTTTAACAAACATTGATATTACATCATTTTAGTTGAAAATTCACCACACAAAAAAAGTACATGCTCGAGGGATGTATTAGTTTATTGTACTTGGAAACATGAAACACACTCTTCTAACTTGGTGAAATATTTTCAATGATTATTTCAAATATATTCCTATCTATTACTCATACGTAAAACCTTTTTTCACAACTAGGGAAAAGTAATCATAAGAAAGGGTGAGTTCAGATGCTCATTAAGTGTAAATAAATGAGATATGTAAGCATAAAATGATCATAATGTTCTTAGAATAAGATAATTTCATTTAAAGATCAAACCTTTCATATAAAATATCATATACATGAGTAATTTAATAAATATTGGAAATTTATAATACATTAATCAAAAAGGAATAAAAGGAATAATCCATAATGTAATAACATAAAAAGAAATTAAGGAATTATGGTAGACACATAAACATATGAAATGATTTCTATAGTAGTCAAGGATTACTACCAAAGCCATATTAGTGGAATGAGTTCACCTCACCATACAAAATAAGTATTCAAGGTTAATTCTGAAGGCCATCTTAGTGAAAAAATTACCTAACTCAATCAGTTTCACTCCCCATTCTAGCCCTATATTACTAAACCGAGTTAACTCCTCAACCCAGCTCTGTATTACTAAATTGAGTTCATTCATCATTCCAACCCTATATTAGTGAATTGAGTTCAATCTAATTTTAATACCTGTATTACTAAACTGAGTTCACTCCTCAATCCAGTCATGTCTATCACATGATATATAAATCATTAACCAATACATTGGATAGAGATATAAGTCCCTCAAATAAAACAATGAAATCATACATTTGTAACCCACAAAATAATAAAAATTCATTATATCATAACCCATGGAATAAAATGGGTATCATAAAAACGTCATCATATCATAACCCTTTAAAAATAGGCATGTTTCATAATCACTTCATCATTGAAGGAGCGATGAAAAGAAGTGGGTTTCGTAATCATTTTAACATGGTATAGATCATAAAAGAGAAAAGGGTTTTATAAAAAACATTTCATATTGAACATAATAAATTAAAAATAGAATAATAATAGTGTCTCTAGATCATATCCTCAGTATATTATAAACTATGTCAAAGGATGTATTTTTCAATAGAGAAGTATTTTGAAAGATTTATTAGAGCATTTCTTGAGGAAAATAATCTTTCTCTGTAAATAAATTTTCAACGCATAAGAAATTTACAAGATATTTTTATTTGAAAATAGATTTGAAAAATTATGAAGTAAGAATTAAAAATAATTTATAACATTTATTGATGAAAATATCATTTCTGTATTGAAACCCCATTTTTAAATCCTAATACATTTTGAATATCTTTTTCTTTGAAAATAATCTTCAACTATTTTAAAGGAATCATTAAAAACCATTCTAAAAAAATTTTAGGACATAAAATATTTTCAAAATAATTTTCATTAAAAACAATCTTATAAAAACATTTCAAAAAAGTTTTTAAAACATTTTTAGAAAACATGTTTTTTGAATAAAATTGGTTTTCGATCGAACAGGGAAATAAAGTTGAATTTTAATAATTTTTTATTAATAATATTAAGTTAAAAAGAGTAGAAAAATGATACCATGACAAGAATATTTCAGGAATAACTATATCATAAGAAAAATAATGATATTTATTTAGATATATATTATAATATTTCATTAATGGAAGATAAATCTTAACCTCTCTGAATAAACAATGATATTATAGCATTAAACTATTACAATTTGGTAACATTGAATCACAATCCCCAATGAATAATAACATTAAATTAACATTAAAAAATAATTAATAGAATTATATTCATGATATAACATATAAAATGGGAATTATATACACCGCATAAAATAATATAGGTGCATAACACAACTTGTGTCTCAAAGAAGTCAAATTGAGAAAAAATTACTTTACTAATTTGTTATCTTTTGAATCAAAACCCCGTGGTAGGTAGATCCTAAAATGGATATTTAAATAAAAATAATTTTAAGTAGAATAATAATAAAATAAATTCATGGAAATTAGATACACCATATAAAATAAATAGGCGGTTAATATGACATGCGTCTCATGGAAGTAAAAAATAGAGACCAAAATCCCTTACTAATTGAGTAACTTTTGAATCATGATATCACTTAAAGAATAACATAAATTTAAACATTAAATATCATTAAATAAATGAAAAAATGATATAAATTATATAATATATTATAGAAAAGTATATAATGGAGATAAAAAAATTACTGGTGAATATGACATAAGACTCACTGAAAAAAACTGAGACTAGAAATCCCCTCACCTTAAGTCTCGACTGTCATTGTACTTATTAAAACCTATGGTATAATTATTATAAGTTTATTATAAATATATAAATTAATCATAATAATATATATAATTCCATATGTGGTTTAACTATGACTTTATATTACATATTTATTAACAACTCTGTGTTAATGTTATGTTTCGGGTAATAACCGCATCGTTTTTTAACTTTTATGACTTGTTATTCTTGGTACTCTTACTTAGATCATAATTTCATTATTTAAAAAAATATAAACCATGATATAAATATCATATATATATATATATAGTAAATATGTATTTATAATAATCTATTAGTGATATAAATAATAAATGAAATACACCATTATTGGAGATGGTAGGCCATATGTATAGATAAACGAAATCCCTAGTTTCTTATCATATTGAAAGAAATAATATTAAAACATATATATATATATATATATTACCATTAAAGTATCATTATTATTTAATATCCAACACATATTTCTATTAAACCAATCCTTAATACATTCCATGTAAATCATGAATGACTCACATCACTTTGTGAGGTGGTAGTCCCCCATACACATGAATGCCATTCTAGTATTCTCAAAAATAGAGAGCATAAATATATATGTTATATAATAATTCAAGAAGCATAAATAAATTATAAATATCACATATATCATATATAAACTTAATTTAAATCAATATTCCGAACCTTAAGAGGCGGTAATGGAAGAACGAGCGACATCAGTTCGCGAGGTGGTAGTCCTCTATACTCATGAATATTGATTGTGAATCCCATTTGATGGAAGTGTGTGTATTTTATGTCATGAACATAACATTAACATATATATTTATATTTGTTAAATTATCTTTATTATATAATCATGTAACTATAACAATTTAATGGGTGGATAAAAAAACTAAATAAAAAGTGTCTATTGAAGAGCATTACCTCTTGTTCAGGTAAGTCCTTTTTGTTTGAACCAAATTACATCCTTGTTTTTATTTATTCCAAAAGTTAGGATTATATGATGAAATGAGGGATAATTTAAGTTCATTTTTTTAGGTTTTTAGTGATATAAATTCTTTATAGTTATGAATAAGTGAGGGGTGGTGAGTTCCCTTTTAAAGTGTAGGAGGAGCTTCATTCTTGTTAATACCAAATAGGTAAAAAATACTTGAATGTATCCCTTACATAATTTGGATAAAATAGCGATTTTTTTTGAAAAAGATGGGATAAGGTTAAAATATTTCCATATAATGGCGTTTTAAAGTTTCCTATATCATTTACCCCTTAAGATTAAAGATTAGTCTCTTAGTAAACTCATGTTTCTCTTAATCATTGTGATTAATTTTATCTTTTTTAACTAATAATTTTGGTATAAAATTAATTACATATTATTAAAAATTATAAATTACCATTATTCAAAATATGTAATCCAATTTTCTAAATACAAATAAAATCAGTGGTAGAAATTATTTTAAAATTAATCCCATTGTCAAGATGAGACAAGAAGTTTTTAGAGTGAAAGTGCTCAAAAATTTGAAATTTTTATATATCCAATTTCAATGTGAAGTTGATTAAAATAACATATATTTTATTTAATGATGTATAATTAATATAATTATAATTTAAATATAGTTCAAAATATAATTTAAATATATAAATAATTATATGAACATGATGTTTTCAATTAAAATTTGGTATTTTTTACTATTGATCCTAAAATTAAACTCCATAGAAAAATACAAAAAACTCATCATAAGATAATTTTTACATTATAAATTAATAAATGAAGTTTATTTTTCCAAATAGAATTTATAAATTCATCAAAAAATATATTTTAAATTGGTGTTCCATTAAAAGGTGGTAAAATTACCTTTTACAAAAATAAATCTCTTCATACAAGAAAGTTGATTTATTCTTTTCTATTATCTAAAAAAACATATGATATGAACATTAAATAGTTTTTTGAATATATATATATATATATAACATTAAAATCATTCATCAAACGTGGTTTAATTAATTCATTAAAATATTTTTCTAGAAAATGATTTATTATATTTTCAAAAGGGTTTTATTTCTAATTCTAGTTAATTGGTCACCAAATAATTCATCTTATATACATGTCTAAACCATATTTTCATTAATTAATTTAATAATATTCATAATATACATTCCAGTGGTTTGGTAAAATTATTATTTTAGATAATAATTTTTTAATAATATGTTATGTATCATTAAAATTGAGTGTTGTGTATTTGTTTAGCTAAACATAGTGTTGTGTGTAACATAAGAAAATAATGTGTTTTTATAGTAAAACATTAAATTGGTGTTTTGTGTAAAAGAAGTTAAAATTTGTTATTTCACATAACACTAGGTATATTTAGTGTTTTGTGAAATTTAAAATATCAAAAAGATTATATTAATTAAAAAAACATTTCACTAAATCTCAGGTTGTTACATTCTTCCACCATCAAAATTATTTTCCCATAAAATTAATCAAGGTTATCAATGGGTTACTACTAGAATGTTAATTTATAAAAACACAAATTTTAAAAATTAATACTAAAAATTATTTTATCAATGGAATTTTGTAAACATAATGGTTACCCAAAGTTACTCATAATTAAGTTTCCACATAAGAGAATATGGGTGGAAGGTGAAAACACGGGAATGGAAGAGAAAAATTACACCTAAATACTAATAGAGAGTGATGTAGAAAATATTAAGGAAAATGTTAATGATCAATGATCCATAAACCAAATAATATTTAAAAAGGTCTTCTATATCATTAAGATGGATTTTAATAGGAAAATACTTTATTTCAGGTCCTTCTTCGTAATGTTTAAGAATTTTCACAAGGAGATATACATACTCAATTACATTCCATTTCATATGCACAATCTCTCCATTCATTCATTTATTTACCAATTTTCACTATATATCTTACTGAAAAAATGATGGTGAGTCTATTATTAATGAAGACTTAATGTATCATAAGATAGAAGAACAAGTCATTTATGTTATCTTTTATTATCATCAAAGAAAAATTCTTATCACTGGTTATCCAATATGCATAAATATTCATATGAAAAAATAATAATTTTTTTCAAAAAAGTATATTCATAGTTCAAAAAAATCCTAAATGGTTACCTTATTTAAAATTCTAAAAGCCGATAATCTAAAACTTTAGAAATAAGGTCAGTAAATTTCTAAAATGAACTTACCATTAATCCCTATATACCATAATGTGGCTCTTTATTTTCACATACCAAACTAGTGAATAACTTCATCTTATGTTCCCTTAAAACATGGTAATAAACATAATTACCATATAATAATTATTAAAAACATGCATGATTCATTATTCAAAATATTATTGAATATATTCCTTAAATTAAAATGTGACACCTTGAAAATTCTAAAAGAGTAACTTTTTATTCGATAGCGTGGATGACACGCAACACCAAGTGAATAAAGAAATATAATATCCTGAGAATTTATAGTATATTTACTATATAAAATTTATTCTATATATTTTAATGTATGCAACATTGAGTCATCATTCCTTAAATGCAAGAGAGATGTTGTTTGATAGTTCGCAAAACACAGAAGACCATGTTTTACCGAAAAATAATATTTTTAAATTATTATTTTTTAATATAATAAGATATATCCTAGATGTGAAATTAGCGGTTATTAATAATATTATATAAATTTTAAAAATACATTGTTTATAAAAATATATAATTAATTCATAGGATAATAACTAAATATAAATTAATATAAAAATCAATTGATTATAAAGGAAATGGTTTTTATAAAAAAAACTATTTTTTTGCATGTGAAGGAATTTTATCTGAATAAATTAAATTAATTATTATTATTGAAATAAATTAATGATATATATATTATGTTTAATAATTTTTTTATTATATTAATCTAATAGAGTTTATAGTCTTAAAATAAGAACAAAATCAATGTTATACATAAAAAAACTATATTTTTTATATAGGTAGTTTTCCTATTTTTTAATGGAGAACCTATTATAAATCCAATATTTTGAACTTTTGTAAACATTATATTCAAAACTAGACCTAATTTTTTAAATAATATAAAAACAACTATTTTAGGGTGATTTTTTGGAATTTTTATGAGAAGTTTTTTTAATGAATAGTGAGAAAATACTAAATTTTAATTCAAAACTATCATTTAATATAATTTATTTATAAGGATATGTTATATTTTTGTATGGTTTAAAATATTAATTATATAAATTTTACATACATTTACCCAATTTAGGTCATTTGAATCAAATTTACTTTGAAATTTGATATAAAAACATAGAAATATTTTGAACATCTTCACTTTAAAAACTCACATTGTTCCCATATATGAGGGATTAAGATTGAATTTATTTTTTCCACTTATGTGATTATAATTAGGTAAAGTAGATTAAATATTTTTAATCAGAATAATTTAAAATTTCAAATAAGTGAAAATTTGTTTTTTTCCTAAAATATTGGTGAATGTGATTAAAATTAATTATAGAGATTAAGAAAACAATTTTCTTACCAAAGAACTAAACCTTAAACCAAGGAAACAAATATCCAAGAAACATGTAAAAAACTACATTTTATTTTCATAGTTATACCCTACCCTCAATTTTATATAATGTTTAAAATTATTTGATCCACGTTACATGAGAAAAATACAGGTAAAATTCCCTTTTCAAAAATTAACAAGAATGCCACTTACCCTCTACTATAAAAACACACTCATCCCTCCTACTTATTCACACATCTCAAGAAACATTTTCATGAAACAATCCACCCAAATAGCTCCTCATAATCAATACACTAATTATAAAAGCCTCACCTTGGGATAAATCCAACCAAATAATCCTTTTGTTATAAACCAAAAGCTGTTACCCAAATAAGAGGCAACGTCCTTCCTCAAGCTCTTTTGGTTTATTTTCATCTATATTAACAAAAATAATATTATTAAATGATTAAAAAATAAAATATTTATAAATTATATATTAATAATATTTTTTAAATGTTTTACCTATAGATACACACACTTACATTAAATGGTTAATGAATTAACAGTTCATGTGAACAACAAACTACAACATCATGAAACAATGTCATTCATTTTTCATTTACCACCTATCATGATTAGGAATTATGATGGACACACTATTTTTATATGATATATATTTTATTTATAATTTCATTATTCTTATTTAATATCTATATGGCACATAATTTTATTCTTTCCATTTTTGTGGGAATACGATAGCTTCGTTTGTGGATGTGTGGACTACCACCTGCTCAAAGTGATTTGACCTATTAGCGCTATACAACGAATATATAAAAAACGTTTTGAATAAAATTATGTGAAATTTATGACATGAATATGATAATATAATTATAATATAAAAATATAACATTAAACTTTCATTATTTTAATATTAAAATGAAATAGAGGTAGTGTTCATGCGTACATATGACCAATCGTGTCCATAAATGGTGCATTTCATTTCTTATCTCAAAACATTATAGATTATTATAAATACATATATACTAAATATATATTATAATCAAATAATTTTTTACATATTGGATATTATTAAATCATTATCTATATAACAATAACAAAAATAAAGAGTCAAAACATACTTGGAAAACATGTCAATTAACATCCAAAACGATGGAAATAATGAATGATTATTAAAAAATTGATAATAAGATATTATAAGAAGTTAATATATGATACTATAATTATTAATATGGTTATTTTATAATTTTTTTATATTATTTAAACCATTATACATGAGGCTAAAGGATGCTCACCTCAAAGGAAACATAAGGTAAATGATTCTCATATCACTTTTAACATTTGTGAGATAAATATGATATTCACCACTTACTTATTTTTTCAGTTTATCTATTATAAATTTTAATATATTATATAATTATTATTTTATCTTCATGTTATTTAAATTTTTATTTATATTTCTTTTATTTTTAGGGTTTTTATTCATATGTTACCCTAGCTATAAGGTATTTCATCTCAGTTTCCATTCTTTCGGGTATACTTTATTGTTGTGCACCCAATTTCTTATATATAGTGTAAATAATACCACATTTACTAGTAATATCATGATTAATTATTTTTTATGATATTTTTACATTTAATTTGGATATTATCATCTAATTGGATTTACACTTAATTTTACCTACTGGAAACAAAATTGCATAACAAAATTACTTTTTATTGGGTTATATTTCTTACTTATTTTGGTTGATAATATATGATTATGTGTATACTTATTTTTTACATTAACTGATTTATTCCAACATCACTTGTGTGTCTTTATAATTTACACACATAATCAATTAATTATTTGAGTCTCACTTCAATGTTATAGTCTTTTCAAGGGTTTAATTCACAATCTCACTTTATTTGTGATTGTTTACACATGAATTTCCATTGGATAAAATTATTTGATCATTGTTTAATAAAGAATTTATTTTTCTTATCCTATGGTTATTAATGAACTTTTGAAGTAATATTAAATCCTTACACTCCTTAGTACTCAAAATGACATAGAAAATGTTATCAAGAAAACTAGGAATCATTTCCCTCTTTATCCAGAGAATGTTTTTCATTTTAAAAACCATATTTTTTAAAAAGGTTTTAAAAATGATTCTAAATTTTACAAAATTAATTATAAAATAACTTTTTACCATTTCTAACTTTTAAAAATGTTTTAAAAAAAATAATATTCTTATCACTTTTTAAACAAGGCACCTTTCTAACCTCTTACCTTACAAAAGGAATGTTCTTTTTATATTTTATGACATGTATGAAATTACCCAACATCATTTCATTAAATATTCCTTTTTATATTTAAAAGGATAATTTTTAAAGGAAATGTTTCTAAATGTGATTTAAAAAGAAAATTATTTTTGAGAAGTTATTCAAAATGAGAAGGATCCTTTTCTAGTTATTTTTTAAATAAATTTTCATATTATTTATAATCATCAACTACAACCACCATTTATCATTACTCAACATGGGATATGTTTTATTGATTCCATACTAATCCATCCTCTCGATTGTTTATGATTTCATTGACCAAGGATAGTCACTACCATGATTACTATATAGTCCCCTTGAAATATTAAATTTCTAGAGATAAAGGAACATTAAATTTTTCCTAAATATCCATATCCATTATCAGGGATTCGATTATTTACTAAATCATAAACCATTAATAAATATGGTGTTTCTCCCAATTGTTATTCGATTGACTGGGGAAATATTAACAAATCCATATCTTTTACTTAAAACATATATTTGATAAGGAAAATTGTCCATGAATTAAATCGATTAATAAATATATGAGGGGTGATTTGGATAGATATGACATTGATTCACACTATTTAATGTAATCCCATTGATGTATAGGTAGTATCATGTAATGAAATCAATTGGAAAAAACCTTTTGAGTTTGAAACCAAAAAAGTTTTAAAATGTTGTGTGAAAGTTCATGATAGTAAAATGATAAACCATCTTATGAAAGGTATTGATGGAAACGGTACCATGTACCTAGGAAATTTGATATTAAATAATTACGTATTAAATTATTTTTTATTTAGTATTTATTATCCATGATAATTTCAATATGAAAAATTTTATGGATTCTTTTTGTTCTCATTTTATTGATTAAATGGAATGTTTTCCCTTATTTACCATTATGTGTTTATTATTGAATATCCATTTATATAAATATAATGTGTTGTCAGTTATATTCCTATTTGTATTTTTTATTCACTTCCGTCTATTTTTATTGATGACATAGAATGTGTGTTTATTTATTTATGATTCCATAATGATTATTCTCATTGATTCATTATTTCTTCCACCATTCTTGACCCTTAATGAGAATTTGATCTCAAATGTATTTTACTACCTTTCCTCTACATTACCAATGGTATAATCTAAAAGATATGCAAGGATACATGAGATGGAATAATGTAATCCTCAAAAGAAAACAATTATGTTATAATTAGTGTATTTATTTGTAACACAGAACACATGAATGTATCTAGTTTACCAAAAATATTAAACTGATCAATCCTTCATGATTTGATTCATTTTAATGATGCTAATGTAATTGTAGTAGAAATCTAGTTCAGGCTTCTTGGTGTCGGGTCGATACGGTTGGTGTCTAAGGAATTTTAGTATAATCCTGAGGGACTAGATTTAAAAAAACATTGATTAGAGAACATAAACCTAAGATAGATTTGTGGATAAGTATAGATAAACATGTTAATGTTTCAGTTGGATAGAGATTATGTTTTTTTCCTATCAATAAATTCTTTTTTGATATTACAATTTGATTTGGTTCTTGAACATATGAACCTAGGGGTAACAACACTGAAAAGGTGTGTTGGACCTGACCCGTGCATAATGTGGTATATGATTGTGGGTCTTACTGCACACCTAGTTTGACACTCATGAGGGATATGATTAAGATAATTCATATTTTCTTTAAAAAAATTATGAATTATTTAAATAGATAATGATAATGAATAACCTAGGATAAACCCTAGTCTAAGGAAGAACCAATTTTGAAATTAAATAGATGAATAATTTTTTGGTACTTAATATTAAAAATGAATAAGTATTTTACCAATTGTATTTTGGTAATAAGAATCATGAAACATATAAGGATTATTCTTGATTATATAGGCATATTCTTTATTAGAAAAGTTATTTTAGGAATAATCAATTTAAATTTTACAAAAATTGGTTAAAATTTATTTATGACCATTAGGTCTGATATGATCATTATAGTCTAATATGATTAATTAGACTTTGTGAAAAAAAATTATATTGAAAACCTTAGAAGAAGAAATATTTAATGGAGAAATATTAAGTACGTCCATCATATTTAATTTGGAAATAAAATGGTTTTAGAAAAGGACAACCTATATGCTAGGTGAAAACATATAAAGTCTAGTAAGGCCATGGGACTTGAATCCCTAACCGCAGGAAGGTAAAGGTTTTTCACCAACAACTAGTCAATGTGATTTCCTGGTTAATTTTTAATTATTTTTAGTTAAACAATATGATTGATAAGTATTATTCATGAAAAAGTAGTGTTAATTTTTAGGTTTATATATTAATGTATTAACCATATTGATTTTGGAAATTTTTTAGAGAAAAATATAGTGATTTTTTTAAGATTATTATAATCTATAAATATAAAATTTTAATGATTTAAGAATGTGGGCTCATTATAGGATACAAATTTTAGGATGTAAGGGTTGAATTGGAACTGGATTGAAGTACAACAAAAATATGGAATTGTTCTTATAAAATTGAAACCTATAAAGTAATTATACTTCTTTATTTTCTTGTTTAATAAATTAATTCTTCAGTATTTGGAAAATTATTTTAAATAAAAATGTTATTCTAATTCCTTCATTTTTATTGAACTAATGGTCTTTTAAATCATCAAAAATTTATGGATTTGTGTCTCAAAACATTCCATTGATCATTAAAATGTTTGTGATCAATGAACTCAATCACTACCAATAAATATTTAAAATTTTCCTCAATGCCAATATTTTCACTTTCGATTAATTTTATACAATGTTGAAGCCTAGTTATATGTTATTCTATGCGACCTTTGTACTTCTAATTCTCTATTTTCAAGAGGAGGTTTTACCTACCCTTCTCATGAGGGCAGATTTCAAAAACAAAATTTTCAAATATCAAACCCTTGACAAAAAAATTTCAAATTTTGATTTTAAAGATATGATTTAATTAATGTTGGAAGAATTTAACACCCCAAAAATACTAAAAGAATAACTTCTTATTCGATAGCATGCATGGAACACAACAATAAGCATGTAAGTGAATAAAATATCCTAATAATTTATATTATATTTATTATTTAAAATAACTTCTATATATTTAATTTCACTCAACTCTGTTTTATATTTACTTATGCACAAAACCGACCATGTTTGATATCTTATTCTACACACAATACATATTTTTTCCAAGCAACAATATATTATTAAAATATTAATATTTAATATAATAATTCATAACCTAGAAATTAAATTAGTGGTTTTTAATATTATTAAAAAATTTATAAAAATAAATGGTGTAAAAAATATGAAATGAATTCATAGTTTACTAATTAATTATAAAAGAATATAAAAAAATAAATATAAATGATTTTTTTATAAAAAAACCATTTTTATGAACACAAATGTGTATTATCCTAATAAATTAAAGTAATTATTATAATTTAATTATTTTAATTAAATATATATATTATATTTTCAATAATGTTTTTATATTAATCTAATATATTTCATAGGCATAAGATAAGAACAAACCAGATATTACGTATAAAAAAATTTATTTTTTTATAAAGGATGTTTCTCCACCTGTTAATGAAGAACCTATTTTAAATAATATTATTAGTAATTTTATATATTTTATATGTGAATATAAACTTCAGTTTTTTTAATTGGAACATAAAAATTTTCTTATGGTGAATTTGTTTATTTGTTTGGGAAGTTTTATTTTTGGATGAATAGTAAAAAATACTAAATTTTAATTTAAGACTACTTTTTATCTAATTTATTTATAAGATAAAAACATTTTTATAGCTTTTAAACATTTATTACCTTAATTTTACATTTATTAGTTCAACTTAGGTTATTGGATTAAATTTAAATTTGAAATTGGATATAAAAACATAGAAGGCTTTTGAAATTGTTTACTTTAAAACCCCACATTGTTATCCCTTCTACGAGATTAAATTTAACTTAATTTATGCTAATTGTATGATTAGAATTTTCAAAAAATGATATAATATTTTTAATCAGAATAATTTATAATTTTTAATAATTTTTAATTAATTTTTTACCAAAAATATTAGTGGAAGTGATTGAAATTAATTACGTATTAAGCGAAAAAAAGCTTCACAAAACACTAAATCATAATATTAAGGACTAATTTGACCTAGAAACTTGTAAATTTTTTTTACATTATTATTTAAACTATATATTCCTTTTAATATAATTTTTACCATTATTGGAGGAACATGAAATGGGAAACACAGGGAAAAAATTCCCTTTCCAACATTTAAAAAAATACCACTCCCCCCACTATAAAAATGATCTCTTCCCTACCAAATATTCATACATATAAAGCCACTTTTTATCGAAAAAAAGCATCACCAATAGCTCCTCAACATTCCTCCACTCATAATAGAAGTATCACATTGGGAATAAATCCAAACATGTATGCCTTTTAGTATAAATCAAAAAGCGTTACTGAGAAAAGGGGTTAAATCCTTGAGTAATCTCTTTTATTTTATTTTAATTTTACTCCACTGAAAATATTTTTATAAAATGATCAAATAATAACACAAGTATTATAAATATACTAATATGATGTTATGTTAATGATTTAACATACACCTAAAAACACTTCAATCAAATAGTTAAAAAATTTACAATTTATGTTTACGAAAACTACTACCTCACTGAAAGATGTCCATCGTTTTTTCATTACCACCAAACTAGATTGGTAATTATGAGGGACTATAATTATCCAAAAAAAAATAAAGTTGGAATATAGTGTTTGATAGCATTTTGACACACAACACCAAGTGCGTAAGGGGATATAATATCCAAAAAATTTATAATATATTTACTATTTTAAATAAATTCAATATATTATATTTCTTGTAACTCACATGAAAATTAGTTATAATATATCGCATGAAATAACGAGTTTATTAAATGGATTTTGTTAAACACAACAGTGAGTTTTACCGAGTAATAAGATATTATAAAAAAATTATTTTTCAACATAATAAGATAAAACCTAGCCCTTAAATTACAGGTTAGGAATATTATTGACTAACTTATTAAAATATATGATTTAAAAAAATATAAAATAAATTTATCAGTTAAAAATTAATTATAAATGAATATAAGAACCAATTGAATATAAATGTGATATTTTTATAGAAAATTATTTTTATTATCAAAAAGTTGTTTCACCATAA
The DNA here is from genome assembly GCA_963277665.1 of Viscum album. Classification (NCBI taxonomy): domain Eukaryota; kingdom Viridiplantae; phylum Streptophyta; class Magnoliopsida; order Santalales; family Viscaceae; genus Viscum; species Viscum album. The sequence continues at coordinate 1,029,545,362 of OY728166.1, read as the reverse complement.
TAAGTAAAAACTAATTATATTTTTTGAGTGATATTAATGTAATATATATATATATATATATATATATATTATATTCAACAAAATATTTTTTATATCCATCAAATATATTTTATTATAATAAGATAAGAACAAACCCAATATCTCGTATAAAAGGCAATAATGTTTAAGCCACTTTTACCGCTTTTAATGGTGAACCTATTTTAAAAGACATTTTTTGAAATTTTAAAAATTTTATAATAAAAATAAATTTAATATCATAAATAATAATATTAAAATTAGGTTAGGGTGAAATTTTTGGAATTTTTCTCCGAAGTTTACTTTTTAATTTTTTTTGAAAAATACTTAATTTTAACTCAAAACTGTTCTTCTTATAATTTATTTATAAGGTTAAATTATATTTTATAATAGTTTTAATGTTTAATTAGATAATTTAATTCTTAATTAATCAGATTTAGGTCATTATAATCAATTTCACTTTGAAATTTGGTATAAAAACTTAGCGAATGTTTGGACATTTTCTCTTTAAAAACATGCATTGTCGCCCCGTCTACAAGATTAAGTTTAAATTAATATACAAAAATTATATGGTTTGAATTTGGAAAAATAGAATCAATATTTATAAGCAGAATAATTTATAAATTTTTATAATTTCAAATACGTTTTTGAGAAAAAATATTAATGAATGTGATTAAAATTAATTACCATGATTAAGAGAAAAATTAGTTTAATAAGGGATTAAACCATAAATGTAAGGCCAAAATTTCCTAAAAACATATAAAAAGAAACTTTTATATTAATATTCCGTCCATATTCCAGCTTTTATAGAATTTTAATAATTTTTAGATCCACTTTCTATGGGAAAACATGGGTGGAATTCCCTTTCCCCAAATTTTAAGAGTGTCACTCCACCTCCACTATAAAATGACCTCCTATCCTACCACTTCCTCACACCTATAATTCCACATTGGATCAAAATATATCTTCCAAAATACATCCTAAATATAAATAATGTCAACCTAGATTCCTAAACTTGGTAATAAATCCATCAATGGAATCGTTTTGGTGGAAACCAAAACCAGTTACCCAATTAAGAGGTATCATCTTTCCCCAATACCCTTAGTATTATTCTCTTTCTTCACCACCTAAATATTATTATTTAATTACTATATAATAACACCAGTAAAATAAATATAATTATATATTATTATTATACATTTTAAACACACACTTACACACACATCCATCTAATGGGTAACAAACACAACATTTATGTGTACGAAGAATTACAACTTCACAAAACGAAGTTATTCGTTTGTACTTGACCACGTCTCATGGTGGGAGTTATGATTGAAAATATATTTATATCTGTTATATATTATATATATTACGTATTTATTCTTCTTTAATTATTTTCTAACACATACCTTTAGACTTTCCATTTTGTATAAATGTAATAATGTCATTTGTTGAAGTGTGGACTACCACCCCATAAAAGTGATGTGATTCAATCCCACAATACATAGATTTTATAAAGGATGGTTTTAATTAAAAATATGTGATATAAACAAAATATTATGTTATTCATAACATAGTTTTCATTATATAAATATAATATTTCATTTTATTTATTACCCTTTCTCACACATAAACATTGATAACGTCGTTCGTGGACATGTGGACTACTACCTCCTAAACACGATGTGATTCATTTTACATGAAAATAATTATATATATAGGTATATATTATTAAATAAAATATTATTTATGATAAAAATATATTTCTAAAAATATATAGTGTTACTTAATTTTTTCACATAATAATCATTGAAAAATTATAACGTTACTCACACATATGTACGACCTACCATCTCCATTATTATAACATTGGTTCATTTTCCATAACCTCATAAAATTATTGGTTTTAAAAGAATAATTTATGTATAAATATGATAATTATTTCATGATTATTATTTTGAAGTATTTATATAACAACCCCTTTGACCGTAGTTGACTTACCAAATTCGTTTTTGACGCATGAATCGATTTTGGTCAAAACACCCGACATAAGCCTAATTGTTTAATTAGTTTTATAAACCATGATAATAAGTGAAATAAAATTAATTATAAACATGAAAAAAGTTCTTAATAAATTATATAATTAACATAAGTTATTTATTTAGGAATATAAATACACACGTTACAAGTCCAACATAATGTAAGGTATTTTCGTCTCACTTTTTACATCTATAAGATAAATGTCATGTTCACCACTTACTCTAATTGTGTGTTGTATCTGCTACCCATTTTTATATATTATATCATAAACCATTTTTATGAGTATTGTATTTAAAAAATTAATTTATTTTTATTCCTTCATGAGGCTTATGATTTAAAATGTTTCAATGTGATAAGGGACACTTTGTAATATTTAATGGTTATTTTTCACATGAGTAATTTTAATAATATTGTATTTAAATTTGAAGAAATTAAATGAAAATTGTTTAATAAACCCTTTAATTTTATTTTAATATCGTTATTCATTACGTTATTTAAGTATTAGTACCATTTTCCCACTCTTTGGTACTTAACCTTTTTTAGAAAATATTTTTAAGAAAACTCGACTTCATTTCTAAATTTATTAGGAGAAACTAGTTTATTCTAATCATCGTGTTTTATTAAGAGGTTCCAAAAATGTTTTTAAAATTTTATAAATGATTTAGTAAATAATGTTTTACATTTTATTTCTTTTACCCATGTTTTCATAGGAATCTTATTTTCTCTTTCTAAATAATTCATTTTTTAACATTTTACCATGAAAAAGGAATGTTCTTTTTTACCTCATACAACATGTATGAATTTACATGACTCTATTTCTTAGAATCTTCCTTTGAATGTTTAAAAAGTAAATTTTTAAAGAAAACTTTTTTAAAAGTGATGTTCATAGAAAAATATTTTCAATTTTTATAAAATAAAATGTATATTTTCCTCAAGAATGTTTTAAAATATTTTTTTATAATATTTAAAATTTATCAATAAAAACAACCATTTATTTTACTCCACTTCGGATATGTTGTATTTATTTCATCCTTAATATTCCTACATATGGTATATGATTCATTATACCAAGGATAATATTCACATTCAATTCCTAGATTACTTTTAGTCTCCTTGAAATATTTAATTTCCTACCATCCTTTGAAAATGAGTTTTCTATAAATATATATATCATTTTTCATGAATATGATTATTATCTTAAACATATTTCATTTTTTATATAGTGATTACTTTTAAAGTTAATTGATTATTTGGGGAAAATTGATAAATATGTATCCTTTATTCAATATATAATTTTTATAATGAATATCGTTTATTCGATATGAGGAATTATAAGGACATGAATGACATGAGTTGGAGACCATTTAAGAAATTCCCTATGACATGGGGAGTAGATATGTAAGACCCTAGATGCATCAGTTGTACTATGAGATAAAATTGGTTAGATAAACACCCTTTGAGATTGTTTGTAAAGATAATTGATATGTTTCTACCCATAATTTTAAACATTCTGGAGGATATATCATGACATTAGAGGTTTTCGCATGCTTTAGACATGACTTGAAATAATTCATAAATTCATTCATTTTGATTCATTAATTATTCATCCAAGAGATCTTGCATCGACATATCTGTGGACACATTTCATTTTCTGTTCATTGATTAAATGACATATGTTTTAGTTTCTTACCTTTCTATATTATACTTTTTTATATAAAAATTGAATCCTTAAGTGTGTCCTTTTTAAACCTCCACACATGGAAACCACTTCCCCCACGAAGAGGTCACTACTCAGAGGTAGTGCCCTGACCAGGGAAGGATTCATTGCCAGCCGAGCTGTTATAGCATCTTGGAGGGTAATGGACCAATTGGTTATGGGTAGTCAAATCAGTCCCTCAACATAGTAGAACAAACATCATTTTGGCTACCTCGTCAAAATTGGGTGACCCAGGAAGACAGATATATCATGGGGGAGTGTCTCATCCTGAGAGTGGACTCCTAGATTTGAACCATGATCCTCCAAAATAACTACATTTTTTATATATTTTTTATGTACCTCTCTATAATTTTATAGATTACATGGTATATGTGTTTAGTTATTTACCATATTGTAATTATTATTCTCATTGATTCCTTATTTCTTCTGATATACTCTACCCTTACTGAGAATTTTATGTAACCATTATTATGTTTCCTTACCTAGGAATTCAAGAAGTGTACTAAGAAAGATATGAAAGGAAATACAAGATGGAATAAATTTGTCCTTGAATGTGATTTTTTTGTGTATTCATTGTATCCATTTTTATACAAGACTCACGCGTGTATCTAGTTTATCAAGACTATTAATCTCTTTTATCCTTCAGAATTTGATTCCTTGTAATCATGTAAATGTCATGGTAGTAGACACTGGCTCTAGGATCCCTAGGGCCATGTATCTAAATGTAAAGACTATTTTTATTTGATATTGATAATGTCTTTATTATTTTGTAATTTTTATATAAAGTATACCTTTATGCTTTCCATTCTGTAGGTGTATGATAATTTTGTTCGTGGATGTTTGGAATGTTTCCTCCTCAAGGTGATGTGATTCATTCACGCTATATATGAAATATATAAAGGACGATTTTAATAAAAATATTTGAAATATATGTAATAAATATGATACTAGAATTATTATATACATATATAAAATTTACATTTCATTATTCTAATATGAAAAATAAATGAAAGTAGCATTCATGTGTACGTACGACCTACCGTCTCCATCAATGGAGTATTTAATTTATTATCTCAAAACGTGATAAATTATTATAAGTAAATTTTTTACGAATATATATGATATTAAAATCATGGTTTAAATATTTTAGATGATTAAATCATGACTGATGTAAGAAGAAAAAAAATAACAAATGAAAACATACTCAGAAGACATGGAAATTAACACATGAAATGATGAAAATAATGATTGACTGTTAAAAAATAGGTAATAAAATTTTATAATAACTTATTATATGATATTGTAAATATTGTTATGGTTCTCTTATAATTTAGTGACATTTTTAAAACTATTATATATAATGTTAAAAGACGTTCATCTGAAAAGAAACATAAGGTAAGGGATTTTTATCTTACATTCTATATCCATGAGTAAATTTAATATTCACAACATACTTATTTTTTTATGGTGTATCTACTTCCCATTATTATATATTATATCATTAATTATTTTATCTACATTTTATTTAAATGTTTCATTTTTTGTCTATTATTTTTGGGGTTTCTGATTCAAATGTTAGAACTGTTTTAAGGCAATTCATCTCAATTTCCATTACTTGAGGCATACTTTATCACTGTGCACAAAATTTATTATATATGGTGTAAATACCACCAATTTGACTTGTCATATCGGGAATTTATTCATTATTAATTATATTATGACTTTTAATTTAAATTATTTCATCTAATGGGATTTAAACATAATTTTTCCAAGTGGAAAATAAATTTCATAATCCAATTCCTTTCCATTACGTTATATTACTTCCTTATTGTAGTTAATATTCTATTAGTATTTGTATAATTGTTTTGAACATATTTTCATGTATTTACAACTCCCTTATGTGTATTTATAGTTGATAAATATAATAAATTAATTGTTTGATCTTCACTTCAATGTTATTGTTCTTTTAATGGTTTACTTCACAATCTCATTTTTTTAGGATTATTTGAAATTGAATTTCCATTAGAGGAAATTATTTGATAATTGTTTAATAAACCCTTTAATTTAATTATCCGTTCGTTATTTATGACTTTTTTCAAGTCATCGTAAAAATGTACCACTTTTTTTACTCAAAATGTTTTAGAAATTGTTTTCATGAAAACTTGAACTTATTCCTATCTTAATTCATATAACCTATTTTCTTCTAAAAACAACATTTAAATTTTTTTATTAAACTGTTCAAAATTATTTTTTAAAGACATCTTTACATTTTTTTGTTTTAATTTTTAAGGTAATAATATTGTCACTTCCTAAAAAAGGAACTTTTCAAACGTTTACCTTACAAAAGGGATGTTCTTTTTAACTTTTACGACATGTACAAAATTACCCACAGTCATTTCTTTGATTCTTACTTTATACAGTTAAATAGTTAATTTTTATGGAAAATGTTTTTAAAAGTGATTTTCAAAGAAATTAATTTTCAAAATGTTTTTCAAAATAAAAAAGATATTTTCTTTAATAATTTTTTTACAATATTATTTTATATTATTATTATTCATAAACAATAAATATACATTATAATTAACCCACTTGATATATTATTTATTGATGCTATCTTTATCCTTTATCTAAATGTTTTATGATTTCATTGATCAAGGATAGTATTTACATTCACTACCTTGATTCCTTTATAACTCTCTTGAAATATTCAATTTCCAGTGATAATTAAGCAATAAAAATCCCTTAAATATTCATATCATTTGTCATGTATATGATTATTTCCTAAACTGTATACTATTATTACATATAGTTTTTACTATTAAAGGTATACAATTGAATTAGGAAATATTGAAATACATATATCTTTTTTGGGAATATAGATATTTGATAAGGAAAACTATTCATAAATTACATAAATTAAATGATATACGCGGAATACATTGGATAGGCATGACATGGGTTTGGGATCATTTAAGGTATGACCCTTGATATATCCGTAGTCTTTGGAGATGAAATCAGTTTGGAAAAAACCATTGAGTTTGTAACCAAGAATGTTCTAAACCATATTGTGAATGTTCTTAATAGTAGTATCTAAATGGTCTAGATGGTAAAGGTACCATGTAACTCTGAAACATGGTATCCAATAATTAATCATTTACTTAATTTTGATTCAGTATTTATTGTTGATGAGATATTCACTATGATAATGTCTGTAGATGCATTTCCTTCTTAGTTTATGGATTAAATGTCATGTTTTTTCGATTATTTACCTTCCCATATTGATCAATCCTTATCCAGTTATTTAAATAGAAAATGTATTATTTATATACCCTTTCATATTTTTTATGCACTTCCTGACCATTTTATTGATTATATGGCATGTGTGTTTCTTTATTTTCTATTCCATAAAGATTGTTATCATTGATTTATTATTGCTTCTTATATACTTGATCCTCACAAACCATTTTATCTCACCCTTATTTTCATTCCATTATTCAGGATTTTTTGATGTGTACTAATAATGATATTCAAGGATATTCTCAATGGATTAATGATATAATACAAATAATTTTTTTAATTAGTGTTTTCATTTGTAACACAAGACTCATGTATTTATTTTTTTTAATAAGACTACAAAACTGATTAGTCCTTTGGGATTTTATTACTTTTAATCCTTCCAATGTAATGGTAGTAGACACCAAATCTAGGATTTTGAAATTAGATCACTACACCAAAAATTTTGTGAACTCCATCTATGAAAATGTAAACCATTTTATCGATAAATCAGTAATCTATTTAAAAAGTTATTAATACTATATTATTTAATTTATTCTTATCCAATAGCACATTGTCCATACTGAACACAATTTTCAAAACATTAGTATTATTTTATGTTTTATCAGACCTTAATAAAAATATTATGTTTCCATTATATCACTTTCCCTATTCGTAAAAAACCTTCAAAACATTCTTTTAAATACTTAACATAAAGATTATATTGAACAGTACATATATATTTCACAATTCATAGTTCCTCAATCCAAATATAAAAAGACAACACTCCATCTACTTTAATTATTGATAAGGAATTAATCCTTCATTGGTATAAAAGTTAATTCTTATGTCAGGGCAATGATTTGGGTAATTCCCAAGTTCTCCATAGATTATACATTAAGATACTTGATAATATTTCATTCTAGGACCTCATTTTCCAAAAATATAACATCTTCCCTTCCATTTGAGATATTAATTCATTTCTTCCATCCTATATTATTGAAATGATGAAGTTGAGTCTTTTTCCTCTATGTTCCTTACAACAAGAAATTTACAAAAATTCAATATTTCTCTTATTGTATGTGTATGGAATCTCACTGATGTTCACATTGTTAATCATATATCATGAGATATGATTATGCATAATCACAATACCTTTATATCTAGTCATCATCTAGATTAGTTCCTCAATGTCATAGAATTTTCAATTAGATTAAATTTTAACTTGATTCCTTATGGTTTTATCCATTAACTAAAACTAAAAGCATAGTGTTAGTAACACTAATCATATTTAAAAACTACAAAATCATTAAAAATCACTTATACTCTATTTAAATCATATCACCTCATTTTTAATCTATGATACCTTAAGTTCACCCTAGATTATTCATATTTATCATCTATTTAATTCCTTCTTGATGATTCTTAAAGAGTTTATGAATTTATAAATCATGCCCCATTTGAGATTCAAACTAGGTGTTCATAAAGGTCCAGTATCATGCAACAATTATAAGTTGAGCATAACTAAACATGGTGTTTTTAGGGTTATTACAATAGTGTACATATATTCTAGATCTAAATCAACTTTTAGTATCTAGAGAGGGATTAATTTCTAGGAAACCACTCTCTCTATCCTTTACCAAAATTTCAAGATATTTTCCTATATTTTTACTAATCCTTAGACTTATCCTCAGAGAAATATGTATACATATCCTTACAAATATCTCTAGGGAAATTCAATTTTTTTTATCATCCTAGTTTTCAAAGGATTAATAAACCATTATTTTAATGCCAACTATAGTGACATGGGCTTATCATACATGGATATCACATCATTTTAGAGTAATACTCATAAAATTTTAGAAGTTTATACCCTTGTACTATAATAGTTTATTATATATAGAAACATAGAACACAATCATAAAACATGGTGAAATATCCTTAATGAATCCAATAAGGATATTTCCATTTATTACTGCAACATAAACCATAATTCATAACCTAGGGAAAGGAAAAATAAGTAATGGTGATCTTAGATTCCTAGTAACAATAAATAATGGATATTTTTAAGCATACCATGAGAATAATTTTATGAGAATATGAGAATAACATTTGAATATCATACCTTGTATATCAAATATCATATTCATGAGTGATTGAATAATGGTTGTAAATTCATTATACATTAATCATAAAAGAGTCAAGGGAACAATCCATAAAAGCATATAATTATAAAAAGACATGGAATAATGGAATATACATAAATAAATAAAATGATTTCATTAGAAGTCACGTATTACTTCCAAGTACATAATAGTGGAATGATTTAACTCCCCAAAATCATCCTAGTAGTGAAGGTTCACTCCCAATAATATCCTATTGATAAAGTCCTCAACTGAACTAGGTTTACTCCCCATTTCATCCCTATAGTACCTAACGAGTTCACTTCCCATTATAGCCCTATATTACTAAACTGTGTTCACTCCTCATTCCGGCAATGTATTATTGAACTGCGTTCACTCTTTATTCTATCCCTATATTACTGAACCATGTTCACTACTCATTCCGGTCTTTTTAATCTCATTATAAATAAATCATTACCCAATGAATTGTAGGGAGATATAGGTCATACCAATCACATAATGAAATCATACATATGTTTACAAAAAGTTCATAAAAAATAATTATATAATAACCCATGAAATGTATTGGGTATTACAAAAATTTCATCATATTATAACCTACGTAAAATATATAGGTTTTTTAACAATTTTATCATAGCATAACCTATGAATAAAATTAGATTTCATATGTATTTTTACCTAGAATAGTCTATGGAAGAGAAAAGGGTTTCATAAACAACTTGTAATCTTAAATATAAACCATTAAACGAATTAATAAGAATGGTTTCCATGGGTAATATCCCCAATATATCATAAAATATGCCAAATGATTTCATCTTATATGGATAAATATTTTGAAATATAACTTCAAGAATTTCATATGGAAAATAACCTTTATTTGAAAACCAGTTTTAAGACATGAAACATTTTCAAAATCCTTTTATTTGAAAATAAATTCGAAAACTTATAAAATACTATTTAAAAACCATTTATAACATTTCTTATGTAAAATATATTTTCCACTTTTAAAAACTCTTTTTAAATCATTAAAAAAATTTGAAAACCTTTTTATATGAAAATAAATATGAAAACATATAAGAAAATTACTTAAAAATAATTTTGAACACTTTGAGACATAAAAAATTAAACAAATAATTTTCCTTAAAAATTATATTAAAATATAATTTAAAATAATTTTTTATTTTTTTATAACACATGGTTTTTGAATAAAATATATTTCCAATCAAAGAGGGAAATAAAGTCGAATATTTAAAAAATAATTTTCTTAACTATATTAATTACTAAAAAATGGAAAAATTGTAACATTAAATGAATATTTCATGAATAACCATACAAGAACAAAACTCATGAGTGTTATTGACAAATGGATCATAATATTTCCTAAATGGAAGCATAATAGTAAACAATCCCAATAAATGATGATATTTTAACAATAAAATATTACCACATTGGTAACTATGAATCACTATTAACATGAATGAATAAAATTACATAAATATAAAAATATCACAAAAATAAATATATTCATTATATAAATAGTCAATGGGGAATTATTACACCTTGTAAAAGAATATTGGTGCATAACACAACATGTGTCTCAAAAAAGGGAAATTGACACAAAATTCCCTTACCAATTTGGTATCCTTTGAACCGTAAACCCCATGAATAGGAAGTAATAAAATGGATACTTAAATAATAATAATTTTAAGTATAAGCATCATAAAATAAATTCATTGTCAGTATATAATATACATAAAATAAATTGTTGGTGAATATAATAGGTGTCTTACAGATGTAAAAATTGAGATTAAAATCCATTACTACATGAGTAACCTTTTGAATCATGAGATCCATGAAAGAATAAAATAAATTAAAACATTAAATATAATGAAATAATTTAAATTCATGATATAACATAGAATAGGGAAGTAACTCTACCATAAAAAATAAATATGTGGTGAATATGACATAAGTCTCTGATAAATAAAAGTGAGGCTAGAAATATTATTACCTCATGTCTTAACATTGATCATATTTGTTCAAACATATTGTATAATATATATAATTTTATTATAAATCAATAATATCAAAATATTCATATATATTATACCATATATGATTTAATTGTTACTGTATATTACCCATTTATTAATAATTCTGTATTAAAGTTATGTTTCGGGTTATAACTGTTTTGTTTTTCATACATGTTTTGAATTGATATTATGGGAAATATTTCTTAGATCATGATTTAATTATTTATAGAGTCTAAAACATTATATAAATATCATATATATTTTTTATATATTCATTTATAGTAATATATAAAATATAGAAATAGGAAATGAAAAACATTTTTCATGGAGACGATAGGTCGTTTGTAATCATGAATGTTTTTTTCTATTTTTTTATCGCATTGAAAGAAATAAAATAAAATTATAAATAAATATATATTATGATTCCAGTAAAATTATTATTTCATATATAAAACATATTTATATCAAACCAATAATTAATATATTACATGTAAATCATGAAAGAATCACATCGCTTCATGAGGCGATAGTCCACTGTACACACAAACGATGTTACGATATTGTTTAAAATGGGGAACATGAAGTTATGTTTTATATAATAATAAAATAAGAATAAATAAATCATAAATATACTATATATAATATGTAAACTGAATTTTTATTATCATTCACAACATTAAGTTGTGGTAATGTAAGAACAAGCGACATCGGTTCCTGTGGCAGTATTCCACCGTACATAGAAATAATGATTTCATATCCCATTTGATGTAAGTGTGTATAGTTATAGGTTATAACTTTAAAATAATAAAATATCAGTATTTTTAGGATAATTATGTTATTATATAATCATGTAATGATAATAATTAATGGGGTGGGGAAAGAAATAAAATAGAAGTTCTCGTTGAAGAATGTTACCTATTTTTCGAGTAACTCCTTTTGGTTGGCACCAAAAGGCATTTTTGGATTGTTTTATAAAAGTAAGGAGAATTATATTATGATTGGAAGATTTTTTGGAGTTTATTTGTGAAGAGTTTATATGATATAAATTCTTTATTTGTGCGAATAAGTGAGGGGTGAGTGCCATTTTATATTGGAGGATGAGTGACATTCTTATAAATACCAAAAAGGTAAACACTATTAGGATGTATCCCTTACATAATGTTCCTAAAATAATTAATAATTTTTGATTTCATTGGGTATATTATTGATATAAATCTTGGAAATGGGTTTTAAAAAAGTTTCAAGGTCATTTTTCACTTAAGATTAATGTTTCGTCCCTTAGTAAACTCATTTTTCTCTTAATTGAGGTGATTAATTTTAAATATTTTCTCTTATAATTTGGGTCAAAAATTACGTTGAAATTTTGATAAATTATAAATTGTTTTTATTAAAAATATTTAGTTCATTTATCCAAAAACAATTATATAATAGAAATAAATTTATTTAAAATTAATCCCACAGATGGGATGAGGCAACGAGTTTGTAATGTGAAAATGTTGAAAAGAATGAAATGTTTTTATATATCATTTCAATATTAAATTGATTAAATGACATAAAATGGATTTTCTGATGTGTAATTAAATAAATTATACTTTATAAAAATTTTAAAATGTAATTTAACTATGTAAAAAATTAGACGAAAAAGATGTTTTCAATTAAAATTTAATATTTTTCACAATTCATCCGAAAATCAAACTTATGAGAAAACATAAAAAACTCACCCAAAGATAAATTTTAAATTAATCTTTCAGAAATGAGTTTAATAGTTAAAATATAATTTATCAATGTTTCAAAATTATATTTTAAATATGTTTTCCATTAAAAGACAATAAAATTATGTTTTAGAATAATATATCTCTTTATGCATAAAATTGGATTTATTCATATCTATTTTCTAAAAAACATATAATATAGTTGTTAAATAGTTTACAAAATATAATATATATATATGTCATTAAAATAATTCATAAAAATTTGTTTTACTAATATATGAAATTATTTTTCCTACAAATGATTTCTTATATTTTCAAAATGATTTATTTTCATTTATAGTTAATTTGTTAATAAAGAGTTATTCTTATATATATGTTTAAACCATATTTTCATAATTTAATTAATCAAATTAATAAACACTATTACATTATATATGATAAAATTATCATATTGGATAATAATATTTTAATAATATGTCACATTTTATTTAAACTCAGTATTATATATAATTCATGATAGACTTTGTGTTGCACGTAACATAGGATAAACAAGTGTTGTGTGTAGCAATATAATAAATTGGTGTTAAATTTAATGCAATAAAATTTTTTTATTTAATATAAAATATATAAATTCAGTTTTTTTGTGAAATGAAAAATATTGAAATGAATAAATTAAGTCAAAAAAATGTACAAAATCTAGGGGTTTTACTAGTAATCCTATGAAGCGCCAGATTTGTCTATCATTGGTTTATCCAATGATATTTTTGGAATTATATTTTTTAATTTATTTTATGATAAATTATTTATATTCTGTTTTACCAACATTTTTTCATTATTCTTGTATAATGTTATAATGTTTCCCCTGATTAAGGATTATTGACACATGACTTTTGATTTTTGACTTATAAGTCTCTATTAATTGGTTAATGATTTATTCCATTTCTAAATGTTCATAAACAATTATTTTAAGGTTATTATTTATATTATATTATAATTATGCACTTTGAAATTGTTCGCACACACTTATTTCCATATTAGGATCATTAAAGTTGTTTAAATGTTATTACATTTTTTTAACCTTACTAAGAATTTGATATCTCCCTTTCTATGTTTCATTTCCAAAATTTATGAAGAATGATGATATGTAAAATATATATAGAAATATTTCATGTGATAGATGAAAAAAGAAAAACGTAGAATAAGAAATGTTTTAATCATTGGAAAAAATTACTTATTTAGTGACATAAATAATGTTATGTAACAGTTTGTGTTAATTTCATAAAACCCTAATACTAATATATCCTTGGGTATGTAAGTAATCCAATATTTCTATTTTATATTTTATTTTTTTATGGTTCAAATTTATTTTCATCATATCCAGAATGTAAATATTATGTTTTAAGAATTGGATATCAGAAGTGTGGTTTTGGGGAATTTATATTTTATGTCGGAGAAATGTTAAGATAAATATGGATGGTGGGATTTTTTTATTTGATGTAACTTTTTTATAATGGATACTATCATTAGGTAAATAATTTACAGTTTATAACATGTTAAATGGAGTAAATTATCTTTTTAAGGTCATAAGTGATTATACCAGGAAGTGAGTTGAAACATTTACTAGATTGCATGAAGAATACTCTATTGAGGTTTAAATAACCCAACATGTTATTATTTTATTTGATGTAATGGTAATTATGGTTTGTTAGACAATAAGATATATATGAACATTATGGTTAAAAATTCATTCATTGAAAATGTGATATTTTTGGAGATATTTTTGGTCAAGCTAAGAATTACCTTTTATGTTAGTATCTAAATTTGATTTAATATATTTTATTTAATTTCACCACATTATAAAATTATATAATGATTTATCATGGTTATTAATTATATTTTGGGGTATGTTTCATTGGTTTTATTTATATATACCATTAGTATTAACTTTTTATATATCATGAATGATTATTTTGGAAAAACTCTATTAAATTTTATAGGTATGAAATATGAAAGGTATAATATCACATTTAAGTTTAATAATTAATTAAAATTGTGGTTTTTGAGATTAATTGTGATATAAGGTATAATGCCCCAGCCTTAAACATTACATAATCTTTAATTAAGTTAATAATTCACTTTGAAGATCTTTTTAGGTTTAGAGATTTAGAGAATTAGTCCATAACTTATACAAAACAACTTTAATATTACATGTAGACACTTCTACTTAGTATTTTTTTTCATAAAATAAAAACTCTTAAAAGAAAAGAAACACTTTTAGTTCAATGTTTTAAACAACATGTCCTTTCCTTGACCACATCCTTGATCCTATTCCATGTTACGTCCTATGAAAAACATTTCAAAAACTTCAGATGAGAATAAAATGCTCAGAAAGGGATACACAAAGAAGGAAAATAATTTCTTTTTTAAAACAACATATAAACAATGAATACATTGTCATAAGTAATAATTTTCACCTTTATTAAGTATTAAATACCATTAAATAAATAAAATATCTTTTCTTACCCTTTTCTAACCATAATATTATAATAAAACCCATAGAAATAAAACATAACATATTAAAGGTAAACTAGGGACATAATCAAACTTAAATGGAATAACCATATGATCAACTTACAAAAATCATTCTTACAAATGGAATAGCCATATGAACAACTTCTATTACCAATGAATTTGAGGTTATAATGTAACCAACAATCCTTGGTTTATTGTGGAACCACCCTTCATTTCATTTATCACGTAACCACCCGTCAAATGTCCAAGTACGATTATATAATCACCACACATAAAATATTTCAAATATCAAAATTTCAATCATAAATATTTCATTTGAAATCACATGAAATAATTGCAATATATTGAAATAGTGAATACAATTTCAAAACCATTTTCAATACCAAAATATTTAAAAATGGTGTATGGTATTTATTTTTCAATTAAAAAAATCATGACTTGTCAAGGAAGCCAAATATAAAATAATGCTCACAGTGGTGGAAAGGTCATTGTCACTGCGTACGTTAAAAATAAACATTACCTTTTTCATTTAGTAAAAATCTATTTATAAAAAGATTCCCTTTTAGTGAAATTAAAATTCAAAGGGTTTATACGCCATATAAAAGCAAGTCATTCATAAATCAAAATATGCCTCAAAGAAAGGAGATTGAAACAATGTCCCCTACCTCGTGTCAGACTTGACATATTCATTCTTTAATTTATAAATAATAAAATTAAATTAATTTATACTTTCTTAAGAACCTTTTTCAAGTTTATTATTTCTTTCATATCACTTATTAACTTGATATAACAATTAGTTAATAATTTGAGTTCATATCGAACATTTTT
The DNA here is from genome assembly GCA_963277665.1 of Viscum album. Classification (NCBI taxonomy): domain Eukaryota; kingdom Viridiplantae; phylum Streptophyta; class Magnoliopsida; order Santalales; family Viscaceae; genus Viscum; species Viscum album. Next base: position 1,029,529,068 of record OY728166.1, on the reverse strand, counting down.
TCGATGTTCAGAACTTGAGTCAAAAATAAACTTTTTATAATTATAAATTGTCAATGTGATCAAAATTATATTATATAAAAGATTGTATTCATGATTTAGATATCATATATATCAATTATATATGTATTTAGAATAGTCCATATCATTAGGATTTAAGAATTGAAATGTACCAGTCATGTAACACCCCTCCCCTACCTCATTGGATTGAGGAGGTGGTGAGGGTTACTTGGCCTTAAGCGACATTACCAAGACGCCAAAGGATGGAAATAAATTACGAGGTCTTCAAGATCAAGTTGGGGAAAGATTTGCCCTTAGGAAAAAACCAACTAAACCAACCGCAAATGATGCATGCATTTTCAAACCCAACCACGTATTCCCAAAAGACAACCTTGTTGTTCAACAATACAACTCAAAACCAATAAAACTAGACATGTCCACACAACATCAGAGTACACTGCGGAAACTAAACAACCAAACACCACACAAGCCATGACACCACCATAGATCCACACCAAGCTCCACACTCCAAGCTCCATCAAGGGATCACAATAATACACTAAAGGAGGGTGATGCCTTACCTTTGACCATGTCACGATACACGACATCTACAAAGACACCAACGTGCCCAAGAAAGGTGTGAGTACTAAAACTCAGTAGGTTTTCACCAAATGACTTCCCTACACATGCCACTAAGAAAAAACCATTAGCACATTTATATAAAATAGTTTATATAAAATAAATCACAAGTGCAACCATTCTTATAAGCCAAACATTCCCTTACCAAGCCATTACACCCAAACCAATAAATCAAGGGAAATCCAACCAAACATACCAAAATTTATTTCATCATTTCACATTAGCACCACAATTTGTATATTGAAAAAAAATGCACAACAAAACAACAAAACAACCAAATGGTGGAGCTTCCATCCAACCTGTTCACCCATTCACACATTAGTGGAACTTTCCAACCACTTACCATTGATGGTGTCCCTTCCATCTACTATCTATCCCATTATTAGAGTTTCACTTCTATCCACTTCCACACGACATTCAAAAAAAGACAATTCCAAGCATATAAACCCCCATGGTCACAACCATATGCAACCAACCAATTCCATTTCATATCAATCCACTTCAATAAATCACCCATTTATTGAAAACCATTTTCCATGCAAACAACATTTCTATAAAAAACCTTTTATTAAAAACCATTTCCATAAATAATTTTCACAAATCAACCATTGTATCACGTTTTAAAATCTCCATTTTAAAACCCACAACAATAACATTTCACCACAAACCCTCTTTTTCCCAAAAATCCAAAAAACATCACCCAAGGGATTTCTAACCAATTTCTCACTTTAAACAAAATTAATTTCAAGAAAAAAAATTAATTGTGACCAAAACCATTATCTCTAACCAAGTGGAGTCGAGAGAGAAGTCACCTACCTTTAGGGTTCCCGAAAAATCAACCCACAAGCAACCGCACATCAAATCCAGCGAACGCACCACCGAAACCTCTCTAGATCCCCTTTCCAAACCATCAAAAGCCATAAAATTAATAGTCAAGACAACCAAAACCCTAGATCTACACACAAGTGTATATATAGAAAACCAAGAAAGAGGGAACAACAGATCTAGGGGAAAACACAGAGAAACTATGAGAGAAGACTTACCTGGGAGCAATCACCTTCAAAACACCAAGAAACCTCTTCAAAATGAGTCCAAAATGAGTGGGAAAGCTCCTACACCCTATGAATACCGAATAACCCAAGTGAGCCACAAGTGGGAGGAAGTTTGGAGTGAAATAGGTTAAGCCCAAGGGAGCCTGGAACTTATAACCCCATTTTTAAGTGGCTGCATGGTTTGAAAAACTGTGTGCTAACCGTGCGCACTATACTACCTCGGGAGAAAGGGTCCGAACAGTTTCCTCGCACGGTTTGGCAAACTGTGTGCAGGCCGTGAAAAGGTTTTTGACTCCCTTACACGGTTTCCTAGAGAACCCGCACCATTTCCACTAACTGTGCTCAAACCATGCACCCCTTTAAAAGCCTCCAAACTCTTCCAAAACAATCCCAAACTCTCCCAACCTCTTCCCAACTTATCTCATGAACATTAAACACATAAAAATACATAAAAAAGTCTACATATCTCAATCTGGGGGTCTACATTCTCCCCACCATTGGAATTTCCGTCCCTGGAAAGTAGTGAACCTGCCCTTTTCCGAAAGAGCTCGAGCCAGTGCTCGACCATTTATTTCTCCCACTCCCAAGTCTCCTATGGAATCTGACCATACTGCCATGAAAACCGAACTAAACCAATTATTTTACAACACAAGACTTTCTCTTTCCTATCCAGAATCCGCACTGGCATGCACACCAATGAAGCATCCGGTTCTAGCTCAACATCATCCCATCGAATAACACGGTCACGATCTGGCTGATATTTTTTCAACTGCGACACATGAAAGACATTGTGCACCACACTGAACCTAGGTGGAAAATCCGAATGATAATCCACCTCACCAACCAGCTCAAGAATCTCAAAAGGTCTAATATACCTTGGAGATAACTTTGCTTACTTTCCAAACCGACGATGTCCCAACCTAGGAGAGTTCCTCAAGAAAACATGATCACTCACCTCAAATGACAACGACTGTCGATGATGATCTGCATACAATTTCTGAAAACTCTGAGCCATCTCCATTCTCTTCCTGATCATCATGATCTTCTCTATAGTCTCTTGGACAAGGCTCGGTCCAACCATCGAGGACTCACCCGTTTCCACCCAATATAGTGGAGAACGACAAGGCTTCCCATACAACGCTTCAAACGGAGCCATCTGTGTTGATTCCTGATAACTATTATTGTATGATAACTCAACTAAAGAAAAGTGCTCCTCCCACAAGCCACCAAAATCCATGACACATACCCGCAACATATCCTCCAGAGTTTGTATCATCCTCTCAGATTGACCATCCATCTGAGGGGGATACGTTGTACTCATGGTATACTTAGTTTCGAGGGCTTGCTGTAAGGATTTCCAGAAACGAGATGTGAACCTCATATCTCTATATGATACAATTAAAACTAGAACATCATTCCTCTTTACCACCTTTCGGATATAGATTTTGGATAGATCCTCCACCGTATGAGATTCACAAATCGGGATGAAATTGGTTGACTTTATTAGCTGATCCACTATCACCCAAATGGAATGTGATTTCTGACCGTTCTTAGGAGACCTATAACAAAATCCATTTCTATCTACTCACACTTCTAAACAAGGACTGGTAAAGACTACAACATTCCTTCTGGACTCTCATGCTATGCCTTGACCTGCTGACAAGTCAAGCATCTTGAAACAAACTCATCCACACTTCTTTTCATATGAGCCAACCAGAACTACAACTTCAGTGATTTATACATTTTCTGAATTCCAGGATGAACATACCACCTAGAATAATGATACGCCTTGAGAAGATCCTCTTGAAAAGTAATTGGTATAACAATCTGATTCCGAAAACACAAAACTGAATCTCCCTTCTGTTTCCAACCCTCAATGGTCTCCCCACCATTGAGCCTTGACCCCATGGTCACAAACTCAGAATTAGATATTTGTGCCTTTTTAACTAGGCCAACCAAGTTAGGAATAAACAAAACTGGAAATAATACCGCTCTATCACCCTAGTCCTCACATTCCAACCACATATCAGCTATAACCAACATCAACTGCCACTGGTCCGATGCCTGTTTCACCATCTGACCATATGATTTTCTACTGAATGAATATGCCACCAAATTTCCCTTACCTGGTGTGTAAATTATGTCAAATTCAAACATCTGGAGATATTCCATCCATCTACTTTGCCTCATGTTCAAATCCCTTTGTGAGAAAGTGTGCTTCAAGCTCTTATGATATGTATATACTGTGAATTTCTCACTGAATAGATAATGATGCCACACTTTAAAAGCATGGAACACGGATGCCAACTCCAAATCCTGAGTTGGGTAGTTCTTCTCATGAACCCTCAACTACCATGATCCATATGCAATGACATGATTCCCTTTCATGAGAACGCATCCCAACCCTGATCTTGATGCATCGCAATACACCACGCACCCTTTTCCTATTTCTAGAAAACCCAAGATTGGTGATGACGTAAGGTGACCATTTATCTCTTCGAAACACTGATGAAACTGTTCATTCCACTGGAATGGAACATTATTTCTTGTCAAATATGTCATTGGTGAAGCCAAACGTGAAAAATCATGAAGAAAACGCCGATAATACCCAGCTAGACCAAGAAAACTCCGTATCTCAAACACATTCTTTGGCGGTTGCCAGGAGATAACAACCTCTATCTTTTATGGATCCACTAAAACACCTTTTTTAGAAATCACATGGGCAAAAAAATGAACTTACTGTATCCATAAGTCACACTTTGACAATTTGGCATACAACCGATGATCCCTCAAGATCCCTAACACTATCGCCAAGTGCCTCTCATGATCCACCCTTATCATTGAATACACCAGAATATTGTCTACAAAAACCACCACAAATGAATCCAGATATCTCTGAAATATCCGATTCATCAATTCTATAAACACCGTTGGCACATTCGTTAGACCAAAGGTCATAACCACATATTCATAATGGCCATATCTATTTCTAAAATCTGTTTTAGGAATATCGTCCTTCCTCACCCGCAATTGATGATTTCCTGACCTCAGGTTAATCTTGGAGAACCACTGGGCTCCCCTAACTGGTCGAACAAATCATCAATTCGTGGAAGTGCATATCTATTCTTTATCATAACTTGGTTAAGTCTATGATATTCAACACAGAGTCTCAAAGTTCCATCCACCTTTTTCATAAACAACACCGGTACTGCCTACAAAGAAGTGCTAGGACTGATAAACCCTATGCTTTATAACTATTACAACTAGACTTTCAATTCCCACAATTCAGCTGGTTCCATCCGATAAGACGGAAGTGATATAGAACCAGTCCTCGGAAGGAGATCAATTGTAAACTCCACTTCTCTTACGGGAGGTAACCCGGAGAATTCTTCGGGTAAAAAATCCATGAACTGATCTACCACTGTCGGATGAACGCTATACTCAACACCCTCTATCGATTCCAAATGCAATACCACCAACTGATATGATAACGCACCCACTGCTGGTTCCAAAAAACTCGTTGAACCCAGCCTTTCATGCCTCTCTCCTATAAAGAGATGTCTAACACCATCATGTATCGTAAAAGCCATTGTTCACGCATCACAATCAATGTGGGCCTTAAATTCCACCATCCAATCCATCCTAGGATTACATCATAGCCATCCATCTCAAGCATTGATAAATTCCACATTAGCTCAACCTCACCCACAATGATACCACATGCTCTACATAGGAAGGATCTACACTCTCTTCAAACCAGAGGAGTTTGATGTTTTAAAACCGAGGGCATCATTTATACCCTTAATCCCAGAAAATCAACCACATGTGAAGTAATAAAAGAGTGTGAATCACCCGTATCAAACTACTCTTACATCAAGGTATAATTTAAAATAATAGTACCTCACACCATGGATGGTCCCAACTGATCATCCACCACAACCTACTCAGCTCTAAACATAGTCTTTCTTGCCACACTTTTCTCTTTATTGTTCTGCTTAGTCGTCATGGTATTCCGAGAATCACCATCACCCACTTTACTCTAATGAAGAGGGGTATGCTACTGCCCCTATCCCGTCGAAGCATACGACCTCTGCAATCCCTGAGAAGTATCACGCGCACCCGACCTCAGAGCATTCTGAAAATAATGCTGAAGATTCCCCATCTTCTTTACAATTATGACATGCTCGAGGTTGTGCCATACAATTCTGTTTGATGTGGCCTGTAGAACCACACTGAAATCATCTTGGCTTGCTCTAGGGATTCTAAGGAAGATTTTCCGATCCTACTGTCGGATTATATACTGTATTCCTTATCTGGGAATAAGTGTCCCTCCTCTGCTTGAACCCACCGTTAGAGTTCCCACTATTCCCCATGGATACCACCATACTTCCTTCGCCCGGAGCGCCCAACAAATCCTGCTTAGCTGCCGATGCTCTATTCACCATCTCTGTGTAATCATCTATACACAACACCTCTATCTCGGAACGAATTTCTTTCCTCAAACCAGCTTCAAATATCCTTTCCTTCAACGATGTGCTACACACCACCTCGGGTGCAAACCACACTATGTTCATAAACATAGCTGCATACTCCATCACCGACATAAGTTCTTGCTTCAAACTGAAGAAATCAGTTGTATTCTGAATTCTGAATGTATGTGGGTATAATTTTTATTAAACAATTCGTCAAAGCCTTCCCACAACATACCCTGGTCCGTCCCCGCTTGGACTACCAATTCCCACAACTAAAGGGAAAGATCATCTAACATATACCTGTAAAACTTCACATTTATCTCTATCAGTGTTCCCAAGAACTCGAAGATCTTTTTCATCCTATTCAACCATGCTTCTGCCCTCTCTAGCTCTAAATCACCCCTGAAGATGGGTGGATTTGTCTTTTGAAACTAAACTGCATGATCCACATGCATTGGTTCATCCATTTTGTTCCGAATTTCCATAGCTTGTAAAGCTTGAACTATGCTTTGGACTAGCTACTGGTTCACCTGTGGCTCAGGTGCTACAACATTCTATGCAGCCTCCTCTGCTTGGTCTCTGCAACGCCTACCCGATGCCATTTCTATAAACAGAAAACATACAACCATGAGTCTCACTTTCGTAGACATCAAGAAATCCCATTTCAAATCACATTACATAACACTATCGCAAAAGGCATTCCACAAGTACACATTTTCCACATTGGCCATGTTTCTCCATTTTGAAACCCAACAATTTTCACCATTTAGAAACCCAACCTCCCTCTGATACCACTTGTAACACCCCGCCTCTAAATCATTGGCTTGAGAAGGTGGTGAAGGCTACATGGCCTTAAGCGATGTTCCCAATATGCCAAAGGATGGAAATAAATGCTGAGAGCTTAAAGATCAAGTCAGGGAACGATTTTCACTTTGGAAAAAACCAACCAAACCAACAAAAAATGATGCATGCACTTTCAAACACAAACATGTATTCCCAAAGGACAACCAAGTCATTCTACAATACAACTCAAAACCAATACAACCAGACATGTCCACCCAACATCAGAGTACACTGTAGAAACTAAACAACCAAACACCATACAAGCCATGACACCACAACAGCTCCACACCAAGCTCCATGCTCCAAGCTCCATCAAGGGATCACAATACTTCACTAAAGGAGGGTGATGCCTTACCTTTTCCCACATCACGATACACAACATCTGCAAAGACACAAACGTTCCAAATTAGGGGGTGAGTACTAAAACATAGTAGGTTTTCCCCAAATGACTTCTCTACACATGCCACTAGGATAAAAACTTTAGCACATTTATATAAAATAGTTTATATATAATAAATCACAAGTGCAACCATTATTATAAGCCAAACATGCCCTTACCAAGCCATCACACCCAAACCAAGAAATCAAGGAAAATCCAACCAAAAATTCCAAAATTTATTTCATCATTTCACATTAGCACCACAATTTCCATCATGCAAGGAAATTCAAAACAAAACAACCAAACAACCAAACGGTGGAGCTTCCGTCCAACACGTTCACCCATTCACACTTTAGTGGTACTACCTGTCCACATACCATTGTTGGTGGCCCTTCCATCCACTATCCATCCCCTTTTTATAGTGTTACTTCTCTCCACTTCCACACGACATTAAAAACAAGCCAATACCAAGCATTTAAACCGCCAAGGTCGCAACTACATGTAATCAACCTATTCCATTGCATATCAATCCACTTCAATAAATCACCCATTTATTGAAAACCATTTTCCATGCCAACATCATTTCAATAAAACAACCCTTGTATTGAAAACCATTTCCATCAATCATTTTCACAAATCAACCATAGTATCCAATTTTAAAATCTCCATTTTAAAATCCACAATAATAGCATTTCACCACAAAACCCTCTTTTCCCCAAAAATCACCAAAACATCACCAAAGGTATTTCTAAACAATTTTAAACATTAAACACAATTAATTTCGAGATCAGAAAGTTAATTGTAACTAAAACCATTATCTTTAACCAAGTGGAGTCGATATAGAATCCACCTAACTTTAGGGTTCTCGAGAAATCGACGGACAAGAAACCGAACCTCAAATCCGGTGAACACACCACTGAAACTTCTATAGATCCCCTTAACTAACCATCAAATTCCTTAAAATTAACATTAAAGGCAACCAAAACCCTAGATCTACACACAAAAAGTGTAGATATAGAAAACCAAGAAAGTGGGAATAGAAGATCTAGAGGAAAACACAAAGAAACCATGAGAGAAGACTTACTCAGGAGCAATCACCTTCAAAACACCAAGAACCCTCTTCAAAATGCATTAAAAATTAGTGGGAAAGCTCCTCCACCCCCCCCCCCTGAGAATCGAAGAACCCGAGTGAGACAAGAGTGGGAGGAAGTTCAGGGTGAAATAGGCAAAGCCCGAGGAATCCTGAAACTTATAACCCTATTTTTAAGTGGCCGCACAGTTAGCCCGCACAGTTTAAAAAATCGAGCGCTAACCGTGCACACTCTAATGCCTCGAGATCAAGGGTCTGTTGGGTTTCCTCACACTGTTTGGAAAACTGTGCATAGGCTGTGTGAAGGCTAATGTATCCATTGCACGGTTTGCTGGAGAACCCGCACGGCTTCCACTAACCGTGCCCAAACCGTGTACCCCTTTAAAAGCCTCCAAACTCATCCCAAACCATTCCAAACTCTCCCAACCTCTTCCAAACTCATCCCATTCACTTTAAACACATAAAAATGTATAAAAAAGTCTATATACCTCAAACTAGAGGTACTACAAGTCATAGAGATGGTAAGCCATACGTACACATGAATACTACTTTCATATCATTTTCATATTTAAAGGAATGAAAAATAAATGATACATAGGTATATTATAATTAAATTATAATATATATGTTATATATGTCATAAAAGTTCATTAATTCCATCCTTTATATGTTCCATGTATAGCGTGAATGAGTCTTATCACTTTCAGGGGGTGGTAATCTGTACTTCCTCAGATGAAATTATCGTATTTATACAACATGAAAAGATTAAGGTTATTTTATAAATGAGAATTACAGTATCATAGAGATAAAATAAATATCATATATATATCATATATAATTATAGTTCCATCATAATGGACACCATATGAGCTGGTAGGAGAATATTGAACAATCATCATTTCGTGAGGCAGTAGTTCCCCGCCTAAAGAAACAATATGTTGTATACCCATTAGATGTAGTTGTGTGTACGCTTAGTTCAAATAATTATTTTAAAAACAACCTAGTATATTTATTATACTGGTGTTTTTATATAAACAAATAGTATTAAGAGCATAGTGATTGGAGACGGAAAAAAATAATGAAAAGGAACTTCAGAGATGGTGTTACCTCAAATTGGGTAACTTCTTTTGATTTGAGACAAAGGGCTCTCTTGAATTCCCTTCTCCCTAGGAAAATGATTCTAGAAGTAAGGGAGGGATTTTTTTTAGTTTATTTGGCTTAGTTTGGATGAGCTAAAGGGTATTGAGAGGTGTGAATAGGGTTTAGAGGTGGTGTCCTTTTATAAGAGGCAGGAGGGGACCTTTATGAATGTTTGAAATTCTTATTTTATTATTAATTTACTTTCTAATTATAATAATAAAAAGGGATATATTTTTAATATCAGATGATAATGGGTCTAAATCCTTTTATCCAAATGCTTTTAAAGAAGTTTAGGTCATGAAAGTAACCTTAACTTTTATCATTAACCCATAGTAAACTTATTTAACTTTTACCATGTCTTCTTGTATATTCATAATATATGGCTACCATAGTTACTATAAAATAACAAGAGACCCAAAAAATGATCATTAATGACATTTGTAACATCATATATTTCAGTTTTCTAAATCCTAGATTTTTAGTACTATTATATCATTTAATAAAATATTAATTGATTTAAAAACTAATTTTTGTCAATTTCTATAATATTTAAATCATGTCTTTTTAAAAATCCATAAAAACTTGATTCATTAAAAAAAACTTCATTAATTCAAATATAACAATTCAGAATCATCAATAAAATTAGTGTATGGCATAAAATGTTTCAAAATAAATTTATTTTAATTTTTATAAGATCATTTATTTAAAACATTCATTAATAAGGTAATCACTATATCATCATTGTGTCATAAATAAATTTATTTATATGATGTCTAAAAATTATAAATAATATAAAATGTTGTTAGAAATATTTTTATATTTATAATGACTATTTATATTCTAATATATCAGTTATATTACCCTATATAAATTTTTTTTAGTAAAAGATACATGTTCAGGTTATATTTTCCTTAGCTTTAAATTAAAAGTAATTAAATGCCATTTTCCCACACATGTGGATCCATGGGGTCCTAAAATCGACCCCAAGGATTCCCATGGTCAAAACTTTCTCCTAAAATAGGGTTAGGGCATGTTTTAGGGTAATTTAATATTATAATAATATTATTTTTACCCCGATTTACTAGATTTACCCTTTAACCACGATAAATAAAATATTTACTGAAGATACTATTCATAATGTCTAAAAATAAATTTACCGATTTACATAATTTAAACCTCCTGATTTAAAATGTGGAATCCATTTTTCTAAATTCAAAACATATAAGTTTCATAAATTAATTAAAAATTAAATTCCTTTGTCAAAAGCAAAAAGCTTGTTTTTAAGAAGTAAAAACTACCAAAAGATTGACATGTGTTTATGTCCAATATCAAAGTGAAATTACATACATTGATAAAAATTGGATTAAATGATAAAAATATAATCTAATTCCACTTTATAACCAATTAAAATGACTATCTAAACATATAAATAAATTAGATGAAAAGACAATTTTGACCTAAAATGTAGTATTTTTCACTATTCATTAAAAAATGAACTTTATCAGAATAATACCAAAAAATTACCCAAAGTAAATTTTTATGTTCCACTTGTAAATACGATTTTTTTTAAAATGGAACATATAAAAGTAATAAAAACTATATTTCAAAAGGGTTTTCCATCAAAAGTTAGTAAATCAACCTTTTAATGAATATTATAGTATTTCATGCTTAAAATTGAATTCATTATTATTTTAAACCCCTAAAATTTATTGGATAAATGTAAAAACATTTAAGACAATATAATAATAATTCAGTTAGTTATGTTCATTCTTGAAAATACAATGACTATGTGTTAACTAGCATTTGAAATAATAATATTATTTTTCGGTATAGTCCTAGGTTGTGTGCAACGTAAGATTTCAAAGAAACCTACTGATGTGTGTTGAGTACACTATCAGATAAAGTATCCTATTTAAAATTAATTTAATATAGTATATATAAATATTAAAAGATATGAAAATGTATTATTCTACAAAGACCTGGGTTGTTACATATTTTCCCCTTTGGGAAATTGCGTCCTCATAATTTTAAAATTGGGCTCAGAAACATCGTTGAAAGCCCCACATAGGCAAAAGAGTCAATAAAACCATCACTTTAAAAAAAGAAAGAGAAGTAAAAAGATCACCCAATATAATCCATACTAGTATTCCATGTATGAAAACAAAGATATGGAAGAGAAACTAATGATTAAGTTCTTATGGAGAGTTGTAGAAAACCAGATCAGGAGAAAGTCAACCACTAGAAAATCAGAAAATTGTGATGGATTGAACGGTATTTGATTTCATAGTAGGAAAAGTAAAAGATTTTTTTAGTTTTAATATCTTTTTTCAAAAAGATGAAGAATTTATTTAGGATATTTATTAAGAACATAAGTAAACATAAAGACTTGTCATGTAGACTTTTATCATTTACTAAATTTCTACCACAAACTCATATTTTCTCCAAATGATGAGTATTAAAGATAACTTGGTCACATATGAAGTGCTATAATCAACTTATAGATAATCACATATTCTATAAAAGGTAAACTATATATTTCCCCTGTCTTTATACATTAACCAAAACCATAATGGTTGTTACAAGATCAGATAATCTCTATAAAAGATAATCCTATATAAAAATATATACTACTCTTAATCTCAAAAATTTGACAAAAAATACATAAGTTCAAAAAATACCATTCAATAAACAACTATCCTTAAAATTCTTCAAAATATTCCAAACTAATATTGAAACCCAAAACACAAAAGGATTTAATAAAAATCTTCCACATTAAATCTTAAAATGTTTCTCCAAATAACATAGACTACTCTTAAAGTCTCGTATTGAAGTGTAATTAGCCTAATCACATATTCTCTATGATAGGTTAATAATTTCCATATCTTACCCAAATTTCAATAAGTTCACAATAAAAATATATATTATTCCAAAATACAAATTCAACCATTACTCCTCAAATGAAATCCCATATTATTCTATTTTCTTTAGGCATATTCTATTCCCAAAATAGAAAACATCTTCCAAAATAACCTTTAGCACCTAATCACCAAATAATTTTCCTATAATAAGTATATATATATGTTCCCAAAATCAACCTATTATTGATCCATAAAATCACTTAACTAAAAATAATAAGTCATACTAACTAGGGAATTATTTTAGGCCAGTGGAAGTTGATGCACCCTTGTCACCCTACAATTGTGGGTTTGATTCCGACAGCCTTGCCGAATGTGATGGGTTATCCCCTATGCTGGAGGTTGTCCTTTTTATAAAATTATATAATTCTATAACATTCTAAAAAAAGGTAATTTGCTAAAAAATAACCATAAACCACTTTATCCTCAAAGGTTATTTAATACCTTTCATTTTGATTCCCAAAAACTAATAACCCATAATGGACTAAAAAAAAGATCACATTAAACCCTAATGTTATCCATTATATCCACACAAGAAAAGACAATTCTTCACTGAATAACATTTTCACTTATCAATCTTTTTCATTACACATACTAGAAAAAGTCTCCCAAAGTATTCTTATCATTAATACATTTAATCATACCATCATACATATATCCAAAATAAATCTTCAATTTCTATACATCTTTATAAACACACATTCAACATTACCCTTTATACTTGTTTTATATCTTATTGTTTTATACTTTTTCCAAAAAACAAAATCATGCATAATGCTCTATGATTTCAGTAATTTCATAACAGGATTTATGAAATAATTCATACATTTTATATGTCATTTTCAATTTCCTCATCTTCAATTGCAATGGAACTAATAATTGGTAAAAATATGTTCTTATAGTACCATTTATCCTATTCATAAACCTTCTTTGTAAGACATATATTTTTGTAATGACCATGCACACCACATTTAAAACATCCGATTGATCCCTCAGAAAGAACTTCTTTTACTTTCCTAGATTCAACTGGAAACTTCCTTTTTCCAGTGAAGGTTATTGCTTTATGACTGTTATTAACACATCTGAAACATCATCTTATCCATTTGAATCATTTTCCTTGGTGTTTCTTTAACATCCTTGAAACATTGGTTTTTATATATACTTATCGTTATGATTATTACTTGAACTTCTATTTGGATTAATTTCTCGCATATATGATTTTTAAGAAACATCACCAAGGTTAAACTAGTAAATCATGACACCATATTGTTGGTTAAGAATAACCACAAGCATTCTCATTGTAGGTCACATTTCATTTTGTTACTCATTCACAAAACGACCAAAGTTTACTTCACATCCATTATTACTTTGGTTCCTACAAGATCCATCCATTTTCTTAAATTAAAATGTTTAATGTTAGTATATAAGAAAAATAATTATATAATATATCTTATATGGAGGGAAACACTATGATATACTTATTTGAGTTATATTAAACTCATTAAATTTATCTAAAATAACTTTGACTCTATATAATATGTTAACCATTATGGTTATGTCACTTATTATTAAATAACACCCTAGCCTCTAAAGTAATCTAAACAGACCTTTAACACCAACTATAAGGCCCCATACATAAACATTACATAATATTTAATTAAGTTAATAATTCACATTGAGGATCTTTTCAGGTTTAGATCTTTAGTAAATTAGGTCATAACTTATACATAACAACATAAATATTCTATGTACACACTTCTACACAATATCCATTTTTTTCATAAAATAAAAACTCTTAAAAGAAAAGAAACATGTTTAGTTCCATGTTTTAAATATACTTACTTTTCCTTGATCCCATCCTAGACCCTATTCCACTTGAATTCCTATGAAAAACGTTTTAAAAACTAATAATGAGTATAAAAATCTTATTAAGGGATACAAAAAGAAGGAAAACTGTTAGTTTTTTTTAAAAAAATGTAAACCATGAATACTTTATCATATGTAACACTTTTCACCTTTATAATGTAGTAAATATTCTTAATTGAATAAAATATCGCTTATTACCCTTTTGTAACCAAATGATTACCATAAAACACATTGAAATCACACATAACATATAAAAGGTAGACTTGGTACATAATCATACTTAAATGGAATAACAATATGGTCGAATTCCACAAATAATTCGTACAAATGGAATATCCATACAACAAAATTTCATACCCAATGGATTGAAGGTTATAACATAACCACACATCCTTAGTTTATCATGGAACCACCTATCATTTGGTTTATCAAATAACCACCCGTCAAATTTCAAAGTACCATAATATACTTATCACCTATAAAAGATTGGAAATACAAACATTTCAAAAATAATAATTTCATTTCCATTCATGAGAAATAATTTCAAGATATTTAAATTGTAAATACACATTAAAAACCATTCTCAATACCAAAATATGGAAATGGTATATGGTATTTATTTTCAATTTAAAAACATCACATCTTGTTAAGGAAGCCAAATATCAAATAATGATCGTGGCGGCGAAATGATCTTTGTCACCATGTACGTCAAAAATAAACTATCCCTTTTTCATTTAGTAAAACTATACATAGAAAAAGATTCTTTTTGAATGAAATAAAATGTAAAATGAGTTTATAAATTTTATAATAGAAAGTTTTGTATATATTAAAATATGCATTAAAGAAAAGAGATTGAGACAAAGTCCCTAACCTCATGTCCTACTTGACTCATTCATTCTTTAATTTCCTAAATAATAAACATAAGTTAATTTATAATTTCTTAAGATACTTTATCAAGTTTATTAATCATTTTATATCACTTATTACCTTTCTATAAAAATTAGTTTATTATTTGAGTTCATATCGGACATTTTGTTGATGTTCGGAACTTGAGTAGAAATTAAACATGTTATAATTATAAATTGTCCATGTGGTAAAAATTAAATTATCTCTAGAATAATATTCTTGATTTATATATAATATATATCATATATATCCAGTATATATTTATTTATAATCATCCAAAGCATTTGGATATATGAAATGAAATGCACCGTTCCAGGAGACGGTAAGCCGTACGTACGCATGAACACTACTTTAATTTCTTTTTCATATTTAATGGAATGAAAACTAAATGATAAGTAGTTATATTATAATTACAATATAATATATATGTTACATAATTTTATCAATTCAATCCTTTATACATTCCATGTATAGAATGAACGATTCATATCACTTTGAGGGGGTGGTAGTCCGCACTTCCTCAAATGAAATTATCATATTTATACAACATGAAAAACATAATGGTATGTTCTAAATGAGATTTAAAATATAATATAGATAAAAAATATATAATATATATAATATATAATTACAGTTTAATCATAATATCCACCATAAGAGGTGGTAAGAGAAAATTAAACAATCCTCATTTCGTGAGGCAGTAGTTCACCGTCCAGAGAAACAATATGTTCTATACCCATTAGATGGAGGTGTGTGTAAGTGTAGTTAGAATAATTGTCATAAAAAAAGCCTATTATATTGATGATATTGGTTTTTTTGTAAACAAATAATAATAAGACAATAAGGAATGGGGAATGAAAAAATAATGGAATGGAACTTGAGAGAAGACGTTACCTCAAATCAGGTAACTTATTTTGATTTGAGATGAAGGGATCTCTTTAAATACCTTATTCCTAGGGGAATGATTCTAGAAGCATGGGAGGGATTTTGGAAGATTATTTTGGTATAGTTATGATGGTACAAGGGGGATTGAGAGGTTTTAGTAAGGTTTATATGTGGTGTCATTCTATAAGAGTGAGGATGGGCACTTTATGAAAGATTGAAATTATTATTTTATTATTAAATGAATTTAGAATTATAATTACACCAAAGTAATATATTTCTAATATAAGACGAATATAGGTATAAATCATTTCATCCAATGGGTTTTATACAAGTTTAGATCAAAAAATCAACCTTATCTTTTAGATTTAACCCTTAGTATGTTTATTTAACTTTTACATTGTCTTCTTGTATATTCATAATATATGGTCACCATAGTTAATAAAAACTGACAAAAAAAACAAAAAATGGTTCATTAATGAAAATTTTAACACCATATATGTCATTTGGATGAATATTTAATTCTTTGGACTATTGTATCATTTAGTAAAATATTAATTTATTTAAAAACTCATTTATGTTAATTTTTCTACTATTCATATCATGACTTTTTAAAAAATTCCCAACAAATTGATTCCTTCAAAAAAACTTAATTAATTATAATATAAGAAGTTATAATCTTCCATTAAATTCTTCTATGGCATAAAATTTTCAAAATAAATTTATTTTAATTTTTATAATATCATTTATTTAAAACATTCATTAATATGGTAATCACTACATCGTCATTATGTAATAAATTAATCTATTTATTTGATGTAAAAAAATTATAAATAAAATACCATGATGTAGGAAATATTATTATATTTATAATTACTATTTATAGATGAATTTATCACTTATATAACCCTATTTAATTTTTTTATTAAATGATACATGTTTTGGTTATATTTTCCTGAACATTAAATAAAAAGTTATTAAATGTCATTTTCACACAAAATTAGATCCATGGGGTCCTAACATTAACCCAAGGATACCCATGGTCATACATATCACATAAAATATGGTTAAGACATGTGTTAGGGTAATTTAATATTACTATAATATTATTTTTTACCCTTATTTACCAGATTTACCCTTTAACCATGGAAAATAAAATATTTACTGAAGTTACTATCATAATGTCTAAAACTAAAAGATACCTATTTACACAATTTGGAACTCCTGATTCCAAATATGGAATATATTTTTTCAAATTAGAAACACATAAGTTTCAGAAATTAATTTAGAATTTATTCTCATTGTTAAAACAAAAAATTGTGTTTTTAAGAAGTTAAAACATCAAAAAGATTGACATATGTTTATGTCTAATTACAAAGGTAAATTACTTCCAATTACCAAAATTGGATTAAATTATAAAAATATAATCTAATTAAACTTTAAAACTAATTAAAATAACAACTTAATCATATAAATAAATTACATGAAAAAATGTTTGGACTTAAATTGCAGTTTTTTCACTATTCATTTAGAAATGAAATTTATCAGAAAAATAAAAAAAATTTACCCAATGTAAATTATGATGTCCCAATTATAAATAAAAAGTTTATTTTTTTTCAAATGAAACATATGAAAGTGAAAAAAACTATATTTTAAAAGGTTTCTCCATTAAAAGGTGGTAAATCAACCTATTAATAAATATTATAGTATTTCATGCTTAAAATCAGATTCATTATTATTTTAAGCCTCTAATATTTATTGGGTAAAAGTGAAGACATATAAAAAACATGTATAATCATAATTTAGTGAGTTATGTTCAATCCCGATAATACAACAACTATGCGTTAACAACCATTTGAAATAATAATATTATTTTTCCGAATTACTCAATGTTGTCTGCAACATAAGATTTAAAAGAATCCCACTATTACGTGTTGTGTTAGATATCAGAAAAAGTGTCCTTTTTAATATAAAATTAATAACTTATTCATTAATATGAATAAATATAAAAATTTATTATTCCTTAAATTTCTAGGTCGTTATATAGGGTTATTTATTTATATAATGATTTAAGTAGAACCTTCAGTGTTATTGTGGACATTTTGGATATAAAATTACGATTTATTCACATAAAAGTTTATCCATTTTTGATATACTCTTACTAAGTGGTAATATTTTTTTTATTAAATTTCTGGAGACAGTTTGAATAACTTTTCTCCACTTTTTATATACCACATTGGATATTGATTATAGTGTTTTAGGAATAAAAACATCATCTATAATACTAATTCTTTGGAGGAAAATATAATATTATGGTGTAAATTGATAAAAGGATGAAATTATACTCATAATTTTGGAATATTTCCTTGTTTTATTATTCTAGATGTTAAAATAAATCCTCAAATAAAAAATATTAGGGCATGGCCCTTTTTATTAAAATGAAAAGATAAGACATGAAGATGGTGGATGGGGTCATACGCGAATACATGCCATAATGAAAAGAATAAATAAGAAAAAAATAAAATATCATAGTCATAGTAGGAATAATCATATTCAACATCTTAATTAGATTCAAAATTTAATGGGACATGGGACCTGGTAACCATAGTTGGCTTCAAATATGATTATTCTTTCCCCAGTCGTGATTCTTGAAGAGTAATAGGATGAAATCCTTCACCATCGACAAAATCTTTCACTTTTCATAAGTACTGACTATGGGTTGGTTATTTTAGGGAATTATCCTCTAGATTATCCCACCTCCATGTATGCAATGTGTTTCCCTTAATTTGATAATTTTCTACAGAATATTTGAAATATTTGTACTATTAGATATAGTTTTTCCCCTTGATCGCATGACCAACATCATGATGCCCTATTATTGAATTCATGTTTCCCTTATCTTGGGAGTTCACTCCAAACTCAATAATCAAAACCATGGCCAAAACTAGCTCAGATCCAGTCATGTTAGGCCTACAGTCCCTTATTTCATGAAAAAGGACACTTCTTTGAGTCCTCAGAGCCACTCAAGGCTCTTAAACCGGTTTCCTAAGGAATCGATTCAACCACTTGTGGAACACCAACATCAATTAAACCTTTTACTTTTTCATTATCTGAGTGACTTACACCACTAAAACTCTCTTTATTCTATATTTTTTTCCTCTTCAATTTCTTCTTACAAGAGGCCTCATGATACCCTTTTAATAAACCAAAATAACACACAATGTTTTTGAAACATTTTACTTTGACATGGATAATAACTTGAAACTCTATATAGAAATTAGGTAATCTCTCATATTCTACATTTAAAGAGATTTTATTATCGAATGCATAAAAAAATATTATGAATCAAGATAGAACTTAGATCTACAACCACTAGGACCTTAGCATAATGACCAAATTTTCCATCCTCAGTAGTCCTATCCATTTTTTTGGAGTTCCAAAAGTTGAAGAAATGTAAAAAATAATCTTTGGATGCCACATAATCCAATAAAGACAAAAAAAATTAATCCAAACTTGAACCCTAGTATCTTTTAATGAGAGAATATCAACACAAAGATCCCATTCATGAATTAAAATCATACCTAGATTTAGTAAAATATATCTGATCCCCCAACCTCATCATTTCGGATCCTATAATGGTAAAATAATGTGGAAGAATATTCAACCCATCAACATACATCTCCAATCAGAAAAACCAAAAATAGAAGTTAACATACTAACCAAGTCATTAATCTTCCAATGTTTTCCTCCACTAGGTAGAACAAGTCTAGTAATAATGGAATACTTATAAAGTTTTCAAAAAAGTTATTTTAAAATGTTAAACCCTTTTATTAATAGATTCATGATAAATTAATGAGGATTCAATTTATTAAATTAGTAGAATTTTAAAACCTGGCATTTTTAAAGAACATGTTCGATAGCGTATATGACACGCAACACCAAACTAAAACTAAATAAAAAATATAATTATTCAAATATGACCATTATAAAAATTTCATTGAATATAATGATATGAATTAGATTATAAATTTTATGAATTATATATATAATTAAATACTCAATATATATTTAATTATTAATTCTTAGGACAAAACCAATAAATTATTAGTAAAGTAATCCTATGCTTTAAAATTATCCTTTTCCTAAAAATTGGTTTTTATATCATGTTATGATCAAATATTATAATTAATTTATTCTAATTTTAAAACATTAATTCAAAAAATATAAACTTTATTTTTTAAATCATCATGTCAAAATTAAACATGAATGATTATTATCAATTTCTTGAAAATTATGATTTTTTGGATGAAGAGTGAAATATACATATTTTTATTGAAAGCTGTCTTTTTATTTCAGAGATTTAAAAAGATAAATTCTATTTTAAAATTATTTAAAAGTTAAAATAGGTAATTTAAATTATGAATAATCCAATTATGTTAATTTTAATTATTATTTTTTCTTTATTTTGGTATAAAATCATTTTATATTTCAGTAGACATTTTTTTGTAAAACTAAATTTAATCACGTTTTCCTGGTTTATTTTTTAAATTAAATTATGCACGTTATGTGGAATGAATTTAAAAATATATATTCTATATTTTCAATTATATATTAAATATTTTGTAAAAATTTAACATATTTTTTTCTAATAATGAACAATAAAAATAGAATATATTCGTTACCATGGTTATGGTGAAAATATCATTACCATGAGTTTAACTAAAGAGATACATGTTAAAATGAAATAAATACTTTTCTAAATCATATTTAATGGGTGTATTTATACCCTTTTCAAATTATCATATAAATTTAACTATTTATGGGACACATTTCAATAAAAAATTACTTAATAGTATATAAATATTTTAATAAATACTTAGTGTGCCATCTCCCTCAGTTATAAATGGGCACCCCTATCCTCACAAATACAGACAAGAAGATCTATTTATATGAGAAAATAACTACCTTAATACATTATTAAAATCCATCCTCATATCATATAAATAATATTTTTCTAAGTATACCAACCTTATACAACTTATGGTGTAATGAAAAAGAGGTTTTCCAAATAAGAGGTATAACTTTTGATCGAATGTTTTAGTTTTATTTATTTTTTTATACCCAATTTAAAACTATTCCAAACATTTTGTTATAATAACAATATTATATCCCATATAATTAGTTATTATTATGTTAATTTTTTAACCTCAATATAACACCTTCTTAATCTAATTCTTTACAAAACCATCATTCGTGTGTACGGTGAACTACCGCCTCGGGAACTGATGTAATACATTTTCCATCAACACCGCATATGGATAGTCGAAAGGATAGATATAAATTATTTAATTATATATATATGTTATAAATTTAATTTTGGTAAAGAAATATAAATTTATTACTAATTTTATTACAATCCAAATGAAAATATACACTTCTCTCATGCATACATGCAAACTACCTTGTCGTGAGATGATGCATATTATTTTCCATCACCACCTTACATGAATAGCTATATAGATGGATTTAAATAAGTAATATTATATTTAATATATAATAATATTTCCTAAATATTAAAATCGATATTGACCTCATTCACACATTCTCGTTGAAAAAGGAAAATTTTATTCTGGTATATGTGCGTGCTAACACCTCTAGGATAAAATTTATTAGGTTTTTAATGTATGATACTATTCATGGTTATGAAATTGATATTGATGTATAAAATTGATGAATTTTTAATAAATATTATTCCAAAGATAATGTAATGGTGGATAAGATTTACCATATTCAACCAATAAAAATCATTATGGACTTATGAACCATACTCATAAATACTCCTAACATGAACATAATTGATTAAGTAATTAATTATGAAAAGAAGTTCATTAAAATAAAATGAATAATAAACATAAAAACCTTATTAATAAATTTAATAATTAAAATAATTTTATTATTCAAGAATATAAATAACATGTGTGCCAGGTTGGGGAATGAGGTAAGGGATGTGATCTCAATTTCCCTTCATTGAGGAATGTTTTAATGTTATACACTTAATTTACATTATATGGTCCATATAAATACTATTTTATATATTATTTCATGAATAATTAATAATTCATGGTATTTTAAGTTACATTTAATATTATTTCATCATAATGGATTTTTATTAATATGTTCCCAAAGTGATAAGGGATTTTTATCTAAATATTCTTTTTTTGGGTTATATCACATCATCATTGGTTATATTTTCCATGATTTTAACAACAAAAAATAAAACACCCTAGATCTAGTGGATATTTTATTACAATGATACTTAGATCATAATATTGTGGGTCTAATAGTTTAATATCCTTCAAAAAATAGATATGTAAATGGATTTTACATTATTTTGAAATTATAAATACGTCATCTAAGAACATGAAATTTTTTATTATTCTCTATAAAATTATTTTTTTATATGTAGCACTCTACGTGGTTTCCTAGAGAAAACAAAACAAATAGAATGTGGTAAGCTCATATGATTAGTACGGGGATAACATATGATGGAAGTAATTATGGTTAAAATTAAATAAACTAACAATTTCTATAACAAAAGTGACTCAAAGAATATATAAACTCATGGGAAACTCAAGAATGAATAAATTCCAGGAAATCAATAAATGATCAGGTATTTATATCACATTATATCATGAATAAATAAATTTATTTATTTTATAATAATGAAATTGAGATACTAAACAAATCCATGGAAAAATGAAAATGAATAAATGCTTGGATAATAATAAATGAACATATAGTGATGGGAATACATAATTCCTGACATCTTAAACATATCAACAAGTCCTTGTGAAAACAAATCTTACATAAAGGGTTAAGAATCTCCTATTACCATATCATAGTTTTCTCATGAGAACCATTCGTGCACTGAAGGGCTATATAATTCTTGGACACAACCATCATATAATAGTACAATTCATCCCATAAAATATAAAATGATATATTTTCCTAATAATGATGTAAATAATTCTGTAGCTACTTATCACAATTCCTCAATGATGCATTTCTTAAAGTATTTTTCCATATATAAGAATAAATTATATGGTAAAATTATGTTTCCCCTATCAAATAATTAATAAATATATCTAGGTAGTTAGAATACATTTATTTAAAAAGGTTAGAGACAAATGAAATAATTAATACATCCTTAAAAATGGTTTTCTAATGGGCATGAAAATTAACCAAAGTATATCACCGAGGAGTGTCAAACTAGGTCAGCAGTAAGGCCCTTTTCCATGAATCAACTAAAAATAATGTAAAATGAGAATGGACTATTTTCGTGGTGTTACATCTAGGGAAAACTATTCTAGATCCAAGTCCACATGTATTATCATTACAAGAATTTTATTTCATAGAAAACAACACTTTTTTTACTTTACCAATATTTTACGTTGCTTTTACAACTAAGGGATAATCTGAGTATTATAATGACTTGAAAAAATATAGAATAATAGGGAATAAATAAAATCATACTTAAAAAATATCAAATGGAGGAAAATATAATGGAATAAACTGAATTACTATATACATAAATTAAATTTAAAAATATAATATAATAAAGATAATAAATGTGAAAAAGGAAAGAGGAGGATTGAGGACCCTTATTTTAACATAATAATAGCTTAGAAATAGGATATAATGAAAGGTAATAAATAAAATATCATTTAAAAAAATATAGAATGTAAGATAATAACATGGAATAATAAGTATGTTACTATAAGAAAATTAAATCTGAGAAGAAAATATAAAAAAGGTAAAGAACTTGAAATGGAAAAAGGAGTATTTAGTACCCTTACTTTGGTATATTAATAGCATATTGAAAGGATATAATGATAGGTAGTAAATAAATTATCATTTAAAACATATCAAATTGATGATGATAAAATGGAATAAAAATCATATAAGTTTATGAAAAAAAATTTAAAAATACAATATAACATAAGTATCGTAATTGAAAAGGAAAGAGGATAATTGGGGGAAACCTAACATTGGGACGATTCTTCTTAAAGTTATATTGGTACTCCTTAGAACCTTGGAACCACCTTTGAGACAATATAGAGAGTTAAATTTAGTGTCGAATCATTCTAGAAGGCTTTTTTGTATAATGTGAGTAGGGAATGTGGGGTATTTATACTCGATGAGGGTTGGATTTACGAGTAAAAATGATATTTATTTTAATATATAAGCCAAAAAATTATGGTTTTAATCATTTAAAAACAATTTAGGTCTTATTAATGAGTGGTATAAGTTTTTTTTATGTCCAAGTAATACCCAGACCTAATTTTACCTCCCAACCAACCCAATTAATGCACACAAAACAAAAATAATGTTTATTTCAAAAATCTATTTTTTGTCGAAAATAGTAAATTATATATTTAAATTTTAAAATTAATATTTTTAAATTATTTTTTATAATTATTTAATGTTATTTGGATAGAATAAACTATTTAATAAATTTTTATCAATGTTTGACATAATATGGATATTATAAAATCATAATTCTTTGAAATAGATAATTTTTTTTCTTTTTCACCAAAACATCAACGTTGATAAAAAAATTCCCAAAAAAATAACCATAATCTAATTTTGATGTTATTAGTATCGATATTAAATTTATTTTATCAAAAAATATATAAATAGTAGAATTGAATCATTAAAATAATTGTCTTTATTTATTTAAATTTAGCAATTTCATTGAAAAACAAACACTCTGGCCATTATAAAAGATTCTTAGTACTTTTTAAAAATATATTATAATTAAAAAATTGATTCGTAAGATCATTTAATTAAAATAAATTTTTATTTTAATCATAAGACATATTCTTATTGTATTATATTTATATTATCTAATAAAATAGTTTTAGTTACATCCTTAAAATAATCCCATTAATCACTTAATTAAATATACATAACTAATAATAATGACCACATATATATTGAATAATAATTATAATTAATATAATCTATATTCTATGACAATTATAATGTTTAATGGAACATTTATTTATAAATACTCCTTCATTATCACGTAGGAACTCACTACTTTTTTTACAATTTTTCCTTCACATCCTTTGATAATATCAATTTATTTCCTAATGTTTCTTTTACTTTTTATAATACTTATTATAAGGGTGATAAAATTAGTGAATTTTAATTTAATAGAGTTTGTTTTAGGGAATATAAAATCCACCATTGTTTATTTTCCTTCACATTTCCATGTTGTACTATAACTAGGTGAAATATGGTCTTTAACATTGGTGTTTTAACTTCGGTTCTTAAAGGTCGATGTTAAAAGTACTCATGGAATAATTTTAATGTCTTTATTTGATAACCGAAATTAAAATAACACTTTTAACATTGGTTTAAAAAAAACCAATTCTAAAATTTATCATAGAATACTTTTAACATTGGTTTTTTGAAAAATCCATGTTTAAAGTAGACATTTAATTTCATTATTTCAACAAAATTACATCAAAAATATTTATAATATTTTCATTATCTACTAAAAAATCATCTTTACTAGTCTTTGAGAAAAAAATGAAATTGTGGATCAAAGTTTATGGCCATAAGAAATACACTTATCCAAAAGAAGTCTTATAGGATTCCAACATCCAATGACCATAAATTTTAATCTGTAAGTCCATTTGATATCAAAGAGTTGTAAAAACTAATATTGTGAAATTAAATATAACATTAATCTAGTATTTAATGTTTTTTTAAAATGACGTTAAAAGAAGTTTTAACACCAGTTTTCAAAAAAACAATGACGTGAATAGACATTTTTAACATCGGTGGTTCATAAAAATCAATTTCAAAGTTTGATTTTAACATATGTTTTTACAAATAAATGACACATAAAATTTTTTCCATGTTATATTTAGTTTCACAAGATTCATATTGACCACTTGTGGAGCTAAAATTGACTTATGAATCAAAATTTATGTTCATCAGAAGTTGGACTTATCTAAAAAAAGTCATAGAGAAGTCCAAATTTCAACTACCATAACTTTGAATATTTAATTAAATTTAAGATCCAAGACTAGTAAAAAAATATTGCAAAATTAAATAAAACATAAAATAAATTAACATCATTTATATAAAAAAATTAATTAAAAACCCCAATGTAAGAAGGGTTTTATATTCAGTTATATATTTAACTGATGTTAAAAGTTAAAATTCAAATATATGGGTTCGGTATTTAAATTTTTTCACAATGTGTCTATAATCCTACCTAAATTTTAATACACCATTATATAAATATTTAAATTTACAATATATAAATCCTCATTCTCTTTCTTTCAACATTATTGACATCTTCAATCTAACCAAAATTACAACAGTTCTTTAATCGGTTATTTGTACATGGTATTTATTCTCATTTTTTAATTTCATTATAATTTTTTTCCTTATTTCTAAAAATATTTATAATTTTTATAATGATGATGAAAAAAAATTTATCATGATTTAAAGAAAAAAATTCTACTAGATATTCACTAACAAAGGTGCAAATTGTTTTGTTGATAATTGTTTTATCAATCAATGTTTTAATTATTGCATGAGTTCTTCCATAAAAAAAGTGAAATAATGAGAAAAAGTATATTGATTTGAAGGAAACCAATAAAATAAGTGAAATTAGGTTTAATATTTAATTGTATTTTTTTTGTTTTCCTTTGGTATCTGTAATTTTTAGTTCTTGTTTCTCATGTTTTTTTAACACGAGTTATATCTATCAAAAAATAAATAGATAAAACGAACAACGACAATAATATTTGATCCATAAGTTGATTTTAGATTCATGACCAGTCAAATTGAATATTTGGAAACCCAAAATTTTCTTGTATAAATATTTTTATCATTTTAATATCAATGTTTACTAACAGTAATGTGAAATATATATTTTTCTACTTGAAAGTTGTTTATTTGTAAAACTAATGCCAAAGATGGATGGGGCACGACATTCATTGTCAGTTTATATAAAAAATGACTCTGAAAACAAATGTGGACCAACTTTTAGAATTATTTTTTGTGAAAACAAACCCTGAAGACCCCCAATGATGAGTTTTAGCATCGTTTTTTGTAAAAAAACGTTGAATATCACCTGATCTGAGTTTAAGCATCAGATTTTATAAAACAATGATGTTGAATATTCCTCTAAATAGATTTTAAATAATTTTTAGACGTAATTTTTATAAAAAATGATGTTAAAACTTCTTTTTTAACATTTAATTTGTTAAATGTTGGTTAAAAAATGACATCATAATCGAAAAAAACTGATGTGGAAGTACCCTTTCCCAATAGTGTAGACCATATTTTTTCTTAATGTGTAATGTTCATATGAATTGTAAAATTATTTCTATGTGTTTAATTTTTGAAATATTGTGTATGTTACTGGATAAGATCATATAATAAATTATTTATTCTCAATTAATGAAGTAATGATTTATTTAATTTTAATTTTTAAATGAGTAACTTATATTTTTAAGATGAATATATTAATGTAATAAAATGTATACACTCATTAAGATAAAATAAAAAAATATAAATGAACTATAATGAAAATAAAAAATGTAACCCAATTTATTATTTATATTTAACCATATATAATGTTTCATATGAATGTACATATAATTTTATGACAACAATGTCTTGTATCAACATTTCCTAACTATTACATTACAATGAATTTATTACCGAGATTATTTAGAAATAAAACTATTTTAAAAAAGAAATGTAGTTATTTAATAAAACTAAAATTTTAAAAAGGTTCTTGCATACTATAAACTAGATGTATACATAAATATATATATATATATATATTATATAAAACAAATATAGGGAATCATGTATGTATGCATTACACCCTTTTACTAAAATTACTTTAACAAATAAATTATCAATTTAATTCAGAAATATGTTAATGAATAAATTTGGTGATACATACTTGTTTAAATATTTTTTATTAAAAGGAAGAAAAAAAATTCAGATATATTAATATTTTTTGGAAAGAATGTTTATTTGAAATTAAAGATGATACATTGTATCCCCCGTAACCAAATTTCCTTCTAAAAAAATTTACTTATTCTCAAACACTTTCTAAACCACAATTTTCTCTTAATTATTATATATAGAACATTATAATTATAAATACCTGTAAAATGTTAATCCTAGAGAGTTATACTAGTTATAAATAACATAGTTCTCTTAATATATCTACATAAGGATCTACACCAAAATATTCTAAATCTTAATTCCTAAAATAACCAAACTCTTCTTTTATATTAACACCAGTACCATTATAATTATCAAGAGGGAAATACCTTTCATGATTTTGGCGGTCAACATGATTTTTAATTTCAATCATGATAAAATCCTTTTTAAATAACATAATTAAAACACTATTTGAACTAATTATAGCCTAATTAAAATTTAATTAGCAACCTCTTATTTTTAGTCATCAAATAAAACAAAAATAGTTACTGTTAGTGGTAAAAATCATCTAAAGAGAATAAAAGTATATAATTAATGAGTGATCCATCTCATGGAAGTCTTACATACCAAAATTTTAGACTAGTCTAATTTCAGGTCAACTTATATCACTCATGGATAAATCTAGGTTGCTTTATCTTGGGTTTTCTGATTCTCTTAACCCAATTCCATAAATGAATATCCTAAAATTATCACGATGTTTCACAAAAATCATTAAAATATATGCTATTAAATTTTAGAAAATCTATTATCAATAAAAGTACATATCATTTGATATATTACTTAAATAATGAACATGTATATTTTAAAATAAGTTATCCATGATTATCTTCCTAGTAGGTTCTAAGTATGTTCTTATAAATCTAATTCTTATGGTTTCAACTAAACTATCCTTTGATACCAAATGAAACAACCCTAACATGATCACCGTATATATGGTTGTTTTTTATTATAATGGAAAATAGGTAACAATATAGAGGATCGAACTATTTTATAGCCTAACAAGTTATATATATAGATGAGTGTTAAATTATATTGAAAAAAAATACTTCATCTGAAATCATTAATAACATTATTATTATCATTAAAATATATTTTTCATATGCAGTACTCTCCTTGGTTTCTTGTAGACAAATAAAATAATAGAAATGAGTGAGCTCATATTCTCATCAAGGGAATTTCATACAACAAATGTTTTTATGGCACAAAATAACTAAACATACTTGCTTTATAAAAAATTAGACATAGAGAATAGATAAACCCATGGCCTAATTAACATTGAAAATATTTTAGGATATCAAAAATTGATCATTTATTTCTAAAACATTATTTAATGAATAAATACCTTGAGTTATTCCATAATAATGAAATTGAGAGAAGAAATAAATCCACGAACAACATGAAAATGATAAAATTATTGGATAATAATATCTGAACATATAGTTATGGAAATATATAGTTTCAAACAACATAAAAACACCATCAAGGTAATGTTATTTTACATCTTACATAAAGGGTAAGGAGACACCCATCACCATATCTTAGTTTTCTCCTATGTCCTATAAGTAAAATGTGGGGATATATAATTATAGGACCCAA
The DNA here is from genome assembly GCA_963277665.1 of Viscum album. NCBI lineage: Eukaryota > Viridiplantae > Streptophyta > Magnoliopsida > Santalales > Viscaceae > Viscum > Viscum album. The sequence continues at coordinate 1,029,499,243 of OY728166.1, read as the reverse complement.
CCATAACAAAAAATTCCAATGAAATTGATCATATATCGAATGATTACATTTAATAATTATTTGGGAATTAATGATAAAAATAATTAGCACAATTTATCAATGAGGCATATCTTATATGATTTTCCCATATCGAAGAAAGAATTATTTTTAAAAAAATTAATTTTCCCAAGAAATTAATTAATAAAGAAATATATCTAGTTGGAATAAATATATTTTAAAATATTGGAGACCAAATGAATTATGAATAATTCCTTCAAAATAGTTTTTTAAAGATAATATAAATTAACTAATGCATATCCCCACAATGTGTCAATTTAAGTTTGAAGTAAGGCCCATTCTCGTACACCTGGTGACAATCAGGTCAAAGACCAATACACCCTTTTTTGTTTATCACCCCTAGAAACAGCTATTATAGACTAATATCCATTTGAAGTATCTTTATATGGATTTCATTCCTTCAAAAACCACAAAATTATTACTTTATTAAAAACTTATTATGGTTTTATAGCTATGAGATAGTCTAAGTACTATAAAGTTTTGAAAAAATATTTACTGATAAGGAATAAATTTACTCTAATTTATAAAATTTAAAATTAAGGATAATATAATGGAATATAAATCATTTAATTATATAAAAATTAAATTAAATAAGATAATATAATAAAGATAATGATCTAGAAAATGAAAGATGAGGATTTCATACCCTTAATTTAGAATAGTAATGGCTTAAGTAAAGGGTACAATGTAGCACCCTAACCTTCCATGATACGTTTCCCTTTGTATATTGTAACAGCTTGCATTGTACGGAACATCGAGATTCTAACACACCGTGACAAATCAAACTAGCTGTTATAAATAGTAATACCGAATTTTTAAAATTTTATAAATTTTATCTTTCAAAATAGACTTCATTTTTGGATTCGGAATATCAAAATTAGCTTAGAGTGAATTTTTGGTATTTTTCTGAAAACTTTCAATTTTTGATGAATAGTGAAAAACAATGAGTTATAGCTTAAAACCGAATTTTTATTTAAATAAATAATTATTTTATTTAAATTTATTTTTGGTAAAAATAGATACATAATATCTATATATGTTCAATGTAATTCATTGGAGTCATTTTGTAATGATGTTTGATATATAAAAGTTTATGGAACTTTTCATCTCCTTTTATCCACCTAAGAGCATTTGAAAATTTACATGAAACTTAATTTTACCGCTTCTCTAAGTTGAATTTATAAAATCCAAGAGAAACGGTTAATATTAAGGAGTAAAATGTGGTTTAATAAGATAAAAATAATATTTGGTGAATAGTAACTGTTAACTTTTATTAACCACGGTTAAAAGTAAATAGGGTAATTAAAGGCAAAAAGGATATTATTATTACCCTAAAACATGTCTTAATTCTATCGGATAAGTATAATTCTACCAAAAAAACCTTAGGAATAAAATATTATCCACTTTGGTCCACTTCTATTAGATTAAAACATTTATTATTATTTAATTCAAAGAAGAGTTAAAATAGTTAAAATCGAAGTTTAATAACTAAACCATTTTTAATATAGGGTTACACATAAGATAAATTAGACTATTAATATTAATTATAAATCTAAAAATATTTTCTATATAATGGTATTTTATTTATATTTTATATCGTTTAAATAATTTAATTTATTTATGACACAATGGTGATGCAGTAATTACCTAATTGATGAAATATTAAAAAAATTGATATTATAAATATCCAAATAAATTTAATTTGAAACTTTTTATGAATTAAAAAAATTTTATAGTTTAATATTACATATTAGGGTTGGTTAGATGAATTGTTTTCGAAGTAATAATGCTATTATAAATTTAGAATAAACCAAATACCAAATAGTGTCAAAATTGACATAAAAGAGTTTTTAAAACAAATCTTATATTATTAATTGATATTATATTCCTAAAAAATATAAGTTTCAAACAAAATACTTATATAATGATATTTGTATCATTAATGAACCACTTTGGGTTCTCATGGAGGTATATATTAAGTTTATTAACCATATAATATAATAATATACAGAGACATGGTAAATGTCAATCTATTTAACTAAGAGTTAAATCTAACAGATAAAGTTAATATAGTGACCAAAACCAGTCTAAAATCTACTGGTTGAGTGGTTTTTGAACAATCCCCACATTATAATTTAACTAATCCAATTTGGATCCATTATAAACAGAAAAGGATTTTATTATAAAATACAATTTATAGCTTTCCCTAAGGTGCCCCTCACCCCTCTTATAAAAGGGAACTCCCTTCCCTAAAATTCACACATTCAAAGCCATTTGGATCAGCCAAACCCTACCCAAATACCCTCTCAACTGTACTCCATTCATCTTAGAGGCCTTACTTTAGTCATAAATCCAACCCATGGATCCCTTTTGATGAAATCAAAAGGAAGAACCAGAAGAAGAGGTAAATATTTCATCACCTTTTTCAAGTTCCTTTCCTCTTCCACTTCCTCTTTATGTGTTGTTTCCATTATAAAATAACAACTCAATTATCTTCTATACACTATGATATTATTATAATAATGGTATAACCATATTCATTATTCTATCCCTCCTTTGAATGACATGTCACAATACATGTGTACATACGATTTACTGCCTCCACGTCGTGGTGTAATTGTTATTCAATACATTATTTTTTTGATGGGTATAATAATTATGTTTATTTGATGTAAATAATAAATATAACATGATAATGATTCTGTATATATGATATAACATCCAATTGTATATTATTTTTATATCAAAATAATGATATTGTCACTCGTGCATACATACGGATTACCGTCTCCACGAACGTGATGAGATTCATTCCCCATCATAATCCATTCAAGAATAATTTTCATTAGATGATTAAAAATAATGTTTAAAGACATAATATCATTATGAATATATATAATATACATCCTATTCAAAACAAATACTACTTATGAAACAAATCATATAAAGGAAAATGAATCAGTTAACACCTGAGACGACGATAATACTTAAATATTATTAACAAAGCAATATTAAAAGATCATATATGATATCATATTAATGTATATGATTATTTTATAATTTAATAACAATTATTTCACAATTATAAAGGAGGTTAACCTAACATCGACCAAGGAAAAGTACAAAGTAAGGGGTTTCTTATCTCACTTTAATTCTGTGAGATTTCCATTGTTTGCCACTTATTTATTGGATGTGGTGTGTTGTGTACTGCCATTTGATATATATATTATCATTATAATATTTATATTCATGGTATTCTGTGATCCATTTGGTGGTTATTAACTTTTGGTCATATGACTCGATTGATTACAATGAAGTAAGGGTTTTTCATCTCACTTTTTATTCTCGTGAGATTCATTAAATATTGGACACTATTTCCTTTTGTGTGGTGTATGTACTGCCCATGATTTTATTCTTGGTGTAATATGATTTAATTTATGAGTATTTACATCTTTATTGTATGATCCTTCTTTCATGGGGGGTATGTTTCTTATGTTACCAAATCGGTAAGGGAATTTCAAATTTTAATTTCCACTCATGCGGTTTTACACAAACATCATTGATTACTTTAATCCAAGATTACGTGTGGAATCATTATTTATTTACTTATGTAGTAATTTACACTCCCCTTTGTGTGGATATACTTTTGATACACATAATCACTCCATTTATAAATTCTCAAGTCATTGATATGAACTTGATAAGAATAATTTTAACTCAACCTCCATTCATTGAGTTAAATATCCAATTCATTCGTATTGTTTTTACAAGAATATGTGTGAATGTCCACTAGTTTATTTACACTAAATATCCAATCATATTTAGTGTATTTATATTTTCCACACATAATTATGTCATTTATTTATCCTTAACCTAAGGATATGGTCTTTATATGGGATTTCATCTCAATTTACATTCAATTGAGTCTTCTTTGTTGTTATGCGCCTAATCACTTTTGTTTGGTGTATATACTGTACTTTGAAATAGAATATCATGATTCCCTTTATTCTCGTGATATTATAATGTTTTGATTACTTCAATTGTTTGTATTCAAGTGTCTCTCATTTGGTTATTAACTCTTACTAAAATATCATTTTAAATGTTTTAAAGATTTATTCTTTTAAATACTTTTCATTAACGTCCATGGTTTAAAAATGTTTTTAAGGACTTAGTTATATGTACATTAATGTTTTAAAATTAAAATTCCTTTTTAATGTTTCAAAGTGGTATGGGACACTTTTATTAAAAAACTATTTTAAATGGCTTCTTGATAAATCTTGAGAGTTTTAGATGTTTTTCAGGAAAAAGGGGGATATTTCTCTCAAAAAGTTATGATTATTATTTTCATATATGTCTATATCAATAATTATTTCTTATTGAGGTTGATCTATTATAATACAATCTTATATATTGTATTTAATGAGTTATGTTAGACTGTGGATGTGCTATTTTTATGCCATTCATGGTTTGTGGATAAATTGTGGACATTTTGTATGTTAGTTTTAATATTAATGTTTATGTTATGTTTCAAACTTTTCATATGAGGAATAAATTGGAATTAGTAAGTGACGGTTGGAGCCCGCTATAGCTCCTCGATGCATCAATAGGACTCATGATACAAACTAGTGTCTTGGCACAAGGCCTTGACAAAATCTTATTTGTAGTCTTGGCACAAGGCCCTAACTATGTGGTTATGAAAGTCTGTAATTATGCATTCCATCATTATGAAAGTGGATATTGATATTGAATGTGATTATTCGACTAGTATAATATCAATGTGAGTAAGTAAATGGAATTATTTTAATTTATATTTTCTGTATTATGATGAAGTTTATGTTGAACATTATTTTGTTTTAGTTCTATACATTGCCTTAAATTGTTATTCTTATATATGAAAGTTTTTTCTATATTGATATCCTTACTGGGCATATGAGCTCACCCCTTTCTAGGTTTTATTTTTCCTAGGATGTGAAGAGATATATTAGGACTGACCTTCAGGGATAGTCTATGAGATCTTAGTGTTGTCTGTGGAAACAATGTTGTTGTAGTTTTCTATTTTATGATGTAATGTAAACCTTATGAATGAATCTAGTACTTCTGAGGATACTAAACTAATCGATCTTTCAAGACTTGATCTTTTGTGATCATGGCAACGATACGTAATAATTCACTGAATGTGGGCTTCTGGGGTTGCGACATTAAAGTTGGTATCAGAGGATGTTTAGTACAAACCTTGGAAACTAGATTTAGATAAACTTTTATTAGAGCACATAGACCTAAGACAGACTTTGAGGATTAGTATAGAATAACTTCCTAATATTTTGGTATTGTAGATAATTTGTGAATTTTCCATGAAATACATCCCTGTCTGGATACAAGCAGGTAGATACAGCTCTAGCACAAATTTACCTAGGGGTAAAACCTAAAAACACCGCTTTGAGCTAGACTCAAACGGGAACTGGTGCATGGCAATGGGCCTTGCTGCACTCTTGGTTACGAAACTCCAGGGGGATATGCTTAAGATAATTTACATTTTTTTAAAAACCTATTTGAAGGATTTTAATATAAGATGATAATAAATGACCTTTGTTAATCCTAAGGTGTTTCAAATAGAAAATATGGTGTCATGATATTATCTAAATGATTTTATGACTACTGTTACTCACATAATGATTTTTGGTTTTATTCAATGGATGGATTCCAAATAATTCAATGTAACATTAAGAATGATGTAAAAGGTGGGAACAATGGTGGAAATTATCAACAAAATGGAATGTTGATAGGCATAAAAGATATCATGTTCATGCCAATCAGATTTCCAAAAATATGTTCAACAACATATATATTAACAAACTCCCAGATTCAACCAAGAAGAGAATGGTGATTAATGATAAGAGATCCAAAAGTAGAGACAATAGAGAAAATAATCTTCAATTTCCATCATATAGGAAACGTGGAAGGAGACACCCAGGAAAGTTTCTCAATGGAACAAAGAAATGATTTACGTGTGGGAAAGAAAGACATAAAGTAAATAATTTCTGAGGAAAATTGACGAGTACTATGGAAGAAAATAAAATTGGTCCTAAGAATCCATTTACAGTCATTTTCCATAAATATAGGGGACTTGTCCATTACTCGAGTTAATGCCCTATTCTATAGGATATTTTCTTGGTCAAAGAAGAAGCTATGTGGAAATAAAAGGTTGGAGAAATGTCTAAAAGTATTAGTGATCCTTATTGATGGAATTATTTTGGAATTATTTTCTCTTTTATTTGTAACCCACTAGTTTGTCATATAAAAATGATATTTGAGGAAGAATTATCTTTTCTCATGTGGATATAGTTATAAATAACCATTTTGTTTTATATGATCATTGGGTTTGAGGAAATTACAAGTTATTATATTTTGGGATGAAAATGAAAGGTATGAAGTAACATTTGTGGTTAAATTATGTTATGGTTATTTTGAGGAATTTATCTCATTTTGGTAATGTAATAAAATATGGTTTTTGAGAAAGGACAACACACAGACTGTGTGATAACCTACCGTGTCGGACAAAGTTGTGGGAATCGAACCCAAAACCAGAGTGTGATTGGGATTTATCGCCTACCACCGGACTATGTAAAGTCGCTGGTTAATGTGACTAATTATTTTTTGTTAAATGATTTTATTGATCAATAATAAGTTTATTTGGGATATTTTGTCTTATAAAATGAATACCATTAGTATAGAAAAATGACTTGGTGATTAAGTGATAAATGTTATTTTGGAAGACATTCACTCTATTGGGAACACTATATGCTAAAGGAAAATAGAATTATATAAGATTTCATTTGAGGAGTAATGGTGGATTTTTATCTATGTTTTTATTATATATTTATAGTGATTTGGGTTATTTATGGAAATGATTAACCTATAATGGAGAATATGTGATTAGGTTAATTACTTTTAAGTATGTGACTTTAAGAGTAGTCGATGTCATCTGGAGATACAATTTAACGTGGAGACTAAATAACCAAATTCTTCTATGTTTTGGGTTTCAATATTAGTTTGGATTATATTGAATGATTTTATGTACAATTAATTATTGAATGGTACTTATTTAACTTTAGGATATTGTTTCTTTAATTTTAGAAATTATGATTAATGTTTCTTTCTCTAAAGGAATATCCTTTTAGGGGATCATCTGATCTTGTACTAACCATTTTGGTTTTGATTTATCTCTAAAGACAAGGTAAATATATGTTTTATCCTTTTTGGATCAAGTGATTCTCTAAAAGTTGATTCTTGCTCTTTCAGTGTGACCAAGTCATCTTGAATACTCATCAATTGAAAAAAATGAGTTATTGGTAGAAATTTATTAAAGAAGGAAACTATACTTATAAATTAAGTATATCTCTTTATGTTCTTACACTACAAAAAATCCTGGTTTAGCGGCGGTTTTGTGGTGGCGGTTCACAAAATCGCCGCTAAACGTTATCCAGGAAAGGTTTCGCGGCGGTTTATTAAAAACCGCCGCGAAACCCATTTTTTTTAGAAAACTCGCGACGATTTCCCCTCGTTTCGTCTCCCCTCTTCCCAGATCCGGCGACCCCCGCCCTCTCTTCACAAACCCTCCCCGATCCCCGGCGACAGCTTCTCCCTCCGGCGACACCGGCTCCCTCCGGTGACAGCCGCACCCTCCGGCGACCCCCAGGCCCCCGGCGAACCCCGCACCCCCCGGCACCCCCTTCGACTGCCGACGACCCCCATGCCCCACGCGCTCCCCACGCCCTCCGGCGACCACCACGCCCCCCGTGGCCTCTGGCGACCCCCGCACCCCCCCCCCCCCCCGGCGACCACCGCGCCCCCTGCGGCCTTCGATTTTGGTAATTAGAGGTTCCATTTTCAGATAATCATCTTCATTGACGGTAATATTTTATACCAAATCTCATCATTCTATCATATATGTGTATGTTGTGAAATATTTGAATATTTTCATGGATCTGAAACACTATGTAATTGGTATTTCTGGTCCTACAAGAAAAATAAGAGACAAGGATTTGTTATTACCTGTCTATACTTTATTTATTTCATATTTAAATCTTGTATGATATTTATTGATTCTGTATATGAAATCTCTACATGTCATTGTTATAATGGATTGGTTGATTTCCCATAATGGTCTTATTAATTATTACATTCATTTGATTTCCATTGCTGGACCTAATGGGGTTTTATGTATTTCAAGTAGAATGGAACCATATGTTGATTTGTGTTAGATATTCTCTTCTAGAGTTACATAGGATGATATACATGATTACAATTTTTCCTGAAAAGTGATCATCGTGTAGTGATCTTCCTCCCATATGTTTTGAGTTTCTAATGTGTTTTATTATAATATTTTGGTTTACATCTATTGAGAAGGGGTGGAGTTTTATAATAACATGATTTGTAAAATGTATCCTATTTTTTCACTTTTATCAAATCACACCATCTAAAATGAAGGATTTTAAAACATAGTTTGATGGTTTTTTTTCTAAAGGTTTTATCCAACCCATTTAATATGTTCTTGTAGGTTAAATAAGGTACTCTATTGGTTATATAATCTATTTGATCATGATATTAAAATCTTTAATTTTTTTAATCTTTTTGAATTTATGAAAAAAAAGTATAAAGTAACCTCTACCCGGCCTCCGCCCTACCTCCGCCCTGCCTCCGCCCTGCCTCTGCGCTGCCACCGGTGCCTCCAGTGCCTCCTCCTCCACCGCGGCCTCCTCCTCCTCCGCTGATGCCTCCTCCTCCTCCGTCGGTGCCGCCAGTGCCTCCACGTCTCCTCCTCCTCCGCGGTCACGCTGCGGCCACGCCGCGGCCATGCCGCGGCCACGCCGCGGGCACGCCGCGGTCACGCCGCGGTCACGCTGCGGTCACGCTGCGGTCACGTCAGTGCCTCTGCGGCCGCCGCCTCCTCCTCCGCCGCCGCCGCCTCCTCCTCCTCCTCTGCTTCTGCTCCTCCTCCTCCTCCTCCACCGGCCTCATCCTCCTCCTCCTCCGTTGCCTCCGCTACCTCCGCTGCCTCCGCCCTGCCTCTGCGCTGCCACCGGTGCCTCCTCCTCCTCCATCGATGCCTCCTCCTCCTTCGCCGGTGCCGCCAGTGCCTCCGCGACCGCCTCCTCCTCCGCGGTCACGCCGCGCTCACGCCGCGGTCACGCCGCGGTCACGCCGCGGTCACGCCGCGGTCACGCCGCGGTCACGCCGCGGTCACGCTGGTGCCTCTGCGGCCGCCGCCTCCTCCTCCACCACGGCAGCCGCCGCCTCCTCCTCTTCTTCTGCTCCTCCTCCTCCTCCTCCACTGGCCTCATCCTCCTCCTCCTCCGCTGCCTCCTCTGCCTCTGCTGCCTCCGCTGCCTCCGCTGCCTCCACCCTGCCTCCGCCCTGCCTCTGCGCTTCCGTCGGTGCCTCCTCCTCCACCGCGGCCTCCTCCTCCTCCGCCGATGCCTCCTCCTCCTCCGCCGGTGCCGCCGGTGCCTCCGCGGCCACCACCTCCTCTACGGTCACGCCGCGGTCACGCCGCTGTCATGCCAGTGCCTCCGCGGCCGCCGCCTCCCCCTCCGCCGCCGCGGCCGCCGCCTCCTCCTCTGCTCCTGCTCCTCCTCCTCCTCCACCGGCCTCATCCTCCTCCTCCTTTACTGCCTCCGCTGCCTCCGCTGCCTCCGCCCTGCCTCCGCCCTGCCTCTGCGCTGCCGCCGGTGCCTCCTCCTCCACCGCGGCCTCCTCCTCCTCCACCGTGGCCTCCTCCTCCTCCTCCGCTGCCTCCGCTGCCTCCTCCTCCTCCGCCGCGGCCGCCGCCTCCTCCTATTCTCTTGCTCCTCCTCCCCTCCACCAGCCTCATCCTCCTCCTCCGCTGCCTCTGCTGCCTCCGCCCTACCTCCGCCCTGCCTCCGCGGTGCCGCCGGTGCCTCCTCCTCCACTGCGGCCTCCTCCTCCTCCGCCTCCTCCTCCTCCTCCTCCGACGGTGCCACCAGTGCCTCCACGTCTCCTCCTGGGTAATGGTCATCATCACCCTCATGGAATATGATGTGAGGATGTCATGGTGGTATAACTCTACAGTTTCCAAGCACATTCCTTAGATAATATTTATAGTAGATAGAAATCTAGTAAGGTAGGAAATGGTAGGTACAAAGCCTTCCTATAATGGGCCACACATATATACCTACTCCTAAGCTAGATCTAGGTGATAAAAGCGGTCATATAAATCATATAAGATTATTGTCTAACAATTGAAGAAAGAGACCATGCAGCCCGATCTAGTAGAATTTAAAATCAGCATCAATACTGAGCCAGTTATATTTGATTCATTCTCCAACTATGTGATAGAAAGGTAAATGTTCTAGCTTAATAACCATAATTAAATAACATCCAGTAAGAAAACTGAGTTTTTATTTAACTTCTAGGAAATTATTTTTTTTAAATTAGAGAAATAGGTTGACATTTTTAAAATTCACAATCTTACATCTATTTGAAGTTTCCTAAAAGTGATCATCGATGTGATTTCTTATTCTTTATGTTGATTCGTGAATACATGCATCAAGTAAAGTGATTATTGATATTCATGAAATGACCCAATTGACCAATTTCATTTTTCCTATTCTTGAGATAGTTCTTAGCCTATTTTGAAACATTATTTCTCATTCACTATTTCTTGAAATAACTATTTGTATGAAAAAATATTATAACATTATTTTATGTCTTATTAACGCATGATTATTTTAAGACATATTAAAATGAATGAAACTAAAGATTGATTTTAATTGTTCTCATTTGAAAGTGAGGCCCATCTAACATTTGAACATTTGTTAAACCAGTAGAAACCCCTGTATCCCATGATAGGTTACCACATTTCATTATTCTTTTTCTTTACAACCCTTGTTCTTCAAGGTAAATTACATGAAATCACTTCATATTTAAAGAGTAAGAAGGGTGTTTCAGGGTGCCATTCAATGTGGGTTCCATAAATAAGTGTGGTTTTGTGAGTGGGTACCCTAGACCTAACTCATGTATTTATATTGAATACCATTACATGCATACAGTTTGATATATACATGTTTATATCTTACCAAAAATAGTGTTTGTTCTTCTACGTTGACTATATTTATATAGTGACATCCTAAGATTACATGTCATATAAAAAGACTATAGAAGTTCCTAGGATATAATGAGAACCAATAGACACCATGATAGTAATCTTAAATATATGTAATATGGTCCTGATACGTTAGGGTGATAGGGAAAAGATTATGTGTGACTATCATGAGTTAGTGCCTCTGCCCTGCCTTTGCCCTGCCTCTATGCTGCCGTCGGTGCCTCCTCCTCCACCGCGGCCTCCTCCTCCTCCACCGCGGCCTCCTCCTCCTCCTCCGTTGCCTCCGCTGCCTCCTCCTCCTCTGCTCCTGCTCCTCCTCCCCTCCACCGCGGCCTCCTCCTCCTCCGCCGCCGCGGCCGCCGCCTCCTCCTCTGCAGCCGCCGCCTCCTCCTCCTCCACCGCGGATGCCTCCTATTGTACTATTGAACTATTTTTTATTCTCTAAAGTAAATAACATGATAGAATGTAAATATTTAGTTTATTTTCTCTTATTTTTATTATTATGAACATATTCATATATATGGTTGGGTGCATTCCTACATGTACATTATGAAGAGGCCTACCATTATAATTATTCATTCTCGTCACTTATCTTTAAAAAATGGACTTTGTTGGAAAGAATTGGGTTTTGGTGGCCTAGTTTTCCACCGTGAGTAGGTCATTACTGCGTCAAGTCTCAGAAAACCATAATGGGAAATTAAAACACATGGGTCATCAAAATAATGAAATATCTAAAAAATTATTTCAATTATGACAAATATACATTCCACCTTATCAACAACTACATGACTTAAATATTTAAAAATACCAACATATATTCCTATGATGTAGACATTGTTTTTGGGAGAGGCAGATAGATAGGGAAGGGGAAGGGGAATAAATTATATGGTTAGGAAGAAGTATATGTAACCAACACATCAAAAAGGTGATGCTAATGTCAAATAGGACATCATTTGATTATAAAATACTTGCATCAACCTTGGATAAATTCCTCTACAACATCATTCATGGCCATGGTTTGGGTCAAACATGTAGTATTATTTCCATTATGTATAACTACATTTGATGTTACCTTTACATTGTTCTTCGTTTATTTTTGGATTTTTCGGTTAGATTTTGGAGATTACTAACTTGGTTCAACTTCATAGGTAATTGTTTTGGGATAAAGGTTGGAGTTCACCACAAACAATACATAAGTGGTAGGTTATTATATAGGTGTGATGAGGTGGGCTGGTGATTTTTAGGAAATTATTCCTTGTTGGTTTTAATTGAAATAAATTATAATTTTTATAATAAAATTATATAATTAACTATAAATTGTATATAATTATGTATTTGGTGTTGTGCCTTGAGATAGGTACTAAAGATATGATTTCAGATTTAAAAAATCATAGACAAGAGTTATACGGTTGTTCTTAAAAAGTGAAAAAAAATAGAATTGATGTGAGTAGTCCTTCTGCATTTCCCATGTGTTTATGAATTTGATGTATATATGTGTTTTAAATTCTCACCACTGTAGTGATCAAACCCTTTTTAAAAATTAATTTTTTTATTAAAATAAAATTCTTATAAATGAGATTAATAATGTTTCAATATCTAAGACAACCCTTGAATAAAAAACTGGTTCTTTATATGTCGATGGTTGAAGACATGATTATAAATGTCTGACTTGTAAGACTCAAACCTAGAGAGGTGACACTTCGATGAATAAAGTGAATGTTGGGTCTTAGAGGATGGCAAGAGGGGGGGGGGGGTGAATTGCCTTTTCAAAAATAATTAACAATTTAAAACAATTATCAATGCATCAGAAATAAAAAAGGAAAGACACATTTTGATAACGAAGTTTGGCTTAATTCCCAAGCCTACGTCTCCGCTCCCAACAAGAACCGTTGAGAGATTAATACGTCAGCTTTCTTTTTAATGGTTGTAGCAAGAAACCCACTAGCCGTTTTAAGGTAGGCTAGAACACCTTCGTACAACTTGCTTTTTTATTATGGTTGTAGCAAGAAACCCACTAGCCGTTTTAAGGTAGGCTAGAACACCTTTGTACAGCTTTATTTTTTATTATGGTTGTAGTTAGAAACCCACTAGCCGTTTTAAGGTAGGCTAGAACACCTTCGTACAGCTTGCTTTTTTATTATGGTTGTAGCAAGAAACCCAATTGAAAGAAAGAATGGAAATGAGAGGTTTGTTTTAATCCAAACCCAATGAAGAACTAAATAAATAAAATAACACAAACACACCGAAGCCTTGAGCACCAAAAGTGTGAGAGCAGCTGATGGAGAGGGAGCTCAAGATTCAAGGATGGCAATGGATCACAAGAGGCCTTGGAGATTTGTCGTTAGTGCGTCAAGACATCAAAATATAATTCGGTTGTGTTCCCGGCATCCATGGTTTCTTATTTATAGGATAAATACCCATAAACACTTCAATATGGCCGTTGGAGGGCTTCCGGAGCCGTTGGGGGTCAAAAGTACAAGTCTGGTCAAAGCCCAATGGCTAGTTTGACTGGGCACACCGGCTGGCCGGTGCTGAGCTCCCGGCTAGCCGGTGGTCCAGACCGAGCAGGCTTTCTGTCTAGGTTCCACCGGTTGGCTGGTGGCACCAGGCAGTGGGCAAGCCTACTGCCTGGGTCCTCTGGCTGGCCGGTGGGCAAGAACCGGTTGGCCGGTGCCCATACCGGCGAGCCGGTGCGCTAGCACCGGCCGACCGGTGGGAATCCACCGGTTGGCTGGTGGAATCAGAGAGTCCACTATCAGAATTCTTGGGCCAACTCCTGGGCAACCTTTTTCCTAGCATCAAAACACTTGAAAACAAGTTAGAACACGATGAGAGTGATTGTGATCATTAAAATCCAAGGGTACAACAGTGAACATAGTGGCCCTCTTTATAGTTGGTTGTGTATGAAACCATTGAGAAACATCATTCCTCTTGGAGGACATCTAAGGTCAAGCCTAAACAATCACATAATGTCTCAGGTTTAAAATGCATTATGATCAGTTTCGATCACACATCAATGGGGTGTTGTTTGAGGCAACATAAATGTGTGATCGATAGTGTTATGATAAGTGTGTAGCCCGATATTCTTATTGCTCCTCAATGAGGTGTTGACGCTGTCTCCTATGGACCAGACTTGTTCTGTTGGTCTGAGGTGGTAAATGTGATCAATGAATCATCTTTATTATATTATGCATACTTTATGATCAATGGTTCATCTTTATTATATTATGTTTCTGTAATCTTAAACTATCGTATATTTTTGTGTAGGCACATTGTGATATACATGGATAAAAGCTGGATCATATTACCGAGGAACACACCTCAATATGTTAAAGGTTTGAATGAGTTTTTAGATTTTGAAATTTCTAATCAATCCGTTGAAGGGAGAATAAGATGTCCATGTCCTAAATGTAAATTTAGAACATGGTTGAAGAGGGATGAAGTTTATGAACATTTAATACTGAAGCAATTCCCTGATCAATATTTGTGTTGGATTTGGCATGGAGAATCAAACAATACAGAAAGATTGAGGACTGATGTTAATCCACAGAATGAGGTCCTAAGTTTGTCGCCAATGGAAAATGAAATGCAAAACCTCATAAATGATGCATTCGTCACTGCAAGACACCACTATGAGCATCAAAACATATCAGAACAACCAGAAGATGATGCTACAAATTGCAACGTGACAAGTGATGTTTTTGAGACTGTAACACAAGCAGATCAAGATTGTAACATATAATTGGATCCTCCTCTTGATTCTGTGGAGCCAAATGTAAGGGAAAACTTCAGTGAGAAAAATGTGTTTCATGATTTAGTTGATGATGGAAATCACGAGTTGTATAGTGGGTGTTTGAAATATTCAAAGCTTTCATTTCTTCTGAAGTTGTACCATATCAAATGTCTTTGTGGAATTACAAATAAGGCAATGTCTATGTTATTGGAATTGATTCGTGATGCATTTCCTGAATCAAAAATCCCAGAATCATTTTATGAGATGAAAAAAGTTGTAAACAAGCTTGGTCTGAATTATACAAAAATACATGCGTGTCCCAATGATTGTATGCTTTACTGGGGAGAAGATTCAAGTAGACAGAATTGTAAGAAATGTTCTTCTTCTAGATGGCAGTCAAAGGGTAATTTTGGAAGTATGACTGAACATAATTTCATAGAGAAGAAGAAAAGGAACACACCTGCAAAAGTTTTGCGTTACTTTCCTTTGAAGCCTCGATTGCAAAGATTATTCATGTCATCAAAAACCGCCGAACACATGAAGTGGCATGCTGTAGATAATAACAATGATGGGTTAATGAGAAATCCACGAGATTCCCAATCGTGGAAGACATTTGATGCATTACATCCAGATTTCTCAGCTGATCCTAGGAATGTTTGATTGGGATTGGTTGCCGATGGATTCAACCCATTTGGGACTTTGAGTATGAGTTATAGCATTTGGCTAGTTGGTTTGATCCCTTATAATCTGCCTCTGTGGATGTGTATGAAATAAACATCTTTTATCATTTCGATGATTATTCCTGGAAAACAAATGCCTGGAAATGATATTGATGTATACCTGCAGCCTTTGATTGAAGAATTGTAGGAGTTATGGACCAACGGTGTTGAGACATTTGATGTTTCTTCTAAAACAATGTTCAAAATGCATGCTGCTTTAATGTGGACCATTAGTGACTTCCCTGGGCTTGGGAATTTATCTGGTTGGAACACTTATACGGGTTTGGCTTGTCCCATTTGTAACTTTGATTTCGAGCCCAAACGGCTACCTCACAGTAGAAAATGGTGCTTCTTGTGCCATCGAAGATTTCTTGATGCATCTCATAGATTTCGGCTGAACAAATCAAAATTTAATGGTTCCATTGATCGTAGACCACCTCCAAAGTTGTTAACCGGTTCTGAAATATTGATATAGCTTGAAAATGTTAAAACAGAATTTGGGAAGGTTCAGCAATTGAATGATAGCGGAAAACGAGTGTGAAGTGCATCGTCAAGTGAAATTAGAACGCAACAATGGAAGGGAAAAAGTATATTCTTCAAACTTCCATATTGGGAATTTAATTCTTTGTGCCACAATCTTGATGTGATGCATATTGAGAAGAATTTATGTGATAATTTTATTTTCACATTACTTAATGAGCATGGAAAGTTGAAGGATCAACTCAATTCTTGCAAAGACTTACAAGTAATGAACATAAAACGCGATCTCTGGCCAGATGAGAATGAAAAGTATGCTCTGGCCATTTTTTCAATGAAAAATAGGGATAAAGATACATTCCTTCAAATTTTAAAGAATGTTATGGTATCTGATGGGTATTCGAGTAACATCTCGAGGTGTGTTGACTTGAAGAATCGTAAGTTATATGGATTGAAAAGTCACGATTCACATATTTTGTTACAACAGTTACTACCATTGGCATTGCATACATTATTACCTGAAAAAGTTACTGCTGTTGTACTCCAATTCTGCACATTTTTCAGGCAATTATGTGAGAAAGCTCTACATCCATTTCATCTTTACAACCTACAGGAGAGGTTTGTATTGACCCTTTGTGCAATGGAGATGATCTTTCCTCCATCGTTTTTTACTGTCATGATGCATTTAACTGTGCATTTGGTTGACGAAGCTAAATTAGGAGGCCCCGTTCATTATCGATGGATGTATCCAATTGAGAGGTATTTTATTTATATGTTTCCAGTTAAGTAAACAATTTTTGGCATTTAAATAAATGCATAATATTTTTTTTTTCACAGATATCTTGGGCATTTGAAAGCATACGTGAGAAATAAAGCTCAACCAGAATGCTCTATTGCTGAAGGCTATTTGGCCGAGGAGTGTCTCACCTTTTGTTCCAGATATTTGGATGATATTGAGACAAGATTTAATCGAGTTGGACGTGTTGACGAAACATCAACTCATTCTCAAATGCATCAGAAATCAAAAATATTTCCTGCTATTGGCCGATCAGTTGGGAGGACCTCATACGCGACACTAACAGAATTGGAATTATTACAGGCACATAGATATGTGCTGCTGAATAGTGAAATTGCAGATCCATTTATTGAAGAGTTGAGGATACAAACAAAGAGACGAATGAGAGGCCGGACACGAAATGAAAAAGATATAACGAAAGTTGTGAATAAAGAGCTGGTAGAATGGTTTGCACGACGTGTAAGTTTATAAATATTGCAATAAATACGAATATTAGTTTGACACATACAATTTGCAAATCTATTAATTTTTTTTTTCAGATCATGAATATTGATAATCGAGCAGACTTGTCAGAAGATTTGATGTTTCTTGCTAGAGGT
The DNA here is from genome assembly GCA_963277665.1 of Viscum album. NCBI lineage: Eukaryota > Viridiplantae > Streptophyta > Magnoliopsida > Santalales > Viscaceae > Viscum > Viscum album. Next base: position 1,029,481,740 of record OY728166.1, on the reverse strand, counting down.
CCTATAAAACAAGTTAGAATGTTCGGCGCTTATAATGTGAATGGTTTTAGATTTCGTACAGTCGATCGAGAAGTGGGTTTGAAAACACAGAATATTGGTATATTTACATTTGCTGAAGTGGAATACTATGGAAAGCTGCATGATATTATTGAATTAAACTACCATGGGAATTTTTTTGTTGTTTTATTCAAATGAAAATGGGTCGATATTATCAGAGGTGTTAAAAGAGATTCCTTGCAATTTACTTCTGTAAACTTCTCTCGCTTGATGGATGTTGGTGATCGTGAACTGCATGATCCATATATCTTAGCATCACAGGCAAAAATTGTATATTATGTGAATGATGTTGTGGATGAAGGGTGGAGTGTAGTTACTCACATAATACAAAGAGATTTGTATGATATGGGTGATGAAGTGGAAGATTTGACCTCTACAATTGAATTTCATCAACAACAGGAAGCAGAATTATTTGTCCATCATGATATTGAAAATATTATTCTAGCAAGGATGAATGAAGTGGATGAAGCAATGGAGTAGGAAACCGACATGATTGAAGGGGAAAATGATTGTATGTACAATTATTTATTTATTCATCAACCACTTGTTTCATTTCTATAGTCATTCATTATCATTGTTATATATATTTTGTTTGTTAGTACTGGGCATCTATTATCATTTTTAATTTTTTTTTCTGCATAAATTTTTTGAAATATATATTCTGAACTTAATTTTATTTGATTAAATGACAGGAATGCCAAGGAAGAAGCGGTACACCATTCCTTCTACTTCTGCGACAGATGACGATACGTCTGTCCCCACGACATCTGAGGCAGCAGCTGCCTACATCCCTGCATCATCTCCCCCTGCACCATCTCTGACACCATCAGTGGATGCCTCATTAGAGGATGAGTCATCGCCTCCCCCTACAGGAGCCTTAGCAGTGGTGCAGCGACACGCCCCTTCCAGTTCATCACGGAAATTCTGGAGGGTCACAGTCATAGTTACAAATTTTAATTAAATAAATTTATTGCATTTTGTTTATAGTAATTGTTTTCTCATTGCAGATGAAAACAATGCAACCGTGGAAAAACACATAGAAAGTTCTGATGTTTGGAACATGCATGGAGAGAAGATAGTGGTGCCATTTGATTCTTATGGGGTCCCGACGGATGACGCCGTAGGTTTACTTGGTCAGATTATAGGTCAACTGGCAGCGGAGCCCATTTCCCTGCCTATTTCATATGATGATTGGAGGCATATGCCTCCAAACTGGAAAAATGAAGTTTATGATTCTCAGATAAAGGTAATTTTATTACCTTATGGTTTAATTGAATGTCATGTTACTAATATATTCAAAATGAATTTCTGTATACAGATGTTCTTCCACTTTATCGTTGCTGATGTGATAGCACGGAAGTGGACATTGAAAAATCTTTGAAAAAAATGGAATGATTTCAAATGGAGGTTGTGGTGTGATGTCAACGATACTTCGTTGACCTTGCAACAAATGTATGAAAAGCTACCCAGTGGGGTACTGAAAGAACAGTGGAAGGTTTTTTTCGATAGACATCGTGATGAGAAGCGGATGGTATTGAAATATATATTATTATATTATCCTCATTTTACATTTATACATGTACATGAAGAGGATATAGACATTGAATACAATACTGTTAAATTGAATTTTATTTATTTCAGGATCTCTCAAGACAGAATGCTTCAAACCGGGCAAAGCAGGTCATCCCGCACACTGCGGGTTCAAAAAGCTTTTCAAGAAGCCGAATGTCATTGGTAAACTTTTAATTAGTTTAAATATTTATAAGATAATATTATCTATTTAACATATTTAATTGTTGATTTATCTTTGTTTAATGCAGTCACAGAGTTTAGGGCATGACGCATCCCGAACAGAACTGTGGCTGGATGTTCATAAAAAAACATATGGAAGTTTTGTTAATGAACCTGCCAGAGAAGTTGGGGTATGAAGTCAATTATTTATTATAATAACTTATTATCAGTTTTTACGTTGTTAATATATATTGATATTTGATTTATAGGTAAAAATTAAAGAAATATGGGATGCCAATCCGGGGCAATCCTACTTAGTCTCCCAGGATGACCCGGTTGGTAAAGTCCTTGGGAAGGAGCATCCCGGTAGAGTGCGCGGGATGGGTTTGGGACCTGTACCATCTGAGGTCTTCCGCATGCCATCAGGGATTTCAGCTACATCTACTCCTTCTTATAGTCATTTCATACCTGAAGATGCTCAGAGGGAGATGTCTTCTCTACGAAACACAGTTCACCAGCAGGGGGATCAGATATCTGGTTTGCAGAAAGAGTTGCTTGAAATACGTCAGTATATGAGCAGATATTCCCCCGGTGGTAGTGCATCGGGTAGTGGTGAGCAGGTAAATCACAAAAAATTCAAAATCATTTAGTTTTAAAACTTTTATTGGTTTTAGGTTTTATTATAAATATGCAACAATATTTAATTTTCAATATAATGTTCTTACAGGTGGCAGTAGGTGGTGGAGATGAAGTTGGAGAGGGTGACGATGCAGCATCAGATGATGAGTAGTAGTATTATTGATGTGTTGAACAAGTATGATAACGGTTGGTTTGTATATGTAACATTTATGGCACATAGTTGATGATCTTATTTTATCCCAAACTTATCGTCGAACTCAAAGGTGATGTTTAAAGGGTAATGATTATAGTGGGATGGATCTAGGTTCCACCCTTGTTCATGCTGGGGAACAATGTATTAAATGGTTAGGTGATGGAATGACTAATAAATTTCATTGAAAGTCAGGTATGGGCTTATGTGAATGTGCTTGTGGTAAACACGGGATTTCATAGAGGAAGGAATTGTGGTTCAGGTTGTGATATGTGAGTCATCTAAGCTGAGTATCTTGGGAATGGTTAGCTGAAAGTGGAATGAATTATTATACTTCTTCTTAGATGTAAATAGGTGAATGTATCCATTTAAATCATGTCACTAGGGTAATGTGGGTGTCATGAAAGGCTCGAAAATGTCTTCTGAGAAAGATTTCATGACTAGTTTCAGGTAGGCTGATTGGCATTTGACTGTTTCTTTATAGTAAGGTCCCTATTATGGCCTCAGAAGTATTTAGGATTTCCCAATTAGAGGAAAAATTCCAATATTATCATTGGAAATCTTTGGATATTCTTTATAAGAAATTACAATGGTGGAGAATACTATGGTTCATAATTTTCTGTTAATGTTAAAACATATGGTGGGGAGCACGATCGGTTGGATGCTTAAAGGGATGACGATGTGATCATTTATCTATATTCTGGTTTGATTTATTTTTCAGGGCAGTGGTGTAGTACAACCAAAATTATTTTTTTTCCAGTTCAGCATTTAGCGGCGGTTTTAACCGCCGCTAATGCCATATTTGGTAGCATTTAGCGGCGGTTAAAACCACCGCTAAATGCCTTGCTGGGCAGCATTTAGCGGCGGTTTAAACCGCCGCGCATAAAAAGGTGTGGCATACCCATAAAACTGCCGCTAAATGGATAGAAACCGCCGGGAAATGAGGCATCTACGACACATATTTTAAACCACCGTGAAATAGAAAAAACCGCCGCTAAAATATTGCCGACGCCAAGTTTAGCGGCGGTTTACAAAAACCGCCGCCAACCCATTTAGAGGCGGTTTAAACCGCCTCTAAATGGGAAAAAAACTACCGCTAAGGGCTGCTTTTGTTGTAGTGTTAGTCAATCTCATAAATAAATTACTCATCTTTATGAAATGTAACTGAAAACAAAAAAAACGTTGTCTGTTTACTTTTCCTACTGTGAAATTAATGACCATTTGTACCATCACAGGTTTGTGTTTTTATTTCTTGTTAACTTTCTCCTGATCCTGTTTTATATCGATCTTCATCAAAACTTTACACATAATTTATCTTCCATATCCATGTTTTCCTACATGGAATCCTAGTATGGGTTATCTTGGGTGACCTTTGTACTTCTCTTTCATTCTTTTAAAGTGATAGTTTTATTGACTCTTTTTCAAATATGGGACTTTAAATTATGTTCCCAAGGATAATTTTAAAAATTACGAGGACGTAATTTCCAGAAGGGGGGAAGAATTTAACACCCCAAGCTTCTACGATACGTTTCTCTTTGAATAATGTAATAACATGCATTGTACGTAACTTCAGGATTCTAACACACCGCAACCAATCAAACTAGCCGTTATGAATAATAATACCCACTTTTTGAAATTTTATAAATTTTATCTTTCAAAATGGACTTCATTTTTGGATTCAAAATATCGAAATTAGGTACGGGGAATTTATGGTATTTTTCTGAAAACATTTAATTTTTGATGAATAGTGAAAAGCACTGAGTTATAGTTTAAAACTGAATTTTTTTTAAATAATTAGTTATTTTATTTAAATTTATTTCAACTAAAAATAGATACATAATACCTATATATGTATTATGTAATTAATTAGAGCCATTTTGTAATAATATTAGATATATGAAATTTGATTGAACTTTTCACCGTCTTTTACCCAACTCATAGGAGCATTTGGAAATTTACATAAAACTAAATTTTACCGCTTCTGCGAGTTGAATTTTGAAAACATGAGAGACACAGTTAATTTAAAGGAGTAAAATTTTCTTCAATAAGATAATTTTTGGGGGGAATAGTAACCTTTAACTTTTATTTACCACTTTTAAAAGTAAATAGGTCAATTAAAGGTAAAAATGATATTATTATTACCCTAAAACATGTATTAATTCTATTGGATAATTATAATTTGACCAAAAAATACCTTATGAATAAAATATGAACCACTTTGGTCCACTTGGATTAGATTAGGAAATTTATTATTATTTAATTCAAAGAAGAGTTAAAAGAAGTAAAATCAAAGTTTAATAACTAAAACATTTTTAATATAGGGTTACACATACCATAAATTAGACTATAAATATTCATTATATATATAAAAATATTTCCTACATGATGGTATTTTATTTATATTTTTTAGACATTAAATAATTTAATTTATTTATGACAAAATGATGATGCATTAATTACATAATTAATGAAATATTAAAATAATTGATATTATAAATATACAAATAAATGTAATATGAGACTTTTATGAATTACACTAATTTTATAGGTTAATATGACATATTAGGGTTGGTTATATGAATTTTATTCTATGTAATAATGATATTATGAATTTAGCAAAAACAAAATACCAAATAGTGTCAAAATTGACAAAAAAGTGTTTTTAAAACAAATATTATATTATTAGTTTATATTATATTCCTAAAAAATCTATAGTTCAGCCAAAAGACTTATATAATGATAGTTGTATCATTAAATAACCACTTGGGGTTCTCTTGGATGTATATAATATGTTTATTAACCGTATAATATAAAAATACAAAGAGACATGGTAAATGTCAAACTATTTAACTAAGAGTTAAATCTAAATGATAAGGCTAATATAGTGACCAAAACCTGTCTAAAACCTATTTTTTGAGTGTTTTTTGACCCATACCCAACTTATAATTTAAATAATCCACTTTGGATCCATTATAAAAAGAAAATTATTTTATTATAAATTAATATTTCTAGCTTTTATTAAGGTACCCCTCACCCCTCTTATAAAAGGGATCTCCCATTCCCTCAAATTTACACCTTAAAAGCCATTGGGATCAACCAAAACCTATAAAAATACTCTCCCAACTATACTAACATCATCCTATAGGCCTTAATTCAGTCAGAAAGACATCCAAAGGAGCCCTTTTGATCAAATCGAAAGGAAGAACCTAAAGAAGAGGTAAATATTTCATCACCTCTTTCAAGTTCCTTTCTTCTTCCAATTACTCTTTCATTGTTATTATAATTCTAAAATAATAACTTCAGTATCTTATATAAACTGTGATTTTATTATAATAATGATATAATAATATTGATTATTCTATCCATCCTTTGAATGACATGTCACCAAACATGCGTATGTACGGCTTACTTTCTCCACTTCGTGGTGTAATTGTTATTAAATACATTATTATTTTGATGGGTATAATAATAATGTGTAATTGATTTAAATAATAAATATAACATTATAATGATTCTTTATATATGACATACCATCCAATTATATATTATTTTAATATCAAAAGAATGATATTGTCGCTCGTGCGTACGTACGGAATGCCGTCTCCACGAACGCGATGAGATTCATTCCCCATCATAATCCATTCAAGAATAATCTTCATTAGACAATTAAAAAAATGTTTAAATAATAAATATCATTCTGAATATTAATAATATACATTCTATTTATAAGAAACTCTACTTACGAAACAAATCATATAAAGGAAAGTGATTCTGTTAACACCCAAGACGACGATAATACTAAAATATTATTAACAATGCAATATTAAAAGATCATATATGATATCATATTAATGTATATGATTATTTTATAATTTAATAACAATTATTTCACCATTATATAATAGGTTAACCTACCATCGACCAAGGAAAAGTTCAATTTAAGGGCTTTCTTATCTCACATTAATTCTGTGAGATTTCTATTGTTCTACACTTATTTATTGGATGTAGTGTATTGTGTACATCCATTTGATATATATGTTATCATGATTATATTTATATTCATGGTATTCTGTGTTCAATTTTGTGGTTATTAACTTTTTTTAATATGACTCGATTGATTACAATGAGGTAAGAGTTTTTCATCTCACTTTTTATTCCCGTGAGATTCATGCTATATGGATACTATTTCCTTTTGTGTGGCTTATGTACTGTCCATTATTGTATTCTTGGTGTAATATACATTAATTTATTATTATTTACATCTTCATTGTATGATCCTTATTTCATGGCATGTATTTTTCATATGTTACCAAATCGGTAAGGGAATCTCAAATTTCAATTTCAACTCATTCGGTTTTACGCAAACTTTATTGATTACTTTACTCCAAGATTATGTGTGAAATCATTATTTATTTACTCATGTAGTAATTTCCACTCCCCTTTGTGTGGATATAATTTTGATACACATAATCACTCCATTGATAAATTCTCAATTCATTGGTATGAACTTGATAATAATAATTTGAACTCAACCTCCATTCATTGAGTTAATCATAAAATTCATTGGTGTTGTTTTTCAAGAATATGTGTGAATTTACACTGATTTATTTAAACTAAATATACAGTCATATTTAGTGTATTTATATTTTTCACACATAATTAGGACATTGATTTATCCTTAACCTAAGGATATGGTCTTTATAAAAGATTTCATCTCAACTTACATTCCTTTGAGTATTCTTTGTTGTTATACGCCAACTCACTTTTTTGTGTGTATATATGGTACTTTGATATAATATATCCTGAATCCCTTTATTCTCATGATATTATTATGTTATGATTATTTCAATTATTTTTATTCAAGTTTCTCTCATTTTTTTATGAACTCTTACTAAACTATCATTTTAAATGTTTTAAAGATTTATTCTTTTAAATATTTCTTATTAATGTCCATGGATTAATTTTTTTTAAGGATTTAGTCATATAGACATTAATGTTTTAAAATTAAAATTCCTTTTAAAAGTTTCAAAGTGGTATGGGACACTTTGATTCAAAATTCAATTTTAAATGGATTCATGAAAAATAGTGATACTTTTAAATGTTTTTCATGAAAAAGTGAGATATTTCTCTCAAAAAGTTTTGATGATTATTTTCATCTATGTAAATATCATTAATTATTCTCTATTGTGGTTGATCTATTATAATACAATCTTCTATATTGTATTGAATTAGTTATGTTTGATTGTGGATGTGTTATTTTTATACCTTTCATGATTTGTGGATAAAGTATTGACATTTCGTATGCTAGTTTTAATTTGAATTTTTATGTCATGTTTCAAACTTTTCATATGAGGAATGCATTGGATTTAGTAAGTTACCGGTGGAGCCCTCTATAGATCCTCGATGCATCGGTAGGTCTCATGAGACAAACTAGTGTCTTGGAATAAGGCCTTTCCAAAATATTATTTCTAGTATTGGAAGAAGGCCTTGACTATGTGGTCATGAAAGTCTGTCATTATGCATTCCATCATTATAAAAGTGGATATTGATATTTCACGTGATTATTCGACTAGTAGAATATTCATGTGAGTAAGTAAATGGAATTATTTTGATTTATATTTTCCATATTATGATGAAGTTTATTTTGAAAAGGATTTTGTTTCAGTTCTATACATTTCCTTAAATATTTATGCTTTTTTATGAACGTTTCTACTATATTGTTGTCCTTACTGAGCATCTGAGCTCTCCCCTTTCTCTGTTTTATTTTTCCCAGGATGTGAAGAAATATATTATGACTGACCTGTAGGGATAGTCTATGGGATCTCACTGTTGTCTATGGAAAAAATTTTGTTATAGGTTTCCATTTTATGATGTAAAGTAAACCTTATGAATGTATCTAGTACTTACAAGGATAGTAAACTAATCGGTCTTTTGAGACTTGATCTTTTATGATCATGAAAATTATACATAATAATGCACCAACTCTGGGATTCTAGGGTCGAGGTGTTAGATAAAATTAGAGGGAATAAATAAAATACCATTTAAAGAATATGAAATGGATGATAATATCGTGGAATAAAAATTATGGTAGTATAAGAAAATGAAATTTAAAAATACAATATAACAAAGTAAATGAACTTGAAAAATAATGAGGGAGATTATAGAGCATTAATTCAGCATAGTAACAACTTAGAAAAATGATATAATTAGTGGGAATAAATAAACACACATTTACAAAAAATAAAATATAATATATTGTCATAGAATTAAAATAATGTTAGTATAACAAAATAAATGTTATAATAAAACTTTAGAAAATTAATATACTTGAAAAGGAAAACAGAGAATTGATAGAACCCTTACATTGGGTAGATGATTCTTAAAGACTGAGAGGGACTCCTTAGTACTTTTAAACCATTGTTAAGAAACTATATATAGGTTAATCGAGATAAAAATAATTCTCAAATACTTTTTTAGTGGGATGTGAGGACGAGATGGTGGTTTTATACTTGAGGTGGGGTGGTTTAAAGAGTTAAACTATATGTTATTTTGTTATATACGCCATCCACTTATTAGTTTAATCAATTTTAAAAATATTTATTGAATATTAAAGAGTTGGAAGAAGTTTATAGATGTCCAAGGAATGCCTGAAACAATATATACCTCATTAAAAACCCAATTAATGAAAAAAAACCAAAAAATACTTTTATTTCGAAAATCTAATATTTGGTTAAAAAATATAGAGTATAAATTTCTATTTTAAAAAAAAAATTTAAACATTTTAATGTTATTTTTTTGAATAAATTGTATCATAAATTTTATTTCATGCTAAAAAATTAATAATGCCATATAATTTTTGTCTTTTGTAAAGTGAATTTTTTTGATATTTTTCCAAAAATTCATCATTATTACAAAATTACAAAAAAAATTACTTTCAGATAATTTTGTTGTTCTAAGAAAAAAATGAGTTTTATTTTATCAAAATAATTTTATAAATATGATAAATTAATATTTTAAATAAATATATTTATTTATTAAAATGTTCGAATTTCATAGAAAAATAATCATTCTAACCATAATAAAATCTACTTTGGATTTTCTTTGAAATATATTAAAATTAAAAAAAATTATAATATTATTTCAAAAAATAAGATTTCATTTAAAAATTCTAAATTTATTATAAAATGTTGCCTAATAATAATTTGTTTACATTCTACAATTAAAATTTTTAATTATATCATTAAAATAATGGTGATGATCACTTAATTGCATCCATATAACCAATAACAATAATGACCAAAATTCTTATTAACTAATGGTAATATTATCAATCAACAGTATTGGTCGATAATTATAATAATAATTACCAAATTTATTTTTCACGAATTTTCATTATATTGATAAATGTGTATATCCATTTACTATTCCTAGTTGAATGAGTTCTTATTTATGCATAATTAATAATGTTCTTATGAAATGTAAAAGTCATTATGTGTGTATAATTTTTTAAATTATACATATTTTAATGGACATGATCATAAAATAAGTGTATTTATCTCGATTAATTAAATAGATCTTTATTAAAATATTATTATTAAACATTTCAATTAAACATTTAAAATTAATATTTTAAAGTAATTTAACATATATATCAAAAAGGTAAAAAAATTAAATAAACTACAATGAAAATATAAAATGATTCATGATTGATTATTTATATTTAACCACACATAAAATTTAATATGAAAGCATATCCTATTTTTTTATAATGAAAATATACATCATTCTTTGTTAACTATTAAGTTAAAATGTTGTAATTACTAAGAAAATTTTGAAATAAAACTATTAGTAAAAAGAATTCAGTTATCAAATAAAAGTATATTTTTAAGAGGATTCATGTATAAAGTAAATGATATGTATATATATAAAAGATAAAAGGTCAAAATAGAGAAGCTCATTGGTAGGCATTTCACACTTTTACTTGAGTCATTTTAATAAATAAATTATTATTTTACTTGAATAATAAGTAAATTAATAACTTGGGTTATAATTATTTGTATAATTTAATTGGTTTATTAAAATAAATAAATTTATTTTTCATTTATAATTATATTTCTATAATAAATGTTAATTGGAAATTTGGGATTATATAATGATTATCTGTGAAATGATCTTTATTTCATTTGTGTTTTATTTACACATTTTTTCTATGTATTTACATTTGTTACACATAATCTTTTAATTTATTAATTCTTAATTCAATGATTTGATCTTTATAATGGTTATTCAAATCAAAAATATTCACATCAGTATATATGTATATTTTATACACCTATATTCTTTTATGATGTTTATATGTTTCTCTCTGATATGTTATATCATGGATATATTTATATTCTTGGGATTTAATGTTTCATTTTAATTTTTTATGTAACAAGAATAATATTAAAAACATACTAAAATGGTTATGATTTTTATGATTTAATCTCATCTTCTTTCAGGACTACATAAGTTTAATGTAACTTTGGGAGCGATCATACACTCATATTTTCCAAAACCACATATGTTTTCTTATCCAATAATTTTGAATTTTTTTACATGTTTAATTTCCATTTCTTAACATATTTTTTAAATAAATATCAAGAAGTTTTTCCATAAGTGAGACTAATATTGTATCATCTTTTAGAATAGGAATAATTTTATTCTATATACATGTTTTCTAAAAAAATAATGTTATTATTTACACTTTAATGATTTATTATGAAAATTTTCTAGTGTCTTTGACTTTATTCACAGTGGTCATAAGAAATTAATATTTTTGTCATTTCTTGGATGAAACATTTTGACATTATTTACTAATGAGAAAATGGGAAGTTTTATTTTAGCATATTAGGTTTTACTACCTATTTGAGACATCAAGATTAATTTTTTTAATATAACTTTGAAGGTTCCCAAGGTTATTTTAAAAGAATTTTTTTACCAAAATTCTATAAATTTTTTATCTTTTAAAGTGATTTTAAAAGTGAAAGGGTATTTTCTTCAAAAATATTCTTAATAATATGTTAAAAATATTTCTATAAATAAAGACAACATCCCTTTATCTTACATGATCTACACTATGGATTTGTAGTAATGATACCATAACTATTCTTTATCTAGATTTTTTATGTTTGTTTCAAAGAGGTTATCATGGAACTCATTTATTTTCCATGGGAAAATAATGCTATGAAAGAAAAATTGTTATTATTATATTTAAAAGTGTAATCTCATAATTTATTTTCTAATTATTTTGTATATAGATGTTTGTATAGATGATTAATGGTTCATTTCATTATAAACAGAGGACATGTGTTTTTGTTATAATCCAAGGACATGTTGTTGTCTTTAAACTAAAGAATATTGGGTCTGTTATAACCTTCCAATGCATTGGGTAATGTGATAAAGAATAATGTTTTAATTTACTCATAAGAGATCAAGATTTCAATGATTACATAAATATTACATGAAAATAATGGTATGAAAACATGAGCACAACATTTTAAAACTATAACTTTTATGTCATGGTTCATAATATTATGTCATGGTATAATTTTTGATCATTAATAAGACATGAATCGTAATGGAATCAAAGAATATGAGCCATGAGAGAAAAAAAATTAACATAAGAAAAACAATTGTGGCATATTTATAAGAACGTAAAATCATTTTCCTATTATCTATGGATCACTACTAAGACAATAATATTTTATTGATTTTGCTCTAAATTTCATCGAACTAGTTATGTTACACTCCCAAGATCATCATAGATGAAAATTTCAATTACTAAACTAGGTTTACTCTCCATTATAGTCCTATTTACATCTTAAGATATCCTTATTTACCCAATACATTATAAGTCTATATAATTATCGGATCAACCATCACCTAATAATAATCCATTCATTTTTTCATATGATCATCAATCATATATCATATATCATAACTCATATAAAATAATTCGATTTCATAAGTATCTCATCATTTCATCAAAACGCAACCAATGGAAAAAATGAGTTTCATAATAATATCATGTAAATAATCATAAAATAATTATAGATAGAATAAGGATGGTATCATTTTATCATATCCCTAGTAAATCATAAATAACATTAATTTATGTCATCTTAGATAAATATTTCTTTAAAATATCACTTGTAAAATTTCTTGGGTAAAATAGTCATTTCAATTTGTAATGACATATTCAAAATATTCAAAATTATAAAAAATTTTGAAAAAAATTCTCTTTGAAAATAACATTTTATTATTGTAAAGTAATATTCAGATCAATAATAAATAAATATGGTGGAAAATTTAGTTTATACCATATACGTTAAAAAAATAAGTCCTTTCCCATATTTAGTAAATATTAAAAAACACCACATTAAAAAAACGACAAGATTATTCCATTTAAAACCAATTTTAAAAATTCAAAAAGGATAAATATTTCATAGTAGAATATTAAAAAATTTATGAAAATATTTTTAGAAAACATGTACATGGATTAAAAATGAGTTTTGGTTGAAGAGATAAAAAAGCTATCATTCCTTAAAAATGATCTTTCAACATCATAGGGACATAAATTGAGGAATATTAGTTTAGATACATTATACCAAAAACTAACCATAGTAGAAGAAAATTAAGAATATTTTTTATAAGTATATCATGAAATATCTTCATCATAAACTTAATCCTAAACAATCTTGACAAAAAATGATATTGTATCATAAAACCCTTGCATCAAGTTTGAGTTGTTTTAAAGGCATTATAATATATAATATGATAAATTTAAATTTACTATAATAATAGAAAATTTTCATGTACGTACATATATTATCATATATGATCTACTTATAACATTATAAAAACCATTTATTATTAATTCGTTATTAAAATTATCATTTCCATGTGTTAACTATAACATTTTTCACGAGAATTTCAATTTGGTAGTTTTGGTTCTTATAATTTAATCAATGTTCCATAATATTTTGAATGCTAAATATAAAATAAATAAAATATATATTTATTATATATAATTTTATTCGTCTATAAATTTTATATATAGAAAAATGAATTACATCATTTATGGAGATGGTAACCAGTATGTACATATGAACGTTGTTTTCACTTTTCAACAGATGGAAAGAAATAATTTAAAATAATAATCAAACACTAAATAATAATTATTATATTATAATTTTCCTATATATTCATTAATTACATCCTTATTACCATAAATATAAATTCAAATTGAATAAAAAATCACATTGCATCATGGAGGTGATAACCCACACATACTCATGAGTGAAATTATCATTTCCCAATGGATTAGAAGGAAAGAAAGTAGATATGATGTTGTCATCATAGAATAAAAATTATGTTATAAATATATTTTATAAAAATTAAACTCATCCTAATAACCATCAATAAATTATGGTTATGGAAAATTAATTGAATCTCTACATGGAGGTGGTAGTCCACACTTATGAATGAGTGACACTTTTATTTCCTATTTGATGGAAAACAGGTTAATAATGGTGTTTTCATGATCATAAAAACATTTTCGTATATTTAGGATACTGAATTTATTATTTTATGATTAATAACACATATTTAGAGAATGTATTGGAAAAAATAAATTTAAAGTGGTTGGGTAAGATGATTACATACTCTTTGGGGGACCTCTTTTGGACACTTTATTAAGGACCCATTGAATAGACTTTTAAAAATAAAATAACATATAAATTTTTTAATTTTATTTTTAAAAGTGAATTGGATAGGGATTTTTCAAGATATATGGCTCATTTTTGGGTAAAGAAAATAGGGAAGGGGTGTCATTTTATAAGGGAGGGAAATTACACACTTGGAATTAAAAAATGATTAAAATATAATTAATTCCTCTTCAAGGAAAATGATTCTAAATGAAATTATATTTGAATAAAAATATTTTGATATAAAAATATCATCATCCATTTAAATTAATGATATTTTTTTGTCGTTTTAAACCTGACCTATTGGTGTAACCCCTTAGTTAACCAATTTTAATCTCAAATGTGGTAATGAATCATTAAAATTAAAAGGTTATAATTTCAATTAAAAAGAACAAAATTGGATTATAAATAGCCAAGGGAAAATATTTTAGACAATTTTCTATCCTACATCTCAAATTAAAATATTTTTTAAATTTTTCATGAATTTAATAATATATTTTTCTCGTAAAATATAATTTTTTTTATTTTAACAACAATTCAATAAAACTTACTATTAAAAAACATGAAAGAAATGAAATTAAAATATGATCCTTTCACATATTTCTAATATGTTCTATTCATCTAAAAATTCATGGAACATAATAATTCATCCAAATTGTATTACTTCAAATATTTTAAAATCATTTATTTTATTTATTTATTAATTGAATAAATATTGTATTGGTGTCACATAGGAAATGAAGGTAATAATTAACTAAATAACTATTAAAGACAAATTTATATGACAAATAATATATATACTTAAAATATACATTTTAAACTAACTTGTCCTATTTTTTATCTTTGTGTAAAAAATTATAAATTTTAATATCTAGAGAGTAACATTTTGTATATTTTCTTCTCTAAAGATAATATTAAAGTCATAATCAAAGATATGGTTGAACCCCATTCTTCAAAAGGTTTAAAATTAAGTGTTAGAAAATTTTTGAAACCTTTTCCCAATATTGTAATGTTGTTTTACCCATTTCATCCTTATCAAGGTGACAAAATTTACCATGGTTACTATTCATAATAACTAAATATTAATGAAACATATGTATAAAATTTAATCCTCTTTATTACAAACATGGAATCCATTTTTCAAGATTCATTTTCTATAAGTGGTGGACATTCATTTTAAAATAAGTGTGCAAAACACAATGAAAATAATTTTTTAGAAAAACATATATTTTAAGCCTAAAAAAAATTTATTCTTATCACATGTCAATAAAAAAAATAATGTTAATTTTTTTATTGGATAGGTAATATATTAACTTAATTAAAATAACTCAGTAATAAGAATTATTTTAATTTATTAGGATAAAAACACATTTTGATCATAAGTATTAGTTTTTTTATAAAAACATCTATGTTACTTTAAAATGTCTTTATTTTCATTTCTAATCAATTGATAACCAATGAATTCATTTTATAGATGTGAAAATCATAAATGTTTCATTATTTAGTTAGTAATTTTTATAACCACCAATCCAACTGCTCTAAAATAACTGTCAAACTAAATAATATTATTTCAATAGTAAAACAATGTTTATTTAATGTCTATATTTCTTGTAAAAAAAGAATTCAAAGAAATAAAATTTACTTGAATTGAAATATTTCGAAATTCCATGGTATGTTACATTATACCCCATTAAAATGAATTTTCCCCTCAAAATTCCATAACTGAGAAAAAAATGGTTATATATGTGTTTCCTCAGATCATCAGGTTCATATATTGATTCTTCAAAATTCTAAATCCTCTATAGACCTTTGACATTACGATTAGTTCTATTACTTGTAACTTTATCTCTATGATCCAATATTGTTATGGTTTTTTTAATAAGAATGACCATAATCAAGTGGTATGACATCTAAGTTCACTAAATGTGATAAATCATGAATGTACGTGCTCAAGAGAGATATGTGGAACACATCGTTGACTTAAAAGAGGGTTGGTAGAAGCACTAAATGATAAGATATCATCCTAAATCCATTAATAATATTGAATGGTCCAATATAAATATAGATCATCTATTTATTCTTTCCTAATATAATAAACTTTTATCCATGGATAAATATATAATAATACCTTCTAACTTACTTTAAATTACAAATTTCACTAATGAGTGCCAGTATAAATTTATTATCGAATTTGAGCTTCCCTAATGTGCTATTAAATGATTATAAGTTTCTATATCATTTTAAAAACTATCTCAGGTCTCATTATAATTATATCTCTATAATAATTCAATCATGTTTGAGTTCTACACTTCTTTCCATGTTGATATTCATAAGGACCCTCTAAATGCATGAGAAAAAATTATTACTATAAGAAAAATCAAATATAAGAAGGTATTGATACCAACAAACATTGAAATCTATAAAACAAGATCTATGCATATCCTATAGGGTTTGAAGTATTATCTCGATTTTTTATCTATTTAAGGATGATAATACGTATCAAAACTCAAATCTGTATCCAGATCCTACAGAAGAATTACCCATAACATTGAGGTAAACCTCAAATCTAGATCAAATGTAATATAATATTTTACTTAATTTAATCATAATACTCCATTAATTTTTTTTTCTAGAAATATGATAATGAGAGAAATCTTTTCTGATAGAAATTAGGTATGCTTACTTTGTAAGGTCATCTATTACATCCTAAATAGCATTATGACCTTTAGAAAATTTGAAGATTTTGATAAGAAAAATACATGGTGATGTTTTCACATTTCCATTTTTCATGGGTAATGGTTCTAACATACCCTTATAAATCAATAAAGCTTATTTAAAATTTTAACATACCAATAAATAAGATTTATACTCTACAATATATCTCTTTATGTTATACCACCATAAATACTCTTTTTATTCTTTATATATCTTCCAACTTTCATGATGAATAGATATTATTATGATTTTATTATAATATCTCATTACTGATGTTTTTATGTAAAATGCACAAATAGTGTTAATAACTAATATCTTAATCAATGTGGAGCTTATGAAAATTTCTTACGTTCACTTGTAAAAAATTGGTCTTTAATGTCAATTTTATTATCATTTCTTAAATACTAATGTTAAAAGTACACATCGAAGACTTTTAACATTGGTTATTCAATAAATGTTATTAAAAAACACTTTTAACATTGGTTCATGAATAACCGACATTAAAATTCATTATATAAGACCATTAACGTTGTTTTTTTTTTGAAAAATCGATGCTAAAAGAAGACATATAACATTGGGTTTTCAACAAAAGAACATAAAAAATGTTTACCAATTTGAGTTTATTATCATAATATTAATGTTTACTATTCGTAGAGCTAAAAAAGAATTATGGATAAAACATTATAGCCATTATAAGGTTCACTTATCTAAGATAAGTCTTATAGAAGTCCAACATCTAATGTACATAATTTTTTATTTGTATGTCTATTTGAGAACCAAAAGTAATCGAAATGAATATTGGGAAATGAAGTAACACATGAATTTTTTATGATGTTATATTTTTATAAAACCAACAATAAAAGTGGTTTTATCATCAGGTTTACAAAAAATGATGTGAAAAGTATTATTTAGTGTTATTTATTTATTAAAATTAAAATTAAAATTGGGTTTAGCATCAATTTTTACAAAAACCGTATAATATAAGAAATTGATTTACTTATTCTCTTTCATTTCAGAAGCTTTGTTTTAGTACTCATGGAGCTCAAATGGAATTACAAATTAAACTATAAGGCCATCTTATGTTGGACTTACTAAGAGAAGTCTTAGAGAAATCTCAATTTTGACTTCCATAACATTTAATTTGTATGTCTGTTTAAGCTCCCTAAGTATTAAAAAAATATAGAGAAATTAAATAAAACATGAAAACAATTTATAACATAGGTTATATAAAAATTTTGTTCAAACCTCAACATTAAATGGTTTTTACCTTTGGTTATATATTTATTAGATGCTAAAATTAAAATTTCAAATATATGTATTCATTATTTGAATTTTTTCACAACGTGAATTTCAATTATCAAAATCCCAACTAAATTTTAACACATCACCAAAATAAATACTTTAATTTACAATATATAAATCATAAATCTCTTTCTTTCAAAAATTTTGACATCTTCGATCCAATAATAATTTTAACAGTTCTTCAATCGATGTTTTGTACATGGTATATACTCTAATCATTTAATTTTACTATATTTATTCTCATTATTACTAAAAATCATGATAATATTTCTTATGATGACGAATAAATATTCTGATCAAGATTAAAAGATAAAACTTCCACATGATTTTCACTAACTGAGGTGAAAAGTTCTTTATCAATCACCATTTTATCAATCACAATTATCATTACCATGTGAGTTATTCTTCAAAAAGAAGAGAAATAAAAAAATATTGATTCAAAGGAAACCAATAAAATAATTGAAATTAGGTTAAATATTTATGTTTATTCTTTTTTTTATCTTTTTGTGTATTTAATTTTTTGATCTTGATTCTCCTGTTTTCTTTGAAGAAAGTTATATCTATCTAAACATAAAGAGGTAAAAATTAAGATAAAAACAAAATTTTATCTATAAGTCCATTTAAGCATAATGAACTATCAAATTAAAGATAAATAAATGGAATATATTCTAGTATTAAGGGTTTGAAATTTTTAACTTTAGTTTTTACTAAATCCAAAGTGAAAATATATTTCATCCACTTGACATCAGTTTTTTATAAAACTGATACCAAAGACCTATGGGAACAGACTTTAAACATTAGTTTATGTAAAAACATATTCGAATGAAAATAGAGGGAAAATATTAAACATTATTTTTTGTGAAAACTGGCATTGATTATGGCCTGAGCCATGTTTAGGTTTCAGTTTTTATGAAAAACAATACTGAATATTCCTATAACTAGCTTTTTTAATTTATTTTTTGATGTCGGTTTTGTAAAAACCGATATCAAAACTTTAATTTTTAACACTTACTTTATAAAAATTGGCTAGTAACTACTTTCAAAATGTAAAAAACCCATGTGTAAATACCATTTCCACATAGTGGTTCTTCTTTATTTCTATATCTTCATTCTATATCTCTGTTATCTCCATTTAAATAGATGTTTGGACACTCATTTGAGTAGGATAATATTTATCCCCTTAAATCAATACTTCATGATAAATCCATTTCAAACATATAAACATTGGATCTTTTTTTTCATTTTCATATATTAGATATGATTATTTTTCGACTCAAATCCCTAAACACCTTGTCTACTTTCGCATGATGGTAACAAATTGAGAAGTTAAAATCTTTAATGAACTCCAACAATATTCTTTAGTGTGTAATAAATTATTTTTGAGTGATTAAATTCTTTAAAATTTTACTATTAGTATATATATAAAACCTTTCTCCATAAATATATTACCTCAATATAATTAATGAAAAAATTACTGCATCCAACTCTAATTCCTGGGTTGGGAAATTTTTATCATGGACCTTCAATTTTCACATGAAATAATCTACCACCATATAATTATACATTATTATTCATTCCAATACATTATTTAATGCATAAATCTAGATCAAAAACCATTCTCCATTATAGGATAGTGTAAATATTGGTCCACCGAGTAACCTCCTCTCTAGTTCCTTGAAATATTTCTCTTATTCATTTGACCAAAGGATCATTCCTCTCTTTTGAGTTATCTTGGTGAGTGGATTATATATTCATGATAAATGTTCTATAAAGCATAGATAATATCCATCCAATACTGGAAAACTATGGATCTATGTCACTGTGGTTACTCTCAGACAACATTCAATAACTTTTATCTTTAATGGATCAACATATATAACCTCACATGATATTATATGACCAATAAATGAATATTTTTGTATCCAAAATTCATGGTTGGTAACTTTTTCATGCATCATATCGTTCCATAGGGTCTTCAGTACAATAATAAAGTAATAATTATTCTCTTCCTTTAAATATATAATAATATCATATATAAATACTACCAAAAACTGATCAAGGTAATCTCTAAATATTATATTCATTACATAAATAGTGATTATAGGGGAATTAATAAAACAAAATGGAATCACTATAAATTCATTATTTTAATACATTTTATATAATGTTTCCTTAGGCATATACTTCATCATGAATCTCAGTTGATGATATTCAGAAAAAACATTAATCTTTGAAATGTATTTATATCCATGTGTTTGATCAAAAAAGTCATCAATACAAGGTATATGATAGTTTTTCTTCATAGTGATCTTGTTAGGTTCACTATAATATATGTAAGTGGCATTGATCTATATTTATTCATAATTGAAATAATATTTTCACCCCTAGGTGGTGCACTTGGTCAAATGAATCCCTTTTCATGATTCTCATAGATTTGATTCATAAATTCCTATAACTTAATCAATTCCATCTATATAGAGTCTTTGATATAGTTATAACACCAGGTATGAGTTCTATTGAAAACACAACATCACAATTTGGAGGAATACTATGAAGATATTCCAAAAATACATCAAAAACTCCCACATAGTAGGAATTTATTCAATTTTTATTTTCTCTCCAACTATATGATTAAAAAACCTTTGGAATGGGAATATATGCCTATATAATTAATATGATTTCAATAAGAATACCATATATATAGCCACACTGATTGACGGTCATTGTCTGGATTAGAATATCAAATGTGTTTTCCATTCCATGGTAACTTATTTGTGATTTATGTGAAGAAATATAGTCTATACCTATGATATACTCAAATACATCTATAGGTAGAATAACTAGATTTGTTGGAATCACATTCCCATAAACATCAATTATAGATGAATCATAGACTTGAGATTTGATCATCAAACCATTAGGGGTTTTCACTACTAATTTCACATCAATCGTTAAGGTGGTATTGTGATACACTAATAAAATTCTTTATATATAAAATATTGGGTTTCACTATAATAAAATAAGACATTAACATTTCTAGATTTTATGATAAGTGTACCTTTCACCATGTCATTATCATACCCATAATCAACAATAGTGATCACATGACATTTCCCTATATATCTAGGATTAAGAGGTTAATGATGAAGATCATAATTATTTACCTTTAAATTTGAGCACTGGTTAGAATAATTCCCAAACATCTTCTAATTGAAAAACTTAAGTGAGTGTGGTGTATTTTTTTTGGTTTTTCGACATCATTATCTATATTATTTTTCACACAACTTAGGAAATTTATTTCTTGTTTACCTTACTTTCACACATAAAAAATTTAATGGTTCCCATGATTATATTTACTAAATTTTTCCTTCAATACTATATGCATAAAGGAATGTTCACCTTATTCTCTCTATAGTATTTATAATTTACTTGTAATTCCATCTTTTTTTTCTTATAAAAACTATGAGAATAGTGGGAGAACCTATCACTATTTCTACTATGATAGAACATTAAATTTTTTTACATATATAATAAATGGAGTTATGTATAACTACCTTTAATTACGTGGTTTTAATCCAATGTTTAATTGACCAACCTTACTCTTCGGTTTGATGACAATTCCAGAATAATACATCAGAAGTTCTGTAAACTTTTCTTCATGGGTACTAGGATATTCATTATAATTTTTCCTTATCTTAAGGAATTAATTATTATTTTTAAACAAATAATGAAAAGAAAATATTTATTGAAAAATAATCTCTTAAACTCATCACACTCCTTAGAGTCAATTTATTCATATTGCTTCTTGTTTTTTATAAGAGTCTTCCACTGATCTACTTCACCTTCCAAATTATAAATAGATAAGATAACATTTTCTGGATCTAAACATTATGGAATGTAAAAAATAATTTAATTGGTACAAATCCATTTCTTAATAACTTATAGGTCAGCGTACCCACTAAAATAAGGTGGATATTTCCCCATGATAGACTAAAAAACACTTTTCAATCCTTTCCTAATCAAGAATATAAACATGATTGATAGATTTAGGAAGTTTTGTAAGAATAAAAATAATATTTTTAATTCCATATCCTATAACATTTGGTTTCTCAAGAGTGAAATAATTTCGTTTTCTATCACATTCATCATTAACATGATTCCTTCAGGTTCCATCCATTGGAAAAAACAAAAAAAAATTCTCAAAAACAATAATCTTATTTGGAAACCAAATAATCATGAAATATAATTTATAGAAAATTTATATTGTGACACATTCTTTCAAATATATGAAACAATTGGTTCGACCTAATCCATCCATGATCATCAGCTATTCAAATCCTCTATGATATATGACAACATAAGATAATTAACCTAAGTATATACCATGGGAGTGTCAAAAAAAGTGTGTAGTAAGGGGGCACTCACTATGCACTAGAATGACATACAAGATATACTAAAAACTTTTTTTGGGTTTATTACCCCTATATTGTTCAATTAAAAAACCATTTCCACTTGTACTATATTGACAGAGATTTTTTTCAAGGAAAACCACACTCTTTCATTTACCATAACTTAGAAAATTCTCTTATATCTAGGATTATCTAAAGGGTTCTCACTAAACTTTCCTTATCATAGTTTGTAAAAATTACTAAACCATTCTATGAAACCTAATATAGTGACCCATACTATTCATACATGTATATTACATCTTAATATATTAATATTTGATACATAAGTTTATGATTCATGCTAACATTGTATACATTTAGTATATTTTGATACTTAGTTTCACAAAAAATATTTCGTGAGTGAACTAAAAAATCTAACACTATGCTCTTCATAAATACAAAACATGATATAAAATTCATATATAATACCTTTCTTCATATCCTAGGTAAAATAAATATAGGAAAGTGTATGATATGATGTTAAGTAATGGTAAAAAAGGGACATATCAATGATTACATAAACATAACATGAACATATGGGTATGATAAATTGAGAATAAAATTTAGAAAAAATACCCTTAATATCATATATTATAAACATGATTTCTTTTATAAATCATTTAATTTCAAAATAAATTAGTAAAAAATGAAATAATAAACATGAATCCTAAGAGAATAAAATTGTCCTAAGACATAACTTTGGGGGATACATATTAGAATAGAAAATCATTTCCTTAATACTAAATTCACACTTCTAAGATTTCCACAGTTTATTTTATTTACTCCACATTCCATCATATTATTTAAGGTTTACTCCCAAGACTATCATAGTGGAATTATTCTCTTACTAAATGGGGTTCACTTCCGATTCCCATCCTATCTATCTCACGACATATCCATCTTTACCCAAATAATTAAAGGGATGTATAATTATAGTCCCACCCATCACATAATAAATATCCATTCATATGTGTTCTATAATATCATAAATCATTCATCTAATATCGTAACCTTTTTGATGAAAATGGTCTGGAAAAGCATCTTAACATTTGACCATAATATATCTTTGGAAAAAATAAAATAGTTTCATAAACAACACATAATCCTAACCATAAAACAATACAAAGAAAGTATAAGGGTAGTATCATTGGATCATATCCTGAGTAAATAATGTATAACATCAAAGTATGCCATCTTAGATGAAAATTCCATTAAAATATCACCCGGAATATTTCTTGAGGAAAATACAAAATTCAATTTGAAATAATTTTTTCAAATCTAGAATTTTCCAAAACAATTAAGGAAATAATTTTATTCTAAAATAACATTGAAATATTTTAAATTAATTTTCAAATAATTTATTGGACATGATTGTAGAAAATTTTCATTCATGTCGTGTGTTTTAAAATAATGATTCATTTCACATTTTTACTAAAAATTCAAAAGTACCTCATTCAGAAAATGAAAATAAGATTCATTTTAAAAATATTTAAAAGAAAAACATTGGAAAAATGAATTTATAAAATAATAATATAATATTGGAAAAATTCATGAAAACTTTTTTAGAAAACAAATACATAGACGAAATATGTTTCGACTAAAGAGATAAATAATGTTTTTTTCCTTTAAAATGTTTTTTTAGTCTATTGAGTACGTAAAGAGAGTAAATTGAAAAAGAAAACATGAATTCTATAGAAATAACAATATAAAAATAAAATTAATGGTATTATGGAGAGTTATATAATGAATTTTCTGTTTCATAAACCTAGCGATGAACAATCATAGTATCATATATTATCCACTTAGAACATCTTCACACAAAAGTATTAAAAATTACTTAATAAAATAATTTTTTCTATGTGTTAACTGTTTTATTTTTCAGAAGAATAACATTTTGAAAGTTCTAGTACTTGTATGTTCATCATGGTTCTATCATCTTCCAATTTTTAACCAAGATATAAATAAATATATGTTAATTATATATAGATATATACCCATCCATTAATTATATAAATAAAAAATGAATTAAATTGCTCATAGAGATGGTAAGTCATACATACACATGAACACTATTTTTAATTCTTCATGGGTGGAATGAAAGAAAGGTAAATAATAATTGTATGACCATCGGTTTGTACTATTTATCATTTTTATGCATTTTTATGGTTTTAAAGTGCTTGGGATGAGTTTGGCATATGTTGGGAGAGTTTTTAAGGGGTTTAAATATTATTGGAGGCTTTTCTAATGGTGCAATGTTTGAGCACGGTTAGGGGAAACCATGTAGGATCTCCAGGAATCTGTACAGGGCGAGACAGAGGGATACAGATGGCCTGTTCACGGTCTTCCAAACTGTGCGAGGCAACCATGTAGACCCCATCTCTCGAGGTAGTGGATTGTACATGATTAGCACACCATTTTCTAAACTGTGTGGGATAACAGTGAAGACACATAGAAGTAGGGTTTTTAAATCACAGCTTCCTTGAGGTTTCCTATTTTATCTCTAAATCTTCTTCCACTCCATTCTCTCTTGGTATTTTTTATTCTCACGGTTTATAGGGGCTCTCCCACTCATTTTGTAAGTGATTTGAAGGGGTTTCAAGGTGGTTTATCCCAGGTAAGTCTCTTATCTTGGTTTCTCTTTGGTTTCCTCTAGATATACTCTTATCCCTTTCTTTTTTTTCTAGATATACATCCTTTTTATGTATATATAGGGTTTTTCTTTCCTAGGGTAACAATTTTAAGGTTTCTGGATGATAGGGAAGGGGATATACAGCTGTCATAGTGGATTATTTTCCTGGATTTGGGATGCGGTTGCTTATGGGTTGATTTCACCAAAACCCCATTGGTAGGTGGATTCTCTCTCGGCTCCACTTGATTATCACTGGTGATTTCTATAAAATTAAATTATTTTTCTTGAAATTACTTTTTATAATGATGTGTGAATCTTGTTGGAAACCTAATTGGTGGTGATTTGGGGATTTTGGGGGAAATGGTTTATTGTTGAAAAATGGGCTTATTGTGTGATTTTAAAATGTTGATTTTAAATTTGTTAATGGTTGATTATGTTATATTTTTTGTTGAATTTGGTTTTCAATAAATATGATTACTGAAATGTGGTTGGGCCTGGAAAATTGGTCAAATGGTGTTTTCAATAAATGGGTGATTTATGGATGTGAATTGGCAAGTGATAGGAATGACAGTTTTCTTTTGTGTGGCCTTGGTGTTTAGTTATTTTTGGTTGATTAAGTATTGTGTCATCTGTGTATTTATATATAAGTAGGAAGAAAGTTTCCCTATAAAAGGGGATGGATGGTGGATGGAGGTGCCACCATCAAAGGATAAGTGGGTGGGAAGTTCCACTAGTTTGAAATGTAGTGAACAGGTTGGATGGAAGCTCCACCATTTTGTTTGCCTTATTATGTGTTTCTTTGAAAGTTGGGTTTTTTAGTGATAATGTAAAAAGGGTGAAAAGGCTTTTGGAATGGTTTTTTGGATTTCCTATGTTTTTTGAGCATTTGGGTGGAAATGTCATGGTAATGGAGTGTTTTGATTTTTTAAGTTGTTTCACTATTTAATGTTTTATATAAATTGTTTTATATAATGTGATATCGGTTTCAACCTAGTGTTATGTGTAGGGAAGTAATTTGGAGAAAACATTTTGAGTATTTGTACTCACCCCCTGCTTTGGCACTTTAATTCTTTTGCAGATGTTGTATTCCTGGTCACAGATAAAGGAAAATCACCTCAAGGCTAGTGGTTCAAAGTGATGCTTGAGAGATGTTGTGGTGCTTGGAGCATGGAGCTTTGGGTAGAGATATAAAGTGTGTCTTGGTTTATTTTTGGTCTCTTATATACTCTTCCACATGGTACTCTAATATTGTGTTTGGTTGTATTGGTTGTTGTAAATTCTTGTGAAAGTTTTGGTTGTATTGAGGTAATGTATGGGTTTGGTTGTTTTGTTTCCATGCATCATGTAGTTATTGATAGTGGATTGTTTTTTTTGGTCGGTTTTATCTCAAGGAAAAATCATTCCCCAATTTATTCTCGAAGCCCTAAGCATTTATTGTCATCATTTGCCTCCTTGGTAAATTCTCTTAAGGTTGTGTATCATTCATCCACCCTCTCAAACCAGTTATATGGGGAGGGATTTTACAAGTGGTATCAGTTTGTTAAATACTTTGACTTCAAGTGAGAGCAGTTGTTCGACCCTTGGTGTTAATTGTTGTTCTTGGTGTTGACATTCGTTCTTGGCCTATTCCATGAGCCAGGATGGTAGTAAGATATAGGATTTTCAGAACATGGAATGTATATCTTAAAAGGGCACAACTAACCCTTTTATGTTGAAATTCAAGTTACCATGGATTTGGGTACATAAGTGTATAGAGACACATATAGGCATTGGATATCTCATTGTAGTGGGTGTAGAAAATGAGATAAGCATGGAATTAATGGTAGAAATGACTTCCTACTAGGGTGAATATTTCATTGGGTATACTGATTTGTGGTGGGATATTAATGTGTATATTTTGAAAATATTGAATTGGGTTTCAAATAGAAGAATTTGAAACATGGGAACTGGTGGTATTTTGAAAATGGTTTGATTTTCTAAACATTGTGGATTTTTTCAAAATAATACAACATTAGAAAGGTGAGCTAGTATAAATCCTAATTGTGATGGTTGTAGTGTAATTGAACTAGAATTTTTGAATCATGTGTTTCAAATATATAAGGACTTATGGTTGTTTTTTTATTGATATAAATGGATCTAGGTAGGAATTGTAGAGACAAACTAGGGGAAGCTACTGTAAATGTGGTTTCACCTGAGCCCTAGGTGAACCAGTAGCTATTGAAGAGTATAGTGAAATATTTCCATGTTGTGTAATGTGCAAATAATGTGGATGAACTAAGGCATGTTGATCATGAAGTTCAGTTTCAAAAGAAGAATCCACCCATGTTTAGGGGTGATTCAGAGCCGGAAAGGGATGAGGTGTGGCTAAACAGAATAATATAGTATTTGAATTCCTAGGAACATCGGAAGAGATGAAATTGAAGTTAGCAATGTACATGTTGGAAGATCTTTCCCTTTAGTGGTTGGAGATGGTGGTCCAAGCTGGAACAAACCAAGGTATGACATGGGAGGGTTTTGAGGTATTATTTAACAAACAATTCTACCCGCACACATTTAGAATTTAGCATTCAATGAATTTATTTAGTTTTAATTAAGGGAACATGTCTGTGATGGAATATGCAGCTATGTTTATGAACTTAGTGTGCTTTTCACTTGAGGTGGAGCATAGCACATTGTTGAAAGAATGAATTTTTTAAGATGGGTTGAACTAGGAAATTCATTCTAAGATATCGGAGTTGTGCATAGATGATTACACAGAAATAGTGAATCGAGATACGGTGGATGAGTGGGATCTTGAGTGGGATACAGGTGGGGGAAGTATGTTGGTACCCATGGTAAATAGTGGGAACTCGAATGCTTGGTTCAAGAGTAAAAGGAAAACTTATTTCCAGGGTGGGAGTATGGCTCAGAATATAACGACAGGATCAGCGAGTCTTCCTTCGAAGCCTTAGAGCAAGATGAGATGTTTTGTGTGTGGTTATACAAGCCACATCATGTGATATTGTATGAAACCACCTCAATCATGTCATAATTTTAATCATATGGGGAATATATAGAATTATTTTCAGAATGCTCCAAGTTCGGGTGTCTGTGACACTCCTCAGGGGTCACATGGGTCTTATTCCTTGACGGTATAGGGGCAGAAACATACCCCTCGGCAATAGAGTATAGTGGGTCACAATGATTCTTAGAATACCATGACACCTCTGCAAGGTAATAAGGAGAAGAGTGTCGAAAGTAAGCTGTTGTTTGGAGCTAAAAAGGTGGCGATGGATGATCTGTCAGAACCCCCCATGGTGCGAGTTACGGTTATTTTAAATTCAACATTGATGCAAGATTTGTTTTATATTGGTGATTCACATTCATTTATTTCTTCTCACATCGGTGATTTGTTGGGTTTACGTACAGAAATGTTGCATTCTTTTTGAGACTACAAATACCTCTGGGTCAAAGAGAGTATCGAGATTTCATCTATGGAATGTGTTAATTTTTTGTGGACGACATTAAATTGATCTGGGATTTCTAGGTTCTTGAGATGGATGCTTATGATATAAGACTTGGAATGGATTAGTTAGCCATACTTAAGGCCCACATCAATTTATATGAATGAATGATTAGTTTTACAATAGTGGATGGCATTGAACAAATCTTTAGAGTGTAGAAGATTTAAAAGTTCTTTGCAAAAGATTTATTAGCACCAACTATTGGCATGATCTCATCTTAGTTAGAGGCCTTGTTTTTAGTATCGATAGAAGTTGTTGAGTAGACTGTTCTTCCAACAGTTTTGGATAAGTTTATGGATATCTTTCCTGAAGTATTCTCAGGGTTTCCACCGGTGGGAGAAGTTGAGTTTAAGATTTATCTCCTTATGGGGACCAATCCTATCTCACTTGTGTCTTACCGAATGACACCAACATAATTGAAGGAATTAAAGGTGTAGTTGGAAGAGTTAGAAAACAAAGGTTTCATATGTCCTAGCACATCTACATGGTTAACACTGGTTTTGTTTGTTAAAAAGGTGTATGAAACCTTGAAGATATGTGTTTATTATCATAGACTTAATTAGGTTACAATAAATAACTGATATCCACTTACATTCATCTATGATTTGTTTGACCAGTTGAGGGGAGCTCAGTGGTTCTCTAGGATTGACTTAAGGTCAGGGTATCTCCAATTATGGGTGAGGAAGGATGATATTATGAAAACATCTTTCATAAGTATATATGGCCATTAAGAGTATGTGGTTATGCTGTTTGGTCTAATTAATACACTAGTAGTGTTCATGGCATTGATGAATATAATATTTCAAAGATATATGGATTCTTTTGTGGTGGTATTTATTGATGATATACTGGTGTATTCGAGGATAAGGGTAGAGAATGAGCAATACTTGGCGATATTGTTTGGGATCTTGATAGATCATCAGTTGTATGCCAAATTCTCAAAGTGTGACTTTTTGATACATGATTTTCCTTTCCTTGGCCATTTTATTTCTGAGAGGGTTGTTTTCGTTGATCCAAAAATGATAGAGTCTGTTATCACATGGCAACAACCAAAGAATGATTTTGAGATACAGATTATCCTTGGTCTATCTGGGTATCATCGATGTTTTGTTCATGATTTCTCACAATTGGCTTCGCCGATGATAGCTTTGAAAAGAAAGAATATCCCGTTTCAATGGGATGAGCAGTTTCAAAAATTCTTTGAAGAGTTAAAGGGTCACCTTACATCAACAACAATATTGGTTTTTCTAGAACCAGGAAAATGGTACGTGGTGTATTGTGATGCATCAGGATTAGGGTTATGGTGTTTCCTCAAGTAGGGGGATCATGTAGTTGCATATGTTTCACAACAATTGGGGTTTTATGAGAAGAACTACCCAATACCTGATTAGGAGTTGGCAGCGGTGGTCCATACAATAAAATTTTGGCATCATTATATCCTTAGTAAGAAATTTATAGTGTTTACTAATCCCAAGGGATAAAATAATATCTTCTCCCAAAGATATTTGAGCCTAAGAAAAATGAGATGGATCAAATATCTCCAAATGTTTGATTTTACTTAATATTCACACCAGGTAATGGAAATTCGGTGGATGATGCATTAAGTAGAAAATCATATGTTGATGTGGTGAAACATGCATAAGATCAATGGTAGTTAATGTCGGTTATAACCGATATGTAGTGGGAATGTAAGGACTAGGGTGGGGTCTTATTTCTGATTTCGTTGGTTCCTAACTTGGTTGGTTTAGTTAAAGAGGAACAAACATCTAATTCTGAATTTATGTTGAAGATGTCAAAACTCAATAGTGAGGAGACCATTGAGAATAGGGAACTGAATGAAAATTCAGTCTTTTGTTTTTAGAATTAGATGATTATACTAGCGGTTTTTTAGAAAGTAATTCTCAGGGATTATCATCATTCCAGGTGGGTTTCCCATCCTAGAATTCAGAAAATGTATAATGCATTAAAGGCGCGGTTTTTGTGGGCTACTATGAAAAGTGATGTGGTAAGGTTTGTCTCGAGATTCATGACATATTAGCAAGTCAAGGAAGTGCATCATCAGCCAGTAGGAATGTTGTAGTCTTTAACTATACTAGTGTGGAAATGAGAGAAACTAACAATGGATTTTCTAATGGGTCTCCCATTAACGGTTAAAAAAATGATTCCATATGGGTGATTGTGGATCGGCTCATGAAGCCATCACATTTCATCCCAATTCATGAATCTAATATAGTGTAGGATCTATCTAAAATTTATTTACGAGAGGTGGTAAAGAATCATGGTGTTCTAGTTTCTATTGTATTCAATAGATATCCAAGGTTCACATCTCATTTCATGAAATCCTTACAGCAAGTCCTTAGGACACATTTGACGATGAACATGACGTATCATCCTCAGATGTATGGCCAATCCGAGAGGATGATAAAATTTTTGGAGGATACGGTAAGGACTTGTGTGATGGATTTTGGGGTTTTATGGGAGGATCACTTACCATTTTTGGAGTTCTCCTATAACAACAGTTATCAGGCATCGATACATTTGGCTCTGTTTTAGGATTTGTATGGGTGTCTATGTCATTCACCACTATGTTGGGTAGAAACATGCGAGACATCGATGATTAGGAAGGGCCTTTTCAAAGAGACTATAGAGAAAATAAATCTGATCAGAAAGAAGGTGTAGATAGCTTAAAGTCTTTATAAACTGTATGCAGACCATCATCGAAAATTGTTCTCATCCGTGGTTGGTGATCATGTGTTTTTAAGAATCTTTCTGAGGTTGGGACATCATCGATTTGGGAAGAAGGGTAAGTTATATCTGAGGTAGATTGGGCCTTTTGAAATACACGAGTGCATTGAATAGGTGGATTATCATTTCCATTTTTCACCATATATTAGTGTGATGCACAATGTGTTTTATGTGTCACAGTTGAAAAAGTATCAGCAGGATCTTGACCAGGTGATTCGTTGGGATTATGTTTAGCTAAAACTGAGTTCTTCCTTGGTGCACATGACAGTGATGATGGTGGATATATATGAGAATGTTTTTCCTGGTAAAACCATTGTTTTAGTTCATGTTTTTTGTTAGCATGGTTAGATTCTTGAGGAAACTTGGGAACTAGAGAAAAAGTTGGCCGAGAAATGACTCGAGGTCGTTTGGAAATACAATGGTTATATACATTTTTAGGATGGAAAGTCCAATGATGGGAGAATATAGCACCCCTGGTTCGAATTATGTAGAATTTTTATGCCTTTTTATGTGTTTAATGTTTTTGGGATGAGTTGCGATGAGGTTTGGAGAGTTTGGAAGGGTTTTGAATAAGTTTGGAGGCTTTTCTAAGGGTGCATGGTTTGAGCACGGTAAGGCGAAACCATGAAGGTTTTCTGGGAAATTGTGTAGGGGGAGATAATGGGCTTCACATGTCCTACACACAGTTTTCCAAACCATTCAAGTATCAGAACCTTTCTCTCGATGCAGTGTCATGTGCATAGTTGGCGCACGGTTTTACAAACCATGCGGGCAAACCATGAGGCCACTTAAAAATAGGTTTTTTAAATTTGATCTTCCTTTGGGTTTCTTCATTTAAATCCAAATCTTCTCCCAGTTTATCCTCACTTGATACTTTCAATTATCAAGGTTTATAGGGGTTATTTCACTCGTTTTGGAAGCGATTCTAAGGGGTTTCAAGGAGGTTTCAAGGCCATTTCTCTCAGTTATGTCTGTTGTCTTGGTTTCTCTTGGGTTTCCTATAGATCTACTATTCTCTTTTTCTTGATTTTCTAAATCTACATCTTTTTAATGTATATAAAGGTTTTTTTGAATTTTTTAATGATTTTAAGTCTTGTGGATGATAGGGAATGGGATCTAGAGCAGGTGTAGTGAACTTTTTTCATGTATATGGGGTGTGGTGGCTTGTGGGATGATTTTTCCAGAACCTAAAGGAAGGTGGATTCTCTCTCGACTCCACTTAGTAATGAAATAGTGGTTTTATTACAATTAATTTTTTTTTTAAATTAATTGTGATAATGATGTGTGAATCTTTTTGGAATCCTAATTCATGGTGATCTGGGGATTTTGGGTAAAACGGGTTATTGTTGAAAAAGGGTATTATTTTGTAATTTTAAAATGTGGATTTTAAAAACATTAATGGTTGATTATGAAAAAAGTTTGGTAAAAGATGGTTTTAAATCATTATTTTTACTGAAATGTGGTTGGGCATAGAAAATTGATTAAAGTGTGTTTTAATTAAATGGGTGATTTGTTTGTGTGAATTGGTAAGTGATGGGAATGATGGTGAGATTTTTTGTGGCCTTTCTGTTTAGTGGTTGTTAGTTGATTATGTGTTATGGCATGTGTGGAATTTTGTAGAAGTGGTTAGGAAGTACCACTTTAAAGGGGGATGGATAGTTGACATAAGGGCCACCATCAAAGGTTAAGTGGATAGGAAGTACCACTAGTTAGAAATGTAGTGAACGGGTTGGACAAAATCTCCACCATTTTGGTTGCCATGTTATGAATTACTTTGCAAGATGGATTTTTGAGTGCTAATGTAAAAAATGATGAAAAATATTTTGTAATGTTTTCTTATATTTACTATGTGTTTTGATCATTTGGGTGGAATTGTCTTGTAAAAGGAGTGTTTGGATTGTTGTAAGTTGTTGCACAATTTAATGTTTTATATAAAATATTTTATATAATGTGATAATAGTTTCATCCTAGTGGCACGTGTTGTTAAGTCATTTGGGGAAAACCTACGGAGTATTAATAGTCACCCTCTTCTTTGGCACATTGATGATTTTGCAGATGTCGTATTTCAGGACATTGGTAATGGTAAAGCCTCTCAAGAATAGTGGTTTGTTGTAATTCTTGGGAGATGTGGTGGTTTTTGTAGCATGGATCTTGGAGTGGAGCTATTGAGTGTGTCATGGTTTATTTTGCGTGTCCTATTTAGTCTTCTGCATGGTACTCTGATATTGTGTTTGGTTTTATTGGTTCTTGGAAATTCTTGTGAAATTGATGGTTGTCTTATGGTAATGTATGGGTTTGGTTGTTTTGTCAAAATGCATCATGTAGTTGTTGATAGTGGATTTTGTGGTTGGCTAGTTTTATATCAATGGAAAATTGTTCCCCAATTTATTCTCGAATCCCTCAATATTTATTACCAGCCATTGACACCTTGGGAACGTCGCTTAAGGACAAGTAGCATTACTCCTCCCTCTCAAGCCAATATGATGTGGAACAATGTTATAATAATTCAAATTTAAATAATATTAATTATATAATAAATATATTATATATTCATTTAACCTATCCTTGTTACCTATCAAGTAAAGAGAAAATGAAAAAAATAATCATATCACATTGTGGAGGTTGTAGTCCACGCATACGCACATGCGATGTTATCATCTTCAAACTGATTGGAAGGTAGATTGTATATCTAATGTTATAATTAAAAAAGAATAATTATATAATTTATATAACTTATACACATTTATTACATCATAATAACAATCCACGAACCATGGTTATGGAAAAGTAATCATGTAGCTACATGGAGGTTGTAGTCCCCACACATGCACAAAAAATAATGTCACATCCCATTTGATGGAGAAGGGGGAGGATAATGGTAATTTAATGATCATAATAAAATTTGAGTATATTTAATATGATTAATATATTAATTTATGATAAATAAAACATATTTATAGGAGGTAGAAGATGAAATAATTTGAGAGAGAGCATTTAAGAATAATTCTTATTCATTAAGAGACCTCATTTAGATCCATTCCAAAGGAACATTAGAATGCTATTCTAAGAATACCAAAAGATATAATATATTTATATTATGATTTATAAGATACTTTTATTGACATGTTTTCTTCTAAATGGTCCAATTTAGTGTAAATAAAATAGGTAAGGGGTTTCCTTTTATAGAAGAGGCTAATGAAACCTTTGAATTTCTAAAAAACAAATATAAAGTCATTATTTATAAAAATTCATCCAAATGGACGTAAATTTAGTGAAAAAGTGGTTGAGGTTAAAATATCATAATTCAATTAAATTAAAATAGGATTTTCTGTAATTATAAGACTTATCTTTTGGTTTAACCCCTTGGTTAACAAATTTTAAAATTAACAATGGAAATGATATTTTAATATTAAAGGGTTATAATTTTACTTATAAAGTAACAATTTGATCATAAAAGGAAAAGGTATGAAATTTTAAACTATTTACCGACCTAAATTTTATCATTCAATATTTTTTTGATTTATTAAATAATTTAATAATATATATTTATAATAAAATACTATTAATGTCATTTTAAGAACTATTCACAAAATTTGACATTGAAAATAGAATTACAATAATGAAAATAGAATATAAACCATTCAAACATCACATAGATGATATATTAATAAAAAAATTCTCGTCACACAATAATTCATTAGAAGAATATAATTTTTTTTAAAAAAAAAATTATATTTTTATTATTCTATTAATTGAATAAATACAATGATGGTGTTGTATAACAAATTAGGATAATTATTATATTAGTAAAAAAAATTAAAAAAAGTTAATATGACAAAAAAATAATTTATATCTCAAATAAACATTTATAAATAATATTATCCTCTATTATACTTATGTAAAAATTGTAAAAATGTTAAAGTCTAGATAGTGAATTTATAAATTTATTGTTTTATTAAATTAATATAAAGTCAATAATAAAAGAAAAATAGAAAAAAATGTAAATTTATTAGTGACTTATATAGAAATGAACAAATTTTACTAATACAATAGGATAAAATAAAATGTTAGAGAAGTTTTAAAGCCTTTCCCCAAAGTTATAACCTATTTTTACTTGTTTTACCCTTAAAAAGGTGACAAATATTTACTAAGGTTTCTATTTATAATGAAAAAAATAAAAAAGAACCATTTAAAAAAATCATAATAATTCAAAATGTGGATTCTATTTTTTAAGATTAAATTTCTATAAGTGGTATAAATTCATTTTAAATTAAGTGAGAAAAACATGATAAAAACCATATTTTTTGAGAAAATCATTTTAAGCATAAAAAAGGTATTATTCATATAGAATTCCTATAAAAACATTTAATTAATATTTAAATAATTTATTGAATAAATAATATATAAATTTTATTAAAATTATTCACTAATAGAGATTAATTTATTTTATTAAGATAAAAACACATTACGTGTATGAAAGAAATATTTCAATAAGAACATCTCTTTTAATTTAAAATATTTTCTTTATTTTTATTAATAATCCATTGATAACCAGTGATTTCATTTTATACATGTGTACATCATAAATTTATCATAATATAGTTATTCTTATTCACACCTTCCAGTATAATATCTAGGTAATAACTATGAGACTAAATAATAATATCTCAATAGTATAATTTGGTTCATTTAAATTTAGTGTTTTGTGTAAAGAAAGATATCAAAGTAATAAAATTCATTTAAAGAGACATATATCATAAAATATGGTATGTTACAAGTGAGGTATGTGTTTAATTTGTGAATAAACACACAATTGACTTCAGTTTCCTTAAATTACACCATTTGGGTGAACCAAGTAAAAATCATCTATATTATATGTGCTTTAGCTTATTTTTAATTCTTAAAAACAAAATCAATTAAGGTGGGTTTATAATATTTTGGAAATAAGTGAGCAATATATTTAAGAGGTCAATATCACCTAGGGATGTGATATAATTATAGAAAACTGTTCAAATTAGAAACGATTAGACATCATGATTCAACCCCTCCACTCAGGGTATCTCTAATCTAATTCCCTTTTGGATTAAACATGTATTTTATACTAATTATATTTATAATTTTACCATGATAGTTTTATTATTAAATACTTTATTTTTAATATTAGATGATCATGGGGATTATGACTCCAAATTTGTCAGGATTTTTTCTTCAAGGATTTCCCTTGTATTAATTCACTAACACAAGCTATTCTTGGAGATGATTATATAAAATGATTATTATATTAAAGAAAATTAGTATTTAAAAAGTTATTTTTTTAAGAAAAAAAATGTTATTTGATTAATTTTAAACCCTTCAGAAACATATTATTATGTATATAATGTTTCTATTATTGTCTCGTACTCATGTTCTTTGAAAACCTAGGATGCAATTCCATCCTTGGGTGGTTGAGTATTTCTTTAGTCAACAATATTCTGAATGTTGTTTGATTCCTCATGCTCTAGTAAATTGCTTATTTTTATTCCATAAAAGAAGATGAATATTGAATATGTGGTTTTTGTGCATTGTGGTGACAATTCATTGAGTTTAAATCATATTCTGAGGAAAATATAGAATTTGATGGAACATATAATGAAGGATAGCTATGTACCTCCTTGATAATGTGATATAGAGGCCCCATGGGCATTGAAGTCTATCATCATTGATGGTATGGTTAGATACAGATGTCCTAACTTGTTAATCAATGATTTATGCATTGTGGGTTTGGATTTCCTATCCCGAAAATGTAACCCTCTAAGAATAATGAAATATTTACCAAAATTTATAGGACTAGGTTTTTGTTCTTCTAAAAATTTCACATTTTGTGCGACTCTATGTCACACTCAATGTATCCTAAGGACATGTTCCTAGAAATGTATTTAATTTACAACCCAAGTCATCATGTTTAATTTAAATGATTTTTTCTACATCACATTCACCATGTATTCTAGGAAATATAGATCAATTTGTAGAATATTTACCTTTCCAAAAGCTGTGTTGGTCATACACCCCGAGTATTCTATAGAGACAGCAAGTATGGGTAGGTGAAATATGTTGTGTATTACAGAGAGAACCATATATTATGAAAAAGAATAATAAAAATATTCATTAATTTATTTTATATTAAACTTGTTCTTATTATTTATAAAAATTATATACCATACATTACAGACCATGTATGAGGGATTCACACAAATTTGGTGATGTCATTACCTGATCAAGCTGCCCACATTCTCTATAAATATTGTACACCACCACACACTTTTTTTTAATTCACATGGATTATGATATGTCATTATAGGACTAGCCATTATTGATATCCCTACATTACTTATACCCTACTAAACATTCCATGTGTTGGTTAATTCTAGTATTATCTACCATTTCTCACCCTGGTTCTAGTTTTGGACATATGAGTAGTCTATAATTAGTATCTTCTTACATAGAGCATAACAACATGATTCCCTTAATTATTGAATTTTTATCAAAATATTTTTTGTAAATTTAAAGGATTTTAGCTCTATTGGAGAGATTGAATTTGGTTGTTGAGGTTTTTATAATAAATATGGAGTTGGTAATTCCTCATTTTTTAGAGAACATTCCTCTATATAGAGGGATCATGTACTCATATGGTGAAATATATATTATAGGATGGATAATCTAATATAAATATGGAGTTTAGGTACTTCCTCGTATTCATGGAAGGGTCCACCATCTGTTTATCAAGT
Source organism: Viscum album (assembly GCA_963277665.1). Classification (NCBI taxonomy): domain Eukaryota; kingdom Viridiplantae; phylum Streptophyta; class Magnoliopsida; order Santalales; family Viscaceae; genus Viscum; species Viscum album. The sequence goes on along the minus strand of OY728166.1, from coordinate 1,029,443,270 downwards.
AATCTACCTTATGTCAGAGCACATCCATCCATCAATGTATTTGGTACTTCCCTATATATCTATGCATTGTCCTATATATATGCCAGTTACTCCCTTGGCCAATACCATGATGAGGCATGGACCCCCAATATTGTTCTAGAGAGTTAAAATTAATTATATATAAGACTAGTTGAACTAGATTCATTAAGCATTTGATATATAAATATGCAGTTGGATTTATGATATAAATATCATTTCGGCCTTTAGTTTGTGTATTTAACAATAACTTGTATTTTAACTATCGATATATATTATTTTAAGAATTATGATACCCTAGGTATCCCTAGTTACTTATGAAATGTGATCTTTCACAGAGTTTATAAGTGATATTTTTTATTCCATTTCTTATAGTTATCTTGACTTTAGAGCATATATTGTTCCTTTAGGATATATCTAATTATTCCTTACTCTTGGGTTTGATCTGATTTATTGGTTTATCATAACTATTTTTGGAAATCGTATTGGGTGTGTTTATACTCACCGATGCATTGGATTAATTCCCACACGTGTTGTGTCTATGAAGATGCTTCATAGTTAAGATATGACATTGGAAGATTGGGAACTTGTGATGTTAGAGGATATGTTATATAGAATTTTATGATGGTTCATTATAGAGATATATTTTTATAGAATTTTTTCTAGGAATCAATATTGATGGGATGTTTTATAAAGTACCTAGAGTGAAATGTACTTGGTTTTTATTGATATATATATATATATATATTTATCCTATATGGTATTTTACATGGAATATATGTCCCATTCTCATATTTTTATAATATTGTTATTTTATATCAATCAACTAGTGTTGTTCAATTTTATTTATATTGGTTTTTGATTAATGTGTATTTTTTATTGGTTATGCCTTCCCATGTAAGGTAATTATATCTTGGTTATAGTAATTTTCCTAGATCCTATTAGAGACAATATTGGGTTGGTACACTTAGATTACCGTTAGTATGAGGGAGACCTAATGGGATTAGACAGGTCACAAACTACTAAGTTTGGGGGATATTAATACATAAAAGTCATATGACCATTTTAAAATCAGATATCAAGTATACCTGGATAAAATAGATAAAGAAGAGAAATATATCACAAAATCGTCTACAACAAATAGTTATGTAAAGATATTATATGAATCTAGAAGACCAGAAATATCTAAAAGGTGTAATTCCCACTACCCATTAATTTTTTCCTCACAAACATGCATTGGAACATGTTGGAGTTCAGTGAAATCAAATTGAGAGGATTCAAAAACCATTAACCATCATTAGACTCCCGTGATGATATCTCATCCACTGGGTTTCCTTTAAGAACCTCATGGACATTAAATATAATCTTGATATCTAAAAAATTAGGATTATATGGATGAACTACATGCATATGCCCTTAAATTAAAGAAGAGATATGGTTTATTTCCATGGATATACACTAATAATTGATTGAGAAATATTTCATAAAGAGATAAGAGATATAAATTCATGAACATAAAAATTATGAAGTGTCTTAGTAAATAATGATGATGTCTCTATACACTAATATGTATAATTTTGATTCTCACATTCCATTTAATGATTTTTGGTTTTTAGATAAAATAGATTAATAATAATGAGAGAAAACGATAGTTTATATATAAATATAATGTATAAAGAAAAAAATAAATATTTTTACAATGAAATTAATCAAAATATTTCTTAACGAGAGAGGTTTCCATGAAATGTTTTATGATAAATTCTAAACACACCTATTATGGAAAAATTTTTATAGTGTTGGCATACACATTAAATAAATGAAATATTTTAAAAAACTAAATTTCATACACATATGAACATAAATCGAAAATTCCACGTCATTTATTAATAAATATTAAATATACAATGTATATAATTATTTAATAATAATTTTTACTTTTTTTTCAAATAAATCAGAAGATATTAATTTATTGGAAATTTAAATAAATTTCGGGTGGCGTTTGGTTATTTTAAAGGATACCAAATATTATTCAGCAGTACGTGTGGTATATAATGTTCTAAATGATTAAATATATATATATATATTATAAATTTATCATAATTTTTTGGTGTTTTTTAGTCAATTGATAAAAAATTTATTCCAAATTGTTTTTCATTTTGAAAATTTTATTAGCAATTTATGTATGGAACCATAGCATGTATTTTTTAGATCTGTTTTTAATAATATTTTTTATAGAAATATTATTATATTTTTATATTTAGAGGGTTTTGTATAAAATATATAAAAATGAATCTTTAAATATTTATAGGTTATTGAAAAGGTATTGAGAAGCTCCCTATGAGCATAAGGATAATTGAGAACTTATATAAGGATCCATAGAGGAAGATATTATAAACTGGAAAGGGCATTTAAGAATTTTTTATGTGTCTATAAGGATCATATTTTGGTAAATTAGAACCTAATAAATATTATTGAAATATTAAAATATAACTAGTTTCTATTCTTAAAGATCATCCTTGAATTCATAAAGATTAATGTGATCATCATGAGGATCCTCCTGTTCTCTCACAACGATCAAAATTTTCATTGTAAGAATGAAGGAATAATTCATAAGAATGGGTGATGATTTTTTAAATATGAATCTAGTTCTCTGTGATGATTCAAATATTCTCATAAGTATGAAGTTAACTACTATGAGGTTTATTTTATGAAAAGGGCATGGAAACCACTCTGTGACCATAAAGATCATTTTAGTATAATGGTAAATTTTTAAGGATGGTCTCCTGGATCCATAAGGATCGTTTCTATTGTAAAAAAATTCATTATGATATAAGTTACATGACTATTTGTAAGGATCGTCTATGCTGAAATATAATTATTTTTGTTTCTATATCATCATGCACTCAACAAAATAACATCCAAACAAAATGATTCCACTGAATATTACTAATCATAATATATAGTTGATATATTTCTACAAAAGGAAATATAGATTCAATCATTTATTTAGAAATACAAGATGAATTTTTAAGAGAGTTTTTTTCCATTTTATTGTATATTTGAACATAGATATCATGTTTGGAATTAAAATAGGACTAACAACAATATTTTTGAAGATGAAAAATAGAGGAAGTATTCACAGGAGTCTATACATGTATTTTTATTGAAAGTGACACATTAACAAGGATTGATATTCAAACATACAATTCTTCATAAAACAAAATCAAGAAAATAAATGGGAGAATATAACTTATAATACAATAATTAAAATTTATTCGAATTAATGGGATTATAATAATTAGAATATGGAATAAATTTAAATAATTTCTCCTTAAAGAATAAAAAATGTATTTACATTAAAAATTATACAACTAAAATGTGATATGTGATGTAAAGAGATAAAGGATTATTCTAGAGATTCGGATGGGAGAGAAAGAAGAATAAGATAAACAGATAAATAACAATATATTTATCTAGTGTATTTATTTGAATTATTGAGAAAAATCTTTAAGAAATCTTCATGTTTAATCTTTTAGTTTCCTTAACTCAATTAGGACACAGGATATTGTGAAGGGAGATTACACCTAGAATAATTATATAACCCTTCTAGAATCCTTTTAATAACTATATTAGACATTATTACACCCATTTACATCAACATTATATCAATATATGCTCCTTATACTTTTTCTTAGTGGTTAGATAGGTAAAATATAGTGTCCTTTTATTTATTTCCATCATTTTTCAATTGATTATTTGTATGAAAAACCAAAAAATTCATAACCCTCATTATAAAATCATAGAAATATGTAAATAATTAAAAAGAAATTCATAACCAAATTTTACCATCACATTTTAGGGTGTGTTATGATGTGATTTCATCAAGTGGCTTCTGATCCATAGGTTTCTAGTATAAAATATATTTTTCCAAATATATTTTTTTATGGAAAAACATAATTAATGGTAATGGAGTTCCATTTTTAGATCAAATAAACAAAAAAATATAGATTAATACGATGATATAACATTTAACATATCATCAAAATGAAGACATATCAATAGTTATTAATCGATTTTAGGGAAGTGAGGCTTCTAAATTATCAGTGACCAAAGAAGATAAGAAGTTTCTCAATGTTGATTACAACTAAAAGAATAAATTATATGGTGCTCTATAAAATATAATAAATATGAAAATCTTAATTTATACTAAAAAATGTCTATATTATATAGGATAACAACTATTTACATAGGTGAAATAATGGTCAGAAAGAAAAATATTTATGTTTTACACAACAAGTTTGATGGAGGCAAGATGCTTCCTAATGAAAATATTTTTGGATTATTCAATCTTATTTTTGAGGTGGTTGGATCTAGATGAGGACCAGATAAATAGATTCATGTTTTTAATGTTGTAAATAAGATCATCAAAAAATTCATTCCTCTATAAATACAAAAACGTTAATCACTTGAAAAGGTAAATTTTGATATGCTATCACTGGATGACAAACACATAATTTAGTAGATTATGAAATGAAGGTTATACCTGGGGGAATAAAAAAATGGTTCAAAATGAGATTAAATTTCAAAACACAAATAATATTGACATTAATAAATAATTCTGGTATGTCTAATATGAATTTGATGAGTTTACTTCTCTTGTGTCATGTAAATTCAAAAAGTTCAATAGAAAAATTGAATGGAAACTCCCATTTAGCTTATTTCAGGTGAGGAGAAGTTCAAAATTTCTTATAAAAATGTCCTAAATGGTTTAATAGTGAAGTATAATAAATGGAAAATAATCAAAATAAATGAATAATTTTTCACCATAGAAGATAATTTAATCCCAAAATATTCTTTTTAATAATGTTTCAAATGATAATATTTGAGGGCAAGGAGTAAAAGGCTAAAAAACAATACTTGGAAGAGGAATGAAACGAGTCTAATATAGAAATAAAAGGTGTTATTGTTTCCCAAATTGAAATTTTTTTAAAAAAATGATAATCAAGATCCTAAGGGTATAGTTGAGCTCAAAGTTGAATTTAAAAGAGATATTTAAATTTTTGACATCTAAAGAAATAATAATATAAAAAAACATATTTTAAAATAAACCCTAAAAATATATATATCTTATGGAATGTTTTTTAATTATATGAATTAATAAGAGATTAATAATCAGGTCACACAATTTTGGGGGAATTAATTCGCAGCAAACAAAGAATTTAACAATAGACTAAATAATTTTATTATCTCAATTATTTTCTAAAAGAAAAAATTAAGGATAATTTATAATCTTGATGATGAAGTGGATACTCATATAGGTAAGTTAAAAACAAAATTAAAATCAATTTAAATAAATAATAGGGTACAATTTTATAAGTTCTCTTAAATAATCACGTTTTAAAGAGACAAATAAGCGAGAAATGGTGTTAGGAAAAATTTGGACAAACTAAGGCTCGTGTTCATGGGAAATATTGGTATTGGATGTGAGGTAGTGACCAATAAGTATTATATATCATCTATATTAATCAAAGAGAATAATAAATCGGAGTAAGATATTTCATACTTGGAAAATTTTCATTAATCTTCGATCCACTCTAATGCAAGAGTTATGTGGAAGAGTGGATGTTGAAAAATATTCATACTTATGAAATAATAGTTTTATGGATTTATTGGCCACATGAAGCCCTATATTTTGTATATAGAAATCTATTAAAGTGAAGAGTAACTAGTTATACATTAAAGGATAATTCCTCTATATCCTTAAACTTATATAAGAGGCTCTTTATATGGATATTATTTTATCAGTTACAGATTTAGGCATAAATCCATTAATTACATGAAAAAAAATATAAATTTATTTACTATTAATATAAAAATTAGATTGATTCTAAGAATTATAATCTGATTCTTATAAAAAATAAATTCTTTTTTTGGAATAATAAGGTGGAAATGATACTACTTAAAATATTGAAAAGAAGATGAGAAGCACCTTAAAATACAAAAAGGGATTTCACTCTCTCGGAATGAAAGAAGGATAAGATAGAAGGCTAATCTGATAGAAGCTGCATTCAGAGAATCTAAAAAAGTACATTTATCCTCAACAAGACGTTCTCATACCCCATAACCGGTACTAAAAACATTATAAATAATATGGAGGAATGAGTTTATGGTACTACATAATTTATAAATAATGAGGCTTTAAAAAATAAAGGAAGCGGGATAAAATAACTAATAATAAAAGTCCTTAGAGACACAAAGGTTATTATGGTGAATGGGTTGAGATACAACATCTTCTCTGTGAGTTAAAATTATAAATTTGTGATCAAAGTTACTTTTGATATAAGAGGAAGCTTGATCAAAGGTGGATCTAAAAACTCTATCATGAAATGATGGATAATGGTTTGAAATCTATACCAAGTTTAAAAAAAAGGTAACATATGTTCTCTTACTATGGAAGATGAAAAAAGTATGTGGCATAGAATACTGGGTCATATTGACCAAAAAACAATAAAAAAATATATCCAAAAAAGAATAAAGTAATAGAAGTCATGAAGCCAATAATTGAGGGATAGAAAACATGTGATACATGTATATGGGGTAAGATGGTATGTAACCCTTATTAATATAATAAAAATAGAGATTCTAATCTATTAGAAATGGTTCACAGAGATGTATCTATTATGATTAATATATCTATAACATTGGGATAAAATAATTAATCATATTAACAAATGAATATAGTATAATTACATGTGTGATGTTCTTGTAAAGTAAGAGAGTGATGATAGATTTCATAAAGATATACAAATGAATGTCAGATAATGAAGTTGTTCATACCATAAATACTCTTCAATATAATAATGGAACTAAATATACATCTAAAGAATTTGATAATTATCTTGAATAACATAGTATCAAGTATCAAGTTTCCTTAGGTTGAACACTACAAAAAATAGAGTTTTCCAATGTCAGAATTGGATGGTGAATAACATGCCTAAGACATTTCACATTAAGAATAATGTAATATGGTTTTATTAGGAAGTGTGTTTTCAGGTTACCGTATACAATCTAAATAAAGGGTTTTCTAGTCCTCATAGAAAATAAAAATCCCTATAAGATGTGGTGTGGGGGAACTTCATCATTTAAGAAGTTCTGGGTTTTTGGAAGTAAGTGTTATATATGAACTAAAGAAGGAATCTTAGGTAAATATTTTGATGAAATGGAAAAAGAGGTTCTTTGGGATGATAAAAGAAAATAAAATAAAATAAATTTATCAAAAATAATTTTGTGTAATAATGTATAATTTAATTATGTCATGTTTATTGAAGATAAATAAGGGAAGAAAACTTGAAACTCAATAACAGATGAGCTATATAAAGAAGAAACTAAAGAAGAAACAAACATATAAATTATTCATATATTTTTTAGAACATAAAGACAAATAATATGAGACTATGTATAATTATATAGATTAATAATGAAAATGTTCATCCCAAATAGTGAATAGTAGTATCAAGTTTAATCTATCAAATATCATTATATAAGGAACCATACCAACTTAGATAATAAAAATGAGGTTAGAGTAGATTGTAACTCTGTTGCCGAGAATGGATTGTGCATCATTTAAAGGGGATATAAAGCATAAATCATGGGTGAAATACATGGATTAGGATATAGATCATAATGATAAGAATAAAATTCAGGTGCTATTGGAGATACTCAAACATCATAAAATAATTAGAACAAAATTGATGTTCTAGAATAAATCTGATGAACTTGAGGCTGTATTTTGAGAAACAAATTCATCATGTATGTAAAGGTTATTATTTAGTGGAAGGAGATTAAATACAGGAGACAATTAAGCCAATGGTTCATCTTGATTCAATTAGGTTATTATTAGAAATGTATATAAAAATATTCTATTGAATATTTTATTTTTATTTCAAAAAATATTTCTTAAATGGTTTTATTAAGGAAGAAGTGTATATAAATCATCCCATGGGTTTCTTATTTATAAGTGATGAGAGTAAATTTTTCATATTTAATAACTAACAATATGGATTAAAACAACTACCATGTTCATGGTATTCTTGAATTGACTCAAACCTAATGAATAAAGAGTTCAAAATAATTGGTTTTGATCATTTTTTATATGTGATGATTTTATAGGAAGAATAGTTTACATTTTTTTTGTAAATCTGTATAATTTTTTTGGAGGAATCAAGTATAAATCAGTGGAAGAATTTTATAAGTTAATGATTTTTTATTTTTTGATGTTAATTATTGGAGATTTTACCTACTTCATGGGGGTACAGGTGATTCAAAACATGGTATAAACCTTTTTTTCATAGAATAAGTATACAACTAAGCTACTTAAAAGATCTAATATATGTTATTCAAATGTAGGTTAAATCCCATTTTAGTTAAAACTAAGATTGGTAAGAGTTATGGAAAAAATATAGTGGATTAGACTCTTTACAAAAAAATTATTGAGAGTGTACTACATTTGAATGTTTTTGGGCCTAAAATTTCATATGAAACCATTTTGGGAGATTGATTTCAATGTAATTCAAATGAATAATATGTTTTCATTAGTAAATTAGATTATAAGGTACATCAATAGTACACTCATATATATACTACTATTTAATGTGCAAACGGATAATGAGTTATCATCCTTCTCTAATATTAATTAGGTTGTTGATACAGCCAACAAAAAGTACACAACTAATGGTACCTATTATATTAAAAAATGTTCTAGATAATTAACAAAATAAAAGAAAGTACATCACTAAGAATAAACAAGGAAGAATAATTTGTTGTTATAAATTGATTAACATCTACTAAATTGATGAAGCAGTAGTTACAATATATTTTTGAATATTTGTAACAACCAATGGTAATTTTTTGTGATAATAAGTTTACCATTGAACTTACTAAAAACCCAATACAGATCCCCCAAAACTAAGAAGACAGAACACATGTATCATTTGATTAAATAAAAATCCGAGAAATGAGTTTTCATGATAGTGTTTTTTATGGTTTGATCAAAAGGTGGTTGTATTAGGGAAAAACATTTAATACACTAGTTTTCGTGAAAAATAGGTAGAAACATAGTTTTTAACAAGTTCCTTCAAAATAAATTGGTTTTACAAGATCTCTTATTCTGATTGTTTATTGAAGACTTTTGTTGAGTCAATATGGTTTTCCTTATGACTTTTCCATTCCTTCATGTTTGTGGGAGATTGTTGGGTCAGTAAGGTCTCCTTATGACTTTACCATTCCTTTTTTTATTTGAAAATTAAAAAAACCTTATCTCATGGAAAATCTCATTTTACCCTGTGTTTTACTTCTATATGGAAAATTTTCCTTCCCTAAAGAAATTTATCCTTATCATGTTTTTCATTTTTCATCATGTTGCCTAAGTGTAAAATTCGGAGTCTAACCAACAACATATTTGGTGTCTAGAATACGAGGATATTCAGATTATGTTTTATAAGGAATTTGGAACCTGGACGTTATAGATTTCTGGAGTTTGAATTTCAAGAAAATTCAGAATCTGGATTTTCAATGTTCGGATTCAGAGTTCAAGAGAATTCAGAGTCAGAACTTACAATGTTCGAAGTATGAATTCAATAGAATTCAGAGTCAGAACACATATAAATTCGTAACCTAAATTCGGTGTCAGAACTTAGAATAATTCATAACAAGAATTCAGAGTCAGTATTCATAAGAGTTTGTAATCAGAATTCATATTCAGAATTAAGAGTTAGAACTCAGAAGAGTTCATAGTCTGAATTCAGAGAACTTGGAGTCAGAAATTAGAAGAGTTCGGAGTTTGAATTCAGAAAACTCAGTGTCAAAACTAAGAAGAGTTTGGAGTCTGGATTTAGGGAAATTGGATTCAGAACTTTGAAGAGTTCGGAGTCTGAATTCAGAGAATTTAGAGTCTGAAAATAGAATGATTCTTTATCTAAGTATTACATGTTATTGTCCATGGGGAAGAAAATAAGCATTTTTATAGTGTGGGAGTTCTAAAAAAGATACAGGAGACATTTATCATACCTGAAGGGGGAGAGAATCGAGCTAAACCATGGTAATAATGATTAAGAACTAATAATAAATCCAAAAGGGGTATATTGGAACCATAACATGTATTTTTTTAAATTTTTTTAGAAATTTTAGTAAGAAGTCATGCATTATTTAAATATTTTAAGAGTTTTGAGATAAATATAGAATTTCCATTTTTTTATGGTTTTTGAGTTTTTGAAAATTACATGATATGTTCACTATATACATATGAATAATTTGTAATTAATTTAAGGGTTATTATATAATGATAATATAAAATAACAAAGGAATTCTAAAAGTATCAATATTTATGTAAGTATCATTTTCTATTAAAGGAGAGACTCGTAAGGATAAAGTAAATGTTTTTAATGTTGAATGTGGTCTTAATAAAAATCATCTATGTATTCCTAAATATAAAATTGGTCTTTATAAGGATCATTCATTCCTTTATAAGGATGAAATTTTTATTAGTAAGGATTATTCGATAATTCTAAATAAAATATGATGACATTGATAGAATGAATATGGTTCTTTATAAGGATGAATATATCCTTAAAAGGATGAAGTTGATTCTCTGAGGGATCATTTTTTTAAAAATCTATGGAAGACACCGTGTGATCATAATGGTTATTTTATAATGATGGTAACATTATAGGTATTATCTATTTTCCCTATAAGGATCATTTTCTTTTGTAAAAAATAATTTTGATAAAATTATAAGGGAATGTTCATAAGGATCATTCATGTTGAAATTTTAATCTTTTCACATCCATATCTACATGCATGTGAGAAATTTCCATTTTTTACAAAGTTTTAATTTAATATTATCAATCACAATTTATGGTTGATATATTGATCAAAAATACATTATAAATTCAAAACATTAATGATAAAACCATAAAGAAGTTATTAGGGAGTTATTTTGTGCAATTATTAGATATTTTTACATAAAGATCATATTAATAATTGGTGGATTATTAACTATAATATTTTTGAATTTTTAAAAGAAAATAAATATTCACACTATTGCATGTATGGGTTTTTATGGAAATTGAAAAATCAATAGTGATTGATATTCAAGTAATATATTCTTTAGGAAAAAGAATCATGAAATTAAATAGGTGAGTTTGAATTTGATTCAAATAAAGAAAATAATTTTGAATTCCATGGATTTTATAGATCAAAATATATAATATATTTAAATAAATAATTTTAAAAGAAAAAGACCATAAAATTGTATTGCTAATTTGAGGACCAAAATATTATAGGATAAGTGAAGTGTTGTGGGGTTTCTATAGAGATTAGGATTAAATAATAAGAATAAGAGAAAGAGTTAAACAAAAAAACCCTTGGTATTATTTTTTTTGACTTTTATTATTGAAAATAAAATATAAGAAAAATGTGAGTACAATCAATGTATTTCCTCGACATAATGATTACAATAGATTTCAATAAGAGGGAGTGTTATTGGGTTCAATAGTGATCCATTCCGGAATAATTATAATAACTATAGTAGAGGTTATTACACCTTTTTTTGTCAAAACTCTTTCATGCAATTCTCATTGGACATTATAATATTGGGGAAACATGTAAAATACAATTTCTTTACATTTATTTCCTACATTCAGTTGTTTCATATTTCTATGAGAGACCAACTCATTCATACTTGTTTCAAAAACATGATAAAAAATCCAAAAAGTGAAAAATAAAGTAACAAACTAATTCCCCCATCCCATATTATGATGTGTTGTTATACGATTGAAACATTTATCATGAAAATAATTTATAAACATATTAATTATAATTTAATTTATGTATCACATAATAATTTCCTAGAGGTATTATGCTTTAAAAATCTTTAAATTAAATGTCATCATAAAACCATTTTAATAATTTGCAGTATAATAGTGTTTAGTAAATATTATATAGTTTTGTTTTATAACATTAAAGTGAATTAATTATTGAAATAAGGATTATTTGTCTTTTGATCATATGAATACTAGATTTTTATTATCATAAAAATTTATGAATAAATATTCAACACAAAATTCTTTTAGAATCCACAAATTCTTGAATTTTTTTTATTTTTTAGTAATTCAATGTAAATAATTTCTAAATGCATACAAAATTATTGAGTCTTAAAAATTAAATAAATTTTATAGTTTTGTCAGATATATAAACAATAATGGAATACTAAACTATTAATATTTGGAATAAATTAGTCACTATATAAATTTCTTCAATTATTTTTGGAATATTTGAGTTTATATCCATATATTAAAGAAAATTTGGTTGAAAATAATTGTTCCTCGATTTTAATTTACATCTATAAACATTAAAAATGTTTTATTCAAAAGTACCACAATAGTTTTCAAGGAAATTGTCTCATCTTTTTTTTCTTGGTGAGTCTTTTTTGATGGATTAAAGGTTTTAGTAGGATTATTTATTTCAAGTGTAGAGTCAATATAATTATATAGTTTATTGATTTCTTAATTTGTTGAATGTAAATCACATTAAACTTTTTAACTCATATACTTTATATGTTCATGTTTTAATTCCAATTCTTAGGTGTGTATTTTTAATTTTAAAATAATATTATAATATTTTTTCATCTTTTTCTCTTAATAATAAATCTAATGTAAATAATTTTTTATATCACTACCTTTGTAGTTAGAATAATGATTTTATGATGTAATATATTTCATTATGATTTTTATTTCCGTCAAAATATTTAGGTAATAAAAAAATATATTCATTAAGTCCTTAGTTTTACATTATAAATTAAATCTTTATTTATTTTAGATTACTAATATTTAATTTATGTTAATAATAATATATTTAATTATATGTTATTTCCATTATAATATCATCATGAATTTTACCATTAGTTGAATATATCTTGGTATCTTCTTCCTAGGATGGATAAGCTAATAATCTTTCATCTATCAAGATTAAATTAATTAATAATTAAATTGGTCATGTTGAAACCCAATCATTTATTATTTTCAAAACTCAAAATCCACCCCCCTTGGATAGTAGACATGGTTTTACATGGGTACTGATAATGATATATTTCATTAATCCCACTTAAATAATATTATTATTTAATTAAGAAAGAAATATAATAAATAACCTTAGCTCAATCCCTTAAGGAGGACATTAAAAACACTTACAATTCCTCATGTAACTAATTATAATGTTTTTAATGTTTTTATTTATGTGAAAAAATCAAAAAACATTTAGAGTTGGTTTTGGTGATTTACGAACAATTATAAAAGAAATAAATGTTATAGTTGGGATATGAGAAATACTTATAGAATATATAGTTTAAATATATCATTATTCACATTTGAATCATTCCAATCTTAACTCATTCAATAACCCAACTAAATACAACTCACTTAGTTATCACACACAATTTTTAATGAATAAATAATTCTACCCCACAACCGTATAGTATTATTTTTCACTTTCTCCAAATATAGATGTAATCACAAACTACACATCTAATGAATAAATTTAATCCATCATATGACAAAAAAAATCAATTTAAAGGGTAACTAAAAATGAAATATTAGAAATAACATGGTAAATGAAAAATAAAAGTGAGAGTAAAAACCACCAAATCCTCACACACACTACTCATTTGTCAGATTTTATCCCCTATGAACAAATACATTGATATTTTAATTAGTGATATATTCAAATACCTAAATAATAATAAATATATTGACACATGATGGATTTTCTTTAATAAAACATTAATGTGATAATTTACAGAGAGTATCTATCTCTTCGAATGATTATAGTAGTTCCCCAATATGATGATAAACCTAATTTTTTATGTTAAAATTCATAATTATTTGTTCAATGATCATATAAAATCAATATTATGGGATATATATGATACATTATACTAGTTGTAAGAGGTTCATAATACATTAAGACTTCTTCTCATGAGGTTTACATGTGGTAAATATCTAAGAGAAGTGGTTCTATGAATTAACCCACCCATTGGAATTCCACATGTTATATGTGTCATTGGATATTCCTATTTATGAAAAAGTGTATTGGTCCTTTTAATTGAGATGAAAATGAATGAAAATAGGTATTTGTGTACATGGATGTTTTGGTGAAAACCATGATGGCATATTCTGATGGAAAGCTTGGATTCATTGGGTATGTAACAAGTGATATAGAATTAATGAATATCTCAAGAAATGATTTGTATCTTCAAATTAATGGTAGTAGATATCTATTACCCTTTTATTGAAATTAAAGTATATTATAATTCCATATACATGGTGTATTTTTAAATATGTTCATTTGAGGAAGTCAAAGAAAGATAAATAAAGTGTATAGGTTGATGAAACAATGTATAAAACCTTCATTATGAGATATAAATAAAAAATGGATTATATTACCCAATGAACATTTTTAAAAGGTTGTCATAATTATAAAATTATCTTCTTTATTTGTGGGTACCTTGATGAATTATTAGATTATGATCTTAGACAATAGGTTAATATACATAATTCTATTTAGAAATAATACAGAGGATCACGCACTATTTGTATCCAAAATCATTGGTACATTCTATTTGAGTTTAATAGTTTGAAAAAATATTACTCTCAACATAAGGTTTAATAATTTTTTATGATGTTTTAATCAAATAAATTCAATCACCTGTTATTCAAAATAATTTATAAATGATTATAATATTTAAAAAATATTTATTCACATGGTAATATGTAATTGCATGAATTTATAATATCTATCTGTATCTTATTTTTACTTAAGGTAAGAAATGTATTTATTTCATAACATTAATATTAAATAAATATTTATTTTTAGTTGGTGAATAAAATATTTAATTTTAAATTGTACAAATAATAGTTTAAAATTTATTTATCTATTGTGTAGTCATTGTTCATGATTTGGTAAATTTCAATGTGGATTAACGGGCCAAGTTATAGGGTCCAAAATAAATTATATATATTACTTAATATCATTTAGATAAATATTTATTATTTTTTTATGAAATGGTATTTAAATAATCCATGTGTTTAGGGAATGTTAAGGAAATAATAATAATATTATTATTATTCAATGTGGCGCTTTATTTAAGAATAATAAATTAGTTAATGGATTTTCTAAATTAACTAATTCTATAACCTATGTATTTAAATTTTTTTATAATTTTATAGGATATTTAATCATTGGTCCCAACATATTTCCCTCTCTAGATAATTCTCTAAAAGCTTAGCAATATGTTCTCAATAATGTTCTCCAGAATGGACATAGAAAATCCTCCTCATCCTCAATAGATCTAGAAAAAAAGTGAGGGTCTTTAAGATTTGGAATTATTATTTTTTATTAAATGATAAATAAAACATGTGGTTTCGACCCCCCCCCCCCCCCACACTAGCACCTGGAGTTTCAATTTTGACATTTCCAGATTCATGTAGTACGTTTTGATATTTATATAGGGATTCTGTTCTTGGATCCTTCATCCTAAAAATCATACAATAAGTAAGGTATACTAATTTTACAATGATGAAATATTTCTTAGTGGAGGTAATTTTATATATATATATATATATTAATTATAGATTATATATGAAATTATCCTCTCATTGAATATTTAGGGGTTTCATTTATTCAGTTCTAAGGATTTTATCGAATAAAACAATTGGAATTCGTTGTTGAGGATGGTCTTTGAATCTTTCTCTACATCATGATATCATTATGTAGAATTATAGAATTAAAAAATCAATTTCTAATTATTTATCACTCATTTATTGATTTATAAATATGTTTTTAGTTTTTAATTTCACATTTATTTGTTCATAATCTTAAAGTCAAGATAAATTATTATTTTTCACCTATATATGAATAGGAAAAGGCCAACAAAATAGAAAAACAATCAAATATACAAATCGAATGTGTGGGAGATTTAGGTGGGATAACACAATTATATGTAGTATAATTGAGAAGTTTATTCAATCAGTCTAATCAACTACACTAGTATATATTTATTTAACTACATCACATTATGTGGGTTCTTTTATATAAATTTTATTAATTACATTCCATGTATAGACATCTTGGTGGTATGTTGTATAATTTTTTATATGGCATTTAGTTGGTGTGGACTTAATGTACCCCCTAAAATGTAGTAGTTTTTTGGTTAAGTCACATGGCATAGAATTAATACACACACTACAAATTGAATACTTGTAGAGGAACAAGGGATAAAAGATATTATATAGTGTGATCCTGGAAGTACACATCGTGTAACTATTTATTACTCATGGTGATTACAAAATATGTCCTCAGACATGACTCATTGGATTATCAAAAAGGAATGTCACATTGTGAAGTCAAAGTATATTCCATGTTATTTGTACATGCTCTTGAAATTTACATAGTTTAATAGTCAATTCACGTGGAAAGAAAAAATAATTCTTGCATAACTAAACTAAAAGGCATGTAACTAGTGTGAATTTAATTTTATTGGGTTTCTCCAATATATTACATGGTTTGTGTTTTTTATAATTCAAAATTTAATAAATTCTTGGAATAATTATTTTTTATGTTCTGTGCTAATACACGAAGTGTATAGTCATCATGCACACCATCTACTTCCTGAGAATTATAAATTTTAAAAATTGTGTATATCAAATGAATTCATATAATTATAAATGTAATCTTCAATACTCGTCTTGAATTAGGGAATAACATGCCATTTAATATTCTGAAACACCATTTATGTTTCATGTCATCTAAGTACACAGTACATATCAAGGACCATATAACTCGAAATCACATGCAATGAGAGTGATAGTATAGACTGTGTAGAGAAAAAGGGTACATGACATGCTACCTTTAGTACATGTCATGTTAAATTATAAATGGAATTTAAAACAATACATATGGGTACATTTATGTACATTATTAGTTCATTCCTTGTATTTATTAATTTTAAATAATTTTTTTATCTAAAATATCAATATATGGGTATTTCAAGGACTGTTTGGATGGAAAACTTATATAAAGGGATTATCTAATTACTAAGATAATTAATTTAAATGATTTATCATAATAAATAATTACTAAAAATTAATAATACCTATTTCAATTAAATAAATAGTCATTTCATACATGGATTATCATGTGGTTTGCTATCCAATGTATCTGTAACATCTAATTATATCCTTTTAGGTATTTCCCTTTAAATTTTTCATCTTTCTTTTTATTTTGTTGTCTCATGGGACTCCCAAGGATGTAGAGAAATTACATGAGAAAATTAACTAATGGTCAAGTATGTGTGTTTATTTTAATTAATGTTTTTAACTTATAATGGTGTTAATGGACATGTGAGTTTCTCCAAGAGTTTGGAGAATGACCGAGGTGGCTTAGAGTTTTCTCCTAAAATCTTGTATTACTACTCTCTTTTGAAGAAGTACACAATGTGTAATGGTCAATAGGAACATGTCATGATATAAATAAATAGTGTGAAAGTTTATATTCCATGAAACGGATATTAATTATATGTATTTGGAAAACAACATATTCTTTTAAAAAAATATGATTTGTTTTTTGAAATACTTGTGATTTGTGGATTACACAATGTGTAATGAGATTATGTTCCTTGTATGTCTCATGGGATGTTCTTTAAGGGTTCAATATGAGTTATTTATTATTTCATTTGTTTATAAGCCTTAATTTTCTCAACCTATAGGCTCTAAAGGCAGATTATAGAGACCACCACTTCATATGAATCACTTTGTTTAGTGATTGATCTTAACTAAGGTTGAGTTATATCTCTCTAGGTGAGTAATAATATCTATTTCTTTATATTATTTGAATAAAATATCATCATTGCATTATGTTATAAGATCCATCAATCAAGGATGATGATTCTTTGTCTTTATTTCTAAATAATTCATATGGTATTCCTTTGGAAGTTAACCATTGAGGTGTTTCTTGTGTGGCATCTGAGGTTCTTTAAGGTATGTTACAATTTATTCTCTTCACCAAACCTTTTAGTTAATTGAATCAATTATTTGATGTATATATTGATTATATGACGTATTTTTTCGTTTTGTGATTTTCTTTGTCAGTGGATCTTGTTTTAGGCACATTGGAGTCGTGTTTGAGGTTGGTTGTTTCATCTGTAGCCTATTTTGGATGAATTATATTTCTCTAGTTTTTTATAAATTATTTTTAATCTAGAATGGGATGATTTATTTATTAACTTTTCTATTTGAAATGGGGTTTTTAATAAAATATGGTTTTCGCCAAGTTTTGTTTAATCAAATGGGGTTTTAAAAGCATTGTGAAATGATTTTACGAAATGGTTTACAAATCATGGTTATAATAAAATGGTTTTTAAAATAAAACACATGAGTTTACTTGGGTAATAGGTTGAAGGTATATCTTAGTGACATTATCCATTTACTGTAGAGTTTTACTTTTTAGGGTATTCCTCTAATCTTAGAGTGTAGATACCAGAACATTAGATATTTGAATGATGTTGGGGGTTTCATTTTCTAGGGTATTCCACTATTATTGTAGTGTAAATGAATGTGATGTAGAAAAATATTGTTCACACTAGTCCAATTATGTGGTGCGTATAGTCTACTGGCTTGACCTAATGTGATATTTAGGGTTCTTGTCCTCTATGATTTTTTTTATTATATTGGTTTAGCATGTACATCTATGGATTTGACATTTAGAAAAGGGAAAAAATAAATGTTGTTTCAAATATTTTGATTGAAATACTAAAAAAAATATATCAATAATTTTATTCTATAAAGTTAATAATTGTTCAGATCATTGTATATAGACTTGATAAGGAACACCCTGGTGAGATCCTACAAAGCCTGTTAGGTCACACACTGCACACCGCTTTGGCGGTGCATAGAACATTATATGTATTTCAATGTATGGAAAGGAAAGGTGACACAATGGGGTGGGAATTTTTTATTTTAGATGTGTTAGGGTAGTTGGTGGTGATATGGCTGCATCTTTCCCATGCCATCACATAGTGTAGTCAGTTTCTTATTTTAGTTTTCCTTTGATGATTGGACTCATACATTTGGATTTTCTAACTTCATTTGAGTTGTATCTTGTTTGATATTTTAATTTTGTTATGTAATATATGAATATATTCCACTATTTTCCTCAATAATATTTATATATATATATTGATATTTAAATATTGTTTTTTTTCTACTTCAGGTTTAGAGAATTCATTCACTCTAGTTGTTTTTGATGCCAGGGTGCTAGACTCCAGCCTGTGATGATTGGGAATACCCTTGAGGTATCTAGAAATTTGGGAAGGTACAATAATTAATAGGGTATATGGGTTATTTTCATCGTATTTAGGTATTAAAGTTAAGTTCATTCATTAATATTACTTGTCTTAGGACATTTGGTAGATAGGGGATAATATTTTACGGCCTAGAGAGTTAGGTTGTGGTGAGTTCCTGGCAAGATCTTTCTATAATGAGAGTAAAGTTACCCTGTGATGTTGGGATGGGTGTATCTTATTTTGATTTATTGATCTTAATATCATTTTTTCTCTTATGGTTTTCAAGTTTGAACAGATAATAATGTATTATTTATATATATTATAAATTTTGATGTATAATAGTATGTCTCTAAGACATGTTCCAAGCGTTCCATAAGAGGGTGTAGTTGATACCCTTCAATAGACTCCTTCTATGGACTAGAATTTTACTGAGGCAATCATACAGACAATTAATGTTGTATAAAAGTCCATAATAACATATATGCATACAGAATGAATGGTTAGTTATTATTCTCCTTCTCTTTCACCTAGTGGAAGCTTTAGTTGTGTATAGGGAAATAAAAGGAAACTTTGTTATAATCACATGAGTGGTGGGGGTGATTCTTAGTATAGGGACTACTTTACACCTTTAGTTATCAATAATATTGTTCCCCTGACCTGCTACTAGTGTGGAAGTATTGGGAACACATGGTGTTATTATACTACACCGAAAAGGTTTTGCAATATTCGGGGTCATCAAGTCCATTTTTAGTATTTATTGCAGGATATGTCTACTTCTCATTGTGCTCAACGATCATTGGTACCAAATGTTACTACTGGGTGGTTATATTCTATATAGAATACATGTCACTATCTAATTACCTCAAAGGTGAATCACCTTTATATTGTTTATGGGTTTCCATTGGATGAAGTTACATCTCCAGCGACAGTAAGAGGTTACATATTTATTGCACATTAATTAGTGATTTATTTATTTGATACTAGTATATCCAACTCATTTATATAAAGATATTTTTTATATGCTAAAACTTACAATGGATCTCATGTCCTTTGTTATAGAGTAAAAAAAAATTATTGGAAAGAAGAAAGAGAATGGGTTATGGTGCCCTTCTTATTTACTATCGATAGCTAATGTAAAGTTATTCTGGGATTTTTTTATTTCTTCTTTGGGTCTATTTGAAATAATCTTTAGAATGGATTGTGTTTTTTCCTATCATGATATGGTTTAATTTAATAATCAATATATTTCATTTCTTGTGACTGATGGGACCTCATGGTTGTTTTAGGGGGAGTGGGATCCAAGGTCTGCTCTTGCAAGACTCTCCCACCCAGTGCTCAAGGTTTTGTTTTCCACTATAGTAAATTTCTTATATTATAAATATTCCTACTATTTTTTAATATTTTTCTAATGTTTTCCTAGACAGTTTCAAAAAAAATTCTTTATAGAGGGAGGTAGAGTTTATGATTGACTTGGTACTAGGTATGTAGCTGATTTTTATACCCTCTTATCTTATGGCACAAAAAATCTAAAAGACCTAAAAATCTAGTTGGATGACCTTATAGAAAAATGAATTGTTCTCCCTAGTGTTTCTCCTTGGTTACCCTAGGGATCTTTTTTCAATAAGGTAGATTATACACTCAAATTATGCATGGAATATCAATAGTTGAACAAAGTGATAGTTAAGAACACATATCCTTTTCATCATGTGTATGACATATTTTATTAGTTAAACTGGGGAGATTTGTTCTCAATGATTGATCTTCATATAGGTTATAATTATCTCAGAGATTGGAAGTATGATATATTGAAGATGGATTTTAGGTGTAGGCATGTCAATTTTGAATATCCAATGATTTTTTTTGTTCTAACTAATGATCATAATGTTTTTACATATTTTAGGATTCAGATAATACATCAATAATTTGAAACTTTTGGGATAGTGTCTACGTATGATATTTTTGTTTATTTGGGATAAATAATTAGCATGTGAACCATTTGGTTTTGGTTCCAAAAATCCCGATGAGTATCCATTTTTATGGAATGATTTAGAAATAAAATTTATGTTTCCAAAAGGTTTTGTTCTAAGGAACTGTTATTTTTGAGACAATCTTAGCAATCTCTCTAGAGAAGGTGAAGGTTTTATTATCATTGGAAGAACCATGTGTCATATTTGATATTCAAAGTGTTCTAGGTCTTATTGGATACTATAAATGGTTTGTCAAGGATTTCTCAAAGTTTGTATCATCTTTGAATGATCTTAATAGGAAATAAGTGAGTTTAAATGGGATGAAATGTTTCAATATTCTTTTGATGAGATAAAACAAATTCAGGCATCAACTCCTAGTCTGATGTTACCTAAGCCTGGTAAGGGGTATGTGGTTTTCTGTAGTTCTCTTAGTTCTAATTTGGGTTACGTACTCATATAGGATAACCATATGGTGTATTATGGTTCTATTATGTTTATATTTCATTAGAATAATTACCCCACCCATGATTTAAATCATTTATTGGTTATCCATGCTCAATGGTTTTGTACGAACTATCTTTTGGGGATAATTTCATAATCTATTCTAACATTAAGATTTTGTACTACATATTTTTACAGAAATACTTAAATATCAGAAATAGATGATTGGTGGAATTCCTTAAAACGTTCCAAGTTTACATAACATACACCTCATATAATTATAATTTCATTTTCTATTCTATTTGAAGGAAAGCATAATCAAAGGTTTTTTTGTGTTGAAGATGGAGTAGAACATAAATGATATTTTCAATCAATTTCACCTAGATTCTCATGAGGATGTTGAAAGTATTATTCTGACCATTGTTTTGTTATCGTCATATCATATTGAGTATAGTATTTTGGATTTAGAAATGAGATGATGAGTTTATATAAATTTTAGAATCCCTATATGGTGGGGAGACCATTTCTGGTTGGTATCTCTATTCATATGGTATACTCTTTTTTGGGGATTGATTTGTCATCTCAGCATTTGTGAGGATCTCACTTTTTTTGAGTGTCATAGTTTATTGCGATCCATTAATTTGGGAACTAAAAATATGTATTTTGAAATTATATTTAAATTATTATTGTTGGTTATGAACAATGACATTACATATTTTGTGTCCCACTCTTATACATACCAGCATATAATGATAGAGCATCTAAAACCTTTTGGTTTTTTTCATCCTCTTCCGATGATGGGTTAGAAATTGGATGAGGTGTCCATGGATTTTTTTAGATTATAATGGACTTCGCATGGGAGGAATGATATCTTGGTGGTGATTTATTAGCTGAAAAAGTTAGATAACTTTGTTCAGATTAGGAACACTGTAAAAGTTGATGACCTGGGTATGATTTATGTGCTGGAGTGTCTGAGGTTACATGGGGTGTGCAACAAACTGTTTTTTTAGGAATTTATTTTCAAAGAAATTAAAATTATTTCATGGATTTAATTTCATGATACACCATTTTAATCTTGATTTATACACAACACTATGTTAAGCGTGTACTACATTTACAATAGAACTTATCTTGCGTTACAGGAAACAACGAGTTTCATTGAAAACATTAAATATTATTAAAATATTATCATAGTTCTCACCTACTCATTGGATTTGAAGGATATAAAAAGGATTAAATAAAATTATTAAATAATGTTTTATTCATGTTTATAAAATTAATCCATTGGTAACTTATTAATTAGAATTGAAAGCATAAACTATTTGAAAAGAAAAAAATTCCTTTTCTGAAAAACAATTTTATTCAATGCACAATTTTTTTTTATAAAAATAAATAAAACAACCCACCTTTAAGGAACATTTCTAGTGAATATATATATATTATATATTCCATCAACTATTTAATATTTATATTATGTGTTTTCTAGGAAAGAGATAAGAATAAATCCAAATTTAATCCTCAAAGATTTATTTTTCTAAAAGGTAGTTTTAATACATTCTAATAGGGTGATTATTATAAAACTAATTTTAAACAATTTTATAAATTATATTTTAGGAAATAATATTCATATTTATATCAAAATTTCAAAATTATATTATGTATAATTTCTTTTTATAAAAGATTTTTTTATTATGAATAGTGAAAATACTAGATTTTAATTGAAAACTGTATTTTCATTTAATTTATTTATATAGTTAAATTATATTTTAATTTGTTTTGAAAAAACCTTTTGTTCAATTATACATTTATTAACCCAAATTAGATAATTTTATTAAATTTCATATTGAAATTTAATGTAATATAATTTTAAATATTTGAACGCTTTTTCTTAAAAACCTTATTTTCTCGACACGTCTGCGAGGTTAATTTTAAATTAATTGTTTTCCAATTTTATGAATTAAATTTGAAAAAATTCAATCCATATTTTGATTCATCATAATTTGTAATTAGATAAAATTAATTTTTGATCAAACTTACTAGTGAAAGAAATTAAAATTAATTTTAGTGATTAAGGTTAAAAAATGATTAGTCAGTGATTAAACATAGACTATAAGGTATAATGAATGAAAACAATTTTTCCAAAACCCATTTTATGGAAATATATGGACCCTTATGACCTTACTCATGAATTTTATGACTTTTAAGGACACTTATACATGAAAGTTTACAATATAATAAGTGAATCAAGAAAAAGACTAGAAAAAGAATTTTATTCCTTTTAATTTATAAAAATCATTGGAATAAGAAAAAAATACATCATTTATATCATATATATTATTTTAGAAGATAAATTATTTTTTTGTATCATTATTCTTTTGAGATAATATAACTAAATTAATATCTTAAGAAATCCCAATGCATGAATTATTTGGTTAATAACAAAATAAATCAAATTATATTAAAACATTAAAAGTGAAGTAAATTGAATAAATTAATGTTTTTATGAATGTACTATTGTACACATATTTGAACATAATTATTTCTGTCTAAATTATTTTATTGTAATGTTTTAAATTTAAATTAAATTAATAATTTCAAAATTGACATTAATGTAATTTTATAATAAATTATATATTATTAATTGATTTAAATTAATAAAAATCCTATCTTCTATAAGATGATTTTTAGATATTAATAAATATAAAATATATTCCACTAATGGAAAAATTGTTATCTTATAATGACTATATTGATCATTGAATAGAAAATTACATAGTAAAAATGGTTATGGTTAAGGTGGTGTTTATTCATGTTACATGCACTTATGTTAAAGTTAATTTCCAAAAAAAATATAGGATTTATAATTTATAAATTGTATATCATATTTAGAATCATTGATTCCAAATTATCTAATTTTTATCACTCTATCTTCTTATTAAATAATAAATTACTTTGGATAGAAAACTAGTTAACATAATGAAAAAAATTGTAAAATAATGAAACATAAGAGTTGTAAAACAAAATGTTGAAAAAAGTGTATAAATATTTAGAATAGGTTTGGGTCTACTATAAAATCCCAAAAAACCTTTAATTATCAATTTTTTATCTCTTTATAATTTTGACCTCCCAATAGTGAATAATATCGAGTATTTACTAGAATGTCACTCCTCCTCAACTATAAAAAGAATCTCACTCCCACGAATTTTTACAACCTTTCAAGCCATTTGGATGGACCAATATCCAGCCAAATAACTTCCAAAATTCCCTCTCGTAATTCTAGAAGCCTTATTTTTTTGATGAAATAAAACCTTTCAAGGATATAGTGCAAACCCAAAGAAGATACTCAATGAAGAGGTAATGTTTTTCTAAAAGTGTTTTTATTTTACATCTTTATCCACCTCATTCAATTTTTTTATATAATACTTACATAATTAACATAATGTACTAAAAATACTGAGATTTTTTATTTTATCTTTAAAACCTACAACCACACACACTTCCATCAAATGGGTTACAAAATCATCATTCGTGCATACAGAAGAATACCACCTCATGATCTGATGTTGTTTGTTTTTCCATTACCACAATTGAAGGTTGGAAAATATGATAAAAATAATATTTATATATTATATTAATGATATTCATTAGATTATTATCATTTTATAATTTTTATATAACACATAAATTCATGCTTTCCATTTTACAGGAATACTTTAATGTTGTTTGTGTGTATAACGAACTACCGCCTCACGAATCGATATGATTCATTAACACTTTAAATGGAATTTATTAAGGATTATTTTAATAAATATATGTGATATATATGAAATAAGAATTATTATTTAATGATAATATATTGTATAACTTATTTTCTTTTTATCCAACAAGAAAATAGAAGCATCATTCATGCATACGTACGACTTACCGTCTCCATGAATGGTGTATCTCATTTTCTATTTATATATTTTATAGATTATTATAAATAAATATGTAATTAATATATATATGATATTTATATCATGTTAATAATTATTTAGAATAATAAATCATGATCTAGGAGACTAAGAAAAATAGCCAAAACTTGTATGAAAAAACAATGTGGTTATTACCTAAAACATATATTTAATATTGAATTGTTAATAAAAGTGTAATATAAAGTCATATTTATATGACATATGGTAATATATATAAATATCTAAATATGGTTCTTTGATATATTTATAATAAACTTATATTTATTAAATAGTAGGTTTGAACGAGTATGATGAGATTTAGTACTTAAGGTAAGGGATTTTCGTCTCACTTTTTACTTTTTTGAGACACAAGATATATACACCACCTCTTTCTTCTATGTGGTGTATATAATACACATGAATTTAATTTAGTATTATTATAATTAATTTTTTTGTATTTATATATCCATTAGAGTATCTCTATTTCATAGGGTTACAATTCCAATGTTTCCAAAGCGGTAAGGGAATTTTGTCTCAATTTTCATTCTTTAAGACAATTGTTTTGTTCTGCACCTATAATATTTTTCATGGTGTATATATTTTCCCTTTGACTTTTCATATCATGAATATCCTTCTTTGAATTATTTTTTACATTTGATTTTGTGTTATTATTTCATTAGGAATTAGGATTCTTAATTACCAAAGTGGTTTGAGTTTATTTCTACAATCTTATCATTTACCAGAATTGATTATTATTATGCTTCCATTGATGAAATAATATGATCCATATATCAATAATTATCTTGATGTTTCTTATAATTGGGTTATTAATTATACCTCCAAGTAATAGTGCCAAATTTTCACTCTTTGGTACTTAAGGTAAGTAAGAAAATGTTTTTATGAAAATCCAGCTTTATTTCTCTCTTCAGTCAGAAATTAGATTTCATCCAAAACCAAGTTTTATAAAAAGTTTCTTAATCATTTTTATCATATTTTAAGATAATTTTCAATGAAAATTAGTTTAAAAACTTTTTATGTTTTAAAAAGTGTTTTAAATGATTTCTAAAGACTAATTTTATAAGTTTTCAATGATATTTTCAATGAAAAATATTTTCAAAATATTTTGAAGATTCCTTTATATGTTTTCTATGTTATTCTCAATGAAAATATTTTTCAAAAAAAATTCAACATTACATTATAATATTCAGGGTTATTTACCAGGAAAATGTATTTTATAATGTTTTATGATTTTAAAATGTTTTTTAATGCAGGAAGGATAGTTTCTTCAAGATATGTTTTAAATGGTAAAATGTATTTTACATCTAAGATGAAATAATTTGATATATTTTTTTCTTTTCTAGGGATACGATAAAAGTAATCCATTGACATTTTTTCAATAAGTGGTTTTTTTATGATAACAGGTTGTTTAATAAATCCATTTCTCTTTCATGGGTTATTCCATGAAAAAGTACTTATGAAACCCGCTTCCTTTCATGGGATATATATTAAAAAAATTATTATGAAACCCACTTATTACCATAGGTTATGATATGATTTAGTTGTTATGAAACCTGTCACTTTTTCATGGGTTATTATATGATGATTTTTTTATGATAACTAATTAATTTCTTGGATTGTGATATGAGGAATGTTTATGATCTTATGGAAAACTTATTTTTGATTTCATTATGTGTTGTGTGGGACCTATATCTCCCTCTAATTCATTGGGTAAATATTTATATATCTCATGAGAAATATAGGACTAGAATGGGATGTGAAACTAATTCATTAATACAGGGTTGGAATGAGGAAAAAAACCAATTCATTAAACATGGTTAAAATGGGGATTAAACCTAATTTAGAAAGACATGTGTTGAATGGGGAGTGAACCTAGTTTGGTAAAGTAATTTTTCCACTATGACAGTCTTATGAATGATTATTGACTAATAATAATTATTTTCTATGATTATGTGTATTAAAAAATTCAATTTATTATTCCCATGTTATTCACCCATAGCGTATACCCTTGATTCCATTAGGATTAATATTTTATGATCTTTTTATTGTTATTTCTTTAATCATGTATTGGATCTTTGATATAAAGGGTTTTATATTAAAGTATTATGAGCTTGTTTTAATACCCTTATGTTCATGTTGTTATTACATTTCTCTTTTATTTACCCTCATTGGGAAACTAATCTCACCCTTTCTTATGTTTCATTTCTCTATGTTATGAAGAAAGGTTTAAATTATGATTAATAAATGTGATGATCTTTATGGGAAAAATTTATGATCATTCATAAAGTTTGAAGAGTGTGTTAAAGGTTTCCAATGATATTAAACTAATATGGTCCTCATGAATGTTTCGTGTAATGTAGTGAATATTCTTAAAAATGATGTAATATCCTTGTATGTTAATCCCTTGGTTGGTATGTGTTTCCTTATACCATTCTTTATATAGGTATCTAAGATTTACTTTGATGTTATGGTGGAGTCTCTAAGAGGTTATAGGGTCTTAGTTAAGGATGATTACATATTATCATCAATAGATTAATGGTCAAACAGAGTGTCATATTTTGATTTAGGAGGATATACTCCATGCCCGTGTCTTCTATATTGGTGGATCTTGAGATAGATATCTAGTAATGGTTTAGTTTTCTTAAAAAAATAATTCTTCGTTGTTAATTAGGTACCCCTAACATGTGTAAATCACCTATTTATTTGGAAGAAATGGGATAGGTCTCTTTGGTGGGACCGAGTTATGTTTAGGAGACATCAATAAGTATTTAGGATATACATCAGTGTATGGTTATAAATTAGAGTCAAAAAGAAATATTATTTGGACCAACGACATCATCCTTTTAATTTTTTCATAGGTGAACAGGTTTTCGTGAAATATTCTCCATTACTGGGTCACCACTGGATTGAAAAATAGTTAGTATTTTCTTCGATATATGTTTTACCATTAGATTTCACTGAACATCTTGGGATGGTTTCTTATCATTTATAATTTTTTATTCAATTGATTGGTATTTATGATGTTTTCAAAACATCATGACTCAAGAGATTCCCTCCTAATCTATCTCATGTTATGAGACAAGAATAGGTGTTGACGATCCGTAGTAAGACAAAAAGATTGTGAAGACATCCTTCGGATATTTAAAAATCTCAATATGAATCTAAATGAAGTAAAAGGCATAGGAAAATTTCTACATACCAGCACAGAGGACCTATGCGCTAGACTTGTGCGATAGAACAACACAAAGGAGCTATGTGATAGATCTTTGTAGAAGACCTATGCGACAGAGCAACGTGGCAACATTGTTTCTGTGCCCCTACACAGAGGAGTTACACAAATGAACTAAACCCACTAAATCCTTTCAACCACCCCTCCTAGAATATAAATAGGATTTTTCGGCTCCTCATTTTCAGAATGAAAAAAAGTTTAAATACCTCTTAAAGCTTGCATTGTACAGGTATTTCACCCTGATCCCTAAAATTTTCTCAAGTAAGTCACTAAAATCCTGAGAGAAGATAGAATTATATTGGATAGGCATGTTTCAAAATCCTTCCAATGTCGGAATATTCCATAGGCTTGGTTCTCCAACATTAATTACTCGTTTGCAATCATCGCATAGACCTGCATGGCACACCTACTCAACATACATTCACTATGTTCCAACGCGACATACCTATATGGAATACCTACGCAGTGTAGCTACACTGTATAGCTACACTACATAGTTGTGCATAGGGATTACCCATCATCCTATAAACCCCCTTTAAAGCCACTAATGGAAGGGTGTCTCCTTCTATGCATCCCTTATCTCAAAGTTACTAAGCTGAATCCTCCACCAAAACCTCCTTAATTACCAAACCTTTGGGAAGGCCACATCATTGTGTCTTCTATTTGGGTTTTTATATCTGTAGTTAGAGGATGGCCACATTTGGTTTGTAATGGGGTCCAGATTCATGGAGTGTATGTTGATTATTATATTCGTAGTCACACAGACCTTTCTCCCTAGAAAAGTGTTGGGGATATCCCAATTTGGAGGATTAGGTTTTGGGTTATGACCTCCCCTTCTCACCTCTAAGACTGAGAACCTTAATTTCCCAATAATGACAGCGAGGTTCACACTTTTTTTCCATTCAAGAAAATGATATATATCCCTCCTCTAATAGAACCCACTAGGGAACTCCCACTGAGGTATGTCCCTAATCATCTAAGAATCGGGCTTCATGACCTCCAATTTCATAAAATATTGAAAGGTTCATCGCTCCACGCCCTCTTCCATGGTCACCTCGACTTCTTTCACCATAGGCCCTCCCTCTCCCATCCACAGAAGAGAGAGTGTGTGGTTTGTTAAATATGTCACATCCTCTTGTTTCTCACATCGAGCATGACTCGCACGGTCTTAGGGAACTATGATAATCAGAACAACCACATAATCCACCACTCTTGAAGTACAATAAATCTGATTCCTACAATAATTGGGATACGTAGGAAGCCTTTATCTAATCCCGAGATCACTCGATATCCTCCTCAGAAATACAAACCTAATTTCATTAATCTTGTCATCTTCTTTATGAGTAAGACATAAATTATGCCTCCTAAACATAATGAATTATGAGAACTCTGATTTTCATCAAAACTGGGATATGTAGGAAGCCTTCTTAAGGCCCAATATCCATCTCATTTCATCCTTAAAAGGCAAACTTTTCAGGAAGTAAACCCAAAATCATTTCTCTCAATGGACAACACTCTCCTATAAGAATCATCATACTATGTGGGCTTTGATTCCCATCCAAGTGGGATATGTAGGAACCCTCCCTAAAGTTAAAACCCAACACTTCAAATCATCCCTGTTATTTTTGGTCCATATTACCAAAAGGGACTAATCCAATTGTTAACTCATATCTTTTCCAATTTCCTTGGACTGCTTATGCATAAGTCCCACACCAAGCTTTTACTAAGCACCTTTCACATAGATGTCCTTACCACATGAAATTAAACTATATGCCTATGTCCTTATCGCATGACCTTAAATGGTATGATGTTCCCCATTAAGAGGTATTGAACTACATGGGTTCTGATTCCTTTTATGAGGATACATAGGTAGCCTATTCATGGATTATATCCCAACATCAAAACAAAATATATTCTCCTTGGACGAATATAAATTTATGAGTTCCCACTGAGTGGCTTAAAAACAAGTATTATCATAAAAATAGTTAAAAGAACCTATCAATAATATATGAGAGGATACCTTTGATGGATACCTTGAATACATATAGATATCTCTATTAATAAAGATCCTCAAATACATATGGATGATTCTAAATTTCACACATGATAATAATTGAATGGAAATATCAAGGGATTCCTATGTCATACTTGGTAAATTAATAAGGATTCACAAGAAATATCATAAATCTATTAGAGAGTACCAGAGTACAAAATAATTCACCCAAAAAGGGTGTGATGAGTCTGACCTCCCATCCTCACAACTAATTTATGTTCTTAAGAATCGTAGGTCCAAACCTAAAAAATTAATTCCTTCAGAAACTAGGTTCATTTAGATGAAAAACTATTGGTTATTTCTGGTTCCATAAATAAATCCAATGGAAGCCGCACTATAGTAGTGATTCCTAACCAGAACCCATTTTCTATGGGAGACGCAAAAAAATGGTCAACCCAATGCGAATCTTTAACCATGTTGATAATGTTACCAATCTGTATGGCCCCTATCAAATTCATAAAGGAAGGATAAAAAGGAATCAATCACACATGTTTCCATCTGATAAAAACTGCTTTAATGGAATTAATTTTTTGAATTTTTTAGTTTTCACTAGAACTCCCTTCACTCCAAATGGCTTCCTTCAAGTTTGCACCTGTAAATGCCTCGACCCCTACTTAACCTGGATCCTCATCCACTAGAAGGAAGTCATCACCAACTCAGCATATTTGATGATGGGTCTCAAATGTTCTGTTATGGTAATACCGTTAACATGGTACTATCCTAACCCTGGAGGCATCCCAACAGGCTCTCCATGTTAACAATAGTGCTCGATCATCTGGTCAGCGACGACCGATGGTCTTGAAGTAGACAGTGCCAACCAATTTCTTCAACTATTTCAATCCCTTATCCCTGTAATGCAATAATCAGTCCCTCCTATAATATAGGGAGGTGGATTATGATGTCACTCATTACATCAAATCAATGACACATGAGTCCTTCCTAAGGGCTCCCACCAATATTCACCACTAGCATAATCATGAGGCAGTGAACCCCAAACATGATGGGGGTGTTTCCTTCAGTTGTTTGGACCAGGACCCTCAGACTCTCGCACACAAGATGAACCACAGGGGAAAATGTTTGGCTAAAATGGAGAAGGTTCATAATTTTTACTCCTCCAAATAAGTCCATACACCAAACATAGTGGAAAACAACAAACAAGAACATACACCCATCCTCCCTAATTTCGCCTACTAGAAAACTCATCTCACGGTTCCTAAATAATCCCATAATTTAAACCCTATGGAGTACCATGAGCCGGCACAAACACCTGATTACAAACTATCAGTATGAAAGCAGTCTTGTATGACTACATTTAATGAATCCCACCAATAAAATATGGCGAAAACTAATAAGAAAGAACATAAACTTACCTATACTCATCAATCTTTCAAGAGGTCTCATCTGTCATCATTGAAAGAAAAACGTCAACCATGCTTGATGGGAAACATCCAGTAGGAACAAACACCTATCAACATTTATCAATCATTTCAACAGTATCGTTTGGTGTCACCTAAATAATTTAGTTGGGAATATCTGATGAAAAACCTCATGCAAACTCAACTCTCTACCCCCATACATGAGAACTTCCAATATCCATTGATAGGAAGGAGAGGGAATGAGCACACAGATACACATATTGTAGATACAAAATGAATGTATATACCCATTCTGGCTACTGAAGTCACCAAACAAATTTTAGAAATGGTTAAAGGGAATACAAAAATTCTTTCCCATATTTTGGAAGCCTTCTAGAATATAATTACATCAACATCGTCAGTACTAGGGGAACAAACACATAATTTTATCCCTACAACTGGAATAACTCTTCAAAATTCCCTCTCAGAGAATATACATACCTCTATTATAGTATATGAGGTTTATGGGGCATACTCTCTCATATCATACAAACAACAGGATTGGGAACATACACCCGTTCTAATTGGAGATAATCAGCCTATTCTGATAACCACTTGAATGATGGCACATTCACCATTCCATGCTAACCCCTTCTCCTAGAATGTGGCCCTAACTACGTGTAAAAGATCATCTAAGAAGAATTATTTCCAAAACTAGTTAGAAAATGAAGATCCAATCTAATATCTATTTCATTTTAATGATGGATTTCATGAATCCCGCAGACATTTATCTATTGAAACTCAAGATCTTACTATCCCATTACCAAATATTTGGAGTAGTAGGAGTAATTATGATGTTCCCCATCGGACACGTCACCATGAAGGCTTTATTCATAAAATTTAGGTCAATAAAGTGATCCTATCATTGGATGATAACCACAAAAACCCTCCATGTGGTCAAAAGACTAAGGATAAAGAGTATTTATCACATTCTGTAATCCACCATTATAGTCCTCTCTATGATGGAATTCACAAAGAAAGTTAAATCCACTGTAGTGTTTCACATTTTCAAGATAATTCTCTAATTGACAATTTACTGATGAGAAATTCCTCTTATCTCGAGGCACTTTCCAACATAATTTCAGTCATGTATGATTCCATGTCACTAACACGTGAAATAAATTTTCAACTAGAGGACATCCTAATGTGATGATCATTCTCTGAGCCTCCCTAAATCCATTTTCCATCTAATATAGTAGAAGAAAAAGAAATTGATTATATTATTGGTAATAAAACAATCAAGAAGCATCCACACTGGTCAGACCATGTTGATAAACCTCTAGAAAAATATGATGTGTATATATTGAATATGAGAAAACAAATGGATAAAGGTTAAATACCTGTCATGTTCTTTCCTTTGTAAACCTCTCTATACAACATTCCAGAATTGATGGCCGAAGATTTCATTCATGATATCTGCCTCAACATAAGGAAAACTATTCATCAGCTAAAAGCAAAAGTATTACCATATGATGAATATAAAAGTCATGTAAAGGTAATAGAAGGGTTAAAATTCTAATTCGACTTGGATTCTCTCTTAGTTTCCCAACATCCAAAGGTTGAGAAGTAGTAGGGAACCCTTCAGCTTGCATGACTCGATGCACTAAAGAGGCTACGCCAGTTAATTACTGATACCCCATTTGGTGTTCGTATCAGAGGATGGGGTGCACATATAGTAGTGCATTTCATTGTACCAAAAAATCATAAAATCCCTCCAAATGTGGTCCCATACAATTTTATTTACCATTACTATATACAATCAACAAATTTTGTGTGTAATCCAAGATATGCTCAAGAATAGGCCTCGATTATCTCTCATCAAAGGCAGGTTCAAAGAGAGAAATCTTTTGAGATTCTTTTGCATCAAGTATTTGAGAATATTAAGTAGGCCTCTCACATAGAGGATATCAGCCATAATATTGTGAAAATGACTGAAAAAACACAACTGTATTCCAAAACAAGCAATTTATGTGGTTCTCAGATAATGCACCTAGCCTATGTTTGGACCAAAATTCACAAAATTAGAAGATCATCTGCACTAATCTCATCCATAGAAGTTCATGAGCCACCCCAGCCTATAGGGATGGGGGATTGTTTAACTCAACCTTCTAATTAAATAAACATGATTAGAAGGTTTGAAAAACAAGAATAACACCAGCCTGTAGGGATGGGGGGTTTTTTTAAATCTACAATCCCCTCCTCAACAGTAGTCAGTTTTCTCCAAATTAAGGAAAAATACACAAAGTGAATGCCCAAATGAATGATAAAAAGATTCCCTTTAAGTTACTATTCATCAAATAGTTCCCAGGAATTCAGAATATTGGAGAACAAGGTCTCATGGAGGATATAGAAGGGGAAATATTATAAAAATACATACAAAATGCTGCCAATGAATCACAATTTAGAAAATGTCATTAATACTATTATAGAAGATCCTCCAAAAAATGAGTCTAATTTAGGGGAGTTAGAAGATGAAGGTTTTATTCATAATATGGTATACACTAAATCAAATGAAGGAGGTTTTTGTATTTGGAATAATAAGATTACCCAAAATCTAGGTGTTCCCTCAAGTACCAAACTACCACCTCTTCCAAAGTCATCTAACAAGGGAAAAGGTAAAGGTGATATCATGTATCACTTTTCCATTGGAGAACATCAATATCTTTATCTTTAAGAACAATTTTCTTCTAAAGAAGAGGAGATGAAAGGGTTAATAAGACTCAATTTAGATTTACTTTGAAGTAGAATTTCTACCAGACATGCTCTATAAGAAAATCCTCAAGTGGCACATCCTGTTAGAATTCCTCAACAAAGAGGGTTTTTTGTAACTATAGATCTAGATAATTAACTTCCTTCAATGGGTACCCATCCAGGAAAAGATCAAACATATCTTAATAGGCATGTCCCTATGGGTTATCCAAGACAAATACCCACACCACCACCACAAGTGATTTTTCCAATTGTTGTGCTGGTTCGAACTCAAGCTGTTGTACCCATATAGGTCCCAACTCATCTAGATATTCCTCAAATTCTTATGAATACAATTTAGGCATTAAAAATTCATTGGAATACATGCAAGAATGAAATTCACCAGTACAAGTAGAAAAGAATTATTACCCTGAATGGGTTGATTCAATACCTCCCCCACCAAAATTGGTGAATACCATATTTCCAATTTTTAATGGTTAGGGAGATCCATAGCAGCACTTAGTGAATTTTGTTTCTCATTGTGATCCCATGATACAGACCCCTTAACTACAAGAAGTAGTAAAGCTTAGATGTTTTTTGAAATCATTAAAGGGGTGAACCTTTTTCTGGTATACAAGTTTGCAGTCTCGGTCAATTACTAGATTGGAAGACCTCCATCAGAAATTAATTATCCAATTCAGATCAAAACTTCCAAAGGCAACAATTTTTGATCTTACAAATTTCAAAGAAATGGAGAATGAAAGTGTTTGGATTTTAGTACTCGATTGAAAGGATTAATGAATTCCTTAAATCTAACACTCCCTCAAGAATAGTTTCTACAAATTTGTGTGGAAAATATGTCGGATGGGTTACGCACACCACTAATCCCTCTGAAATACAAAGGAGGGTTTTTAAACTTTTCTTCAATCTCCCAATAAGTGGAGGATTCCATTGTGAAAACCAAATAGAAATCTCGTGTAATTAAGTAAACTCTAGGAAGGATAATAGGGAAAGTAAGGGATGAAATAGTTATACTCAAACAAGAACATGTACATACTTCTACTTCAAAACATTCATTATACCGAAGGGAACCACCTCTCATGCTTCAACAACAATGACCACCTCTTCAAGATGATCACAATGTTCAATGTCAGAGATTGTTTTAGTTGTTAAAGAACAATTTTTATTCTTTTTAAAAAGAAAAGGTTCTAGGTAAATTCCAATCTGTTTTGAAAAAAAATTGGTTCAATTTCCAAGGCCGAATAAATTTAATAATGATGGAGATGATGATCACCCAAATTATTTGACCTTTCATAATTTTTTAGGGAAGCCCATTCAAATCTGTTTTGTTTTCCAATACCTCCTGAAAAAATGGTAGACTCTAGATAAGTGAAACTAAAAAGTTCATCAACCCATGTAGCATGTGTTGCTGCTACTGATCCAGAGAAAAAAAGTGAATGAAATGATGTCAAAAGAAAAAAAGTGAAGAAGTATGATGATTGAATGGTTAATAAAACAATCAACCGAACTGATGTCGTTATATGAACACATTATAAAAAACCAACTTTGTCTCCTACCACTTCCACTCAACAAAACCATATTCAACAAAATATCAGTCCTCCAAAGGTCAATCCTCAAAGAAGGGACGTGATCATAATTATAAAGAGCAGTCAGAAGAAGAATAGCTTGTGTCAAGACCAATGTTGTCCTTTTATTTAGTAGATTTCAGGCCATTGGTCTCAAAATAACAGGCACTACCCCGCCAAACGACACAACCAGAACCAACCTATAATGCAGAATATTTATTAGATGAAGAATTGATCTCTAGTTCTGTTAACAATATCTACTTAACGGATCCCAATACAAATAAAGATTCTGGTTATGATGAGCGTGAAATACCTATACCTGATTGGGGAACTAGAGGAATAATCCAAGTTCAAGGATTCAGGAGAATACATGTATATACTATAAACCACTATTTTAATTAAACCCCTGCTCAAACCATTTTTTAGGAAGAAACATGTGGTGGATATTTTCAATGGTCTCAAGAAGAATAAATAAATTTTCACACACATGACAGGATCAGCCCAAACATGATTATCTTGGAAGACCGATTAGAGGTTACACCATCAATATCTTGTAATTTAGATAGTTCGAGTCAGTCTAATCCACCAAAAGTAGATGTTTTTTTATCTTCTTCCTCGACACATGGTGCATCTACATTTGGAGCCTCAACATTCAAGGAACCTGAAAAACAACATCTCCATGATAGAAAATCAAAACCTATGGAACAAAAGTATGATGTTTTGAAATAGAAATCCCAAATACCGGCCAATTAATCAATATTGGATTCCTTGAATCAATTAAAAGATCTCCAAGACGCACTTATTGAATCCTTGTCAAGTCATTAAGAGTTTTAAATCTAAGTTGCGACTGCTGAGGTTTACCTTATAGAGAATGATCCTACAAAATTTCATGCAGTTATATCTTTCACGGATGAAGATGAGGATGATGTTGTAATTGGACACATAATGCCCTTGTATCTATCTGGTAGGGTTAATGACACATACATAGGAAGAGCCTTCATTGGTAATGGATTAGGATTCATCTTCATTCCCATCCATAAACTTAATCAATTGGGTCTCACTGAATCCATCCGCTTTGATATTGAAAGGTTATGATAAGAGTGTACAAGAAACTATAAATGAAATTACAATGAAAACCTAGTTTGGGGAACTTAATTCTAATTCAGACATCATGCTTGTCTAACAGGACAGAACCTTCAACATTTTTCATGGAAGGCCTTGGCTACATTAACATACTGCCATTCCTTCTTCATACCACCAATGTCTCAAGTATTTCTTCCATGGTAATTTGGGACATTGCATGGTGACAAAGAACCATTAAAAACATGTAAATATTAGTATATTGAGGTATAATTATATCACACAATGGGAATGAGTTCCATAGAAAAATATGTAATAATAATTAATGTTAAGAATGGTTTGGACAAGATCCTAGCTAACCCCTTAAAACATCTAAGTATAGATTACATGTTGCCTATCAATAAAATTGAAAGGATATAATCAAATCCAAGAACTCGTTCAGTGACTTCCATAATTTCAATATCAGCAATCGAGCTTGACAACATGAGAGAAGTTGTTAATAGTGAAATATTAAATGGAGATGTTTTCATTTCATCCACTGAACTTCATCAACACTTTTATTTATCAATCAGGCTAGAAAAAGCTGTTTTATTAATAAATAAATACAAGGATGTTGGTTCGCAACCCATAATCTTATCTTTAATATTCTAGGAAGACCCTTTATCATTATTAGTGTCAGAAATGATTTCTCTTCTTTAGGATGTCAAATACTAACTCATCCCCTATCTTTGAAAATTTTACTTTATCACCTACTCTAGAAGTAGAAATAGGAGAAGTGACATATAAGGAAGATAAAGATGAATATCTCAAAGATTATCCTAAAACATTTGAGGAAGGTGTCTCAACCACTGTGGATGAGATTAGAGAAATAAATATATGTACAGAAGAAGATCCACACCCTACTCTAATTAGTGTGTCCATGACATTTGAAGGGAAAGAGATGTACGCTTCATTTTTAAAGCAACATCAACATATATTTTCTTGGAACTATAAAGAAATACCAGGCCTCAATCCCTACGTGACCACTAATCATTTCAGTATTCGAGAAGATAATTGAGGGTTTAATAAGGAAGAGAGAAGAACACACCCAACCCACACCTCTAAAATTGAAGTTGAAGTCAATGAGATTATCAAAGATAACATTTCCAGGGAGGTTAAATATCCTAAATGGATGGACAACATTATCCTAGTGAAACGTAATAATGATAAAATCAAAATTTTCACTGACTTCATAGTTATTAATCAGTATTTTCCCAAAGATGACTTTCTAGTTCCGATCACATAACTTTTTATTGATTAAACCAACGTCTATGAAGCTCCCTCCTTTATGGATGGATACTCTAGGTACAATAAAATCCAAATGGTACTTGAGGATGAGGAGTATACAGCCTTTAGATCCCCTCAAGGTGTGTTTTTCTAACGGGTAATTACCTTTGGATTAAAGAACACTAGTGAAACATATCAACATGCCATGCACCATGTCTTGAAATCCTTCATAGGAAAATTTGTCGAATTTTAGGTGGATAATCTAGTGGTTAAATATAGACAATGTTCTGATCACCTGACTAATCTTCATACCATATTTGATAAAATTTGGCAACATAATTTGAAGAATAATCCCTTGAAATGTGCTTTAGTGGTAACCTTACAAAAATTAATCAACATCATTGTACGCCATTATGGCATCGAAGTTGATCCTGAGAATAAAAAACACATCTTTGGCATTTCACCACCTCAAAATTTGAAATAATTAAGAGGAATTCAAGGAAACATTTCATATATTCAATGTTTTATCACAAATTTGGTAGGAAAGTGTTTACCCTTCACAATATTAAAGAATAAGGGAGTTATATAACAATGGACCAAAGACTTACAAGAGGCATTTGATACCCTCATGAAATATCTCTTGAGTCCACCAGTACTAATGACACCTTTACCAAAATTCTCTTATACTATATGTGATAGATTTAGAGTGATAATTGGGTGCCTTCCTTTCTCAAAATAATTATTCTAGGAATTAAAATAGCATTTACTATCTCAGTTGAATTATGCTTAACATAGAGGCTCTATATTCAAGTTTCGAGAAGTGCTTCCTGACATTAATCTTTGAAATTCAGAAATTAAGGCACAACCTGCAACATCATAAGGTCCACTTGGTATCACGCAATAACCCACTCAAATTTATCCTCAGGAATCTTATGATTACAGGACATTTGGCATGGTGGGAAGTTATTTTTCAATAGTTTGATATCTAGTTATTACCTCATAAATCAATAAAATTACATGCCTTATCAGACTTCCTGCTGAACACCCATCAGCAAAAAGATACATCTTTGAATACTGAACTTCCTGATGAAGAAATAATCTCAATTCAAGATAATTTCCAAATATGAAAAATGCACTTTTATGGTTCTTTTAGAATTCCAATAGGGACGATAATGGAGAACACTAAACCCAAAAAAGTTGGGTTAGAAATTTTTCTTCTCTCCCTAGAGAATATAGTGTTTCCATATTCCTTTATGTTATCAGAAGGAGGTACCAATAATGAGGAAAAATATCAAGCTTTCATTACAAGACTAGAATTAGCACTATAGGTAAAAGTGAACCAACATAAAGTGAAAGGTGATTCAGAGTTAGTAATCAAACATATAAATGGGGATTATGATATCAGAAAAGAAGATTTAATCATGTTTTCTGATTATTTCAAAGGGTTAATGATTAATTTCCCTCATATCCAACATTTTCATATGTCTCACAATCGGAGAATGTCCAAGATGATGTAATGGATAATTCATCCATAGCCCTGATAGATCTAATTTAAGATGATACAATCATTAGTATTTCCCATAGTTATGTGGTTTCACCTTTCATTCAAATTAGAATAGAAGAAATTAATGAAATCAGCCCTATTTCTGATCCATATGGTAATACTATGGGATGGATGAAAACTATCAAGGAATACCTTTTAATAGAGTACTTTCACAATATAGATATGAAAAGGAACATATTGTATGGTGAGTGACCAATTTTACTCTTTACGGTAGCATAGATCACTAGAAATCCTCTACAAATGAGGATTTGATGGAATCCACATCAAGTGTATTGATGGAGAAGAAACTGCAGTGGTCATTATATATGTACATGTCATAACTTGTGATGCTCACCAGTCTGGGAATAGTCTCTCTGATCAAATACAATGGATTGGATACTTAGGGTCTTCAATGATACATGATTGCATATATTTCACCAAGAAATGTCAGCCCTTACAAGTGAGTTACAAATTCATTCATCAACCCCCATAGTTTCTACATAAAGCTAAATACTCCTGACCATTTTCTACATGGGGAATGGATGTGTATGACCTTATCTTCTATCTACAGATAATCAGTTCAAGTATATTCTTACTGCTATTGATTCCTTCTCCAATTGGGCTGACACAATACCTACCAAAGAAGTCGGAGCCAAAATATTTGTTACATTTTTTGAAGATAATATTATTACTAAATTTTGTGTCCCTCATAATATATTGATGGATAACGATACCAATTTTTGTCCTATTGTGGTAAAGAAGTTATATCATGAGAAGAATATCAAATCGAAGCATTAATTTCACAATCATGAAGCAGCCAATGGACAGATAGAGGGTTCAAATAAGACCCTGTCAAATATACTCTAGAAAATGGTGGATAAAGATAATAAATCTTGGTCTGATAAACTCTGGAATGCGTTATAGTTTTATCGGACTACTACTTGTACTGCCACTTAGGAAACTTCATATTCATTGGTGTATGGTACAGAAACATTTTTTCCAATTGAAATTAAATTTCCTTCACTATGAGTTGCAATCTGTGATCAATTATCAACAAATCAGAAGTCATAGAAGAGATATGATGAGCTGAAATGATTAGACAAAAAATATTGCATAATTTTAATAATTTTGTAGTCTATCAGAACAGAATCGAATGATATTTTAACAAAAAAGTTCACCTACTATCATTTATTCAAGGAGAATTGGTATTAGGCCTCAAGACTCCAATGATACCTGTAATGGAACATCCAAAACATGAGCGAAAGGGGGAAGTACCTTACTCTGTACATAAGGTATACTCTAATGGTGTTTATTCCCTAATATCAATGTATAGAGAACTCATTGAAACTCTAACCAATAAAATATTCTTGAAGAAGTTATTTTTTGTAATCCCACATCATATTTCCTTGCTGCATGACTCTAAACTACACAACAGTGTCCTGGTTAAAAGATATTAAACTTCATAACAATCATATTCATTTTTTCTTCCCGATGTTAAAATGTGTAGCATCTTTTTCCTTTTCACATTATTTTAAACTACATGAAATTATTTTTCCTCGCAACATGACATTAAATTGTATAGGTAATGCCTTCTTCATTTTACTTTATGAAATCACATAAGATACCAAAAATTGGTATTCCTTGTGGTTCTTAAAAAATGAGTAACTTCCATGTGAAAGAATTACTTGTATAATTTCTACTCCTTAATGGCACATGAGTTTCATTTCATCTTATGTTGGAATCAAACTATCATAGAGACCTCATTTCAAGAACTATGTTTGGATTAATTCTCATCCATATGAGATACATAGAGATGACTCGATCGCCAATCTTGGGGCCAACCACAACCAAAAAAAATTATTTCCCTTGTATCCTCTTGTATATGAACCAGATCTATACAAAGTTATCTTATAGGATTCATGGTTTGATATTCATACTATTTTATGTCTCGAGTTTAACTAGTCTTCTATAATGTGTTAAAAGCCCCTATCTCTCAAATAAAAATCAATTCTTGTGGGAAATTCTTGTTTCAAGAACAACGTTTTCTTGATTCCCATTTCAATGGGATATGTTGAGATACCTAGATCTCTAATATGGGGCCCCGCCATGTTAAAAAAAATCTCTTTTACCTATGTGTATGAATAAAACCTTCATAGGAAATATTTCAATAACTACGTATGTCTTGATTCTCATCCATATGAGATACGTAGTGACACCGGGGTTCAATTCTCTGGTCTGACCGTAATATTCCTTTCCAGGTCGAAATCACTTAATGTCCTTGTCACATGATATTAAACTATAAGGTAACCAAAGAACAACATATTACTTGATTCTCATCCCAATGAGATATGCAGTGAAAACTATTCCTTAGCTCATGGTCTTAGCCATGATTTAACTTTTTTCCTCTCCCACGTAAAATTTAACAATCTATGCAGGAGTCTTCATTTTTTGGGTCCTCTCCAAGAGATCCCACCAAGGAAACAAGTAATTTACCCATTTTACATATGAGTTAGATCTATGGAAGGATCTCCAAAATCATGGTAAAAATTGATTAAAACATTTCTATTATGCTTTGATCATTACTCCCTTCCGTATTACACAATCATAATATTGTATAATTTCAGATCATCAAAATCATTCTTATGGTTTTTGGTGGTAAAATGTATGATACTTGAGAGCTATTTTTCTTGAATATGCAGTAAATTCCCCTAGGTGGACTTTCATAAGTCACCTACATAACATGACTATCAGTCAAATGATTCCACTATTTGGCTATAAAATATATGCCACAGTTGACCCTGTATAATACAACCCCCATAACATGTTCATCAAATAATGGTAACTTCATTCTTGGTAAAATCATCTTCTATCCCCTTAAAACTTGGATGACAATATAAAAGAATATGTATCTTAAAGCAGTCAGTAGCATATAATTTTACCATTAGCTTTATCTTGATCTAAAAGTATCCAAGACCTTGGTTTAAAATGTTTCCCTATCCATGTGTTCAAAGAAAATTGGAATAACCTTGGATCATTTGACCACATATCATCTACTGTTTCCATTATATTTTGGTCTTAGTCATATGACGTAAAACTATAGACACTATAATTCTTACATTTGGTTCAAACCTTCATAAAATCTTATTTCTACGATTATTTGGAAATTATGATTTATAAATACTCTATATATTAAGGTACCTTTCTCCATAAACCAAACTCTGTGCTTTGGAAAATCTGAATATCCATAAACATTTTTCAGATTTTAGCAATAGAATGTTTGATACCCAAGAGCTCTTTTTCTTAACTATGATGTATGTTCCCTGAGGTGGCCTTACATAAGTCTCCTACATAACTAGCATGTAAGTAAAATGATTTTACAATTTGGATATGCAGCATATTCCCTTATTGGCCCTGTATAATACAACCCTCATAACATGTTTTTCAAATGCAAATAACTTCGTTCTGGGAAAATATTTTCTCTAATGCCTTTATCCCATTTCCCATACCATTCTATGGATCCAAAAATTCCCAAATCACAATTCTTACTTTCCATGATTGAACATGGTTGTATGTTTATAGACAAACTATCAAGGAATAAGGGACACATAAACCATTGGTAAAAGCTAAAGACCATAAATTAATGCCCCCTATTGTCATCACACACCAAATTTGTGGGGAGGTTGTTTCTCTATTCATAACATCTGTCGGCATAGATGACCCTTTACTCTTAGAAATATTTACTTGGAAAAACTATCCACTATGGTCTTAAGTCATGCAAATCTTAATTTCCCTTGCTTATCAAAAATAAAATGTTTATTTTTGAGATCTATTTTGTTTGACTATGAAGTACATGCCCCTAGGTGGCCTTTCATAAATATTCCTACAAAACGGGAATTATAGTCAAAGGATATCAATTTTTGGATTTATAGAACACACCTCTATTGGACCTACATAATACAACCCCCATAATGGGTTTTTCAAATATCAATAACTTCATTATTGGAAAATAACTTCTTTATGTTTCTAATTCATTTTTCAGATTTGGTGACCATAAAAAATAATGACTCAAGATTCCCATTGTAAATATATAAAAAATATGGGAGAAATTTATAACCACTAAGACTTGTTTGGGATCTAATTTCAAAATTTATGGTCAAATGTATTCAACTATAAACACTAGACTTAATAGTACAACATGAATAACTCTAAAATTCCCATAATAAGAGACATGGTACTCACCAGATTGAAAACCCACAAATGGAAATCTAAAAAAAATTGAGTCTTAGCTCGCTAAACCAACATTTATTATGGTATAGGAAATACTGAGCAATAAAAAGTGAAAAGATACAATTTT
This sequence comes from Viscum album, assembly GCA_963277665.1. NCBI lineage: Eukaryota > Viridiplantae > Streptophyta > Magnoliopsida > Santalales > Viscaceae > Viscum > Viscum album. Next base: position 1,029,398,272 of record OY728166.1, on the reverse strand, counting down.
TGTGGTGTTTGTCAGTATAAAGCTAGTAAAAATCAAACTATACTCATTAGACTCGTTGGCATAAATGGAAAATTTTGAGCACCTGCATTCCTGTTATTGTAATTATGATTATCTGACATAATGGTTTTACGTTAACAAAAAAATTATCATCACCTTTGATATTTCAATTATTGAAATAATGAAAGAATGATGGCATATGTGACAAAATACCCAATTACTTTTCATTCATATGGTACAATCAGAGGGGCATCCACATGAAGGTGGATCTCTATATTGTATTAAAGGAAACTCTAGGAATGACTCTTCATATATTGAATAGATTCATAAGCCTTATCAGCCACTTTTTGATGTTGAGACAATTGAGAAACTTCATCCACCTCGGCTTGAAGAAGTTCTTCTTTGGCAGTTGAAATGGTTGTTATCCCTTCCAACTTGGTTTCACCCATTGATTGGTTTAATTGATCATGTTTGTTATGAAACAAAATCATTTTCTATTGAAGATGTATCATCTCCTTCATAGCCTCTTTAATTTGTTGGATATATTTTTTTGACCTCTTGCTATAGTCAGCATCGGCCTTAGCTACTGTGGCCTGGAAACTCTAAACATTAATATGTCATTCAGCCTTTTTAATATCTTACCACAAATTATGTTCTTGCTCTCATTGGTGAACGGTCTCTTTCATTGCAATATATACTGGTCTATAATTTAATCCACAAAATCCCAATACGAAAAATAGTTCTATGAGTTTTCCAAAATGAGACAACATCTCATCTAAAGGCTTCTTAGTAATTATATTCCAAATTTGGTGCCTTGTCTTTTTACCTTCCATGCTCAGAGAAACTTGCATCTCTAAATATGAATTGGAGTCACTACCATGGGGAAGAATTCATTATAGAAATAAATCACTTAGAGAGTTTCCTTGATCTTTTTCTCTCAGAATAGTGGATGCTTCACCTTCTGTTGTTGTTTGATCCACCAAAGATGTTTCACCCTCTGATCTAGTTGTGGGAGCTAATAAATCTAAATGGTGAGTTAGAATCTCTCCTAGTTTTAGAATAATGGAGGATGTGGGGTATTATTTAGAAATTCAATAACATTTACCCAATAATAAGTCTAATTCTTTATTAGATTAATCCCAATTTTTCTCAAATTCACTAGTCTGGGAAAGTGTTTCTTGGTGAGGAGTATTCTCTTGAGTTTTCCGAGTTTCTATGATTGAAGGCTCTGTAGTTTCTCCCAATATGGGGTCCTCATTTGGTATTTCTCTAGCTTCAGCATAATAAGGATAGAGTGGAATGCCCCATTCTTGAAGGTCTTCACAACATTCTCTACAGATAAATCTACATAAGTTGAACATTGATATGAATTACCAAGTAAAAGAATAATGATCAGGTATTTAAAATGCAATAATGATAACTTACCCCCCCTACAATTCCTCATGGATGTCCCGAAACTCCATGATGGAAGATGGAATATCAATGTTTGGATTAAGGGCGTCTATTATTTCAATGTATGTTACTTGGAATGTTATAGAATCCCCACCATTTAAGGTATCCAAAAAATGTTGGTTGATGCCCAAATTGGCTCTACTAACATTTTGTTCTGTCAATTATTCAATTGGTGAAATGTCATCAAGTCTTTCCAAGTCAAAAATTTTCACTGGTATCTTCTTTAGATTTCCCATGATCCCCATTCATTCCTTCTGGAGTGATAGGAATATTAGCATTAATTATTGTAGGATCAATTGGCATGGAAAACCGATCTGATATATTTTGAAAAGAAAAATACAATCAAAGAATTTAATATTTAAAAAATATTTTTAAAATTACAAGGAATTTTCTCTCTCTCAATATAATTAGAAGCAGATAAAACTTCACCTTTTGATGTATAATCCATCAAGGTAACAGATTCATCAACATGAAACTGTGTTTCTCTTAGTGTTTCCTTCACAGTTCTTGAAGGGTCAACTATTAATAATTTAAGAGAACAGAGATATGAAGATCATGTGAGAGGATGAATGTTTTCACCAGGTTGTATCGATAAATTAATAACACTAGAGGATAGTATAAATATTTACTTCTTTGAAGTACACATCAGACCAATCTCAATGCCCTCTTTCATTTCTTTTTATAAGCTTATGGAGAAATTGAAATACTCCTCTTGGGAGTTGAAACTAGAGGTAATTGCTAGGGATTTTCTATCTCCCTTACCCCAATCATGTTTCTCACTCTTGGAGAACGTTCTGGATACATGGGAGGATCATTTGTTGTGTCGATGGGAGAACATGTGGTTCCATAATTTGGTGACCCGAGAATATATCCAGAAGTTTTTCTCTAAATTCAAGCTGCAAAATTCAATCTCATCAAGATTAATGAGGGTGAAGGAAAAACCATGATTGAAATAAGAAAAAAAAATACATTCTCATTTTAATCATAAAGGTCACATTCCTCTTTAGGGTGAATAATTACCCCTTTATGTATCCCTAGTTCCATCATATCAGATACTCATTTAGAGGCAGGGACTTGTTCATCATTTTCATATATAAAGGTCTCCAACTATGCAATATACTCATGTACTTCATCAAGGTTATTATCCGAATGGAAATCATAATTTTCTCTAATGTCACCCACATCTGGTATTCGAAGGCCATTTTGGAGGAATTCCCATGCATAACTAAGATCAAGATTCATGCTCTCCGAAAATTGAATAGCTGAAATCCACACATAATTCTATTTAAATATAGTTGGTTATGGAGAAAATTCAACACCCTCTTATTGGAGATCATCTTTAGGCCTCCCTTCTTCTTCAGAAGAATAAGCAGATGCTACAAGAATGACTTTCTGATGATGGCGACTAGATCACCTTGGTTTTGGAGGTGTGTTTTCTCTAGCCTTATTCTTCTTTACATACCTTCTACAAAGATGTTTTGAAGGTTTTCAAACTTCTCAAGCCTCTGCATCATCTTTATATTTAGTCCTCTTACCATGATTTATAAGAAAAATAGTCGTCATGCTTGCTAATTGACATATTCCTTTTGTTAGAGACCCTTAAGTGTATGAAGAAGCCCATGTTTTGGAATATCTAGCTTCCAATTTGATTGATGCATCTAATGAACGTATTGTAATAAATTGTTTGGATATCTTTAAATCCATAAAAATCCACAGTTCTCTCGATGGGTGTTTCTCATGTCTAACATACGTGGGAGGAAAAGTGTTTGGTAGTTAAAGACATTTTAACTTGCGAGAAAACCTATAATGGATTTAATCTTCATAGATAATTTCACCAGAAATCATGGTCGATAAAACTCTGTCCCTGAATGCCATCGTATTGGACCTCAACTCAAAATTTTCTTCCATAACATCATTAATAAATGTTCCAGTTGGTGGGTTACCAAAAGGGAAGAAAATGAAATCTCATGATGCATTAAATGACCTCAACACTACATCAGGTCTCAAATTGTGAGGTTGAATACTAGAGGGTTTTTATAAAAATGGGGTAAATCTACCATTGGGGACTATAACTAAATTCAGTATTGAATATGAAAAAACGTGTGCCGTAATCTAGCCCCACAACACATGGAATGGCCCTGTAAGTCTAAATATAGCCCTCCGATTTTACAAATGTAGCATAGAATAATAAATTCTGACCAATACAGAAGTTCCTAACACAATATATTTTCCATCTACCTATTTGGATACAGTAACAAAATTCCATGGCCTTACACCACCACTAGACTAATGAACATGAGGCAAGCAAATACTTAGCCACATGGAAAGAAACCTTACTAAGTGTACCTTTACAAAGATATCATATTTGAATTTATATCCCCAGTTATTATAGTCACCTCTCTAAAATGTGGGACAATATTTTCCTAAAATACCCCAATTCTCTACAGATGTAAAAATAGTATGATACCCACATGTGGGAACTTTCTCTGTTGTTGGTTCTAGAAATGATTCCATCCACACTTTTATATGAATATCCTTCTTGTGTTTTTCTAATTCATTTGATATTTTGAATAATTCATGAGCCAATGGGGGTGTCCTAGTAACATCACCCCATGTTATTGCTAGTGAAATAAACTCATCATATACCTCTTTGAGAATATGAACCCCAGATATCTGGTTGATATCCCATAGTCTAATGTGAACCTCACTGTGCATTAGGTGAACATTATTTTTTTGTGGACTCCACCAGCTCAGCAATTCAAGGATGAAGTTGTTCTTGTAAATATAGGTTTGTACCATCCATGAATCTTCATAAATGTGAACATATTATATCTCTTTCGAGAATGCAGCACAATTCCAGTGTACCCAAAATGCTTACATCCTTTCAGGTTTAACACCTCCTCCAGAACAAAGATCCCAGTCTTACTTCTAACCATTAGATTAATTTGTCTGCAAAGAACGAAAGTTTTAATCATAACAAAGTGGACTTGTCTCTACAACATGGTCTTTTATATTAGGAGTATATCCAAAATGGTGTAGGATGCATCCAATAGGGATTGTTCCCTCATGAATAGTCATACCCTTTGTGGTAATATTCTTGAAATGACGTTGGAGTATTGGAGAAACCAATTCTTTGGAATGTATCTCTTAATAAACGAAATGTGAGCATCAGGAAAAATACTATGTCCATAAATAGTAAGATAAATACTTTTTGGATATTCCCATTGGTATAGAATTAATCCTTTCCGTAATCCATGAATAGTAATCTCTACAACGTCATAATGGTTTAGTTGAACAATTTTCCTCATCTCATTTTGATGAGGCTTATCTTCCTCACTAGTGGTCATCAAGTGAGCCATTTACTGCCAAAGAATTATCAAGTTCCCCCTATTAGGTTGGAATTTTGACTTAAGAAAATTGAAAATTCAACTTAACAGAATTTAAAATTTTGGAAAAGGAAATGATTCACATAGTTCATTCAATGAGGTCATTCACATCTGTCCTTCGATAAGGATCTTAGAAAAAATCATTCGATGAAATCCTTCAATGTATCTACATCACTCAAGTGGTTTCAACTTGAGAAAAATTTCAAGGGACCAACATGAGTGCACAATACAACACATCTGGGAGAATGAGCTACACAATAAGAGAAACAAATCTGATATCCCGAGTGAAGAGAATCACGAAAGAACAGAGCTATTTATAGATATCATCAACATGCACAATACAAATACACAGAAAACCTGTGCGATATAGATACGTGGACTACATACGCAATATAGCCACGTATCCTACCTATGGGATATATGTACAAGTCAAACCTATGTGGCTTAAATTTTACTACATAGTATTTTCCCATTGATCTTACCTCTAGACTCGACCCACATTCTAATCAGATCCAATTCTGAGGGGGGACTTTTATTGAAAATCCGTATTAAGCCAAAAAAATTATAAAGGAATCCTCTGGGTATTTCAAAATATTAGAACGAATATAAAAGATGTATAAGGAAAATGAAAATTGATATATACATGTTATGAGTACCTACTCGACAGACCTGCACGACAGATCTGCGTAGAGGTGCTATGCGACAGAGCTATACAGACATCATATGCGAAAAAGCTATACAACAAGATGGTCTTTGTACCCCTACATTGAGGAGAAACATGGATAAGTTGTGTGACCGGCCTACGATGACTAAATCATTTTGACCATACCCCCTCCTATCCAATAAATAGGACACTTAGTCTCTTAATTTGAATACTGAAAAAAAATTGAAGACCTATTGAAGCTCCCATTACGTAGCTCTTTCTACCAGATCCTTAAAAGTTTCTCAGTAAGCTCTATAAATTCCCTAGAGATGAGAGAATTTGATGGGATTAGCATGTTTTGAAATACATTCAAATTTTGAATCTTGAATAGGCTTGGTTATCCTACTTTAAGAACTTTTCTCAGTCATCGAGTATATATGTGTGGCCCACCTACACAACATACCTACATGGTGTACCTATGATGAATACTTATGTGGTATACCTACATAGTATAGATACATTATATAGCTACTTTTCATAGCTACGCACATGGCCTAGGCATCATCCTGTAAACTCTCTTCAAAGACACTCATGGTAGGGTATCTCCTTCCTTGGTTCCATTATTTGAAAGGGAGAGAGTTTAAACCACCACCAAAACCTTCTGATTTACCAAACCTTTTGGAAGGCACATCAACATGTCTTCTATTAGTGTTTTTATATTCGTTGTTAGAGGTTTCCCAAATTTGTTTTATAACGGGCTTAGGGTTCATGGTGTGTCAGTGGGTTTGTATATCTACAGTCACATGGACCTTTCTTCCATCAACAATGTTGGGGAGATCCTGGTTTAGAGTATTAGGGTTTGATTTATGACCTCTCCTTTCAATCACTGAGAATTGGAGCCTCAGGTTCCCAATAATAAGAATGTGGGTCACACTTTCTTTTCCATTCAAGAAAATGAGAAGTATCTATCCTCTCCTTGAACCCACCAGGGAACTCCCATTATGAAAAGTCCCTAATCATCTGAGATCCATGCCACATGACCTCTAATGTCATCCCACACTGAAAGGTTCATCTCTCTTCTCCATCTTCCATGGTCTCCTTAGCTTCGTTCGTCGTAGGGCCACCCTCTCCCATCAGCAAAAGAGAGAAAATGTGTTTGTGTGGTTTGTTGAATCATTCACGCCATATAGTTTCTCACACCAAGCATGACTCACGTGGGATTAAATAACTGTGATAATCACCAAATCCACACAATACACCAGTATTGAACTATAAGAACTCTGATTCCCTTCATAATTGGGATATGTAGGAAGCTTTCATCAGAGCTGGATCTCACTAGATATCCTTTTTAGAAATCCAAACATAATTCCCTAAATATGGGCTTCTTCATTAGGAGTAATCCCCAAATTACGCCCCACTAAATGAAATTAACTACAATAACTATGATTCCCATCAAAACTAAGATACATAGGAAGACTTCCTAAGGCCCAAGTTGCATCTCATTTCATGCATAAAAAGGTATCCTTTTCTCGATGTAATCCCAAACTTATTTATCTCAAAGGACTACACTTTCCTTTGAGAATCATCAAACTATGTGGGCTTGGGCTTTAATTCCCATCCAAGTGGGATACGTAGGAAGCCTCCATGAGGTTCAAACCCAACACTTCAAATCAACCATATTCTTTCATGTCGATATTCCCAATAGGGGATATTCCAATAAGGGAAGTCATATCTTTTCCAAGTTACTTTGGCTTCTTACGTATAACTCCCACACCAATCATTGACTAAGCACATTTCGCTTAGATGTCCTTACCACATGACATTAAAAGGTATGATGTGCCCCATTAAGCAGTACCAAACTACATGGGACTTTATTCCTTTTACGAGGATACGTAGGTAGCCCAGTCATGGGTACTATCCAAATATCAAAACAAAATTTGATCTCCCTTGATGCAATAAATAATAGAGTGACCCATCGAGTGGATTAAAAACAAGTATTATCATAATGATAGTTAAAATAATCTCTTAATAGTATATTATAGGATATCATTGATAGAGAACCTCAAATACATACTTATATCTCCACTAACAAAGAATATTTAATACATACAAATGATTCTAAACATCACACATACTAATAATTGATTGATAATTTCCAGGGAAACCTATGTTATACTTGGTAAATTAATAAGGAATCACAAGAAATATCTTAAATCTATAATTGAGTCCCAGAGTAGATAAAAATTCCCCCTAAAAGGGTTTGATAAGTCCAACCTCCCATCCTCTCAACCAATTCATGTTCTTATGCATCGTAGTTCCCAACATAATGAATGCATTCCATTTAAAAGAAGGTCCCTTTGGATAAAGAACTATTGAATGTTTCTATTTCCATAAATAAATCCAATGGAAACCACCTGGAAGTAGTGATTCGTAACCAGAACACATGTTTATAGGGAGGCGTAAAACAATAGGTCAAGTTAAAGCTATCCATTTCTATTCTAGATTATCCAGAGGAGATCTTAGACTCTTAAGTGAATATCTTATGTGGCAAGTCGATTCCATTGTTCAGGGTGTTATAGAAACATAAATTAGATAATCATGATACCTATAAGCATGATTCATTGATAAGGGAGAGGTTTCCTCACCTCCTTGGAAATAATCATTCTTCCACATGAATTCTAAGATGTGGAAATTCTTATGATAACGAGTTTGTAACATCCTGTTACTAAATTTTATGTATTTACCATATATTTTTTAATTTTACCTCTTTATTTTGATTAATATTGGGACTCCCGAGTATGGAGAGAGTTTAATTTTTAAAATTAAATAATGCCCGAGGATGTGTGTTTGTTCAAATTAATGGGTTCTAGGTATAAATGTGTTGATGGCTTGGTGGGTTCCTCCTCAAGTTCATAGAATGCATGAGGTGGTTTAGATTTTTTTCTAAGAACTAGTCGTACTGATTTATTTAAAGAATTACATTGCATGTAATGTAATTAATCACCATGTAATGGTCACTAGGAACATTTTATGAGTTGAATATATATCATTAATGGTTACACACCATTAAAATGATTTACACATGGTGTAATTTGAAAATATCATCTTTTTTAAGAAGGTGATGGGTTTTTAGTGTACACAGGGGTCATGAATTTTACATAATCAAATGGTATTATACATTATTTGTGTCTCAAATTAAGTGATTTATGGATGTTGTATGCGTGATTTATTATTTCATTAATTTTCAGCCCTTATCCCTCTCAACCTAGAGGCTCTTAGGGGTGATTTTAAAGACCAATACTCTATCTGAATCGCTTCATTAAGTGATTGATCTCTTTTTTTGTCCTATATCTCCATGTGAGTAATACTTTCTATTTATTCAATACATTTAATAACTATAGTGATTTTGTGTCGTGTTATCATATCCATAAATATTTTATGATTATTCTTCACATTTCATTCTTGATCTGTCATGTGGTCTTTCTCCAAAGGATAACCCTTTAATTGGTTATGGTGCGTGGTATGATTTTCTTTGTTGTATGTTGTCATTCATCCACTTAACTAACCCATTTTCCAAATTTAATCAATCTGTATATTTCTTGATTTATTATAGGGCCTCTGTTGTTGTCGTTGTGTTCTTCATTGTTAGTGGATCTCATTGTAGGAATGTGCAACCCATGTTTGAGGTAGGTGGTTCCGTCTTTAGCCTATTCTGGATTAACTGTGTTTCTATTTTTTATCTAAATTGTTTTGTAAAATTAAATGGAATGATTTATTGACATATTTCTGTGTGTGGAAATGTGTTTTTGACTAAACATGGTTTTCCATTAGTTTTAGTAAATGAAAATGGGTTTTCAAATAATTTTATAATTGTTTTATAAAATGTTTTTAAATGTATGGTTTTGATGAAATGGATTTATGATATAGTTTGTAAAATGTATCATATGAGTTTCCTTTGGTTACTTTGGGGGAAGTTATAACATAGGGTCATCAATCCCGTATAAAAGAGGTTCTCTTTCTGGGGTGTTCCTCTTGTTCTAGAGTGTAGATGTATGGGATCTAAGAACATGTGTAGTGTTGGTGGTTTCACTTTATTTGGTGATCCTGTGTTCCTAGAGGGTAGCTGTATGGGATCTTGAATCTTATAGTGAACACTAGTCATGTGATGTTGTATGTGTAGTCTATTGGCCTTCCCTAATGTTATCTGTGGTGTTCTTATCCACTGTTCTTTTGGTTTTACTGTTTTAGCTTGTTCTTCTATGAATTTGATATGATATATGATACATGATTTACTTGGATTTTATATATCTGATGTGATATATGTATACGAAATGATTTATTTTTTAACTTCATTATTTAAAATTGTGGAAATGTGGGGAAATTTAATGTCTTGTAATGCTTTTGATATAAAAATCATAAACTATATATCATAATTTATTTTCTTCAAATTTGAATATTATTCAGATTTTTTGAAAATGTATCGATCTAAAAAATCTAGGTGGGATCCAATAAATCATATTATCACGTTGCCTATGCACCCCATTAGCGGTTCATAGACCTTTGTACATCTTTTAATGCAGTGATATGTAAGGTGTCACAATGAGACGGTGAGGTTTTCGGTCTGTAGTGTCTGTGTAGCTTGTGGTTATAAATTTGTACTTTTTTTATACTATGACATGGAGTAGTTTGTTTCATGTGTTTGTTAACCTTTTATGATTGGACCCATACTTTGAGATTTTATGAATACTTTTGAGTTTTATCGTTTTTAATGTTTTCCTTTAATTATGGTTTATATGCATCTCTTCTATTATTTAACTCTATTAAATATGTATGTATGTATTCCATGTTTTCTAATTCAGGTTGGGAAATATTGTTACCTCTTCTTATTTTTGATTCATGGGTGTTAGACATCATCCAATAGGGATCAGGAACACCCCTTAGGTTTGTGACAATTTGGATCGGGTACCAGTATTGAGAGGGTATCCATGTGAGGTTCATCATATTATGTGTTATCTTTATATTTTATTTAATATTTATTTCATGAGTATATCATGTTAAATATTTTTATTAAACAAAATAAGATTGTATGTGATTGATCCCTACCACATTAATTTTTTATGGGTTTTCATGGAATTTTTTTTTATCCAATATTATATCGCCGGTTCCCCTGACCTTTTTTTGAGTAAACAAATATAAAGGATGGTTCCTATAGGATAGAGGGTGGTTCATAACCTGTGTTTAGGTAAAAATAACAATGAAAATGAATTTGATCATGAAGGAATGTTGAAACATTAAACAATATTGGTTCAAAGAGTTATTCCATAAGGCTAAGGGATCATTTATCATCCACTCAATTCACACACCATAAATAAAAGATCATAAACAAGACACATACTTTTTTCATCTAGTGCATGTTTTTATATTTATATTATGAATTTTTATTTCAATATAATCACATATAATTAATAAATAAACAATAACTAATGATAAAATATAATAATTGGATTATGTGTAAATTATTTTATCATGCAAGCTTAATAAGATTATAAAAAAATCCACATAATATTAATGATATTGTGAATGTATAAAATAATGGAATATTTATGAAAAAGATTAAATAAATAATCAAATAAAATATTGGTAAATACAACAACCTTAATTTCATGAGTAAAATTTCAATCGTTGTTCAATGTGCTTGTTTTTATAATGTAAGGGTTCTTTCAAATGTTAGAGAGTTTTGACTAATGTTTTGGGTTAAAATAAGAAAGTTAATATGAATATTTTATTTCCCAATAAAGAAAAGGAATAACTTGGAGAATGTTTGGGAAATATGAGTCAATGATTTCAATATTCGGGAGTTCACTCAATAGACCAAGCAACCATGAGTTAATGTAGTCAGCAAGACTCGTTACCCAATTAACTTTGACTAATTTTCTAGGTTCGAGTATAGATTATGAAAAGGTAAATACAGATCCATTGAACTCTAATATCTACATAACAAGATATTCTAAGTCTAATAATGAGCGTTATTAGGACTTTATAAAATAGTGGGATGATAATAAATATAATTTATTACATTACATTTTGGATATCATGATAAATTACTAAAATATTTTTTACATATTAATAAAAATAACAAGAGAAAGCACCTAAAGACTATTATTATTTTTGGATAAATATCAAGCCCTTACTATCACATATTTTCAAGTGTAGTTCAGTCATTTATATATGTTACTACCATAAGAAAAAAAAATTAATTATGTTTCGTAGTCCCATATTCCTTTTAAAGAACCTCGATATGTGAGATTAGATGAAAATGATACCAAAATTAGGTATATGAAGAATGTATCAAATGTATATTTCATCACACTCTTCACTATGTCAGGAGAGTTAAATGTTCAACATAAATAAAAGATTTAATATACTATGATATCCGACCTCTTATCTTCTGGGAACGATAAATATAGGCTTTTGATAAATTAGATATTCAATAACTATACCCATGTAAACTAGAATATGGTTTCTTAGCTATTTATATTTTCTTTAAAATGTTTATTTATATTGATCCTTTAAAAAATAAAGGATTCCAAATGTATGATAAATTCTTCATTAATATCATATTATCATACATATCACATAAATAATAAGAATTCATCCGGAAGAACATAATGAATATTAAGGTGAAGTTTCTTGAGAATGTTTTGAGTATGTATCACTATAAATATGAGGATTGGAGGGAACATGGTTTCTCATACCTTAATAATGAACTAAAAGCGATATTTTAAAATCCCAAAACAATTTCAAGTTCAATTCAGAATTTATAATTTCCAACAAAAGACATAATATTCAGTGTCTGTTCACTGAACAAAAGCCTATTTTCTTCTCATGCAAAAAGAGTGTCCACTGGATAAGGAACTACATGGTATTTGAGAATAAGTGTGTAGGATTTTATACTTAATGTGTATTCATCATTTAATTTAATATTTCTATTTTATTTCATATATTTTAAATATATTTTATTGTATAAAAAACCATGGATGTTTTGAAACATTACATGAAGTTATGTGAATTCTACTATTAGTTTGGAAAAGGTGATTACTATATCAGATATGAGTAGCACACGACTTTAGTTTTCCTAGTGTATTTAATAATTTAAACTGTTGATTTTTATTTATTTTTATAAAAAATTATCTCATTTTCTAATTAGACACAATGACACATTATTTCATTTGAAATGAATTTGGATAGGGTGCGCTATACTAAATTTTTTAGTAATACTTGAATCAAAGATATATATAATCAGTAATGAATGATGAATATAAAAAATAATAATCATGTCCAATTGTGGACAAATAATTCTTTGTGCATATTAGTGATATACCTAGACGATTTTTAGACTTATTCTAGCAAAAATCTATATGTCCTATTAACATAATCACTTATCATGTTTTAGAGAAATAAATATTTTACAAATATAGGTAGGACACAAATATTCTATATTTTTTTCTACTAGACTGTGTGACATTCCTATAAGAAATTTTGGGAATACCTAGTGGAAGACTGAACTCACTCTGTAAGAATATATATGATCCTATAAGAGAGATTGTACAATTATATATTAACCAAGTATTCATTGATCTTTTAAATGTAGGGAAAATACATTCCTAAATTTACATTAAATTATAAACATCATAAAGGAAATCATAATACATGGTTGATTGATGAAGAGTATTATATATATTTTTAAACTTCGAAATTCATCCAACACATGTTTTTCAAATTTAAATATGTCAACTAACCATATTCCAACTATATTTTTTAATATATTTTATAAAAGTTTCCATATGATGGGATTATATTATGTTACACGCTTAATTTTTTGATGGAAAATATTTTTTAAATTATATTTAAACTAAAAACACACATAAATGAAAACCTAGAGTGAATCCCAATAATTTATCCCATTGAAACATTGGGTAATAACATTGGAATTATAAATTTTTTTCCTTCAATATCAATTATACTAATATGAGGGAAGTACATATCTTTGGAGATAGTGGAAAAAATCTAGACTTTAGTGAATTCTAGGCTCTAAATTCACATAAGTTTAAATAGGAACACTAAACCCCATAAGACATAATGGCATAAATTATTCTAGAAACACATACAATGTAGGAAAGTTAGAATAATAGTGATGGTTTTTTATTCACTAAAACATGTGAAATATTATTTAATTACAGTAATGAATACTACATGGACCAATAATTAGACAATATTTATTATTCAAAATTTTATATAAATTGAAAAATGTATTCCATGTACTAAAAACCATTTTTATATTTCCTAATATTCATGTATTGTTGCAACTTAATTGGTGTTTACTAAAAAAACTAAACATGTTTGATATAAATAGGCACCAATAAATATCAAGTGAATACTAAAGGTTCATTTGATGTATTGATATAATCTATGACAAAACCATATACCAATAATCATGTTAAAATAACCAATAATTCAAATTTTCATAGAATATTTATAAGATCATTGTTTAGATATTGGATTTCTAGGATACCTTCCTTTGAATATATCATATGGAATAATTCTATATGATTTAACCAGAAGGTTTCGAGACAAAAAATAGTTCTAATAAGGTATTAAAGGTTTATATATCCATTTATAAACTAAATAAAAAATCATGATCATATAATTTTTTTTGAATGAATATATCTCAAGTGAATAAAAGTGGGTAGTGGTTTTATTATTGTTTTCCCAGTTAGATATTTTAAAAAACATACAGAAAACATATAATTAGTCATGAATTTAATTGAGAATAAATAGATATATTTTTTAAAAGATGACTTAAGTAGAAACCTAGTTCTATGGGAATAAGATCTAGAATGGTATATCTATGGGTTATATTAGTTAAAATCATTTTGTTTACCTTGACATAGATAGAAAAATAAAATACTAAACAATATAAAAGATGATTATTTACCACATCGCATGGAATAAAATCTCTCTAGGTTAATGAGTTAAAACAGAAGAGGAAATTCTTATGATTAACTAAATATGCTAATGATTAATCTATAAATATATCTCCCATTCCAAAATATATACTAATATTGGATATTTATACTGTGAAAAGCATAAAATGTGAATATTACACCAATATGGATAAATGAAATGGTTGGAAGCCAGAATGATCAGATAGTACATAAACTAAAACATAATGAGTTTATTATATTTTGAGAAATCATAATAATAGTTATCCAATGAATACAAAATTTTTATTATTATATATCATTTTCATATAATATCTATATTATCCTAACATAATATGCAAGAAAATCATATTAAAACAACTTATTTCTATATCTATATATTACATGGTACATTTTAGGTTATTATGAAATATAATAAGTGAGTTTATAAATAGTATTATCCAAGCTATAGTGTTTAGATAAGATACCAAAACATTTATATGGATAAATAGATAATACTCATTTTTATCACCTATTTAGGGATTTGTATGAGATATGATATCATATTAAGTAGAACAACCAACAACATGTGGAAGGACTATTAGATTAATCCATACTCAAAAGAAGCTTTTTTACCAGGTGAGGCTAACTACATAAGTTATCATTTGGATCAAATGCAATTGGAAGTCAGTTGGGGTTTATCCCTAAAAACCTACTAAATTGAGATTTTTATTAAAAATATATTTAACTACCTGAATATTAAAAAATATCTTATAAACATGAGGATTGTTATTCTATGAAATATAACTTAGATAAGGTCCTAAGAGTTTTTGTCTCATAAAAAGTTCCCACAACAACTTTGTTATGATGATAACCATGAATTTGTAGGAAACTATTATTAGAAATAACTTTTATAGGTGGATGAAACCAATCTAAATGGAACAAATGATTCATGCTATAATGTTTATAAATATTATAATACATTGAGACTACATCTCAAGATTTCTTCACTTGGTAAATCTCTAAGAGAGGGGGTTTTGGGAGACAAACCACCTCTAGGAATTACAGATATTATATGTTTTATTGAACATTGTTATATATGGTAGTGTGTCTTCCATAAAACTTGATATTATTATTAATTCAAATAATCGATTGTAGCACCATAGGATTGAGTTTTTAAACCTTTTTATGCTTTTATTATATGTTTAATGTGGTTTGGTGATGTTTGGGATAGTTTGGAAGGGGTTTGGATTCTTTTCTAAGGGTGAAAAGTTACTGAAAACTATGAAACACACCCAGGTAATCGTTTATAGAAAAAAAAAGGAAAAGAGGTGGGCAGACAGTTTATAAACCATATGGCTATCCCTGGTAAACCGTGTTACTTGAGGCAGTGGGCTTCAACATGGATGGTGCACGGTTTGTCTAAATATGTGAGACAAAAGTGCGTGGAACCCTTTGGGATAGTATAGTTTCACGGTTAGTGAAACATTTGTCTAACTGTGCGACGTAACTATGTGAGGCTTTAAAAATGGGTTTTTGAAAAATGAGGTCACTTGGAATTTCCCTAAACTCTAAATTTCTCCTCCCATATAAACCCAACTAAGTATTTTGTCTTCTTAGGGGTTAGGGGTGATCTCCCACTCATTTTTTATGTTTTATAAGGGTTTTCGCTATGTGGTAAAGGTGACTCTCCTCCATAAAGTCTCATCTCTTGGTTATTTTATTGTTTTCCTTAGATCTAGTTCTCCCTGTTTCTTGGTTTTCTGGATCTACATCCATCACATGTATATCTAGGGTTTCTATTAAAAAAACTGATGATAGTTCATCTTGTTTATTTTATACAAAGATATCTAAGGTTATTTTTTTGGAGATTTCACCCAGATTTGTGTTGCGATTATGTGTTGGTCGATTTTTCCCAAACCCTGTGGTAGGTGGACTCTCTATCTACTCTATTTTGATAGGAAATGAACGATTAATTTAAAACTAATATTTTTTTCTTTATCTGGATGTTGATTTTGATTTGTGAATCTTGATTAAAATCCATTTTTTGATTATTTGTGTATTTTATAGAAAATGGGGTTTTGTTGTGCAATGTGCTTAATGTTGGATTTTAAAATGATTCTTTTATTATCAGTGTGGTGGAATGTTTAATGGATAATGGGTTGTGGAAATGGTTTCCAATAAAATTTTCAATTTATTTAATTTACAAAGAGCATAGATGAGGCATAATGGTGTTTTCAATAAAATTTTGTTTTTATTGAAATGTTGTTGGTATGTTATTGAAATAGTGATTTGATAAATTTGGATGATATAGTTATTGAATTGTTTGGTCAATTGTGGTGGGTATTTGATGGATAGTGGGTTTGAAGGGCCACCATAAAAGAGAAGTGGGCATGGAGTGCCACTATAAAATGGGGGTGAGGTTGGACGTGAAGTTCCACCATTAATGGTGACACTAAGAACTTGTGGGAAAGTGTGAGTATGGTTATGGTAGGCTTGCAGACACATGAAAATATTTTGGTTATGCTAATATAAAATGAGTAATGGAATTTTGGGTTAAATTCCTTGTAATTGTGTTTATTTGGGTGAATTTATTTTTGTAAGGATGTGTTTGTCTTGTTGTTGACTATTTAATGGATTTAATGGATTCATGTAAATCATTTCATAAAAATTTTCTAACTTGTTTTGTCCTACTTCCATGTGTAGTGTTGTCATTTGGGGAAAAACAAGTAAGTCTTATTACATGCCCCTTACTTTGGTACTTTGGTGTTTTTTCAAATGTTGTATTCGGAGACACGCGAAAAGGTAAGGCATCTCAATCCTTTATTGGTTCATAATGATGCTTGGGTGTTATTATGGTGCTTAAAGCATGTATCGTGGTGTGGAGTTGTGGATTTGTGCCATAGTTTTTTTGGGTTTTATTGTTTAGTCTTCCACTTGGTACTATGATTATGGATTATTCTGGTTCGGTTGTATTGGCCTTTTTTGAGTTGTGAAACATTTTTCACATGAATTTTGTATATATCATGGTATTGGAAAGTTTGTTTTGTTGTTTTCTTTAAAAATGGAAAAATTTCCCCCACCATTGATGAAGCCCTAAACGTTTATTGCAATCCATTTAGAACCATAGGGATATAACCTAAGGCCAAGTGGCACCTCCACCTCAACTTACGTCAATGAATAGGGGTGGGATGTTACAAGTGGTATCAGCTTGTTCAGGCTTTGACGTACGAGTAAATTTGGTCCTGTTCATTCTAGTCATTGTTTTTTATTCTTGGATTAGACATTTTTTCATGGTGTATTATTTGATTTGGGATGGTATCAAAATGTAATATTGTCAAAATATTAAATTTATATCATAAAAGAATAAAAATAACTCTTATCTTCAAGTTACCAGGGACTTATGAATACAAGTGTTTTGGAGACACTTATAGGAGAGTGATCTCATTTTCGTTGGTGTAGCCAATGATATGAGCATGAAATGCATGGTATAAATGACTTCCCACTAGTACGATATATTTCTTATGAAATAAGTATTTAGGTTGTTAAATGAATGTATTGAGTTTTAAAAAATCTTCAAATCATTTTAAAATGTTTGGTTTTCAAAAGTAAATGACTATGATACCGAGAAAATGGGTTGATTTTCAAAACATTGTGGTTTTTTTAATGTGAAGTGAACATCGTAAAATTATAATTTGGAATGGATGATTGTGATATTGTAATTTTATTTACTTTGAAATTGTAATACTTCAGTTGTTATAGAGTAGACCTTATGGTAGATCTGGTGTTTATAGAAATGGCACCTGGTAGGCGTTATAGAGACCAACCATAAGATACATTGGAAAATGTGGTTGCACCTAATCCCCAGGTGAACCAGAAACTAGTTCAGAGCATTGTGAAAGTGTTCTAAGCTATAGAAATTGGTAATAAAAGTGATGAAATGTTGTATGTAGACCACTCGATTTAGTATCAAAAGCATAATCCACCCATTTTTTAGGGTGATTCAGAACCCGAATGGATGGAAGCCTGGATAAATAGGATGAATCGAATGTTCAATTTATAAGAATGCTAATAAAGTCGTAAGTGAAATTAGCAACGTACATATTGGAAGATCTTTCTCGTAAGTGATGGGAGTTAGCAGTCCATGATGGAATGGACCAAGGTATGACATGGGAGGATTTTGAAAAAAAATTAATAAAAAATTCTAGACTTATACATTCAAAATTCAGAACAAAATGGATTTCTTTAGTTTGAAGTAGTGTAATAGGTCGATGATGAAATACATATCTAGCTTTGTAATCTTAGTTCAATTTTCACCCAAGGTGGAGGCTAGTAGTTCGTTGAAGGCACAAATATTTGAATTAGGCATAAGGTATGAAACTTGATCAAAATTTATGGAGCTATGTATGAGTGATTGTATAGAAATTGTGAATATAGAATAAGTGGATGAAAGGGATATATTGGGGCTACAAGTAGAGGATGCATGTTGGTACCCATGGGGAAGACTGGGAGCTCTAACATGGGGATCAAGTGAAAGAGGGACACTTATTTCAAGAGTAGGTGTATGGCTCAAACTTTTATGGTAGGATAAGTGAATCTTTTTCAAAAATCTCAAAGAAAGCCACAATTGTTTCTTTATGGGGTTTCAATCCACATAAAATGGTATTTCATGGATCCAACTTGAGCATGTCAGAACTGCAAGCATTTGGGAAATCTTCATCATTATTGGCATAATGCTCTAAGGTCAGGTGTTCATGACACTCGTCACGGGTCACAGGAATCCTATGCCTCAATAGGATATGGGAAAAAACATACTCCTCATAAACAGAGCTGAGTAATTCACGGTGATTCTAGGAATACCATGACTCCCCAACAGGGATGGTTTTAGAAGAGTAATAAATAATAGAGTGAAGTAAGAAAACAATTGTTTGGATTTGAGCATGTTGGGCCAGATGATCAGTCAAAGACCATAAATGGTGATAGGTATGATTCTCTTAAATTCAACCCTTATTCAAGTTTTGTTTGATACGAGTCCATATCATTATTTTATTGCTTCCCATGCAGTTGATTTTCTAGGTTTAAGAGTGGAAATGATGACTTCTGTTTTAAAATTTCGAACTCTTCTAGGTCAAAGTGAGTGCCAAGACATCCTATATAGATATTTTTGTATAGTTATGGATGAGTTTGAGTTGATGTTGGACTTCTCAATTATTTAAATGGATATATATGATATAATCCCACATATGAATTTATTGCTGGTGTTTTATCCCCATATCAACTCTTATGCTTGAATGGTTAGCTTTATGATGGGTGATAAAATCAATCTCTTTAGAGGAGTGAAAAATGTGAAGGTGGGAGAAACAGGCTTGTTGTAGCCATTAGTTTGAATGATATCATATCAAGTAGTGGAATTGTATTTGGAATCAATGTAAGAGGATGACATACCCTTTTCTTTGGTAGTGATTGATCTGTTTATGGATGTCTTTCCTAAATTATTATTAGGGTTTCAACCCGTGAGAGAAGGAGATTTTATGATTGATACAATTTAATGTTAAATTAATATAACACTTCAATATTACTACATGTAACCATTAGAACTTATGGAATTTAAATTGATTTTTATGAAGATAGAAAACAAAGGGTTCATCCGACCTAGCATGTCTATGTTCCATTGATGGTTTTGTTTGTTAAAAAAGTAGATGTGAATCATCAATTTTGTGTTGATTGTCTTAAGTTCAACCAAGTTATGATTATGAATACATATACACTTCCTCACATTTATGACATATTCAATCAATTGAGTGGAGATCAGTGGTTCTCCAATATTGACTTGCAGTTAAGATATCATATGTTGTCAGTGTAAAGGAAGAATGTTCCCAAAATAGCCTTCATGAGATATACATCCATTATGAGTAATTTTTTATCCCATTTAGTCTTATGAATTCATCATTGGTATTCATAGAATTAATAAATCAAATATTTTATAGGTATTTGGATTCAGTCGTGATAGTTTTTTCTGATGATATACTTGTGTATTCAAGGACAAGGGGGCCATGAGAAACACTTGGAAGTTGTGTTGGGAATCTTGAGAGTTTATCGATTGTATAAAAAATTGTCAAAGTGTAAATTTTGGATACTATATATATGTTTTTTGGGCAATGTTATTTCCTAAAATGGTGTTTTAGTAGATCTAGAGAAAATAGAGTCTTATATCTCTTGGAAAATGCCAAATAATGATTTTGAGATACAGAGCTTCCTTGGTCTAGCTGGGTATTATCAACACAATGTTTGTGAATTTTTACAATTATCTTTCTCGATGAAATAATTCAAAATAAATAATGCTCCATTTCAATTGATTGATTTGTGCCAGAAATCTTTTGAAGATCATAGGGATTGTCTTACATCCGCACAAATTTTTGTTTTTCCAGAACTAGGGAAAGGGTTTATGGTGTATTGTGATGCATTGGGATTAGGGTTGGTATGTGTTATCATGAAAGGTGATTATGTGGCTACATATGGGTTACAAAAAATTTATATTTCATGAGAAGAACTACCCAAAACATGATTTGGAGTTAGCAGTTATGGTACATGGTTTGAAAATTTGGCCTCACTATCTCTTTGGTAGGAAATTTTCAGTGCATACCGATCATTAGAGCTTGAATCCTATTTTCTCACAAATAGATTTAAAAATGAGGAAAAGGATATGGATGTAGTATCTCCAAATGTTTGAATTTGACTTTATGTATAAATTGGGTAAGGTATATTTAGATGAAGATGAATTAAGTAGAAAGTAATATGATTAAGTGGTGAAACAAGAATCCGATCAATGGGAGTTGATGTCAGTTACAGCTAACATGAAGGTTAAAATGTGAGGAACAGTGTGATGTAGCCATTTTTTATTATCTGGTTGGTTATTAACATGGTTGGTTTGGTTAAAGAGGAGTATATGTATTATTAAGAGTGTGTGGATATAAGATCAAAACTCAATAGTGGGGATACCATTGAAGGATTAAAAATAGATTAGAATTTAGTATTATGCATTTGGAAATAGATGGATGTACCAATTTCTTGTCAGGAGAAACTTGTAAGTTCTTTTCATCATTACAGATAGGTTATCCATCCTAGAATTCAGAAAATGTACAAGATGTTAAAAGTGTAGTTTTTTGGGAATGTATAGAGAGGAATGTTATCGAGTTTGTATCGAGATGCTTGACTTGTCTGCAAGTCAAGGAAGATCATCATCGGCCAATAGGTATTTTTTATTCTATACCTATACTTGTGTGTATGTGGGAGAATATATTGATGGATGTTGTTACAAGTCTCGCATGAATGGTCAGGAATCATGATTCCATATGGGTGATAATGGATTTTCTCATAAAGTTGGACCATTTCATCCCTATTCATGAATTTCATACGCTAGAGGATCTATCAAAAATCAATATCTGGGTGGTGTTAAAGATAAATGGTGTACCAGTTCTGATTGTATTAGACAGATATACAAGGTTCACATCTCATTTTTGGAAATCCTTGTAGCAAGCCTTTGGGACAAAGTTGACAATGAGCATGACATATCATCCTGAAACATATTGAAAATATGAGAGGATGATAAAAACCATGGAAGATATGTTATAGGCTTGTGTGATTGATTTTTATGGCCCATGGGTGGAGCACATTCATTTAGTGGAGTTCTCCTTCAATTATAGTTAATTTTCCTCCACACATATGGCCTCTTTTAAGGAATTGTATGGGCGTCCATGTCATTCTCCACTTTTTTGGGTGTAAATTGGTGAAACATTGTTGGTTGGTATGATCCTTGTCTAATAGATAATGAATAATATTAAATTGATTAGGAAGATAATAAAGACGGCTCTGAGTCTTCAAAAATCATATGCAGACCATGGCTGATGACCGTTGATGTTCAAGGTGGGTGATCATGCATTCCTGATAATCCCTCCAGGTTTGGGACATTGTCATTTTGGAATGAAGGGTAAGGTATCTCTGAGGAATATTAGGAATTTTGAGATACATTAGTGAGTTGGAATGATGGCATATCATTCTTTTCTTCACACCAAGGTTTAATGTGGTGAAAAATGTGTTTCAGGTGTCTCAATTTAAAAAGTATCATCTGAATTGTGACCATGTGTTTTGTTGGGATCTTGTTCAGATAGAGCCTGATGCTTCATTGGTACACATGCCATTTTGAATTGTGGACTGGAAATTGAAATTTTTTCAGTGGAAAAGAATCATTTGAGTCATATTTTTATAGAAACATGGACAGATTTAGGAGGAGACTTTAAAATGGGAAAACAAGGTGGTCGAGAAATGTCCCGATCTCTTTCGGAAAAGGGATGATCCTATACATTTGGAGTATGGAAATTTTAATGGCTGGGAGAATACTGCACCTATTATTTGAGGTATATAACCTTTTTTTATAATTTTTTTCATGTTTAAGGTATTTGGTTATTGTTTGGGAAATTTTGGATGGTTTTTAGAAAGGTTTGGATGCTTTTATAAGGGTTTATTGTTTTCTCCCGGTTAGTGGAAACCATGCAACAAACCCAGGTAATCAAACATAGTGAGGCATATTCAAATGGGTGGATTCAAAGTTAAGGCACAAAGTTTACAAACCATGCGACCAGCCCAGGTAACCCATGGTACTTGTGGTAGTGGAATTCTTTATAGTTGTCGCACAATTTTTCTAATAGTTTGAGGCAACCATGTGCGGCACCCTTTAGGATAGTATAAGTCACACAGTTAGTGCATGATTTTTCTAACCGTGTGATCTAACAGTGCACAGCTTTAAAGATAGGGTTTTCAAAAACTGATTCTCTTATGAATTTCCCTAAACACTCCATTTCTCCTGCCATATGATCCCAACTGGGGATTTATTCTTCTCAAGGGTTAAGGAGGCTCTCCCACTCATTTTGGAAGTGGATCGAAGGGTTTTCTTAGGAAGGTAAAGGAGAATATTCTCCAGTAAGTATCCTTTCTTGGATGTTTAATGGTTTTCCATAGATCTAGTTCTCCCTCTTTCTTGGTTTTCTATATCAACATCCATCGTTTGTAGATCTGGGGTTTTGGTTTCCTAAAATGAAGAGAGTTGTTCTTGTTGATGTTAGTCAAAGAGTTCTAAGGCAAATTTTGTTAGATTTCTCTAGGATTTGTGTTTCAGTTGTCTGTTGGACAATTTCAGTCAAACCCTAATGTGGGTGGCGTCTATGTCTACTCCACATTAATAGGACTTGAAGGCTTAATTTCTAATTAATTTTTTTTCTTGAAATGAATGGTGTTTGTGATGTGTGAAGCCTTATTGAAACTTTTTTTTTTTGATTTGTGGATTTTAGGGGGAAAGGATATTTTCGTGCAATGTTCTTTGTGTTGGATTTGAAAACAATTCTTTTAAAATGAGTGTGTTGTAATTTTTTATTGAAAATGGGCTGTAAAAAGGGTTTCCAATAAAATGAGGTTTTTATTGTATTGATGTTGAGAATTGGAGGGGAATAATGGTGTATTTATTAAAATGTAATTTTTATTGAAATGGTTTTTGAATGTTTTTGAAAAATTTATTTGATAAATTTGGTTGATATTGTTGTCGGATTGATTAGTTAAGCCTAGTTTGGGTTGGATGGATAGTGGGAATGAAATACCACCATCAAAGGGAAATGGGAGTAATATACCACTATAAAAAAGGGACATGGTTGGACGTGAAGTTCATCCATCAATGGTAATACTGAGAACCTATGGGAAAGCGTGAATATGGTTATGGTAGGTGTGTGAAAACACGAAACTATTTTGGTTATGATTAAATAAAATGAGTAATTACATGTTGGGTTTCATTCATTATAATTGTGTTGATTTAATTTAATTTCCCTGGGTTAGAACGTTTTTTTCATGTTGCAAATTATTAAACCATTTTAATGGATCTATATAAATCATTCCTTATAAACGTGCTAACTTGTTTTATCCTAGTGTCGTGTGTAGTGAAGTCCTTTGGGGAAATACTTCTGAGTATTATTATTCACCACATGTTTTTCCACTTTGGTGGTTTTACATATGATTTATTCTGAGACATGAGAAATGGTAATGTATCTCAATCCTTTAGTGGTGCATTGTAATACTTTGGTGGTACGGTGGTTGTTGTAGCATGGAGCTTGGTGTGGAGTTGTGGAGTTGTGTCATAGTTGTTTTAGGTTTTTTTTGTGTGTTCAACTTAGTACTCTATTTATGGATTATTATGTCTTGTTTGTATTATTATTTTGGTTTTTTTGAGTTGTGAAACATTACTAACATGCATTATGTAGTTATTTTGGTATTGACACATTTGGTTTGGTGTTCTCTTTAAAAAGGAAAAAATTTCCCCCATTGTCCATGAAGCCCTAAACAAGTATTTCTAGGATTTGGCGCCATGGGGATGTCACATAAGGCCAAGTATCCCCTCCAACTCAACTCAATCCAATGAGGAGGAAGTTACATGGGTCATCTAATTAGATGTGTTTATTAAACCCATGATTACATATACTCATGTCGAGGTAGGATTTGTGGATTACGTCATAAGTAATTTGAAATTGATAAATATGTCAAAAACAAATTTGTCCCTTCAATTTAATTGAACTAGAAATATCCAACCCTTTTATTTAAATGGAACTATATGATAACTCCATGGCTTTGGTGTATATGTTTAAGTGTTAATTTCTTGAGTTAAAAAAAGGAAAATAAATAAAAATGTTTGATAAAATGAATTTTGCGACATACTGGATGAGATATTATTAAAAGGGATTATATTACTCAATGAGAATCTATAGGAGTTTATTTTCATTATGAAAATAATTTTTTTCTCTATAGGTTCCATGACATGTTTCTAGATGTTGATATTAAACTATAAGCTATATTACTTTATTTTATTGAGGAATAATCCTAGAGGGTCATATACAAAGTGTATCCAGAATCTAAATTAAATTCTATTTTAATTTTATAGTTTGAATAAGTATTATTCATAAATTATAGATCCCCTAACTCCTATAACCCGGAGTTGATAATTATGTTATATAATTAGTAATATACAAGGAATCACACCACTAAGTATCTATCAATTTAGTAGTCTTGGAAAACTAAAAATATACATAACTTCCATATTATAATTAAGGTTAAGAAATAACATGAAAAGCATTATTATATCCTTGAGAATCATTCAAAGATACCTTCTCCATATATTGGGGAAATGATAATAAAATAAATTAATAGCTTAGATACCCAAAATAGTATTATATAATGAAATATTTCATGAATATATAATGAATAAATCAATATGGAAAGGTTAATAAAAAATGTTCCTTTTAATGAACTACCTGATCACAAAAAGTAAATTCATGTATAATATCAACATTGAAATCACATCAATAATAATTACTGAATTATCAATGAATGAAATGCATAATTATATACATTCATGATCTTATATTCAACTCCTCATGCTTATAATATTGTGGATCATTACTGTAATTGGACTGTAAAATTGGTTAACTACAAATGTACTTGGTTGTACATTTCCTCCCACTGCTCAGACATTCAAGAAAATTATTTATATGTAAACATGGGAGAATATTCCCAATGGATTCTCTAAGTGATATGATTTCTCTAAGATGTCTTTTTATCCAAAACATTCATAAGGTTATGGATAGGATAATTGGACACATCATGAACTAAAAGAACCACTTCCTCTATTTTGGAGGTAGAATCATATTGGTTAATAATGTTTTAACATCCATCCCCATGGATGTTATTTAGGATCTCAAGATACCAAAAAAGTCATATCGGGTATAGAAAAGATTATAAAAGTGGTCATTTGAGATGATTAATCTGAGGGGAAACATCACTGGACCTCTTGAAACATGATCTCTTGAACAAAGATGGATGGTGGAATAAATATCATGAATTTTTATACTACTCTGTGATACATCCATGTGAAAAAGGCATGGGGGATTATTGAATGTTGTATAGTATGAGGAAGATATATGGTGGAAAATAATAGTAGTGTTTTTTGGATGATGAAAGGTAATTATTCCTCTCTTAATATCATGCTCCAATCCTATATATTAACTATAAAGTCCCACAACCAGTGGATTTTTGGAAGGGGGAGATCAATTTATAGCACTATAATTGGGTGGGAACTAAACAGGTTTTTCATGGATATACAAATTGAATCCTAACATTAATTAAATCTAGAATGTACTCAAGAATATCCATACAGTTATTGATAATTATCAACATGATACTTTGGACCTCATCGAGCTGAACTCAGAAATAGAAAAATGTATTTCTACTAGATCCTAATCTATAATTTTTTCTTCAAAAGAATATCAAAGAATGGAGATGAACTATAGTGATATAGGTCCTTGGGGAGAGACCCTATAGTATATGTAGATTCCTACAAAAAATAATATTCTTACTTGGTGTGTTATGAAGCTCTCTCTCACAATGGATGATAACATCAAGAAGTTGGGTATCGATCTAGTGTTAAGCTAATCTTGATACAATTCCCCATATGAAGAGAGCTTGAATCATATTTTTTTAAAGTTAATGGATGTGCACTATGTGGATCTCCCTCATCACATTTACTGTCCCACTAAACTATGCCACCTCGGGTACCATGTTTCACAACCACTAGTTTCAGGGGTTAGAAAACTCTAGTTCAGAAATAAAAACTCATTCTCTGACTCTTATAAGAGGCTAATGGTGCATCTAGAAGGTGAGAAATAATTCACATCATGATGGAATCTACTATATGAAAACCACACATGTTTTTAAAACTATGAAAATATTGGTAGATCTTTCTCAGCTTATTTTGCACTAGTGGGAATAACCCACCCCCATATAGTACTTGGATGGGAGAGCCACACACATCACAAGTTTCAATGGTATCCAAGGTTGGAGGTTCCATTGGTTTCTACAAGAATTAAGACTAAACATAGTATATATTGCTCATTAATATTTTTTTACTATGCATGGAGGAGGAGTGTTATGTGACCCCAATGACCTAATTATTCTTACTTTTACTTCCTACATAGAATTTGGTAACTCTCTTTGGGCTGAGGCCAACATACTACTTGTAGGAAACCACATGTGTTTATATGTAAATAAAGATCTTGCGGCAGTTAAAATAGACTCTTACACTATTCATATCTCCCTATATGGGTTTGGGTATGTCCCATAGTCTATTTATGATCTTATCTGTAAATGAAGGGGTTTTATCATCTCTCACATGTAATTTATTCATATTTGGCATGAGGGGAACAAATTTTCTAACTACCTCACAAAATTGGAAACCCATTAGGCGTTTTTTATCAACTTTTCTAGACCACAATATTTTCCTCATGAGGGTGTGAAAATTAATAGAGGGTATTACCTTGGGTTACACTATTTCAAAACCCCTTTTCTCTTTTTTTACTCCTATTTTATGTTTTTAGTGTACTTAAATTATATCTATTTAAATTAAATGATAATATTATTTTGTATAGGTTCTAAATATATCAATGATATAAAATAATATTTAAATAATTCAAAAGAATAATGTTGAGTGAAAGAGGAAATAACTTAAGGAAACAAATATTATTAATTATAAAAAAAATGAGGTATAAATAATAAATATGAAATTTGTGAAAGGAGACCATAAATTCAGCAGAAATGGTGGTTCTTATGTAGAGTAAATTCTACGAAGGATTAAAGAAAAAAACTGATTTGATACATTAAAAGATCATTCGTTAAATATTTTTTTACTTTATTTAAAAAAAAGTTCTAAATAATTTAATACATGAGTTTTTAAGGATACTATTAAAATATTAAATTCAAAAATACAATATTTAATAGATATTTTACTTATAAAACAAAATTTATAATAGAAGATAAATTAAAACAAAGTATTATGAAATATATTTTCAATCGTTTAGGAAAATAATACACTTTTCTTTCAAAAACTAACAATTCACAGCACAATAAAAAAAGGATTTTCATTTAAAAACTATGGAAACATATATAGAAACATAAATAGAGAATAAAGATCATATATCTAGGAAAATCTATTCATCTCATGTATGTTAAAAACAAAATTCAGTTCACACTTGTGTAAGGAAAGTAAAAAGTGATCCATTCAGATAGAATTAGAAAGATTCCTTTTACAAACATCACAATGAAATTAAAATATGGTTGAATAAGACTTTAAAAATCACTAGATAAAAATTAATATTTTTTTGATTCATTTTAATAAATTAGTGTAGTAAAGAAAAATATTCCTGACTAAAAAGAAAAAATAAGATCTGTTTTTCTTAAAACAATTCCTTCATTATTTGAGTTCAAAAGAGAAATAATGTTGGAGGGAATAAATTTTAATTACAATAATAAAAATTAGAGAATCATTTAGATAGGTATTAATAGGTAAATAACATATAATTATTCGATTATAAATTTAAATGTGAAAAACCATGAACAATAATGATATAGTAAACTAAACCCATATAACATTGATATATTATTAATCAATACCACCTAAAAGATAAAAATTTACTTAAATTGTAAAATAATATTAATAAGTATGAATTAATAATATAATATGTAAAATTGATATTATATACACCATATTAAATTCATTTAGTGCATAATATAAAATATATCTCAATGGGGTGGAATTTAGGTTAAAACCAATTTCCATGGATTTTGGAATGTACATATGCCTTATAACCTCCTAGATAATCATTTTTAATATATAAAATACATTATTTAGAACTTTATAAATTTATATTACATTTTTAGGTCCTTTTATAATCATTTGGTATCCATTAATTCTATTTAGTTTTTCTTTTATCAACAACTACAGGTTTCCAGTTCAATTTCTCCCAAACTACTTCTGTATATTGACCATGGTTAAAGGTGTTATGAAATTGTTAAATTATATATATTATATATAAAAATTTATAATCTTTTTGTTTATACGTTTAACATGATTTGATAACTATCCATGTAAATCATTCCTGAAAATGAAGCACATCATTTCAGGGAGAGATAGATCATATGTACACATGAAAGATGATTTCATTTTTTTATGGATAAAAAGGAAATAAATTAGAAAAATAAGTAATATTAAATAATCATAATACTATTATAAATATCATATTTTTTTCATTATATCTGTCCATCTAACCATCAAAATAAATTGGAAATGAAATATGAATCCCATTACTTCATGGAGGTGGTAGTCCACATATACACACAAGCGATGTAATCATTTTCCAAACAATGAAGTGGGAATGAGGTAGATGAAATAATTTATTTAAAAAATAATAATAATTTAAAAAATATAATATATATTCATTAATTTAATTATTAAAACTAGTCATGTGAGGCGAAGATGAAAAATGTAATGCATCGCTTCATAGAGGTGGTAGTCCACATATTTGTACGAGTAATGTTTTCACTTATCATATGATGAAAAATAGGTGTAAAAAGGTTGATATATAATAATAATATCAATTAAGTATAGTTAAGAAACCTATTTCATTATTTTAATATTGTTATAAAAAATTATATAGAGGTAGAAGATAAAATAAATTTAAACGAGTCAGTTTAGATGATTACATCTTCTTTTGAAAATAGCATTTTGATTACATGTTATGCATTCTTGGAGTGGTATTTTTTGGAAGATCGGAAACTATAATATGTGTATAATTAAATTGGAAACGTATATGGGTAAGTAATGGTTAATTTAAGGATATCAAAAAGTATGAATAATTGATGTGATGAGGTTCCCTTTTATACATATGATGGGTTGATAAAAATGAAAATACTAGAAACTTTGTTATATAATATAGGTCTTAATCAATTCAAGTGTCCCAAAATTTTCATATATAAAAATATAATAAGTATAAAGTCTAAATAGAAAATAATAATTATATTTAATATTTTTTTTCATAATCTTGATTCTTTATCAAATTATTTTTACAATTTAAACCCATTTTACCAATAACCATGGTGATAAATTTTTTACCATGGTTACTATTCATTGTTACTAAAAATTAATTTGTACTTATAAAAAATCAGAAACTTATATTACAAAATATAGAATACATTTCATAATATATAATTTTAGTAAGTGATAAATATTTTCTTTAATATATATTCGTAATAAGTAATGAAAACCATTTTTCATGTCCTTTTTATGTTTAAAAGTGATTTTACACTAAAGTTTAATAAATTATTGATTGACATGTAATTAATTAAATTATTTTCAATAAGAGGAATCTTATTTAGCTTTAAAATCAAAACCAATTCTAAAATGAAACTTGTGACTACATAGAAAAAAATAAAATAACCCAAATTATTTTTTTAACAAATACATTGCAAAGATTTCCCAAATTTCAAACATATAGTTATAAGTAAAAAATCATATTTTTAAATTAATTATAACACTTATTAAATTTATATTTATTATCTAAAAATGATTCATAAAATTTAAATTCATTCTTATATCATTATTATGCAATAAAAGTGACATTATTTTTAAAATTTGTATTTTCACTATTTAGAAAAAATATACAATTTCTAAAATAAATCCCTGTAAGATAATTTTTATATTATGAAATCATAAATACAGTTCCTTTTATAAAATTAAATTTCTTAAATTTATAAATTTACCTTTTAAAACAAAAATCATGATATATAACTAAACCACCTTTATAGAAAAATGTCCCTTTAAAACTTTAACTTCTATTACATGTATATGATTTGATTATTATCATTATAAATTGAATACTTTTTTCATAGTCACTAATCAGTAAATTTATAATAAGAATAATTTTCTAAAAATATTTTTTAATATTGTTATCTATAATTATACCTATTAATATAATGAGTAGGTTACAATGATCATATTGAAATAATATTGCAGTTTTTAAGTTTGGTGTCTCATGTATCCCAAACTATAATTAATTGTATTTGTAAACTAAAATATTAGTCCTTAACATTATTTCCTCTATATATTAATTTCATAAATATAATTTTAATTCATTTTGAGCATATCATGACATAATAAAAATAATCAACGAATTTTAGTTTCTATGTAGGTGTAAAGAAATTATTATTTCACAAATAAATACTTTTTAAGAAATATATACACCATTATAAGACTCCCAATTGTTAATGTGTTTCCAAAAGAGTATCTTGATAATTAAGGGGTACTTTCCTCAAAAAAATTGATAGATTTATCTTGTATATCTTGAGTTATATGAATTATAAGAAAATATAATTACATGATTTCACTCCATTCCACAAGTAGTATTTCATCCCTTTTGAATTTTCATTTGCTTTATTTATATGATTCATCTAATGTTTAAAATTATGAATGGAGAATATGATTTTTAATGCTCAGATCATTAAAATCATCTCTTAATGGATTGTGAGTTCTATTAAGGGATAATGTTCTTTATTGCATGAAATATTTTCTAAATATTGATTCCTCCCACTTAAATCCATTAACTAAAACTAAAAATGCTTACTATAAGTAAAAATAATACTCAATAAAGTAATCTATCAAATAAAGGAGTAATATTTTAATTTCTAAAACCTCAATAATATCACCTAATGTTTGATATTCTAAAAAAAATTGAAAACATCATAATAATATTTTAACACAAATTTACTTTATTTCATATTCCTTTGAGACCCAAAAGGATATATATAGTGGTGAGGGTATACCATGTAATTGAAATATTAACATAAATTCTATCCATTGATACAATATTTCCAAGAAAATAATTATTATAAATAAAACATTTTCACATTATAGATTTTTCAAATAGCTCCATTCCTATTAAAGTATCATGATTTTTTTTACAAGTAGTTATCATTATATTCCTCACTTTTAAATTATATTAAGGTAATATCAATAAATACCACAAGAAAATTACTAAATTTATCCTCGATGTTTAGGTAAATGATCTAAATAGTTTGTAGTCTTCTTATAGTTGAATTACTAGATATCAGTGTACTATTTATTTCCTTTACAGGCATGATCCTTATGTCTTTTATCTCTACACTTATTAAAATATCTCATTACCTTTAAAACTTTATACGTATGTTTCATCACAAGAATTCCATATGTTTGAAGTTCCACTATTTACTTCTTATTCTTCTTTTAATTTCCATTTTATAGTGCTCAATATTCCTATTCTTATATTAATTTCCTTTTAAAATATAATATATAGAGAATTATGTTTCTCTATTAATAGAAATTTATACCATATCATCATATGATGAAAATGTTTGTTAAACTATGTCCCTCAAAAGTCATAGATTTTAACAAATAAAAAATCTATTTTACTTTTTGTAATATGTATGTATTCCATGAAATACATTTATAATATGGTAATGCTATCTTTATATGTAGTAACACCTTCCACTTCATTATAATTTAAATTCATAAAATTTCATTCAATATTAGTTCATTGTTCTCAAGGAAAATAATTCTTATAGAATACCAAGTTAAGAATTGTCAGCTCTATACTTTATATCTACAACATCCTGGGAATTTACAATATTTTTACATTATAAAAAAATTGAATTTTTTTATCTTTCTTTACATGAAAAACAAAGTTATGTTTGGTCTACATGCAACACTATGATTAGATTGCAGATCAACCAACACTAAGTGAAGAATGGATTATAAAATCCAAATACTTTAAGATATACTTAATATTTTAAATCTGTTGAATTAAATATTTTTTCATTTATCTGATATTTTTTATTGGAATAATATAAGAAAAAATCCAAAATTAAACATAAAAATGATGTATTTTTTAAAGTACGTTTTGACGCCTTTTAAAGAAATGATATTATAAAATTAAAATTTCACCCTTTATAATTATTATATTAAAAAATAGACATCATTTTGGGAAGAATAATATCAAAATTATCTTAGGGTTATTTGTTTTTGTTTTTATATAATATTTAACTTTTTTGATGAATTGTGGAAATATTAGATTTTAATTAAAAAATAATTTTTTATATAAATACTTTATATGGATAAATTATATTTAGAATTGATTTTAAATTAAAATTATCTCACTTTCACGTATATTAATCCAATTTAGGTAATTTTAATCATTTTGATATTAAATTTATATATAAAAACATAGTAAACTTTTGTATATTTTCACTTTAAAAACTGACTTTCTCATGATGTATACTGGTTCAGTTTTATGTTACTTTTAGCCACTTATGTGAATTGAATTTGGAAAATAGGTTTAAGTATTTTCAATCATTATAATGTATATATTCTAATAATTTCAACATAATTTTTAACAATAAATATTAGTGAATTCAATTGAAATTAATTTCGGTGATTAAGGTAAGAACGATTTTACTTAATTTTTAATCTTATAATATATGTTGTGTAAATGATAAAAAACATGGCCAAACCCATTATATGGACATATTTATACCATTAAAACTTTATTCTATATATTTATGAGTTATTGGGATAATATTCCTTGAAGGTTATCTGTATAATACGTTAATTAACAAAGGACAAAAACTGAACCTTTCTTGCCTTTAATATCTATAAAGCAATGTGATAGTGGAAAACACTACCTAGGTTCACTTATAAATATAATTTTGAAATAATAATTACCTTTATCCATCATAATAATTTATCTATATTTTTTGGGATGATATAATTACATTAAATGCTTAAAAACGCCAACACATGGATTATTTTGTTAATAATAAAATAAAATAAATAATGCCAAAAACATTATATGTATTGTATGTTTGTTGAATTATTGTGTCCAATTATTTTTTTAGATTTATATATCATGTCACACACATTATTCTTTAATATATTTTATTTCCAATAATATTTTGGGGTTTTAAAATAAATATTAAATAAATAATTTCAAAAATGACATTAATGTTATTATGCAATAAATGATATTTTATTAAATGATTTATATTTACAAAAAATATTTTATTATACCAAGGGATTTTTCTATGTTAATTAAAATAAAAAATTGTTCACTCATGGACCAATTTATCTTTTATAATTAATATATTGACCCCTAAATAGTGAAAATATTTCTAGCGTGGTTAAGGTTAAAGTAGTGTTTTTGTGCATTACAAACACTTCTATTGAATTAATTTAAAACACATATGTGGTTTTTATCTTATAAATTGGATACCATATTTTAACATCATTGGGTCTAAATTTTCTAATAATTATCACTTTAATTTCTTCGTAATCGATAAATTTCATAAGATAGAAAACAAGTTACCCAATTGGAAAACCAAAATGAAAAAATGAAAACGTAAAGAAAATGCAACAAAATAATAAAAATTCTTTTTTTTTGTGAGTGTTTCTAGAAAATATATCCCATTAATCCATTATTTATCCATTTAGAAAGCACATGAGTTAAGTTATACCTCTCAATAGTGTTTACCTTTTAGTATTTACAAGAATTTCACTCCTCCTCCATTATAAAAAGGAATTCACTCTTCTTATTCCTATAAACTCTTAAGCTACATTGTATCCCATATTCCCTATACAAATAAACTCAAATAATTAATCCCCTAATCCTATAATTCTCACTTTAGTGTTAAAGAAAAAAACAATATTTTTTGGTATTTACCAAATGTAGTTACCTAAAGATTATGTAATGTTCTTAAAAGATCTATTTTATTTAATTTATTTCTACACAACTTCAATTGTTATTATATCTTCATTATATAATAATTTCAGTATAATAAATACAATGAAACATTTTTATATTGAGTTTATATCCTAAAACTTTAAGCACTATAGTCAAATGAGATATGCAATCATCATTCGTGTGTACGGTGGTCAACCACCTCACGAACTGATGTCATTATTTCTTACATTACCACATTTTATTGTAGGATTTTAGGTGGATTTATAGTTTATATATGATATTATAATTAATTTATTCTTATGGAATTAATATATAATGTACACATCCATGTTTTTCAATTTTTTTGAATACAATAACATCATTTGTGGACGTTTGGGCTAACACCTTCTCAAAGTGATATGATACATTCACACATTACATGGAATGTATTAAGAATGGTTTAGATAAATATATGTGATTTATATGAAATAAATATGATACTATAATTATAATTTGAATTCATATCATTTATTTTCCATTCTTTTAATACAACATTAAAATGGAGTCAGTGTTCATGTTTACGTACGACCTACCATTTCCACAAATTATGTATTTCATTTCGTATCTCCAAACATTATAGATAGCTATAAATGCACAAATACTGAATATATATATATATATATATATCATTTACATCATTTATTACATTATATAGACTATGAAATCATGATCTAAGAAATATAAACAAAAATAAAAAGTCAAAACATACTGGAAAAAATGGAAATTAACACTCGAAATGATAAAAATGATGAAATATTATTAATGAATAGGCTATGATATGTTAAATATGATTATATATTATATTATATATATTCATAAGTCACCTTTATAAGTTAATAACATCATTTCAACCATTATACATAAGTTTAAATAGAATTCAAACAAAAGGGAGTGTTAGGTAAGGGATTTTCATCTCATATTTATTTCGTGAGGAATGTGTTATTTTCACCAATTATTTACTTTGTGTAGTATATATACTAAAACTATTGTATTTTATATCATGAATAAATTTATATTCATGGAATATTATGTTTAAATTTTTATTTTTTCATCTATTGGTATTTGAACTTAATGTTTCTAAGTGGTAATGAAATTTTATAACTTAGTTCCTTTTCATTAAGTTATATTACCTCATCATTGTCATTAATATTATATGATTATGTATATAATGACTTGGATTATATATTCATTTATTTTCACTTTTTTTGTTTGTATTTAATGTTGATATACATAATCTATTTATTTATCTATTATCACTTCAACGTTTTGATCATTTTAATGGTTTATAAGACATTTTCATTTTAATCGAGATTGTTTATTCTAAAAGTTTCATTAAAGGAAAATATTTGATAAAAGTTAAATAACACCTTTAATTTCATTATAATATAGTTATTAATGATATTTTTTCAAGTAATATTACAAATTTTCAACTTTTTGGTAATGAAAATATTTTCAAATACTTTTTAAGAAAACCAAATTTCATTTTTCTCTTCAGTTGTAGACCTATTTTCTTCCAAAACAATGCTATATAAAAAATTTCTCAATTTTTTTATTACATTAAAAATGAGTTATCAATTTTATTTTAAAACATTAAAAAATATTTTATGTTTTTAAAATTTATTTTCAAGGCAATGGATTTTTCAAATGTTTTTCAAAACAAAAATGAGATTTTCCTCATCGATGTTTTTATGGATATTCTTTTATATCATTAATGAAAAAAATTGTAATTCTTAATCTAATGGGTATATTTTTTATTGAAACAATCCTTATTCTTTCTATGGAAGGGTTTTGAATAGTTTGACTATGTATGTTCTATTCAGATACAGTTTCCCATATTATTCTTAGTGATTTAATATGAATGTTTGTGTGGATTATGATTCATCCATTCATAGGAGGAATGAATTGGATTATATATGTGATGTTTGGTTTCCACTATATCCCCTTGAGGCATTGGTATGTTTCATGAAAGAAACTAGATATGTTTTTGGATGAGGCCTAACCCATTTATTAGATTCTTGGAATGAAGCCTTGACTATAATGTATTCTTAGCATAAATCCTTGAAAGTATTAGACTCTTATAATGAAGTCTTGATTGTATTATATTCTTGGAATGTAGCCTTAGGAAATTATATTCTTCGAATGATGTATTGGTAATATTTAATTCTTGGCATGATGCCTCAATGATAATTTTTAAATATCTATCATTATACATTCCATAAATATGAATTCTTTTAATGATATTCCATGTGATAATTGGATTAGTTAGAATATACTTGGTTAAGTTTCATGATCATATAATTATTTATATTGTATTATTTGATCTCCAATTTTCCTAACATATTACTTTCATACTTCATTTTATATTATTGATTTCATGGCATGTGTATTGGTTATTAACATTTTCAGTTTGGATTATGCCTCATTTGTTCATATCTTTGGATGTACATTACCTTTACTGATAATTTTATCACACCCTTATATTTTTTCCTTTATCTAAGATTACATGATGTGTACTGAAAAATATATACCAGTATTTGGTAAATGAAATAAATTTATTTTAAAAAATATATTATTATTTTCATTTTTAATTTATGATTCATGTATTTCTCTATTTTATAAAGATTACTTAACTGATTGGTCCTTTGAGATTTGATTCCTTGTAATTATACCAATTTAATGGTGGAAGGAACGGGCTCTGAACTTTTGGGGTAAGGTTTCTATCATTGGTATAAAAGGAATTTTATTAAAAACCTTGGGAACTAGATTTAACAAAAAATAAATTAGGTAGTATGACCCTAATATAGACACTGAGGATTAGTATAGAATCACATATATATTCATTAACATAAGAGTTATGTATTCCATCATGAGATTACAAGATTACGGTGGATTATAAGTTCTATGTTTTAAAACCACTTTTTAGATTTTAGGTTATTGGGTTTTATGATGAATAAAAGAATTTTGGATAATTTTTGGAAAGTTTATTTCTAGTGAAATATTTATTGTGGAATAATTCATTTACATTTTTTAGACATAAGTTTAAAGGTATTGATTACCATTTATGTTAATATTATCATTAATGACAGTGTAGTAATATCCAAATGTTATTATTAATCTTCGTGAAAAAATAGATTACATTGAAAAATATAATAAAATGGTTAGTTAATGATTGATTTTATTTCATGGATATCAATCATAATTTTTGGGAACATTATTGGAATAATATTAATGTAGTTTAGAAAAAGGAAAACATGCATATAGGGTGAAAACACATTGCATCCTGTGAGGTAATGCAATTTAACCCGTGACCAAAGGATGATATTGATTTCTTTCCTACCAATGGATTATACGATGTCCTGGTTAATTTGTAATTATTTTTAGTTAAAGAATTTGAAAAATAAAAATTAATGATAATATAATAGTATTAATTATAATGTATAGAGATTAATGTAATAAATATATTGGTTTATAAAAATATTTAAATGACAACATAAAGGCTTGTATTGTGGATTTTACGATTTGTAAATTTTAGTGATTCAGGTGTAAAAAAATAATCATTTTGGGTAATCATTTCTTGATGCAATGGATAAATTTTATATTTATCAAAACATAAGAAAAGGAAGAAATCATGTTTATAAATAAAAATATTTCATTTAAGTATATTTCCTGATATTTATAGGTAGAAAAAGAATTACTCAAAATTACAAAATAATATAAAAAAATTCTATCCTAATACCGCATTTTTTTGAAACAATAGTCATCTAAATCAAAATTGATTTATAGTATTTTGGCCCTCAAATTTCCATTGATTATGGTCTAGTTTGTGATATATGACCTCGATCACTTTCCATAATTATTTAAACTTTTCCTTCAAGTAAATATCTTCACATCCAATGGATATTATCCTAGATAGAAACCTATTATTGTTACCTTTTTACAAAAATTTCTCTCTTATTAAGAGGATATTTTACCAACACTTCTCATGGTGTGGGATTTCAATGATAGTATATTCAAATATCAAACCCTCGATTTCTGAGATCAAATTTGAATCTAAATGAATCAATTTATTTAATGTGGTTAGGATTTTATGCCCCAATAATTTTCAATATTTTAATTTTATAATAAAATTTAATTTTTTTGATATCTTTCATTATTCGTAATACCATGTTATGCTTTCTCTACATGCAATACTGAGATTAACTTGCGAACATCCAACATTAATCATAGAAGATAATATAATATAATGAAAAATTAAGATATATTTACCATTTTGAATATATTAATTTTTTTTATTTATAAAATAGTTTTTATAGGAACTTTGTAAAAACAAATCCAATTTTACATATAAAAGCTGTAATTTTCTAAAGGCAGTGTTTCTACCTTTTAACAACACACATTTTTTAAAATTAAAATTTTACACTTTAATAATTTTAATATAAAAACCAATCCTCATTTTGGGAAGTGTAATGTAAAAAGTATCTTAGTATTAATTCGTGGTATTTTTCTATGAAATTTCATTTTTTGATGAATAGTGAAAATATGTGGTTTTAATAAAAAACTGCTTTTCGTCTAAATAGATTATAAGGTAAAATTATATTTTGAATTTTTTTTTAATGTAAAATTATTTCACCTTTACATCTATCGATAAAAATGTTTCCATTGAAATTTTTTTTATATTTAATTTAGATATAAAAAATTTGTGAACTTTTGGACATTTTCACTTTAAGAACTCGCTTTCCCAACACATCTAAAGAATTAGTTTATATTCATTTTAGCTATTTATGTAAATTGAATTTTGAAAAATGGGTATAAATATTTTTAGTAATTATAATTTTTATTTTCACATAATTTTAACATAATTTTTTCCCATAATAATTAGTGAATGTAGTTAAAATTAATTACAGTTATTAAGGTAAGAATGAGCTTAATTAAATATTAAACATAGAATATATGGTGTCAAAATGGCTCAAAAATTGATCAAAACTGATTGAATGGACATGTGTTTACCATATATACTTTAGGATATTTTCTTTTGAGTTATGGGGAAACTATTCCATGTAAGTGACCTATATAATAAGTTTAGTAAGGAAAAAGAAAAACAAAGAACCTTCCTTAGCATTAATATATATAAAGCTATCGAATTGGAAAAAACTTCCTAGGTTTTCTTATAAATATAATTTTAAAAGATAAATTAGCTTTTTTAACCATAATAAAATATCTATAATTT
Source organism: Viscum album (assembly GCA_963277665.1). NCBI lineage: Eukaryota > Viridiplantae > Streptophyta > Magnoliopsida > Santalales > Viscaceae > Viscum > Viscum album. Next base: position 1,029,357,860 of record OY728166.1, on the reverse strand, counting down.
TTATAGATGATATAATTATATTTAAGTATTTACAAACACTAGCACATGGATTTTTTAGTTAATACTTAAATAAGATAAATGATTCTAAAAATATTAAAGTTAATGCAAATTTAATTAATTATTATGATAAATTATTTTTTCAAATGAATATATCATTTTACATTGATTTTAAATTAATATATTTTAATTCTAAAACTTTTTTTGTATTTTTTAATTAATATTAAATAAATAATGTCAAAATTTACATTACTGTTATTTTACAATAAATGATATTTTATTAAATGATTTAAAATTAAAAACAAACCAATGTTATGAAAATTTATTTGAATTTTTTATTAAATATAAAATATGTTACATTCATGGATTGATTGGTTTTTTATAATTAACATATCAACCCCTAAAAAGTAAAAACGTTTCTATCTCAGTTAGGGTTAAAGTAGTGTTTTTACACATTACATACGCTTCTATTAAATTAATTTACAACACATATGGGGTTTTATCTTATCAATTAGATGAAATACTTTATAATAATTAGGTATAAGTTTTTTTTAATAATTGTCACTTTAATTTAGTTTTAATTTAGGGATTACATATGTTAGAAAACTAGTTACCTAAGTAAAAAACCAAAATAAAAAAATTAGAAAACATAAATAATCAGGGAAGAATGAAAAAATGACATTATTTTTGTGTATTTTGATCTTGGATAGACCATAAATACCTTTTCATCTATTAATTTTCATGTTTTTAGAAACATGAGGTAAGGGATGCCTCTCAATAGTGTTTACCTTTTGGTATTTACAAGAATACCACTCCTCCTCCACTATAAAAAAAATTCACTCTTCCTCATCCTCACAACTCTCAAAAAACATTGAATCTCCCAAATCATGCCAAAATAATATCCCAAACAACCTCCCCTCATCCTAGAATTCTCACTTTTAGAAGAAATAAAACCAAGTAATACTTTTGGTATAAATCAAAAGGAGTTACCCGAAAAAGAGGAAACGTTCTTCAACGATATCTTTTTTTATTTCTTTCTACACCAACTAAATTATTATTATATATTTAATATATAATTACTTCATTTTAATAAATATAAAGAGATTTTTTATATTAATTGTATATCCTGTACTTTCATACACGTTCATCAAATGGGATACATAATCATCATTCTTGTGTACGGCGGACTATTGCCTTGCGAACTGATGTTGTTCTTTCTTCCATTACAACGTTTCATAGATATAAATAATAATTTATTTATAATTAATTTATTATATATATTATATTTTTAATGTATTTATGATTATTTAATTAATATATAACACACACCTCCATGTGTTACATTTTTTGTAAATACAATAACATCATTTATGGACGTGTGGACTACCGCCTCCTCAAAGCGATGTGATACATTCACGCTTTACATGGAACATGTGAAGGATGGTTTAAATATATATACAATATTTATATGAAATAAATTTTATATTGGAATTATAATATAAATATATATCACTTACATTTCATTCTTTTAATATTGTAAGGAAATGGAATCATCGTTCATGCCTACAAATGACCTACCACCTCCATGAATAGTGTATTTAGTTCCCTCTCTGCATAATTTATGGATTACTCTAAAAACACATATATATAATGTATATATATAATTTTAAAATCATAATTTAAATTATATAGATAATTAAATCATTATCTATGTAATATAAACAAAAATAGCAAGTCAAAACATACTAGAAAAATAAGGAAATTAATACATTAAATGATGACAACGAGGAAAAAATATTAATGAATTGGATATTACTTGTTATAAAAGGATAATAAGTAATTTCATAAATATTAATAAATCTCTACTACAATTTAACAATATTCTTAAAACCATTATAAAATAGGTTAAATATCATTCAAACAAAAGGGAGTGTAAGGTAAGGGATTCTCATCTCACTTTTTCTTTCAGGAGGTATACACTATTTTATCCACTTATTTATTTGGTTTGGTGTATATATTTACCCTATTGTATTTTATTTCATGAAAAAGTTTACATTAATGGTATCTTAAGTTTCAATTTTAATTATTTCATCAATTGGTATTTGAATATAAAGTTACTAGTGGTAATAAAATTTCATAACTCAATTCCATTTCATTAGGTTATCTTACTTACTCATTGTTGGACATATTATATAGTTATGTGTATAATGAATATGAGTATATTTTTATTTATCTATACTTTTTTATTTGTATTTATAGTTTATATACATAATCAATTAATTTATTAATTCTCAATTAAACATCATGATCATTTTTAGGGTTCATACCACAATCTCATTTTAAGCGAGATTGTATATTCTTGAATTGTACCTAAAAGGAATTTTTTTTTTCAATGTTCAATAAACCATTTATGTTTCTTCTTATATAGTTATTCAATATATTTTTAAAGTAAAAGTACTATTTTACACTATTTGGTATGAATTATTTTGGAAAATGATTTGAAGAAAACCTAACTTTATTTCTCTCTTCAATCGGGGGGCCTATTTTATTCCAAAACAATATTTTATAAAAATGATTCAAAAAATTATTTTTACCCTTAAAATGGATTTATAAAATTAATTTTTATGATTTAATTTTTTTTTTCTATTTTTAACATTTAATTTTGAGGAAAAGGATTTTCAAAAAAAATTCCAAACAAAAAAGTTATTTTCCTCGAGAATTTTTTTGATGATATTTTTTTATTTAAACAAAGAAAACATCCATTATTATTAATATAATGGTTATATGTAGTTTTCCTATAATAATTATTCTTTATGTAGATGGTTTATGATCATTTCTATGATGGATTTGTTATTTTGATTCAATTACCTATATTACTCTTGGTGATTTATGGTTGAGTAAAGTATTCATATTTTTTATTCAAATTTTAATATAAATGCTTATTTTTTTTATTTTTCACCCCTTTAATATGTGGAATGAATTTTATTTTTAATGTGTTAGGTGGGGAAATCTATGTCCCCTCAATGAATCGATAGGTTTCATGAAACAAACTAAATATGGTTTTGACCAAGTCATTACCCATTTATTAGATTCCTAGCATGAATGTTTGACAGTAATATATTATGGGCCTGAAGCCTCAGTAGTATTAGATTATTTACATTAAGACTTGATAATATAAGATTATTATAATGATTTCATGATAGAATTACATTCCTAACATGAAGCCATGATAATATTATATTTTGTCATGAAGCCTCAACGATAAGATTTAGATAACTATCATTATTTATTCCATCATAATGGATTCATTTTTTTATATTACATGTTATTATTTGATTATATAGAATATCCATGGTTTAGTTTTATTATCATGTGATTATTTATGTTTACATATTTGATCACTACTTATTCCTACCATATAACTCACACACTTCCTTATCGGTTATTGATTACATGGAATATATATCAGTTATTTACATTACCATTTTGATTACATAATAATTATTCATTGCTTATGTTGTACTTTAGCTTTACTAAGAATTTGATATCACCTTTAAGATATGAAATATATGAAATTATGTTCTAACTAAAATAAAGTAATTTTGAAAAAAAATCTTGTAATATTTTTTTCATTTATAATTCAAGACTGATGCATATCTCTAGTTTACAAATTCTACTAAAATAATCAGAACTTAAAGATTTTATTCATTGTGATTATGTTAATAAAATATTTTTACGAACTGGATCCAGGAATCTAGGGTCATGTCTCTACACTATCTAATATCCCCCCTTAGTAATTTGATTCAATGAACATTATTAATCTACAACTCATTTTAAGAAATGTACATCCAAAATAACATTTTCATTTTCATTAAATCTCCAAGAAAAAATATATTTTCAAGGTACCTGATTCATTTATTAGACACCAATTTCTTATTAGTTACATTAAAGGATAAATACTTCATCCATATAAATCAAAAAAATATAGGTTAATTGCGATATGGAAAGAATCTTTATCGATACAATAAAGGTTTTTCATCAAAACCTACACTAGTTTCCCAAATATTATCCGGATATTCATAGCACATACACCCAGTGTACTAAATTTCCAAAAAGTGAAATCTCTACAGTTTTATTAGTATATAGATTCCTTATATTAATGGCCCCAAACCAGGTTTATTACGTTTATAATTATTTATGTCTTATTTGGTAGTAAATCGTTTTCCTACCAAAAATGTTAAAATATTATAAGCGTTTCTATGACTATAAGTTATATGGATCAACCACATATACTAAGGGTTAGACTGTGTGAAAAATGAAGTGACTATGAGAAAATTCATCAATGTTCCAAATTGGATACTTAAATACATTTATTGAATAAAATAAGTATTTTAATTGACTATTCATGATATCAAAAATATTTCTAAATACTGGAGTGATTCCATGTTAAACATTAAAGAGAATACAACTTAAAATTTATTGATAAAACGTGTTTAGATTTTATGTGATCATATGTAAACCTTTTAGAATACCACATGAAGTGAGTCAATGGATTCATTATTGAAGGATAATGAAACCATAAGAAAAAAATTTATTGATCACATTAAGAGACTCACATAATTCATATGGCTCATGTGAATGTGTCTATACAATTAACTAAACAAAGATATTTAGCTAAAACGATATTACATAAGGGTAAAGCTACCCCAAGATGAATCTGAATTGACTATGCATGAAAAACCTACCATTTCGAAAGTTAAAAATACAAAAGAATAGTTTTGGAATTCAATATAAATTTTCAAAGTGGTTAAGACCCTTCATTGTGATAATGGAAATTTCTAAATGGAAACTTTTTAAAGAACTCTATTTATATACATGGATGCCTCTATCATGCATGAGTGGTGAAGTGGTGATTCATTAACTCTAACCCTTTTACTCATCTACATTATGAAAATATATTTTATAGGTAACATTTTAAAAACATATAATAAGACTAAATGGCCTGAAATTAATATTCTTGGTCCTAATGGCTAATCAAAATGGGAAAATAATCGTGCTTATCGAATGAAAATTTATCAGATATTGAGAAATATAAAAAATCCCATGATTTATTCACACTCTACATTTTCTCTAACATTTGTAGTTCTACTTTATTTTTTATATACATTTTCCTAGAACGTATACTATATTATAAACCTGACAAGTCTAATACTCCTTATCTCTTTTATTTACCAATTTTATCCAATAAAGAACTATTCAAGAGACTTGGTATAGCCTAATATTTCTTATGTGTATCTTTTTTTGTAAACTATTATCCATGTTGTGGAATATTTCGTAATTTCTAATAAATATTTCTGATAGTAGAATCCTATCATGGTTAGAGGGAAAAGATCAATATTCATGATTAACACTTTTTTAATTTTTTTGTGTGTTCAATTTCTCTTTTCACTTATTTAATTTAATTCACTCGAAAATAATATGTATTTTCAGTTGGCCCTTTCAAACTATGAATGAAAAATATAATTTTATATTTTTCACTTTAAAGTGATAAATATATTGTGTTTAGTGTAACTAGAGTATTTAAAAAATTAAAATATATTTAGTTTTTTTAACTTTCTTTTGATGAAGCCTTGATGAATGTATTTTAAAATTTCAATTTATATATAACTAAAATTTATTCATATTGGGACAATACTTCAAATTGTGGGGATTTAAATTTATAATTATAAAAATTATATATTTTTATATTTGAATCTAAATTAACCCCTCTTAATAATTCCTTTAATAAAATCATTTGGTATCAAAACATAAACTCATTTATTTTCAAACTCTATTTTTTCACAATATTTATTATAGTTTTCACCTTAATCATATTCAAAAGTAAATACTTATTTTTTATATTTAATTAATAATATTTTATTATGGATTCTAAACCTAAAAGTTATACTTCTTGTTCAAATAATTATTTTAGTGGAACTAACTATTCCAAATTGGGAAATAAAAGGAAAATATTTTTGAAAATAATGGGATTTGATATTTGGGTAACTATATAGGATAAATATGAAAAATACTAGACTATTGTAAATTATTTAAATGAAATAAATAAGGTTTCATAGTACTATAACTACAAAGTTATGAATGTATTATATTTTTATTTTGTTAAAGATTATTTTAATAGAATATAAACTTCTTCTACTTCTTATTAATTTTGGAACACTTTAGCTATTTCTCATGAAGTAATCTTTAATGTTAAAGATATGATATTGAATAAATATACCATCAAGTTTGATTCATTCAATATGAAACATTTTTTATTAATATATGAAATAAAATGAAAATTTAATTAGATCATTAACACTATAAAGATACTTGAAAAACCTATATATAAAAATATCATGTTCTACGATTATTGATATTCTTACCCAAAATGTTGATAAGTGTTTTAGTTTTTATTATAGATTCCAATGAAATTAAATTTATTTTAGTTAAAGAATTTAATTTAAATTTGATAATGTATGAAGTGGAATTAAAATATAACAATTAAGATGGTAAAATTTAGAATAAAACCATATCCTTATAATATACGAGTCAATATGAAAACAAGTTACCAGGGAAGATAACTCAAGTGGAAATGAAAAGGATAATATCTATATAAGGTCAAATTATAAATTAAATTATAATAGAATATGAAATAATAATAAATAATTTAAAAATGATGGCTTCTCTAGTGTTGTTACTTTCTCATAATACAAGAGGAAATAATACACCAAAGTTGATTATCCAAAGTTGAAATACAAAAATTACTATGATGATAGAGAAAGGAAACCCTATATGGAAATGAAATAATCCTATAGTGAATATGAAGACATATAATGTGAATATAACTCTATTATAGAGGATTATAGTGGAAAAGTTAATTTATTCTTTATGGTTATTGATCATGTGGTATAAAATACTATTATCACTTCTAATATTTAAGATAGTGATGTTGTAGATGAAACAGAAAGGACTAAAGAATAACTATTAGAATAATTCAATATTTTTAAATACATTTTGAATTACCTTAAATATAAATACAATAATATGAAAAATCATCATGCTTTATATTCTTATGATAAAATGATCTAAATATTGAAATAGGAAATAATAAAAACTTATTGAATGATAATAATGAGATAAAATTGAAAAATGATAAACTTAATAAGGATCTAAAACAATTTACAAATGGAATTGATAATTTTAATATATATTTTTGAAGTCATAAAACTACCATTTTAAATACTATAAATAGATAAAAATATGGTAGATAAAGGGATCTATATAAGAATTACTTTTTTACAACCTCAGAGAATACGACGTTAAATGAAAAGATTGAAGGGAAATATATATTTAGAAACAATACTTACAATTTAAGTCTTAATAATTATTTTACCTCTAAATATATTAATTATATAGTTAAAAATTATGGGAAATATATTTTTATTCCAAAATATTTATTTACAAACTTCTCTGGACCTATGAAATTGTGGGTACCAAAATCATTTCATGATTGCTTTTGTATAGGTAATGTGCTATAAGAGAAACTATAAAAGTCTATGTTATCTGTGTAGAGGATATTATAAGCACATTATTAGAGACTTCTAATTATTCAAGATTTTAGTTAATGTTCATGGTGGATATGTCACTCTTTCTGAAAACACTAAACAAAAAAATTGGACTTGGACAAATTAGTAACCATGAAAATATATTAATATATTGTATTTTTTGTTAATGATTTAATATATAACCTGATTATTTTATATAAATTTTTTAATTATTGTTATCATGTTAAATATGAAATAAATTCTTCAAAAAAAATTATTCAATTCATGCTTTAGTGTTTACTTCTTTAATGTCTAATGATTTTTATTCTGTTGATTTAGATTCCTTATTTTCTAAAAATGATTCATTCTTAAGTGTCTTCATAAATAATAATTATTGTTTTATAGTATTATAACCTAATAAAATACAAACACCTTTAGTAATATAACTAGAAAACAATTATTCAAGGGCCTATATAAATTATTATTCAAAAAAATACCAATTGTACAATCCCTATCAAAATGGAAAGAAAAAAACATTTATTTCAATCTAAAGAAATATGTGTAAACATATGAAACACTATAATTAGTTTAGATGGATTTTTTTGGGCTTTACAAAGTCTGTAGTAAAAATTGAATACATTATTATTATTCTATTTATTATGATTCTTTGATATGAAAATGGGTATTCTTCTATGCTCACAATAGTGAAGCTTCTTACTATTTTGAATAATATGAAAAATATATAGAAAACCTTATTATAAATACCATAAAAATCTTGTGAATTGATAAAAAACGTGAATTTAATAATCCAATCTTGGGATATTTATGTCCAAAATGTATCAACCATAACTCCAAAATCCTAGATTCGGTGCCTTAATTTGTTTCATTGGCATAAAATAAATGAAATTGGATCAGGATTGGCTAAATAGTTTAATAGTCTTGGTAAAGAAGATACACACATAATTCCAAAATTACATTTCAAAACAAAAATTACAACATATTGTTTTCAAAAATATATTTATTACTTTTAGTATATCCTTGAATAAAATAATAGTACACTTCACAAATTCTAGTGAAAAGAAACAAAATATGGTTGATCTTAAATACTCTATAGGGGTTATGTATAGTGAAACTTATGAAGAATAAATAATTATAATCAACATTTCAAGGTAAATAACTGTAAAAACATTCCATTTCAATAAGTTGAATATGATAAGATAATTCAACATCAATATTTCAAGGTAAATAACTAAAAAAGTGCCATTTTATCAATAAAATGAAAATGAAATGCATATAAAAATAATATCATTATGAAAATCTCATGGATAATAAGATAAGGAATAATTAATATGGAATGATAAATAACTGAAAATACATTCAATTTAATCAATAAATTGAGATATAAATGAATCAAGAGATAATATCATTTTTGAAAATACCATGGATACAAATAATTTAATTCTTAATGAAGGAAATACTTTAAACTACATGTAGAAACTCATTTAATGCTATATTAATATTTCATATCATTATACCTATTGATGCATCAAGGGGATATATAATTTCAGTTTCCACCCATTATTATGGGTCCAAAGCATTCCTCATGTATCGAGTGATTGAATTAATTCATGAATAAATATTCTTTATCAATAAATAATTGTATCGAGTAAATAATATAGATTTATCAATATTTTATTGTTAATAAAATAACTCTCAAATTAAACACCATATGAAAAAATGTTATACAATTTAGAAAATAATCACGTCTAAGATACAAAGAATATGGTTATTTAACATATATGATTTTTACAATTATCACAAGTGAGTGAATGTTTAAAATGAAAGATAATGACTATAAAAACGAATCAGGATTGTGAATGTCAATAATTTATTTTTTCAGAATGATCACTAAGAATTTAATAAATAATAAATATGATATCAATAGAACATATCATTGTGGGATCATAATTAAAATAAAGTGTTAATGCAGCTGATGAATATAAATACCATGAAAATCTAATTAAATCTTTCTGGAAGAAAATAACATTTTTACTTTTAAAATTATTTTTAAAATAAATGTTAAAAATAATTAAAAATAAATTTCTATAAAAATAAATTTTGAAACAGATAATGTAAGTTGTAAAGCATTGGGTGATCTTTACAAAAAGAATTTTTTTACATACAAAGTTTGTTAAAAAATTGACTCCATTGAAATTTTTGTTAAAATCCAAATGAGTGTCATTTTAAATATAGAATGAGGATTTCTTTAAAAAAAATTATAAAAATAAAAAATAGTTAAAAATATATTCATGAAAAAATTTCATGTGTTTTAAAAACATTTTCAGAAGATAGGGTTTCACTAGAAAATATATTTCAGACCAAAGAGGGAAATGAAGTCGAATTTTATTAGACACATTTTAACAATTATTTGAATTACCAAAGAATATAAAGAATGGTAATATTACTTTAAAATGTCATTAATAACCAAATTATAATAAAATGAATTGGTTTTATTAGAAAATTTCCTACTAATTTTTTTCAATTGGAATTAATGAATAGGTAATCCCAATTATAATGAGATTGTTAAATAAAACCTTAAATGGTTATAACGTTGAAGTGACATGAAATGTGAATCTCTATAAAAAATAGGAAATAATAAAATATATATTCAAATTTCATTACACATATATTTGTAGAATATCAAACACAACTAAGTAATATAAACCAATGAAATGAAATTGAGTTACAAAATTCTTTACCACTTGGTAACTTTTAACTCTAAACCCCCATAGATGAAATATTTAAAATTGAAACATAAAATAACATGAGTTATCAATTAATAATGATTTTATATTTCAATGGGGTGGTATGTACCCTATAAATTACAAATTATGTCCAAATAATAAAATATTCTTTAATGAAGACAAATTGAGATGAAGTCCCTTACCACTTGGTAATATTCATTCCAAATCCACATGGATGAAATAATTAAAATTGAAAAATTAAATACCATTAATTATGAATTATTTATTTTATTATATGTGAAATTTTCATTTTAAACCCCATAAAAAATAAATTGGTGCATAATATACAAATGTTGCCCAATGAAAGAAAATTGAGACAGAATCGGTTACCTCACACTTCATTTTGGATGAATGTTATTTAAACTATTATATAGAAATTTTAAACATTTTATTATCAGGTAATAGAACCAAATTAATATTTATAATATCATATATGATCCTTTTATAACATCTTATCACCCTTTCATTAATAATCATTCTGTATTTTTATTTTTTTGGGTTTTAGTTTCCTTGTTTTCACATTCTTGTTCTACCATGAATGTTACAATTCTTGTTCATATTATATAGTTTAATTATCTATGAAAAAACAATCCTAAAGTAATTATCATATTTTTACATCAATTATAATTTTATATCCAATAATTAATTATGGTTATAGAAAATATACTATGTTACAATCATAAGGATGGTAGATCATACGTATGCGTAAGTAACGTTCCCATTTTCCAATGATCATTATGGAAGGAAGGTAAGTGATATTTTATATTTATAGAATGATAATAATATCATATACAAAATATTATTTATTTAAATATACTTATATATATTGTCCATGAGGTGCGGTTATGAAAAGAGAGCCACATCGATTCATTGAGGTGGTAATCCACACGTTCATGGACGATATTTTCATTTTTTACTGTTACAAATAAAATGATATATTATATTTACAAAATGATACAAATGTCACAAATATAACAATTATTTCAATTATATCATATATATTTATTAACTTTACCCATTTCACATTCCATGTAAAGAGTTAGTTAAAAATGAATTTCATCACTTCGTGAGGTGGCAGTCCACCGCACACATGAGTGACATTACCGTAAACCCTAAAGAATTGAATAAATATAATTTATATATTATATCTTTACTCTATTGTTATTATAATGTTATAAATATCATATATATACTTTATATCTATCATCATAACCAACTGTGATTGTTGGTATTGGACAAATGAATGAGATCAGTTCGTAAGGTGGTTGTTCATCATGCACATAGATTATAATTTTTTAACCCATTAGATGGAAGTGGATATGTTTTTAGGTCATTACCCGAACATGAAAAAATTATATTATATTTAATATACTATTTTTATTATACAATATTATTTTAATAATTATTTTTTATAGGTGGAGGAATAAATAAAATTAAAATTCTTGTTGAAGGACGTTACCTCTTCTTTAGGTAACCACCTTAGGTTTTCACCCAAAATATTCTTAGCCTAGATTTCATCTTATTATAACATTTCTTGGATTAGAGTAGGTAATTTATAATTTTTTTCATATTATCCAAATCAAAATGGTTTTAAGGTGGGATGAATGGAGGATAGTGGGTGGAATTTTATAAGTGAGGTGAGTGGAGCACTTGTAATCTTTGAAAAGAAAACGTTTTAACTATGTTTTCCACATTCCACAAGAGTCAAGATTGATTATTTTCGAGAATTATAATTTATAAGGTTTAAATATGGACTACAAATTTATTTTATACATACTATTATGTCATTTTAGCCCTTATATTTTTTTGTTTAACCCCTGGTAAATCAATTTTTACCTTAACTGTGGATAATTATTTTACTGCTTTTACTATTTATCATGGTAAAAAATTAATATGACCTTATTATGTAATATAAATTATACTTATTACAAATATGAAATAAATTTTTCCAAATTCCATTCATAAAATCTAGAAAATAAAATTTACAATTAATTCCAAAAACACGATGAGAAAGTAGGTTTTCAAAGTTAAAATGTTTAATATTTAACAATGTTTTTATAAAAAAATCTGTATAAAAATGATTCCACTGAAAAAAATTGGTTTAATATATATATAAATTAAATAATTTTTCTTTAAACCTAATTTTAAATATTATTATCTTAGTAAATAAAAAAAAGGAAGTTTTCAATTAAAATTCAGAATATCTCACAATTCATCAAAAAAATGAAACCTTATAGAAAAATCATAGAAATACACTATAAGATAATTTTGATAATATAATTTCAATAATTATTTTCATTTTATCAAATAATTTTACTAAAATTGGAAAATTTTAATTTTAAATTACGTGCGAAAAGTGTGATTAAGCCATATTTTAAAAAAAATACTATTTTTTAGAAGAGAATTATTTTTCTTTAAAATGATTCTTATTGAATTTCTGATCAATAGATTACCACTGATTTTTTTAATAATTTAAATCATCTAATTTTCATGATTTAGTTAGCACTATTCATACCCATCAATTTTATGGCTCGGTTATACTGGTTTACTATAAATGATTCATTTTGATTCTGGGTTCTGTGTTTTGTGTTTTGTATTTTATCAAAGAGATTAAATTTAAAGAAATATATTCATTTAAGCTCAATTTTTTGAGTTTCAAAATCTATTTAATAAAATTTTATTATTTTATAATTTTAGGTTGTTACACAAAAAAATTCTATAGACACAATTTCTCTATACCCTTAACACATTGATAAAATGGTGTTGTTGAATTGTGAAATAGAAATCTATAAGACATTACTTCAATATTTATTTTCGAATATTACATACCTATTTTGATTTGGAAGAATATATGGGAACATATTATTAAATAATAAAGGGTTTCAAATTATACATATCTTTTAGAAAACTCCATATGATCTTTTGAATTTATAGAAACCAAAGGTAAATTACTTTATGTTTTTTGGATACACATTATTTATTTTAAACACAAACAAGAATCTGGAAACGTATGTTCCAAAGATTTATGAAGGAATTATATTAGCTTATTAACAAAATAGAATAGTTTATAGAGTATTTAAAATGCAATCTATGATTTTGGAAGAATCTTTACATGTTAGATTTGATATGATATGTCTATATTATCTCAAACCTTCTATAAAAAATCCCAATAATGATATATCAAATCTAAATATCAATAATAACTTTATATTATATGACTATATGTCTAATTTATTTGATAAATCTACTAGAAGAGATAGGACTGGACTTCTTGGCCATGAAGAATAATTGGATGAATAACAAACTTCAATCCCTATAACTATTAGGAAGAAAATATAGCATCATTCAGATTAAATTTTGGATGATCTGTATAAGGTAACTCAGACCTAATCATCTCTTAGAAGATAGGTTAAACATCAAGCCTTTTATCTCAGTTGGATCCAATGAAAATCAATGATACAATCAATGATGAACATTATTCAATATCTATTCAAGAAGAGCTGAGTCAATATGAAAGAAAAATTCTAGAAACTACTCGAGAGACCCAAATATTATCTAATTATAATCACTAAATGGGTGTATAGAAACAAGGATAATGAGTTTGGATCTCTAGTTAGAAACAAGGATATATTGGTTGCAATATTTTTTAGAAAATATAAAGGTATAAATTATGAAGAAACATTTTTATCAGTAGCTAGACATGAAGTAATTAGAATACTAGTGTCTTCTGTAATAAATCATAATTATAAATAAAATTCAAATTGTTATTAAGGTAAAATTAATTAATGGTTATTTTATTGAGGATGGTTTTGTGGAAAACCCCGTAAATTTTAAATCCATCATTTACCAAATCACATTTTTAGTGCTTAAAATTTATTTGTTATATAAAACAAATATACTATATAATGGTATGATAGGCTCATATAATTTTTATTTTAACTATATTTTTAAAATTTATAGCTGATCCAACTCTATTTACCGTAGTAATTTCAAGGGATGTTTTATTAATAAAAAAGTTATGTTAATGATATTATTTTTGTTTTATGTAAAAACTCTCTGTGTGATGATTTTTCAATGTAATAAAAAATTAATTCGAAATTAGTTTAGTGGGAGAGTTAAAATTATTTATTTAATTTAAAATTTCTAAAAAAATATGTAAATTTAAAAAAATATATAGATACAAAAAATATTTATTAAAATATTTTATTATGTGTAGAACAAAAGGAAGTGGTATTCCAGTTAAAAAATATATATAAAGTAGATTTTGATGATTCTAGGAAACCAGTTTAGTAAAATTCTTATAGAGGTATGGTTGGAAGTTTACTATACTTGATAACTTTCTTGCCTAATATAATGTTTATTGTGTGCATCTATGTAATTTTTAAAGAAAACCATATAGAATAACAATTTAATACTACTCTAATAACTTTTCAATAGCTCAAACATATTTTTTTTGGATAGTATTACTCAAGAGGATAGTAATTTTAAATATATAGTTATTTTGATCATGATTTGGGTGTTTGAATATTAGTTATAAAAATTAACTTTCGAACATGTCACTTTTTAGGAATGTATATAGTTTCATGGTGTGCTAAAAACAAAAATCACATTTTATTGTCTATTTTAGAAGCTGAGTACATATCTATAAGAAGTTTATATGCACAAAAGTTTTGGAACAAACATACATTACACGACAATAATAATAAATTTAGGCATATACTAATAAATACAAATAATATATGTAATATAAATATTTCTATGAATTTGAATCTCATATAAGAATAAATATATTGATATAACACATCACTTTATGAGAGATAAATTTTAAAAATGTGATATCAATCCAAAATTCATGGGAACTAAATACTAACAAGATGATATATTTATAAATATTTTTAATTTTCAAAGAATTAATTTTATCAGATTTCAATTTAAAATGATTATATACTCTTAATTAATTCTTATTTAAATTGTACTTTATATTCTTTGATGATTTCCTATGTTTAAGTTACAATTTTTTTATTTTAATATAAATTGATTATGCTTATCATTATTACATAATATTTTAATACTTTAAGATAGTTATTATGGTATTTATTTTCTAATGGTCATATGTGATCATAATCCAAAGAGCTACCGTAAGGCTTGAGTTTTCCTAAAAACAATTCATGTAATTGATTTTTGTTTGTGTGACAGGTAAAGCTACTCCGATGGACTATTATTCATGTATTAATTCATGTTCTATATTTTGAAAGATTCAATATATATCATGGTTAATCATTATACTATCTCAATTTAATAATTACATTTTATTTTATTTTATATTTCAGGTACTTTGTGTGTTAATATTTTTCAATCCCTAAATGAAATAAAAACCCCTTACTCTAAATTGGAATTAACAACTTTATCACTTTTGAAACCCTCAAACCCATTAACTATAAATCTCTCTCTCTCAATATTCTACCTTGAAACAAACCCTAACCTCCATATTTTCAAATCACATTGTTAGGATGAAGCTTCTTCTTTTATTCTCCATTCTTATACCTTCAACTCTCCCAAAGAGAAGGAAATATATATCTTGGGAAACCTTCAAACCTCTAAATATGAATCTTTCAAACTGAATATTTATTCTTGAAAAGGAATTTTATGCCTAATGGAGGAGTTCATATAGATCTCTAATTCATAAATCTATATAGCATCAGGGATTGAGTGACTAATTCAGCGAGAACAACATGTTATTTTACCTGAGTAGTACTGAAATTGTTTCTAAATATTGTACAATAAATGGATTAAAATAAGGATTTTATTAGGATATTTATAAATTATAAATATTATACTTCTTATCCATGCTTTGAAAAAAGTGTCTGAAGATTCATCATTAAGGGGTTTATAATGATTTGCAGATATATTATACTTTTTACCACATTCATTTTAAGAGTGAAATAGTCTTAGAGGAGAGTAATAGACATAGAAACCCTATAAGAACTATTATTGTAGATCATGGTGGATAATTCTTGATATATTATAGTTTTTATAACATTAAATATACTCAAGGAAACATGATTTCTATTTTCTAAGGTGTCAGGATATATTATTTCTCAATTTAATGATGACTGGGAAATAACTTAACTAGACTATATATTTAATGTGATATGTGGATGACCAGTTAAAATATTTTCTTAGTTTCATTTATTCATACATCCCATGTTTATCTCAATTATGCAGGATCATAAAATTCATTTTCCTCAGGGAGAGTAAAATTCAATAGCATTTAGTGCAATCTATTAAAACTAGACTATTTCAAAAAGATAATGTTAAAATATAATACCTAGAGAGTAATTTGGGCTACTCATAATGAAAAACCATATGAGATTTTCAATCTTGTGAAAACCCCTATGAGACCCAAGGATAATCATATCCATTAATGGAACCATATTAAGTAGTAGATTATTATTTTAAGGGAGAATTGACAGATGAAAGTGAGAATGTTTTGGCCAATTTGAAATATGAGGCTAGAAAACTTAATGAAGAAGAAAATTTCTCTCATGGTTCAGTGGATACTAGAGTATCAAATCCAAAAGGTGTCACTTTTGTCCCTCACAAATCTATTTTGTCTTTACATGTTGGGGGAATATATTAATACATCGATGATAAAACTGATTATTCTAAAAAATATATGTATTCTCATAATAAATTGGATTATGTGTGTGAAGAATATATATTTATCTAAGGTTCCACACATTTATCTAATTAATGGAAATAAAGTAATAATATAATAAATACTCCCAGGTATAATAAATTGGTGGCATCTCCAGAGCAAGATAGATCTAGTTAAAAAAATCGTGATGATCAAGATGGGGAAGTTCACCTAGACATGGTGGACCATACATCTTAGCTTCATCCAAAGATACTATGTGATCCATTATTACTTAGATAAATCTAAAAGAAAGGATTAATACCATTTCTTCAATAATAGTGCTACCTGAATGCGAGACTTATCCAATAATTGAAGAGGTTTTGGAAACATTTTTAGGCCCAACTCCTATTTTAAAAGTATTGATGATTCATATACTATTAATAATTTTGTATTTGGTTGAATAGAACAAATTAAATTCAGTGAGAAAAAATATATTCAAAGGTATGTGGAGTTTGAAATAAAAGAAATTGAAGAAGCTAGTAGAGTTTCTCTTTTTCGATATCTATCACCTCTATCACAAAAATATGTAACTGGAAAGACTTCAACTGTTGAAATAGTTTCACCTTATTCTCTAGAATGTAATTATTTATTTTTTACTAAATAATATTTTTGTGACTTTAAATTATATCTATTTAATGTTATAGAATAATTATTTCTGGGATTTGTATCATTAATTGAACCTTAAAGATAATAGTATATTCACAATATTTTTTTCATATTGTTTCTTATATTTAAAAAAAGCTATTTATAGAGTATTAACACATTAATAAAAATATATTTAGTTTAAGAGAATAAGTGTGAACTATGAATGTTGAATTAAGTTATATGGTGTTAAATCATGATTAGATATACTCAGATATCATGTTTCATGTATCCTCTTCTTATGTACCTCCTCCTCCTCATCATGCATCTTATAAACATCCAACAAGTGTTTCCTCGGATGAGTATATAATTATACATATTTGAAGTGATACGATGAAGTTTATTTTTGATAATTTTTATAAGACAAGGGAAATAATTATTTTTTGATTTCAGACCCATTCAGTTAAGACCCTCAATATAGTAATAGTTGATTCCCAACATGATGGTGGATTTGGAGAGATCATCAAAAGATACATTGATCATTATTATTATCCAAAATAGACATGAAGAAAATGTTTGTATACCTATTCATGGAGCTTTATTTGCCTCAATTGACTCAATTAATTTTATAACTTCTTTTATAAAGATTTCTGAATAAGAAAGAATCCTTTTCCAAATTATGAATCAAGGTTCTTTGGGAATGAAGGACCTCACTTTTCTTTTTTATCCTTATCAATATAATTCTCAAACTACCATTTTTTTAATTTAATATTGTTTTATACATATATATACTTCAAACTTTGTATCTTTACATCCTTCTTCATAAATATTTGTGTGCTTTTTTTAGATTTGCATCAGTTAAATCATTCATGTATTCCAATTTTTTTAGAAAAGTTTTCATTCCTATTCCTTTATTTTTTCTAGAAAAAAATACATCTAATCCTACCTATCATCTTTCATATCAAAAATAATAATATATTATTTATATTAAATCCCCCAGATAGAGGGATTCTGATTCAAATTATGACTAGGCTATCATAGCAGGAACCTATATTTTGTATCAAACATCTTCTAAATGAATAATTTTTACTATAATCTGGATTATATTTTTTCTTGTCTGGAATATAATTTTCCATATCATGGATCTATTTGATATTGTATTTAATACCTTTTTTATTATCCTAAAATGGGGTAAATCAGATATGGAATTACTATTTCATATATGAAAAAGTTGAAAATGTAAAATTTTTTCTTCATTTTTGTTTTATCCGAAAATAATATCCCACCATGATTTTTCATCATCAAAAGGGGGATATTTTGGTCTTACTCCATTAATTATTTATTTTAATGACCATAAATTATTTTTTATGTCTCAAATGATTTATCTGTTTATTGGAAGTGAAATTTGTTTCATTAGATGAAAATTGAAAATATTCTAAGTATTATAGTGAATGCAAGTTATATGGGTCAATCTTGTGAATTAAAGGATCAACCAGATGAAAAATGAAATGTATATGGGGAAATATCTCTATTTTGTTAGATATTCCCAATAAAGACATGGATCAACCATAATAAGGAATTCAATTTATTTCTCTAAACATCTGATATATTTCAATGCGTTTAGGTGAAAATACATTAACCATTTAAGATACCATGCATTGATCATTCAAGAGAATGTATATTGTAAATTTAAGTGACTATATAGAAATATTTCAAGATAACACAAGAGGGAATTCAATAAATTACTCATTGAATAATTAATCAACCACAACAAAAAAAATTTCTAATCGCATGAAGAGACTCACATAGATAATATAGTTTAAGTGATCAGGTCTATCCAATCAACTTGATGACCAAATTGAGCTATAACAAGATTACATAAGGGTGAATGTACCATAAGATGAGTATGTATTGACGATGTGTGAAAAGGATAACATTTATAAAGTTCACAATAAAAATGAAGTGTTATTTAATTTAATTATACATTTTAGATTAGATAACTATTTTCAATATGATTGTTATCATTTCTCATTTGATACTTTGTGAATAAGCCTCATAAAATACAAGGAAAACCTATTCATGTCTGAACAATGTGACAATGTTTCTTTTATACTATAACATTTAATCACCTGCACTACAATACCATGTTTTTTTGGATTCCTATGTAAAAAAAAGAAGATGTCCAAAATGATAGAAACTTACATCCCTGAGCTTACTCAATAATCATGAAAGATTGAGAAACTTTCTAATCAACTGAAATTTGATCAAATAATTAACAATATTAAACATCCTATTATTTCTTCGCTATATTTTTTTCTCTTACATATTGATTTCTGCTTGATTTTTTTCTAAAAATTTATATAGGACTTCACATACACTATATATAGGATTACTTTTATACTTCTCTATTTTATTCATATATATTATAAAATTAATAACATTAAAATAGGTAAGGAATATCCTAAACATTTCTTTATAAGTTTTTTTGAACTTGATCCAAGTTGTGGGTTATTTATAAATCTCTAACCAATAGTATTAGAAATGTTTTTACTTTCATGTGGAGATGACTATAATACATCTTAGAACTAACCTCTTATCTAACGTAATCTATTTTTTTCAATACATGAATTTAATTTCAAAAAAATACTTTTCATTTTCAGAAATTTCATTTAAATCATGATGGAAAAATATAATTCGATAGATATCACTCTCAAATGATAAATATATTGATTTTGGTGTAGTTAGAGTATCTTCAAAAATAAAATAATTTTTTTTGTTTTAACATAGTTTTGGTCAAGCCTTCAAGAAACTATTTTAAAATATATAATTATATATACCTACTTCTTTTTAAAATTTGAAAATTTCATTAAATTGAGGGTATTTGAATTTAAAATTTTAATAAATATAAATTTGTTTCTTGGAAGTACAATTCACCCTTCCCATCGAGAATTTTTTTAGGACTAGTGCCTATATTGACTATAGGTTTTGATATGATTTTTCTTTCATTCTATAGGACTTATATCTAAAAAATGGAATAAACTTAATTAGCTCATAACATCATGAATATTTTTCCATGGAATAAAAATCCGTGTGAAGCTAAAAGTACTCAGATATAAATGGGACTTGACATAATGTTAATATTAGTTATTTTATTTTAAAATCTAGTTCCCAATGCTACCATTAGACTTGATTTGATACAAAATATAGAAACATTGACTCCAATAACCAAAATAAAATGTTATAATTATTACATTATTTAATGATATATGGGATTCTACAACTAATAATATATTAGTTTAGTAGTATTTGAAAACTTGATACATAGTGGAATTACATATTACATTGGAAGATAAAAAATAGTATGAAAAAATTCTTACATCCTTGAAAATCATTCAAATAATTATTCTTCATATCCTAAGGAAAGAAAAAAAAATAATGGTTGGGATTAGATACTCTGAATGGGTATCATAAAATGGAATATTCTTTTAATACATATGTCATAAGTCAATATGAAATGGTGGATAATTAAAACATGTTTCATTTAATGAACAACATGATAAGAAAATATGTCCTTGGATAGTATCAATATATCAATATCATAGATAATAATAATATAATTCTAAATGGAAGAAAATCATAATTATGTTTATTAATGATTTTACCATCAAGGAATTATTCCAATATATCATGAAACTTAACATCAATCCCTTGTTCCAACACATCTCACATTCTGTTAAATCCTTGTTCCAAGAAATTTCATTATATGGGCTAACACACATCAAAAAAATTACCCTTATTATTTATCATTGGAGACCTATATATGAATTAAGGGGGTATCTATAATTAGGCCCCACCGTTAACTTAAATATTTCTAATTCATTCCTCATTTATTGAATTAATAATATAATATATAATAAACATTCCATATCAATGAATAAATATCTATATTGAAACAATAATATGGAACATCAATAGATACATAGTAAATTAAACAAAATTTTTGATAAGATCCGTGTAACACCATAATATTTTATGAGAAATATATATATATATATTTTATGTCTTATGTTATAATAAAATCAAAGGAATATTTCACTACACACAACACTAGCTTGGCTTGCGTTACACACAAGTGAAACCTTCCTTGATAGCTTGCGTTGTATGCTATACCGAGTTCCACTAAACAATGATATATTATTATAATATTATGATCTAGCCGTTATGAATAGTATTAACTGAATTTTGGATTTTATAACATTATAATTCATCTTTCACATTTTCTATAATATGATATGAAAACAAAATCAATTTTTTGATAAAAGAAATATTTTTAAAAAAATGCAGTTTTACCGCCTTTGGATGGCACAACCATTTTAAATATAATTTTTGAAAAGATAATAATTTCAATTTTACAAAATGAAATTATTCTTTTTAATCAGGACATAAAAATTTACATTGGATAAATGTTTGATACTTTTCTGATAACTTACATATTTTGATGAATAGTAAAAATATGCTAAATTTTTCTTACAAACAGCTTTTTTAATCAAGGTAATTTATATGGTTAAATGATAAAATTTAATGGTTTTAAAGTATAAATATAATATATTTTCACCATTTAATATAATTTATTTCATTACCATTAATTTTACATTGAATTCAAAGGTAAAAAAAATTTCAATCTTTGACAATGATTTATGTTTTAAAAAACCCATTTTCTTAACAACGAGATTAATTTTAAATTAATTACTGAAAATTATGTGTTTTGAATTTTGAAAAATGGATACCATATTTGATTCATTGGTTCCAAATTATGTTAATTGGATACATTTTTTTTATATTATATATTGTAACTACGGTAATTTTTATTTACTACAGTTAAAGGAAAATAGGGTAATTAATGGTAAATATAAGATTATAAAATTACCCTAAGACCTGCCAAAATTATATTGGACGAATAAAAGTAGACCCATATCACATAATGGTCTGAATAGATTCCTTTCATGGACTTTTGACCATGAAAATGATATAATTATTATTAAAACCAAAGAAAGTGACAACATGTCACTCTTTTATATCTTATATGTGTAATAATTTTAATTTAGTGATAAACCTCATAAAACATGGAATATAAATAGTATCCAGAAAGTTAACAAAATTATATACATCTTGAAAATTTATTTATAATTTTTATGGATTAAATAATTATCATTAATGTGACACAATAGTGATGTAGAAATTATTTTATTGATTGAAATATCATATAATTGGTTTTATAAATATTAAAATAAATATTATACGAACTAATTAATGTTCTCCAAAGATTTTTTAGTTTAATATGATATGTTAGGAATCTATTAAATATTTTTTTTGAATATATCCTCTGTTTGGATTTTATTTAGATTCAAATAAATGAATAGTGTGAAAATTCACACTATTTTTATTTTATAAAAATAACTTATAATAAAAAATTTTAAAAATTAAAAAAATATTTAAAAATCATAAATTGAAATTTATATGGTCTAAAATGTTACAAAGTATCCAATTATGGAAAATTAACAACACATAAGTAATTATTTAAAACAATTTATAATTTAAAATATTATTAACACAAATAAAATTAAATGGATTAAATATGGATAAATCAAGTTGAGAAGGATAAAAATAAATTCCCAACATGTCTAAAAAGTATTGGTGGATGATATTACAACCCTATTTCAGCTAATATTCCTATTGAGTCATTTTTAAGGTTTTTATGTGGGTATTGAGTTTATTATAAATTAATATTTTAGAGGTTTCCAAGAGTTCCCCTCTCCTCTCTTTTAAAAGGGCACCTACTCCATCTCCTCCTCACAACAATTTGAAGCTTCAGGCTCGGCCATAACCTGTCCATTTCTCTTCTAAACTTCCCTATAATCATACTAGAGGAATTGGAATTCTTCAAATTCCAACGTTAGTGACCTAAGAGGAGGTTTAGAAGAGGTGC
This sequence comes from Viscum album, assembly GCA_963277665.1. Classification (NCBI taxonomy): domain Eukaryota; kingdom Viridiplantae; phylum Streptophyta; class Magnoliopsida; order Santalales; family Viscaceae; genus Viscum; species Viscum album. Next base: position 1,029,334,211 of record OY728166.1, on the reverse strand, counting down.
GTCAAAGTAGAGGTAATATCCTTTACCGATTCTTTCAAATTTATTTTTTCTTCTACTTACTCTTTTTTATTTGTTTCATTATAAAGTAATAACATCAGTATCAATAATATATTGATATATTATTATAAATATTAAACAACCATATTTCACCTTCTATCCATCCTTCGGATAACTAAATCACCGCGCGTGCGTACGTACAGAATACGGTCTACATGTTGTGGTGTAATCTGTTTTCCACCATCACCTTACTTGTATGGGTATAATGGTGTAAAAATACTATATATGATTATTATAATATGATACTATTTATGATATATTCTATCATCCACTCCAACACCATTCAAAAATTATGGGAACGATATCGTCGCTCATGCGTACGTATGGCTTAACGTCTCCACAGTGCGATGTGATTTGTTCTACATGATCTTCATTAAACTATGATTATATAAAACAATTTGATTAATATATATGATATATATTATACTAATACCATTCTTTAATTGATGTATATATAACCTAAAAAGATAAATAAGAATTTATTTGACAAAACACGCATAAGAACATAAAGCAATGAACACCATAATAACAAGTTGCAATGAAATATTATTAATAAGGAGATATGAATATGACCATATATGATATCATAACAATGTATATGATTATAGAATAAGTCAATGACATTATTTCAATCATTATACAGGATTTTCGGATACGTATAGAGCATATCAGGCCTAAGGTAAGGGAAAATCTCGCAATCTCATTTTTATCCGAGATTGTTTATACTTCAGAATTTAATGGGGCATATTTATCATCTACATCCATGTTTCCTCAATATGTAATAGTATTTCTATTCTCCTACAATTTTTTAAATCCAAATTTACCTATTGGTGAATTTTTAGTAAAATATATGAAATGAATATTTTTTCGTTTTCAGTACAAGATACTTTTTTACTTTTCCGGCCAAAGTATGAGAAGAATTTTTTTTAACTTATATAGTAAGAATGTATTTTTATGATTTCAATAAACATTATTTATATGAAGCTTACTTTAAAAATTTTCATGTTTATTTTCAATTAACATCATTTATTTTAAAATTGTATGACATGTTTAGAATGGAAAAATGTTTTTGAAGTAGAAAGGATATTTTCTTCAATAATGGAGTTCATTTTTTTTATCAAAATTATTTTCCATATAAGGTAATATATGGTTCTGTTTATATCCCTATTATTACATTGATTTTATTATGTTATGAGGAAATTATTTTTATGAAGTCCTTTTATCTTATATGGATTATGTTATGATGGCATGATGTTTAAGAATCCCACTTTTATTACATGGGTTATGCTATGATGTATGATTTAGGATTTTGTGGAACACATAACAATGGTTTCATTATGAGATGGGTGGGAACTATATCTCCCTCCAATGCACGAGGTAAAGATTTATATCTCATGAGATAGACATGGCTGGAATGACAAGTTAATCTGGTTCAGTGACACAGGACTGGAACGAGGAGTGAACTTGGTTCAGTAATGGACTTTGTCTGATATGATGGTCTTAGAAATGAGTCTTGACTAATATGAAATGATTTTATATGATTATTTGTGTATACCACAAAGATTCATGTCTTATTTTATGGATATTGGGATTACATTTCACTATTATGATTTATCCCATGTCATGATATTATGATCTCTTTCGTAGGATAAGATTTTCTAAATGTTATGTTCTTATGAATATGATATGATTGATATTTTCTTTGTTTTACCTTACTGAGAATTTGAGATCACCCTTTGTATGTTTTCTTTTCCCTAGGTCAGGAATAAGGGTATTAATTAGGATATTCCAAAATGGACTCTAGATATGATGAAATAATCGGGATACAATGTAGATAATCTATGAAACAGTTTTTTATGTTTCCCATTTTATAAAGACACTATACCTATACGGTCCTATCGTGGTTCTATTATATGTTGTAATAAGTATGCTTCAATTCTGATGTAATAACTATGTATGTAATGTATGGGTCGTTATAGTAGGTATCAGAGGAAAGGTATAGTCATCCTTTGGAAACTAGGATGTCAAAGTGTAACACCCCAGGTAAATGAAGAATAGACATTTTCATATTTATCCATATTTGTGAATAAAGTATTAATATTACTTTAAAGGGTTGCTATGTTCGATAGCGTACCCGATACACAACAAAGAGTTTCATTGAATTCTTACGTTGCACTCTAGTAATAAAATAATATTATTTTAAATGTTAGTTAACAAGTTGCCGTTGTACTGGCGGGAATGGATAGAAATAACTAAAATATGATTAGATATGTTTTTAAATGTTTATACTTTTACCCAATAAAAGATAAAAGCTTAAAATACGGAAAGAGTTCAATTTTACGGGCATATATACTCTAATTTTCACTAAAGGTTCACTTATCACCTTTTAATGGTGAACCGACATTAAATATAGTTTTGATCACTCTTATACATTATTTTGGACCAAATTTAACTCTTATTTAGAATCGGGACATCAAAATTTACTTTGTGTAAATTTTTGGTACCTTTCTGATAAAGTTCATTTTTTAATTAATAGTGTAAAATGTTGTATTTTAATTCAAAACATATTTTTAATATAATTTATTTATATGATTAGATTATATTTTGAATTGGTTTTAAAGTGAAATTAGAAAATATTTTTACTATTAAATCCAATAGTGGTCGTTGGAATTAATTTCACTTTGAAATCGGACTTAAACTACTGTCAATCTTTTGATACTTATTGTTTCATAAAAACACGTTATTTGCTCTGACCGCGGGAATTAATTATTAAATTAATTAATGTGACCTATATGTATTCAATTTTGTAAAATGGACTTCATTTTTGAATTCGGAATATCATATATAGCTTAGGGTGAATTTTTGGTAATTTTCTGAAAAACTTCAATTTTTGATGAATAGTGAAACCACTAAGTGGTAATCAAGCAAACTGATTTTTCAGTTAAATGAAAGTTTACCGCTAATGTGTATTGAATTTTGAAAATCCGACATACATGGTTGTCATTAAGATGTAAAATTTGGTTCAATGAGATTAAAATAATTTTTTTGTGAATAGTAACTTTTTTTCATTAATCGCGATTAGAGGTAATTAGTGTAGTTTAAGGTAAAAATGGTATTATAAGAATGTGAAAACACCATGACACTTGTCCTACACATATTTGGTGAGTCATGGCCGACCAAGACAAGCCATGGGCCAACTTGGGGACACCATGGAGCCACTTTAGTTGGAAAATGACATTAATATATTTTTATTTAATGTTAAAGTGAAAATGACACTAACATAAATTGTTTTACTAAAATAATTTTTGAGTGGGGTTATACAAGTCCACATTTTGATTATAAATAGTAATTGGAAATCTAAAAAGATTTCCTACATCATAGTATTTTTTTTATAATTTTTAGACATTAAATAAATTAAATTATTTATGACATAATAATGATGCAGCGATGACATCATTATTTGACAATTTAAATAAAATGGAAAGATAATGAAAAATATAAAACCTACACATGGCCAAAACCAATTGGATGAGTGGATTTCGAAGCCTTATCACCTTATCCACGAATTATATCAATGTGGGACCTTTTAAAACCGAAACACATTTTCAAATAAAGTAATATTTCTTTACTTTCCAAAAGTGCCCCTCCTCTCCTCTTATAAAAGGCCCCCACCTCTACCCCATTTCACACACTTCTCAAGCCTTTGGCTCGGCCAACCCCTGCCCAATTACACTCTCCACATCCCTCTCCTCATCCTAGAGGATTCTCTTTGGGCAGAATCCTTTCAAAGGAAGCCTTTAGGCTCAAATCAAAAGGGAGTTACACTTTTAAAGGTAATTCATTCTCTCTTGTTCATTTGTTTTATTTTGCTTCTCCAACCCTCTAAACTCTTTTTATTTACTTCTTTTGTAACAACACCAGTATCTTCAATATACTAGGATGTTGTTATAATATTTATTTCAGCTACACTCTCACACAACTACATCAAATGGTTAAAGAACATACGGTTTCCGTGGATGGCGAAATTCTGCCTCCCGAAACGATGATTGTTCAATACTCATTTAACACCTTCAAGGGTGGCCATTATGATGTCACTATTTTTATATATGATATATAATATGTTTATGTTTTCTTTAAGATTCTGTATTTTTCATTTTTGTCATACCTTTATGGTTTCCATTATGGGTAAACACGATATCTTCATTTAAGGAAGTGCGGACTACCGCCCCCTAAAAGTGATGTGATTCGTTAATGCCATATGTGGGACGTGTAAAGGATGGATTTAAAGTTATTATATATGATGTTATAATATACCTCTATATCATTATTATTTCTTTCCATTAAAGTATGAGATAGAAATGAAAGTAGTGTTCATGCGTACGTACGGCTTACCGTCTCCATGAACGGTGCATTTCATTTCTTATCCCCAAATGTAATGTACTATTAAAAGTACCTGTATATAATGGATATATATAATTAATGATATATCTAAGTGATGAATATAATTCTGGAATTAAAATATACATACCTCTCATTTAGTTTTATTTCCATTAATATGACAAAGAAATGAAAGTAGCGTTCATGCGTACGTACGGCTTACCGTCTCCATGAACGGTACATTTCATTTCTTACCTCTAAATGATTATGTAATATTATAAATACATGTATATGCTGGATATATATGATACATATTATATCCAAATCAGGAATTTCATTCTGGATATAAATAACTTTTGACCACATGAACAACATGTAATTGTAAGAAGTCAACTTTCGACTTAAGAACCAAATATTGACAAAACAAACATTATTAACTTAAATGGTTACATAATGTTTATAACATAACAATAAGTGATATAAAAAGAATAACGAACTTTAAAAAGGTTCTTAATCAAGTATAAATTAACTCAAGTTTATTATTCAAGACGTTAAAAAACGATCGAGTCAAGTCGGACCCGAGGTAAGGGACTTCGTCTCAATCTCCTTTCATTGAGGCATATTTCGTTTTATACACAACTTTATTTTATACGGTGTATAAACTCTTTTGACTTTTACTTTTATACAAAAGGAATATTTTTCTACGAAGCATTTTACTAAACGACAAAAAGGAATGTTTTTTTTAACGTACGCGGTGACAACGACCTTTTTCCGCCGCCGCGAGAATTATTTGATCTTTGGCTTTCTCAACAAGCCGTAATGTTTTTAGAATAAAATAAATACCATATACTATTTTATGTATTTTGGTATTGAAAATGGTTTTGAAAAAGGATTCTATTATGTCAATATATTTATGATATATTGTGATTGAAATGTGGAAATGTTATCATTCCTTTATATTGGTTTTATGTTTTATGATTTTATACTGGTACATGGACATTTTAACGGGTGGTTACGTTATAAACCATATGACGGGTGGTGCCGTGAATACCAGGACGGGTGGTTACATTATAACCTCCAATGCATTGGGTATGGAAGTCGGCCATATGGCTATTCCATTAAGTATGTATGGAAATTGGCCGTATGGCTATTCCATTAAGTGATATGTGTGGAAGTCAACCGTATGGTTATTCCACTTAAGTATGTTTATGTCCCAAGTTACCTTTATATATTCTATGTGTTCTTTATATGGGTTTTATGGTAATCCTTTGGTTACAAAAAGGTAAGTAATGATACTTTATTCAGTGAAGATTTTTTTTACTACTTCATGAAGGTGAAGTTATTACTTTGATATAGTATACATGGTTTACTTGATGTTTGAAAAACTAATAGCTTTCATTATTTTTGTATCCCTTACTGAGCTTTTTATGCTCACCCCAAGTTTTTTTTCGAAATGTTTTTCACAGGACTTAAAGTGGAATAAGGTCAAGGATGGGATCAAGGGAATTTCATGCTATCTAAAACATGGAATCTAGACATCTTTCTTTTTAAGAGTTTTTATTTTATGGAAACTTAGTAGAAGTGACTACTTTGTAATCTTTTAAGATGTAATAGTTATGTTCAAATTCTCTAAAACTCTAAACCTGAAAAGATCCTCAATGTGAATTATTCATTTAATTCAATATTAAGTAAGGTTTAAGGCTGGGGCCTTATAGTTGGTATCAAAGGTCGGTTTAGACAACTTTAGGGATTAGGAGTTTTTGTGAGGCACATGATTAGTCCCTATAACTATTATTTCAGTTAAATACTTGTTTTATAACTTTTTTTCAGGTCAAGCAAAGTCGGTTATGAATGGAAGGAGGAGGATCTCAAACGACATTCCTATCTCTCCCTGATGACATGCTTGCAATAATTATTGCAAAGTCATCTTCGGATGATTGTGAAACTTTTTCTAGCATACAACTCACTTGCAAGCATTTGTTTGAAATATCAAACACCTCCATTATACCTCGTTATCATCGTGGATCATGGGTTGTTTTTAGAAAAATACTATTTTCACAATATTCTCATGTTTTCAAGAGAGGTAAATATTATCAAGGTATTTTCAAATATTTTACCTTATCACAAGAATTTGAAGCATATTATGATTTTAAAAATGGTGCTGAGGAAGGAGACCCTTGTGAAACCTATTTATATTTGCTTTTAAAATATAGTCTCACATCTCATACTTATGGTATTTTAAAAGGACCAATGATAGAAAGTTTCAACTCAATTTCGGTCCTACTATTTTTTAGAAATCATGTTTTATCAGATGTTTTGGAATTATATGTAGTTGGCTATGAAAAGTTCCAAATATTATGATACATGTCTACTAAATGATAACTCCCCTAGAAATGAATTTTAAAATTATATTTTTTTGATGATTGTGGATTTGAATTTATGGGACCATTTTCATCTTCTCATGTTAATGAGTACATCATGGTTTATTTAATTTAAAATTGGGTTGAATTTGTGTCACTTATAGAAAATAAATCTTATAGTGTGATAAAATTTATAAAAAATATTATATTTTCAAGATTTTGAGTGCCCATAGTTTTTATCACAAACAGAAGAATTCGCATTAAGAAGAATATGTTCAAATAATTAATGAAAAAATGTTGATGTGTTTAAAAAATTATAATAACTTACTATCCAAAATATAGTGGATAAGATAAAAAAATCAAATAATGGGATTATTTAAATATTAGAGAAAGAAATGTCTAGTTCCATAAAATATTAGGGTTTGAAACGTGATGAGGATTTCTGGTCTTACAAAACTACCCTTAAAAATCCTAAAAAATATCTCCATATAAATTTTCTTTTGGGAATTTATACCATATACTTATGAAATTTTACCCTAAATCTTTTAGTGAATTTCAAGTCCATAATTTTGATCTCAAAAGTTCATGTGAAATAAGATTGCATGAGTTGAGTGATCTTGAAGATATTAGGAGAGGGACCTATGGAAATGAAATGATTTATTAGGGAGGGAATTTATATTTCCTTAACTTTATAATCCAAAATAGAAAATTTAAGGGCAAAGAAAAGTTTATAATATTCTATTAGTGACTCAAAATATTTATTTTAAAGAATAAATCTAAGAGGTTTCATCCTTTTACTATCCACAATGAGTTTTAGTGATGTTTTTGAACTTTTAGAAAATAAAAAGCCTCTATTTTAAGTTAATGTTTAAAAATTAAGAATTTTTTATAGGGGAATACAAATGTATTAGATTCCTTATCTCTATTGAAATCTTGAGTATACACTGAGTCTAACTAAGGACATTAAACTCAGTGCATTATGAGGGTCAACTGATGTATATTTTCATTTTATCTAACATAAATTAAAATAATGTTTCTATTTTACTTTCTTATTCTAATTTGTGTTTTCATTTTTAAACAAGGATAGTTTCTCTTAACATATTTTGGTGAATTGGAAAGGTATCCTAACTCAGAATCTTGGATAGAAATTCATCCTACAACATAAAAGGCAATGGATCGTGAGCTTTACTGATTATAAAAATGAGCTAACAGTTGGATCCTTTTGGATAAAAATGACTGAACATTATATTTTGTTATTTTATTTCTTTAATTATAAATATTAGAGTCTCATTTTTATCTATTAATTTTTTAATAGATACACCACAGTGATAGGGGAACAATACTTCAAGGGAAAATAAGGGGAGTTTTAGAATGAAATCAAGTGGTTAATCTTCAATATTAAGGGAGTCTAATTTTGTATTTTCTTTAAAATAATTTTTTGGTTCTTATTGATTGACTATTGGATAGTGGTAGATATTTTAGGTTTTCTTACTAATTTTAAATAAGTGAAGGAAATTTACCCTCAATTTGAACTTCATTAAGACTGAAAATAGGGTTAAGATGTCATTTTCTACTATAAATAATGTCAAACATGTTGTTTCTTGAGATAAATTTTAAAATAATATTTTTGGGTGTAACACAATTTCATCTAAATTTTAAATTATATTATAATAACTCTTTAGAAATTGTAAAAACAAGAAAATTGATCTGAATTAAACCCCTTAAAATTGTACTTGAATTATTTAAATCATAAAATGTAATTTTGCTAAACTTTATTATAAATGTTTCTCAAACTTTTATGTCCAACATTAGGTAAAATATTGTGAAATAAATGGATATTAAATTTAGTAATCTATATTCATTTGTCGAAACATAAAAAACATCTAAATTATTTTCTAAATTTGGGTTTTTTTCAATATTTTACTTTTATTTTTTGTGGGTGAAAATATTTCTTAAGATTTAAGGTTATAATGAAACATTGTAGAGGCTAATATATGTTACCCCTTGCATTAAATTTGCTACATAATTTTTCCCCTTTTTAAACAAGTTTCTTTTGGTAAAGTTTGGGAGTATGTATTATAATTATCATGGACTTTGAACATTTTGATTCAAATTAAAATCATAACATATGAATAAAAATACGATATGAAATGAAACTACTAATCCATATTGAACATTTTATTAATTGGTTAATTATTCATTATATATAATTATTGATCTAAACCATCCTTTTGGTTGTGTCTGTTTTGTCTCCATTAAATTATGTCTGTTGGTTCACCTAAATGTAAAGTAAAGATTAGAGGTTATTTTTGGATGCAAATTGAAGTGTTTTGAATTATTTTCATTACTTTAAATTTCCCTATTTTTTATAAGATTGGAAACTGAATTTACATTGAAACCATTCAATTTTAGGAGGACGATCACATTTTTGACATAAGAGAGTCCATGGGGGTGTGCAATCACACCAAAATTAGTGAACTAGAGAGTCTATAGGGGAAAATATATTTGATAACTAATTATTTGTGGAATTTGATTATTTTTACTCTTGAGATTTATTCTTTTCAAATGAATTTGTAAATATCTCTCTTATATAAATGAAATCTATTACAAATAGGGGAATTTGACATGGATATATATTTTTTTTAATTTTTTCATAGAACCATTTAATTAAATTTTTATAGTATTTTTTTCCTAAATAATAATTTAAAGGTGAATACTTGATAATTTATATCATGTGCTAAAATAATAATTCATTAAAAATTTGGATTAAATTATTTTATTTTACTTCCAAAATAATGAAATGATCCTTGCGTTTAATTTATTATAATTAAGGAGAATATATTTTTTAATTGTTTTTATAGAGATACATTTTATTGAAGTGAATTTTTGTTTCGGGTGTTCGATTTTTATTTCTAGTTTTTCCTGCCTTGATTTTAAATATTTTTCAATGGAGTGATTTTTTGTCATTATTAAAGAGTTTAATTGAAATATTTTTTTCTGAAATACTATTGGAATAATGTATATACTATAATTATTCCATGATTAATCTTTGAATATAATTCTGGGAATAAAATAATCTTTGAAATTTGGATCTTCCTAGTTATAAATTTCAATGGTTTTTTATTATTTTCCTTGTATGAATTTATAGTTCATAAAAATTTCAATGAAGATTTGTATGATAATTTTAAGGGATATGTGTTCTAGTTTTTATTTTCATTTTAGAGTTCCAACTGGCCAACATGATAATTTGAAGAAGTTCGTTCTAGTTGTAATTTTTGTTTTTGATAAATTTAGATAATTTTTAAGGAATATATCACATAAGTTTATACCTCATGTTATGTTTGGGTGCACATAGTATAATTTTACAGTGTATGTTTGATAATTTTCTATTCATTTAAGTATTTTTAGATTAATATATATAGCCGAGACCAAATAAATATTCTACATTTTTTAAAGTAGAATTGACTAAATATAAAGATGATATTTGAGTCTTTTGAATGACACTGTGAACATATTCATACAATAGATTGATGAATTAGATATCTGAGCTCTAATAAAGAAGAAGAAAAGTCACTTCCTCCAAAATCAAAAAGGGGTTGAATCAGAAGACCTCACTAAAATTGAATCAGGATAGTGCATTTTAAGGAAATTTCAATGAGATCGAGAAGGATTGAAAAGAAGAATATTGAGATTGATCCACATTTTTTGTATAAAAATTGGGACTTATAGCACCCATGATCTATTCCTTGGGTATGAGAACCCAAAACAAAACATTTGGGAGAACTTTTATCATATCATGATGTGATCATATTTGATTATGGTTGATGATGAGGATCCAAATTCAAATATATAAAGGAGATGGGGATTTGGGTATGTTGATGAGGACCTATGATACATAATATTGTATAATTTTTATAAAAGTAGAAATGAAATTCCAATAGTGAAAATAATTAAGGAAAATACAAAAAAAAGTAAGTAGTGAAGTTGGGAGTTGACTTAAAGACCATCTCATAAATATTATGACTCAATATGATATGGTCACTACTACTCATTGAACCCATAACCCAAATCAGTAATCAGTTTTCAATTAATTTTTAAAGTAATCTTGTATGTGTTCCAACTATGATACTGAAACTTGCTCTGAATTGATGGTTTTGTTTTTTTACAAGATAATGGAAGTTGATATTATATCATGTGTTGTGTTTCAAGAATAAAGCTTCTCAATTGTTCTATATACATGTCAAATTCTTGAATATCATGGTACCCTTATCACCCAAATTTTATGGTTTCAATGTCCAAAATTACCTCATGTAAGATATTTTATGAAAATACCCATCAATGGTCGTATTTAATTAACATCAAGAATGAATTTGAGTAGGTTTTTCTGTATGTCTCAAGTCCTTATAGACCAAAATGTGAAATTAAATAATGGTTTATATTATAATATAAGGTAGATATTTCATGTATTTCAAGTTCTTTGGCTATGAAGATAATTTTTTTACATGACAGGTGCTCAACAAAACACCATAATGTGGCTACTAATGAAAATTGATGATGATATGATTTCCACTAACAAAATTTTTAATGAGGAATATGTTCCCTTCACCCCTAAATATGGTTGATTGATGTTGAGGATGGAGAGTTTAATTACCACTATTAGAGAATGATTTTTGAGTTCAAATCATGTTCAATGTTGGATCCTAGTAGCATATTCAAAGTTGGAAATACTAAAACATTCCATTAATGTACTGGAAAGAAATTCATTAAAAAATAAAAGTCAAAGAAACTGAATAAATAATAATTGATTATATTTAGAGAATTTAAGTAACCTCTATTCAAGTAGTAAGGGTTTTTGGGGGATTTTTTGTAGAGTAATATGTTTTGCGAATCAAAGTCAAATGGAAAGAATAATTTTAGTTCTAAAAAAATTTGAAGCTAAAAAATTATTCCTTGAATAGGAAATAAATAAAATGAAATTAATATATTATAGGGGAATATATTCTATGATATTGATTTTTTTGAGACTATCAGAGTCAAGCCCTAGGGAATCATAGGTAGATACAACTAAAAGGTAAATGATCAATATACAGAATGATATATGGGGAAGATTCTATATATTCATTTTTCTTCTTCATTTTAGTGCTGATTAATTTAAATCTTTCGTATTGTTAATATTTAGAATGAAATGTGGCTAAATGTATTGTGAAGAAATAAAATTTAATTGATTGATTTCTTCTATCTTCCATGATAAAATCTTATTGAATTGTATTATTAGTTTTACTTTCTATTAAAATATTTTGTTTTAAAATGAATTCCAGAATTAGAATTTTAAATCACCACATCAAAGTTAACCAATATATTTATCGTGGTAATGACATTTCACACATTCTTATGATTGAGTTGTATGCTATAGTTATGGAACTATATATTTCATCCATTACTTTCCTACATCTTTAGATATTAAATTTGTGGCTTCATTTTAGTAGATTATGGTGTGGTTACACATTTATATGAATGGAGAGTTATATCCTAACTAATCAATCAAAATTTCCACTTCTCAATCATTATTGATTCACTAATTTTTTATTGATATTATTATATTTGAGTAATTATATAAATATATTAACCCATACTTTTAATATATATATATATTAGATCTTAATGGAAGAATTTTAATTAAATAACATTTCAATCGATTATAGATTCATTTAGTTATTTTATCATTGGAAACATAGAAACCTAAAAAACTATTTTATACAATATCTACATAGTAATTTCCTTATTTATTCATAACTAGAATCCTTAATAGACATATCCTGCTTAATACCTTCCTTCATGACCTGGGGAAAGGAAACATAAGAAAGGGTGAGACATAATTCTCAATAAGGGTATACAATAGAGATATCAATGATCATATAAGCATAACATGATAAAAAGGATATGAGGACATAATCTTAACATTTTAAAACCATACCCTTCATATCACAGATCATAATATTAATTCATGGAATAAATCATGGTGTTTCCTGAGACATAAATCATAGATGATTAAAACAAATAAGCCATGGGAGCATAACATTTACATAAGAAATAGAATTATAGAGTACATATAATCATAGAAAACATTTCCATAGTAGTCAAGGATATTTTTAATGACTATCATGGGGGAATGTGATCAATCCCCAAAAAAATTTAGCATTTAAGATTTACTCCCAATACTATTATAGTGTACATAATCCCTTACTGAACATGGTTCACTCCCCATTTGAATATTCTTTATCCCATGTGATATTAATTTTAACCTAAGGCATCGGATGAAGATATTGGTTCCACACATCAAATAATGAAAATTATAAACATGAGTAAAATAAAATCATAAATCATTCACCATATCAAACCCCATTTAAATAAATGAGTTTCATAAAAATTTCATCATAGAATAACCCAGGTAAAATAAATGGGTTTTATAAACATCTCATTATTTCATTATAGAATAACCTTTGGAAAATAAACTATTTTCAAAAAAAATATTTCCTCAGATTCTTTAACCATCAATAAAAAAGAATAATTATGGTATCCTTGTATCATAACCAGATTAAATCAGAAGTGAGATCAATTTTTTTTTATTTGATGAATATAAATACCTTTAAAATATCATGAACAAATTCTTGTGGAAAATAACCTTTCCATTTTTTTAAAATCACTAATTAAAAAAACTAAAAAAATATAAAAAAATAATTTAAAATAAATATTTAAACTTTTAAATTAATATTTAAGTAAAAAATAGTCTTGAATTTGGGAAAATAATTTCTTGTTGTATAAGTTCTAAAAAAATACTTATATACCTTTTTCAGAAAAGTCATAATGTACCTCATTTTGAAAAAGGAAAAAAATTACAATCAACCCATTTTGTGAAAATAAAAATATGGGTAAAAAATAAATTATTAAATCATATAATAATATTAAAAAAATCACTAAAAAGACTTTTAGAAAACATTTATATGGAAGAAAAATGATTGTCGACTGGAGAGAGAAATGAAGTTGATTTTCCTTAAAAATATATTTTCAATATCTTGAGTACTTAAGGTGATATAAATAAAATGGAAAATGTATTTTAAAGAAATAAATATAGGATAATTGGAGTCTATATTTTTGAGAGAGATAAATCATAATATTTCATCATTTCAAACATAATCATAAAAAATACCAATAAATAATGAGATTATAACATGATACACCTTACCTCGAGTTTGGCTTGCATTGAAATCACTCTAACCTCTTGTATAATAAATTTTAATTTATTATATTACTATATATGAGTAATATTAAGACTTATAATATCATATATTTTCCCTTTATAACATTTAAATTCCATTTTTATCAAAAATTCCTTCTCAGTATCTTCATTTCCAGATGTTAACTATTTCATTTATCATGAGTATTTCAGTATAGTAGTTTCGTTCCTTGTATATTTACCTTAATTTCATCACTTCCATAATATTAATAATTATAAAAATATCATATATATAAATTATATAAAAATTTATATTCTTTAATGAAATTTAGATATAGAAAAATGAATTACATCATTCATGGATATGGTTTGTTATACACACACCTAAATGTTGATTCATTTTTTGAAAAGTAGAACCCAAGATAGATAAATCCTAATTAAACACAATAGAATTATTATGATATCTTATATATCATATATATTCTTCAAATTCATCCCCATTACAATCCATGTATAATTTAAATTAAAAAATTGTATAGCTTCATGGATGTGGCAGTCCACAAGTACACACAAAGGACAATATCGTTTCTCAAAGGATTAGATGGAAAGAAGGTAAATTTGATACTATAATTTTGAAAGTATAATTATTTCATAAATATAATATATAAATATTAAACCCCTAATAATACAAATTCTTGAAATATGGTGATGAAAAACAAATTGTATCACTATGTGGAGACAATAATCCGTACATGCGTATGAATGATATTTTCACTTCTCCTTTGATGGGAAAGTAGGTGTATAATGGTGGTTTTATAATAAAAATAAACTTTTAGAATATTGATTATAATTTAGATATTATTTTATGATAACTAAAATATATTTAGTGGAATTTAATATGATTATAAAAGAAATTGATTGGTTAATGTGTTATCTCTAATTTGAAACGAATCATTTAGATATCTTATAAAAGGAATAACAATTGGTATTTTGGGAAGAAAAATAAACTAGAATGTGTCCTGATATATTTACAAGAAGAATTGGTAGATTCTTGTTGGTCGTAATTGAGTACTCAAGAAGGGGTGAATTGAGTATCTATAAAAATTTCTGTTAAAAAATTATTCTTAAATGGGTTCCCCCATAAATTCAAATACATCCTAGTCAATCAAGGTTATATGATTATAAAATTTTGATAGTTTAAATAAATTCTTAGAAAATTGATTAATTCTCAGAAATCTTAATATCATCTATTAATATTACATTTGAATCTATTCTAATAATGAAAAACATTTATAACTTCTTTTCAAGATTAAATATCAAAGTAAATTTAGTGTTTTCTAAATTATACAGTAAAATAGAGACAACTAAAATTAAATAGCACAGCGGATATAAAACAAGTGGTTCAGTCTTAAGTCCAAGCCCAATCCACTCCACTTGGTGATCACCTACCACCAAGCAGCTTATATAAAAACATGATCCATGCCCTTGATCGGGGTTAACAACACTACACAAGACTATCCAAGTTACACGGCCTCTTCCACAGTTCTTCGTGGGTATGAACTAATAGGTCACACACAAACTCTTCCACACTTATCAGGGGGAATACATAAGTGTAAAATGATGTAAGAGAAAGGATATATTATGTCCTTCTGTTTAATGCAGGAGACATTGCAAGTTTTTATATAGGCACACACACTGCTTGAAAGATAAAAATAATACACAAGAGAGTAAAAATTATGAGATAGGGATAGAACTGTTATGAGTGTTAATCTATACATATCTGGACTTTTGGGATGAATTAGATGCATAAATTGAGACCTATCATGGAAACTAGAGTGTCGTAAGTAACCTAGATATAGATCGTGTTCTTCATGGATATGATAGTATGGAAATTTTATAGATTCTAGGATTGTAGTATCCTTCATGTGTTCTTCAGTCATGTTGAGTTGAATGTATGCTTTTGCGTCTTCGTTATCACGTATACACATGTTTTTCTGTTGCCACTGTTGTCGGTAGAGTAACCACGATCGCTTCATTTTCTTCTAGCCATATTGTTCTTTTTTATTCACAGAATGTATGTGTTTGAGCCGACGGGATGCATGTATTATGTACCTCGTACCTTGTACTATCATTTGTATGTCTTCAAAGAAAAATTAATTATGTCAATGCATTTAAAATATTCAAATATGACCGTTAAAATGACAAAACAGATTAAGAAACAGTGTACAAATTTTTCTGTAAATAGTGTCATAGTTTGTCTGTAAACGGTGTCTCTATGAAACAGTGTCTCCTTGAAACGGTGTATCCTTCTTTGTCTTTGAACGGTGAGATAACTATGATGGAAAAGTTTAATAGAGATTAGGAACTGATAGCACAGATGTGGTGTTAGGGTCACAATGTATAGATGGTCACGGTGTCTGGATGGTCATGTTGTCTATATGGTCACCATGTCTGGATGGTGATAGTGTCTGGATGGTGAAAGTGTCTGGATGGTGACGGTGTCTGGATGGTGACGGTGTGGGGATGGTGATGGTGTTTGGATGGTGACGGTGTCTAGATGGTGATGGTGTCTGGATGGTGATGGTGTCTGGATAATCATGGTGTCTAGATGGTTACGGTGTCTGGATGGTCATGGTGTCTGGATGGTCACGTTGTCTGGATTGTCATGGTGTATGGATGGTTATAGTGTCTGGATGGTTACAGTGTATGGATCCTTTTTTAGAAAAACACAACCAATGGTAGGATCACTGTTTCGCAGACTTAGTCAAATATCTGTATAAAGACTTAAATAGTGATATTCATAGAATGAATTAAACTTAATCATTTATAATAAAATTTCATTAAAAAAATAGTTTACAATTATTATTTAAGTCATAAAGAAACTAATCATCTATACACTTGATTTTAGAAAGAATAAACAAGAATATTATAATGTAATGGATTTGGGATCATTAAAACATGATTAAGACATTAGGAGTCCAACAATATCCCTCTTTTTTATGGTCACAAATCATGTGTGTGGGATATTTATTCTTAGGTAATGTGTCTCTTCTTTGACGTTCATTTAGTGTGTAGATAGAAAAAATATTTATACCCCTTTTGGGATTATCAAAAAGAGTAAATGAGAAGTAGAAAATGAAAGTGTGCAATGTATTAGATGGATAAATAGTGTTGTTTCAAATAGTAAGGAACCAGAATATATAAAACATCCCTACCTAAAGATAATAGTCACTATTCTTCAGCACTGGCTTGTCTTCTCTTTTCCCTTGGCATTATCATTATAAGAAGAATCCATAGGAGTAGAGGCAGATGTAGAGGAAGGGAGTGAACTAGTGGACAGAGAAGGTAAAGGGAGTCCTTTAAAAATATAAGGGGCTAGGGTAGGTGAAGTGGAATACCGAGGAAACTATTGATCAAAGATAACAGGCCTGATCTGAATCAGAGTTTGAGAGACAGAAATAGATGTGGAGGCAAGGGTAGAGGATGAGATGGTAGGCAAACCAGATTTCAAAGGTGCAACTGTAGGAGCGACAATGGCAGTACTCTGAACATGAAGATAAGGCTACAAAAGTTTGATGAAGTTAGCAATGATCTCACCACCATACTGCATAGGTTTCTCAAGTTAATCCTTGTTCTCTATAAACTTATCCAACAAAGGAGTGAAATATTTGAGCTTTTGGACTTGAGTTTTGAAAGCTTGAGTAATAGGAGGAATCCTAAAATTCTCCATGAGGTAATGGAAGTGGTTAGTCATTTCATTCTTAGAGAATATCTGATTGAATTAGAAGTCCATTTTCTTAGCAGTTTCTTTTTGAGCATCATTGGAAATATTGGAATGAATTCTCACCAAATCAAGAACTCTATCAATGTTCTTGAAAACATCAGATAGTGATTACTTGGAAAAGCCACTAAGTATAGATTTAAGTTCTTCTTTGACAACTGTTCTGAGCAGATCACTATCTGAAGAAGGTTGAGATGACTGTCTAGAAGTACTAGAAGCAGTGACAACCGAGGTAAGGGATTTCAGTTGATTTAGAAGTCTCTGGAGACAAACCTTGTACTAATCTATTAACTTTTTAAGTCCAATAACAAGCTCACACATCTATTGAACAATCTTCTTGTTTATTTCAGACACCTTCTCTACTGAGGAAGTTAGATGAGGTTGAATCAGTGATGCTACTTCTTTTGGGGTTTGAATAACAATATCTTCAATAGGATAAGAAATTGGTTCTGGTCTTGAGGTTATCACTCTCTTCATTTCTTCAAACATAACTTTGGAAGTTTTTACTTCATTACTTTGTTGTTTGTTCTCAACTCTAACTTCTTTATTCTCATAAATAATCTTGGGTTGAATCTTCCATATATCCTTTTCCAATAATAAGGTAGAATATCTCTCACTTAAATTAGTTACAAGAATCGGTTTGGTATTCATGAGTTTTTCAACTCCATCCAAGAGGGTTCCTCCAAATGATTTTAGATCATACTGATTCACCATGTTTGGAAGTTCTTCTGAAGGTTCTGGCATAGAAGCTGAGGTAAGATCATGTTCCTTGGTAGGTATATCTTCAGGATCTGATGCCAGTTTTAAATGAAACATAGTAGATAGATTAATTCCTGTAACTGAGACTTCCTGTGAATCAGTCACATCAAAATAACTGGGGAATTTATACCTTGCATCAACTGATCTTGGATCAATCAGATTAGGAACTTCACCAGCTTCCAGATTGGGGGGATGCTCCCCCTCAATAGGTGCATCATTTTCAAGACTGAGATATTTAGATCTTTGATCTATTTCTATGATTTTATCCCTAATTTCCTTACCCATTTCCTTTCTAGCCAACTGAAAGTCTTGCTCCATTCTCTCTTCAACCGAAAGAATAACTTTTGTAGTAGCTTGTTCCTCCGGGTGTTCTTAAAGGGAAGATTCTTGCACAACAGGAATATCTTCTTCTATATGATCTTCTACAATATCCTTTTCACTTATCTTAGAAATAGATTCCTCTTTTGAGGCAATTTTTTCTTTTTGATCAACAACTTTTTTAAGAACATGAACTTCCTTTTCCAATAAGACTTGAGGAGTATGTGTACAACCTTCCTCATCAAGAAAAATTTCTTTTGAAGGTACAACAACCTCTTATTCTTCTTCCTTGTCAGAATATTCAACAAGTTCATCTGCTTCCAAACCAATATCATAAATATCCTTAGGTATTGAAGGGTGTTCCACCAAATTAATCTTTTCATTAATTCTGTCATTATCTTCCACCCATGCTTTCCTCCATGGATTCCAATTGATTTTCATTATATTTACTATAACTTTTAAAATACAGAAATTATAGTCCTTAATGGATTCTTCATCTGGTCCAACCAATCCCGTTTCATGAAGCATAGCTGAGATAAGCCTTGAATAAAATAGGGAGGTTGACTTAGAGGTTGTTTTGATCAACTCACACATATAGTGTATGACATACTTGAATAGTTAGATCTTATATCAATTTATCATGATATGTATTAAGAATACATCCTAATACTTGATTACAATAAAATAACATTTTCTAAGGACAATAAAATTATGAAAAAATATAAAAAATAGTCTAGATTCACCATATAGCTCGAAAGATATGGGTCTCTTCTTGGTTTCATTGCCAGTTAAACTTCTCAAAGCATCCTCCAAAAAAATGAACTCACTTAGAGGTGGAGGACCTCTTTGGTAGTCCTCACAAATACCCTCATGAGGTATCCTAAGGCATGCATCCAATAAACTTGTAGAAAACGTGCATCTCTGGCCACTGATCCAACTTCTCACAACATATCCATCTTCTGAATCAAAAACTAATTGAGCATAATGGTAAAACTATGAAAATAGCTTCAGGTAGATAGGTCCATCCTCCATCTTAAACCAATCTAGCCAGCCTTCCACTGTTATCACTTTCAACACCAAATATATACATGATAGAATCCACTTGGGGAATATCTCATTTTTAGGTACTACTATTATGTTCACTAGATTCGAATTCAGAGGGACTTTGGGTGCTAACTTCGGTTCTATATTCAACTTATTCTTTGAACTTTGTTTCTCAATAGTTGACAATGAAGGATGTTTCATCATGGCCATTCACCAAAGGTTCGAGAGAGAGAGAAGGGTTGATGAGGGGATACAGTTTGAGAGATGAGAAGAGAGCTTGAGTGAAGAACAAGTGAAACTTCTTTTATTTTATCATTTTGGGATATCAAGCGTCATAGGATCAAAATCATGGGAAAGTGAAAACAATGAATTATCATGATATGTGTTATAATTTATAGATAAAAAAATAAAGCATCTTTATGGTGAGACCGTAACAAGCCTTCATAATGAGACTGTAACAATTCTTCATGATGCGACTGTAATAGTGCGATTTCTAAACTGTGCGACCATATTGTTTGAGATAGTAAGTCCCAGACAGTAACCAAGAAATATAAAGTGTGATACCATAAACAAGGAATAATAACTCTTGAGAAAATGATGTGTGAAATCATAAAATGTGAAACAGTATACTTACAACTTAAGATTTATCATTCTCAATTCATGTATGATGTAATATATTCTTTCATAATTTAGTGGTTGGGTGAATATATCAGCAAGATGATATTCATTTCAAATAAATTCCAAATTGATGTCACCATTCCGATAATGATCTCTAAAAAAGTGATGTCTTACATCAATATTTTTTTCCCTACAGTGTAAAACTAGATTATCTAAGATGTTAATAGCACTTTTATTATCACAGTTTATAGGTATATTTAGTGATTGATATCAATAATCTAGTAATATGTGTTTTATCCACAAAATTTGTGCACAAAAAATGCCAGTAGTTATGTATTTAGCTTATTTATTAGATAGTGTAACAGAGTTTTTTTTCTTACTACACTGTGATACTAGTGACTTTCCTAAAAAGTGACATGTTATAGAGGTTATTTTTCTATTTAACTTAAAACCACCGAAGTCAGCATCATAATAACTCACTAACTCAAATAATTGTCCTCTGGGATAGAACAGTCCTAGATTGGGTGTATGGTTGAGGTATTTAAACATTCTCTTAACAACATTTAAATGATATTCCTTAGTATTTTCTTAATACTGAGCACACATACTCACACTAAACATAATTTTAGGTCAGCTAGTAGTTAAGTTGAGTAAGCTTCTAATCATTCTTCTGTAAGTTGTTTAATCATCATATTTTCCACCTTTATCAAGATCCAAATTACAAGTAGTACTCATTGGAGTCTCACTACTTTTATTACTATCAAATCCATAAAGTTTTATAGTATCTCTAGTATATTTACTTTGATTTAAAATAATACCATCATTATTTTGTAAAATTTGAAATTCAAAATAGAATTTGAGTTCAACCATTAAACTCATGTCAAATTTATTTTGCATCATTTTAGAAAATTCAATACATAAAAAAAAATTTAAAGATCCAAAGATAATGTAATCTACATAAATTTTAACTAATAAAACGTCATTGTAAATTAATTTTATAAAAATGGTAGGATCAGCTATTCCTTTTGAAAAACCTTTGGAAAAAAGAAAATTACTTAATCTATGATACCATGCTCTTGGAGCATGTTTTAAACTGTATAAATATTTTGATAATTTAAAAATATGGTTTGGAAAATGTGGTTTTGTAAAACCATAGGTTTTCTAAACAAATAAATCCTCAGCTATATAACCATTTATAAATTCACTTTTAACATCAATTTGATATAGTTTGAAAAATAGATGTGCAGTATATGAAAGCAGAATTCTAATGGCTTCAAGTCTAGCTACTAGTGAAAAGGTCTCCCTATAGTCAATTCCTTCTTCATGACTATAGCCTTTTGAAACCAATCTATCATTGTTTCTATCTATATTACCATCTTCATAAATAGTATTTCTAAACACCCATTTAGTGCCTATGGTGAATGTGTCTTTGGGTCATTCAACAAGTTTCCAAACATTGTACCTTTCAAACTGATTAAGCTCTTCCTACATAGACATCACCCAAAATTCATCATTGATAGAATCATTAATTTTTTTAGGTTCAAGTTGTGACAAGAAAACTTGATGTTCAACCTGATTTTTAAGAGAAGCTCTATTTTGAGTCCCTTTTTCTAATTCTCCTACAACAGCATCTAAAGGATGGTTCTTAAGAGTTCTAATAGCTCTAGAAAAAGAAGAACTGGTGATTTCAGGTTCTTCAATATGGTCAGGTTCATTGTGACCTAAATCTAAAGAATTTCCTGAACTAGAAGTTTTCATAGATTCCTTTATAGGATGGTTAGGGGATTTTGAATTAACGTCCAGATTTGATACATCATCCTACAGGTTCTCAAGAATAGTCTTAGGCTCATGTGGATCTATTTCATAAAATTTGACATTGAAATATTCTTCCGCACATTTAGTTCTTTTATTAAACACTATATAGGATTTACTAGAAATTGAATATCCAAAGAAGATTACTTCATCAGTATTGGATGAAACTTTTTCAAGATTGTCCTTAGTAGTAAGGATATAGAATTTATAACCAAATACATTAAAGAAGCTAAATTTGGGTTTTGTATTGTTCCACAACTCATATGGAGTTATTTTAATGATAGGTCAAATAAATACTCTATTTATTATGTAGCATGTTATATTTACAGCTTCATCCCAAAAATAAATAGGTAAGTCATATTCACTAAGCATAGTTCTATAAATCCCTTTTAGGGTTATATTTATTTTTTCTACAACTCCATTCTGTTGAGGTGTTCTAGGGGCAGAAAAATTATGACTATAGCCATTTTGAGAGAAGATGGATTCAAACTCTTGATTTTCAAACTCATGGACATTATCAATTCTTAAGGATTTAATTTTATGCCCACTAAGATTTTCTATAGTTTTGGAAAATTTGGTAAAATGAGAGAAGAATTCAATTTTATGATCCAAAAAGAAAGTCCAAGTAAATATAGAAAAGTCATCTACCAGAACATAAACATATTACATCCCATTAAAACTGGAAACTTCTGATGGTCTAAAAAAATCCATGTGAACCAATTTGGGAGTTAGAGAAGTTGACACTTCATTCTTTGGTTTGAAGGAAATTTTTTGTTGCTTCCCTTTTTGATAAGGATTACACACTTCATCATTTAGAAACTCAAGTTTGGGAAGGTCTTTGACTAAGATTTTTCTAGTCAACTTTCTAAGGGAGTGACTGTTACAGTGTCCTGGTCTCATATGCCAAAGCCAATACTCTTTGGGAAACAAACTTAAACATGAATAATTTTGAGAAGATAAAGAATGTATGTTAATAGAATATACATTTTCATTTCTTAATGCATAAAACACTAATTTTTTTTAGAATTAAAAACATTACAAGCATCATTTTCAAATTTGACAAGAAATCCATCATCACATAGTTGTTACTAAGAAGATTATATTTCAGTCCATCAACAAAAAGTTCTTTGGAAATCACAACTGAGTTAAAGTTAACGATTTGGCCAAGGCCAATAATCATTCATTTGGCATTTTCACCGAAGGTGACTTATCCTCCATCAATTTTTATTAAATTCATGATGCATGAATAGTCTCATGTCATGTGTCTTGAACACCCATTGTCCAAGTACCATAAACTTTTACTGAAACTTTTTAAGAATCTTTCCTACAAAATAGTCAAATAAAAACACATTTTGGTACCCACACTTGTTTGAATCCAGTAATATTACTGACTAGTGCCTTAGGAACCCATATCTCCCTCATAGGATTTCTATAATCATTATGTAATGTATATGAAAAATTAACACTATTTGGTCCAGAAAATATTGAATCAGTTGAGGGTGTATCATAACTTGAACTAGATGATTGTTTTTCAGAACTGGGAGTAAATATGTATTTCCTAGATTTATAAACAAAATTAGTTCTTACAAATTTTCTTCTACCAGGTTTATAGCCAATTCTGGTAGTATATTTAGGAGAAATATGTTTACCTAGAATTAGTACCAACATACCTTTACCATTAGAAAACCATTAAAGATCCTTTTTCAATTTCTTATTAGATAGTTTTAGTTCTTTGTTCTCTTTGGGTAATTGATCATTTTTCTCCCTTTTTATAGTGAGATCAGTTTTAACAGT
The DNA here is from genome assembly GCA_963277665.1 of Viscum album. NCBI lineage: Eukaryota > Viridiplantae > Streptophyta > Magnoliopsida > Santalales > Viscaceae > Viscum > Viscum album. Next base: position 1,029,310,057 of record OY728166.1, on the reverse strand, counting down.
TGAGGAAAGATCATTTTTTTCTTTAAATACATGTATTATCTTTTTGTTCATTGCATGTCTCTTCAAAAATATTACAATATTAAAACGTTTCTTCATTAGACATATTTTCAAATTCCCTCTCATCTCCAGAATAATCGGAATTGAGTACAAGAGATTCCAGTGATACCTTATATGTGTTTTTCATAAAGCATATATTGGCTTTGTTACCATGTTCATCATGTGAAGATTCTAAGTCACTTGAATTGTCCTTATAATCACTCCATATTGATTTCATTTCCTTTTAATACTTTATATATTGGTGCATATTTTTTTTACTTGATCTTGGTACATTCAGCCTTGATATGTCCTTTTCTCTTACATTCATAGCAGACAATCTCATCAAACTTTTAACTTATTTTCCAATCTTTCTTCCAACTTATTTTTTGATCATATCTTTCCTTGAATTTAGGATTTCAAAAAAAATTATTCTTGTAAAATCTCTTTAACCATCTGGATAATTGATTCATCTCCTCATCATTGTCAGGTGATGATTTTTCACTACTGGAACATTCTACATAAAATTCCAATTTCACTTTTTCTTTGTGTTTATAGGTAGTGGTCTTGAATGCAACATATTTTCTTTTGTGTTTATCCTCCTTCTCCTTGTTGACTTTTGACATGTGCCTGTCGTAGGTTGTAGAAAAAATAGTTATTTTATAAGTTAAAATAAAGTTTAGTGGTTAACCTAGGTTTTCTCTTGATGAGGAGTGCACACAAAATAGTTTGTCACTTTAAATTTAGGAAAGAAGTAGTGGTTGTTTTTGAATTGGTTTGGTTTTGAAAACAATGAAACAAAAATAAAGAAATAAATAATGTATAATATTTAAAACAAATTGAAAAATAATGTGATTAAAAATAATTATAATTATTTGTGTGATCAGGTCGGGGTTGGTTTTCCAATTGTAATGTTATCATAGTTCTTATTTATTCATTCCTTTTTTATTAAATCGATTAAAATGAGATTTAACAATCACTTCATCTCACTTATTTGTTTAATGATATTGGGGAGATTAAACCTTAATAATATCTTATTTTTTCTAATATCTATCCTTTTGTGAAATATTTTTAGCAAATACCCTTAATTGATTAAGGCAATTCCCAATCGGGTCTTGTTAATCCCAAACAATCTTGAATATTCAATACAAATCTCACATGTACTGACGATCGCCAAGTACTTCACCACTATGTTCTGATCTATTCCATCATATATAGACTCAAACCTAGTGAGGGATATAATTATAATTAAATAAATAAATAATAAAAATAGAATATAAAATCAAATACAACCGCACAAGATAATATAAGTTGTTATTACTATTGAAACCAACTTCATAATAGAGAAAACATTTTATAACATTAAGTGCATAAACTCATACATTACAAAATTGAAAACCTAACCTTCCCCAATCACTCATAATATTTACCCCACCATGTTAAGGGTAATTTAGTAGAAGGGGGGATAGGAATACATTACAAAACTAAAAAATAACAAAAGAATGAAAAGAAAGAACCAAAAGTTTCTCCTCCAGAATCTATCCACCAGAAGTTCATCTTCAGTTATCCCACCATCTGGTCCAATAAGGCCAAGGTCCCTTCTTATAGGAGGTGATTAATGGGGTTTTCCATCCAACCACTAAGTTTGAATGCATTTTGAGACGTGTGGAATTAGTTATAGCCGCCTAAATGGAAGAGACTTTTCCTGGCCGCCAAAGACTATTCCACAAACCCTTCTTTGACCATTAAATTGGAGGCCTTAATGAATGAATTTATTTCTGATCTTTTGAGGTAATCGGTACCTTCTAGTAGGATTTCGAACCCAGCTTGAACCACTTCATTTGGAGGTCGGTTGGCCGAGATATGTTTCTTTGAATATGTCATAGTCTATTCTGTCGGCCAGAATAACTTTTCACATTGACCTAATTCTTTTGGATTGTTGAAGTTCTAATTGGAACTTGGTCCAGAATAATAATTTGTAGCCAAAGAAAAATGAAATCCTAAAAAAGGAATTAGGTGAATTGGATGAATATTGTGAGATTTATGCTTTAAATATAGAGGCAACATAAAACTGTTAAATGTCCATAATTAACCAATTTTCACACTTAAGCTCAAAACTCACCAAAAATCATGAAATGATGCAAATAAGATCAAATTGATTAATGGGAAGGGAATAAATCTTTTAAAATCATATGTATAAATATTAAAATATGAGCTCTGTCAATTCCCCCACACTTAGCACTTGGACTCCTGGACAAGTAAACATCAACATTAAATCAAAGAAAATTTTAAAACACATATCCTTGAGATCCAAAAATTTATCACCAAGAAACAAAAGATATCATTACTCATAAACAACCATTATTACAAGTTCTCAATTCAGTTCAAAATATATTTCCTCTTCATTTATTCTCCCATGTACACAAAACACTTACCTACCATGCATTTTTTTCATCACACAAATATCAATTTTCAACAATGTCTTTCTCATCCAATACTAATGCAAGGGTCACCATAGGCTTGATAAATTCCTACATCTCCACCCGATGTGAGTCAAGGACATATGTTTATCATGAGTACTTTTAAAGGTTGTAATGTGGCTTCAGGTTGGTAGGTTTAATATGCGAAAAATTCTGAGGCTGAATAAGGAGGGTTTGGCTCTTTTGAAACAAAATTTCATTATTCTAATTTTCAATTAAATTTGGTATCCTCCTCACTCCCCTTAGTAGTAAATCAGCTCCACTAGCATGAAAAATAAGTGAAATTTCACACCATTCATCATTTCAGCAGAAATATTTTCAATCATCTCAAACATGATTTTTCTTGAAAGCTCCACATAGGAACAACTTTTTTCTCCATTGGAAGCTCCAGAAAGGCACAACTTCTCATACATGAAAGCTCCAGAAAAGGCAAAAATTTCAACTGAATGATTTTTTTCAGCAATAATAACATCTCTTCAACATTTTAGTTTCCACCCAAATTATCTCCAAATGAGGTAGTACAACACAATACAGCTTCCCCCACACTTAAGTTCAACTAGACTATGCAATTTCACTTCAAGAGCAGGTTGGATAAGGAAAATTGGTTTGTAATGTGGCTAACCTAATAGTCCGTTCATGGTTTCTATGGGCTACAAGGATTAAATGTACAGGGTGGGCCATTATAAAAAGGATTATTTATAAAATGGGGCTTTAATACCAAAGAAACGCCTCAATCATTTAAAACACATGTACCTCAAACCCTCGAGTTTTGATATGAATAAATCAAATTCTGGTTAAATCAAGCAAGGTATGGTTCTCTCAAGAAGTGATGTGAATGAAAATAATATGAAAATAAGGATTAGAAGCCTCACAGGAAAGTGATTTCAAATATAAAGACAGTGAATTGTGGCGTGAGATTAAAAAATCAGAGTACTTTTCATGAAATTTCCAAATATTTGAACGTGAAACAAGGTTAATTATGGCATTCATTTAATATTAGTTTCATGGAATAAATTGTTTCACTCATTGAAATGGGTTTTAAAAATTACAATGATAATCATTCCGGCTCAAAAGATTTAAAACCACACAAAAAATTGAAAAACGCACTTTTTTTAATAATTGAAAATACCAAACTACAAAGGTTCCCTCGCCCACACTTAAATGATACAGTGTCCACAATGCATTCAAATTGATTTAACCTATAATTATAGTTTAAATTGAATCACAAAAATCAGGAGAGAGATGTGGAGAGGTACAACCTTACTTATTTGTAGTGCAATGTTGAGTTAAGCTTCTAAGTGTTATGCACATAAAAACCTACAAAAAAAGGTAGATAATAAAACATAATAAATTTATTGAAAGTAAATAAAATAGAAATAGAATGAGAATAGAAGGATAGATCTTGGTTTAATCCCCCATGTGGGCCCTGGGTTTTTACTGCCTCCAGATGGGCAGTTTCAGTTGGTTATCCCCAATCTGATGGTGGTTTGAGTTTCTTTGAGATGAACCACCAACACATTTTCTTTCCAGTTAGAACATATTTCTTTTTGTTGAGAGTATATGGATATAGTACACCAAGTCCACCCCTATGAAAATGATATGCATCTTGTATGGTAGGGTTAGGATAAAGAATGAGTCTTCCTCTTTATTGGTTTCCAATTTCAAAACTTCTCCTTCATTCTCCAACAGTTCCTCAAGGTATGCTGTATCAAAAGAATAGTCAATGGGAAAATCAGAGTGTAATTATATTTGAATAAAATCAAAACATGATGAATCAATATCAAACTCTTCCCTTTTAAAGTAAGAATATTTTGTCTCTTTTTCCTCATGGAAATCCACTTTCATCACATCTTGAAATTCCTCTAAAAAGCATTCATCTAGTTCAGGGAGCTCCATATTTTCTTTATAATGTGTATCTTCTTTTTCTTCCTCATCCACCAAGATAATACAATTGTTATCCAATTCTGAAAATTTATAACAAGGGAAGGTGATACTTAATTCAGATTCTATATAATTAGAATGAAAAGAGTTAAGAAAAATATTATCTCCCTTATGTGTATTGACTTTAATTGCTTCTTTAATTGGAGGTGCCTCTTGTAGTTGAATTTCACAAGATAGAGGTTGGTAGTCAGACTCGTCCATCTTTTCTTCAAATTCCACAACTTTGGTGGTGTCTTCCTTCAATGGTTCTGGATCTTCTACTTTGTATGGAATATGTGGATCAAGTAGTTCTTAACACTCATTACATAATTCATCCAGATCTTTTTTCTCTCCCACATGTAGCTCAATAGGTAATTCTTCTTTCTGGTTCCCCTCAGGTTCATTCATAGGTTCTGGTTTTTCCATCAGTGCACGGACATATTCAAATGCAAGTTCTACTTTGTTATCTAGTTTTGCTATGTCATTTTTAAGTTCTTGCATCTGAACTATATCATAACCAGCCTCATATACATTTTCTAAATGTGGGTAGTTGTTACATGAATTAAAGAAATAATCATTTGAAAACTTCATGTAAAAATATTTTTGTATGTTTTTTTAAGTGTTAAATATTTATAATGAGATTGTGGCACTACCTCCCCGGAAACGGCACCAAGTTTGACACACACCTATCATGGGGTGTGTTAAAAACAATTATTTACTAAGTTAAAATATAATATAGAGGTTAACCTAGGTTATCTCTAGAGAGGAGTTCTCAACTATCATGTTTGTCACTTTAATATTAGATAATTAAGTTGGGTGGTTTTTTGATATTGTTTGGTTTTGAAAACAAAGTAACGAAAGTAAAGATAGAGATAAAGTAAAATATTCAAAATAAATTAACAAAACATGTAATTAAAAATATTGAAAGTAATTGGCTGATCAGGTTAGGGTTGGTTTTTCAATTGTAATGTTATCATATTTCCAATTTTTATTCAATCATCTTCTGCTAAGTCGGTTTAAGTGATATTTCACGATCGCTTCCTATCACTCCCTTGGTAAATGGTGATGGTGAGAGTAAAAATTACCAATATATTAGATCATTCTAATATACTACATATGTGATAAATAGACGTATCTAATACCCTCAATTGAGTTTGGAAATTCCCGATCGGGTCTTGTTTATCCCAAACAATTAAGAATATTGAATACCCCTGCCACACGTACTGACGATCGCCGAGTACTTCACCACTAAGACCAAATCTATTCCATCGTATATAGACCAGAAACTAGTGGAGGGATATTATGAACATTTACCAAATCAATAATAATAAAAAAAATATTAAATAGAATACATCGCATAAGATAATAAAACCATTTATTAGAATTTAAAACCAACACCGCAAAAGAGAGAGAGTTTTTATTCAATCAAATTCAAGAACTCAAACATTACAAAAGATAAAACTTTCCCTCACCCAATCACCTAATAAGTTTACCCCACCATTTTAAGGGTAATTTATATTAAAGGGGAAGAAAAAGGCATTATGGAACTTGAAGAACAAAAGAGAGAAATGAAGAGCTCAAAAATAAATCTTTCAGAATCTGTATGCCAGAATATCGCTTAGGTTATGCCCTCTCCTTGCTGATTGAGGCCGATGTCTATTCTTATAGGAGGTTAGTGATGGAGTTTTCCATCCACCTACGAAGTTTAAATGCATTTGGAGTCGTGTAGAAGGAGTTATCGCCTCCTAAATAGAAGAGACTTTTCCTGGCCGCCAAAAACTATTCCACCAACCCTTCTTTCACCATTGAATTGGCAGCCTTAATGAATTAATTTATTTCTGATATTTTTTGGAAATCGGACCCTTCTAGTAAGATTTCGATCCCAGCTAGAACCATTTCATTTGGAGGTTGGTTGGACGAGATATGCTTCTTTGAATATGTCATAGTCTATTCTGCCGGCCAGAATAAATGTTCACATTGACCGAATTATTTTGCCTTGTTGGAGTTATAATTGGATTTTGGCCATGAAGACTTATATGTATCCCATGAATCATGACATTCTAAAAAATGGATTCAGGGGAATTGGATTTACAATGTAGGAGTTATGCTCGAAATACAGAGGAAATATAAAACTGTTAAATGTCCAGAATTACCAAATTTTCACACTCAAGCTCAAAACTCACCAAAAATCATGAAATGATGCAAATAAGATCAAATTGATTCATGGAACACTATTTAATCATTTAAAAACATATAATTAATTATTAAAATATTATCTCTGTCAAATTTCATCTTCTATTCATACATAATCAGTATGAAAATGAGTTCTTTTACTGGTAGCTTGATGATGTCGTGTGACTCTCTAATAGAGACAAGGGTTCCTCTCCATCTTTCAGGTAGGCATCTAAGAATCCCCATGATATGTTCTTTGGTAGTGACTTCTCTTCCATGAGAAATCATGGTGTTGAAAATTTCATTGAACCTAATATACATGTCAGAAATAGGCTCATCAGGTTTCAATTTAAAGTTACCATATTTAATAGTATAAGTACTAGGTCTCATTTGTTTCACACTAGAAGTTTCTTCATGTGAAATAGACAATGTATCCCAAAATTCATGGGTAGTTTTACATGTAGAGATTCTATTAAATTCCCCATCTCCCAAAGAGCAGTATAAATAAGTCAAAGCATTGAAATTGTTATTATAGATAGCTTTGGTAGGTTCATACCAAGTGATTCTATTAGTAGCAGGAATCTAATATTCATCTATAATTGAAGACCGTATTTCAAAGATCATAATTCTTAAATACATTTTCATTTTAATTTTCCATTAATCATAATTGATTCTATTAAATAATGGTGTTCTATGTGTTGCAGAACCTTCCAATCTATTTTCCATAATATAAAAAAATACATTAAAAGAGCTAGAAATTTATAATTAAAAAAATTACTGATCTTTAGAGTACAACTAAATCAAATTTGAATAGGGTCAAAAACATAGTCTAAATAAACACCCATTTGTACCAAATGTTGTTCAGAGTAGAGTATATAAGAGGGGGTGATTTTAGTATCTATAAAAATTTCTATTTAATAAGTATTCTTAAAATGGTTCCCCAATAAATTTAAATACATCACAGTCAGTTAATGTTATATGGTTATGAAATTTTGACAATTTAAAGAACTTCTTATAAGATTGATTAATTATTAGTAATCTTAATATTAGCTATTAATATTACTTTCGAATCTATTCACATAAGGAAAAACAATTATAATTTCTTTCCATGATTAACTATCAAAGTTAATTTAGTGATTTATAAATTAAATAGTAAAACAGGGACTACTAAAATTAATCAGCAGAACATATATAAAACAAGTGGTTCAGTCTCGAGCCGATACCTAATACACTCCACATGGTGATCACCTGCCACAAATCTGTTTATATAAAAACTTGATCCATACCCTGGATTGAGGTTAAAAACAGTACACAAGACTATATAGGTCACTCGACCTCTTCCACAATTCATCGTGGGTATAAACTAACAGGTCACACAAAACCTCTTCCACACTTATCTGTGGGAATACATAAGTGTAAAAGGATATAAGAAAAAGTATATCTTGTATCCTTTAGTTTGATGCAGGAGACAATGCATGTTTTATACAGACACACACACTGCTTGAAAGATGAAAATAATACACAATAGAGCATAAATGTTGAGATAGGGTTAGAAGTTCTCTGAGTGTTAATCTATGTACCTTTGGGATTTTGGGATGAAGTATATTCATAAATAGAGTCCTCTCGGGGAAAACAGAATATCATAAGTTAGCAAGATCTAGCTCGTGTTTTTGATGGATTTGATAGTGAGGAAATGTTCTAGACTCTAGTATTAGAGTATGCTTCATGTGTTCTTTAGTCGTATCGAGTTTCATTTATTCTTGTGTTTCTTCTTTATCGTGCACACACCTGTTTTTATGTTGTCACTGTTATTGATACAGTCACCACGATCGCTTCATTTTCTTCTAGCCACATTGTTCTTTTTTATTCTTGGAGTGCATGTATTGGATCCTACAAGATGCATGTATTCTGGACCTCATAACTCGTATTGTTAGGTGATATTTCTACAAATAAACATTAATTATATCAGTTCATTTTAAAGCTTCAAATATGACCATTAAAAAATGACAAAATAGATTAAGAAGCGGTTTCATGGTTTGTCTGTAAATAGTGTCACAATTTATCTGTAAACGTTGTCTCCATGAAACAATGTCTCCTTGAAACAGTGTCTCATTCTTTTCCATTGAGTGGTGAGACAGCTGTAATGGAATAATTGTATTGAGATCAGGAATTGGTAGCACATATGTGTTATTAGAATCATGATGTCTCATAATGGTGTCTGGATGGTCATAGTGTCTGGATGGTCACAGTGTCTGGATGGCTGCGGTGTCTAGATGGTGACAGTGTCTGGATGGTGACGGTGTCTGGATGGTGATGGTGTCTTGATGGTCACAGTGTCTGGATGGTCACGGTGTCTAGATGGTTATGGTTTTTGGATGGTTAGGGTGTCTAGATAGTCACGGTGTTCAGATGGTCACAGTTTCTAGATGGTTACGGTGTCTGGATCCTTTGTTAGAAAAACAAAAATGGTGGCAGTCTCACGGTTTCTCAGACTTAGTCAAATATCTGTATACAAAATTAAATAGTGATATTCATAGAATAAATTAAACTTATTCATTCATAAGAGAATTTCATTATAAACAAAAATAGCTTACAATAATTATTTAAGGCATAAAGAAACTAATCATTTGTACACATGATTTTAGATAGATTAAACAATATTAACAAAACAGAAAGGATTTTTGATCATTAAAACATGATTAAGACATGAGGATTCCAACAAGTTTATTTAATCAAGAGGTCTCAAAGTGGTGTAAATAAGTGTGGGAGGAGGCATCCTTTTGTAATTGGTAGAAGGGGTAATTTTTTAATTTCACAAAATATTAAATTTTAATAAATTAATTCTCAATAAACAATCCTCTAAAAATATATGTATTCGAAGATATTATTGTATAGGGTTATAAAAACATCAACTAATATAATTTAGAAAAAAAAATCAATTAAAACCTTATCATTTTTTGTTAAGCCTTAGTTAACCAATTTTAATTTTAACTATGGTAAGAAGATTTTCATTATTAAATGGTTTTAATTTTTATATATAAGGTGAAAATTTTCCCATAAATGGCCAATTTATGAAATTTTAAACCGTATCGTATCCGAATTGTCTTATTTTTATATTTTTTTATTTTTTAAATAATTTAATAAAATGTGATTTTGAGAAAATATTTTTATTATCAATTTTTGAATCATTTAATTAATTTGACTCAAAAATACATAAATAAAAAAAGTTAAAATTAAAATATTGTGCTTTAAACCCTCCATAAAATGTTATAGAAATCTATAATTATTTTGGGTCACATTAATTCATTCAGATTATATAACTTTTATTATTTTTAGAATCATTTTTTATATTTTTTTATTAAATGGAGAAACACTACATCGGTGTTGCATAAGTAATTAAGGTCATTATATAATTACTAAAAATTATAAATAAACTTATATCATGAAAATAATTTATTTAATCTCAAAATAAACATTTATATATTATTATAACATAATTGTTTCCCATGTGAACACATAAAGTATATTTAAAACAATGAGAGTGAAATTTTAAATCTTCCTCTGATTTAAAAAATATATAAATAATTTTCAGGTACAAGTGTCTATTAAAATAATTAACTTAAATCCTAAGGTGATAAGTGTCGAATTAAGTTCATACAATGAAGATTGGGATAAAACATTATGGCTTTATCACTTATTTATAATCAATATTAACCTGATTTTCCCTTTACCGGGGTGATAAATTCAACTATAATTACTATTCATATTGACTAAAAATTAAAGGGGGTTATTTACTAATTTTGAACCTCCTAATTATAAATTTTTAATTAATTTTATTTAATTTAATACTTATAAATGGATGAAATTAATTTGAAATTAAGTGCTAAAATTTGATAGAAACTACTTGTTAGAACAAAATACATTTTAAGCATAAAACTAGGAATATTTTTATCCTTTTCATAGATAAATATTTGTTGAATGTTTAAAATTTTTGACCAGGTATAATATATTTAAATTTATTTAATATAATTAACCAATAGTGATTATTTTAATTTATTGATAAAAATACATTTCACGCATAAAATATTTTTTCAGAAAAACATCAATTAATTTTCACATAATTTTTATTGTTAATTCTAATAATTTGATAAATAATGAATTAACTTTATAAATGTGTAGATGGAATTTTTTTTATAATTCAATTATCGATATTAATACACTCGAATATAATGGATAAGACATCCCACACGCATAATATTTTAATAATGTTATATTGTCCATCTAAACATGATGTTTCATATTACACAAGTTGATAAAGAAATAAAATTATTTTAAAGGAAATATTTCATGAAAATATTAGGGTGTTACAGTCAATTGTTTTTAAATTTCTCTTAATTATCACTATTTTTCAATCAAAAAAGGCTTCGCAACAAGCCCCTTTATTAAATAAAATAATTGATAAAAACTATACTGACCCATAATTTTCAACATAGGTATTACATATTATTAAATTAATATTTAATACATAATATTATAATACATGCTATAATATTATAGTTTTAGTATATTTAGAAACTTGGATGCCTAAAAAACATTTTCATAGGTGATATATATCATCTCACACATTGTTCGTCATAACTAGAACCCCTCTTAGATATATCATAATTCGCATGTTTCCTCATAACCTAGTGAAAGTAAACATAGTAAAGGGTGAGCTAAAATGCTCAATAAGTGTAAAAAGGGAGGTATAAATGATCAATTAATCAGAAAATGTGGACAGGGGTATGATAACATGATATTAACATTTTAAAATCATTAACAATATATCATAAATTATAATTTTTATTCATGGAATAAAAATTGAGAGTTAATAATACATGAATCATAAGGGAATAAAAAAACATGGGCCATCAAAGCATAACATTAGAAAAAAGAATAAGTTTATATCATATAAATAATCATATAAAACATTTTCCATTGTCAAGGATAACATCCAAGATGATAATAGTGGATTTTTTTCACTAAACATTCCATCATATAATTAGTTTAGGTCCACTCCTAAAACTATCTAGTGGGCATAGTCCTTTAATAAATCCATTTCACTTCCCATTATATAATTTATTATCTCATAAGATATCCATATTTATCCAATTAATTAGAGGGATATATAAATTTAGTAACATGGATGACATTATCATAATTCATTCATATGTTCATTATAAGGTAATAAATCATTCATTATTTATCATAACTTTAGGGAAAAAACAAGTTTCATAAAAATTTTAACATTTCATTATAACATAACCCATGGAAAATAAAAATATTTCATAAACATATCATCATAATAATAAAAAAATCATATAAATAATATACAAGGTATCATTGGATCATATATCCAATAAATCATAAGTAACATCCAATAATGTTATCATAAATGAAACTTCTTTTAAAAGATCACTTGGAAATTTTTTTAAGGAAAATAAACATTTCATTTTGGAATCATTTAATTAAATATATTATTGGAAAAAACTCTTGGAGAAGAAATATGGAATTTTTTAAAATAATATTCAAATAATTTTACTTTCAGGATGTCAGAGAATTCCATTCATGTTGTGTACGTTAAAACATTGATTCTGTTCTCATTTTTGGTAAAAGGAAAAAGTAACTCCTTTCAGAAATAAAAATAAGATTAATTTTAAGCCTTTTAAAGAAATAAATCATGGTTAAAAATTACTTTAAAAATAATGAGAAAACATTATAAACATTCTTGAAATAATTTTTAGAAAACATGGATATGGAAGAAATTGTATTTTCAACCGAAGAGATAAATATATTTATTTTTCCTTAAAAATATTCTTTCAGTCTATTGAGTAACTCCAGAGAGTAAAATGAAAGGAAATAATTTAATCATAAAAAAATAAATAGTGGATAGAAAATTCAAGATATTATGGGGATTTAGATCATTAAATTTTATCATTAGAAACTTGATCATCATCAATCCAAGTAAACAATTGGATTGTTCCATAAAACCCTTACCTCAAGTTATATTTTCTTATAAATCAATATAACCATGCATATAATATATTTTCATTAATTATAATTCTATATGATAATAATTTAAAATCTTATAAAATATCATATGAGCCACTTATAACTCATTTATTAAAAAATCATTATTAAAGTCATCATTTTCATGTGAAAACTATTTCATTTTTTGTCAGAATATTGATTTAGTTGTTTTTGTCCTTGTAATTTGATCATGGTACTGTATTCTATAGAATTTTAATCATGATATAAATATCATATATATTTATTATATATATATATTTATTCATCTATAAAAGTAATTGATAGAAAAATGAATTACACTATTCATGGAGATGGTAAGACTTACGTACGCATGAACGTTGTTTTCACTTTTCAAAGAATAGAATGAAAGAACAGTAAATAATAATTAACCTTTAAATAATAATTATTATATTATATATATTAAATATATTAATTAAATATATCATTTATTATATTTCAACTAAAGAGAAAATGAAAAATAAATTACATCGCTTCGTAGAGGTGGTAGTCCACATATAGGCACAAGTGACATTATCATTTTACAATAGATTATAAGGTAAGAAGGTATATATGTTAGTATAACTATATAATAATAATCATTTCATGAATATAATATCTAAACTTTAAACCCATCATAATATAAATCCATGAAAAATGGTGATGGGAAATGTATTGTATCGCTATATGGAGGTGGTAGTCCACACATACAGACAAGCGATACATTCACTTCCCATTTCATGAAAAAAAGGATGAATAAAGGTAGTTAAATAATTATAATAAAATTTAATTATATTTAGGTTACCCAATTTTTTATTTTATGGTGAATATCATAGATTTTTGGGAGGTATAAAAATAAATAAATTGAAACAAATTGGGTGGGTGATTAGCCCTTCTTGGGATAGCCTCCTTTAGGTCCTTTGTTAAGAACTCTTAGCATTGTCATTTAAGAAGAAAATAAACTCTAAATTATTCATATGTAAGTTTATAATATAATTATTATGTTTTGATCCAAATAGATGGCTCAATATGGTGTTAAAAATAGAAAATAGGGGTGTCTTTTTATAAGTGGGGATGATGAAACACTTGGAATTTCTTAAAAGATTAAAATATAATAATGTAAAACTCAAGAAAAAATAATTCAAAATAGATATAGGTTATAATTTGGTATAGTATGAGCTCTAAATATTTCAATTAAATAGTAATTTAGAAATTTTAACTTTCAAACATAGCCTTATCTTTTGGTTAAACCCCACGGTAAAGCTATTTTAACCTTAACCGTGGTGACAAATGTTTATAATTTTTTACTATTCTTTATAACCAGAAATGAATATGGAATAATTAAAAAAATTAAAAAATTATTCCAAATATTAACCCCATTTTATCAAATTTATTCAAATAATTGGATGAATTTAATTTAAAATTATACATGCAAAACGTGAAGAAAAAATAGTTTTCCAAAAAAATGTTTTCTTAAGTAATAAATTTTGTATACCTAAATCCAAATAAAATTAACTCTAGTGACATAAATTATATTATTTATAATATAAATGAACTAATATAACTTTTACACTCATTTTAAAATAATATTTAGGTTCATAAATTCTTTAAGCAAATAGACATTATTCAATAAATTTAAGTATTTTTAACTATTCATAAGAAAATCAATCATTTTGAGAAAATTCTCAAAATGTAATAATTAGATAATTTTTCCATGCTGATTTTAAAAATTATGTTAATTTTTCAAATAAATTTTATAAAATTGGAATAAATTTATTCTATTATTTTCTCCAAAATATCAATAAAAACCATTTTGGGGGAAAAATATATTTTTAAAGAACATACTGACTTTACAAAGATTTTAGTACTTATTTATCATTATATTTTCCTTATATATAAAATTTAAACATATTTTAAAATATTTGGATATTACGATTCACTCTAAATATTTAATGACACGTTTATAATTGTATAATATATTATGGGTCATTTTGTCTCAGGGTTACATGTATCCCATGCTATTGATGAAATTAAATTTATTTGAAGATAAATATATCATAAAATCATAGGGTGTTACAAAATAATTTTTGAACATTAATTTTTTATTATTCTAATGATTAGTTTCTATTTCATTTAGTTTTCAGCCTTTTTTCGTGTATTTTACTAAAAGTTCACCTTCTCTAAGGATCAATGACCTTATTCCTATATTCTAGTACATTTGTAGATTTTAAATTTGGTACGTTTAATTGAAAATATCACCAGCTATATTTTGAAGAATAAATCAACCTTATTAGTTATTTATGTATAATAATTTATTTTATTAATTCATAAACATTTATAATGATGTTTATTTTTATTTATTTATATATTTTATACTTCGATTTCATCTCTTTTTACCAGCTAATTTTAAAACTACATTTTAATAGTTATATATTATTCTAGGGTTTGTTATGGTTCGGTGTTTCATGTGTCATATGCTATGGAATTTGTTAGGTCTTAATGGAGTATATAATTTATAATCTTGCAGTGTCACATACCCTAAATAAATTTATTATTATAAATTTTAATTATCGCTCACTAATTTTTTTAGTTTAGAAAATCTAAAAGATAGAAATAAATCAAGATAAAAGATCAAATAAGGAATTCATATTAATATCTTATGTATGACTAGGAAAAATATAGTTTCACCTCATCGTGATAAATTATTGCTCCATCTTTCCTTTTTAAATATTTACTCTATGTCCCCTTCCATGAATGAACCATCTTCCTTTTCCTCTATGACATCCCACTTTATGATTCTTACAACATTTTTGACATGAAGGAAAATGAATCTTCATTCCTTAATTATCATCATCACCACCACTTCTATGAGACTCCATCATTATATTATATGTTTTTCATAGAGAATATAATAATTTTATGTTGTTAATAATAATTAATGATATCTTTTTAAGAATAAAAATAATATTTCTCACTCTAACTGTTATACTATTAAGTTTCTTGTTTTTAAAATCCCATTAATTTTCCTAGAATATATTTTTAAATTGGTTCTATCAGGAATCAACGATTACTAAAACATATAAGAGTTACTATTCATGATGGAAAACATAAGAGAATTATTTTAATATAATTACATAAACAATCCAACGCCAATATGTAATTATCATCAAAATTATAACATTATCTTTTTGTTCAACCTAAATCACTCTTGGTAAAATCTAGGTTTATTTTTGTTTATTTCTCTTATATTCATTTTTATAATTCCGGGTCATAATAATTTATTTATAATGTTTATAAATATAATTTTATTTACTAAATCATATACCATAGTGGGGTTAAATAAGTGTGTAGGTAGGCCTATTTCTCATTAACTTTGTGATAATTTAGTTAATACCCATCATTTCCTTTTTAGGGTTATTACCCATAGGCACATCTATGTTAGAACTTACATCCACTTATACCTTCCAGATACAGGTGTAATTAGTTGAAGAACCACACAATATCTAATTTACCCAAATATAAAGATGTTATTCTATACAAAGACTTATCCCTAAGGTTTTCTATAAATTTATCTTATCCTAGTCTATAAATAACATAATATAGTAAATATTACCTCAACTAACCTAAATATTAATCTATACTATTGAATTTATGATGTACCTAAATTTATTAACCATGGATGAAATCTTTAACTCTTAAATTATCTTTATCCAATAAAATTCTCCAAATACTCCCTTGATATCATTTCTGGCATCTCAAACCTACTCTCCTAGAAAATTATGTTCATAAATACATTATTTACATACCATCATTGAAATTAATAGGAGAAACACAATTTTAACCATCAATAATTACAATATCACCAACCCATATTTAGTCATATACATTCAAAGGAACATTTATGTTTAAATATTTAAAGATCTAGGAAAAAAATTTCTAAAAAATCTCATGTCTTACTAAACTAATGGATATTTTTTTACACTATATAAAAAATAATTAATCAATAATATATCTTCATCATCTCCCAAAAAAAATTCACCATAGATGAAAAATTTGTAGAAATATTATGTGTAATAATTTTCTTCATATCCTATTGAAATTGAAACATAAGAATAACTGAGATCAAGAACTCAGTAAGCGTAAAGAAAAGTGATAAAAATCAAAGATTATAAGTGATCATAAGATGAACATAAATAATATTGGAGGAATATATAATCAAAATAATTCCATAATCAAAATATTCTTTAAAAAACATATGCAGGGTTTATATATCAGCCAATAAATTCATAGATACTAGTAAATTTTCATTAGAGATGAAATTAATAATTAAAGACATTAAATTCCATCCCTTAAGACAACACATCATGATCTTACCTTTAAGGCCCTATTTCTATCAAATATTTTTTTGGGAAGGCATACACCAAAACACCCAAGCTAGTTTGTCTTATTAGAACTATCAATGAATATAGGGGATATTAAAGGCCCCAGCCATCTCTAATTAAGTAAAATTAATTCATAATATTATTTAATATATTATTTATACAATACATAACCATTATTCATTAAAAATATATAAACAAATGTATTTGAATAACAAGTATACAAATTTTCGATATTGACCGAATCAATAAATGGAACATCTTTCTATGTAATAATACCTAAAAATAAAGCCATATAGAGAGAGTTTTATATGGTTAATTCAATAATTTAAATTATCAATTTACATATTGAATCTAGGTAAACATCCATCAATCAAAGGAAAAAATATATATAGTGTTCCCAATAGAAAGAAAATGGAAGAAAAATCAAGCCTGTAAGAGAGGGTGATTTTAAAAGGTAAAGAAAATGATAGATTTATATGTATATAATAATCTAAAATAAAATTTCAAGATAATATCTTGATGGTAATCCATGAATAATATAAAAATCATAAAAAGGAAACGAATGGTTAATATGAAACATATCTCAATGAAGAAACATTATGACACAAAAACCATTATTGTAATAGTAATTTAAGAGTGAAAAGAACATGAGAGTAATAACATGAAATAAAAATATAATGAAATGAAATAAATTAATTTTACTTTATGTTAATAGGTAATTTAATAAAACATATAAAATAAAATATGGAGTGGAATATCAAAAAAATCTCATGCAATTGAAAATATAGACAAATAACACTTACGAATTTAGAAAATATCAAATAAATATTCCTGTAAGGATAAAATTTTAAATGGAACATTAAATAAAATGAAAATTAGTGAATCATGATATAAATATAAAAGGGTAGGTAATTACACTATATAATATAAAACAAGTTGTATAACATAATAATGTCTGAATGAATTGAAATTTGAGAAAAATAACCCATATACCTAATATCATCCTTGATCTAAGAATCATTTGATAATTATGTTATAAGAAAGAATTATTGAACCAATAAAATAAATAGAAAATAAAATTTTAATTATTCATCTATTTATAATTAACCAATATTGAACAATGTATTTTCAATAAGAAATTTTGTAACTTAGGGGATTAAAATTGAGTTACCAAAAACACATACCTTAATTTATGACTTCCACTAATGTGATTGAATATCCTATATTAAAAAATATATAACTTAATCACATATTTTATAGCCATATTAATATTTAAATCCTTTTATAAAATTCATTTATAATTATCCTCTACATGTATATTAGTTATTTATTATCTATTTTCAATATTAGGTGTGAGTGATCTTGATTGTTTTGAAATTGTTTTGTATTACCTATTTTGTTATTAATTATTCACTAAAATTTCATCATTCATAGATCATAAAGGAACTAAAATTTATGTTTTATATTTATTTATATTTTTATAATTTAATTCTATGGATTTTTTGTTCTGATCCATAAAGATGAAATCAATGATGAGCATGATTCAATGATTTTATATAAATGAATGATGTTATGTTAATAATTATTTTAGAATTAATGTTACAATTATATAAACAATATTAAATTCTATTTGATTATTTATATCATATATTATCTGTAATTAAGTTATCATAGTTATCCATGATATTATTTTATATCATTGTTCAAGTAGGTGGTTATACTGACCAAAACTTGAACATACAATAACTAATGGATGATTATGGTTATAAAACTGTTTTGATTTGTAATAATAACATTATTAAAAAAATATTGATATTATATAGAAATTTTTTAGTTCATGAATGAAATTTTAATATATTTTAACAAATAATAATATAACTAGATGAAAAATGATATGTTACTTCATGGAGTTGGTGGTCCAAACAATGCATGGTTAATATTTTAATTTCTCAAATAATGTGAAGAAAATAACGTAAATTATAATTTTAATATTCAAAACCATAATTATATTATATATTCCAAATTTGTTCTTTTATTTCACCCATATAACTAGTAAAATATGTGGTGTTGAAAAAAAAAATCATCGCTTCATAGAGGGAGTAGTATGCACAATGCAGAAATGAATTTTTTTTAGTTAATAGAAAAGGGTAAAAGTAGTTAATAGTTTTCCCATTTAATAATAACATTAAGTATACAACCAATAGTGATTTTATTATCTATGAATTTGAAAATTGTATTTTAGAAATTAAAAATGGAATGAAATGAAGTTAGAGAAAAAAGTACTCACAATGATGACTTGGGATTTTCTACTGAAGACACCTTGGAAATGAAGGTCAAATGTAACATAGAAAACCCTAGAAACCAAGATCGTGTAGTTATATTACAAAATTTGTAAAAATGAAAATAGTTTACATAGGATCCAAGAACATAATAGTCTTGGAATACTATAAATATACATACATAAAATTACAAAACATATGATAGAATATGAAAACATTGTGAGAACATTATGTTACATTTCATCAAATCCATAGAAATTATGCATTATTATTCTCTAGGATTCTTTGGAAATAAAAAAATGGTGATATTATTTTCTCAGTAAGGGGTGGTATAAAAATAATATTTCATAGAATAAACATGGTAAAAGTGATATGGAAATAATAAATGAACAACATGAATTCATAAAAAACTAAAATGGATGACATTATATATTCATGAAAATAAATAAAAACAAGGATAACAATAATCATTGATCTCATACTGATGGAATGCATAATGAAATACATAAATACTCAATTTCAAGTCCTTTTTCCATGTCACTATCTTTTTATGGGAAGGGGTATACACCAAAACTCAACCTATTTTGTCTCATGAGACAAGTCAATGCCTCATGGGGCTATATAAATTTGATTCCCACCCATCACCTGATAAATTCAAATGAAATCAACTATAATAGTGGATAATAATTTTAATGCCATATTTAAGGGAACCTCTATCCAAATAAATAAATGGATATTCATACAATGAAAAATATGGAAATTAAATACTTCTATATTGAACAAATAATGTGGATTTCTAGGATAATATCACTTAATCATCTTAGAATTAGAGGGTTATCATCAAAGGAATATTAAGTACCATTATCAAAGAAACATAGTGGTGAGTGTACTTTCAATGTGTTGGGTTATCCATGGAAGATTTTAATTAGACTAAAAAGTCAGGAATCACAACAAGCTAGAACATCCCAAATAAATGAAAGAATGTATCCTTCTGCTCAATTTGTTATTGATGATCATTATTCAATAAATAAAATGAGATTATACACTAATCAAATTGAATCACACTCCAAGAATAAGGCACCCCATATCCCAGAAACTATTTTTTGTACAAATAATTTTTAAAGTACTAGTATAGGTTTCAAACCAAACTCTAGGAAATAATGGATTGTGAAAATTGTTGTTAAATTTACCACATCAAGAGAGGATGTGAAAAGAAGCATGAATAACTGTTCCCCTAGAATCATCCTAAATAATAGTGATGTCACTCAAAAGCAGAAGGTATTTCAATATGTGAAAAATAAATAGATTACAACACAAAAATAAATGAAGTTGTATTGGCTATGTTTATGTTGTTGGAGGTTTTGGAATGAAATTATGGAATGTTTCAAAAACATGAAAATTACATAAAATAACATAAGACCTACATTTAGGGAGAGAAGATATGAATAAAAGATAAAATCTTCACCATAAAAGAAAAATTCACAGAAAATGAATTCTCTATGAATAATAGTTTTGAATTATTTGAAGATTTTTTTGAATGGTTCAATAGAAGTGGTCGCTATTATGATGAGTTCTGGTATGTACCTATCTTGCACAAATCATCTGATGATGTGATTAGAAGACCAAAACAAACAACAAAAGTCATGTAATAAAATAGGGTGACAAGTTAGTCTTGAGATGTGAACAAAATAAGAAGACTGTTTATCCAACTATCACTAATAAAAACAATGATATATATTCTCTTATATTAAAGGGATAACGAAATGAGTCAAGAAAATAAATAACCCCTAAGAAAAAGAAGACTCGGTTTGAAGAATCCCAACACAAAAAGTTTCTAGAAATAATATATATCAAGTTGGAAGATATAGGTTTTGTGGTTTTTAATGGTTCTATGAAACATATGGAAATAAATCTAACTCCAATCAGTATAAAATTTCATTTACAAAAAATTTACATGACCTAATGGTGATTCATATTGAACAAATGAGATCAAATTCTTAGATAAAGAATGTTGTGACAAAAAATTCATCCAAATTTCAAAAAAATAGATATTAAGGTTTAAAAGAAGTTGGTGGAAGTGTAAATAGAATAGGAAAAAATTTGGGAAAATAATGACAAGACTTCCAAGAGATGTTCCCTATTCTAAGAAAGGGAAGATACTACAATAGAAAAATAGTGGTGAGACATGTGAAAACACTAAAAATATAGAGAATGTCAAGAAATAGTGTATATTTGTCTATAAAAGTCAATTAAAATTTCATAAATAATTGGAGGAATATTAAAAACTTAATGAAGAAAAGGTAAATAAAGTTTCTACCAAAATTGAGATAGAAAGATCTATTCCACACAAAGATGGTGGATTATGTTTAAGGTGTACTAAATCTGGTCATTCTCCACACAAATTTATGGAGATTATACATAATCAGTTGGAGCTATTTAAAATTAAAATGAAAGTATCAGAGACCTCATGTACTCAACTGAATACAATTGAAGAGGATAATTCACAAAAAGGAAAGACTGCGATTAGGATAAAATAATGTTCAAGGTTGATAGATAGCTCAAATCCTGAATGTTACTCATGATGAATAAAAAGGACCCTCCTTATTCCGTTATATATATATATATGTGTGTGTGTGTTTGTGTGTGCTTTTATATTAACATGCAGGGAACTGAAGGAGATGTATTCATCCCTTGAGAGGGTTCATTGATGAGATGAAGCTGTTAAATATTCACTACATAGTGAATGTGAAACTTCTAAAAAAACTTTATAAAATTCGAATTTTAGGTATTCCAATAACACTTGAATCCTTTATTCTTAATTATATTAATCATTTCAATTAAGAGGGTGCTCGATTGATGTCAAGATAAGATAAAGGGGGTTATATAATTTTTACTTGAAATTTATAATGTGTTTGTTAAAGTATGTGTAGTATTAACATTACATTGATAAATATGATTTCCCTAATTCTATTTAATAAGAATTGAACATTTCTAAGCATGATTTCACATTTATCGTGTTTATCAATTCTATAGAAATAATTTGTTGTATCTATCTTTTTTTCTACATTATGTTATCCCATGTAGACTTATAATTCATTAACTAAAGGTTATTTCGAAGAGAACCATGTAATATCATTCCTCTCTTAAAAGTGGTCTTGAAATTTTCATAAGAGATGGTCATTATTTTGATAATATGAGTTGAGAAGACCCTATTTTACCTTTTCATATTGATTATTAATAAGGGTTAGAAAATTTATCACCACATATTGACTTATTGTATGTGTTGATATTGATAAAAAATAAAAAGGGGGGTATTATTGAGACAAGGTTTCATTTATTATCAATAAGACGATATTTGTTAGTGGATGAAGTAGAGATGCCTAGAGAATTGTTATGGATTCATAGAATTGGATGTCATGCTTAATAAATTCTCCATGTTGGTAAATATTGTGATTTATTTTTCTAATCTTCAATGCTTAAATACATGTGCGAAGTAATTTTCACATTGGTTATAACAAGTGAAGTCCATGAAAATGTTAATTTTCATGAATAAAGTAATAAAGGCCATGAAATTTCAATATTAATTTCATGAAAATTTGTAGATGGTATTAAAGGAGTTTTAACTCCATGTTAAATTTATTTGAGCATTTATTATAATTTTCATGGAATTATATTAATTACATAGGAATTTTATAAGTAAATATAATGGTTTCCATTATTAAAAAGTGTCCAACCCACTGAGCACACTAAGGCCAGCTCGACCCTAGCCACATGTGGGACCCATAGGTCAACCCCAACCGAGGGAAATATCCCTGATCCATAATGGGGGTGGAAGAGGAGAGCACACCACGTAGATTTCATATGAGCAAAGTAGGCACTACTATGTGGGGTGGTATGGTGGCTGGGAGAACTGGTACAGGTTGGTACAGAGGGGGTTCGAGATTTATGGCTGCTTTAGGTAGCAGTTGCGTTATAAACCATACCCTAGACATACACAGGTTTCAATGTGGGATGTTTTATCATGGTTATTGTTCCTATATCACTTAAGGTATGCATATAATGAAATTCATTCAATTCAATTGATCAGCGGCATCCAATCACATGTGCATTTCATATTCAAAATATTACTTCATCTAATTTCTCATGTTGCACTATCAAACAAGCCTTCATCTTAAACCTCTCTATGAGGCCACTATTTGAGTGAGGTAGATACAACTGACTGACCAAACTCGATATGTCAAAGGCTCAAGATAATAAATAATGAACCAAATAAATCATGCAACTTCGCCTTGAATGTAAATGATTATCATAAAACCATCACATGGATCCTATAGTAAGAATGATAAGTAGTGTGAGAAACCATTGTGTGATGATATTTTGATCACATGATCGATTGAAGATAATCAAATGAGGACACACGATGTCTCTTGGTGGCATGAGGATAATCACCAAAGACTATCTTTAGAATAGGAGCTCATCTCTGATGGTAATAACCTTGCAAGGTATTTTAATTTGGATTATTTGGAAGATTTCCACCAAATCGTACAAAATGGTTTGCATGAAGGAATTGTAAGAATATTATTGAGGTGACACATGATCAAGAGAAGTGATCATGCAATCACATGATTTCCTCAATAGTGCTTAGAGAATCTGAGGATCTCAGTATTCATGATCTCCTAAAATATTTAGGGTGTTTTAATAAGTCCACACACAAAATTAAATTTGATTATAGGTGATGTAAACTTGCCTATATAAACCAAGGAAGAGGAAATAGTTCTGGTGATGCAACTTTGATAAAATGAGAGAGAGAGAGAGAGAGAGATAGATCTTATGAAAATAGAGCAGTCACTTGATCCCTTCATGAGAATGAGAACTCATGGATAGTCGTAGTGTCTCACAAAGTAACTCACATAGAAACCATTTTCATTCAAAAGAGACACCTAAGACATTCCATGAGACTTCTTATCTTGAGTAGTAATTTTAGGAGAGATCTACGGACACACCCAGTGTCATGTGAATGACCTACCATGTATCCTTATTGGTTACATGAAGTAGAGAATGAGAACTCATGGAAACCCATTTTCTCAAATAATAATCCAACAAGACACCCCAGGTCTTGTGAAGAGGATGAGATAATAGTCTATAAGACATACAGGTCTTGTGAAGATCTTGAGAAGACTCTACAGAAACACCTCTAAGACAATACCTTGATCACAAGAATACATTTATAGAAGAAAACTTGACATTTTTTTATCACTTCATGTGAAGTAAGAGTTTAAAATAAGTATGAATGAAACTTATATTTTAATGTGAATGAGTCATTGATATCACAATATCTATTTATGCAAGGAAGGTGAAGCAATGGTGTGATTCATTCACATGAAGAA
The DNA here is from genome assembly GCA_963277665.1 of Viscum album. NCBI lineage: Eukaryota > Viridiplantae > Streptophyta > Magnoliopsida > Santalales > Viscaceae > Viscum > Viscum album. The sequence goes on along the minus strand of OY728166.1, from coordinate 1,029,285,338 downwards.
TGAAGAATCCATGAAAACCTCTTGTCTCATGAAGGAGTTGATACAGAACTGCGGATAAAAACCTTTACCTTGTGAAGATTATTGAAAATTAAAACTATATCACATGAAGGTAGTGAAGGATATATCATGTGCTTCACATGATTTAGTAAATAAGGGAGGAAAAAAATAGTTTCATGCAACCCATGAAACACATGCAACCCTTTCATGTATAATTGAGATTTCCAATACATATTTGATAATTAAAACATAAAATAATAAGTTAATAAATGAATATTTTAAGGTTTAAGATGACATGAAATACATGCATGAAGTGTTCTTGTTTTGAGACTGAAGTTTGGAAGAATATCTGAATAGATTACATACTGAGTTTATAGTGTTTTAGAATTCAAGAATATTGTCCGAGATGACACTGTGTAAGATCCTTATTGCATATAATTATTCTTGAAGATATTTTTTTAACCTATCGCATACATTTCAGTGAGTTTGTGACTTTATCATCAAAAGGGACCATAGCCTGAGAATTTTTTCACTGAGGAAACTGATCGATACAGGTGATGAGAAATCATTGAGAAAGACTGAAAGACTCAACCCATAAATTTTGAATATAATTGAAGAGTAAATGGGAATGTGTGATCTAGAAATATCATGGAGTTAGATAAATATATCAACATATAGTGGATCAAATGTTGAGTAAAGGTGTAAGTCTTCAGTTGGATCTGTAGTAGAAGTCCCTTGTATTATTCAGGAGAATAAGTCTCTAGTGTGCATTCTAGAGCAGGCTAGTATGGATTTTGGTAACACTGTGGGATGAATTATAAATAACCTCTTGTGTTGATTCAAATAAGATACAATGTGACTCTATATCAACCATTTTAATCACTGAAATAATATTATAGAGTATAAATCACGTTGGGGGAATAACCAACATGGAAAGGGGTAGGTCTTTTTACCGAACCTTGTAAATACTATGTGGTTATCTTTATGTTGTTATTACTACACACAAGCTATGTTTTATAGATAATATTAAGTGGATCAAGAACCTTAAAAAATTAATGATTTTTAATGGAAAAGAAAAAAAATTCATAAAATCAAACCATTGATTCACCCCTCCCCTCTCAGTGGTCAATCCATCATGGGGCACTACACATGGTGTGAGCAAAAAAAGCTCAGTAAGGGAAATAAAATAATGAAATATATTAGTCCAGTGAAAATCATAAAAACCCATACAATTTTTACATTTATCACAATTTTCTTTTATCCAATGAAAATAAAATATATCCACATGGAAAACAATTTTTTTCCCTCAAAGAAAACCATTAAACCCCATGGAAAGAAAATAGAAACTCATTTAGGTAACTTAGAGAATCATATTCATAACCCAAATCCACTTATGTAAAAAATAAATAGAGCCTAGTTAAATCCATATAATAATAAATCCAATTTAACTCCCTCCTTATTACCTTTGAAGGCAAGGAACATTACCTTGTTCATTGGAGAGTTATATTGGGCTCACCCATTTGTGTAAGATGTATCAGGCTCACTACTTCATATAAGATGTATAAGGATCCTTAATTAATATAATATGTATTTGGATCAACCATTCATCATCTATAATTTTGAAGTACCATATAATGAATTAAAAAATTTAATCTTTCACCTTTTCGTCATCAAACCCTTGAAAAACACTTTTAAACCCATATCTAAACCACTTTCAGATATCTAAATACCCTATCCTTTTAAAAAATCACTTCCAAAACTAAAATACCTAGAAAAAAGGAAATATGGGTTTTATTTGAATAAAACACAAAATATTATAAATAAATGCAAACATCAAATTACCATTATATTTGTGTTAAAAACCGTTGATTTTGTATATGTTAAAATAGAATATATCTTTTATATTTTTTTCAAAACGTTTTGTAAAAATATTTCTTTTGAAAACCTTTGAAATTAAGTCAAAGGTGACATAAATTTTCCTTTATAATTAATTTATTTCCTTATAAATAAATATATAAAAAAAATTTGATAATATTTACATGGGAGAAAAATATTTAGAAAATAAATCTTTAAAACATTTAAAATGAGGTTTTTAAGGAAAAGTTTCTCTTACCTCGATTCCGACTCATCACATACATTATTTTTATTCCTAAATAATAAAATTATATTAATTATTTACTTACTTAAAAATAAATAAATTTTATTATTCCTTTTATTTTATTTACTACCATGTTGTATATAATTGCTTAAAAAATTAATTTCATGTCAGTTGTTTTGATGATATTTAGCTCATATGTCCAAAATGACTTCAGTAGTTTGAATATGATCAAAGAAGTCATTATTAAATCATCTCCATAATAATAATAATGAAATAATTATAATTTTTATTCATCAATTATACTTTTAAAACCATCTATGAAAGATGATTATGAAAAATGAACTACTTTACTATCATGGAGAAGATAGGTCATACATACCTTGAGTAACGTTTCCATTTTTCAAAAAAAGATTAAAATAATGTAAGTATTATTTTATCTTTCCATAATGATGATTATATCATAAATATAATATTATTTTTTTAAATATACTTATATATAATAGCAATGTTATATAGTTATGAAAAAAAACACATCGCTTCATGGAGGTGGTAATCCATACATACGCATGAATTATATTATCATTTTTCAATGAATGAAAAGTTAATAAAATATATTATACCTTATATTTCTATAATATTAATTATTTCATTAATATCATATATATATATATAATACATCATTATAATCAGCATTGAGAGGTGGTGATGGAAAACAAATTACATCAGTTTGCGAGGTGGAAGTCTATCGTACACACGAATGATGGATTCATTTCCCATTTGATATGAAGATATTTTTGATTTTATTTAAGCATGTTTGAATAATATTTTAAGGATTTATAATAATAAATAAAACTAAAACATTTAGATAATATCGATACTTATTTTTTGGACAACCTCATTTTCATGACACCTTAAGCCCTTTAAGGTTAGTAATCTACAAAAAAAATAATACCTCTAGAATGTGTGTATGGATTTTAGGAAGGTACTTGGTCAGTTATTTTCTTAACTTAAGTTATAAAAAGGTGTTAGAAAGATAGGAGAGGAGGTTTCCTTTTATAAGGGAGGGGAGGGTCATTCTTGGAATTTCTTAAAGTATTAAATTAATATAAATTAACTTTCATGGAAAAATGGATCCAAATTGATAAAATTAACAGATAAGATGATTATGAGTCTAAATACCCTCATCCAAAAAAAATTATACAAATTTAGGTGATGTTTTCTCCCTTATCTTTTTGTTTTAACCCCCGTTAACCCTTTTTACAATTATCATGATATTAATGTTTTTTTACTCTTTAGGGGTCAAAAAAGTTACTGTAAAAGAAAAATTTACATATAAATGGACCATGGTTGATATTTTAAACCACATATCATTATCTTGAAAAAAGATATTGTTTTTTTAGAATTTTAATTCATTTAATAAAATATCATAAATTTCATTTTTTGAAATACATGAAATATTATTAAATAATATGTGTCTAAATCATGTAAAATAGTTACTAAATGACATGGATTATAATAGAAGGATGATATGGAATTAATATAATCATACAATAAAATTTAGATAGATCTAGATATTATTTTAAACCTTATATTTTGAATTAACCCCTTAGTTAAATAAATTTATCCCTAAGCATAGTTATAACTTTTTCAATATTAAGGCTTAAAAGTTTACTTATAAGTTTAAAATTGGCATATGAATGGAAAAGTGGTTATATTTTATGCTAGTTTTAATCATAATTATCCTATTTAAATATTTTATTACTTTTAAATAATTTTAAAAAATATTATTTAACATAAAATATCATTAATGCCATTCTTTACACTATTCATTTATTTTGACATTAAAGACAATAAAATAGAAATGGATTTAGAATATAAAACTTTCACACATCCCTAATATATTATATTGATCTATAAAATTATAAGGTAACTATAACTCACAAAAACAACATTTATTTTAGTGTTTTTAAAATCATTTATTGGATTCTTTTTACTACTTCCACAAGCATTATGTCTGGGTTGCGTAAGCATTTATGGTAATTATTTGAAAACTAAAAATTAAAAATAAATTAACATGATAAAAATAATTTATATTTAAAATAATCATTTATAATTGAACATAATTTTTTATATCCCTTTCACAAAATCTTAAAGATATTGAAGGCAAAAGAGTGATATTTTTGACTTTATATTTACAAAAAATAATATAACTATTATGATCAAATGAAAGTAGAAATAAATTTCCCCATTTTCAAATTTTGGATGATTATTGTAAAACTGTATTCATCCAATAAAATATAGTAAATTTTTGGGTTTATTTTGAGACATTATCATATTTTTAACCATAATTAACTCATTTTACCTTTATCATGGTAATAAAAAATCACTGTGGTTACTATCCATAGAGACAAAAAAAAGGGACCTATTTAAAAAATTATAACCTATTAATTACAAATATGATATCCATTTTTTAATATTAAATTTATATAATTTTCCTAAATTAATTTAATATTAATACTCAAAATTCAATGAAAATAATTTTTTTAGAAAAATGTGTTTTAAGCCCAAAAATGAACTTATACCAAAATAAAGTATATTTCTGATTAAAATTTAATTTATAAAATTATATATAATTAAATAATTTCTATGTCACTTTAATATCCAGTTAAAATCATAATTACACTTTTTAATGAAAATAAATAGTAGTTTTACAAAAACTTATATTTTCCACTATTCACTGAAAATAGTCTTTCCAGAAAAATACAAATTTATCACCCTAATATAATTTTTATATGATTATTTATAAAATAAAATCATTTTTATCAAATAAAAATTCTAAAATTTTCAAAAACTAATTATAATATTCTCTCACAAAAAAACATTTTTTAATAAATCACATTTTTAAAGCATAAAATGTATTTACTAAAAATTAAGTGCTTATTTACTAATAATTAATAAAAAAATTGAGTAGAACCATTATATAGATATTTAATAATTCAGTAACTCTTATTCATATCCACTAATTCAACAACTAGGTAATATTATTCATATTTAAATGATAATATGTCAGGGTTCTTTTAAGCTCTGTTTCGCATGTTGTATATATTACCAAACATAGTGTTCTTTTAAAATATCAAAGTGTTACACTATCATTTGTGGTTAAATCTAGGTTGAGGGTTTTAATATCAGTTATCACTCTTTATCTCTCTCTCTCTCATTCTCTCTCTCTCTCTCACTCTCCCCCTATTTTAATTTGATCTTCTTTACCTATGATATCTTTCTCTATGGATATAGAAGTGTTATTATGGATAGGATTTCCAAAATATTGACTTTGGGGTTTCATTAAGAGTTAAATTTTCTTATTATAGTGAGATAAAGGTAGGTTTTTAAATGTGAGGCAATGACATGGGAAATTTATTCTATTTATGGATGTTTCATTTCCCTAGAGGAATTAGTTAGTTTAGAAACTTGGGGTGATTTATTGATTGGGTTTTTTATTATGGGAAATTCAAGTGAAATATTCATCAATTTTGGGTTCAACTTGTCCTAACGAGTATAAGGATTTTTAATATTTTTTAATGTTATATTGTGAAATTATCATGGGATTTTTATATAATTAATTTAATTAATGATTGTTCATTATGAGATTATGTGGTATAGGTTATGGGATAGGATTATATGGGAGTTGGGATATCTTTTGACATACCAATTGATCTAACTTTTTAATTATTTTAGAGAGATATTTAATGGTACTACTTGATTGATGTTTTGTATCACTATAAGATAATTATTTATTTATTTTTATTCTAATATATTGATATATTTTTGTGATTGTTTATTGATATTGTTCATTATTTTTATTCATACCATGAGAGAATTTCCACCCATCCATGTGGTTGAAATATTTTTATATATTGTTGTAAATTTCTTATGCAAGTTTCATGGTTCAAAAAACATTATCTATAACTGAGTTTGTGTGTGTGTTTGGATTCCTAAAGAGGATGTTTATATACAACAATATGAGTTATATTAGATATTTTCCATCTTGTATAAGATATAGTATATGGAATAATTTTGGTTTATCCAATGAATTGAACTCATATATTTTAGATTCTGATCTTAGTCACAATGTGGTTATATATCCTCCTAGTGGTGCATGAATTATTATTTAGTAATTTCAGTGTACTTAGGGTAATATATATAATGATATATTTGTTTTCAAGTTCTCAGAAAATATATTTTTATATATTAAAATGTCACATGCATCATTGGTATGTGAGGTCTTTTTGTGGTGTCTACTAGGTCTTTGAATTCATGCCATGCATGTCCACCTAGGTGGGCATGAAATTTCACTTATGCTTTTCTAGGTACAATTAGTTTAGTTGAGATTATTTATTGGATGATTTTCAGACTAGAAATGTGTTAGTTTTGTAGAGAAGGACTCCACCAGGTCATGGAGAAAGGGTGGCCAATATGGGTAAGAGGTAGTTTTGAAAAATCATGAATTTTTTCTTATTCTTTTATTTTGAGTTTATTTATTTTCCTAATATTTTTTTGTAGACTATTATTTTTATCTTTTACACATATATATAAATTTTTTATTTTATATCATTATATAGGTATTAAAGGATTCCTTTAATGTACATGTTTTGTTTTTTAAATGTATGGAATACATATGGATCATTTGGGATTTTTAATAGAATTTGTACTGACCTAGATCAACACTTGAAGAGAGTAAATAATTCCCAAATGTGTTCCTTACACCCATGGAACTAGTATCCGGCCCCTTAAAATTGAGGAATTTGCTTGAGTTATGTGGTAGTCTAGTTAATTTCAACCAAAGATAAGGGGTGGTCCATTATAGTTGTAATGACATATAATGATAAACATGTGTCATATTGCATATAGAGATAGATAATTTACTCATGAGATACAAAAAAAGAATTTCATGTGTTGGATGGCCCACTATGTGTAGCACATTGAGTGTCATACGCTATGTATTTGGTATACTAAGGGTCCATGTTTCATATTTAATCACAATTACTTATGGTTTAGAAGACACCTAGAATGAGAAACTCCATACAATTATACCTTTCTTACATCATCCTTGTGACTAAAATAATAAGCTGGTTGTTGGGTATGTTGTTGGTCATGTTTTCAGCTGATGTTTAACCAAGATGATATTTATCCTCACATATGATGAGTATAATGTATGCTTTATTAATTTATATAGATCTAGTAAGTGTATGACTAAATATAAATATGTGACATATGATGTGATTATATATTTGGATGAGGGGATATGATGTGTTCATCTAACTGGGTAAATGACATGTGATGTATTCATCTCTCTAGTATTTCTAAACTCAGATAATTGAGAATATATAAGAAATATATAAAATCTCTACATACTAACTCAGGGTATTGGAAAAATGTATTATATGATTATTTATATTTTATATCATACATATGGTGGACATAGTTTTAGAGATATATGTGTTTGATTGAGATCATGTCAGATCCCTTTATTACTTGAGTAATACTGATGTTTTACTAAAGGATTCTCTTTAATTACAATTATAGATAAAATAATTCATAATTATTTTCAATTATAAAAAGCCCCATGGGGTCATAATTTTTGGTTTAAGGAATGATGATCAAGTTTTTATAAAACTTATAAATCTACTCAAAAATGATTTTTTAGTGAATTTTAAAAAGTTATTATATATGATGTAATATATGATGAAGATGAATGATGAATTTTTCAAAATTATTTTTAAAGAATATCTAAAATTAGTTTTTCATATTATTTCACAAGTTGTTACATATGATGTACCATAAAGTGAAAGTGTCTAATTTCTATGAGGCTTTCATGAAAGTGGAATATTGATAGAAATATTCTCTAAATCTAAACCATATGTGATGGCATAAACTACATTGTGGTTTTTTATAGATTAAACTATTGAAAATGTATGAATTAAAGTGTAGACCATGACATTATGAAGGTCACCATGTCATTGTTTTTATCTTCCCATGGTGATTGGGACCATTCTGTAATGCATCAAAGAATAGTATATGATGTTATCTAATTAACTAACTCATAGTGATTATCATTCATATTTTTCTTAGAGACACATTATGAGATCATGTATAATCTAAATGAAAATATTAAAAGATCTTTATTGTTTATTTTATTCAATGAAATGGAAACCAAATAGTTTTTTCATTTCATAACATTTAGAATGTTATGAAATCCAACCGGAATTTTCATTTGATGCATGATTACTATGTAAATAAGTATGATCACTTCATTGTAAAAAATGAAATTATTCTCACATAGTTGAAGCTCTATCGAGCTCAATTCTTCCTTTGACTTTGGGAAGGAGGTTCTAGAACACTATTAAAAGATATTAAGCCATAATGAATCATTTGTTAATTATATTGGTTGGTGGATATCGTTAAAGAAGAGAACTAATTGGTTTTTTATGAAGGATCTTAATCAAGATTGATGCTATTGAAGGTTGACAATTTTGATAGTGATGTATTTTATTTTATGGATTCTCTCACTCAATAATATTGAATCCTCTCTCGATTGATCATTTCATGGGTTTTTTGTTTTTATTTTTCTTCTAATGTGCATTGATATTCCAAATAAATCCCATTATTAGCATCAGAGCTAGTTTGGTGATGAATCAAAAGGATATATGTCAAAAATAAAAATTGGTTTAAGTGTTTTTCTAAAACCATGATCAAGGTTATTTCACAATGTCATGGTCTGTAATGTTTTTCCTCAAAATATCATGGATATCCAATCACCACATCATAGTTTATCAAAATTTACAAAGAAAATGTAATTTTCAGTGGAAAATACTCAATTTAATTCTAACCATAAAAAAACTATTGTTTTTTATGTCACTATGATATGGTTATCTAAGAACTATGTCATGGTCTAAGTTACCATGATTACTAACCATGGCATAGTTGTTTTTAACAATACATTTTGATTCGTGATAAGTGCAAGGTTAGAATTTACATATGGTTTACCTTTTTCTCATGTTTCATGGTAAAAAATGGTTTTCACTATGTCATGGTTCTTGATGAGACTGAAGAACTGAAACAACATCCAAATGGGTTTGGACTATGTCATGGTCTTTACTGAATCCAAGGGACCAAATAATCTTATGGAATTTCATTATATTGTGGTTAAATGGGATTCCTTCAAAGACTATAATGATTTGGATGATATCACCATATCATGGTGTAAATTATTGGTCTGTATCAAAACTAATAAAAAAACAAAAACCATCACCAGTGAAGCATAATCCATGTAACTTTAGATCATATCAAAATTGGTTCGGATTATTATAATTGTACAAAGTTTTTAAATCTCAAGTAAAATATTTTAATTGTTCATTTATTTATGAAATCCCTATTTAAATATTAATTTATATAAACTGTTTATCTGATGTAGATATTTTATGGTTTAGTTTAAATTGTTTAAATTTATTATTATAAATTTTCATACCATACATATAATAGTAACATGCTACGTACATCAACATATGATTTAATTTTCTTCAACCTTGACATTGGTTTTTTATGGAGTTATGAGCCTAAATATAGAGGTTAATTATAGTTTATACATATTAGGTATTATATGTAAGATGAAATTGATATCTCTATTGAGTAAATAATAGTGGGTAGAGGGACTTACGTTTGGACTTCTCACTAGCCTGGAGACTTATACTTCATCTATAAAAATGTGGTTTGTCTGGATTTCACTCCATGCTTACTCTTGTGGTTATTTTTAGTTTCATATAAAATTAATCCTTTACATGAAAGGGTTTCATGTACCTAATCCATGTGATACATTTGGATATGTGTATATATATTTGGCTTCTATTTTTGGGTTAGTGTCACAAACTATGAGTTGAGTACAGAGTTACACATTAATATAGTTTGAATATATTAATTGGGTAGAAGTAATAGGGATTAAAAAACTAAACCAATATAATCATATAAACATATAGGGATTACAAGATATTTAAAGATTTTACGATATGTAAAAGTTATATTTGTTATTCAGAGGATGAATATGAGAATGGTGAGACTAAGAAAACCCAAGAAATATTAAGTGTGATATTACTTCCAAATAAAACACATTCCAAGGCCTTGATCATCCAACATGGTAGGTTCATTAAAAATTAGAGTTCCCGTGTATTATCTTGTGTAAGGAATGGTGGAAATAAATAACCTTAAGTGTTAGATAATCAAATCCCACTATGAACATTGGGTAACACTTAGTTGAGAAACCATGTGAGATACTATACTAGATGATTAGAGTTGAGTTTTTCAATGTGATGGATTCAGAAAAAGGGTTATCATCTAAACTATCCAAGAGTCAAATGTGATATGATTGGCATCATGGTCTATCAAAATAACTAATTTATGATTGAAATTTAAAAATAGACACTTTACTTAGTGAAATATATATCGTGTCCCACTAATGGTAATGATGTATGTGGTCGTAATTTTAGTATGAGTACTTTAAATAAAAGTACATGATAAAAATATATAAAATATGGAACTTTATTATAAATAAATCTTTAGTATAAATTTTGGAATCCATCATGATTATCATTTTAAGATCAATTTTGGTCATGAAATATAATATAATGATAGACTGATATCTAAATTTGAGAAGTGTTCTCAAAAGGGAATAATTCTATTCCTATATATGTGAATGTTATAAAAATAAATTTATTTAATTATGAATCATGGGTATTGGATATCAGGTGTGAATCTCACATTTTTTATAATAAACACAGACTCAAAAATGGTAGATAATTGATAAAAGGTGAAGTAGATTTATGTATTGTAAATAAGGAAAGAATTATTTTATTGGAGGTAAAAACTTACGTTTTAAGACTACCTAGTGGATTATTTCTATGAAACTTATGATCTAAGCCTACCTAGTGGATTATTTCTAGAGTTGAGAAACTATTTTTATATTCCATCCATAAATATAAATTTTATTTATATATCTAATTTGGACAATATTATATTTAAATCCATTAATAAGGGTTGTTTTATATATATGAATGAAAATATTTATGAAATTAGGAATATAATTATTGTTTTATATATTCTAGATATTGATAATATGATCTATAAATTTCAGAATAAAAAGTACAATATTTATTGTAACATCACTTATCTTTAGAATTTTCATCACAGACATTTAAATGAGAAATGAATCCAAATAATCGATAGATATAGACTGTTGGATTCATTTGGTTATGAATTATTTATGTCATGCCCCGATTTGGAACCGCCATCTGAGTTAGAGTGCCACATGACCTCAATCTTAACTCCATATATTCTAGAGGTTTATGACTATTATTGAGGGCCTAAACCATATATTTATGAGACTATTCCCTCAAATCAGAGCCATAAAACACAGCGGAGATGACTAAAACATCTACAATTCATATTCAAAGTACACATAATCAAATAAACATAATGTTATATCAAAATATACTATCTATAATCATACATAATCATAATCATGCCAGTATACAACATTAATCACTCAATGGTTTGATAAAATATATAAAAATAAACAAAATAAAATAGAGCTCCACTACCATCCTCGGGTCTCAAAAACCCTATCTTTAAATAGGCATTGATCTACTCCACCCTGATCCACTGCACATCCCATACTCAACCTAAAATAAGATATAAGGTAAGTGGGAACACAAGGGTGCCCGTGCAGGGTATGATAAATACATCTCTGCAGGGTATCACATGTTCCACTATTAAACACTATTATATACATGTATTAATGAGGATAATTAAATATGTCACACATTCATGTGGTTGTTATGTACTAACAAGGCCACCATGACCCATCTGTGTCAGTTCACTATGTGCTAACTCAATCACCATGAAACCTAATCATACATTCATAACTCTCATGTTAGAATCCACATCATTTCCTTTTATCTTTTTGCTATTGTACTTAATGCCCAAACCACACATAAATAATTAGGGTAGGGAAGTGTCCAAACCCTCAATTTGGTACCTAAAGTAATAGGGCACATTCATATGTCCCCATCTCGACCCACTGTCATCCATGTATTGCATCACATTATGACCCATCGCTATCATGAGTGGCCATTGACCCAATCCTAAAAAATGAAAGTTCTAATACTATGACCAAAGCCTTAAGACAAGTTCAAATCATGCACATGAGAACTTCATCTCTCCCAAGGTAGTCTGACTAGTGTCATCTTACTTATAGCAGGGCTAGGCCTCAATATCCTCTCCCCACCTAGTCTATCTCATATCAAAAACACAATCATACACATTAAATAGAAAAAAACATGTAACTCACCACATAGATCACCAAATCATCACCATTGGTGCTAGTCACTTAGGCCTTCCCCTTATCTGAAACACATCTCACCTCACCCATCAGGGCATCCACTAGATCCTCTATACCCAAAATCTTCTCATAAATACCATCTCAAGCCTTTCATCCCATATTGAAACCACATCCCATAGGATCCTTCAAACCAAACCCCAAGGTATGATCAAACTACTTAAAATTCCCTCAAGACTCCTGGTCTCACCACCAAGGGACCATCCCAAGATATCATGCTCTAATACCCTTGGAATATTGATGCAAAATCCAAAACAATTCCCATGAATTGCACCTATGTACCATCTCACATCTCCTAAGGGAGATGTATCAACCCCTCACCACTAGAAAATCCAATGTTTCTCACCTCATCTAGTCCTAGAGGACTCATTTCACTCACAAAACTTTCCAAGTTCCCATACCACCTTTAGAAGGGTTTCTCTAATCAGGTGTGAGATGTACCACCCTCTCACTCATAATCACTAGGCCTAAGCTTATTTTACCATCCCAACTATCCCTAGTAAACTCAATTAGGGCATTCACATCGCATCTTGGACTCGGATACCTATCCATCGTCTCTCACTAACTCAATTAACACCATCTCCCCTAGGATACATAGTCATCAGGTGAACTAAGACACCGAAAGTGATAAAGAGAAATTATCTCGAACATAGGAGACCCAAAGTCATCCTATCTATTCCTATAAGGAATACTCATTCCCTATATGTTTTACCCAAACCCATGAAACATGTATTAAAGAAGAAAAATATGCATAAACATGTATATAATCTTGTATTAAAGGGTCCACCTATCTCTAAAATGGAGTTACCAACCAAGACAAGCTCTATTAAGCCTCATCCAAGCTCTTTCATGCCTCATCCCAGCTCGCACCACCACTTGAGATCATATTACACACAAAGGAATAAAAATAATTAATTATAAAATTTTATAAACAATTAATTTAACTTAATCAAATAGGTATAATGACCGAACAACTCATTAAGCACCACTGTCACACTGAAACTATGACCAACCACCCATGGAAGGTCCATTGAACACCCTCAACACTATCCCTGTAAAAATACCTATCACCCAACACCAGGAAAACCACTAAGTTCTTCTAATTTAACTAAAATCCCTAAATAAATTAGTTAAGTGGATTACCTTGATTGAAGTGATGAAAACAGCATGCAATCACTCTTCTAGCTCCTCCTATAGCCATTCCAAGAAAAAATACATCATCCCTTACTCAATTCCATCATTTTATAGTCGAATAAATACTAAACCCTAGCCTAAAATTGGACATAATAATAGGGATAGCATCATGAGACCAATAATATAATAGGGACAAACAAGATCACCTTGGAACACCACTAAAATACACCAAGAACTGTCCCCTTTAAATGTGGGTCGAAGGAGGGATGGGGGGAGGGATAACTATCTAGAAATGGAATTCTCCTAATTCCCCAAACACCTAAATCATGAGGCACCCCAACCCAAAAATGATGGGATTTCCCCTATATGAAAATAACACATCTATTCACTATTCACGGTGTGAATAGGGTGTCCACACTAGGAATTCCTATCGCCCAATAATTTCACGAACTAAACCCTAGTTCATGACAAAAAAATCTTGAGGTAGATGGACCCCTCCTCGGACAAACCTTATTCAGGAAATGAAACAATGTTTATAGCATGAATGTATTTTCTTAGTATTACTTCTCCTCCCGATTGCCTCCTTTAAGAAGTGACCCATATGGGTCATGATGTGAATTGTTATAGTAGTTGAAATTTCAAATATTGTCCACGTCATGCCATATCCAACTTATAATAGAGAATCCAAACAACTAATCAAACCTTGTTCCACATCCAAAAAATAATATTTGGGATATCCAAACAATCAAATACCTAATATTAATCCAAATTCATGGAACGAACCATGCTCTAGATTAAAAAAACAAACTTCCTCCAAAATATAATGACTTCAAAAAACTATAGGGAATTAAAAAATCCCCACCATAATGTTTCTTATCCAATATAATATACGGTAGTCCTTGAACCACATATTCCAACCTTACATAGTCATAAATTCACTAATAAATCTATTTACTCTATATTCAAACACCAAACACACTTTCGCTGAATAACTTCAAACACCAAATAAACGAATAATCAGAAATCAAGCCACCTACTCCTCATAAATTCCAACACTAAGATGAAACTCACTGCATCTATTTATCCCAAAACACCTAATTTATTTCACCTAGTTAATCCTGAGGCATATGGTTCTCCCTTCCATAAGAAATCACTTAAATAGAGTCTGATCTTGAACCATGGTGCTCCCCACCAAAGGAATAGCCTACTAAAAACCCACTTCCAACAATCCACCAACCCACCAACCAATTTCTGAATAATTTTACAAATGTAGTTCTACCTCACCATATCTAATTCCATGCTAAAACACCATTCATTCCTCCTCTAGTTTACTTTTCCTGTAAATACTCAATTTCACCCACAAACACACCACCACACAACCATGCTTAATAATGATGTCTTAACTCTTGAAGGCATCATCAGATCACCCAACACCCAAAAAAAAGTATAAACATGAATCATGGTTTAATTATATGGTTATATCATTAAACATATCTATAAAACCCTGATAGTTTATTTTAAAATAATACTATGTTTGATAGCTTGCTTGACAAGCAATACCAAGCTTAGACAACCATGAAATATTATTATTTAAATATGATCTTTATAACTTAGCTATTGAATTGGAAGGTATGAATAGAAATAACAAAATTATGAATACATATATATATATATAAAGGTCTTAATAAATAAAAATATATTGATTAATTATTAGTAAATAATAATTCAATTGTAAGTAAAGTCATTTTATGCTTCAAAAATGCATTTTCCTCAAAAGTGGTTTTTATTGATGTTTATAAGAAAATATTATAACTAATTTCTAAAATTTTTGAAAAAATTATTTGAGAAATGAACTTAATTTTTGAAATCATCATGTCAAAATTAGGTTTGAGTGAAGTTTTGATAATTTTATGAAAAAAATGATTTTTTGATTAATAGTGAAAAATATTAATTTTTTTTGAAAACGGACTTTTGGTTTTAATAATTTACAAAGTTGCATTTTTTAAAAAAATTTAAAATTAAAAATAGTTATTTTATATTAATAATAATAAATTTATAGTCATTGGAATCAATTTTATGCTTGTTTTTGGTATAAAAAACTTTGTATACTTAAGAAGATATTTGTTTCTAGAAAACCACTTTTGGTCAAGTTTTGTTGGTTTATTTTTAAATTAAATATTTTCAATTACATGAATTGAATTTTATAACATGGATTAAATATTTTTAATAATAATTATTATTATTAGTTAATAATTTCAACTTAATTTTTTTCATAATGAATATTAAAAACAGTAAAAATTGGTTACCACTCTTATGGTTAAAACAGGTTTACTGAAGGTTAAACTAAAGTGATTAGGTTTAGAATGCACTAAAAACTTGTATGAATCCTATTTTATAAATTTATTTATACCCTTATAACCTTATGATCAAAATATAATTTTTTATGGGACACTTTTCAGTAAAAATGACTTAATAATATTTAAATCATTCTAAAAATATTAAGTGTGTCATCTCCCTCACCTATAAAAGTATGCACCCTCTTTTCTCCCCTACACACTTAAATAGAAATTTATATCAGAAAATGCCTATCCAAATACCTTCCTAACATCCATATTCAAATACTAGATTTCTTATTTCGGTTATAATACCAACCTTGGAGTGATTAAGGTATGAAGAAAATGGTGTTCTCCAAAGAAGAGGTATAGCTTTTAATTGAATGTTTTGGTTTTATTTCTTCTTCTACATCCTTAAAAACTCTTCCAAACATTATTATATAATTTCAACAGTATCTATAATATATTTATATTTTATTATGTTTTTTTATTAACCCTAATACATCTCCTTCTTCATCTAATGTGAAATAAAACCATCTTTCATGTGTACGGTGGACTATCGCCTCGCGAACTGATTTAATTTGTTTTCCATAACCACCTCTTATGGATGGTCAATATGATAGATATAAATGGTATAATATGATATATATAAAATAATTTTAATTATTAAATTATAAAATAATACTTACCACTTCTCCAATATATCTATTGTAAAATGATAATGTTGCTCGTGCGTATGTGTGGATTACTACCTCAACGAAGTGATGTGATTCATTTTTCATGTCCTTTGTTCATGGATGATTATAAAAATGTATATAATGAATATATATTATTTTTATAATATGAATATTATTCTTTATATGATTAAAATATAACCTATACATAAGAATTGAAACTTCCATGACAAAACATGCATGACAAAACTATACAGTTAACACCTGAAATGATGATGATAATGAAACCCAGAGGAAGTCTTCTCCTTGTTCAGGGATGTCTACTCCTTGATCAAAACATGATGATGGGATGTCGATTCTTCCTTCCGTGGATTCCTCCTCGGATCTCGTCACCTAGTCCAGGTCTCCCTCATAGATCTAAGATGTTGTTCGTGAAACTCTTCCTGGAGCCATATCTTTATGAACACCAGTTAATTACATTGCTTCTGTCAGGACATTCCAAGGGGTCCGGTCGGGGCAGTAACCTTCGGTTAGGGGATTAGTCACATTGGGCACCACTGGCGTGTCTTGACTCTGGGGTATTGGCAAGTCTGTCTTATGTCCCTTATTATAGGGCTTCTCGAGGGTGCAGAAGCCTGAGGCATCCCACATCGGATGCGGGGAATCATATGCCATGGGCATGTATCTGAGGTTTTCCTCAGCTTCCCATGTTTAACATAGGGTATTCCGTGAGTTTAACATTTAGCGGAGACAGATCAGACTGATCAAAACACTTATTAGAGTGTATCAGATTGAGGAACCCCCTTGAGGGAACGCTAATATTGGGGCCAACACGTGGGTGGCTTCCCGAATGTTGTGGAGGGGAATGGGGTGGCATGATCTCACCGGGATGTGGAATCCTAGGTAAGAATCAATATGGACGATGGCTTTGGGATTGATCCTCGAAGAGACTTCCTACGTATCCCCGTGGTAGGGAATCAAAGTCTGCGTAGTTCCATGGGACGATGGGACACCTGAGGAGGTGAACCGTGAGAATGGACGTATGGATGGAACCCAGAAGAAGTGGAACTTCCAGGTTGGGGCCTGAGATTCCCGAGACACATGGGATCGAGGGATAGATCAGGATGATACATGATTTATGGTATTAAACCTTGTGGATGATTCCTATGTATCCATGTGGTGGGGAATCAGAGTCTGCGTAGTTCAGATGGCGAATACAGTTTAACGTCATGCGGGGCGGGGGCGAACCGATGTGAAGGGGGTCAGAACGACCGGTTGGTGGGATTGAACCTCATGCAGGCTTCCTATATTCCATGCCTTGACATGGATCAAAGTCCCTGTAGTTCAGGATGTATTAGAGCTTACACTCTGAGGCGGCCCAAGGTGTTGGTGAACCGACATAAAGGGGGTCAGAATGACCGATTGATGGGATTGAACCTCGTGGAGGCTTCCTATGTACCATGCCTTGACATGGATCAAAGTCCCCATAGTTTGGGATGGTATGGGGCTTACACTCTGAGGCATCCCAAGGTGTTGGTGAACCGACATCAAGGGGGTCGGAATGACCGGTTGGTGGGCTTGAACCTCGTGGAGGCTTCCTACGTACCATGCCTTGACATGGATTGATGTGGCTCTATTTTTACATAGTTTTGCCACATATTTTATTTAATTTTTATCAATTTAATTAATTATTTTGACACTTTTTAATAAATGATGGAATTTTTGTAATTTTATCACTACATCTCTTAATTAATGATTTTTTAAATTAAATACATGTTTTTAGTCCTTTTTTATTGTCTATCTAATTATTCTATATATTAATCTACTTTCTAGTTTGATAATCTTAATTTGTGTTATTTATTAACTTTTATAAATAATTATTATTTAGTTTCCATATTTATTTTCTTCAATCTAATCCAGTTTTTAATTTAAGATTTTACCATTTAATCTGATTTATTTAAATAAATTAACTTTACTTTTTAACCGGTTCAATTGTTATGATAATTAAATAAGTTTAAGTTAAAGTTTAGTAAAATAATATGTTTTTTATGTTAAGTTTAATTTTAGCATCTAACTAATTAACTTTGTCATTTAATAACTCTAGTTAATTCTAATTATTTTAATTATATGTTTTCAATTAATTAATTGTAGGTGTTCTGCATTTGTTTAGATATAAATTAAATTAATTTTAACTTCTATTTTCTTAGTAAATAATTAGTTGCTTTTATTTTCAGTTGTTAAATAATTTGGATATCTTTTTTAGTTATAGTTAATTATTCAATCTTAAACATCATAGTTAATTCATCTCTTGTTTTAATTAATTAGTGTTGTTCTTTTTATTATCTATTGTAAATTAATTTTTATTGTTAACCTTTTTAATTTTGTACTATCGGTGAGTGAGGATCCGATGTTTTGTCGCACCGATGTTGTGTCAAACCGATTCTTTGTCTCACCGATCTTTTGTCACACCGATCTTTTGTCACACCGAAGATTTTTATAACTATTGGTGAGGCGTGACTCACCAATTACTTCAAAACACCATAGGTCTCACATGACGCACCGTTGTTGCGATGCGTCGATCCTTCCATCGGTTTCGGTCTCTTATAAATTCGGTGTCTTATTTTATTTTCATCTATCGGTGTGTCATTGACTCACCGATATCCTAAATCTTCATCAGTTTCACGTAGCGTCAATTACTTTTTATTATTTTTATTTTCGGTGAGTTGTTATTTTATTCCATCGGTTTTTCAGACACCGATACGTTTTTATTTCAACTAATAGTTTCGGTCTCTCCCATTTTCACTACTACCGATGCACAGATCGGTTTCATAGTTTCTCCCGTGCTTTGATCCTTTTATCGGTGAGTTAGAGGCTCACTGATCCAATCCCCATCGGTCTCTTTCTCTTTTACGCACTCAGTGATGCTATTTATTTCGTTTTGTCCCGTTAAAACCGATTATTATTTATTATATAGGTGAGCCAATGAATCACCGATCAATTTCCACTATCGGTTTTACTAATTTCACAACGTTCCCAATTTTCTTATCTGCTACTGATCCTCATCGGTCTCTCATCATCCTAATGATTGTTCTGCAACTCACCGATACCCCAATTACATTATCGGTCTCTCTCCCTCACCTCCCCCAAATCACCCACCAATGTCGGTCTTCTCATCCAGTGGCATCCATTCTCTCAACTCACCACTGCCATCGATACAAACTATAAATTATTTTTACAAAATTACAACACTGAATTCAGATATGATAGAAATCAGATTCATAATCAGCATCTCGCCGCTGATTCCTTGCCCCCTGTTCGCCAGAAGTGGAGACATGTGGACTCTTGAACTCTCCCAACCGCTGAAGAAGGACGAGCAGAGCTAAGTACCACTCTTTGTTGCACCGCTGCTGAAGACACCAAGGTGAGAGGAGGATTTTGCGCTGGAGAGGATAAGGTCATTGTTGTCCGTCCGAAAGAAGTTGCACCATCGGCTTAAGCCGCCGTGAGATGAGGAGATCAACGCCGCGCTGGAAGTCGAATCCACCGTACTACTACGAGGAGGAGGATCCATGCCGCTTCTGGAGCCAAGGGCCATGCCAGAGTCGAAGAGGGTCAAGACAAATAGGTAGTCGTGCTATCTACTTGAGTCGAGCCGTTGTACGCTGCACTACAAGAGGAGGGAGCCACCGGTTTCCAGGAGGAAGAAGACCCTCCCTAGGTTTGTGTCGTGGGGTTTGAGAGGAAGAAGGAATAAAAAACATAACAAAATTAAAAAATTAAAAAAATAAAAATAATAATAAAAGTAAAGTAAAAAGTAAAGAAAAACAATAGCAAAAGAAAAAAAATTAAAGTTAAAGTTAACTTTAATTTAGTCAAATGGATATAATATAATTTGTAAAAGTGATAAATTTAAAAAATATATAATTTTATGAAAAGATAAATTATAAAATTAAATTAATGATAAGTTTTAACAATTAATTAATTTACTATTAATAGTATAAATATATAATTAAGAATAATTATAAATAAACTATAAAATATACTTATTAATTTAAATATAATTAAAACTTAAGGTTTAATTCTAATTACTAAATTAAAATTAACTAAATAATAAATTAATCTAGTTACTTAATTTCTTAAATAGTAATAATTAAATTATTACTACTTTCTAAATTATTTAATTACTAATTACTTATTTATTTATGATGTTAAATTTTAATGATTTAGCTAAATTTGATAAACTAAAAAATTAGTATTTAGTATTTATATTTATTAATTTAATTAACTCAATAGAATTTGATAAAAAATTTATTCAATTAAGATATTTAATGATTAACTCTAGTTAACTATTAAAGAGTAATATAACTCTTAACATAATAATAATAATAATAATAACTATTTTTCGTTATTTGCGTTCTCATTTATTTAACTTTCTTTTATAACTTGAAGGTCCATTCAATCATTGGAACCCCATCCAGGTTCATGTAACTAACTCAGCGGGAGTTAGTTATGAGAGAAATTCTAGCGTGACGTGCTTGTGGTGAAAAAATGCACATTTTACAGTGTGTGGGTGAAGAACTTTTGAAGTCAGTGGAAGACGTGCGGTGACATGCAGCAGTTGACAGTTGATATATTAAGCAGATCAAGCAGCATATTTGGGGGGCATTCATTCACCGAGAAACACTCACTCGATGAACACACCAGTCTCGGAGTAGAGAAGACTACCTGGAGCAATTCTCGGAGAGCCGCTCTTCGGAGTTCTGAGGGCCAGGAGTAGCAGTATTGATGCGAGCAGAGGGAGTTTTCTTTTTCTATTTTCCTTTAAATCTATTCCTCTGTAATTGAATGACTTTTGTAATCTAGTTAGTGATAATGAACATTATATTAGATAGCTAAATTTTAATTCTTGTATCACTTAATCAATTCACTGAATTCAGTAAAGATCGGCGAGATTGATGTTGAGTTCATTCAATTGCTTTTCACCACTAGTACTTAATTTTCAAAACTCCACAATCAATGTAACACCCGAGACTTTTATGTTATATAAATCCTCAAAGGAATATTTTTCTACACAACACTTTCTTGGCTTGCTTTACACTAAATCGCGACCTTCCTCGATAGCTTGCGTCGTACGCAATACCGAGTTTCACTAAACAACGATATGCTATTAAAATATTATTAAAACTAGCCGTTATGAATAGTAATAACCACTTTTTGAAATTTTATAAATTTTATTTTTCAAAATTGGCTTCATTTTTGGATTCGGAATATCAAAATTAGCCTAGGGTGAAATTTTGGTATTTTTCTGAAAATTTCAATTTTTGATGAATAGTGAAACCACTAAGTGGTAGTTAAAAAAACTGAATTTTTCATAAAACATAATTTTACCGCTTCTGTGAGTGGAATTTCGAAAATCCGAGAGACACAGTTAATATCAAGGACTAAAATGTGGTTCAATGAGATGAAAATAATTTTTGGTGAATAGTAACTTTTTACTTTTTTTTACCACGATTAAAAGTAAATAGGGTAATTAAGGGTAAAGATGATATTATTATTACCCTAACACATGTCCTAATTCTACTGGATAATTTTAATTCGACCAAAAACAAACTTAGGAATAAAATATGACCATTTAGGCCCACTTGGATTAGATTAGGACATTTATTATTAATTTATTTAAAGAAGGGTTAAAATAGTTAAAATCAAAGTTGAATAAGTAAATAATTTTTAATATGGGGTTATACATAAGATAAATTCGACTATAAATATTTATTAGAAATCTAAAAATATTTCCTACATAATGGTATTTTATTTGTAATTTTTGAACATTAAATAATTTAATTTATTTATGACACAAAGATGATGCAGTAATTATCTTATTAATGAAATATTGACATAATTAATGTTATAAACACCAAAATAAATGTAATTTGAGACTTTTTATGAATTCCACTAATTTTCTAGGTTAATATGACATGTTAGTATTGATTTAATTAACTTTGTTCGAACTAATCATTATGTTATGATTTTCAAAAAAATCAATTACTAAATAGTGTCAAAATTGACATAAAATAGTTTTTAAAACAAATATTATATTAGTAATTGTTATTTTATTCCTAAAAATCTAAGGTTCGGCCAAATTACTTATATAAGGTTATATATATTAATAATAAACAACTTGGGGTTCGTTTGGCTGGTTATAGTAAGTTTATTAACCTTATAGTATAAGAACACAAGAAGACACGGTAAAAGTAAACTTATTTAACTTAATGTTAAATCTAAATGATAAGGTTAAAATAGGAACCTAAACTTGTCTAAACTCTATTGGATGAGAGTATTTTGACCCATACCCACCTTAGATTCTAAATATATCAATTTTGAGCTATTTAAAACCGAACTTGACTTTATAATAAAATAATATTTTTAGTTTTCCCAAAGGTACCCCTCTCCTCCCTTATAAAAGGGCACCTCCTCCCCCTCCTCCTCACACCACTTTGAGCCTTCACGCTCGTCCAAACCCTACCAATTTCTCCTCTCCACTTCCCTAGAGACATCCTAGAGGTCCTGGTCTTCTTCAAAGACCAATTTTAGTGCTCTAAAAGAAGGTCTCAAAGAAGCACTTCAAAGAAGAGGTAATGTCCGTTACCAATTCTTTCATCTTTATTTCTTCTTCCACTTATTCTTCTTTAGTTGTTTAATTATGAAGTAATAACAGCAGTATCACTCATATGCTGATATATTATTATAAGTATGAAACAACCCTATTTCACTATCTATCCATCCTACGGAAAAAGAAACCACCGCGCGTGCGTACGTACGGAATACCGTCTCCACGCCGTGGTGTAATCTATTTTCCACCCCCACCTTACTTGGATGGGTATAATGGTGTAAATAATGACTATATATGACTATTATAAAGTGATACTGATTCTGAAATAGTATACATACACTCCAATACAATTCCACGATCATAGGAACGATATCATCACTCGTGCGTACGTACGGAATACCGTCTCCACGATGTGATGCGACTCGTTCTACATGATCTTCATTTAATAATGATTATATAAATGAATTTAATGAATGAATATGATATATATTACACTAATACCATTCTGGAAATGAGTTATCTATAACCTAAAGATAAGAATAATAATTTATTCGACAAAACACGCATAAGAACAAAAAGTTATAAACACCCGAATAACAAGTAGCAATGAAATATTACTACTAAGAAGCTAAGAATATGACCATATATGATATCATAAAAATAAGTATGATTCTGGAATAATTCAATAACATTATTTAAACATTATACAGGAGGTTCAGACACGTACAAAGCATATCGAACCTAAGGTAAGGGAAATATCACAATCTCATTTTTATCCGAGATTGTTTATACTTTAGTATTTACTGGGGTGTATTTTATCATACACATCCATGTTTCCTCAATATGTAATATTATTTCCATTCACCTACAATTGATTAAATTCTATTTTACCCTTCGGTGAGTTTTTAGTAAAAGATATGAAATGAATCTTTTGTCATTTTTCGTACGAGGTATTTTTTTTGACTTTTCCGACAAAAGTACGAGAAGAATGTTTTTTTTAACTTATAAGACATGAATGGATTTTTAAAACATTATTTCCAAGAAGCTTAATTTATTAGTTTTCAAGTTTATTTTTAATCAACTTATTCTAGTTTAAAGTTGTATGACATGTTAAGAAACGAAAAATGTTTTTGAAGAAGAAAGGATATTTTTCTCAAGAATGGAGTTCAAGTGTTTTATCAAAATTATTTTCCATCTAAGATAATAAAGGGTTCTGTTTTTATCCCTATTATTACATTGATTTTATTATGTTGTGATGGAATTATTTTTATGAATTCCCTTATCTTATATGAATTGTTTTATGATGTCATGATGTTTAAGATTCCCATTTGTATTACATGGGTTATGCAATGATGTATGATTTATGATTTTGTGGCACACATAAGAATGGTATCATTATGAGATGGGTGGGACCTATATCTCCCTCCAATGCATTGGGTAAAGATTTTATATCTCATGAGATAGACATGGCTAGAACGGTAGGTTATACCGGTTCAGTGAAACAGGACTGAAACGAGGGTGACTCGGTTCAGAAATGGACTTTGTCCACTAAGATAGTCTTGGCAATGAGTCTTGACTAATAAGATATGATTATCTATGATTATGTGTGTATGCCACAAAGTTTCATGTTTTAAGTTATGATTATTGTGATTACATTTCACTGCCATGTTTTATCCCATGTTATGAAATTATTATCTCTTTTTCAGGTTAAGATTTCCAAAAGTTATGTGCTTATGTATATGATGTTATTGATATTTCTTTTGTTTACCCTTACTGAGCATTTGAGCTCACCCTTTTGTATGTTTTCTTTCCCCAGGTCAGGAAGAAGGTTATTAAGTAAGATATGCCAAAAGGGACTATAGATATGATGAAATAAATGGGAGAAAGTGTAGACGCTTTATGAACCAGTTGTTTATGTTTCCCAGTTTCTAAAGACACTATACCTATACGGTCCTTTCATGTTTTTGTTATATATTGTAGTAAGTATGCTTCAATTTTGAAGTATTAACAATGTATGTAAAGTATGGGTCGTTATAGTTGGTATCAGAGGAAAGGTATAGTCAACCTTTGGAAACTAGGATGTGAAAGCTTTAGTAAGAACCCTAAGGATAAGTCTAAGAATATAACACAATATTAGTGTTTTAGAAATGGCCATGAATAACCAAGGATAAGACCTTAAGTGTGAAATTTTATTCTTGATTATGTTGTTTTCCTATTATAATTAGTGTTGCTCACACTATTCTTCTTGGTTTTAGTCAATGGCTGGAACCCGAAGGAACCGTGTTAATGCAGAATGCGACGGGCAATGCAATGATTGTCCCCCTGAGCAACCAAATGTTATGGGAGCTGGAATGAAAAATCTTGTATCCATGCTCACACAACTTTCTCAAGCTATGAATCATGCAGGACTTCCAAACGATCAAAGGAAGGAGCAACATTCTGTTGAATCCTTCATGAGGCAGCGTCCACCTTCTTTCAGTGAGTCTATTGATCCATTAGTTGCTGAACAATGGATTAGTACTACTGAAAAGATATTTTCAGTTCTTAAATGTTCTGAACATGATAAAGTCATCCTAGCAGTGTATCATTTGGATGGAGATGCTGATCAATGGTGGAATATAATTAAGAATACGAGGCAAAGGGATGAAATCGAGTCCATGGAATGGGACGAGTTCAAGAAATTATTTTTCAATAAGTACTTCCCTCATATTCTCCGAATAAAGATGGAGAAAGAGTTTCTTGAACTGAAGAAAAAGGATGATGAATCTATTTGTACCTATGAAGCAAATTTTACAAGACTTGCAAGGTACGCTTCTGGTATTATTATCCAACCTCAGAGTAAGATCGATCGATTCTTTAGTGGCTTAAAACCAAGTCTTTGAAGGGCGTTAGCCATAAGGGACATCAATAGCTATGACGAAATCGTTCGATGTGCTCTCAAAGTCGATATGGAGATTGGAGTAACCCATCAGTCATATGGGTTTGATAAGAAGAGGAAAATGGAATTCAAAGGAAAATCTAAAGAGCCCACTAAAAAGAAGATGAGCTTTCCCTTATGCTCAAAGTGTGGAAAGAAACATGGAGGGAGTTGTCTTAAAGGGACAAGTAAATGTTTCAAATGTGGAAAGGAAGGTCATCGGGCATTTGAATGCCGTGATGATGGGAAGAAGATGTTTAATGATGCAAACAAAGGAAGGGATACACAGAATGAACCTACTACACTTCAATGTTTCAAGTGAAAGGAGATGGGGCATTATGCCAATCAATGCCCAAATCCAAGGGTTGATGATGATGGTCGACGTCAACAAACTCTTAAGGCTAAAGACAAAGGAAAGTCACATGCAATTTCTATCAGTGATGTGGAGTACGATAACGATGTGGTGAAAGGTACACTTATCATCCACTCTAAAGTAGCAAATGTTTTATTTGATTCTGGATCCACCCACTCTTTTATTTCTGATGAATTTTCTAAGGGTATCACCGTATTACCTCAACAATTAGATGTTGAGTTAGCGGTGACAACACCTAATGGAACAACAGTCGCATCAAAAGTTTATAATTCTTCTCTGATCGAAGTTTGTGGGAAAGTGCTTCCTGCAAATCTTGTAGTCCTTCCTATAGTGGAATTTGATGTGATTCTTTGCATGGATTGGATTTCTCTACATGGAGCTCATATCAATTGCCAAAGAAGGGAAGTCACATTTCATATTCCAGATCAATCTATGATCATCTATCAATGCAAGGATGAACATAACCTTCCAGTGGAAATTTCTTCCATCTTATGGGTCTTGATTCCACTAAATGAAGGTTATTTATCTCAAATGGTTGGTGAGAAACTCACGATTAAGAATATGCCCATTGTATGAGAGTTTGATGATGTCTTTTCGGAGGAATTACCGGGACTTCCACCAAATCGTGAAGTTGAGTTCTCAATATAACTCGTACCGGGTGCTTTGCCTATTTCAAAGACACCTTATAGAATGGCCCCAATTGAGTTGCAGGAATTGAAGAAGCAACTCCAAGAGAATCTTGATAAGGGATTCATACGCCCTAGTGCGTCACCTTGGGGAGAACCTGTTCTATTTGTTAAGAATAAAGATGGATCAATGAGACTCTGCAATGATTATCGAGAACTTAACAAGATCACTATCAAGAACAAATATCCTCTCCCGCGCATTGATGACTTATTTGACCAACTACGAGGAGCTCAATACTTTTCCAAGATTGATCTTCATTCAGGGTATCATCAATTAAGGGTCAAAAGGGAGGATATACCAAAGACGACTTTCCGTACAAGGTATGGACACTATGAATTTATAGTGATGCCATTTGGTCTTACTAATTCCCTTGTTATCTTCATGGATCTGATGAATAGAGTCTTTAGAGACTATCTTGATCAATTTGTGGTAGTCTTTATAGACGATATTCTTGTCTATTCAAAGAGCAAGGAAGAACATGAAGATCACTTGAGAATTATATTGAAGACCCTGAGAAAGGAGAAGCTTTATGCCAAATTTACCAAGTGTGAATTTTGGCTTCAAAAAGTTGCATTTTTGGGTCACATAATCTCAAAAGAGGGGATATCTGTGGATCCAGCAAAAATAGAGGTTATCGAAAGATGGTCGAGACCAACAATAGTAACTGAGATCCGAATTTTTCTTGGTTTGGATGGATATTATCGACGTTTTGTGAAAGATTTTTCACGATTATCTAATCCACTCACCAAGTTGACTCGGAAAGGAGTTAAGTTTGTCTGGACGGAAGAATGTGAAGAGAATTTCAAGGAGTTGAGAAGAAGGTTATCCAGTGCACCTGTGCTCACACTACCTTGTAGTGGAGAAAGGTTTGTGATCTATAGTGCTGAATACAAGAAGGGATTGGGGTGTGCTCTTATGAAAAATGATATGGTGATAGCTTATGCCTCACGACAGTTGAAAATCCATGAGCAAAATTACCCAACACATGATTTTGAGTTAGCTGCGGTAATATTTGAATTAAAGATTTGGAGGAATTACCTTTATGGTGAATGGTGTGATATTTATACTGATCATAAAAGTTTAAAGTATATTTTCACACAAAAGGAGCTGAATATGCGTCAAAGAAGATGGTTGGAGCTGATTAAGGATTACGACTGCTCAATCCATTACCACCCTGGGAAAGAAAACAAGGTAGCAGATGCATTAAGTCGACAAGACCATGCTAGTTTATCCATGATGAGGATCACAAAAGATCCAATATTTATGGATTTACAAAGGATGGATCTTGGAATTATAATGGAAGGGGAAAAATCTTATCTTTCTCAAATGAATGTTCAACCATCTATACATGTGAATATTAAAGAGGCACAGAAAGAAGATGTTGAGTTACAAAAGAAGGTGAGAATGGTTCCTGAAGTCAACTTTGATTGTGATGGGATAATAAAGTTCAGGAATCAGGTTTGTGTTCCTCCCATCCCGGAATTAAAGAAGGAGCTGCTGGATGAGGCTCATAGTTCTTCATTCTCTATTCATCCTGGAAGCACGAAGATGTATAGGGACCTGAAAGAGTACTTCTGGTGGGATGGCATGAAAAGAGATGTTGCTGAATATGTCTCTCGATGCTTGGTTTGTCAACAAGTTAAAGCTGAGAGACAGAAGTCTAAGGGGATGTTACAACCATTACCCATACCCGAATGGAAATGGGAAAACATCACTATGGACTTTGTCATAGGACTTCCTAAAACATCCAAAGGCAATAATGCTATATGGGTCATAGTTGATCGTCTTACAAAGTCTGCACACTTCATTGCTATTAGAGAGGATTTCTCTCTAGATCAGCTTTCCAGGATATATATAAAGGAAGTAGTAATATTGCATGGAGTACCACTTTCTATTATATTTGATCGGGATCCGAGATTTACCTCGAAGTTCTGGCAAAGTATTCAGCATACTCTGGAAACAGAGTTGAGTTTCAGCACTGCTTATCATCCTCAGACAGACGGTCAGTCTGAGAGAACAATTCAAACCCTAGAAGATATGTTGAGAGATTTCTCTATGGATTTCAAAGGTGGTTGGGATCAACACCTACCTTTGGTGGAATTTTCTTATAATAATAGTTTTCACTCCAGTATTCAGATGGCTCCTTATGAATCTCTCTATGGAAAGAAATGCAGGACTCCAACTTGCTGGGATAAAGTTGGGGAAAGAAAGCTATTAGGACCTGATCTCATTGATGAAATGGCAGAAAAGGTCAGATCTATTCAACAACACATAAGAGCAGCTCAGAGTCGACAGAAAAGTTATGCCGACAACCGAAGAAAAGACCCAGAGTTTGAAGTGGGTGATAAAGTGTTCTTACGAATATCTCCCTGGAAGAGGGTTATGAGATTTGGAAAGAAGGGGAAGTTGAGCCCTAGATATATTGGTCCTTTCGAAATACTGGATCGTGTTGGGAAGGTAGCTTACCAATTGGAGCTTCCCCCTAATCTCTCTCAAGTTCACGATGCGTTCCATGTATCTCTCCTGAGAAAGTACATACCTGATCCTTCACATGTACTCAACTCAGAAGTTGTACTGCTGGAGCAAGATCTTTCTTATGAAGAACAATCGATAGAGATTCTGGATCGTAGCAAAAAAGTCCTACGAAACAAGACCACTCGATTGGTGAAAGTTTTATGGAGGAACCACCAATTTGAAGAAGCTACATGGGAGCTTGAGGATATGATGAGGGAGAGGTATCATCATCTGTTTGTTACAAAGTGATGAATTTCGAGGGCAAAATTCATTTTAAGGGGGTAGAATGTAACACCTGAGACTTTTATGTTATATAAATCATCAAAGGAATATTTTTCTACACAACACTTTCTTGGCTTGCTTTACACGAAATCGCGACCTTCCTCGATAGCTTGTGTTGTACGCAATACCGAGTTTCACTAAACAACGATATGCTATTAAAATATTATTAAAACTAGCCGTTATGAATAGTAATAACCACTTTTTGAAATTTTATAAATTTTATTTTTCAAAATGGAATTCATTTTTGGATTCTGAATATCGAAATTATCCTAGGGTGAAATTTTGGTATTTTTTTGAAAACTTTCAATTTTTGATGAATAGTGAAACCACTAAGTGGTAGTTAAAAAAACTGAATTTTTTATAAAACATAATTTTACCGCTTCTGTGAGTGGAATTTCGAAAATCCAAGAGACACGGTTAATATCAAGGACTAAAATGTGGTTCAATGAGATGAAAATAATTTTTGGTGAACAGTAACTTTTTACTTTTTTTTTACCACGGTTAAAAGTAAATAGGGTAATTAAGGGTAAAGATGATATTATTATTACCATAACACATGTCCTAATTCTATTGGATAAGTGTAATTAGACCAAAAACAAACTTAAGAATAAAATATGACCATTTAGGCCCACTTGGATTAGATTAGGACATTTATTATTAATTTATTTAAAGAAGGGTTAAAATAGTTAAAATGAAAGTTTAATAAGTAAATAATTTTTAATATGGGGTTATACAGAAGATAAATTCGACTATAAATATTCATTAGAAAGCTAAAAATATTTCCTACATAATGGTATTTTATTTGTAATTTTTGGACATTAAATAATTTAATTTATTTATGACACAAAGATGATGCAGTAATTATCTTATTAATGAAATATTGACATAATTAATGTTATAAACACCAAAATAAATGTAATTTGAGACTTTTTATGACTTACACTAATTTTATAGGTTAATATTACATGTTAGTATTGATTTAAGTAACTTTTTTATAACTACTCATTCTATTATGATTTTCACAAAAATCAATTACTAAATAGTGTCAAAATTGACATAAAATAGTTTTTAAAACAAATATTATATTAGTAATTGTTATTTTATTCCTAAAAATCTAAGGTTCGGCAAAATGACTTAGATAAGGTTATATATATTAATAATAAACAACTTTGGGTTCGTTGGTCTGCTTATAGTAAGTTTATTAACCTTATAGTATAACAACACAAGAAGACACGGTAAAAGTAAACTTATTTAACTTAATGTTAAATCTAAATGATAAGGTTAAAATAGGAACCTAAACTTGTATAAATTATATTGGATGAGAGTATTTCGACCCATCCCCACCTTATCTTCTAAATATATTAATTTGGAGCTATTTAATACCGAAATTGACTTTATAATAAAATAATATTTTTAGTTTTCCCAAAGGTACCCCTCTCCTCCCTTATAAAAGGGCACCTCCTCCCCCTCTTCCTCACACCACTTTGAGCCTTCACGCTCGGCCAAACCCTGACACTTTCTCCTCTCCACTTCCCTAGAGACATCCTAGAGGTCCTTGTCTTCTTCAAAGACCAATTTTAGTGCCCTAAAAGAAGGTCTCAAAGAAGCACTTCAAAGAAGAGGTAATGTCCGTTACCGATTCTTTCATCTTTATTTCTTCTTCCACTTCTTCTTCTTTAGTTGTTTCATTATGAAGTAATAACATAATTATCACTCATATACTGATATTTTATTATAAGTATGAAACAACCCTATTTCACTATCTATCCATCCTACGGAAAAAGAAATCACCGCGCGTGCGTACGTACGGAATACCGTCTCCACGCCGTGGTGTAATCTATTTTCCACCTCCACGTTACTTGGATGGGTATAATGGTGTAAATAATGAATATATATGACTATTATAAAGTGATACTAATTCTGAAATAGTATACATACACTCTAATACAATTCCACGATCATAGGAACGATATCATCACTCGTGCGTACGTACGGAATACTGTCTCCACG
Source organism: Viscum album (assembly GCA_963277665.1). Lineage (NCBI taxonomy): Eukaryota > Viridiplantae > Streptophyta > Magnoliopsida > Santalales > Viscaceae > Viscum > Viscum album. Next base: position 1,029,253,265 of record OY728166.1, on the reverse strand, counting down.
ATGTGATGCGACTTGTTCTACATGATCTTCATTTCATAATGATTATATAAATGAATTGAATGAATTAATATGATATATATTACACTAATACCATTCTGGAAATTAGGTATCTATAACATAAAGATAAGAATATGAATTTATTCGACAAAACACGCATAAGAACAAAAAGTTATAAACACCTGAATAACAAGTAGCAATGAAATATTACTACTAAGAAGCTAAGAATATAACCATATATGATATAATAAAAATAAGTATGATTATGGAATAAGTCAATAACATTATTAAAATCATTATACAGGAGGTTCGGACACGTACAAAGCATATCGGACCTAAGGTAAGGGAAATATCACAATCTCATTTTTATCCGAGATTGTTTATACTTTAGTATTTACTGGGGTGTATTTTATCATCCACATCCATGTTTCCTCAATATGTAATATTATTTCCATTCACCTACAATTGATTAAATCCTATTTTACCCTTCGGTGAGTTTTTAGTAAAAGATATGAAAGGAATATTTTTTCTTTTTTCGTACGAGGTATTTTTTTTGACTTTTCCGAAAAAAGTACGAGAAGAATGTTTTTTTTAACTTATACGACATGAGTGGATTTTTAAAACATTATTTCCAAGAAGCTTTATTTATTAGTTTTCAAGTTTATTTTTAATCAACTTCTTCTAGTTTAATGTTATATGACATGTTAAGAAAGGAAAAATGTTTTTGAAGAAGAAAGGATATTTTCCTCAAGAATGGAGTTCAAGTGTTTTATCAAATTTATTTTCCATCTAAGATAATAAAGGGTTCTGTTTTTATCCCTATTATTACATTGATTTGATTATGTTGTGATGGAATTATTTTTATGAATTCCTTTATCTTATATGAATTGTTTTATGATGTCATGATGTTTAAGATTCCCATTTGTATTACATGGGTTATGAAATGATGTATGATTTATGATTTTGTGGCACACATAAGAATGGTATCATTATGAGATGGGTGGTACCTATATCTCCCTCCAATGCATTGGGTAAAGATTTTATATCTCATGAGATAGACATGGCTGGAACGGTAGGTTATACCGGTTCAGTGAAACAGGACTGCAACTAGGGTGACTCGGTTCAGAAATAGACTTTGTCCACTAAGATAGTCTTGGCAATGAGTCTTGACTAATAAGATATGATTCTCTATGATTATGTGTGTATGCCACAAAGTTTCGTGTTTTAAGTTATGATTATTGTTATTAAATTTCACTGCCATGTTTTATCCCATGTTATGAAATTATGATCTCTTTTGCAGGTTAAGATTTCCAAAAGTTATGTGCTTATGTATATGATGTGATTGATATTTCTTTTGTTTACCCTTACTGAGCATTTGAGCTCACCCTTTTGTATGTTTTATTTCCCCAGGCCAGGAAGAAGGTTATTAAGTAAGATATGCCAAAAGGGACTATAGATATGATGAAATAAATGGGAGACAGTGTAGACGCTTTATGAACTAGTTTTTTATGTTTCCCAGTTTCTAAAGACACTATACCTATACGGTCCTTTCGTGGTTTTGTTATATGTTGTAATAAGTATGCTTCAATTTTGAAGTATTAACAATGTATGTAAAGTATGGGTCGTTATAATCAAATCGGAGAGATTGATCGTGGAAACATCTTAAAAAAATAATCAATTCACAAATGCTTCGGGACTTACGGCGAGTTCGTCCTGTTGTCATTATCTTTTTGAACTTTTCATAGCTGATTTGTTTTGGAGTGGCAAACTCCAAAATCAGTCAGCCTGTGTGACTTAACTCTTGGCGAGAGAGACAAGTCACACTTCTTATGGTGGTTCTAGGCAATAACTTTAAATTGATTAGGAATTCCTATTAAACTAGTAGAATGGAGACTTTTCCCCGAGCAATTTACTTGATTGTTCATTATCAGCATTTTATATCTCTGTTTCTTACTTTTCTTAGTTCGTTTCTTGTTTCATAATAGTTTAAAATGAAAACTCAAAAATAATGTAGTGTTTCATTAGTGTATAATTTTAAAAATATAAAAAAAAATATAAAATAAATAGAAAATCTATTCCACTGCTGACAACAGTGGGATCTTTTTGTATGTTTTTAGAAGAATAGTGGTCAAATTCTCCTTCTCTGTGGGTTCAACCCTGCTTGCCACATATACTGTAGTTAGTAGGAATATAAATATTAAACATTGACTAGCTTCAATGACAGTTTAGGTCAAGTTTTTGGCGCCATTTCTGGGGAAGGCACGAGCCATTATTTTTCTAAAAAAATATACAAAAATCATAAAAAAACTTCAAAAAAATTGAAAATTTTAAAACTGTAAAAAAAAATATGCTTCATTTACTACTGAATTGTTACTATTTTCTGTATCGCTAAACTCCTGTTTGTTCTACTGTTGTGCTATTTTGAACTAGTTTTACACTTTACTTTAGCACAAGATAATTCATTAGTACATTAGAACCACTAAACTTTGAACTAGACAAACATTTATCTACTCTTTAAAAAAAACTTTATAATGAAGAATCAGGATAATAGAGTTGATCAGAACATGAATGTTCCACAGCCCATAGTTCCAGCCCATCAGCTACCTAGACTTAGGGAATTTCAAATTTCAATTGTATCGAGTAACTCATCTTGTATTAGGTTGACCCCTATGTCTATGAACTAGTAAATTAAGCAATCTCACCTTTCACAACTTCCTTCATTCAATGGTCTTCCAGGATAGGATTCACTTGAGTTCATTAGAGATTTTTATAGTTCTGTACAACAAATACCTCTGAGAGAGCTTTATGAGGAGGAGTTGAGATTGAGGATGTTTCCATTTTGTCTGAAGGGGAAGGATAGTACTTGGTTTCAGAACTTAGATGAAGAAATATTTGAGACCTGGGAAGAGGTGTTTACTGCCTTTATATAAAAATTCTATCCTAGGAACACCACCTCTGATATTAGGCACAAAATTATTGGGTTTTTCCAAGAAGAGGGAGATTTATTTCACGAGGCATGGTATAGGTTTAGAAGTCTCCTTATACAAAGTCCAAATCACCAATTTTCTCCCCATCTACTCATGGAAACCTTCTATAATGCTCTCACCCCTTACAACCAAAATTTAGTTGACCAATTCTGGCGGATGAATTTTCTGACTCCACTGCTGATGATCTGAAACTTGTGTATGACAAGCTTGCTCAAAAATCTCAGCACAAGTGTTCTAGGAAGAGGGTCGTTCATAGAGGTGAAGACAATCCTCAGGCTGCTGTTGTTAGTGATATGGTTTTAATGGAGTAATGTAATTATTGTGGGATGTTCGGTCACACTCATACATGTTATCCTAATTATGATTTCCCTGTCCAGTTTGATGAGAGTGCCAAATTTTTGGATTTTAGAGCTAGGAACCAAGGGAAAAATGATCAACACCCCAATAAGTACACTTCTAGTTATCAAAATCACCCAAACTTGTCCTGGAAAGAACAAGGTGTCATTAAACAGAACACTGCCCCTAACTACCAATCACACCCTAAAATTTATAACACAAATCAAAATGGGGGTGGATATTCTAACTCTCAAGGGGACTTAAAGGGGCTGTTACAGCATGTTTTGGGATAAATCAGTTCATTTAGGAAGGAAACAGATGGTAATATTCACAATTTAGAACATCAAATAATTCAAATGGCTAAGGATCAAGGTGATAAAGAAAAGGGAAAGTTTCCCAATACTTCAATTCTTAATCCAAGAGAGAATATCATGGTTGTAACCACTAGATCTGGAATTCAAACCCAAGAAAAAGTTAAGCGTCACTCTGGGAAAACTAAAACTGATGAGAAAACTGAATCTGAAAAGAAAAGTCTTTTTGATACAGAATCTGGGAATCTGGACAGCTTTGTTCAACCTGAAGTGAATGTTGAATTTATAGCTGAAAAAGTTCAAGTATTGAGGAAAATGAAGTGGGAATTAATTAAAGAAGAAAATAAAAACAATGGAATTTAGGATAAGGAGAATAATCAACCTATTCTTAAAAATTATGCCCCTCTCATTCCCTTCCCTAAAAGAGTGAAGAAGAATAATGAACCTGATTATTTGATATTTCTTAAAATTATTAGAAACTTTAGTATCAACATGCCATTTGTAGAAGCCTTAGATAAAATACCTTCATATGTTGTTTTTACCAAAATGTTTCTAAAAAATAAAAATGATTGGAAGAAGCTGGACAAAGTTAATCTCAATGAGGAATGTAGTGTTATTTTGTTAAATAAGTTGCCTCCAAAATTAAAATATCCTGGTAGCTTTATTATTCAATGAAAAATTGGAGCAAGTGAGCAACTTAATTGTTTGTGTGACTTAGGATCAAGCGTCAATCTTATGTCGTACTCCCTGTTTAGAAGTTTGGGTCTTAGGGACTTGCAACCAAATTTTGTTTACCTTCAACTTGCTGACAGGTCACTCATACACCCTTAAGGGATGGTGGATGGTCTATTAGTGAGTGTCAGAAAACTGACATTACCCACAGACTTCCTTATCTTAGATATGGAGTGTGATGAAAAAGTATCAATCATCTTAGGGAGACCTTTCCTTGCTACAACTGGTGCTGTCACAGATGTGTCCAAGGGGAAACTCACTCTCTAAGCTATTGATGATGTGGAGGAGTTTTTAGTGTTTGAAAAGCCTCAACATGTGTTTGGTTGTTATTTGATAGATGTTGTTGAGAATCAATGTTTTAAAATTGAGGTTCGATCTGAATATGGTTATTTTCCTCTTGAGGTCACAGAGATTTTGATTCCCCTACCTAATGAAACTTTTCTTCAGGCCTCTATTCCTGTACCACTTCTCCCCCTAGATGAGAAAAATCTTTCCCTAGAACCCATTCTGGGGAGTGAATCACATTCTAGTCCTGAACTGTCTCAACCCGTTTTTGAAAGTTTTCCTTATGAAGTCAATTGTCTAAGGGTTTGTGAAGTTAGAGAAAGTTCTGGTCTGAGTCCTCATGAAAAGATAAATTGTACACATTATGAGCAAGTGTATTTTCTGGGAACTTTCTTTCATGATCAGTTTGATGTTGTTTGTGATGAATTCCAACCTGAACTTGAAATATTCACATCATTTGAGTCATCTGTGGACATTGGGGTCCACCTGTTGGAACCTGAGTATGATTCCTTCTTCCAAGAGTTTTCTGGTTTTTCCTTTGTGCAATCTGTGTTAGGAATATTTGTTGAAAGTACTGAAGAGTTTTTTGATTGTTTTTCTTCTGATTCTGGGTTGAAGCTGACCTCTAAGTGTGGGGGAATCCATTTAAGTATTCGTGGTCAATTTAGTGATTTTATTATTAATTTGTTGAACATTTTTAGAGTTGACCAGGAAGTGGTCTTTGGAGGCCTAAATAGGCTGGACTGTATTTTAGCAACAGTGTTGTTAAAGGAACTTTTGAGAATATTGTTTGGTTCTATAGATGAGAATGTATTGGTTGATCCTATTTTTGAATCTATAGATAATAGTGAAGTTCACATAATTAATAATTCATTTCCATTAAATGATCATGGATAGAAATATCTAGGGAAATTAAGTCTGGCTGGGGACTATAAACCTAGCGCTGCATGGAAGGCAACACATGGTCTTTGTTTTGTTAATAAATAAAAAAACTTAATTAAATAAAGTCTAACTGAAGACTTTAAAATCAGTGCTTCGTGGGAGTCAACCCATGATCTTTCTTTATTTTCATTTTTGTACTGTTTTTTGCTGAATAATGTGAAGCTTTGCTGTCAACTGTCTTTTATGTCTCTGCTGGATTTTTGTTCCTGGTTTACATGTTCTGTGTTTTTAGGATGATGTTGATGTGTCATTTAAGGAGTGGAATTCCCATGCTGAAGGAGTAATGAAAAGACCTAGTCAAAGACGTATTTTACTGTTATTGTTGAGTAATGAAAAGACCTAGTCAGGGATGTATTTTACAGTTATTGTTGTTTCATTTTTCTACTCTTTAATGCTTTAGAAAAAAAATGTACAGCATGTTTTCTTGCTTAAAAAATTATACTTCTCTTTTTGTTAAAAAAATTATTCTTGTATCGAAAAAATTTTCTACATGTGTACTGAAAATTCTGCTACATTTTTACTGTATAAAATTCTGCTTCATGTCTTGCTACTGAATTTTTAAAATGCTCCATATGTTTAAAATCTTGCACGTATTGGAATGTAATTATGCTGTATGTCACTATTTTGATATAAAATTCTGCTTGTGCATCCTTTCTGAAAAATTGAATTGCATTGTTATTAAAATCATTCACTTCTTGAAACTAAGTGTGGGGGAGTACATGTTGTTGGTCTTTTAAATCTAATTAATGTTGAGGTTTTTAGCATGAATATTGTCATTGAACATATTATTGAACTCAATTTGTTAAAATTCTTGCACCCAAAACACAATGCACTTACACGTTGCATGTTATTTTTGATCTATATTGAAAAATATTCACTGGACATAAATGTTAATGCATTTATTTTTAAATGAACTTGTTGTTTGTTTATTCATTATGGAAAATAATTCTTGAACTTCATTGAGACCCTTTATACATATCATATATCTACTTAATTGAAAATCTGTTTTGTACCTTAATTGATTAATTATTCTTCTCCATACTTTAGAAGTCAACTTTGGGGACAAAGTTGGGTTTTAATTGTGGGGGAGGGGGTCAATTTTTGACTGTGCTAAATTGTGCTTTAATTTAATCCCATTAATTCCCACTGCAATTTCAAATTTCTTGTAAAAAATGGATAAATTTTTTCAAAAATTCTTGCATAATTTTAGGCTTTGCACTGTACTCAATTGGGTCTTGCCTTAGGACAAGTTCCTTACTGGTAGTTAAGGACTGCTTAGAACCTGAAATTAATGATAATGGATGATTTATGAGTGGTCTTATTTAGTGATTTGATGGAAATTCGGTTTAGGAACTACTTCTAGAAGTGATATGTGTTACATGTTTATGGAGTGATGATCATAACCCTTGGAACTGGAGGTTTGATTCTGATTCTAGGGGCCTCATTCATTTTCCTAAAATTATTAAAAGTCATTGCTTTAATGAGCCAATGTAAACGAATTTTATATAAATATTTTGGAACTAGAGTAATTTGGGCATCTGGGATCCCACGGTGAGTCTCTGAGACCTTATATGCTGGGTGCGTTTCTGTTTACTAAAATCCCTCTGTTCACCTTGAATAAGTGCATTGCAGAGTGCTCAGCACAATGAAACATGGCTTGGGAAAAATAAATAAAGTGTCTAGGGTCAAAAATGAGCTCATTAAGGTGAGGGGAATGATGAATGCCATATGAAGAAGGGGTCAATTGGTTTATATGAAAATCATTTAGGTTGTGTCGTTGATGTGATTCACAAAAGAATTAATTATTTTTTAAACCGAGGTGAAAAGTCAAAGTTCAAAGTTCCTTGGTTAAGATCTTAATTCCATTGATGTTTTACCTCATGTCATTCTTGGACTTAGAACTTAAGTCTGGATTGAAGTTAGTCATTAAGTTGTATCGCATATGAGGCATGACATCTTATTTGATGGATGGTCTTTTTGTTCTTAATTATCCTTGAGTATTTGTTTTAGGCAAGATTCATATGAGTAAATCATTTTCCAAAAGCCTACTGTTATGTTTTGTCCTCTGTTTTGAGTGTTGGACATGTTACAGTTTGATCTAAATCATAAATACACTTTACTGCTTTTCAAAGGAAATAAGACATGGGGTTGTTTGAGGACAAACAATGCTTATGTGTGGGAGAATTTGATGTGGATCTATTTTTACATAGTTTTTCCACATGTTTTATTTAATTTTTGTCAATTTAATTAATTATTTTGACACTTTTTAATAAATAATGGCATTTTTTTAATTTTACCACTACATCTTTTAATTAATCATTTTTTTAAATTAAATACGTGTTATTAGTCCTTTTTATTGTCTATCTAATTATTCTATTTATTAATCTACTTTCTAGTTTGATAATATTAATTTATGTTATTTATTAACTTTTCTGAATAATTATTATTTACTTTCCATATTTATTTGCTTCAATCTAATCCAGTTTTTAATTTAAGATTTTACCATTTAATTCTGATTTATTTAAATAAATTAACTTTACTTTTTAACCGGTTCAATTGTTTTTCTGAGTAAATAAGTTTAAGTTAAATTTTAGTAAAATAATATGTTTTTAATGTTAAGTTTAATTTTAGCATCTAACTAATTAACTTTGTCTTTTAATAACTCTAGTTAATTCTAATTATTTTAATTATATGTTTGCAATTAATTAATTGTGGGTGTTCTGCATTTTTTTAGACATTAATTAAATTAATTTTAACTTCTATTTTCTTAGTAAATAATTAGTTTCTTTTATTTTCAGTTGTTAAATAATTTGGATAGTTGTTTAGTTACAGTTAATTATTTAATCTTAAACAGCATAGTTAATTCCTCTCTTGTTTTAATTAATTAGTATTCTTCTTTTTATTATCTGTTGAAAATTAATTTTTATTGTTAACGTTTTTAATTTTTTACTATCGGTGAGTGAGGCTTCGATGTTTTGTCACAATGATGTTGTGTCAAACTGATTTTTTGTCTCACTGATATTTTGTCACACCGAAGGTTTTTATAACTATTGGTGAGTCGTGACTCACCGATTACTTCGAAACACCATTGGTCACTCGCGGCGCACCGTTGTTGCGACGCACCGATCCTTCCATCGGTTTCGGTCTCTTATAACTTTGGCGTCTTATTTTATTTTCATCTATCGGTGTGTCATTGACTCACAGATATCCTAAATCTTCATCAGTTTCACGTAGCGTCAATTACTTTTTATTATTTTAATTTTCGGTGAGTCGTTATTTTATTCCATCAGTTTGTGAGACACCGATACATTTTTATTTCAACTAATAGTTTCGTTCTCTCCCATTTTCACTACTACCGACACACAGATCGGTTTCACAGTTTCTCCCTTGCTTTGATCCTTTTATAGGTGAGTTAGCGACTCACCGATCCAATCCCCATCAGTCTCTTTCTCTTTTATGCACTCACCGATGCTATTTATTTCGTTTTGTCCCGTTGAAACCGATTATTATTTCTTATGTGGGTGAGCCAATGAATCACCGATCAATTTCCACTATCAGTTTTACGAATTTTACAACTTTTCCAATTTTCTTATATTCTACCGATCCTCATCGATCTCTCATCATCCTATCGATTGTTCTGCGACTCACCTATACCCCAATTACACTACCGGTCTCTCTGCCTCACCTCCCCTAAATAACCCACCAACGTCAGTCTTCTCATCCAGCGGCATCCATTCTCTCAACTCACCACCACCATCGATACAAACTATAAAGGATTTTCACAAAATTACAACTTTGAATTCAGATATGATAGAAATCAGATTCACAATCAGCATCTCACCACGGATTCCTTGCCCCATGTTCGCCAGAAGTGGAGACATGTGGACTCGCGAACTCTCCCAACCACTGAAGAAGGACGAGCAGAGCTAAGTACCACTCTTTGTTGCACCACCACTGAAGACGCCAAGGTGAGAGGAGGGTTTTGCGCTGCAGAGGAGAAGGTCGCTGCTGTCCATCCGAAGGAAGCTCCACCATCTGCTTAAGCCACCGTGAGAGGAGGAGCTCGACGCCGTGATGGAAGTCGAAGCCTTTGTACTGCTGCGAGGAGGAGGAGCCCTGCCGCTGCTGGAGCCAAGGGCCACGCCAGAGCCGAAGAGGGTCAAGATGAAGAGGGATTCGCGCCATCTTCTTGAGCCGAGCCGCTGTGTGCCACACTGCAAGAGGAGGGAGCCACCGGTTTCCAGGAGGAAGAAGACCCTCCCTAGGGTTGCGCCATGGGGTTTGGGAGAAAGAAGGAATTAAAAACACAACAAAAATAAAAAAAAATATAAAAATAATAATAAAAGTAAAGTAAAAAAGGCAATAAAAACAAAATCAAAAGCAAAAAAAATTAAAGTTAAAGTTAACTTTAATTTAGTCAAATGGATATAATATAATTTGTAAAAGTGATAAATTTAAACAAATATAATTTTATGAAAAGATAAATTATAAAATTAAATTAATGATAAGTTTTAACAATTAATTAATTTACTATTAATAGTATAAACATATAATTAAGAATAATTATAAATAAACTATAAAATATACTTATTAATTTAAATATAATTAAAACTTAAGATTTAATTATAATTACTAAATTAAAATTAACTAAATAATAAATTAATCTAGCTAGTTAGTTTCTTAAATAGTAATAATTAAATTATTAGTACTTTCTAAATAATTTAATTTCTAATTACTTATTTATTTATGATGTTAATTTTTAATGATTTAGTTAAATTTGATAAACTAAAAAAAATTAGTATTTAGAATTTATATTTATTAATTTAATTAACTCAATAGAATTTGATAAAAATGTTATTCAATTAAGATATTTAATGATTAACTCTAGTTAACTATTAAAGAGTAATATAACTCTTAACTTAAAAAAATAATAATAATAACTATTTTTCCATTATTTGCATTCTCATTTATTTAACTTTATTTTCTAAATTGCAGGTTCATTCAATAGCTGAAACCCCGTCTAGGTTCATGTAACTAACTCAGCGGGAGTTAGTTACGAGGGAAATTCTAGCGCGACGTGCGGTGACATGAAACAGTTTACAGTTGATATATTAAGCAGAGAAAGAAGCATATTTGGGGGGGCATTCATTCACCGAGACACACTCACTCGACGAACAAACCAGTCTCAGAGCATAGCAGAGTACCTGGAGCAATTCTCGGAGAGCCACTCTTCGGAGTTTCGAGGGCCAGAATCAGCAGTATTGATGCGAGCAGAGGGAGTTTTCTTCCTCTGTTTTCCTTTAAATATCTTCCTCTGTAATTGAATGACTTTTTTAATCGAGTTAGTGATAATGAACAATATATTAGTTAGATAAATTTTTAGTTCGGGGATGAATTGAAGTTCTACTGGTTACTTTTAATTCTCGTTTCACTTAATCAATTCACTGAATTCAGTAAAGATCGGTGAGATTGATGCTGAGTTCATTCAATTTCTTTTCACCACTAGTACTTAATTTTCAAAACTTCACAATTATATTAGCGAGATTGATCATGGAAACATATTAAAAATAATAATAAATTCACAAATGCTTCGGGACTTACAGAGAGTTCATCCTGTTGTCATTATCTTTTCAAACTTTTCACAGCTGATTTGTTTTGGAGTGGCAGACTCCAAAATCAGTCAGCCTGTGTGACTTAACTCTTGGCAAGGGAGACAAGTCACTCTTTTTATGGTGGTTGTAGGCAATAACTTTAAAGTGATTCGGAATACCTATTAAACCAGTAGAATTGTGACTTTTCCCCAAGAAATTTACTTGATTGTTCACTATCAGCATTTTATATCTCTGTTTCTTACTTTTCTTAGTCCGTTTCTTATTTCATAATAGTTTAAAACGAAAACTCAAAAAGACTGTATTTTTTCATTAGAGTATAATTTTAAAAATATAAAAAATAGAAAATAAATAGAAAATCTATTCCACTAATGACAACAGTGGGATATTTTTGTAAGTTTTTAGAAGAATAGTGGTCAAATTAGCCATCTATGTGGGTTCGACCCTACTTCCCACATATACTGTAGTTAGTAGGAATATAAATATTAAACTTTGAACGACTTAAACGATAGTTTAGGTCATGGATCAAAGTTCCTATAGTTCAGGATGGATGGGGCTTACACTCTGAGGCGGCCCAAGGTGTTTGGGGCTTGAACCTCATGGATGCTTCCTACGTACCATGCCTTGACATGGATAAAAGTCCTCTTAGTTCGGGATGGATGGGGATTACACTCTGAGGTGGACTAAGATGTTTGGGGCTTGAACCTCGTGGAGGCTTCCTATGTACCATGCCTTGACATGGATCAAAGTCTCCGTAGTTCGGGATGGATTGGGGCTTACACTCTGAGGTGGCCCAAATTGTTTGGGGTTTGAACCTCATGGAGGCTTCCTACGTACCATGCCTTGACATGGATCAAAGTCCCCATAGTTTGGGATAGATGGGGCTTACACTCTAAGGCGGCCCAAGGTATTTGTGACTTGAACCTCGTGGAGGCTTCATACGTACCATGCCTTGACATTGATCAAAGTCCCCTTAGTACGGGATGGATTGGGGCTTACACTCTGAGGTGGCCCAAGGTGTTTGGGGCTTGAACCTCATGGAGGCTTCCAACGTACCATGCCTTGACATGGATCAAAGTACCCATAGTTCGTGATGGATTGGGGCTTACACTCTGAGGCATCCCAAGGTGGTTGTAGGGCTTCAACCTCATAAAGTCTTCACACGTACCATTCCTTGACATGGATCAAAGTCCCTGTAGTTCGGGATGGAATAAAGTTTAATGTAATGCGGGACGGGGGCGTTGTCATGGTCGATTCTTACTCTAAGCCCACGTGAGTCATGCTCGGTGTGAGAAACAAGAGGCAGCAAAGGCTTAACGACCACGTCGCAAAAGGTTCATCTGTGAGAGATGGAATGGGGATTACGCATGGAGCGTCCCAAAGAGGAAGCATGGGCTTACGCGTGGCTAGCAGCCTGAGAAGCCGAGGCTTACTCTAAGATGGAGGCCCGAAGGTGACAAAGCCCAGCGGTAGAGGTAAAGGGTGACAAAAACCCATGTCCCCATCTCCCCTCTTGGTCCTTGGCACTGAGGAAGTGAGGAGGATCAGGAATGTTACCTCCTACAAGAAATTCTAGGGGCTTACACCAAGGTGGCTGCCCTCTCCCACAGAAAAACTCCACTCCAATAAGGAGGATATCATCCCCTGTGAGGGGTGATCCCATCCCCATGGTGAAGAGTGGGCGTGGAGAATGTACAAGGCAGGGGGGCCCTGCGTGTGAGGCACGGGGCCAAGTCATAGTTTAACGTCATGTGCTAAGGACGATGGTTCTTGGAAATTTAACGTCCTGCAGATCAGATGAGGTAGGTGCGCTCCGCACCCATAGGGCTTACATAACTGGTACCCTCTGCTCCTTGTGGGAGGGAAGGCATCGGCATGGCCATATCAAAGTGGTGTTGCGAAGTGAACCATCGAGGGATCCATGTTAGTGTGGCTATGAGAAGAATCAATATACATTAGCATGCCTATGCGAAGAAGCATGAGGCAAAGCAACGCAATGGGCGGTATTGTCCAAGGGACCTTGAAGTTACTTTGTACAAGCCTATAAGGTCACACGGGAAAACATTGCATGATATGGATGCCTGGGGCATGAAAGGCGCCCGTGGATGGAATACATAAGAAGAGAATCGGGATCCCATGCAAGGAGGCGCTCGTGGGAGCACCGAGTTGAAGGGTCCCGGGGAATTGCGCGCAACCTTTGAGGCTTGCGTGTGAAATAATGGCCATGTACGAAAAATATCGGGCTGGCATGAAATCGGGGATGCTTGCACGTAATTGGAGATGAGGTTTGCACCAACTGAAAGGATTGTACGCAGGGAATAACAATGGAGCGCAATTAGGATAGGTTGTGCGAAATGACCGGGGTGCGCGCAATTTCTAGGATTTCACGCAATTGGAAGGGGTGCACGCAATGGAAAGGGTTGTGCATAATTGTTCGGCCTGCGTGCAAGTGGAAGAGATTGTGGGAAAGGGGTGGACCCCTAAGGGAATGCAATTCAGTCTAATCCATGGGGATCTCATGCAAAGGTGGACCCCAGGGTGACTTAGTACGAAAAGAACCGTACCTAAAGGCCATTTTTACGCACGTGCATAAGCCATATTTTACGCATGAGAGCCAGTTCAGATTCCTCAGCCCTCAAATGGAAGGGGTCACCTTCTATTTATAGGAATCTGGCGGCACGGAAACCTGGTCGGTGCATAATAATTGCGTGACTGAGGAGGTGGCGCAAAATGACCATTGCACGGAGAAGGGGCGCGAAATTATTTCGCGCTTGTGCTAAGGACCCTTCGTGAAACCCGGAACTTTCGATGTGGGGCATACTTTTTTTGCACGCCTCTGAATTTATTTCGTGCGACCCCACTGATCCCCCTAGATGTGGTCCCCAGGTCCGAATATGACTTCGCTTTATCGTTTCGAAACTTTCTTCATTACATGATCACTTTTCAGCATCTAAAAATGCCCCCCTCGAAATTGGATCGGCGAGGGGCCACAATGGTTGGATTCCAAGGGAAACGCTGAAATGCATGGCTCTGTGAGGTCCATGCGCGCAAAAATCTGAAGCGGAACGCAAAACTCCAAAAGGCGCGGAATCCACTTTTCGCGCAGGCGCGGAACCTGGGATTAGCCTATAAAAGCAACCACGGGTCCCAAGCTCCGTATGACTCTTATCGCGCGACAGGCTTCTAGCTCTCGCACGCGAAAAGTTCTCCATCCCTACGCAAAAAAATGCTCCGACTGTACGTAATCCTAACGAGGTTAGGGTGCATTTTATGCGCAAACCTAGGATTTTTTGCATTGCAGCCTGAAATTTTACGTCGCCCACTGATTTTACGCGCCAGCCTTCCGGATTTCGCGCCAGCTGCTGAAACACTTGGTCAGAGCAAGATGGTCGCAAACAAAATCGATGAGGGAGAAGCCACTACTCGCAGGGCTGAAATGGTTACAAACCCAGAGGTTTATGGCGCCAAAAGGATTGTCTCCAACAACCATACCCTCTTCAATTTGCTAACCCCCGCCCAAAAGAAGTATGCCTTGTCCAATAATTTGTCACTGTGGGACTTCGGCATTCTGGAGGAGGTCCCTCTGCTAGGCTTTGAGGTGGATACACTGCGGTCATGGGTGACCCATGAGGACGATCTTCCTTGATACAACATCACCAACAATGGTCATCCTGCCAGAGAAACCAGGCACATGGAGGTATATGTCCTGAATCCCAGGACTAGGACCATTGATGGGGGTGAACCTATTGCGGAGAGCTCCCCAACCCTCTACACAAGCACCTTTCATCAGAGCGTCACTCATGAGGCCAAAGGCTGGCTGCCGGACTGGGACCTACAATCCAGAGGCAACTTCACCAGTGAATAGTCTTGGGCGTACTAGGTTCTCCATACATGTGACCAATTTGGGGTCGAGATGCGGCATACTGGTTTATTTGAGGTGGTATGGACATCGTAATTCCACTTATATCACTAGCATGATCTCGGTCCAGATATGTTCACCCGGTGGTCTTCTGATACCAACACATTTCATCTCCATCATGGGGAAGTCGGCATCAGTCTCTAGGACATCCACTGCATCAGGGGTATCCCATTGGAGGGACATTAATACGATGAATTCCTTCCACCAATGAATACTTGGGGAGACAGATCACAGACCCCCATACTGATGTGGCACCTGCTAAAACTATCCAAGGAGAAGATGGGGGTCAAGCACTTCCTAAAGGACATCACCTACAAGGACTGGTTCAGCCTGTTCCTGGAGAGGGATCTGGAAGTCAAGATGCCAGGGTGGGGGAGACGGTGTCCAACCACAACACAGAGAAGCAAGAGTGGATCATACTAGAGGATCCTGGAGGTGGGGCACTACCAGTCGTGGGGCTACAGCATAAATGAGAGTCGGGATCCGAATGTTCGGTTTGTCGGATTTATCGCTACATTCCTGAGTAGGTGGCTCTTTCCAGTGAGGGACGCAAGGATGGGCGTCCGTCTAGCGACCCTGGTGATAGCTGGCATCATGGATATCAACAAGAGGTTCAACCTGGGCATCCATGTGCTGTCTCGGCTGTACACCATCTTGGGACACATCTCGAGAGGGGGATCACCTAGGAGAGTCTGTGGGCCCTTCCATAGTTTCCATGGCTGGGTTGTGGCTCATTACGGCGAATACACCTTCCAGAATGCCATCTGTTCTTTAGGAAATGGCCTACGACCCTCTCTACTGAACATTGTTGGGGTCATGCCATTGACGATCAACGAGGAGCGATTAAGGATTAGAATTGGTAATCATGCCAACTTCACCTTCAGCCCGTTCCCCACCCCAACTGTCCAGATGATAGACAATGGGAGAGGCTCACTGGAGTAGAAGGAGTTCTTCCAGAGCATCAGAGGTGGGGTTCTTGTGGACCGAATTGATGGGAAGATCTTCTACGAGCTTTATGTGCCATCCCAATTCGCCAGGCTGTTTGGGTACCTCCAGCGAATGCCAAAAAAAGTATACAAAGACATCAGGGAGGAGAGGCACCCCTTTGTTCTTTGTCAGTTGTGGCTGATGTTCACAACCTATGGCTTAGAGACTTCATCACCTTCCCTCCCACCAGAGTCATTTTTGGACTCTCAATCGAGTATTCCAAACATTGGGCCATATAATACCCTGAGGGGATCTTGTAGAAGCGAGTTCGGAAACTCAAGGTCGCCAGTGCGGAACTCGGGCGGTGAGAGAGCAGGCAGAGTGCTGCCAGAGGGGGAAGATCAGAATCACGTCAGACAACGGGGCCCGCACAGGCTAGGACCTCAGTAGCGGGGATGTCTCATGGCATGACCGCACCCTCATATCCTAGAGGAGGGTCCCAAAAGGTGTCCAGAGAACTACCCAGGAAGAAAATAAGATACCTGCTTCAACCTTCTCAAGATTCCATTTTCCCTGCGCTATGGTCGGCTTGGCTAACCCTGCGGTAGTTGGTGAGCACCGAAACCCTCTGGTAGAAGATAGTGCAAGACGGGGTCTAGCTTGCAGAAGTCGGGATTTTTCAGGTTGTCGACAAATTTAACTTCCATTGACGACATGCGTACCTGACAGCCATGGACATGTACGCACGCCAACGGGGTAGGCGTGTAGAGCCAACTTTCTTGGTGAAAGTGATGCTGAGTCATGAGCATGATCCGGAAACGATGCCGCTAGGGGATGATGACAACGATGATGAGTTGGAAGGTGGTGAATTAGGAGAGGTGGCAGAAGGAGAATGGGAAGGTGAAGGTGAAGGATGAGAGGAGCCTGAAGGTGAGGGGTCTCAGGGGTCATCCCACCAAGGGAGTCTTCAGGAGAGTGGCGAGATCATCGAATCCGATATGTATGTGACTGAACTGCTCAAGGTATGATTTAACCCTTATCTATCCTCCTTATTTATCCACTTTCCTTTTAAATCCTTAATCCACCCTCTGTATCTCACTTAGGATCATATTGGTGCTGATCAAGAATCTCCAGTCGAAGGAGGGGGAGAAGCGCCAATGGGAAAAGGTGGGGAACTGATGCCCATTATCGAGCTGACGAGCGCTGAGGGATCCCCTGCTACAAAAGCTCCTGTAGCAATCAGAACACTGGAGGCTAGCGCCTTTGGTTCCTATAAGTTCCTTGCTTCTATACCGGTACTTACTGTCGGAGGACTCAACTGATTAGGGTGCTCCTTGTCTGTACAGTGAGCACGGCATTGGAGGCTCGTTGGGCTGTTGTACCTAAACCATCCATGAGCGAGCCGATGTCAAACGCACTTCCCTATCCAAGGCATGCCTCCCAAACCAAGTCGGCCCCGGCGATTGGTGAGCAGGGAGCGGCGGACACCAGTGGCGCTGCTATCGGGGCAGGGCCCGTAGTTGACGAAGGCACCACTAGGGTCGAGGCGGGAGAAGAAGGTCTCTGGGATGCTAAATAGCCTATTCCCCTAGAAGGAATCTCCAAGGAGGACCCTACTACTAGCCTACTAGATGCTTTACCTGTATATCAGCCCGCTGAACCAAAGGAAATTGATGATTTAGACTTAGAAGCGATCGAGGAGAGCCGGATGACGCGACACAAGGGGTGGAAGTTCATCCAGAATTTTCTCAGTCAGCCTCCGACAGAATGGCTGAAGCGGATGGGATCAATCCACACCTGGCTAAGTTTCCTTTGTGTTGGAGGGGTAGATGCTCAACACCTTCACTTGACGGTCTGTGATTACATGGCCGAGAAGGTGCGCGAGAGCAGCCAGCGCTCCGACTTCACCCAATGTCAGGAGGAGTCAGGGAGTACCTAAGCATTTCTGAGGGTGGAGTAGGAGGTTCAATTCCTCAAGGAACAGGCGAAAGAACAGGAGGTATTCATTGGAAACTGTTTTGAGATCATGGAGTAGTTGACGGCCCAACTGGCAGACGCCCAAGAACAACTCGTGGAAGCGAGTCACCAGATAATTGAGCTTCAAACTGAACAGGCGCGGGCATGGGCTAGGGTCAGTGAACTATGCTCTGCGGCCGCTGATGAATAAAGTGTCCTCAGGGGGTGGGAGGAATCCCTAGAGGCTACCAGCCAAAAGGTAGAAGCATTGGAAAGATCTATCCAAGAAGCCGACCCTTAAGGGCCCTGTTTTGGCCGAACCCATAAACTTATGTCACCTTACAGCTTCTTTTGTTTTGAACTGTATGTATGGAAAATTTTATTTAATTGTCTCTTTGGTTTAACGTGCTCAACAATAATCTCAAAATAAATAGTAATCCATTCCTAAGCTCACGTGGTCCATACCCGATGTTAGAAACAAGGGATGCTCGTACTATCACTTAGTTTGATCATAGGAGCTTTAACCAAGCTTCAGGCATTCGAAATTCAAATCTGGATTTCCGAGGAGAAGAGGGAGGCCCAAACAAAGGAATATGACCACATACCGATTGATGTATCGTCTTCTCAATGTTCTCTAGTGCATGAGCGGGGAAATGCTAAGGGCATTGGAATTAGTCCGAACATAGGGGAATGAAAAATGTGAATCACGTTACCCAAATTCAGAACACTATGGGAGGGGCGTGGAAATAAAGGACAACTATTGACCGTGTTCTAAACACAGCATCCATATTGCATTAGCCTGAAATGGGGACAAAAAATGAGGGTCAACCGTAGACCATGTTCGCAACATGGGACCTACCTCAAATATTTTCCATTAGTCTTTCAGAACATTGGCCCAGGATAGTAGGCGGACCATAGGTCAAGCATCCATACTGTTAGGGGGTCCCTTCAAATGTGAAAGAGGATGAGGGTTCGAGTAAAGGGGCACGCAAAGAGTGGAAAGTGAAGTGATGGTCTGTTTGAATAGAATCCAACACTCCCAAAATTACACCACCATGGTGGATGCACATTAGGCAGGCGCATTAATCTGATCCTGGATCATCCCTACTTTTAGACAGGACCTCTCTGGTGAAGGAACTGTTGCTTCCCAATGTCTCATGGGGCATCCCAAACTTGATTAGGGCAAAGGCTTCAGTTACTCAACTCCCCAAAGAGTCTGGCCATGGGGCCGACGGTGGGGTAAAGGATAGTATTTGTGATTCCTGGGGCTGGACCTGAGATGAAATGTATGGGCATTCCTACGTATCCCATAAGGATGAGAATCAATACATACATAGTTCTAAGAAGGGTCTTAGTTTAAGGTCTTATAACTCAGACTAGGGATCAGTAATAAATGTAGGGGACACATGGTAAGTTGACTATGAAACCTAACACGAATGATGACATAAGTCCAAATTACTGTGTGTTCCTTGGGGAAGTGTTTAGGTCGAGGGACCAAACACGAAGGGTAGGCTGGGCCCATAGAGAAGTGCTCGAGCATTCCTACATATCTCGTTAGAATGAGAATCAATCCACACATAGTTCTGGGTGGTATCACGGTAAGGTACCAGTGCAAAGGATGAAAGGGGCGTGCGGGTCTGGCCCTCACACCAAAAGAAGCAGTATTTGATGTATCTTGTTTGTCCTTTAAGGTGAATGGGTTTTTTTGTGAATTGATAGGCCTAGGGTTGAAATTCCCGGCATCGCCACAAGAATCAAGACGTACACAGGCATTGAAAAATGGTATGGTGGATGACCGATACCCAGCATGATACCCCCTATGATGAGGTCATCACAATGCAGTGTCGTTTTTCATCGTGCGGCTGGGACGATACTATCACAGTTTAGGGTCATGTGATTGGACCCAATCACACAGTTTAAGGTCATATGGCTTGGACCTAAGGGAATGCACATGACGTGATAGAGCATACCCGATGTGAATGAGGATGAGGTCCACATCATCACCGTGTGAAATTCCGGGAGAGGATCCTCGGGCCAAGAGGATTAGGGGTAGTAGAAGCTAGCTCCCAGCTGAGCTGGACTCGGAAATACGATGTCCGGGTGGCCCGACATATCCCATGAGGATGAGGATCAATCCGCACATATCCCTTAGAGAAGATCCCAGTTACGTTCTTAGCGTTCGGAATGCGAGAGCCCCGGAGGATGCGATATTGCATCTTGGTCCCCCTGACATGCAAAGGTGCACTGAGGGATAGTGCCAAGAGTGTCAAGATTCCACCTGGACATGATGGGGTGGAACATAATGTGAATCATGAAACCAATATTCAAGGCCTTAAGGGGTTGACATGATGATGGAGGATTACTTCTGACCATGTTTGCAACACAACATATTGTCGCGTTAGCCTGAAATGGGGACAAACAAATGAGCATCGACCACTGACCATGTTTGTAACGCGGGATTTGTATCAATTTTTTGTCTGAAAACCCTTAGGGGTGTTAGCCCATAATGGTAGGAGAGACCTTAGTCCTAGTATCCATGCCGTTTTGGGGGTCCCTTTGGGTGTGAAAGATAACAGGGGCCCAAATGAAGGGGAACATGAAGCTTGACAAGTGGATGGAAACTTTCCCTAGTTGAATCTGACACTCCATGTCCTAGACCAGAGCACTCTTAGACACATCAGCAAACCACTGCAAGGGGTTGAGGGGCTCAACTTGAGAGCGGCCAAGAGATAGAGAATTCCCAAGAGAAGGGGGGCGTGGTGCCAAAAACGCAACGTGAAGGAGGGAATAACCCTATACCACACCTATATATCCCCCTTGTGGAGAGGAATGGGCCAAGGGGCCTAGGTGACCAGGAGATCGGGAGATCTCTAAGAGATGGGGCTAAACCCGAAATCTAAATGTTCAGGCGGTCCTACGTATCCCATAAGGATGGGAATCAAGACACACGTAGTTATTGAAGATACGGTTTAATGTCATGCAGGACGACATATAGTTTAACGTCATGCGGGACGACATACAGTTTAACGTCATGCATGATGACATACAGTTTAATGTCATGTAGGAAGACATACAGTTTAACATCATGCGGGATAACATACAGTTTAACGTCATGCGGGATGACATACAGTTTAACATCATGTGGGACAAAATACAGTTTAACATCATGCGGGATGACATACAGTTTAACGTCAAGCGGGACGACATATAGTTTAACATCATGCGGGACAACATACACATTAATGTCATGCGAGACGAGCGTGCAGTTTAGGGTCATGCATGACTAACATTTTAAGGTCATGTGGGGCCGTAATCCAGTTTAAGGTCATTTAGGACTCGTAAGGGTCAGGAAAAGTATTGTTTAAGGAACTTGGAATTAGTGGGAGGAGTTATGTGCTCACTATCCATAGTCACCAGGGAGTATGCTCCATTGGGATAAACATTATGAAAAATGAAAGGCCCTTCCCATTTGGGCTCCAACTTGGGTGGTTTCCTATCGGGGATAATTGGCACCCTGAGGGCCAATACCAAGTCACCTTACTGGAAAGAGAAGAGGCAAACCTTTTTATTGAAATCTCGAGCCATCCTGATCTAATGCCTCTCTAGGTTGTGGAGGGAATGAAGCCTATTCTCTTCTAGTGCTTCCAGTTCATCTAGACGAATTTCCAACACCCTATCTAGTGCTTGCTAGTCATAGAACATTGTGCACAATGAGGGTAACTGAATCTCTATGGGCAGGATGGCCTTAGTCCCGTACACCAGGGAATATGGGGTCACCCGGGTGGAATTACGAGTCGTCGTCCGATAGGGCCAGAGGGCGTTGGGGAGCTTATCCGGCCAACTCTTCTTTTTTTGACCAGCCATTTTCTACATGATGTTAGAGAGGGTCTTATTAAACACCTAGATCTACCCATTTTTCTGCGTGTGATAGCGGGAGGTATGGTTAGAGAAGATGTTGTACTTGGCGTACAACTTTTTCAACTCAGCTGCTCAAAAGTTGGTTCTGTTATCGGTGAGGATGGCGTGAGGGACTCCAAATTAGTAGATGATGTTGGAGCTCATGAAGTCAACAATAGAGAAGGCCTTGACTTCCTTGAGTGGAATTGCCTCTTCCCACTTGTAAAAGAAATCTGTAGTAGTCAGAATGAATCAGCATTGGTGATCCGTTGCCGGTGGGTATGGTCCTACGACATCTAATCCCCAAACTGAAAAGGGAAAAGAGTGCATGGTAGTGTGGAGAGACTTCGGTGGCCAGTTCACAAATTTATCATGAACTTGGAACGCATGGAACCTCTTGGAAAACTCGATGTAGTCATGGATCATGGAGGGCCAAAAATACCCTAATCTCCAGATCTGGTGAGACAGTTTTGGCCCAGCCTGATGGGCACCGCAGGAACCGACATAAACCTCTAGCATGACTTGTGGAATCTCAATCCCCAGAATGCATCGGAGGAGAACACCATCAAACCCACACTTATAGAGGATAAGATCAAGGCTAGGACTGCTCTGGAGAGTAAAATGTATCACGCAGCATCGGATTCGCTCACACTCAGCCCGATCTGACGGGAGATTACCGTGTTGGAGGTATTCAACCAAGGGTGTCCTCCAATCAGCAATTATTTCGATCACTGCATCCAGACGACCCAGGGGTCCTAACGTAGAGGCACAGGTGGTAATATGGATTACCTGTGGGCCATCATCGCCATCTGGGGTAACATGAGATATGAATCTCTGATGTGCCACATGGATAATTAGATCATTTTGTTCGGGCTCTGCAAGTGATGCAGCTAAGCTGGCCAAAGAATCTGCTCGACCGTTCTGTGACCAAGGGACATGGGTAACCTCTGGCCGAGAAGGGAACTAGGTCATTAGTCGGAGAGTTCACCCCAACAATGGAACGAGCTCTGGATTCCTGACAACATAGTCACCATTGACCTACTTAATGACTAGCTCGGAGTCCCCTTTCACATGAAAATGGGGCATGTCGATCTCGAGGGCCAGCTCAAGGCCAGTAATGAGGGCCTGATACTCTACCTCGTTGTTAGTGCAGCCTTATGACAATAGGAATGAGTATGGAAGAATGGCTTGTGACGGGGTGATGAAGACGATACCCAGGCCTACTCTGTTGAGACTAGGATCATTGAGCCTCCTACTGGTGGGGCTTCGGGAGGCGCCATCAAAGTGAATTTTCCAACATGGGATAGCTTTATTGACTGAGAGGATTGCCTCATCAGGAAAATCCAGGTCTAGGGACTGGCCTATGGAGGTTGGATGAGAAACAAGGAAATCGACCAACGCCTATCCCTTTATATCCTTATGAGGCACAAAGCTAATGTCAAACTACTGGAGGATTACCTCCCACCGTGCTAGTCGGCCAGTCAATATGGGATGGCTTAGGATGTATATCAACAGGTCTACTCAAGACATCAGTTGTACCTCATGGTGCTGCAAGTAATGCCGCAATTTCTGTACGGAGAACAAGAGCACAAGGCAGCTCTTTTCGATGGGGGATTATCTAGTCTCTGCATCAAGGAGCATGCGTCTGAGGTAGTAGAGGCGGTTCTTTATCCCCTCATTGTTCTTCTGGGCGAGAAGGGCACCAAGGGACCATTCCAGGGCGGTGACATAGAGGACCAGCGGCTTCCCAGAGATTGGTGGCATCAAGACCGGAGGCCAGAGAAGATATTGCTTGATTTCATCAAAGGAGGTATAACACTCCTTGTCCCACTCATAAGTGGTTCCCTTATTCATGAACCGGGAGGAGGTATTACACTTTCCGTCCAGATTCGGAATGAACCGGACTATATAGCCCAAGTGGCTTGAAAACCTCGAAGCTCCCTAATATTTCTTGGGCGAGGCATCTGACTGATGGACTTGATATTTTCTAGGTCGATCTCGATGCCTCGGTACCTGATAATAAATCCAAGAAACTTTCCAAAGGTGACTCCAAAATCACACTTCAATGGGTTCATCTTTAGGTGGCTGGAACGGAGGAAGTTGAACACTTTCTCAAGATCCTTGAGATGGTCCGGGAACTGGCAAGATTTGACCACCAGATCATCCACATATCACTCCACCAATGTCCCGAGGATTTAATTGAATATGCGGTGCATGGCCCACTGATAGTTGGTACCTGCATTCTTCAGGACGAAGGGCATAACCTGGTAACAGAAAGTACCCTGGGGCGCTCTGAAAGCTGTGGACTCTTCATACTCGGGGGTCATCCGAATCTTATTATATCCAGAGTAACCATCCATGAATGAGAGGCCTTAGAACCTGGTCGTAGCATTGATCAACAATTCTATCATAGGAAGGGGAAAATCATCCTTCGGACAGTGATGGTTGAGATCCCGGAAGTCGATATAGTCTCTGATCTGCACATTCTTCTTCTTGACTGGCATGATGTTGTCTAGCCACTTGGGGTACTGGACCTCCTTGACAAAGTTGGACCTGATGAGATTTTCAACTTCGGCCTCAACCATGGCACCGTGAGAAGGGTGCATCTTTCTAGGAGGTTGCTTGAATCCACGACGATTTTCCAGAAGGCCGAGGCGGTGGACGGCTACCTGGGGATCTAGTCCCGGCATCTCGTCACAAATCCAGGAAAATATGTCATGGTGTTGTTTAAGGAAGTCAATGTACCACTGCTACTCCTTAGGGGGGCATAGAATAACTGATCAATGTGGGTCTCAGATCTTCCTCACTTCCGAGGTTCACCTGTGCGAACTCGTCGACCGTGGCTGAGACACCTTCCTCAAGGGAGGGGGGCATCTTATATATCCTCTTCTCCACTTATGGAGGGATCCTCCATGGGGGAAGTTTATTTTGAGTTACAAAACCCTGATGGGAGGCTGGTACCAGCTTGTGAGGCAGTGGTTATTGGATCGGGGAACTCTGGCGCAGCTGAGACCATAGTGACGAAGGCTGTCGACCCGATCCCATCTGGTCTTCGGCCCAAGGGGCCACACTTGAAAATATCAAAGCAGTAGTGGTGCGTCGGCTAGATCCGGATTATTCCATCCCATCTAAATAGACAAGTATGACGTACTTCCATTTCCATGAGTCGGACGTCCCGATACCTGATGGGAGTGGGAGGATCCGGGATCACTAAGGCCTGGTTCATATAAGAACACGAAGTGATCTTCCGACACCACCTAGATTTGGGTAATGGTTCCGCCTTGTCCTGGAAATGACAAAACATTGCCCCATATTGGGGGTCATGTCCTCCAACCGATGGGTAGGGAAGACGTAGGATTCATTTAGACCTGCCCAAGGGTCGGTCGTAGCGGTGACAGGATCAACTTCACTTGCCTGGACTTGTTTATCCTTTCTCTTGTAATAGTCAGTGTCCAAATAGTGGGCTTCACAAGAGGCAAAAGGAGATGCATCACCATGGAGTATGCTCACTTGACCATTAAGGGAGTATTTTAGGCATTGGTGATATGATGAGGGGACCACCTCATGCAGGTGGAGCCATGGCCTGCCCATAAATGCATTATACACAGTGTCTTGGGAGAAAACCATGAACTCGGTGCTGGCCACTAGGCCGCCGAACTGGGTCTTCAAGAGGATCTTTCTGACCGAGGTCTACTCTATCCTATCATATCCCTAGATTCTTAAATCGGAGATAGTTAGGTCATCTTTGGATAACCCTAGCTTCTGCAGTTTCTGTGTCGGGATAAGGTTGGTCCCGGGGCCGGTGTCAACGAGGCAATGGTGAACCTCCACGCCGTTAAATTGGCCTGTGATGTACAGCGGGTGGATGTGCCCCTGTATAGGGGAGCCTTCATCCTCTCCTGATAATGAAATGATGGCCTGACATTGGGCATTCTCAAGAACTTCAGGGTGGAAAGCCTCTACAGCTGCTATCTCCGTCTCAAACAGGAGGGGGCTCCTTAAAGCCTCGGTGAGTGCTTCGCGCATATCTGGCGACAAGCGAAGGGCTTCAAGGATGGAAAGCCTGACTGGGAGGCCAGTGAGGTGTTTGAGAACATCATACTTCCATGTCAGGCATGAACCTCTACTTGCAGGGATCCGCTCTATGATGGAAGGCATGACAGGCCCTACCGGCCAGACGGGTGGCTGACTGGTACTGGGCATATCCTACTGTTCACTGGTCAAATCCCGGAGAGTAGTTGTTGGGTGAGGAACAAATGGATGAGATCGGAATGTAGTGGGGTGAAGTTGGTCGCGGCATGGCCAAAGTGGTTCTGCCTGATCCAGTAGTACAAATGGCAGTGGAGGTGGGCCTGTCAACACCGGATGAAGAGGCTACGCATGCTGGGTTTTGCTCTGGGCCAGCTATCTGGTCTCAGTGGCATGCATGGCCTGGATGGAGGTTCCAACTGACGTTCCCCGACGACCCATATGGTCGCAGCTCCACCGATGTTGGTGTCGGTCGGGGATGTTGAGGAGGTTTGCCTGGCGCTCCCCCTCGTCGGGAGTCATATAGGGATTTACCAACTCAACGGTGTTAACTGAAGCGTACTCTTGACTATCACTTAACAAATCATCCACCACTGGGCGGATTCTGGGGGGAATACCTATCTCTGGGGGCATAAAGTCGCCAAGAGTGCATGACTACGATGGAATTGGTGGGGAGTGTTGCTTTTTCTTGCACTGTTGATGCTTTCTGTTCTGAGAAGAGGCTGGATGAGATGATGATACAGAAGTGGTGGTCGTAGCTTCCGAAGACTCCAGCTGATTCAGGCATGCCCGGATGATGCCATGGGCACGGGAGACCGTCTTTCGATCCATCCAGTCATTATACTTCTGGGACCCGTGGTCAAAAACCTACTGCCACTCGCCTTGGACGTCTCTACTACCATTCGACCTCACAAAGACACTCTCCACTTGTGTCGGGGCTGGGCCCAAACTGACTATGTTGTTGTCAACCTGGTCTTGGAGCCAGTCCTTGAACACATAGCATTGCTTGATAGTGTTCCCCAGGATCTGGTGATAAGGTTAGTAGTTGGGGAGATCAATGATATTCGCCTCTTCTGGCTTTCTACACTCATGCAGTCATACAATTCCAAGCTCTAAGGTGATGTAGAAGTAACCGGGGACCTGAGCATCATTGAACGAGTAGGTTAGATTTCTTCTTTCCAAAAAGGGGACTCTAGGAGCCTAACCCTAACAGGGGGGCGAAGGAGCCTGCTGAGGAGGCGGAACTTGAAGATCTTTCCTAGGCGATGGTGGTGCGTTATGCGGAGGCGCCTTCCAATTCTGAGGTGGTCGCTGCTGGGCTGGAAGCTGCGCTCATGGCGGTGGACCTCTGCGGGGCTGTAGAGCTGGCTCTACTAGTAGAAATTCTAGCTATTGGGGGGCCTCTATCTAGGCCACCATGATGGGCTCGGCTCTGGTAGCCCTCCTTTCTGGGATTAAAGGGGGCAGCGGACGTGTCTGGCTGGCCTGTTACAGGGATTCTTCAAGGTGATGGGCCTTATCTGAGAAGTCTCGGAACCCTCCGGGATAGTTCTGAGTGATCAAGGAGGGAACTAGTTCTGTCTTGACATTCCCCACGCATATCGTCAGTAATTGCTCCTGAGTCAGTGGCATGTCAAGGGAGTATGTGAGCCCCTTCCACCGGGCGAAAAAGTCTGCGACACTCTCATCAGGACTTTTTTTCACTTGAAGAGGTCTTTGATGTTCATTTTCTAGATATTAGAGCTGAACTGGTAAAGGAACTGCCTGCGAAGGTCCTCCCAACTAGTCCCAAATCCGACGGGGAGTCGGTTGTACCAAATTAATGTCGACCCCACCAGTGTCCTAACAAAACAGCAAATCTTGGTGGCCTCCTGCTGTGCTGGGGTCTCTAGTATAGGCCCACACCTTGAGTTGAAGTGGTCCAGGTGCTGCGAAAGGTCCCTCGTCCCGTTGAAGGGGGAGAAGGTGGGGTTTCCGAATTCTGGGGGTGCTGGCATATTATCCACCCACGCTGGGTATGGCTTTCCATCCAGTGGGATGGCCACCTGCCGCATTTCCAAAGCCTCTAGGCGGGCAATGAGTGCCACCATTGGATCATCTAGACGTGGGTCCCTATCTTGATGGGGATCCCTAACCATGAGCGCATTTCCTGGTTCTTTACTGCGGTAGAAAAGCTCAGCGGCTCGTGGAGCGGCTGGTGGAGCGAACCTTGGGGCTGCCGGAGGGGACCGAGTGAGGTTCCTTGGATTGTCACGCCGTTTAGGAGGGTTTTTCATGACATAATGTGCTCTCTTTCCGTGAGCTCTGGCTTTTTCCCTGTCAGTGAATGCGGCATGATCAGGGTTGCCTGGGGGAAGCTCGCCAAGAAGTAGTTGTTCCTACCCCTGCTGCCCCGGCCTAGTATCACCATAGTCATGGTGTCTCTCTAAAATGCATTCATCTAGAAGTTCATCGACCAACTTCTTCTACTCAGTGAGATGGTGGCACAATGTGTCCTTCTCGGGGTCCTCCTCCATCTTTTGCACTGAAGCAGATGGGTCGGAGTGCTTGACAGATCCAACGTTCTCTTTTCCCTTACTATCATTCTGGATGAGTACCAATGCCTTGGTGGGTGGAGGGAGACCTAAGAGGTTCCTCTTATGATGCGTAATCCTCCACGATGGGTCCAGTAGTGGTGGCATGTCCTCAGGGAGGACATTCCCATCAAGATGCTCCATCTTGTTTTCCCCTCCCGACAGATCGGTCATATTGACTGCAACTTTTCCCGAGGGCATGTCCTCAATGTCACCTAGTGATTTGGGCTGCCAGCGAATTGAAATGAAGAGGAGGGAAGCGTACTACCCCCAACCATGTACTTGCACTTGGGGGGTATCCTCCTTAATAACTATGTGGAGTACTTGGAAACTCTAAACGCATTTCTGTTGGAGGGCTCTGTGGTGACCAGGTGACTCGGGGTGCTGGACCACAGGGAGTGTGGCCAGGTCAACCAGATAGCATTGTTCACCGATGTCTTCCAGGTGCACTTGGGTCCTATGATAAGTCACTCTCTAGTGGAAAAGACAGAAGTGAGTCTCCCAAAGGGTCTAGTGGAAACATTAAAACTCCTCCGGGGTGAGATTCCGGCGTACAAAAACTCGGTCCTATGACCTGCCAAAACTTCTCAGGGAAGTGGCCTACTGTAATGATAATCCAGAAGCTCCTAGGCTCAGATTCAGGGTCTGGCCCTTGATTTCCCCACTCTTCAACTAAGGGTGGCTGAGGAACTAGTGGCGGCACTGAGGCACACTGCTAGGACGGTGGGCTAGCCGGCGGAGAATACGGCGAGCGAGCTGACTGGCTGCCGAATCTTGGGCTGTCCTCTGAGGGTCGTAGTGACCTGGCCATTATATCACGATAGGATGGACTGGTAACCAAGGCTCCTAACACAGCATCAGCATCTTCCAAGGGTGGTCTATGCCATGGATCTTCCACCATTAACCCCCAAAATAGCTCTCCGCCGTCTCTAGCCGAGACAGAGGGTGCTTCTGGAGATGACGGTGGTGACTGTTTGGTTGGTCCCTGAGGACATGTCAGGTTATTTTCCTCCTGGATATACCTTCGGAGGGAAAATGGGATCCTATGGACCTTGAATTCCAGGATTAATAGGATAATGTACCTCGTTTTTTCCCCTACCCTTGACTCGGAGGACTGAGGGGAGGGTTCCCGTGCTGAGTCGCACTCTGCTTCGGAGTCTGAGAAGCAGACTGGTTTGATTCCTATCCGGACTTCCCCAGAATTCCTCTTGCGACGGTGACCACCTGCTCTCCGGACCCTTGGAGGCTCTTTGGGGAAAGGCCCACTTTCGGCACAAGGAGGTCCTTCAGACATATTAGTGTTAGGGTGGAGAGAGCTCCCACCAAGGCGGGTCACAGTGCGAGGAGCACTGGGGAAGATGTCGAAAGGGACACTGGGAGGACCTTCGGGGGAAGCGCTGGAGCGGGAAGGACCTCCGCTGGGGCTGACAGAAGCATAGATAGGGGTGGTAAGAGCATGGTTAGGACCTTCATGCTTACTTCCCCTAACTACATAAGTGCAAGGAAGGTCCTCATACTGGTAAAGCCGAGCATGGGTAGGACCTCCATGATGGGCATTGGTGAAGTGAGATTGGCTTCCACTTCTCCGATCACTGGGGAGAGGAGGACCTTCGACGGCTGGTGCGAGGACATGGGGAGGACCTCCATGTTGACGAGTGATCATACATTCAATTTCTCTATAACCATGGTCTGTGGCAGGGGGAGTGACCCCGTACCTAGTGTAGTGAGCGCGGGAGAGACCCCCGTATGGAGTGTTGTTATCATGGGAAAGACCCTCGCTTGGGTTGAAGGTGGCGCGGGGAAAACCTCCAATCCAGGATTAGAAACAGGGAGGACCCGCACCTTCCATAGTGGCGGTACGGAGTAGGCCTCCACACCAGGTGGCATTGCTGCGGATTGATCCTCAGTGACCATTGCCTGTGTCGACGACCGGGAGAGTCGACCAAACCTGCCCATGGGGCGGTTGGGGCCTTGATCCAGGATGGGCGTATAACTGCCACTACTCAACGTATTCTGGAAGTTGGATATATGAGTCAGCGGTGGCTCGGGCCACAGTAGTCGTTGAAATTGATGCCCCATGGTGGGTGCCCTCTTCCATTTGTGCTTGACGCTGGCACCGGGTCAGATGAACTAGGTCCGGTGGTGTAGGCACATGAATAACCTACTCCTTGGCTTGAGGAACCGGATGGCGGCGCTAACGCAACCT
Organism: Viscum album; assembly: GCA_963277665.1. Taxonomy (NCBI): domain Eukaryota; kingdom Viridiplantae; phylum Streptophyta; class Magnoliopsida; order Santalales; family Viscaceae; genus Viscum; species Viscum album. Next base: position 1,029,222,559 of record OY728166.1, on the reverse strand, counting down.
GGTGGGATCCCTTACTAGGATCCCATAAATAGGGATTCTGATTGGGTCGATCTGGGTATCCCCTACCTCGTCGGCATAGGGGAAGGAGTTGTCAAGTCATTTCAGGGACAAGCTCCTGAAACGATTGAATGTTGGGTTGGGGAGAAGCGGCCCTCAGGGGTGGCGTTGACGGCGAGGCGCAGCTGCCTCGAGATTCAAGCGGGCCATATCCCTGGTGGGGATAATCTCCTCCTCCTCGTACCTTCATACAAGGTCATTAATTACCCTGTGTTGGATAATTTCCGATGGGTAGAGGGGGTGTGGACGCCCAGCTGTCGTGGCGGTCAAAGCTGTCATGGAAGAGGTAGAAATGCGCGGGGTAGCCGTGTCGATATTGCCTCTGCCCCTGTGCCGATGGGCAGGTGATCAGGCTTCAGATGCAATAACATGGTTCCTGAAAGCAGGGAGATGAACTCATTAACACTTCTTGGAAAAGAAATTGAAAAACAGTGCCCCAACATCATTCCGTCTTCCAAGGATGGTAAGAGGGATCCATGCTGACAACGTTGTGGAACGGAATGCTCAACATCCTGACTGTCCCAACTTCTGGTGTGTTTCACGTCAGGCCTGTTATTTGCTTGGGGACCTGGTTCCGGGTGACTGGGTCTGATGACAAGCTAATCCATTGGTACCTCAAGCGCTACTAGTCTCCATGCTGAGGAGAATATTTTCATGTTGGGTTCACTATTTCTGTTTTTGACGCTTCCACTAGGGTGCGTGCATCCGTCACGCAGAGGATATGCGACTGTTTCCCTGCATTCCCACTTTCCAAAGGTGGGTGGCATTCTCTCCTTGTTCAGGGACTTCTACTCCTTGATCGAAACAGAATGATGGGATGTCGGTTCTTTCTTTCGTGGATTCCTCCTCGGATCTCATCAACTAGTCTGGGTCTCCCTCATAGATCTAAGAAATTGTTTGTGAAACTCTTACCGATGCCATATCTTAATGGACAGTAGTTAATTATGCTGATTCTATCGAGACATTCCAAGGGGTCCGGTCAGGTCCGCAACCTTCGGTTAGGGGAGTAGTCATTTTGGGCACCACTGGCGTGTCTTGGCGCTGGGGGATTGGCATGTCAGTCTTCTGTCCCTTATTATAGGGATTCTCAAGGGAACAGAAGCCTGATGCATCCCACATTGGATGCGGGAAAACATATGCCAAAGGCATGTATCTGGGGTTTTCCTCAGTTTCACATGTTTAACATAGGGTATGTTGCAAGTTTAACATCCAGCAGAGACGGATCAGACTGATCGGAACACTGATTAGAGTGGATCAGATTGAGGAACCCCTTGGAGGGAACGATGATATTGGGGCCAACACTTGGGTGGCTTCCCGAATTATGTGAAGGGGAATGGGGTAGCATGATCTCGCCGGGATGTAGCAGTCTAGGTAAGAATCGGGATAGACGATGGATTTGGTCTTGAGCCTCGAAGATACTTATTACGTATCCCTGTGGTAGGGAATCAAATTCCGCGTAGTTCTATGGGATGATGGGAGACCTGAGGAGGTGACCCATGAGAATGGACGCATGGATAAAACCCAGAGGAAGTGGAACCTATGGTTTGGGGCATGATCTTCCTAAGAAAAATGGGATAAAGGGAGGGATCAGGATGAGACATGAGTTATGGGCTTGAATCTCGTGGATGATTCCTATGTATCCCCATGGCAGGGAATCAAATTCCACGTAGTTTAGATGACGAATATAGTTTAACGTCATGCGGGACGAGGGCGAACCGATGTGAAGGGGGTCGAAACGACAGGTTTGTGGGCTTAAACCTCATGGAGGCTTCCTACATACCATGCCTTGACATGGATCAAAGTCCCCATAGTTTGAGATGGATTGGGGATTACACTCTGAGGCGGCCCAAGGTGTTGGTGAACCGATGTGAAGGGGGTCGAAATGACCAGTTGGTGGGATTGAACCTCGTGGAGGCTTCATACGTACCATGCCTTGACATGGATCAAAGTCCCCGAAGTTCGGGATGGTATGGGGATTACACTCTGAGGCGGCCCAAGGTGTTGGTGAACCGATGTGAAGGGGGTTGAAACGACCAGTTGGTGAGCTTGAATCTCATGGAGGCTTCCTACGCACCATGCCTTGACATGGATCAAAGTCCCCGTAGTTCAGGATGGATGGGGCTTACACTCTGAGGTGGCCCAAGGTGTTTGGGTCTTAAACCTCATGGAGGCTTCCTATGTACAATGCCTTGACATAGATCAAAGTCCCCGTAGTTCAGGATGGATGGGGCTTACAATCTGAGGCGGCCCAAGGTGTTTGGGGCTTGAACCTCATGGAGGCTTCCTACGTACCATGCCTTAACATGGATCAAAGTCCCCATAGTTCGGGATGTATTGGGGATTACACTCTGAGGTGGCCCAAGGTGTTTGGGGTTGAACCTCGTGGAGGATTCCTACATACCATACCATAACATGGATCAAAGTCCCTGTAGTTGGAGATGGATTGTGGCTTACACTCTAAGGCGGCCCAAGGTGTTTGGGGCTTGAACCATGTGGAGGCTTCCTATGTACCATGCCTTGACATGGATCAAAGTCCCCGTAGTTCGGGATGGATTGAGGCTTGCACTCTAAGGCAGCTCAAGGTGGTTGTGGGGCTTGAACCTTGTGGAGGATTCCTACGTACCATGCCTTAACATAGATCAAAGTCCCTGTAGTTCAGGATAGAATACAGTTTAATGTCATGTGGGACAGGGGCGTTGTCATGGTCGATGATTACTCTAAGCCCACATGAGTCATGCTCGGTGTGAGAAAAAAGATGCAGCAAAGGCCTGATGATCACATAGAGAAAAGTGCATATGTGAGAGATGGAATGGGGCTTACGCATGAAGCGACCCAAAGAGGAAGTTGGGGCTTACGCGTGGTTAGTAGCCCAAGAAGTCAGGGATAACTCTAGGATGGAGGCCTGATGGTGACAAAGCCCAGTAGGAGAGGGAAAGGGTGAAAAAAACCCATGTCCTTGTCTACCCTCTTGGTCCTTGGCACCAAGGAAGTGAGGATGAGCATGAATGATACCTCCTGCAAGAAAGGCTAGGGGCTTACACCAAGGTGGTTTCCCTCCCCCACGGACAAACGTCACTCCAATAAGGAGGATATCATCCCCTATGAGGGGCGATCTCATCCCCGTGGAGACGAGTGGGTGTGGATAATGTCCAAGGTGGGGGGACCCTGCATGCGAGGCATGGGGATAGGTCACAGTTTAACATCATGTGCTGAGGATGATGGCGCTTGGCAGTTTAACGTCCTGCAGCTCGAATGAGGCGGGTGCGCTCTGCACCCCTAGGGCTTAGATAACCAGTACACTTTGCTCCTTATGGGAGGGAAGGCATCAGCAAGGTCGTATCAAGGGGTTTCACGAAGCAAAAAATCGAGGGATCCACGTTAGCGTGGCTATGTGAAGAAGCAATAGCCATTAGCATGCCTATGTGAAGAAGTATGAGGCAAAGCAATGCAACGGGCGGTATTGTCCAAGGGACCTTGAAGTTACTTTGTACGAGCCTAGAAGGTCGCACGGGAAAATGTTGCGTTATATGGATGCTCGGTGCATGAAAGGCACCCACGAATGGCATCCGTAATAAGAGAATCAGGCGCCCATGCAAGGAGGCGCTCGGGGAGCACCGAGGTGAAGGGTCCCGGGGAATTGCGCGCAACCTTTAAGGCTTGCGCGTGAAATAATGGCCCTGCACGAAAAACACTGGGCTGGCGCGAAATCGGTGTTGCTTGCGTGTAATTAGAGCTGAGTTTTGCGCGCAATTGAAAGGATTTCACGTAGGGAATACCAATGGCGCGCAATTAGGATAGGCTTCGCGGAATGACTGGGGTGCGTGCAATTTTAGGGATTGCACGCAATTGGTAGGGGTGCGCGCAATGGAAGGGGATGTGCACAATTGGTCAGCATGAGTGCAAGTGGAAGGGATTGCGCGTAAGGGGCAGACCCCGATGTTATTGTAATTAAGTCTAATCCATGGGGATATCGCACGAAGGCGGACCCCAGGGCAACTTGGTGCGAAAAGAATCGTACCTGAAGGCTATTTTTACGCGCATGCGGAAGCCGTATTTCGCGCACTAGAATCGATTCAGATTCTTTATCCCTCACATGGAAGGGGGTCGCATTCTATTTATAGGTGTCTGGCGGCACGAAAACCAGATCGGCGTGCAATAATTGCGCGACCGAGGAGGCAGCGCGAAATGACCATTGTGCGGAGTAGGGGCGCGAAATTATTTTGCGCCTGTGCCGAGGACCCTTCACGAAACCCGAAACTTTCCACGCGGGGCATACTTTTTTCGCACGCCTCTGAATTTATTTTGTGCGGCCCCTCTAGGCCCCCCGGACGGGGTCCCCTGGTCCGAATATGACTTCGCTTTGTCATTTCGAAACTTTCTTCAGCACTTGAGCACTTTTCGGCATCTACAACCAGAAACGATGATGATAATGAAAGATTATTGAAAAAAGATGATAAAATGTTATAATATGATAATATATGATATTATAAATATTATTATAGTTTTTTATGAATTAATATAAAGTTAAAAAGCATTATATACTATTTCTAAATCATTTTCAACTAAGTAGAAGTATGAGGTAAGGGATTTAGTCTCAATTTCCACTCCATTGAGACATATTTGATATTATGCACCTATTTTATTTTATCTGATCTATATAATACCCATTTTATGTATTAAAAATGAATATATATTATTAATTGTAATTAAAACTTCATTTATAGTTTACTCATTCAAGGGGTTATAATTTAAAAGTTACCAGAGAGGTAATAATTTATTTTACAATCTCATTTTTTTAGGATTTATTTTATTTTCATTGAATAAATATTATAATATGTACTTTATAAACTATATATATTTTCTTATACTCAAGATATTTAATTATTTTACATGTTTCATTCCAAATTTTCCTCTCTTTTGAACTCGAATCAAGAAAATAAAATTTTAAAATAAAATCCAATATTATTTATCTTTTTGATCGAGTATATTTTTCTTCCATGTCAATATTTTTAAAAATTGTTTTACAAAAGTCCTTTAAATTTAATCAAATGATTTATTAATTACATTGTATGTTATCCTTTACTTTTTACATGGTCTGAAATGAATTTTTATAATGTTTGGTTGAAAGGTTTATTTTCAACTTTCTTCAAAAAAAATAAAAAAGAATGTTTCTTTTTAACATATACGATGTGAATGGATTTTCCCACCGCCATAAAAATTTTACACTATTTTGGTTGTTATATAAGTTTTCAATGGTTTTAAAAAGAAAACTATTTAATTAAATATTATTTAAATGTTTATATTTCATTTTATGTGTTGACCTACTTGTTTAAATGATCACAAAATCATGATTATAATGATCTTATTGAATTTCATGTTTTCTATAAGAATATCATATTATGAGATAGGTAATGAAATTGAAAAATGACAAGACACTATTGATACTAACACCACTAACTCGAGACACCATTTTCCTCGACTCACTACTAGCATGAAAATCTAACTAAGTTTGAGGCACTATCAAATGACACACCGTCAGATGAGATACCATCAGCGGACACATCACCATCCAGACACTACCCTAACGTAAATTTGGCTAAGTATGAGATACTTCCAGATGAGATACTTCCAGATGAAGCACTGCCAATGTCATATCACTAAAAATATAATTTTGTAAAATTATAACATATAGTTAGACTTAACACTACTAGTTGAGACATCGCTAGTGGAGTGAATTTTTGGCTAAGTCTAAGACATTTTTAGTTTCATGCCACCATAAAAACATACCGGTATACTAATAGACACCACCAAACTAAGATTCTAACACTATTTACTTATACTTATTTTTGAATAAATTTATTCTAATAACTAAATTAGTGAATTTAATATCATTTATTGTTTCAATTATTGTCTCTTAAATGTTAGATAGAGTCCATTGATGTGAGTATCAGACATGCAGTGCGAGGAAGCAGATACCATATGAATATTATTGTTGCTACTAATAAAAATAAAAGAAGAATCACTTATGCAGATAGTGACATCGTGTGAAAGATATGAAATAGTGGAGGAAAATAAATAATATAAAGAGAGATCGAATTTACTAAATGCACATAAGAGTAGAACCTTTGCAAATAAGAAGAGCACACCTGGTATAAACACTTGACTGGGAAGTCGAACTACACTATCACATCCAGTGCTTTTCTCTAGTCAAGAACAAGAGTCTACAACACTCTTTTCTTTTATATTTTTTAAGAGAACTCGACTTAAGCTTCACTTGATAATCAAATCAAGAGTCACAAGCTACATTTCAATAGACTGATAATTTCTAAAATCTGCACTTTTAGATTTCTTTGTTCTATTTAAATTTATTACATTTTAAAAAGTGTGTGTTATACTCCATTTTATATATGCACACTGACTCATGTACTGAACTAGAAAAAACCTAGATATATTCTCATCTTTTTTTACTCTTCTACTTCCATGGAAAAAAATGGTAGATGTCATTATCTATCATGTTTATTTTGACTCCCACTTATAACAGTGGAATAGGCCGTATGTGACCTAGACATTTGTGGCTTGTTGTAAAACCCAATGTAGGTTGTAGATCAGCTTATTTATTTATATAAACCTCTAGGTGGTAGGTGATCACCAGTTGGATAGGACTAAGTCTCGACTTGAGACTGAATCTCTTGTATTCATTCTTTTTATTGTGCTCTTTAATTTTGTTTTAATTTATTTTCACTTTAAAACTCAAAAAAAAAATTATTGTAAACTAAATATATATATAATTTGATATTTTATATTAATTTGTGTTCATATAGTATTTTTATCAAGTAAATTTATTTAAAAGGATTAAATAATATTATATATTATTCATTCAAGACCTAATAAATCTTTAGATAAATCTTTAGAAAGATTAATATCTATATAATACTAAATATTTTGATAAACTGGGTTGTATTTAATCATTTGGGGGATTTCAAAATAATCCATTTTAAACATAAATTTTAATTGGGTACTCAATTCACCCACTATTGAGATACTCACTCCAACCAACATTAGGTATCAAAGGAATTTATTCCTTTGGTATTAAAGTGTTCAAATTCTTTTCAAATGTGATTTTAGTTTTACTTTAAATATCATAAATTTCTAATATTTATAAATTTAGTTCTTTAAATGTCTAATCATCAAGAAGGTTTCGATACCAATATACCTCCTTTATTTAATGTTAACAACTATGCTCAATGGAAAATTAAAATTAAAATGAATATAGAAAGCATGGGTTTTGATATTTGGTCTACTATATAATATGAATATACTATTACCAATAATACTAGAAGTACTTGGGATGATGCAATAAAGATAGCTTATAATAATAATTGTAAATTCATGAATTACCTTTATTATGAACTGGGAAATGAAGAGTTTAATAAAATATCTGCATGTGAAATTACCTATGAAATCAAGGATACTGTATCTATTTCTCATGAGGGAACAAATATGTTGAATAGATGGGGATTAATACTTATACTATTAAATATGAAAACTTTAAAATGAATTCTGATGAGCCAATTTCTAACATGTACCTTAGGTTTAATGATATTTTAAAACCAATGAGATCGCTTGGAAAACCAGTATCTGACAAGGATTGGTTTATGAGATTGCTGAGATGCTTACCTAAAATATGGAAAGGCACATTTGTCTCCATCATAAAGTCTTGTGACATAAGCAAACTGCTGGTCAAGGAGCTGGTTAGAAAGATCCTGATGTATAAAGAGGAATTAATTGTAAAATGTGAAGAAGATAAATATCCTACAATAAATCCAATAGATTTCAATAGTACTTCATCCAAACAACAAAAAGAAACATAAAAATAGAAAGTAAAAGATATAAGTTCAAGTTATAGTGAATCCCCTTCTCATAATTATGAGAAGATGGCTCATCTAGACAGAAGATTTAAGAAGTCTTATAAGAAGAATAATTTTTTCAGAAAGCCAAACTTCAATAAGAAAATATAGATCCAAGGAAAAATGGAAGAAATATTAGAATAATGATGCTGATTCAAAAGAACTTGTGTGCTATGAATGTAAAAGGAAGGGACATATAAAATTTGACTATCCAAAACTGAAGTATAAAAAGAAATACAAGGATAAAGACATAAGATAAAAAATTCCACGAAGGAAATATGGAGTGATTTATATGATAGATCATGTGACTCTGATGTATCACATGAGGAGAAACCAGACAGATCAAATATTTTTTCAGGACTAAATTCAGTGAGGTATTTTCCTTAGCTATTATTTCTAATACTCTACCTGTGCATCATTCTGATAATTTTGACAATGAACATGATGATGATAATTTATAAAATGAATAATTATTTTAATACTTCAACATGTTATAATACACCTTTAATGATCTAAAAGATAAATACAAAGTTTTAAAAAGATATCATTCTCTAACTTCATATAGAAAATTTGAACTATCTATAGAAGAAAATGATCAACTACTCAAAGAAAACACTGAAATTAAACTATCTAATGAGAAATTAAATAAATACTTAGAAATATTTAAAAATGGTAGAAAAAATATTACTCATATTTTATGTGATAAAATTAGACTTAAATATGATACTGGAATATGATATGAACCTGTATAGAGGAGAAATTTAAAAAATAAGTTTTTTCCTAAATCCGGACCAGAAAGTTCTTCTATAAATCATTTTCCTAAAGGGTCAAACAAAGTTTTTATTTCCAAAATTTTACAATCTATTTATTTTAAACCCAAAAAATTTTGGGTTCCCAAAGATCTAATTTTTTCTATACCCAAATAGATTGTGTACCAAAGTTATTTCTTGCATAAATGTTGTTTTGTATGAAATCTGTTTGAAGAACTCCTATATAAGTCTGTGTTACTTTGACAATAGTTGTTCAAGGCATATAATAGGATATTATTCTTGATTCAAGATCCTTATAAAGGTTTATGGTGTCCATTTTACCTTTGGTTATAATTCAAAATGGAAGATCATTGGCCTATTCCAGATTAGTAACAAGAATTCAGTTTTAATTTCTAAATTTTTATATCTTGGTGGATTAAAATATAATCTAATTAATATTTATTAGTTATTTGATGATGGTTTTTATGTGAATTATGAGAATTATTCTTGTAATGTTTATAATTAAAAAAATTATTTAATTTTTACTACCTTGAGAAATGAAAATGTTTATGTTGTTGATTTAAATTCATTAGTTTCTCAAAAAGATTCATGATTAAGTGCCTTTCACAAAGTGTCATGGATTTAGAATATGAGAATAGGCCATTTCAATATTCACTCAATTAGAAATATAACTGGTAAAGGGTTAGTTATAGATCTACCTAAGCTTGAGTTCCCAACTGATAAAGTATGTAACCCCTATCAAAAAGGGAAATAACATGATTTTTATTTTAAATTAAAGATAGAAGTGTCAAATTATCAACATCTCGAGTTGGTTCACATGGATTTTTTTGGACCTTATAGTGTTTCAAGTATTAATTGGAAGCACTATATTTATGTTCTTATAGATGATTTCTCTTGGTATACTTGGGTGTAATTTCTAGCTCACAAAAGTGAAGCTTGCTCTTATTTTACCAAGTATGCTAAGTATGTAGAAAATCTTAGTGGCCTTAGGATTAAGACCTTAATAAGTGACCATGGATATGAGTTTGAAAATCAATATTTTGAATATTTTTTCTCATAAAATGGATACACTCATAAATTCTCTCCTCCTAGGACCCCTCAACAGAATGTAGTTTTAGAAAGGAGAAATAGAACTTTACAAGAGATATCCTAGATCATGTTGAATGAGTATGACCTAACAGTATATTTTTTGAGGAGAATCTATTGATACAGCTTACTACATTATCAATAGATTATTGATCATACCTATCGTTAAGAATACCCCTTATGAACTACGGAATAATAGGAAAACTAAGGTTAATTAATTTATATTTTTTGGTTGTAAAGTCTTTATTCATAACACTAAATATAATTTAGACAATTTTTTATCCAAAAGTGAAAAAGAAATTTTCCTTGGTTAATCAATCTCTAGAAAATCATATAGATTTTTCAATAAGAAGACAAAAACTATGGAAGAATCATTTCATGTCATGTTTGATGAAACTGATCCACATGATCCAAAGACTTTCCTAGAAAACCGTGAGGATGATTTTTATTCTCTGAAAATAAATTCTAAACCTTTAGATTATTATTTCAAATAGTTATAAAAATCCTCTATTTTTGAAGAATTTACATAATGTACTAAACCTAAATCTATAGAACCTAAAGTGAACATCCCTTATTTTTTTCAAGCTGTTAGAACCAATAATTATCACCCTTTAGATGCTATTGTAAGAGACCTAAATAGAGGAACAAAAACTAGATCTTCTCTAAGAAATCAGGTTGAAAATATAGATTTATTGTCTCAGCTTGAACCTAAGAACATAAATGAATCTATTAATGATGAATTATGGGTAATAGACATGCAATAAGAATTAAATCAGTTTGAAGGAAACAAATTGTGGGATCTTGTAGAAATACCCAAGGATATATTGACTATTGGCACTAAATGGGAGTTTAGAAACAAATTTTATGAGTCGGTAACTATAGTTAGAAACAAGGCTAGACTTGTTGCACAAGTTTATAGTCAAGAGGAATGAATATACTATGAGTAAAACTTTGCACCTATAGCTAGACACGAGTCCATAAGAATATTTCTTGCCTATGTAAATCATCTAGATTTCAAGCTTTATCAAATGTATGTCAAGATTTAATTAATAAATAGTTTTTTAGTTTAGGATTTTTTTTGAACAAACCCTTGGTTTTAAAAATACTCATTTTCCAAATAAAATTTTCAAATTAAATAAATATTTATATTGTTTAAAGAAATATCCTAGAGCTTGGTATGATAGGCTCAACAATTTTATTATTTCAAAAATATTTTCAAAAGGTATAGTTGATTTTACCCTTATTATAAAAATAATTTACAAAGATTTTTTAGTAGTAAAAATATATGTTGATGATATTTTTTCAATCTTCAAGAAATTCTCTATATACTGATTTTTATAAAATAATGCATAATGAATTTGGAATGAGTTTAATGGGAGAAATAAAATTATTTCTTAGATTTAAAATTTTTCAAAAAATAGAAGGAATTATTTTAAATGAGAGTAAATATAAAAAATATATTTTAAAATGTTTTAACTTGGATAACATTAAAATTAGTGATACTCCTATTACTACCACCTTTAAATTGGATCTTGATGAAACTGGGAAACCAATGGATCAAACCAATTACATAGGTACAATTTTTAGTCTTCTATACTTGACATCTAGCTGACTAAATATTATGTTTAGTGTATGTATGTGTGATTATTTTCAAGAAAACCCTAAAGAGTAATATTTAAATGTTGTTAAAAGAATTTTCAAATACCTAGATTATACTACCAATTTAGGATTGTTTTACCCTCGAGGACAATAATTTTATTTAATGAGTTATTCAGATGCAGATTTTGGTGGATAAAAGTTAGATAGAAAATGCACCTCTGGAACATATTGCTTTGTGGTCAAGTCTCTAGTTTCATGGTGCAATTAGAAACAAAATTTTGTTTCTCTGTCAACTTCTGAAGCTAAATACATAGATGTAGGTAGTTGTTGTGCACATATTTTATGGATGAAACATAATTTAATAGATTATGGATATTAATTCCAAAATTTACCCATAAACTATGACAACACAAGTGAAATAAATATCTCTAATAATCTTATTTCACATTCTAGGAAAAAAACACATTGATATAAGACATCACTTTTTGAGAGACCAATTTCAAAAAGGAGATATCATTCTTGAATTTGTTGGAACAGAACATCAGTTAGTTGATATATTCACTAAGCCTTTGAATTATGAGATAATGAACTATATCAAACATGAGTTAGGAATGATAAATTTTGGTTATGTTTAATTTTATGTGACACACCATTGAGTTGGCATACTGTTTTGCTTGACACACTGTTTATTTGACATACTATTGTGATTGACACACCATTTTGATTGAAATGTCATTAAGTTGACACACCATTTTGGTTGACATACCATTTTTGGGACACACCATTGGGTTATCACACCATTGTATTGTCATGTTGTAACTATTTCATGTCTTTACAAAAAAAATTATGTTTCTCTAATTGAACCACCTGGTTTATTATTTTTCTTCTAGATTATGTCTTTTTCATAACCCAATATGTGTTTTCTCCCAAATATTAAATTTTAATTTTTCAATATCATTTTGATTTCAATTTTAGAATAGATAAAATCCCAAATGATATGAAAATGGAATTATGTCTATTTACAACATACCTTGATCCCATCACGATACTCTCATATCTTTCTCTCTCGATCCCTGTGTAACCCTTCGTCTCCTGCTTTTCAAACATTCTCCTTACCCTTGACCCATTTTTTCAAACCAATATGAATGTTGAGAATGAAGTGACCTTTTGGGTTTTCACCTTCTAAATTGATATCTTCTGAGAATCAAAATAAATAATTGAGTGAACGTGCTCTAGTTACTCTGGTTAATCCAAAGTTTGCAAACAAATTCATAGTAGATGAAAGGGATGTGTAATCGAAGTGTCTATTTTCTATAAAGTCGCTAGTACTCGAATTACTCCAGAACCAAGGTTGGTTAGAGTGGTTTTCATCAAACAAGAAACTATTATACCCTAATTTGGTTTATAAATTATATCAGCATGTATAGTTTTCTATTTATCAAGATAGTATAGATTGGATAAGAAGTCATTTCAAAGGAAAATTAATAGGTTTTTTCATCTAAGAAATGGGATAAATATTTAAATGTACCCCATGAAGGAATATATGATGATTATCAAGGAACCATTCCTAAATATGGTGAGTTGTTTGTGTTTGAAGAGGCTTTTCAGATCTGAAAGGAGATGGAATAACCATAAGACTTGTTACCTCATAGATTGATGGGGAATGTAATATTCCATTTATGTTTCTGTAGACCATGATATTCCCAAGAAAGGGTTATTTCACAACTCTAAGGTACTGATATGTTTACCTTCTATATCTTACGAAATAGGGTCATAAGATAAATATATATAGATATATCATAGTGAGCATGTGTTATATGACCAATACATCCTCCATATCCAATTCCTTGATCTACCCTAAGTTCATTTCTTCCATGTTAAAGGACAAGGGCCTACTAGATGAGGATTAAGAGTCTATTACAAACTATGGTGGTTTTTTTCTTTCAAGATATATATGTTAAAGGATGAAGATTAGCTAGAACCCTTTGAAGAAATAGTTGGTTGGAGATAGTGATAAGATATATATTGAATTTAATACAATTGCTAATACTACTAGGCTTGAGGATGTTGTTGATCTAATTATTGAGCGTGATGAAATAGTTTAATACCATGATGATGATGATGAAGAAGCTATTGCATAATAAATTGAAAAAATCCATCTATTGATGAAGGGAGTGATCCTGAACTTTGTCTAAAATCTTCTCCCATTACATATGAATCTCCTAGTCCACCTAGGAGACTAAAAAAATATAATATCTTATTAAAAGAAATTAATATGAAAAATAGGTTTCAAGAGAAGATTAATTCAAATGAAGTTCAAAATTTGATGATGAAGATGAGAATGGTGATAAAGAATAGGAAGAAGAAAATAGTGAAAATGGTGAATATGAAAGGGATGTAGATGATGGAAGTGATGATGATGATGACTATGGACCTAATGGTGCAAGTGGAGAAATTATAAGTAAATATGTCGAAATGCCTCCAAAGCTTATTCCTTCACCTAGTAAATCTACTGAGAAACATGTTATGTCTAAATCTGTGGACCCTAGGCTAAAAGTAAAATATGATTTTGTTGAGGGGGATCAATACCCATTTGTAGAGATATTTCATGGAGTGATAGTAGTTGATAAAGGTCATATATTTTTTGACTCTGATGTGGTTGATCATATGGGTATTATAGTTGTTGTTGAGTAGTATGTAGTTGAGTAAGAGAAAAGGGATATGTCTTCTTCTGAGAAAGGTAGTGATATTTAGTTGGTTTTTTTGGATACTAATGAGACTCCTGTTTAAATCCATTTGGAAGTAGAATCTACTGATATTGGTCAAAATGATGATGCACAGATAACAGTGGTACCTCTTTTTGATAAATAGATGGAAGATAAACCTACCAGTGTTGAACACACCTCAGTTGTACAGTTTTCAGATGGATAGAGAAGTCTTGATGTGTCGGTTGTACCTAATATTGTGGTACCTCCTACCACTGCATCTATTTTATTTTCCTTTCCAGGTTTTTGGGTTGATCCTATGGAATAAGAATGGGTAAAAGATCTACTATTGTAAGGATTACACCAAAGAATGGTGGACCTATGGTTCAAAATGAGGGGGAAGTTAAGGGATCTATGATTTCTCAAGTAGAAATTTAAGGATTATTAAAATATTTTTCTTTTATTAAAACTCTTAACCCTGAAAATACACCTTCTTTTCCAACTCCTCTTATTGTACCAATTGACTTATTCATAAGGAGTGACTTACATGCCTTTGGTGAAAACTTAATTTTATACTTCAATGAGATGGGTAGAAATAAATCTCCTATTCTGATCAAACTTAGTTAAAAGGATTCCAGATATATTTTTGAGTTTTTGATCCAACATAACCAACCAAAGATGATGAATCACATACAATAAGTTGATATTGAAAATAATAAAGTTGTAAGTGATTTAGAATCAATCAAGGATATTCTTGAATACCCGAAGAATACCTTTTCTCCCTCTATGGATGGGATCCTAAAAAGTCTTGAGGATACATCTTTAGATACTTATACTCCTTACACTCCAATAGTGTATATTAATCATCTCATAACTTTTGTTAGAGATAAAGTTACATCTTTGTCCCGTGGTCCTTCTAGTAGTGAACTTGTGATACCTTTGGAGATTTTGAGGAAGTTTTAGAACCATAAAGACCATGATCACATTCTAATAAGGATTCATGATAAGTAAATGATCTCAAAAAGATACAATATCACAAAATTTATTAAATATTATCTATTTAAGATCTAAATGAAGAATTATATGGAAGAAAACTTCATGTTTTTGGATGAGAATATTCAGATTCCTCCTGTTACTCAGGCCTTCAAGGAGTAGGTACACCAATTGAAAGAAATGACTCCAGTGTTGAGATATTTTATGTAAGAGAAGGAAAATTTCTTCAGTGCAATGGAAAGAGATGGTTAGATTATAATTGATATTATAAATATGATGAATCCATTTCTTCATGTTCATAGCCAAGAATTTATTTCTCAAGAATAAGTTCCTATTACTCCTCAGTTATCTCTCAGATTAAGAGTTTCTCTAGATCCTCTAGCCCCTATTTTTGCTAGATTCCAACCTTTTCATATGTCTCCTTCTCAAGGTTTGATTTAGATCTATCCAGTTGTTGTTGTAGAATATCATCCTCAGACTATAGATATACTCTCCTATGGTGTTCCATATCTTATGACTCAAGCTCCATCAGCATTGGTTGACCCTTCTTCCTTATATCAACAGAAATCCACAGCTATGAACAAAGCACCAATAGACCCCTCTTAGACTTCTTAAACCTTTTTTATTGTTGGATTAGATTTTTTTTCTTTGATGGGACTTGGTTTGTAATATATTTTTTGATAATCATGTTGAATGCCTTTTCTATCTATGAGTTTGTTTATTCTTCCTGAATTTACTGAATTTACTCTTCTTATATTTAACTTTTTATAATCCCAAAAGGGGGAGAATTCCTATGGAATATTTGTTTTGGTTTGTTTTATAGAACTATGATATATTTAGTAATATCTGTTTTTAATCTTTCTATATTTGATACATGATACTTACCTTTGATAGTTACTATTTTCTTATTTCTTTCTATGATACCATCTTTAAAAACTATGTATGCTATGTTATGATTTATATTACTTTATATGACTTTTTTTTACATCTATACTATTCCTTGATTCTATGATTTGTGATCATCAAAAAGGGGGAGATTTTTTACCTCCTTGTTTTAATGATCAAAAATCATGATTATAATGATCTTAAGGAGTTTCATGTTTTCTATAAGAATATCATATTCTGAGATAGGTGATGAAATTGACAAAGGATGAGACACCGTTGAGACTAACACCACCAACTCAAGACACCATTTTCCTTGACTCACCACCAGCATGAAAATATCACTAAGTTTGAGACACCATCAGACAACACAACGTGAGATGAGATACCGTCAGTGGACACACTGTTATCCAGTCACCGCTCGAATGTAAATTTTTCTAAGTATGAGATACCACCAGATGAGATGCCACTAGATGAAGCATAACTAATGTAATATTTCCGAACACATAATTTTGTAAAATTATAACATAACTTCAAAACTAAAACTTCTAGTTGAGACATCACTAGTGGAGTGAAATTTTAGAAATGTCTAAGAAACCACCAGTGTCACGCCACCAGAACAACATACCACCAAACTTCGAGACACCTCCAGACTAATCCACCACCCCTATTTCCTTATATTTATTTTTGAATAAATTTATTCTAGTGGATATATTATCAAATTTAATTTCATTAATTATTTTAATGATTGAATCTTAAATGTTTGATGGAGTGCATTGATGTGAGTGTCAGACGTGCAGTATGAGGAAGCAAAGACCATCCAGATATTCCTATTGCTGCTAATAAAAAGAAAATAATAATCACTCATGTAGATAGTGACATCGTGTGAAAGAGATGAAATAGTGGATGAAGGCAACTAATAGCAATAGAGCTCGAATTTACTCAATGCATGTAAGAGTTGAACAAAATTGTAAACAATAATATATCGCCTACTACAAACACTCGATTGAGAATCCAAACTACACTATCACATCCATAGATTTTTTCATTTAATAACAAGTGTCTAAAAAACTCAGTTCTTATATATTTTTCAAGAGAACTCGACTCAAGCTTCACTTCAGAATAAAATCAAGATTTCTAAGTTGCATTGCAACATACCGAGCATTTATAAACTCTACACTTTTATATTATACTGTTCTATTTATATTTATTAAATTTTGAGCAGAGTGTTCTATACTCTATTTTATATACACACACTGACTCCTGTACTAAACTAGAAAATACCTATATCTCTTCTAATATTTTTTTACTCTTGTACTCCCATGGATAATAGTTTTAGAGGTCTGTGTGTGGCCTGTTTATTTTTACTCCAATGTATAACTATAGAAGAGGTCGTGTTTGACCTAGAAATTTTTAGACTATTGTAAAACCTAATCTAGTTTGTAGATCCGCATGCTTATTTATATAAACTACTTGGTGTTAGGTGATCACCAAGTGAATAGTACTAAGTCTTTACTTGAGACTAAACCTCTTGTATTCATTATTTTTATTATATGCTTTAATTTTTTTTAATTTATTTTTTCTTTGAAACTGAAATTTTTTTTTACTATAAAATATATATATATATACTTCAATAGTTTATCTTAATTTGTGTTTATATAGTATTTTGATCATGTAAATTAATTTCAAAGGATTAAATAATATTATTTATTATTTATCTGAGACCTAATCAATATTTAGAGAAATATTTAGAAATATTAATATCTATATCATACTATGTATTTTGATAATCTGGGTCATAGTTAATAATTTGGTGGATTTCAAAATAACCCAATTTAAACATAAATTTTTATTGGGTACTCAATTCACCCCCCCCCCCCCTCTTGAGATACTCACTCCAATCAATATTATGGTATTCTCTAAAGGGTGTGTTTTTTTTACAAAAATTATATTTCTGATGAATTGATGGTCATTTTTATCTATTATTATTTTTTTGGTCATTAACTTTCCCTTAAAACATTCACTTTCTTATGATCATACTTCATTGTAAATTGCATTTTTTCCATATCCATATTTTTTTGTATCATGGATATTCTTATTCCTTAAACTATATACCATTTCTACATATGGTATTTTACTATGAAAGTTATTTGATTGACTAGAAAAATATTGATCTTTCAAATTGTTTACTCAATGTGATTTTTTAGATAATTCATGATGCTTTAGAATTAAATTGATCATTCAATATATAATTGATTCATTGGACATGCAGTGATAGGTGGAGCATGAAATTACATAGCTTATCGATGCATTGATGGGTCTCAGAAGACAAACTAGTTATCTAGACTTACTAAATCGTTTTTTAGTGTATACCTACCCATAAACTTAAACTATCTTAGAAAAATCCCCTAATGGTAAGATATCATGAATTATGAGATCATGATGTCCAACATTATGCATTTCTTTCATTGAAAATTTAGTTATTATTATTCATACTATTATACATTAATATTATCCATGGATGAATTTTGTGCTCAATTTATTGATTAAATGGAATATGTTTTTAGTTATTTACCATGTTATATTTATTATGTATTATTTAATCATGACATCTTCCACTGTATGCAACCCATACTGAGTGATTGATCTCACCCTTATTTTTATTCATTCCCCAAGATATAAAGAAAGAAATATATGAATGAGTTTCAAGGATACATAATATTTACTTCATTATGTTTTATATTTTATTTTCAACATAAAATGATAATCATGTATATATCTGGTTCTTAAAGACTACTAAATTGATTGGTCTTTAATGATGTGATCCCTTAAATCTTATTCCAATTTAATAAATTCGACACCAACTCTAGGTTACTCAAGTTGAGGTTGCTATAGTTGGTATTAGATCAATTTTAGTAAAAACCTTTGGAATTATATTTAGGAAAACAAAGATTAGAGAACATATCCCTATAAAAGACACTTATAATAAGTCTAAGTATAGGATAATATCACAATGTATTTGTAAATTATATATTGTGTGTTTTCCTAGAAAATAAATACATGACTGTATACTACAAGTGGACATGATTTTGGTACAAATGCATCTAGGAGTAATAACCCTGAAAATAATTAGTCAGGTATATCTCATCCATAATTATGGTACATGATAAATGGGCCCTTATTTCACCCTTGGTATTTCACTCCCTAGGGACATTATTTGGTTAATTCAGATTTTCATTATGAAACATTATAAAGGATTTGAATAGATAATGACCATGGATTATCTAGGTTAAACCTAAGGTTTTATAGACTGAAAATAACTTGTCAAGATCTAGAAATCATATAAATTATTTTTATGATTATATGATTTCCCATTATGATTATTAGTGATCATACTATAATTTTAGGTTTCATTCAATGGCTGGAACTAGAAGAAACCATGTTAATACTAAATGTGATGAATAATTTAATGATTGTACTCCTAAGAAATTGAATTTTTTGGGAGTTATAATATGAAATATTATGATTATTACTAAACAACTATATTGATATATGATTAAAAACTTGAACATATGTGAGTTTCTAAATAAACAATATAATAGAAAAATGGAGTTTCATGAAGACAATGGAGAAAAGATGATTTAGCTTCCTACATGTCAAGATTGTGGGAAGAAGTACCTAGGTAAATGTCTCAAGGGAATGAGTAGATATTTTATGTGTAGAAAAGAAGGAAATATAGTAAATAACTATTGAGGAAAAATGAATAGTACAATGGAGTAAAATAAATTACATCCTAAGGTATAATTTATAGTTTAATGTATTATATGTGGGGAACTTGGAAATTATCTGAGCTAATACCCTAATCTACAAGATAACTTCTAGAACCAGAAAGGGACTATGTCATTACAATCATTTAAGTAGAGTGATAAAAGTGTTTATGTATTTGGATTTTAGAATTATGTTGTAGAAGTATTTTATCAATGATATTATAGTTATAAGAATAATGAAACATTCAAGATTTGTTCCAAAGTAGTTTTACTTTATGTATTTGTAAGAATATGTTGAACGCTATTGATAAACTAGATAATAGATTTAGTAGTAAGGTTATATTTTAAAAAAACATGTGATTTTGGGATAGATAACCCTTTATATATGCCTGGGGTTGAGATAATAATTTTTTTTGTGATAAATATTTCATTAATATTGATATTGATAAATTAAATTGGACAGTATTGGTGACCTTTAAATTGATTAGTGATTTGATGAAGAGTGATTTATGTTATATTTGATGAATTTTATTACATTTTTTGATTTATGGAATATATTGGATATTCTATGTATTTATTTTAGAAAAAAGGATTGAGGTATATTTTAGAAGGATATATATTTTCATTAAGGTTTTATGATAATTTGGGATAATAACATGTTTTAGGAGAATATATGGTCAACGTATTCACGTGATTGGTATATAAAATTAAGATCTATTTTATGTTGTTTGAAGATTAAAGTTAAGCTGATTTTGGATTTTTTTTACATTTTAATAAATTTTTGGTCTTTGAATACTGGTTAAGCATGCTTTGAGTAGTTTTAGAATTTAACTAATCATGGAAATAATTAAGTATATCTTTGGGTGTCATTATTGAAATATTTGAGATTAATATTTCGAAATAATGTTTATTCATATTAGTTATCATATAATTTACTAGCCTTTTATGGTTTCAATAACTGAATGGAGATGGGAGGGATAACTTGTCATCCTTTTACAGATCTTATGATCTATTAAAAATTTATTTTAGTTCTTCATGCATGAAAAATTCACAATGTTCATTCATCATTGAAATATTAGATGAAAAGAGGTAAAAAATAATTAAAACACATATCTAGGGGATGAAATTACATTTTTGGATTTTAAGAAATAAAGTAAGTATATTTTATTATATTCCATTATAAAATAATTCCTCAAGTCTTGAAAAAAAGATCTTAAAAATGAAATTGTTTTCCTTTTTAACATTATTTCTGATGAGTTGATAATTGTTTTTACCCCTCGCTAATTTATGGTTTTGTGGATGTTAATTTTATCATGCTACCATTCTCTATCACTCACTATTATTCTTTAGACATTACCTTTATCCTCCATATCCATATTTTCACTTCCCAATAATATTCTCCTATTTGGAAACCTAGTAATGTGTTATTATAGATGATCTTCATATCTCACTTTTCCTCTTTTCAAAATGAAGTTTTATTAACCTTTTTTACAACGTGAGTTTTCAACAAAGGTAATTCAAAATACTAAAACCTTGATTGACAAAATAAAAATTACAAGGAAAATATTTATTTATGTGGGGATAATTTAACACCCCATAAATCTAGTTTAAAATAATACTATGTTTGATAGCTTTCTTGACATGCAATATTGAGCTTAAACAACCACGAAATATTATTATTTAAATATGATTATTATAAAAAAGTCATTGAATTAGAATATATGAATAATAATAACCAAATTAGGATATATATGTATAAAGGTCACACATAATACAAATTTATTGATTAATTATTAGTAAATAAGCATTCAATTGTTAGTAAAGTCATTTTATGCTTCAAAAATACATTTTTCCTCAAAAATAGTTTTTATAGTTTTTGTGAAAAAAATATTATAATTAATTTTTGACACTTTTAGAAAATTTATTTGAAAAAATGAACTTAATTTTTTTACTAATCATGTCAAAATTATCTTAGATTTATTTTTTGATAATTTTTTGAAAATTTTCATTTTCCAATGAATAGTGAAAATACTAATATTTATTGAGAACTGTCTTTTTGTTTCAAGAATTTAAAATTTTTTATTTTTAAAAAAAATATTTAAATGTAGTATTAGTTATTTTAGATTATTAATAATCCAATTAATTTCATTGGAATCAATTTTATTCTTCATTATGGTATAAAAACGTTTTATACTTAAGAAGACATTTTTATGGAAAACTATTTTTCATCACGTTTTACGGGTTTGTTTTTAAATGAAAATATTATAATTATATGAATTTATTTTGATAAAATGGATTAAATATTTTTAATAATAATAATTAATATTAGGTAATAATTTCAACTTATTGTTTTGTTATAATGAATAGTAAAAACATTAAAAATAGGTTACCACATTTAAGGTTAAAACTGGATTACCAAGGGTTAAACTAAAGTGATAAGGGTTTAAATGACATAAAAACTTGTCTAAATCATATTTCATGGAATTATTTTGACCCTTATCACATTATTATATAAATTTAATTAGTTATTGGAAACTTTTCTATGAAAATGACTTAATAATATTTAAATATTTTTAAAAATACCAAGTGTGTCATCTCCCTCACTTATAAAAGGAAACACCATATTTTATCATATCCACACTTGAAGATCCATTTACCTCTTCCATAACCTACCCAAATCCATTACTAAAATCCATATCCATGTCTTAGAGGTATTAGTTTGGGATGAATAAAAACCTTGGGATTAAGGTTTAAAGAAAAGAGACTTTTCCGAATAAGGGGTGTGGCTTTTAACCGAATGTTTTAGTTTTATTTCTGCTTATAACTAATTCAAAACTCTTAAAAATATTGAGATATAATAAA
The DNA here is from genome assembly GCA_963277665.1 of Viscum album. Lineage (NCBI taxonomy): Eukaryota > Viridiplantae > Streptophyta > Magnoliopsida > Santalales > Viscaceae > Viscum > Viscum album. The sequence goes on along the minus strand of OY728166.1, from coordinate 1,029,199,931 downwards.
ATAAGTATCTACCATATACTAATAAATTATTATGTTTATTTATTAACCTTAATCTATCACCTTCTTCACCTAATGGGAAATGAAACCATCATTTGTGTGTATAACAAACTACCACCTCGTGAACTAATGTAGTTTGTTTTCAATCACCACCATTTATTGTTAGTTAATATGATGGATAAAAATAAAATAAAATTATATATATGATATAATTTTCATTATTAAATGATAAAATAATACTTACCTCTTATCCCACATATCTGTTGGGAAATGATAACGACATTCATGCGTACATGTGTCATACCACCTTCACGAAGCGATGTGATTATTTTTCATGTATGTTTTCCATGAATGATAATAAAAATATATATAATGTATAATTATGATGTTTATAACATGATTATAATTCTTTATATGATGAAATTATAACCTATTCATAAGAACAGGAACTCCTATGACAAAACATGCCTAAGAAAACTGAACAATTAACACCTTAAAAGACGATAATAATGAACGATTATTAGAAAAGTGAAGATAAGATGTTATAATAGGATCATATATGATATTTTAAATATTAATATGGTTCTTTTATGAATTAATAACAAGTTTAAAACCATTATAAAAGAGTTTAAATTGTGTTCAACTAAGTGGAAGTGTGAGGTAAGGTGTTTCGTCTCAATTTCCACTCCATTGATACATATTTGGTATTATGCACCTATTTTATTATATGTGGTGTATATATTTCAACTTTTATATATTAAACATAAATATCTATTTATTCATGGTAATTAAATCTTCAATTCAATTTTACACATTCAAGGGGTCACAATTTAAAAGTTACCAAAGAGGTAAAAATTTATTTTACAAGCTCGTTTTTTTGGGATTGATTTTATTCTAATTAAAGGGATATTATAATATATCCTTAATAAAAACCATATATTTTCTTATCCTATAGATACTTTAGGAGTTTACATGTTTTCTTTCACCTTTTCCTCTCATTATAACTTGAATCAAGAAAAGAAATTTTTAAAATAAAAGCTTATCTAATTAATCTTTTTGACTGAGTATATTTTTCTTCCATATCTATATTTTTAAAAATTATTTTAAAAATTTTTTTTATAGTTACTCAAATTATTTATTAATTACATTTTTTTATTCTTTACTTTTTAAATTGTTTTTATGGTGTATTTCTAATTTTTTCCAAAAGTTTCATTTTCAACTTTCTTTACAAAAAGTAAAATGGAATATTTCTTTTCAACGTATACATCATTAATAGATTTTCATGACACCATTATAATTTTACACTATTTATCTTCATCTAAAAGTTTTTAATGGTTTTATAAAGAAAACACTTTAATAAAATCTTATTTTTATGTTATTATTCCATTTTAATTTTTTATCTAAAGGATATGGTTTTATTATAAAACCTATATTTCTGATTAATTTATGGACATATTTTACCTCTTATTAATTTTTTGGTCATTAACTTTATCTTGAAACATTCAGTTTATTATGATCTTCTTTAATTGGACATTAAATTTCTCTTCTATATCCATATTTTTTTGTATCATGGATATTCTTATTGCCTAAAAAAATATTTCCTTTATATATATTGTGTTTTACTATGAATGTTATTTTATTGACTGGATAGATCTTTGTTTCTCATTCTTTCATTGGGGCGTACATCCATCCATGGGGCACGTGTTGACTGTTTCCCCGCATTACTGCTTTCCAAATTTGGGTGGCATCTGTCGCTTATTTAGGGACATTTTCTCCTTGATATAAATGGGATGATGGGATGTCAATATATCCTTCTGTGGATTCCTGCTCAGAATGCATTACCTAGTCTGGGTCTCCCTCATAGATTTAGACATTGTTCATGAAATTATTCTTGTTGCCATATCTTTGTGGACACCGGTTAATTACACTGCTTCATTCAAAACATTCTAATGGGTTAAGTTAGGGAAGCAACCTTCGATCATGGGAGTAGTCATGTTGGACATCGCTGGCATGTCTAGACATTGAAACAATGATGCATCTAGGTCTATTCCCCTTATTATAGGTATTTTTAAGAGCGCGAAAGCCCGATACATACCATGTCGAGTGTGGGGAATCATATGTCATAGGCATGTCCCTGAGGTTTTCCTCATCTTACCATGTTTAACATAGGGTATTCCACGATTTTAACATCTAGAGGAGACATATAAGACTGATTAGAACACTGATAGGTGTGGATCATATTGGTACATCCCCTTAAGGGAGCATCTAGAAGGTTTATCGGGTGAAGGATCAAAATTCCTAATAATGGCGGATCTGATGTGGTGTGTCCCATAGAGGGAAGATTTCACACTGTGAAAACTAATCTAGACACCACTGAGGGCGGATCAGGGGAAGTTCACCCCAGTAAGGGGGACATCATGGTTTACCATTGTTTGGGATTGAACCCCAAGGAGGTTTACTACATACCCTGTATAAGAAATTGGGATCAAAACCCATGTAGTTCGAAGGGGTGATGAATCAGACTGTGTGGGGCTTACGCATGGTCAGCTTCTCAAATGGGTTCCATTTATTCACTAGGATGTGGCATCCCAGGTAAGAATTGAGATGGATGATGGAGGGTTGAATAAAGTTGATAGAGAATGAGATAGAACCATCATGAAGGTGATGGTAGCGTCGATCTTGAACCTCATAGAGGCTTCCTACATATCCCTATAGAAGGGAATCAAAGTCCACGTAGTGAGATGGGAGATGGGACACCTGAGGAGGAGGCTCATGAGAATGGATGCATGGGTGGTACCTAGAGGAAGTAGAACTTATGGGTTATGGAATTGTAGGTTCCGGGTGCAATGGAAGTGTGTTGGTGGGTGTACCTAACTTTAATTTTTTCCATTAACAACGATCAATCCAAGATCCGTCATGATAATAAAATTTCGGATATTCAAAATATAATGAAGAACAAAATAAAGGAAGGGAGTCCCATAACCATAGAGAGGATCATCATATATTGGTTATAATTAATTTAATTAAAAGATGAGAATTACCTTGATGTAATTCTCTCTCTATTGATTTTTCTAGTCATGATCCGATGTGATCCATCGTTGTTCCATATAATCCAAGTGTAGGCTTCCTATAAAAGTGATCCACACATTATCCACGTATCTATGGATGTCTCCAAAGGGATATCTAGGTGATATCATGGAAGATCCTTTGCTTGCAATCTCTTCCTTTGATCACCCTGAGAGTCACTACCAAAGCGCTCTCCTTGATCTGGTGGAGGAGGATCTCTCTCGTAACTTGAGAGAGTTCTTGGTGGAAAAATAATTCTCTCTTGGCTTGAGATCTTTTTAGATCCATTGTACACAACCACCAAAAATTTATAGGCTAATGAGAATTATATAATTGGGATTTTAATTATTTAGAATAATAAAATGAATTAATTACCCAAAAGCATTTATTTATTTTATTTAATTCTTAGTAAGACCCCATGTCTAATAATAACATTTGACTATTATTATTACTTTACATGCACCCATCGAATTACACCTAATATTATTTAATTAAATAAATAATATTATTTCTCAAAAATCCCAATAAAAATTACATGGCATTTATATTAATATACACGGCATGTACTTTTGTTTTTTCCATTTTCTGTATTTCCTCTACCATATTTATTAGACCTTGAATAATGGCTATTTATTTCTCAAATAAATATCATTACATTACTCGCTAATAAATATATTATTTTTCCCACAATATATTCTCTTGAATAACTAGTATCTAAATAAATGTGATCAGGCATCATTGAATAATTATTAAACCACAATCGGGAATAATCTTTATTCAACTTGTTAAATTGATATTTAATTGAGATACTTGGACACACTTAGTGTGTGAACCTCTAGGACTCTTTTTCAGTGGAATTAGGTGGATCCTTCCTAAATTATGAGGTTAGAATCTGAAAACATGCCAAGGTACCCATAGAGAAATAATTTAATACCGTAATGACATGTCACCTCCTACGAATGCTTACTGTGTAATGTAATCCCTTTGTCTTGATATCTCGAATCAAGTGGGTTGCATGCTAGTTCCATCAACCCATGTGATCAATTATTCTTTCTTTGACTTTCCATAATTTAACTCTCTCATTCCTTACCATGGCCATGGATTTATTTAGGCTATATCAATTCCATCAAAGGGCCTTTGTCTTGATATCTCGAATCAACTGGGTTGCATGCTAGTTCCATCAACCCATGTGATCAATTATTCTTTCTTTGACTTTCCAGAATTGAACTCTATCATTCCTTACCATGGCCATGGATTTATTTAGGCTATATCAATTCCATCAAAGGGCCTATGATTTCTACTTCTGTTATGAATATAAGGGATAAATCCTTTCTCACATTATCTATTAATGCATTATTACTCATGACACGCCCAACATATCCTACCTCGCTGCGAATAGTGTGTCGTCATAGTTTTCATCAATACATCTAAGTCCGTGAGTTGTAATACCCATTAATAATAATATTAAAGTCTAAAGACCAATACACACATCCGCAGATATGAACATCTAATGACACTATGAAATGTGGATTTCATATTAACGGGTCTCATTCTCATAATATCCTCCTGGATATTACCAAGGGCGCACACCATTATAAGGTGGCTCAAAGTTTTATGATTCCTCACCCCTAATGGACTGTATTATTTTTTCCCTTCAAATAACATCATCCAGCCATAGAACATATATTCAATAATAGTGTTATGGAACTTCCAGGTTCTCATCATAGCAGGGATCTGCTATGGCCCTTTAATGCAACAATTATCTTTAGGACATTATCACATGAATTGTCGTGCAGAAGAAAAATCAAGATGTGATAAGGTATTTATTAATTAATAAAGTAAAAAATTAGTTGTTTCTAGGCCATGAACTCCAACAGACTCCCACTTGTACTATAACCAACTACTAACAACCTTTAACCTACTAGCTCTCACATGATATTCATACTTCTGCTAAGATAGGTCTTTAGTCATGGAGTCCACCACGTTCTCTTCCGTGGACACTCTGCTCACTGCAAATTCACCCCTTTGATATAAATCCCTCAAGAGGTGATACTTTTAGAGAATGTTCTTTGTCTGTTGATGTTAAATTGGTTCTTTTTCAGGATCTACCATTGTAGTATTATCACAATACAATGTTATAGGATCTTTACTTCTAGGCATCACATCAAGCTCATGGAAAAAGTTCTGAATCTAGACGGATTCCCTGGCTACATCATAAGACGCTATATATTCAGAATCTGCTATAGAATCGGTGAAAACTAGCTGCTTTGAAATCTTCCAACTCACAGCTCCTCTATTGAGAAAGAAAACATATCCTGATTGTGACTTCAGATCATTATGATCTGTCTAAAAACCGGTGTCAGCATACCCTCTGATGAAAAGTTCCTCGTCTCCTCCATACACCAGGAATATATCTTTAGTTCTTCTGAGATACTTAAGGATAGTCTTAAGAGAAGTCCAGTGTTTTTCTCCTGGATCTTCTTGATATCTACTTACCACACTCAGTTTATAGGAAACATCAAGATTGATACATAACATGGATAACATGATGGATCCTATAGCTGAAGCATATGGGATATTACTCATCTTATCTTTCTCTTATTGTGTCTGAGGACACATTCTCTTAGAAAGATGTAGGTCATGTGACACTAAAACCAATCTCCTCTTGTATTTTTCCATAATAAATCTCTTTAGTATCTGGTCAACGTATGTAACCTGACTTAGTCCAAGAAACCTCTTGGATTTATCATGAATGATCTTGATCCCTAGAATGTATGTTGCTTCACCTAATTCCTTCATGGAGAAACACTTGTTCAACCAGTCCTTAACTGACTGTAAGACTGGTACATCATTTCCAATAAATAATATGTCATCAACATATACTTATAGGGTAACGACCGCATTCCCATTAAACATCTTATAAACACATGGCTCACATTTCTTCTCAATGAAACCAAATTCTTTTATGGATTCATCAAATCTAATGTTCCATGACTTGGATGATTTCTTTAATTCATAAATGGATTTCTACAACTTGAAAACCTTTTTGGATTTACCTTGTGTCACAAACCTTTCTGGTTGTGTCATATAGACATCTTCTTGAAGGTTCCCCTTAAGGAATGTTGTTTTGACATCCATCTTCCAAATCTCATACTCATGGTAAGATGCTATGGAAAGTTTGATTCTTATGAATTTAAACGTGGAAAATAGAGATAAGGTTTCATCATAGTTAATTTCTTGATGTTGTATAAATACTTTATCCACTAGGATTTCTTTATAGGTGATAACTTAACCTTATATGTCCAAATTTCTCTTGAATACCCATTTGCATCCAACATTCTTTACATCAACTGGCTCATCAACCAAAACCCAGACTTGGTTCTGATACATGGAATCCATCTCAGATTTCATATCCTCTATCAATATTGAAGCTTCTGAGATCTCTAAAACTTACTTTTATGATATATGTTCATCATTGTCCAATAATAATGATTCACCATCCTCAGTGACTAAGAAACCAAATCTTTATGGTTCCCTTACCTCTCTTGAGCTCTTATGCAGTACTTGTGTTTCTGGAACCTCTTCCATGGGGACTTGTGGAACAATTTTCAATACCAACTTCTGTGTATCTTGATCAATAACTTCATCGAATTCAATATTTCTCCCACTATCCTTTTTGAGGATGTGCTCCCTCTAAAGAAAGACAGCTTGTCTGGTGATAGTGACTTTCTTGTCTGAAGGGTTATATAGGTAATATCATTTCGTTTCCTTGGGATATCCTATAAAGATACACTTTGTGCCCCGGGGTGCTAGTTTGTTGCCTGATAAGGCCTTAACAAACACCCCACATCCCCATACACGTGTGTGTGATAGAATTGGTTTCTTTCTATTCCATATCTCGGAGGGAATTCCATTTTCTTCCTTAGTTGGTACTCGTTTTAATGTGTATGTTTTAGTTTGTAATGAATATACCCAAAAGGATAATGAAAGATCTACATAAATCATCATCGACCTCACCATGTCCAATAAGGTGTGGTTTCTCCTTTCACTAACACCATTCCACTGTGGTGTATAAGGAGTAGTGAGTTGATATAGAATCTCAGACTCCTGTAAAAGGTCGATGAACTCTTGGTTCAGATATTCTCCACATTGATCTGATCAAAGTTTCTTTATCTTATTACCAATCTAATTCTCTACTTCATTCTTTAATTCCTTAAATTTCTATAAGGAATCTAACTTATACCTCATTAGGTAGACATATCCATATCTACTCAAATCATTAGTAAAAGTAATGAAGTAATAATATCCACCTCTAGCTTCTACTGGAAATGGTCCACACACATCTGTGTGCACCAATCCTATAATCTCAGTGGCCCTTTCACCTTGTCCACAAAAATTTGTCTTGGTCCTTTTACCTTGTAAATAGGTGTGACATCTATCAAATGTTTTTAGCTCAGTAGAGTCTAAATAACCATCTTGGTAGATCTTTGTCAAGTACTTATCATTTACATGACCGAGGTGGTGATTCCGCAATTGGGTGATGTACGAGTCATGTGAGTTTGTTTCATTATCAATTTCCAAAACTTAGTTTTTTTAATTTAATACATAAAAAACATTATTTAAATGTGTCATACCATAACATACATTGTTCATATAAAATAAACAACCCTTATTTACAAACTTAAAAATAAATCCATCTATATCCAAACATGATATATAAATTATGTTCTTGGAAACATTAGGCACATAATAACAGTTATGTAAAACCAAACGCATCCCAGTTGGAAATGAGAGATGGTAATCGCCAATGGCCAATGTAGCTAGCCTCAGCCATTAGTAGATTGAAGATCCACCTCTCCTCTGTAAATCTTTCTAAATCTACTTGGTTCTTGAATTTGAATACAGATGTGATCCCCACAAGCTATATCTAATACCCAATTTGTAGAAATGGAAAGATTACACTCAATAACGAACTCACCATTTGCATCCCCATGCTTTTGGGAGCAGTTCCTCTTCTAGTGGCCTAGCTTGCCACATGAAAAATATACCTCCTTCCATTACTTTCCCTGCCTTTGGATCTTCCCCTTCTTGGAGGGATGATGCTCAGGGGATTCAGACCATTTATGAATCCTTGGCCCCTTTTCCTTGTCTTTCCTTTTCTTATTCACCATAAGAACTGTGGTTTGGTCATGCGCCATGTCCTTATCTACCTGGTGAATTAAGGTTATAATTTCTAATAGACTCATCTCATTGTTTATCATGTTGTTGTTGACAATAAAGTTAGATAAGGTCTTGGGCAATGATGATAGGATGATATATGTACGCAACTCATCCGGTAACTTAATCCCTAAGATGTTCAGGCATTCAATGTAGCCAATAAGCATGACTACATGAGTCCCAACTAGAGAAGAACCTCCAAGATTAGTTTTAAAAAAAGCGTTGGATATCTCATATCTCTCATATATCGCCTTCTCTTGATAGAGATCATTAAGGTGAGACATCATGCTATGCGCACCCATGTTTTCATGTTTCTTCAAGATCTCATTAGACATGGTCGATAGCATGAAACATTAGACATCTATGGCATCATCCATATGTTTCATATAGAGAGATATTTACTCATCACTGTCTTCTTTTCTATGCGCAACTATAATAGGATCCTCCAGCATATACAATTTTCTCTCGTGGTGAGGATGATGCGTAAATGCCTCTACCATTCCTGGAAATTGGTGCTAGTGAGAAGGTTTTCCTTCTCAGGTATGGTTCTCAATGATATGTTTGAAGTCATTTTTCTTTTCATTTCTACAAATTAAGATGAGAAAATGTTTTATTACTTTATTATGATAAAATTGAGACAAATAAATAAATTAATACTAATTAGTCTCCCACTATTTTATCGAAATCCAATAGCCCTCACCATTGAATTCGGAATACTTAATTTCTTGAATATTCTAGTGTAAATGATCCATATTTCCCTTCACATTACCCCAAATAGGGTTTTTAAAGAAACTTAAAGGGTTTTAGGTAGTCATTCCAAATTCCAAATTCATTAACTCACAGTTCCTTGATCCACTGAGTGGAATCCCTGATCCTGAAATCCTTTTATTTTGGATTTCCTCAACCTTTGCCTCTTGGTCCAACCAAGTCCTATTGTGGCAGTCAACCCTAGTTGTGAACCAATTAAAATCAACCCAAAACCTTGAATTATAATTCCCTAATAATTGAAATCACCCCAACTAGGGTTGGTCAAGCACTTTGAACTATGGTTTGATTCTAACCAAGATTATGGAAGGCTATACCGTCTTAATATTTCTTTAAGGTATTTTGTCCTTATACATAAATTTACATTTTATTATATTTTATTACATGATTTTTCATATTAAGTGGGATATAAATAAGTGATTAACCATGTCTAAGATAATATTTACACATAAGCTGATCTTATTTTAGTTTCATCTTGCATTCTTGTTTAATTCATTAATTGTATGATCGTGAAAACACACCCACAATAAATAAACCATGAAACTAATAGAAATAAAATAAATGGTATGATCATGATCTTGTTCTATTGGTTATTTTATCTTGCGGTTGATAAACAAACCCAAAACCTAGGGGAGAAACACCTTGAACCTTTTGGGTTCATTTTTGAAACTTTCTACTTGTCTACCTTTGTATCTTCTTAGATTGGTTTCACCTTGGCTCCTAACTTGAGCCGCCTCCACTAGCATAAAAGCTCCATCCATTAAATATCCCTTTATCTCACTCACAGGTGAGGGGTAAAACGGAGTTTCACATAAATGAAACCTTGGGCACGCAGGCCATACATATTAACAAGGAGAAGGCTGCAGGCCAACAAATTTAATTTAAATAAATTAATTAAAAGAAACCATTCACATACATAGGTATTGGTCTATATCATTATCATCTATACATGCAATTATATTTATACATAAATAAAACTATAATTCAATTCTTTAATAATTCTTATTTAAGATAAATCATGCTCAAATCAATTAATTATCTTTAATTAATAAATACTTTTATCTTAAACCGTTTTTTAAATTTCCTTGAGATTCTCATCCATCATAATTTTAAACAAATAAATTCATTTAAAATTATATTTTTACATAACTTGTACCTTGGAGGAAACCCGGTGAATTCTCATTCATAACTACCCAATGAGTAGAAATGAACATTACACAGATGTTAAGTTAAACACATATATATAAAAAACCTATCATGTGTTTTTCCTTAGCTTTACGACTACACTGTGGAACACGTCTCAAGGGTTTGTATAATATAATATTAACTTTTAATAAATCTGTGTAATTTGAATAAGTACACGGTGTGTTGTTATGACTACATGGCGTGTACTATCGTTAACTGTACATCTGATGTACATGCCTAGGGACATGGTGTGTAGATGTACCTCGAAAATCTTCAGAGTACACATCATGTTCAGTGGGCCACACGCTGTGTATTATTCACGTTACACAGTTTCCATCCAGGGAAGCCATGTACGGGGTACACGGTCCAACCCTAACCCAAAGGGACTACATGCCGTGTCCAGTGGACTACATGGCATATAATTAGGAAACCATGTGCAACCTATTCCTAGTCAACACACAAAGTCATTTAATAATTAGAAAGACTCCAACACAAATCTTGGTTTGGGGGACCGGTCTGAGGCATTGAATTTTGACTACACAGTGTGTACTGATGAATACATGTCGTGTGTTCTGGTGTAGTATGGCCAAAAATATTTGGAACCTCTGAATGAGATCCTCTGTTTTGTTTTTATCAAAATTAAAAGAAAATATTATTTCTGTAAGGTGAACGAGAAACGAAATAGGAGCAACAGTTCTCAAGATTCATATTTGCAGAACGATTAACTTGAATTGAAACAACTGGATTATTAAATGAAAAAATCATCAATAAAAAACTAAATAATTATAATCAATGATATTACCCCTCTGATACCACTTTTAGGTTCTAGGCACAACTGAAGTGTGTTGGTGGGTGTACCCAACTTTAATTCTTTCTGTTAGAAAAGATCAATCTGAGATCTATCACGATAATAAAATGATGGATATTCGTAATAGAATAAATAACGAAAGAAAGGAAGGGAGTCTTGGAACCACATAGAGGATCATTATATGTTTTTTATAATTAATTTAAATAAAATACGATAATTAACTTGATGGAATTCTCTCTCCGTTGATGTTTCTGGTCACAATATGATGTGATCCGTCGTTGTGTCATAAAATCCAAGTATAGGCTTCCTCTAGCGGTGATCCACATGTGCTCCACATATCTCTAGACATCACTGAAGGGATCTTTAGGTGCTATCATGGAAGATCCTTCTCTTGAGATGTCCTCCTTCAATTGCCCTGAGAACTGCTTCCAAATATCTCTCCTTGATCTGGTGGAGGAGGATCTCTCTCGTAACTTGATATCGTTCTTGGTGGAAAAATAATTCTCTCTTGGCTTGAGAGCTTTCTAGATCTGTTGTGAAAAACCACCAAAAATGGTTAGGCTAATGATAATTATATAATTGGGATTTTAATTACTTAGAATAATAAAATGAATTAATTACCTGAAAGCATTTATTCATTTTATTTAATTCTTAGTAAGACCCCATGTCTAATAATAATAGCTAACTATTATTATTACCTAACATGCACCCAGAAAATTAAACCTAATATTATTTAATTAAATAAATAATATTATTTCTCACAAATCCCTATAAAAATTACACAATGTGTATATTAATATACATGGCGTGTACTTTTGTTTTCTCATTTTCTTTATTTCCTACACCACATTTATTAGACATTGAATAATGGCTATTTATTTCTCAAATAAATATCACTGCATTACTCACTAATAAATATATTATTTCACCCATAATATATTCTCTCGAATAACTAGTGTCGAAATAAATGTGATCATGCATCCTTAATAATTATTAAACCACAATCGGGAATAATCTTTATTCAACTTGTTAAATTAATATTTAACATAGATACTTGGACACACTTAGTGTGTGACCCTCTAAGACTCTTCCTTAGTGGCATTAGGTGGATCCTACCTAAAGTCCAAGGTTATCATCTAAAAACACATCAAGGCACCCATAGATAAAGAAGTTAATGCCACAATGACATTTCATTTCCTACGAACGCTTACCATATAATGTAATCCCTTTGTCTCGATATCTCTAATCAAGTGGGTTGCATGCTAGTGCAATCAACCCATGTGCTCGATTATTCTTTCTTTGAATTTTTGGAATTGAACTCATCTATTCCTTACCATGTCCAGGGATTTATTTATTCTATATCAATTCCATCAAAGGGCTTGAGATATCTAATTCCATTATGGACAGAAGGGACAAATCCTTTCTCACATTATCTATTAATGTAGTATTACTCATGACGCACCCAACATATCCTACCTCACTGCGAACAGTGTTTCATCACAGTTTTCATCAATAAATCTATGTGCTCAAGTTTTAATACACATTAATAATAATCTTAAAGTATAAATACCAATACGCATGTCCGTAGATAGGTAAACCCAATGACACTATGAAATGTGGATTTTATGCTGGCAGGTCTTGTTCTCATAATATCCCCCTGGATATTTGACGCACGCCTGTCATGGGGCATGGCAAAACAATATTTTATTTACCTAAGTATAGTATATCAGTTGATCCTAGGTAGTCTCCCGAAGAGGAGTGCACACAAAACAAGGTTGTCACTTTTTGTTGGTTTTAAAAAGATTGGTTTTAATTAATATGAATGACTATGAGAGAAACAAAAAACAGAAATTGATTGATTTTAACAAATTATAAAGACGGTGATCGGATTAGGTTTGGCTAGACTTAGTGTTGTGCCATCATGGTTTCCAAATTTTATATCTTCTTCTTCCTTAAACTGGTAAGAGAGATGTGATGAGAATTTTCCTTTCTAAAACCTTAGATTGGTATATCCTCCTTCCAATGTGTTTAGGGTTGTAGAAGGTCTCTTGATTAATTAGAGAAATCCTAGACCTAGAATTGTTGTTCCCTAATAAACCAATATTTCAACATACAATCCTACACACGTGCTTGACAACCGTCGAGCAATCACCACCCAACCCTAATCATGTTCCACCGTATACAGATTAGAATTGGGTGGAGGGAGATGTGATCATTGACCAAAGAAATTTATAATTTCAGAATAAAAACCTTAACACAACCGCATTTGGAATTTAATACTGAATTATGAATTGAAACCAGAAGAAGAAAGAATAAATTTTATTCATTTCAAGCACAAAAACTCAAACACAACACATAGGTCCAGCCTCCCCTCTTTCCGATCACTCAAATGAAGCTACCCCTCCATGGATGGGGTAAGCGAGATAATGTGGGAGAGGAGAGAAATTTTAAAATAAAATAAATAAAAGAAAATTCTGAGAAGTTCTTCTCCTTGGTGCTCCAGAAGGAATGGGGTGGAGAATGGGATGGATTGAGGGGGAGGAGCTCTTCTCCTTTTATAGGCAAAATTCGACCCCCAAAAGTTTGATCGTTTTAGACCCCATTAATGACCTATTAACGCGTTCCACCCTTCATGAATGTTGTGTACAATTATCTTGGCCATCTCTCCCCAAAATTTCAACTCATTTGAAAACCGGATAGAGGAGTTATGAATTTTTCATTCTCGATTTCTGTTTCTGGATGAAGTTTCCAGGATGGTTCCTCCAAATGTATTTCGTTTAATGGACTCCTTAATGACTTCCAAACTTCCCCAAATTTCTTGTAGAGTCGCCACTATATTTCCTCGTCATAGCCCAGGTGAAAAAACATCATTTAGATATTTTTAGGCCGAGTTTGATGTCCATTATTTTGGGTGGGTCCACGCTGTCCGCCCGGAAAAATTCCCAACTTCAATGAATTTTTAGACCCTTTAGATGGGCGAATCAGCTCCTGGTCCAGAAGACAAAAATGAATTAAATAAAATACGGATTATAAAAAAATTTGAATCAGAAAATTTGGAATTTTATTTTTCCAGAAATGACCGAAATACCCCAGACTTAAAAATCTGTCAAAAATCCAGAAATAGTCGTTTTTCACATTTGGGTTCAAAATAACACTAAAACCTAAAAAAATGACAATTACCCATCCAATAACACTTTTTTGGGAGTATAAACAATGATATTAAATATAAATTAATTGAAAATATTTGCTCTATCAATTCCCCCACACTTAAACTGTGCTTGTCCTCAAGCATAAAATCTCAACATGGAATTCAAAGGGCACCAATGTCACCAATATTTAAATTTCAAATGGAATAAAATCAAATGATTTTCAATATCCAATCAAATTTTCCAGTTCCACAAAAATACCAATTTAATTTCCCATTTTTCAAAGAAACAATCAATTCATGCATTTTACTTTTCCCCTTTGAAAAATAATGAATCTTCTCCTTTCATTCATTCAAGCTTCTCAATTTATTATTATTAAACATGCCAAATCATGACCTACCTCACTTTTGAATCTTTTCTCTCATCACTCGTGATACAATTAATAGTGGAGTTATGCTCATATCATGAGAACATGCTCCTTACCCATAGTCTTGTAAAGTAACTACTTTCTCCACTTTGTAAAGACAAAACACACATAAAATCATGAGGACTTGCAATAAAGGTTCAAATGACTCTGTGGCTTAGGGTTGGTGGGTAAATGATTGAAATAATTTAAGGCCAGAAGTAGGAGGTTTTAGTCTTAAGTACAATGCATGATTAATCAAGTGAAAACACAAGATGAACCTCACTCAAATCCCCTTGAAATATGAATCACAACACCACTCCCCTTTCAATGACATGGGTCATGAGTCAATAAATGATTACAAAGAATGATATCATCCATGTTCTCCCTGTTTTTTTTTTGTAAAGCTCCAGAAAGGCACAACTTTATTTTCTTTTTTTTTTGTAAAGCTCCAGAAAGGAAGAGCTTTATTTTGAATTTTTTTCTTTTTTTTTTCTTTTTTTATGGAGAATCGGATGAAATGAAAGAAGCATAATGAAATGATGACTCATGCACAATTTTCTAATAATACATTGCCCAAAATGATGACGCACACATTACACCACCCAAAAATGATACATATCCCAAGGAACGCACATGAAAGGCCCTTCCCCCACACTCAAACTTGAAATAACCATGAAAAAATACTAAAAGTGCAGGTAGGTAAGGAAAAATTGGATTGTAATGTGGCTTAAACCTATAAGGCAATTCATGGAATCTAAGGGCTTACGACGTATAAATGTAAAGGTGGGTCTTAGGATAAAATGTGGCTAGCCAAAGAGATGCCTCAATCATTTTAAATGTGGTTTTGTACAGTCATAGCTTTGACAAGTTTCAATACAAGTTCTAGTAGGTGGCACGTCCCAAGATCACTCAAGAAATATGCTCAAGATAAAATAGGAAATATTTGGTTTAGAAATCCTCTCAGGAATGAGAATATGATATTGTACAATCACTCATGGCATGATTAATAATAACAAATTAATTCACATGAATTTCAGAAATTCAAAGAATGAAAAATGGAAGGGAAATTTCATTTACATGAATCAATTAATTCCCTTAAATCATGAGTCCTTATTTCAATATCCTTGCTTCACTTTAATCATCCAATTATCAATTTTAATCATTCAATCTCATTAACATTGAAATATAAAACATGGCATCACAAGATTCCTTAGAAACTCATGTCTCCTTGATAATTTGAGTAAAACATTAATTGAAGTGTGGGTATGCAATTCTTATCATTAAAGCTTAAAAAAAGTTTTGGACAAAAAATTTAAGGAGTTTAAAATTTAAAATTTAAAAATGAACTCCCTTTTGAAATAAAGATTCAGTCCCCTTTAAAAAAATTTTGGGGCTTCCTTCTGCCATCATGATCCTACAAAAGAAAATTTCAAAATTAAGAACAAGTATCATGTCATTAAAGATCAAAATGATAAGGAGTAAAGGGATGAATGATAAACTAATTCTATGAAATGAAATTGAAATCTAAATTCCTAGAAAGAAAGGGATAAGTCTTGGTATAATCCCCCAAGTGGGCCCTGAATTTTTACTGCCTCCAGTGGGCAGTACCAGCTGTTATCCAAAGTCTGATGGTGGATGTAACTTCTTTGATTTGAACCACCACATGTGGCTTTTCCTAGCTTGTGCTTCATTTTCCTTGTTGAGGAGGATTCCATGTATAGAGTACACTAGATCCACCCCCTTCGCAATATGATATAGCTTGCATGGCGGGGGTAGGATGAAGTATGGATCCTCCTCCTCTTCGGTTTCTACTTGTGAAAAGTTTTCTTCAAAATCCAGTGGTTTCTTCAGATGTGCTGCATGAAAAGAATAATCAAAGGGAGATTCAACATTTAAATTTGAAATATTAATTTTAAAATCTTCCCTTTTAAGGTAGGCAGCTTTTAGATTTGGTTCTTCATGCATAGCCACTTGTATCTCTTCATGGACTTCCTCAAGTAGATGATCAATATCTTCAGGGAGCTCCAGGTGTTCCTCAATAGGTGCATATTCTTTTTCATCTTCTCCTAAGGCAATGTAAGGATTGACCAAATCTGAAAATTCAAAATTATAAGGAGTGATGCTCAAATCAGATTGAATGAAATCAGAAAAGGTAGAGTTCATGGAAGGATCATCTCCCTGAGTTGGGTCTGGTTCAATAACTTCTTTATTTGAATGTGCCTCTTGGATTTGATTATCACTGGATGGAGGGAGGTAGTCGGGCTCCTCCATCTTGACTTCAAATTCCACCAATTGGGTGGTGTCTTCCTTCTGCGGTGTTGGATCTTCTTGTTTTCAAGGCTTGGTAAGATCAATAAGTTCCTCACATTCATTCCAAAATTCATCAAGTTCTTGTTGATCTCCCACATGTAGCTCAGTAGGGAATTCATCTTCTTTTTCATCAATATCGGGTAAAATTGGTTGAGTTATGCTGAATGAGTCTTCAGGTACCTCTGCATTTACCTCCTCTAGTTCTTCAATGATGACTGGTGAAATTTCTTCCACCATTATCTCAGGTTCTTGCTCTGGCTCAGGGTCGGGTTGCTCCATCATTGCACGAACATAGTCCAATGCCCATTCCATTTTGCGACCCAAATCATCCAAATTATTACTAATCCTTTCAACCCGATCATTGAGGTCACGATAATCAATTTTTGGTTCTTGATATTGCACCTGCAAGTAATCTTCCCATGCATAAAAATTTGAATTTGAATACATCATGGAAAAAAGAATTTTTTTTTAAAAAAAAATTATTTTTAAATTTGAAAAAGTCAAATATTTACAAATAGTTTGTGACACTTCCTCCCCGGAAACGGCGCCAAGTTTGACGCACGCCTGTCATGGGGCGTGGCAAAACAATATTTTATTTACCTAAGTATAGTATAGCAGTTGATCCTAGGTAGTCTCCCAAAGAGGAGTGCACACAAAACAAGGTTGTCACTTTTTGTTGGTTTTAAAAAGATTGGTTTTAATTAATATGAATGACTATGAGAGAAACAAACAACAGAAATTGATTGATTTTAACAAATTATAAAGACGGTGATCGGATTAGGTTTGGCTAGACTTAGTGTTGTGCCATCATGGTTTCCAAATTTTATATCTTCTTCTTCCTTAAACTGGTAAGAGAGATGTGATGAGAATTTTCCTTTCTAAAACCTTAGATTGGTCTATCCTCCTTCCAATGTGTTTAGGGTTGTAGAAGTTCTCTTGATTAATTAGAGAAATCCTAGACCTGGAATTGTTGTTCCCTAATAAACCAAGATTTCAACATACAATCCTACACACGTGCTTGACAACCGTCGAGCAATCACCACTCAACCCTAATCATGTTCCACCGTATACAGATTAGAATTGGGTGGAGGGAGATGTGATCATCGACCAAAGCAATTTATAATTTCAGAATAAAAACCTTAACACAACCGCATTCTGAATTTAATACTGAATTATGAATTGAAACCAGAAGAAGAAAGAACAAATTTTATTCATTTCAAGCACAAAAACTCAAACACAACACATAGGTCAAGCCACCCCTCTTTCCGATCACTCAAATGAAGCTACCCCTCCATGGATGGGGTAAGTGAGATAATGTGGGAGAAGATAGAAATTTTAAAATAAAATAAATAAAAGAAAAATCTGAGAAGTTCTTCTCCTTGGTGCTCCAGAAGGAATGGGGTGGAGAATGGGATGGATTGAGGGGGAGGAGCTCTTCTCCTTTTATAGGCAGAATTCGACCCCCGAATATTTTATCGTTTTCGACCCCATTAATGACCTCTTAACGCGTTCCACCCTTCATGAATGTTCTGTAAAATTATCTTTTCCGTCTCTCCCCAAAATTTCAGCTCATTTTAAAACCGGATGGAGGAGTTATGAATTTTTCATTCTCGATTTCTGTTTCTGGATGAAGTTTCCAGGATGGTTCCTCCAAATGTATTTCGTTTAATGGACTCCTTAATGACTTCCAAACTTCCCCAAATTTCTTGTAGAGTCGCAACTATATTTCCTCGTCATATCCCAGGTGTAAACACATCATTTAGATATTTTTAGGCCGAGTTTGATGTCCATTATTTTGGGTGGGTCCACGCTGTCCGCCCGGAAAAATTCCCAAATTCAATGAATTTTTAGACCCTTTAGATGGGAGAATCAGCTCCTGGTCAAGAATACAAAAATGAAGTAAATAAAATAATGATTATAAAAAAATTTGAATCAGAAAATTTGGAATTTTATTTTTCCAGAAATGACCGAAATACCTCTGACTTAAAAATCTGTCAAAAATCCAGAAATAGTCGTTTTTCACATTTGGGTTCAAAATAACACTAAAACCTAAAAACATGATAATTACCCATCCAATAACACTTTTCTGGGAGTATAAACAATGATATTAAATATAAATTAATTGAAAATATTTTCTCTATCAATATTACCAAGGGTGTACACCATGAGAAGGTGCCTCAAATTTTTATGATTCCTCACCCCTAATGGCTTGTATTAATTGTTTCCCTCAAATAACATCATCCGGCCATAGAACATATATTCAAGAAAAATGTTATGGCACTTCCGGGTTCTCATCATAGTAGGGATCTGCTATGACCCTTTAATTAAATAGTTATCCTTAGGACATTATCACATGCATTGGCACGCATAAGAACAATCAAGATGTGATAAGGTATTTATTAATGAATAAAGTACAAAGTAGTTGGTTCTAGGCCACCAACTTCCTGAAACACAAAGGATCGAGGGAGAGACCAAGATGGGACATGGGTGATGGGATTGAACCTCAGGGAGGCTTCCTACATATCCCCGTGATAGGGAATCAAAGTCCATGTAGTTCAGGATAGGGGCATAGAATTGGGGTGTGAACAAAGGAAAGTGACTTGAAAACATGTTGGGGGTTACACATGGTTAGAGGACCAAGATTTGGTTTGACTCCATTAAAGGATGGACTGTGGATGTGTGTCTAAACACAGGGGACAATGAAATTTACCAAAGTTTGGGGTTGAACCATAGGTAGTCTTCCTACATACCCTTCCTGGGAGATAGGGATCCAAACCCACGTACTTTGAATGGGTGATACTAGTGTTTGGGTTTTAACATCTGGGAGGCTTCCTACGTACCCTTCCTAGGATACGGGGATTAAAACCCACGTAGTTTGAATGGGTGATACCAGTTTTTGGGGTTGAACCTCAGGGAGGCTTCCTACGTACCCTAACTAGGAGACAGAGATCAAAATCCAAATAGTTATAATGTATACAGTTTAACATCATGAAGGACAAGGGTGAACTGACATGAAGTGTTCATGACTGATGGGTGATGGGCTTGAACCTTAGGGAGGATTCCTACTTACCTTTCTTGTAAAGGGAAAGGATCAAAGTCCAAGTAGTTCAGAATAAGGGGCTTGCATACTAAGGTGGTCCAATGAGGATTGCATGGTCAGTGCTTATGCTAAGCCCATATTATGCATGCTCAGTGTGAGAAACAATAGGTATAAAAGACCTGATAATCAATTAGTGAAAGGTGCATCCAAGAGGAATATATCAGGGCCTCCACGGGGTTAGCGGACTAAAGAGGAAAAAGAGTCTTACCCTAGATTATCATCTCAGGGAGATGGATATTTGGACTTACTCCAAGATGGATGCTTTATGGCGATAAGACCCAAAGATAGAGGTACGGGGTAATTAAGGTCCTTGTGCCCATCTCTAATCTGGAATTTGCGCATGGAAGAAGAGAGGGGAGAAAGGATGTTACCTCCTGCAAGAAAGGATAGGTGCTTACACCAAGATGGTTTCCCTCCCCCATGGACATATGTTGTTCCCTGCAAGGAGGATATAATTCCATGTGAGAAAGATATCACTCCTGTGGAGACTAGTGGGTGTGGAAAATGTCCGAGGTGAGTCACCCCATGAACATCACATGGGGTGAGGCTATAGTTTAACATCATTTTCTAGGGATGATGATGCTTGGCAGTTTAACATCCTGCATCTCATATTATGAGGATTCGTTCCCCACCCCTAGGACTTACATAAATAGCACACTTTAACCCTTGATTAATGGAAGGCACCGGAAATTCCGTGTAGAGATAGGTTTGTGGAGTTATCCATTGAGGGGATCAAATTATTGTGGCTATGTGAAGAAGCGATGTCCATTAGAGTGCCTATGAGAAGAAGCATGAGGCTAAGAAAAACAATATGAACCACCACCCAAGTGACCTTTAAATAACTTCATACAAAACCGAAGGGCTATACTGGAGAAGTATGTGCACGATAGGGGCATCACACGTAAGAGGGGCTCAGACATGGTTCCTTAGGGTAAGGATGACACATGGAGAACACAAGAAGGGGATCACACAAGATTGAAGAGGAATGAAAAAGGTGAGGGGTCACATGCAAGATGAGTGGTTGCACAGAAGATTTGGCGGTTGCACGTAAAATGAGTGGTTATGTGCAAGATTGTTATGATACAAGGGAAAAATTGTGTGCAAGAAGAATATTTTTCATTCAAATGACTTAAGAGTAAAAGTAAATTTATGAGGATCAAGACCAAGTGGTCCCACCCAAAGGAGGACCCCTGGGAGACCTGTCGTGCAAGATATAATACCTTGAGGCCATGGTGTTTTTTGTGTGGTCGTAGAAGTGGTGTCTTTCGTGTGGAAGAGCGTCAGTTTGTATTCTATAATCGTACCCCAAAGGGTGGGGGTTATTCTTTATTTATAGCCTAAAACTTTGATGGAGGCATGCAAGAGAAGCTATGCACAAGAGGTTTTACGATGTCGCATTGGGCATGCAAGGGTTTACATGCATATGGGAATATTGCGTGTCGGTCAATCTTTCTTTGTGACATTTCCTTGTCTGGTTTTTTGAATGGGATTCATGGAAGGCTCCCTTTGAAATTGCATTGGGTGCGTAAGGGTTTGCGCGCATATGGGAATCTTTTGTGGACCCCTTAATTCTTGTGCACAACTCCCTTAGGCACCGTAGAATTGTCTATGGATTCCCAAGATTCCTTAGGTTTGCTTGACAGTGCCCATTCATAGCCCTATCCGAAATTCAGCATTAACAAATGACCCCCCCCCCTTAGAATCAAAGATAAAGGGGGACTCGAAGGTTGGATTCTGATGGTCACACCGAAAACCAGAGTAGCTCATCGTCACTATACACAAAAATGACCCTTCGGCACGCAAACCACTTTCGCATGTGTGAATGGGCTGGTTCGTGCCTATAAATACATTGAGGGCCCCCCTTGGTCCCCACTTTGAATTTTCTATATGATAAGTGCTTTTTCTATCATGTGAAAAAAAAAAGTTTAATATCTATGTTAAAGTTATCGCAGTTGATCTGAGTTTTGTGTGCACTCCAAAACTCTTTTGAGCCTCCATTACTTCTTACATGCACCCAGCTTAGCGGTATTCTTGCATGCAATAGACTATCTTGCATGCCAGCCTCTTGTTCTTTTGTGAACAACCCTTTGTGAATTCGAAGACCTAATAGAAATGGCTACTCAATAGACTGCTGCTGAGAGGGAGGCTACAACAGCTGTAAGGAGGACTCAGATGATAAAAATCCCTCAGATTCTTCACACGATAAGAGTCGTGTCTGATAATCAAATGCTTTTTGGCATGCTGATGCAATCTCAATAGGATTACATCCTAAGTGATAGTCTACCAATAAGGAACTTTGGTATTATAGAAGAGGTGTTAATGCCAGGCTCTGAGACTGATACGCCATGGTCATGGGTAACACGTGAAGATAGCCTTATACAGTTCAACATCACAAAAAATGGTCATACTTCTAGGAAAAAATAGAACACATCCATCTACATCCTGAATCCAAAGACCAGAACTATTGTAAGAAGTGATCCAATTCCTAAGGAATCTCCGAATCATTATGCAAGAACCTTCTGAAGAAGCATTACCAATGAGACAAAAGGTTGGAAATAATGGTACTTGAGGTACATGGGTAATTTCACGAGTGAATGGGAATGGGAGTATTGGGTAATTCATACATACAAGGAGTTCGGGGTAGAGATACACTCTATAGGTATTTTTAAAGATGTGTGGACATCGCAGTTTCACTTCTACCGTCAGTAGGACCTAGTACCAGAGCTGTGTAGCCGGTGGTCTCCCAATACCAACACCTTCCACATCCACCATGGGGAGGTAGGCATCAGTCTATGGGACATCCATTTCATTGGGTAAATTCCCTTGGATGGGTAGTAATGTGAAGATTTCCTCTGAATAGAGAACATCTAGGGGAGATAGGACACATACACCTATTCTGACGTGGCATTTATTGGAGCTAGCTAAGGAGATAAAGTACATCCTAAAGGATATATATTATTCAGGGTGGTTCAATCTATTTATAATGTAGGAAAAGGTGGTGCAGATGTTAGGTCTTGGTAAGTAGTGCCCAAACACATCACATAGGTGGAAGGTGAGATCATACTGGATGGTCCAAGAAGCAGGCAAGTACCGATCTTGGGGCTACGGTATAAATGAAATTCAGGACCCGAATGTATGATATGTCGGGTTCCTTGCTACATTTCTGAGTGGGTGGATGATTTCAGTGAGGGACACGCAGATGGGGGTCTTCCCAGAAACACTGGTGATGTTCAGGATCATAGTGTCTAAGAACAAGGTTAATATGGGTGTGACCAAACCAGCCAGGCTATATAGAATTATAGGATGCATCTCGAGGGGTAGTACACCCAGAAGGATATGTGGGTCATTCCAGATCCTTCATGGCTGGGTTGCAGCTCACTATGGTAGGTATGACTTCCCGAATTCCATTCACCCTTCAAGTGATGGTCTGCGGCTATCCCTCTTGAATATTACTAGAATCCACCTACAGACACTTAGAGAGTAATGGATCAATCTCAAGATCTACAACCATACCAATTTTGACTTTCATCTATTTTAGACCCTAGTTGGTCAGATGGTAGAAGATGGGAGAGTCCCATTTGAGTAGAGGGAGTACTTTAAAAGCATAAGGGGTGGTGTTTTGTTAGGCCAGAATGATGACAATGTCTTCTGTGAACCGTATGTGCTGACAAGGTTTTTCAGGAAGTTTGGGTGCATGCAGTGGATGTCGAAGAAAGTGTACACAGAGGTTCAAGAAGAGAAACACCCTTTCATTCTTCCCCAATTGTGTCTCATGTTCACGAATTCAAGATCAGGTGAAGTTATCACCCTCCCCCTATCGATGTCAATGTTAGCCTATTGACGAAGTATGCCGACCATTGGACTAAAACGTACCCAAAGGCAATTCTGCGGAAACACATACGAAAAATCAAGGAAGCTAGCATGGAGTCCAAGGAGTGAGGAGGCATATGAGGTGAATCCAGGGAGATGATACAAGGAATAAGACAAGTTTTAGAATGACATGGTCTAGAACTTCATCAGTGGGAGCATTGCAAGTCGAGAACATCCCTCCTCCTTCTGAAGAGAGCTGGTCCTACGGGTGAACTCATGGCCCAGCTAGGGAACTCCCTGGGAAGTAACTATGGAATAACCTAAATTCGACCGCTAATGTTATCTTCCCATCTCTATTTTCTTCCTGGAGGATGATGCGATAATCTATGTCCACCAAAGAGCTATGGCGGAGACTGATGTATACTGGGCTCAATTTACTAGACATAAGGCGCATCCAGCTGGTGGATAGGGTGAAATTTTATCTCCAACATGCATACCTAACACCATGGATAAGTACACATGCCAATGAGAGCATTATGAAGAGCCATATCTTCTGGTGAAAGTGATGTTTTTCTAGAAACATGACCCGAAAAAGATGTCATTTGAGGATGATGACGACGAGAAAGAAGAAGAGGAAGGGGAGGAATATGAGGAAGAAGACGAAGAAGGTGTAGAGGAAGAGGGATAAGATAAAGAAGGGGTTGAAGGTTTTGGAGGTGAGGGACTCTCAAAAATAGTCACACACTAGGGAATCCCATGTGACAGTGGTGAAATTGCAGGATCTGATGCAGAACTGGCTGAAAAACTCAAGGTTAGTTTTTAACTCTTGTCTCCACTAGCCTTTCTCTTTTCACAACTCAAATATACTGACCAAAAATTGTCCTATTTAGTAACACATTGACAATGGTATCCAAGAAGTCTTCCTTGTAGGGGATAAATATATACCCATGGATATGATAGAACATCCTCATGATCCAGCATTTGGTATCGAGAAAGGCGGGGAACCGACCATGGTCGAAGTGGGAAGCGATGAACTAGAAAGAAGGGATGAAATGGTGACCTCCGAGTCTCCATCTATTCCCATCATTCATAAGGATCCAGTTATGATGATCGAGCGAACAAGTTATAAGGGATCTCTGGTGGTGGTGGCTCCCACCACGACGCAGGCACTGGATACTACCGCGCTTGGATCGTGTAAGTATTTACCTTCATTGTCTCTCATATTTTATTGGGAAACCCAACTGACCAAGATATTGATTCCCAATGCATTGATCTCAAGGATAGATTCTTGTAAAATTGTCAAGTCTGGAACATCTGCAAGAGCCCTACCGGTGATTGAACAAACTCTTATAGAGCCAACTATTCATGTTGGCCCTGCCCAAGTACTTGGTGATCCAGAAGCTGCAATCGTGGGTGATAATGACGTTGGGGTCAAGTTCTAGGTTGATGAGGGTGAGGTCCCTAAAGAGGATATAGTTCCATAAGAGGATAATTTCGTTGAACTCCTAGCTACTTTTCCTAAGTATAGGCCACCAATCCCTAAGGAGATGGATGACTCTGATCCATATGCGGCCAAGGAGAGTCATATAACATAGCGTAAGGCTTGGAATTGCATCAAATGATTTCTTATTAAGTCACAGGAATAATGGGTGATCCAGATGGGGTTAATTCGCACCTGGATATGATTACTTTGTGCCAGGGGGTGGATTCTCATCATTTTCATATAATGATTCGTTATTATATGGTTGAGGAAATACGAGACGGTATCCAATGCTCTAATATTACCTGGTGTCAGAAGGATTCAGAGAATACCCAAAAGTTCCTTAAATCTGATCAAGAAATTTGATGCCTTGAAGAGAAATCAAATAAAATAGAGGAATTTATCACGAGCCGTTCTGAGCTCATCGAATATTTGAGAGTGCAGCTGGTGAATGCCTAGGAGCAAGTAGTGTGAGTGAGTCACCAAATTATTGAGCTCCAAGCTGATCAGGCATGAGTATAGTCCATAGATGATTAATTCCTCTCTGCATCCACTGATAAAGATAGGGATCTCAGGGAGCGGGAAGCAGCCCTGGAGGCTACGAGCCAGAAGGTGGAAGCACTGGATAAATCCATCAAAGGCGTTGATCTATAAGGGCCCTGTTTTGGTCAAACACATAAACCCATTTCCCTTTGTTTTTATTTTGTACTGTATTCATGGATAGATTTTTTTCTTTTATTTTATTTTATTTCATTCTAGTCATAACTGTGAAGTAATTAGAGATCCATCTCTAAGCTTACATGGGTCATGCACGGTGTGAGAAACAAGAGAAGACTACGTAATTGTTCAATTTTTGTATAAGAGCACCAGATAAACTTTTGAAAACTTGGGGTCTGGATGACCACCTAGAGTTTTTGAAATGGTGAGGGGATTATTGACCAGGGAATAGGGTCCTTATAACTGTTCAATTGTTACTTTCCCAACATTCTCTAGTGCACAATAAGGGTAACACCAGGGGCGTTGAAATCAATCCGAACATAGGGGAGTGTAAAATGTGAATCATGATACAAAAAATTCAGAACACTGTAGGGATGGAATGACAATGAAGGATAATTTTTGACCATGTTCGTATCAAAGTATTCCTATTGCATTAGCCTGAAATGAGGGGGAAATGAGGGTCGACCACTTACCATGTTTGAAATGTGGGACTTGACTTGAAATTCCATCCATAGTCTTCCGAAACATTAGCACAGGATAGTAGACGAGCCATAGGCTGAGCATCCATACTTTTAGGTAGTTCCTTTAGTCATGAAAGAGGATGAGGATCTGTATAAAGGGCACACAAAGCATGGAGGGTGGAGTGATGGGTTTTTCAAATGGAGTCTAACACTCTCAAAATTACGCCACTATGATGAGAACGCATTAGGTGGGTGCATCATTCTGATCAGGGACCACACTCGTTTCCTGAAAGGATCTCTCTAAAAAGAAACTAGAGTGGACCACCATTTTATGTCATGCTAGAAGGACGATAGACATGCATTTTAACGTCATACATTGAGGACGTGGTTACTTAGAAAGGAAATGTATGGTTTGGTACATATCCCAATGTAAGTGAGGACCGTAAGGGCCCACACCACACCACATGTTCCCAATCGGATTATTTATACCATAGACCAAAGGTGGCCTGATCTTGGGGATAGACTCAAGGGAAGGTGCTCGAGCGTTCCTACGTAACCCATTAGGATGGGAATAAATCCACATGTAGTTCTGATAGCATAATTTAACGTCATTCAGGATGAAAGGCATGTGTGGTTTGGCTGCACTAGTACACATCCTACCAAAACTACTAAGACCACATGAGTCGTGCTCGATGTGGGAAATAATGAGTAGTGTTGGTATTTTTATGGTACAGGGAGGCACACATTTGGTTCAATGGAATTTTAGGTGAATGACATCCCAATAATACTGACCTACCTACTTAACACACATATATGCATGGAGGGGTAAAACTGAGTTTGTTAGAATTCCATATAATCATAAGGAAGTGGAAATATATGAAACATAGCACTCAAGATATGGATCGCAATAATGGTGTCATAGTGATGGAGGATAACTATTGACCATGTTCGAAACACAACATCCATTCCGTGTTAGCCTGGCATGAGGAAAAACAAATGAGGGTCGACCATTGACCATGTTCGAAACACAGGACCTATTGAAAAATGTAATTCGTGGTCTTATGGGACATTAGCCCAAGGAAATATGTGAGTCAATATGGCATGAGACCAAGCTGTAAAGGGGGTCCCTTTAAGCATGGAAGAGGATGGATATCCAAATAAAGGGCTCATGAATCATGGACACAAATATAGGGAATGTTCATGTGGAATCTATCACTTTGGGCTCTACGCCATGGCACATTTGAGTAGGCCAATGATACATGTTAGACAGAGGGAATAAAATCCTTTTTCCAAGGAGAAGGGTCTTGGTGATGAAAACTCATAGTTTAAGGTCATAGAGAGGACCATTGTGAGGGATATTGGTTTAATGGAATGTGCACGGGGTTGAGAAGTAGCAAAACTCAACGTGGGTGAGGACCAAAGAGGCCTTCCATATTATGACACATTCCTGATGAAAAACCTCACACAATTTAAAGTCATGATGCTTGTATTGGGGTATGCAGTTTAACGTCATGCATGTGGATGAATGGAGGATTTGTAGTACCTGGGGCTGGACCTGAAGAATAAACATCTGGGTGTTCCTACGTATCCCATGAGGATGAAAATCAATCCATACATAGTTCTCACGATATCTTAGTTTACGGTCATAGTTTTCGAACCAGGATGGTAAGAAACCAGGGAGACACATCATGTGGTTGTTGTGAAACCTGATGTGAATGAGGATAGTATAATTCCATATTATACCATGTGCTCCCAAGGGAAACCTCGGGTCAGGGAACCAAAGGTGGAATTTGGTCTGAGCCTAAGACAAATTGTCTAGGAATTCCTACGTATACCATGAGGATGGGAATCAATCCATACGTTGTTCTGGAAAGATTTTTTCAATTTTACATCATGTGAAAAGGACATAGGAGAATGGAAAGAATATCCCCAAATGGAAATACATGGAATGGCTATCACAAACCCAAAATAAATGGGGACCCAAGAGGTCCTCACCACACTACATGATTCTGACAGAGTTTGGGCCAAGGGGCCGGAAAGAGGGAAGGATTTTAGATACCAAGGGCTGAACCCAAAGATGAAATTCATGGGTGTTCCTACATATCCCATTAGTATGGGAATCAAGCCACATGTAGTACTGAAAAATGGCATGGTATGGTACCAATTACAAGGGAAATATTATCGTGTAGATCTAGCCCATACACAAAAAGATGCATCATTTGATGGATCTTGTTTGTTCTTTAGAGTGGATGTGTGTTTTTTTAAGAAACGACCCCAGGATGGAGAATCCGGATGTTGCTGGAGGAATAAATCCATATGTAGGCCCTAAAAATGGCATGGTAGAGAACTGATACCAAACATTATGTACCCTCGAGTGAGGATGCCATAATGTGGTTCCGTTTTTCATCATGTGGCCAGGACGCTAGCATCACAGTTTAGGGTCTTATGATAGGTCCATCCCACACATTTTTAATGTCATGTGGAAAAGACGCAATAGTTTAAAGTCATGTGAGAATAAGGAGTATAGTTTAACATCCCATGGCTTAGACACCCATAGAAGAATGAGGTTATAAAGTAAATGCACAAGGGGAGATAAAGAATACTCGACACAAATGAGGACATTATTCCAAATCACACGCAACACCATAGGGGGGGAACCTCAGGCCAAGGAGCTAGAAAAGATCATAGGATATGGGGATGGACCCAAAGATGAAATTTATAGAAGTTACTACATATCCCATGAGGATGGTAATCAATCCATACATAGTTATGAAATATGTTGTGCAGTTTAACATCATGAGACAAGGATAGGGGTAGGTGAGACTAGCTATTGGAGGGGGATTACATGGTGCAGCTATTGAAAACCCAACATGAATGAGTACATATTCCCACATATTCCACACCATGAAATCCTATAAGAGTTAGGGCCAAAATACCAAACATAAGAGATAAATAGTGGAGCCTGAGCTGGACCTGAAGAAAAAATGTTTGAGAATTCCTACGTATCCCATAAGAATGGGAATCAAACCATACTTAGTTCTATAAAGATTCAATGTAGTTTAATGTCATGCAATAAGAATGAGGGTAGATCTTAGTTTATGGTCATAGAGCTCAAACCAAAAGAAGTGAGACTCTTCCAAGTGGGCATAAACCTTAACCAAATCCCTAATCCCACATGATCCATGATCAATGTGGGAAAAAAGGGTGGATAAGATCTTCACAACACATGGAATACAGAGAAAGGGAAAATTTCATGGAGCCTCGAATGACACCACACCATTGATTTTTTCTCCTAACGATAAAATTTTCACTGAGGGATAGCACCAGGAGTGTCACAATCCCATTTGGACATGATGGAGTGGAAAAGGATGTAAATCATGAAAACAATATTTAAGTCTTAATGGGGGTGTCATAATGATGGAGGATTATTATTGAACGTGTTCGAAACACAACATCTATATCATGTGCCCTGAAATGGGAACAAACAAATGAGCGTCGACTGCTGAGCATATTCGTAATGTTAGACTTTTGTCAAATTGTCATTTTAAATCCTCAGGGATGTTGGACCAAGAAGGTAGGAGAGCACTGAGGTCTATAATCCATGTCATTCAGGGGTCTTTTCAAATGTGAAAGATGATGAAATCCCAAATAAATGGAAACATGAAGCATGGAAATGGATGAAAAAATTTCTATGTAGAATCCAACACTCTAGGTCCTAAACCAGAGTGCTCTTGGGCACATTGGTGAATTTCAAAAGAAGGTCTAGGGGTCCAATTTAAGATAAGACAAATCGAGAAGATGAGTGGAGGATAGGGGGGATGGAGATATCTCAAGAGGGAATTACATAGCATAGTTGTTACAAACCTAAAATGAATGAGGAAAAAAGGAGTCTTCACCACATCACATACCCCCCTACCACTTAGAGGACTTAGTCCAAGTGGACAGAAGGAAGAGAAGGTTTCTAGGAAACAGGGCTGGACCCGAAGACAAAATGTCTGGGAATTATTATGTATCCCATAAGGATGGGAATCAAGACATACGTAGTTCTGAAGTGTCATTTAGTTTAAAATCATGTGATAAGGAAGAGGGGAATGAATATATCAAAAGAGAATGTGTATGTCATGGTGAATAACCCAATTTAAATGAGGACATAATTCCACATATGCCACACCATTCATATTTCCAAGGTAGAAGTCAAGCTAGGTGGTCGAGGGAAAGAACAGATGAACCCGAGCAGGACCCAAAAATGAAATGTTCAAGCATTCCTACATATCCCATGAGGATGGGAATCAATACATACATAGTTCTCTAGATGTCGTGCAGTTTAATGTCATGTGACAAGGACACGGTAGATGATAGTTTATGTTCATAGATCTCAGACCATAGATGCCTAGTTTAATGTTATGTGCATGGGATAGATGTGTGGAAAGGGTGAATCACTATTCCTGTCATTTGGGAGACCACAGAATGGAATAATGATTGAGTATAACTATTAACCATGTTTGAAACACTATATCCCTCTCATGTGACCTAGAAAAGGAATAAATAATTGAGCATCAACCACTGACCATATTCGCAACGCGGGACTTGTGTCAAATTTTCATTCGGGATCCTCTGGGATGTTGGCCCCAAATGGTAGTTGATCCAATGTGAAATGAGGTCAGGCCATTAGATGGGGTCCTTTTGTATGTACATAAATGATGGAAACCCAAGTGGCTGGATGCATGAAGTGTGGTGGTACCCGTTCAGTTTAACGTCTTACGGTAATGACAAAGATAAAGGAGGGGTGTCTCAAGGAGATGTGTGTAGTGTGAAAAAAAACAGCCCATCATGAATGAGGACATAAGTCCCTACCACACCACACAATTTTAAGTGATAACTTGGTCCATGAGGCTGAAAAGGTCGAGGGACCTGAGGTTAGGCCATGAATGAGAAGTCCCAGCCAGTTTACAGTTTATAGTCATGTGGGACGAGTGCTAAGTAGTTTTAAATCCTTCATCCTGAACAGATCACACAGTTTAATGTCGAGTGGTGAGGATGGGACATTTTAAAGTCATGTTGTACTATCCAAGAAAAATAATTCTTAAGGAATTTAGCATTTTTTGGAGGAGTAATACGCTCACCATCCACGATGACCAGGGAGTATGAAACATTTGGGTAGACCTTGTGAAAGATATAAGGTCCCTCCCATTTGGCCTCCATATTTGGTGGATTCCTCCTGGGTATCATTTTCATTCTTAGGGCCAACACCATGTCACCTTGTAAGAAAGATTGGAGGCCATCTTTATTATTGAAATATCTTCCTATCTTGTTCTGATGCCTCTCTAGATTTTGCAGGGCACAAAGTTTGTTCTCTTCAAGCACTTTTAGTTCTTCCAGACGGATTTCAACAACTTTTTCTGGTGTCTGCTAATCGTATAAAGTTGTGAATAATGAAGGAAACTGAATCTTGATGGGCAGGAATGCCTCTGTTTCATACACCATGGAATATAGGGTCACCTGAGTGGAATTACAAGTCATCATACGACAATCCCAGAGAGAGTTGGGGAGTTTTTCCAGCCAAATCTTCTTGTTATGACCAACCATCTTCTGCAGAATGTTAGAGAGGGTTTTGTTGAATGACTTGATCTTCTCATTTTCTTGTGCATGATAGTTAGAAGTATGATTATAATAGATTTTATACTTGTCATAAATCTTTTTGAGATTAGATGCTCGGAATTTGGTGTCGTTATCAGTGAGGAAGGCATGAGGGAATCTGAAACGGTAGATGATATTGGAACTCACAAACTCAATAATAGAATGGGCCTTGACTTCCTTGAGCAGAACTGCATATTCCCACTTGGAGAAAAAATCCGTAGCAGTTAGGATGAACCTGTACTAGTGAGCCATCACCGGTGGATATGGTCCCATGATATCAAGTCCCCAGACTGCGAAGGTACAAGATTACTTGGAAGTGTGGAGAGGTTCTGGCAGCCGATGCACAAAATTAGAATGGATTTGGCATGCATGGAACCTCTTGGAAAACTCGATACAGTCACGGATCATATCATTCCAAAAATACCACAATATCTAGATCTGATGAGAGAGTTTTGGTCATGTCTGATGAGCCCTGCAGAAACTGACATGAACCTCCTGCATGACCTGAGAAATATCACCTTTTTGAATGAAATGGAGGATAATCCCTTCAAACCCATGTTTTTAGAGGATCTTATCAAGACAGGTACCACTCTGGAGGGTGAACTACAATACGTGCTATCAGATTCTCTCACGCTCGTCTTGATCTGTCAGGAAATTACCATGCTAGAGATACTTGATAAAGGGGGTCCTCTGGTTAGGAGTCACTTCCAACACTGTGGTAGGGGGACCTAGGGGTCCCTACATAGAGGCACCACCGGTAAGATGGCTTAATTTCAGTCTATCATCATCAACCAGAGTAACAGAAGTGATGACCCTCTGATGCCCCACATGGATAATCAAATCATACCGATTAGGCTCTACAAGAGATGTGGTCAGGATGTCCAAGGTTTCGGCTCTACTGTTCTATGAATGAGGTACATTAGTAACTTTTTTTCAAGTTGGGAACTGGGCCATCAGCTGGCGGGTACGTTATAATAGTGGTACGAGCTCTGGATTCTTGATGATGAAGTCGCCATTGATCTTATTGATGACTAGTTCAGAGTCCCCTTTCACATTAAAGTGGGGAACATTGATCTTGAGGGCCAGCTTAAGACCAGTGATGAGGTCCTGTTACTCTTCCTCATTGTTGGTACAAACTTCTGAAAATAGGAATGAATATGGTAGAACAACTTGCATTGGCGTGATAAAGATGATACCCAGGACCACTCTGTTGAGTTTTGGATCATTGAGTCTTATACTAGTAGGGCTTTGGGAAGTGTCATCAAAATGAATTTTCGAACACAGAATGGATTGATCTACTGAGAGGATTTCCTTATTTGGAAAATCAAGATCCATAGACTAGTCTATGAGAGCTGAATGGGTGGAAAGGAAGTCTTCCAATGCCTATCTCTTGATATCCTTTTAGGGAATAAACTTGATTTCGAACTGTTGGAGGATCACTTCCCACCGAGATAGATGGCCTATCAACATGGGGTAGTTCAGAATTTACTTCAGCAGATCTACTTGGGACACTAGCTTTATCACATGGTACTGCAAGTAATGTCACAATTTCTACACTGTGAATACCAATGCAAGGAATCTATCCTTGATAGAGGAATATCTGGTCTCTATATTTAGAATCAAGAAGCTGAGATAGTATAAATTTTCTTCATTCCCTCGTTGTTCTTTGGGTTGATAAGGGCACCGGAAGATCATTCCAGAGCAGTCGCATAAATGACCAGTGTCTTTTCAGAAATAGGTGGAATCAGGACCGGAGGCTGTAATAGGTACTGCTTGATTTCTTCAAAAGAAGTCTGACACTCCTCATTCCACTGATAATTGGAACCTCTCTTCAGGAGATGGGAAAAGGGATTACACTTTCCAGCCAGATTTGTGATGAATCTGCATATAGGATAAGTGGCCTTGAAAGCCTCGAATCTCTCGAATATTGCTTGGAGGAGACATCTGACTGATGGCCTTTATCTTCTCCAAATTGATCTCAATGACTCTATATTTGATGATGAAGCCGAGAAATTTTCCATAGGTGACCCTGAAGGAACACTTCCTAGGGTTCATCTTCAGATGGCAAGAATAGAGGAAGCCAAACACTTTATCAAGATCTTTGAGATGGTCCTGACACTGGTGAGATTTGACCAACAGATCATCCATGTAACATTCCAATAATGTCTTGAGGACCATCTTGAATATGTGGTGCATGTAATGCTAATAGGTGGCACCTGAATTCTTTAGACTGAAATCCATTACCTGGTAAAAGAAAGTACCTTGTGGTGCCCTGAATATGGTAGAATCTTCTTCCTCTATGACCATATAGATTTGATAATACCCAGAATACCCATCCGTGAAGGAGAGATCCCAAAACTTAGTAGTGGAATCAATCAATAGTTATCTCACAGGAAGGGGAAAGTCATCCTTCAGGCAGTGACAGTTTAGATCTTGGAAGTCGATGCAGACTTTGTTCTGTCTGTTCTTTCTAACGGGCACAATGTTATCTAACCATATAGGGTATTGTACCTCCTTCATTAAGATGGATTTGATGAGCTTATCAACCTTGGACTCGACCATATCACTGTGAGAAGGGTGCATCTTTCCTGGAGGTTTTTGAACCTGTGGTGATTTTCTAGAAGACCTAGGCGGTGGATGGTGACCTGAGGATCTAGTCTTGGCATATCGTTATAACTCCAAGTGAATACATCATGATGCTACTTTAGGAAATCCATATATCTTTGTTTCTCTTTAACAGGCATAGAAGCACTAATAAATGTTGGTTTTGGATCTATCTCATCATCAAGTTTCACCTATACCAATTCATCGACCATAGTGGAGACACCCTCTTCAAAATCAGGAGGATAATCCTCTAAATACTCTTCTTTATTCACGGAGGAGGGATCCTTAGTGGGAGGTGATTCTTCCAATTCTCCAGATCCGGATGGGACACTGGCACTAGCCTGAGCGATAGTAGACACCAAATTAGGGATCTCTTATACTACCGAAACTATAGCAATGAAAACTGTCAATTTGATCCCATATGGCCTTCAACTCAAGGGGCCAAATTTGAAAATATCAAAGCAATAGTGGTGCATAAACTTGAGTTGGTTTATCCCAACCTAGAGAAACAAGAAATTATGAATTATTTTTGTTTCCATGGGGAAGACATCCTGATACCTTATGGGAGTAGGGGGCTTTGGGATCACCCGGGCCTGATTTGTATAGGAATATGAGGTAATATTATAGAGTACCTTAGACTTAGGAATGTGCTTCCCCCTCATTCTAGAGACAACAAAGAATTTCCCCAAGCTTGGCGTCGTGGCCTCCAATCAGTGGATCAGGAAAATGTAGGCATTATCTAGGTATGTCCACGGGTCAGTCACAGTTGTAGCTTGTTCAACTTTGTTAGCCTGAATATGCTTGTCCTTGCTCTTGTAGTAGTCATCATCAAGGTAGTAGGATTAAAAATAGGCAAAGGTAGATTCATCACCTTGGAGTACACCTACTCAACCATTAAGGGGGTACTTAAGGAATTGGTGGTATGAAGAAGGTACCACCATGTTCAGGTGGAGCCCTGACCTACCCATCAATGCATTGTAAATGGTGTATTGTGATAAAACCATAAACTTGGTGCTGGAAACTAGGACATTGAACTAGGTCTTCAGGTGAATCTTTACAACTGGTGTATATTTCGTCCTGTCATAACCTTGAATTTTCAAGCCATAGGGACTCATATCATCCTCAGAAAACCACATATTTCAGAGTGTCTAAGTCAGGATAAGGTTAATCCTAGAGCTTGTGTCCATAAGACAACAGCAAACTTCCATGCCATTTAAATGGCTAGTGATTTACAGTGGGCGGATGTTCACCTGTATGGCAGAACCTTCATCTTCTCCAGAAAAAGAGATAATGTCCTAGAATTATGCATGCTTGGCTGCCTCGGTATGGGAGGCTTCTGCAGCTACTACTTCCATCTCAAACTGGTGGGGGATTCTTAAAGCCTCAGCAAGGGAATCATGCATATCCAATGATAGTAAAAGATCCTAGAGGATAGATATAATCATAGGAATTTTGGAAAGATTCTTAATAATATCATACTTTTGTGCCAATAATGAACTTCTGCTGACATAAGGTTTTTCTATGACAAGAGGTATGATGGGACATTCTGGATAAACTGGTGGCCGACTGGTGCTGGGAATGTCTTGTTGCTCACTAGTGAAAATGTGTGGAGTGGCTACCAGATAAGGGCTAGATGACTGAGGTCGGTCCACAATAGAACGTGTCTAATCGTAGCATGATCGTGGTGTCTCTGCCTAATCAAGTAGCACAAATAGCGGTGGAGGTGGATCTGGTGAAACAAGATGAGATGGAAGCGTGTGTTGAGATCTACATTGGGTCTATTTTCTGGATTCAGTAGCATGAACATCTTGGATAGAAGCACTGACCAATGCATCCCGGTGACTCATATAACCACATATCTATAGACACTGGCGTAGACTGGGGATATTGGGAGGATCATTCTGGTGCTCTTTATCATCGGAAACCATGTAGGGGTTTAACATCACCACTATATTAACCGAAGTGTGCCCTTGGTCATTACTTGAAGAATCCTCCATCACTGGATGGACTCTGGGGGAAATATCCATCTCTGGGGGAATGAAATCGTCAATAGTATTGGATGAAAGTGGCATTAGTGGGTGACTTTTCTTTCCCTTGCATCATTGATGCTTTCCCTTTCAGGGAGAGGAATATTGAGATGTTGAATCAGAAGTATTGATTTTGGGTAATATGGTGACTTCTAAAGGCTTGGGTTGGATTAAATGTGCACGGATAATACCATGGGCATGGGCGACTTCCCTACATGTCATCCTATCATCATATTTTTGAGACCCATGGTTAAGAACCTACTACCACTCACCTTCGCTATCATTGTCGACGTCGGGATTTATGAACACATGTGCCACCGTTGTTAGGGATGAACCTAACCTGACTATATTGTTATTAACCTGGTCTTGAAGCCTATATTTAAACAAATAGAAATGCTTGAGGGTGTGCCCCAGGATCTAGTGATAGGGGTAGTAATTGGGGAGATCAGTTAGATCTACCTCTTCTGGCATCCTGTATTCCAGAAACCGTAGAATTCCCTATTCCAAGGCACTTCAAAAAATAACCAAGGACCTGAGCCTCATTAAATAACTAGGTCTGGTTCCTTCTATCCAAAAAGAGGGCTCTAGGATCCTAGCCCTGATGAGGGGAGTAATACTCATCCTCCAGGTGGTGGAAATGAACTGGTAAATAAACTACCTACAAAGATCCTTCCAACCAGCTATTGACCTGATGGGTAGTTGGTTGTACCAGAAGAATGTGGGCCCTTCCAATGTTTATATGAAACACCAAATATTGGTGGCCTCCTGCTGCACTGGAGTTCCCATCATGGGGCCAAACCTTGAAATAAAGTGGTCTATACACTGTAATGGATCTCTCGTATCATTAAAGGGGGAAATATAGGATTTTTCAAACCCATGGGAGCCATAAAATCATTCACCCATGCCAGATACAGCTTTCCATCAAGTGGGATCGCCACTTGTCGAGTTTCTATGGCCTTGAGGCTGGAAATGAGTGCTTTTATTGGATCATTTGGATAAGTATTCATGTCTTACTGAGGATCTATGACTAACAATGTGTTTTAAGGTTCTTAAACATGATAATTGGTCATAGAGACTCATGGAGTGGCTGGTGGGATGACTTACGGGATTGTCGAGGGGACGGCCTATGGAGCAGCCGGGGGAACCTGAGTTGGGTCCCAAGGGTTACCACATAGCTCGGGTGGATTTGGTGATACATATCACTCCCCCTTTCCATAAAATCCATCTTCTACCCTGTCTATATGGGTAGGATGGTCAAGGTCACCCGAAGGAAACTCATTGGGGGGAGGGTGTACCTACCCCTGTTACCCCAGTCAAGGATTATTGTAGTATGTTCATCATTCCACATCACATTTAATGAGAAGGTCATAGAACATATTTTTATGCTCTGTGAGTTTTTGATGCAACACATCCTTTTCGGGGTCATCTTCCATCTTTTTTTCTGAGCCAGACAGGTCATAGGGTTTGATGACTCCAGCATGCTCTTTACCCTTATTGGGATTATGACTGAGGGATAATAGCTCAAAAGGTGGAGGAAGACTCATTAAATTTCTTTTCTAGAGAGAAAACCTTACCAAAGGGTCTAATA
Organism: Viscum album; assembly: GCA_963277665.1. NCBI lineage: Eukaryota > Viridiplantae > Streptophyta > Magnoliopsida > Santalales > Viscaceae > Viscum > Viscum album. The sequence goes on along the minus strand of OY728166.1, from coordinate 1,029,161,607 downwards.
GGTGTGGCACTGCCCCGGGGGGTAAGTTCTCTTCAAGGAGATCTAGGTCAGTCTCTTCCTCTAACAAGAAATCCATGTTAATAATGATTGTACCTGAGGGAATATCCTCAATGTCACCTGGAAAGTCTGTATGGAAACATATAAAACTAAAATGAAGGGTAGCATACTACCCCCAACCCTAGATCTAAATGTGGGGGAAGCCTCCTTAATAATTTTGCAGAGCACTTTAAAGCTCTGGACGCATCGTTGCCGGAGGGTCCAATGGAAAATGGGCGACTCAGGGTGCTGGGCCACAAGGAGCGTAGCCAAGTTGACCATGTGGAATTTCCAACCAATATCTTCAAAGTGTTCTTGAATCTTGGGGTAACCCACCTACTGATGATGGAGACAGAAGTGTGTCTCCCAGAGGGTTTGGAAAAATCATGTGACCTCCTCCTGGGTAAAAGATTTTGGTGTATTGGTGTTCACGGTTGCAACTGGCTAAAACATCCTTGTGAAATGGTCTGCTACAAGGATGTCCCACAAGGTCCTTCTACTCATACTCAGGATTCGGCCCTTGATTTTCTCATTCATCGACTGGGGGTGGCTAAGGGACCGGTAATAGAACTAAAGTAGACTGTTGAGACGGTATACTAGCCGATGGAGAATGCGTAGAGTGAGTTGAAAAGCCACTGCATCTTGGGATATCTTTTGAAGAATGAAATGACTATGCCACCACATCTCAGTAAGATGGACTAGAAACCATAGCTTCTCGCTCATGTTCTGTGGTTACTGATGCTGGGTCATGCTGTTTCTCATCCTCTATTGGTCCTTAGAACAACTCTCTATTATCTCTAGTTGAGTTAGAGAATGATCTTGTTGACGATAGGGAGGATTGCATAGTCAGGCCCTAGAAAGAGGCCAAATATTCCTCCTCCTGGATGTATCTTCGGAGGGATGTAGGGATCTGGTGGACCTCACTTTCTATAATTATGAGGCTTATAAGACTTTTTTTACCTTGTCCCCTAACACAAAAGATCAGGGTGAGGGTTCTATTACCAAATCACACTCCGCCTCAGAATCTGAGAAGCAAACGGGTTTAATCGAGGTCTGAAACTTCTCAGTATTATTCCTTTGGTGGAGGAGACCCTACCTCCTACCTTGGTATGTCTCTTCAGTATAGGTTATGTTTTCAACATGAGTAGGAACTTCAGTCTAAGTGGTATTGGGGTAGAGGGGACTTCCACCGGGGTGAGTCAGGGTGCAAGGAGCACCCAGAAAATTGTCAAATATAACATGGGGAGGGTCTCTGTGTCTGCTAGTTGGCATGCTGAAGGAACCTCTATGGTAAGTGTTAGAGTAGTTAGGTCCTCCTCTAGAGTTGGTGGGAGCATGGAAAGTACTTCCATGTTTTTTTCCCTTAGCAGTGATGGTATTATGGGGGACTTCATACTGGTCAAACTAAACAAGGGGAAGACCTCCGAGTTAGATGCCAATGAAGCAAGGCAGACCTCCTCTTCTCCTTTTTTAGGGATGAGGAGGAACTTCATTGGTTATGGTAAGAACATGGGGAATCCCTCCATGATGATGGTTGACCAAGAAAGGAGGATCTTCGCATCGGCAGCCTGTTATAGGAGGAATGTCTCTATGCCTGGGAATACGAGTGCGAAAGAAACCTCAGTGTTGGATGTCAGTGTGGTGGGGAGGGCCATCACCCAGACTAATGGTGAAATGGGGAGGACCTCCATGCCGATCTTGGGAGTGGTGAGGGCCTTTTCTCTCATTGATGGTGGCACAGGGAGGACCTCTGCATTGGATGTCATCATCGCGGGTCAGCCTACAATGGGTACTATCGCTGCTGATGACCAAGAGAGTCGTCCCAACCTACCTGTGGGGTGGTTGGGGCCTCGATACAGGTTGGGCGTATAAGTTACCTTGTTCAGCATAGATGGTGAATTGATAGTATGCATCAGTGGTGGTACGGGACACTGTAGCCATTGACGATGACGCCCCCTGGCGAGCATCCTCCTCAGATTGCACTCGACGTTGGCGTCGCATTAGCCATACTGAGGCCAGTGGTGTAGGTGTGTAACTCACATGCTCCTCAACCTATGGGATCGGGTGGTGGTGCTGACGTGGCCTAGTGGGAGCCCTCCTTATTGGCCCCCAAGAAAAGATCATAGCTGGGCTGGCATAGACTTTCCTTACCTTATCAGTGTAAGGGAGTGAGTTGTCAAAGTGTTTTGGGGAGAGACTCCCGAAATGATTGTAGGTAAGAGTGTGGAGCAGCAGCTCCCTGTGCAGCCCTTGGGGGCAGCGGTGATGGTGAGGCGTAGAAGCCTCTAGGTCCTAACAGGCCATATCCCAAGTTGGGATAATCCCTTCTTCCTCATATTGTCGGATGAGTTTATTTATCACCCTCCTTTGAATGAGTTTATATGGTGAAATAGGGCATGGGTGCACATTATCCATGGATGTGGAGGATATCACAGAAGATATGGGGTCACACAGGATTTTGAAGTTAGTGTTTCCCCTCCCCCTCGTTATTGGGTGGGTGGTTGGTGATCAGTTTCCTAACATAGTATCTTGGGTCCTGAAAAGAATAAAGATTCAACCATTAACACTGAAAGGAGGAAACCGACGTCCATTTCTCTAGCATCGTTCCATCTTCCATGATTGGTAAGAAGGATCCACACTGACAATGTCATAGATTGGGATGTCCAACATTCAACTGCCCCAATATCTGGTGATTTTTATGCCAGGACCACTATTTACTTGGAGGGACCTAGTGCCAGATAGCTAGATTCGGTGACACACTTATCCACTGATGTCTCGAATGCTACTAATCTTCACATTGAGGATAATAAATTCAGGTCGGATTCACCATTTATGTTTCTAACGCTTTCTCTAGGGCATGCATCCATCCGTGGGGGACGCGCTGTCTGTTTCCCTGTATTCCCACTTTCCAATGGTGGGTGCATCTTTCGCTTATTCAGGGATGTTTTCTTCTTGATTGAAATGGTATGATGGGATGTCGGTCTCTCATTATGTGGATTCCTCCTCAGAACTCTTCTCCTGGTATGGTTATCCCTCATATATTTATATTTTTTCATGAAACTCGTCCCAGTTCTATATCCTTATGGACACTGGTTAATTACAATGCTTCTGTAAGGACATTCCAAGGGGTCAATTCAGGGCAGTAACCCTCGATCGGGGGAGTAGTCACATTGGACATCGCTGGCATGTATGGATGCTGAAACACTGATGTGTCTAGGTATCTTCCCCTTATGATAGATCTTTTTGAGGGCACGAAATCCTGACGCATCCCACATCGAGTGCAAGGAATCTTATTCCATAGGCATTTCTCTGAGGTTTTCCTTAAAATCCCATGTTTAACACAGGGTATGTCATGATTTTAACATCTAGATGAGATGAGTCGGACCGATTAGAATGCTAATAGGAGTGAATTAGATTGTTACATCCCTATAAAGGAGTGTTTGGAAGGTTTACCAGATGATGGATTGGAATACCTAATGAGGATGGATCTGAGGTGGTGTGTCCCATAGAGGGGAGATGTCACACCATGAAAACTGGTCTGGACACCACTGAGGGTGGATCAGGGTAAGTGCACCCCAGAAAGGGGTACATCAAGGTTTACCATTGGTTGGGATTGAACCTCGGGGAGGTTTCCTATATACCATGTGTAAGAAATCGGGATCAAAACCCATGTAGATTTAATGGGTGATGCATTGGACTATGTGGGGCTTACGCATGGTCATCTTCCCAAATGAATGGCATGACTTCACCAGGATGTGGCAGCCAGGGTAAGAATCAGGATGGATGATGGAGGGTTGAATGAAGTGGATCAGAAATGATATAGAACAATCATGAAGGTGATGGTAGTGTTGGTATTGAACCCTAGATAGGATTCTTACGTATCCTCGTGGAGGGGAATCAAAGTCCACGTAGTTCAGTGGGTGATGGGACACCTGAGGAGGCAGCCCATGAGAATGGATGCATGGGTTATACCTTGAATAACTAGAACTTCTAGGTTAGGGAATGACCTTCCCTAAATACAAAGACTCGAGGGAGAGACCAGGATGGGACATGGTTGATGGTCTTGAACCTCAGGGAGGCTTCCTACATATCCCTGTGATGGGGAATTAAAGTCCACATAGTTTAGGATGGGGATATAAAATTGGGGTGTGCACAAAGGATAGCGATCTGACAACATGTTGGGGGTTACACGTGGTTAGCGGCCCAAGAGTAGGTCTGACATCATTGAAGGATGAACTAGGGATGTGGGTCCCATCATAGGGGACACAGAATTTTACTAGTGTTTGGGGTTGAACATCAAGGATGATTTATACATACCCTACCTAGGAGACAAGGATCAAAACCCATGTAGTTCAAATGGGTGATACCATTGTTTGGGTGTGAACCTCCGGGAGGCTTCCTACATTGTAACAGCCCGAGATTTTATGAAAAATATTATTTTTAATTTTATTAATGTCTTGTGTTGTACGCTACACCAAAAGGAGCTTGCACAACACACATCCTTGACTTGCCTTTCATTACACGCAATCGCGACCTTCCTCGATAGCGTGTGTATTACGCAATACCGAGTTTAACTAAACAACGATATGCTATTAAAATATTATTATAACTAGCCGTTATGAATAGTAATAACCACCTTTTAAAATTTTAGAAATCTTAGCTCTCAAAATGGACTTCATTTTTGGATTCGGAGTATCGAATTTAGCCTAAGGTGAAGTTTTGGTACTTTTCGGATAACTTTCATATTCTGATGAATAGTGAAAATTACTATATTATAATTAAAAACAACTTTTTTAATCAAAATAATTAATAGTGATAAATTATTAATTTGAGTGGTTTTAAAGTATATTTAGAATATATTTTTACAATTTAATACAATGTTGGTCATTGGATGTAATTTCACATTTAAACCAGACATAAACAAGTGTCAATCTTTTGATAGATATTGTTTCTTAAAAACACGCTATTTGTTTTAACAGCGGGATTTAATTATAAAATTAATTAATGCAACTTCTATGTTATGAATTTGGTAAAATAGACTTCATTTTTGAATTCTGAATATGAAATATAGCTTAGGATGAAATTTTGGCATTGTTCTGAAAAACATCAATTTTTGATGAATAGTGAAACTACTAAGTGGTAGTTAAAAAACTGAATTTTTTATAAAACATAATTTTACCGCTTCTATGAATGGAATTTCAAAAATCCGAGAGACACGGTTTATTTCAGTAAGTAAAATGTGGTTCAATGAGATGAAAATAATTTTTGGTGAATAGTAACTTTTTACTTTTATTTACCACGGTTAAAAGTAAATAGGGTAATTAAGGGTAAAAATGATATTAATATTACCCTAACACATGTCCTAATCCTATTGGACAAGTGTATCTCGACCAAAAACAACCTTAAGTGTAAAATATTATCATTTAGGACCACTTGGATTAGATTAGGACATTTATTATTATTTAATTCAAAGAAGAGTTAAAAGAGTTAAAATCAAAGTATATTTACTAAAAAAAATTTAATATAGGGTTGTACATAAGATAAATTCGATTGTAAATATTCATTAGAAATATAAAAAGATTTCCTACATAATGGTATTTTATTTGTAATTTTTAGACATCAAATAAGTTAATTTATTTATGACACAAAGATGATGCAGTAATTATCTTATTAATGAAATATTGACATAATTGATATTATAAATACAAAAATAAAGGTAATTTAAGACTTTCTATGAATTACACTAATTTTATAGGTTACTATGATATATTAGTGTTGATTTAATAAACTTGGTTCGAACATATAATTCTGTTATGACTTTCACAAAAATCATATATCAAATAGTGTCAAAATTGACACAAAATAGTTTTTAAATAAAATATTATATTATTAATTGTTATTTTATTCCTAAAAATATAAGGTTCGGACAAATGACTTAGATAAGGATATATGTATTAATAATATACAATTTGGGGTTCTTTTGGCATGTTATAGTAAGTGTATTAACCATATAGTGAAAGAAAACAAAAAGACACGGTAAAAGTGAAATTATTTAACTTAGAGTTAAATCTAATTGATAAGGTTAAAATAATACCCTAAACTTGTCTAAATCCTATTGGATGATAGGATTTAGACCCATCCCCACTTTAGCTTTGAAATAAGACCCTTTGGAACCATTATAAACTGATTTTGACTTTAATATAAAATAATATTTTGAGATATTCCTAAGGTGCCCCTCTCCTCCCTTATAAAAGGGCACCTCCTCCCTCTCTTCCTCACACCAATTTGAGCACTCAAGCTCGGACAACCCCTGCCATTTTCTCATCTCCACTTCCTTAGAATAATCCTAGAGGTCCTGGTCTTCTTCAAAGACCAATCTTAGTTCCCTAAGTGGAGGATTCAAAGAGGCGTTCCAAAGAAGAGGAGGTTCGGACACTTACAAAGCAAGTCGGACCTAAGGTAAGGGAAATATCACAATCTCATTTTTATCCAGGATTGTTTATACTTTAGTATTTACTGGGGTGTATTTTATCATCCACATCCATGTTTTCAGAATATGTAATATTATTTCCATCCACCTACAATTGTTTAAATCCAATTTTACCCTTCGGTGAGTTTTTAGTAGAGAATATGAAATGAATCTTTTGTCGTTTTTCGTACAAGGTACTTTTTGAATTTTCCGAAAAAAGTACAAAGAATGTTTTTTTAACTTATACGGCATGAATGGATTTTTAAAACATTATTTCCAAGAATCTTCCTTTACAAGTTTTCAAGTTTATTTTTAATCAACTTCTTTTAGTTTAAAGTTGTATGACATGTTAAGAAAGGAAAATTGTTTTTGAAGAAGAAAGGATATTTTCCTCAAGAATGGAGTTCAAGTGTTTTATCAAAATTATTTTCCATCTAAGATAATAAAGGGTTATGTTTTTATCCCTATTATTACATTGATTTGATTATGTTGTGAGGGAATTATTTTTATGAAGTCATTTACCTTATATGATTTGTTTTATGATGTCATGATGTTTCAAGAATCCCATTTTTGTTACATGTGTTATGCGATGATGTATGATTTATGATTATGTGGCACACATAAGAAAGGATTCATTATAAGATGGGTGGGACCTATATCTCCCTCCAATGCATTGGGTAAAGATTTTATATCTTATGAGATAGACATGGCTGGAACGGTAGGTTATACCGGTTCAGTGAAACAGGACTGGAACGAGGGTGACTCAGTTCAGAAAGGGACTTTGTCCACTAAAATAGTCTTGTCAATGAGTCATGACTAACAAGAAATGATTTTCCATGATTATGTGTGCATGCCACAAAGTTTCAAGTTTTATGTTATGATTATGGGCATCTCATTTTCACTTCTATGATTTGTTCCATGTTAAGATATTATGATCTCTTTTGCAGGTTATGATTTTCAAAAAAATTGATATGATTTTTATTTCCTTTATTTGCCCTTGCTGAGAATTTGAGCTCACCCTTTTATGTTTTCTTTTCCCCAGGATATAAAGAAGGGTTTTAGGTAAAAAAAAAAGGGAAGATCTTTATGGGAGATATTGAAGATCTTTCACCACGATTAGAAGATTACGTTTCGAGTTTCCAAAGTCACTAAACTATTACGATACTTATGTGTGTGTTTTTGTTATGTACCAAGTATTCCGCAAAAGTAATGTAATGTCCATGTACGTCAGGCTTTGGGTCTCTATAGTTGGTATCAGAGGAAAGGTTTAGTCAACCTTTGGAAACTAGGATGCGAGAACTTTAGTGAGATCCCTAGAGATATTTATAAGGTTTGTCTAGGGATGTCCCTAAGGATAAGTATACGTATAAGATACAGTCCTATAACTTCGGTAACGATCTTAGAATTTGACCTAAGAAGTTAGATATTGAGGATACTCCCCCTTTATAATGTTGTTTTCCTTAGCATGATTTTTGCCTCTCACACTATTCTTTTTGGGTTTTAGACGATGGCTGGAACCCGAAGGAATCGTGTTGATCAATGCAATGGAAAATGAAATTATTGTCCTCCTGAACAAGCAAATGTTATGGGAGATGGAGTGCAAAATCTTATTGCTATACTTACACAAGCTATGAATCATTCTAGACTTCCAAATGATTAGAGAAGGGAACAATATTCTATTGAGACCTTCATGAGGAAACGTCCACCTTCTTTTAGTGGGTCTTCTGATCCACTTGTTGCTGAACAATGGATCAGTACCACTGAAAAGATATTTTCAGTTTTTCAATGTTCTGAACATGATAAAGTCATCTTAGCAGTATATCGTTTGGAAGGTGAAGTTGATCAATGGTGGAATCTTATCAAGAATACGAGGCCAAGAGATGAAATTGAGTCCATGGAATGGGACGAGTTCAAGAACTTGTTTTTCAGTAAGTACTTCCCTCGTATTCTTCAAACAAAGATGGAAAAGGAGTTTCTTGAGCTGAAGCAGAAGAATGATGAATCTGTTGGTATATACGAAGCAAATTTTACAAGACTTGCAAGGTATGCATCTGGCATTATCATCCAACCTGAAAGTAAAGTTGATCGATTTTTCAGTGGCTTAAAACCAAGTCTTCGAAGGGCATTAGATATAAGAGACTTTAGTAGCTATGAAGAAATTGTGTGTTGTTCTATCAAGGTAGAAATGGAAGTTGGTGTTACATATCCATCTCATGGTTTTGACAAGAAACGAAAGATGGAGTTCAAGGAGAAATCTCAGAATAATGGTGAAAAGAAGATGAATGTTTCCTTATGCACAAAGTGTGGAAAGAAGCATGGTGGAGATTGTCTTAAAGGGACTAGAAAATGTTTTAAGTGTGGAAAATAAGGTCATCGAGCAGCTGAGTGTCAAAGTAATGGAAAAAGGGATTCTAATGATGTGAATAAAGCAAACACTGCATAGAACGCACCACCAACACTTCAATGCTTCAAGTGCAAGGAAATGGGGAATTATGCTAATAAATGCCCTAATCCAAGGGTTAGTGATGATCAACATGAGCAACCACTAAAGGCAAAGGACAAAGGGAAGTCACATGCGATCACTATTGGCGATGTTGAATATGACAACGATGTGGTGGAATGATTAAGTGTTTATGTAATGGGATTCCAAAATAATATTGTATCATGGAGTATTGGAATATTTATGTATTGGTCTAATGTGTTATTCAAAGTAATTGAGATATTTTTGGAAATAAGATGATATGCACATAATGAAGGGAAAACGAGAAAACGAAATGTTTAACAGTATTCATGAGCTCATGATTGATATAAGGACTAAGTGATATCATTGTTTGAGTATATAGAATTTTGAGGATTTTGGTATGTGGAAAGTGTTAACTTTTAACTGCATTCATGTTTTCACTAAGGTATTCAAGAGAATACATGATTAAGGACTTTGAATGTTTGGAATGTGACCAACAAAACATATCTTATGATATATGGGGATCGACGATGGTGTTAAATCTCTGGTAATCATTTTCACTATGTTATGAGAGTGGACTGCAGTATTATGGATAAGCCTAAAGATTGGAATGGATTATGTTGGACATAAGTTAGTATTGTTTAAGGATAGAAGTTTTTTTTCGATATTATTGATGGGATGTTATAGTAATGTAGTTTTAGAAAAAGGACAACCTGCAGGACGGGCGACAACCCATCGTGTCGGACAAGGCTGTGGGAATTGAACCCACAACCGAAGTGCGACTGGCCTTTATCACCTACCACTGGCCTACAGGAAGTCCCTGTTTAGTAGAAACTAGTTTTATTATATTAAGAAGTGTGATATATGAAGTATAAGTCCATTTTAGGAACCATATATGATTAATCTCACTATAGATCGACTTATGTATATAATTTTTGCTAACCTTTTGTTTGAGACAGATGGAATGACCCGTCATTCTATCACATGATCTGTTAACACTTCACGAATAACAAATTTAACTTCATTTATTTAAGAGATGAAGTGGAAATTGTTCAAGGCACGAACAACAGTGAGATTGTACCAAAATAAAGTAATTATTTATTCTAATGCAAATTTTCAACTTTAGGGAAATGATCTTGAAAACCAAAAATGTTGTCCTAGTGATCTTATACCTGATGAATCAGATGGTACCTTATATCATCACAAATCTATGGATTTGTGATTACTGGCTTTTCCATAGCCATGTTCTCTACCACTCTCCATCAGAACATGATGGTTAGATTTCTCTTCCATATCCATATTTTCACCTATGTGGAAACCCAGTGATTAGTTTATTTGGGTAATCGTAACATTTCATACTTTAGTTTTTAAAGCCAAGTTTTGGTATTCTTTTTTTTACGATGTGGGTTTCTATTAAAGAAACTTTTGAATAGTAAACCATTTATAACCCCGACGAATTTCGAGGGCGAAATTCATTTTAAGGGGGGTAGAATGTAACAGCCCGAGATTTTATGAAAAATATTCTTTTTAATTTTATTAATGTCTTGTGTTGTACGCTACACCAAAAGGATCTTTCACAACACACATCCTTGACTTGTCTTGCATTACACGCAATCACGACCTTCCTCGATAGCATGTGTAGTACGCAATACCGAGTTTAACTAAACAACGATATGCTATTAAAATATTATTATAACTAGCCGTTATGAATAGTAATAACCACCTTTTAAAATTTTAGAAATTTTAGCTCTCAAAATGGACTTCATTTTTGGATTAGGAGTATCGAATTTATCCTAAGGTGAAGTTTTGGTACTTTTCGGATAACTTTCATATTCTGATGAATAGTGAAAATTACTAAATTATAATTAAAAACAACTTTTTTAATCAAAATAATTAATAGTGATAAATTATTAATTTGAGTGGTTTTAAAGTATATTTAGAATATATTTTTACAATTTAATACAATGTTGGTCATTGGATGTAATTTCACATTTAAACCAGACATAAACAAGTGTTAATCTTTTGATAGATATTGTTTCTTAAAAACACGCTATTTGTTTTAACAGCGGGATTTAATTATAAAATTAATTAATGAAACTTCTATGTTATGAATTTGGTAAAATAGACTTCATTTTTGAATTTTTAATATGAAATATAGCTTAGGATGAAATTTTGGCATTGTTCTGAAAAACATCAATTTTTGATGAATAATGAAACTACTAAGTGGTAGTAGAAAAAACTGAATTTTTATAAAACATAATTTTACCGCTTCTGGGAATGGAATTTCAAAAATCCGAGAGACACGGTCGATGTCAGTAAGTAAAATGTGGTTCAATGAGATGAAAATAATTTTTGGTTAATAGTAACTTTTTACTTTTATTTACCACGGTTAAAAGTAAATAGGGTAATTAAGGGTAAAAATGATATTAATATTACCCTAACACATGTCCTAATCCTATTGGACAAGTTTATCTCGACCAAAAACAACCTTAAGTGTATAATATTATCATTTAGGCCCACTTGGATTAGATTCGGACATTTATTATTATTTAATTCAAAGAAGAGTTAAAAGAGTTAAAATCAAAGTATATTTACTGAAACATTTTTAATATAGGGTTGTACATAAGATAAATTCGATTGTAAATATTTATTAGAAAGATAAAAATATTTCCTACATAATGGTATTTTATTTGTAATTTTTAGACATCAAATAAGTTAATTTATTTATGACACAAAGATGATGCAGTAATTATCTTATTAATGAAATATTGACATAATTGATATTATAAATATCAAAATAAATGTAATTTAAGACTTTTTATGAATTCCACTAATTTTCTAAATTACTATGATATATTATTGTTGATTTAATCAACTTGGTTCGAACATATAATTCTGTTATGACTTTCACAAAAATCATATATCAAATAGTGTCAAAATTGACACAAAATAGTTTTTAAATCAAATATTATATTATTAATTGTTATTTTATTCCTAAAAATCTAAGGTTCAGCCAAATGACTTAGATAAGGATATATGTATTAATAATATACAATTTGGGGTTCGTTTGGCATGTTATAGTAAGTGTATTAACCATATAGTGAAAGAAAACAAAAAGACACGGTAAAAGTCAAATTATTTAACTTGGAGTTAAATCTAATTGATAAGGTTAAAATAATACCCTAAACTTGTCTAAATCCTATTGGATGATAGGATTTAGACCCATACCCACTTTATCTTAGAAATAAGACCCTTTGTAACCATTATAAACCGATTTTGACTTTAATATAAAATAATATTTTGAGATATTCCTAAGGTGGCCCTCTCCTCCCTTATAAAAGGGCACCTCCTCCCTCTCTTCCTCACACCAATTTGAGCACTCAAGCTCGGCCAACCCCTGCCATTTTCTCCTCTACACTTACCTAGAATAATCCTAGAGGTCCTGGTCTTCTTCAAAGACCAATCTTAGTTCCCTAAGTGGAGGATTCAAAGAGGCGTTCCAAAGAAGAGGAGGTTCGGACACTTACAAAGCAAGTCGGACCTAAGGTAAGGGAAATATCACAATATCATTTTTATCCGGGATTGTTTATACTTTAGTATTTACTGGGGTGTATTTTATCATCCACATCCATGTTTCCAGAATATGTAATATTATTTCCATCCACCTACAATTGTTTAAATCCAATTTTACCCTTCGGTGAGTTTTTAGTAAAGAATATGAAATGAATCTTTTGTCGTTTTTCGTACGAGGTACTTTTTGACTTTTCTGACAAAATTACAAAGAATGTTTTTTTAACTTATACGGCATGAATGTATTTTTAAAACATTATTTCCAATAATCTTCCTTTACAAGTTTTCAAGTTTATTTTTAATCAACTTCTTTTAGTTTAAAGTTGTATGACATGTTAAGAAAGGAAAATTGTTTTTGAAGAAGAAAGGATATTTTCCTCAAGAATGGAGTTCAAGTGTTTTATCAAAATTATTTTCCATCTAAGATAATAAAGGGTTATGTTTTTATCCCTATTATTACATTGATTTGATTATGTTGTGAGGGAATTATTTTTATGAAGTCATTTACCTTATATGATTTGTTTTATGATGTCATGATGTTTCAAGAATCCCATTTTTGTTACATGTGTTATGCGATGATGTATGATTTATGATTATGTGGCACACATAATAAAGGATTCATTATAAGATGGGTGGGACCTATATCTCCCTCCAATGAATTGGGTAAAGATTTTATATCTCATGAGATAGACATGGCTGGAACGGTAGGTTATACTGGTTCAGTGAAACAGGACTGGGACGAGGGTGACTCGGTTCAGAAAGGGACTTTGTCCACTAAGATAGTCTTGGAAATGAGTCATGACTAACAAGAAATGATTTTCCATGATTATGTGTGCATTCCACAAAGTTTCAAGTTTTATGTTATGATTATGGGGATCTCATTTTCACTTCTACGATTTGTTCCATGTTAAGATATTATGATCTCTTTTGCAGGTTATGATTTTCAAAAAGATATGATATGATTTTTATTTCCTTTATTTTCCCTTGCTGAGCATTTGAGCTCACCCTTTTATGTTTTCTTTTCCCCAGGATATAAAGAAAGGTTTTAGGTAAAAAAAAGGGAAGATCTTTATGGGAGATATTGAAGATCTTTCACCACGATTAGAAGATTACGTTCCGAGTTTCCAAATACACTAAACTATTACGATCCTTGTGTGTGTGTTTTTGTTATGTACCAAGTATTCCGCAAAAGTAATGTAATGTCCATGTACGTCAGGCTTTGGATCTCTACATACATACCCTGCCTAGGAGATAGGGATCAAAAATCATGTAGTTCGAATGGGAGATATTAGTGTTTGGGGTTGAACCTCATGAAGTATTCCTACATACCCTGCCTAGGATACATGGATCAAACCCCACGTAGTTTGAATGTATACAGTTTAACATCATGAGGGACAAGGGTGAACCAACATGAAGTGGTCAGGAATGATGGGTGATTGTCTTGAAACTCAGGGATCCTTCCTACATACCTTTCTTGGAAATGGAAAGGATCAAAGTCCACATAGTTTGGAAAGAGGTACTTGCATACTAAGTCATCCCAGGGAGGATTACATGGTCGGTGCTTACTCTAAGCCCACATGAGTCATGATCGGTGTGAGAAATAAGAGGCATCAAAGACCTAACAATCACGTCATGAAAGGTTCTTCCATGATGAATAGAGTGGGGATTACGTGGGGTTAGTATCCCAAAGAGAAAATTGTGGATTACACTCGGTTAGTGGCCCAAGGAGATGGAGATTAGGACTTACTCCAGGATGAAGGCCTGATGGTGATAAGGCCCAAAGGGGGATGGATAGGGTATTTAAGTTCCCTATGCCCATATCTCCTATGTCCTTTGTGCATAGAAGAAGAAAGGAGGAGCAAGGATGTTATCTTCTACAAGGAAGCCAAGGGTATTACACCAAGATGATTACCATCCCACATAGACAGATAATGTTTCATTCAAGGAGGATCTCATTCCATGTGGGGAAGATCTCACTCTTGTGGAGACCAGTAGGCATGGAAAATATCTAAGGTGGGGCTATAAGAACCTGGACCTTCTTTTCAGGTATGTTTCTCTTCTCTGTTCGTTGTTGAGAAAAAGAGGAATGTTGGGAAGAAAACTTTTAAAGTTGTAGAGGCTGTGAAGGGGCGCACGGTTGGAGCACGGTTTGTTCAAACCATGCGGCCATCCTAGGAAACCGTGCACCCTTATCAGTGGGCTCCGCACGGGAGTCGCACGGTTTGTCAAACCATGCGGGAAAACCGTGAGAAGTTCCTGGAGGAGACAGTGGGCTCCACATGGGTGGTGTACGGTTTTTCAAACCGTGCGGGTAGGCCGTGTGAAATCCCTATAAGAGACAGAGGCAATCGCACGGTTAGCGCACGGTTTTCCAAACCATGCTGGGAAACCGTGCAGACACTTAAAAATTAGGGTTTAAATCCTCGGGCCGCTTGGTATTCCTCATTTCTTCTCCAAAATCTCTTCCACTCAAGCCTCACTCAGGATTTTGGGTTCTCAAAGGTTGAAGGATCTCTCCCACTCGTTTTGGAGGCAAATCGAAGGGTTTTCTTAGCAGATCGAAGTAGGTTCTTCTCGGGTAAGTCTCTCCTCTTAGTTCCTTTGAGTTTTCCTCTAGATATACATCTATCTATCCACCTGTTTTCTAGATCTACACTCGTTGTGTGTAGATATAGGGTTGTGGTTTCCTCAGGTGTTGATTTCAAGACTTGTGGATGTTAGGGAAGGAGGTTTAGACCGTTTCTGGTGGTGTTTTTTCCAGTTTTGAAGAGGTGGAATTTCTTATGGATTTTTTTCATCAGAACCCTAAAGGTTGTTGGTTTGTGACTTTTGGTTTAAGATCTTTGAATATTATGTGAAATTGCGACAATAGACTTGAACGGGGTATTGTGTGTTTACCGTCTTACCCTTGTGTTTTTCCTGCCATGCTTGTATACTCATGTAGAGGTTAATTGGATGTAAATTGAATTGATTACCATGCTTTGGATGTTTTGACATGAAGGTTCTATTTATGACCATTTGGTCTTATATTGCATGTTTTCCCATGCCTAAGGATTTTAGGATGGATTGTTATATTCTGACATATCGGGATACTATAGACTGTTTAGCCAAGTAGTTCTTTAGGTTTACTTTGGCCTTATAGCATTACTATTCGTTGACTTACACGGGTTTGTGAGAACCCAGTGTTATAGACTATAAGGGCATAGACCGAGTGAGATTCCTCAGAGTGTCTTTGGACGTTATAGACTATTATGGGGATAGATCGAGTGATCTTCCTCATAGAGTCTTTTTTTACTTGATTTTACCTTGAACCATTCCAGGCTATAAGTGGAATTGACTGTGTGAGCTTCCTCAGAGATTCTGTGAACGACCTGGGGATATAAGAGGAATTGACTATGTGAGCTTTCTCAGAGAGTCTCTTGACCTTGGGGATATAAGGGGAATTGACCATGTGTGCTTCCTCAGAGATTCCTTGACCACCTTAGACTATAAGGGGAATTGACTGAGAGTGCTTCCTCAGAGAGTCTTTATGAATTCTTAAGCTGAACCAGAGGGGTTAGACTGAGTGTGCTTCCCAGAGGGTTGCTTGTACTTTCTAGGTATGAACATAGGGGATAGGCTGTGGGAACATCCCAGAGGGCTACCTGTTGGTGTTTAACTATTTGGTTAATTGTTTCTTGATATTGAGTTGTGGATTGTTTACCGTTGAGTGATTTCCTGTTTACTACTTTTTATACATTACCTGCCATATATTCACTGACTGTTAGGCACAAATCTTTGGGTGGTTTCCTACTGGGATTTATTCTCACACCCTATTTGGGTCATGCTTTTGGGCCCAAATAGATTATATTGTTTCAGGTATGGATAAGGGCAAGCGCCATTCTACTTTAGGTACTTGATTGCATTAGAGCTGGGGAGCATGGGACCAAGCTGAGGCTTGGGATACTGAGGAGTTTACCTGTTTTCCTTTTGTATTTTGATTTAGTACTGTACTCAGCATTATGATTTTTTTGGATGTTTTTCCTAGACACATATGTATCATGCATCATTTACATACATATGTATGATCCAGTTTTTTCTTTATCTCAGTCTTCCACTGTTTTCCGTTGTTGGATGTTTACTGCTTCCACTATTGTATATTTGTATATCTTTCGCTGTGTTACTCTGCCAATGAGGGCATAGTTTCCCCATTATCACACCCAAGGCCCTCATTACTAGTCGGCAGCCTCTGGCATTCGGGAAAATGCACTTGAGGCCATATGACCAACCGGGTACGGGGCGCCTCTGGGTGGCTTCCGAAACCGGGACGTTACAAAGTGGTATCAGAGGTGTTTGTTTTATCTTAACTTACTGTTTGGAGCCTATAGCCCGGGATAGGATGGAATAGGTACTTGGTAACAAGTTGTTCCTAAGAGTAGCTAACCCGTGTACAGGGAAAAGCCATACTACCTCGTTTATTGCAATTTTACTAGTTTTCAATTTTATAATTGATTTGATTTCACCATTGGGTGATTCACATGCTTTGTGTTGTTACCGTTGTTGTTATTGTGGTTCTATTTCTGTTGCAACCCGATGAGATGAGGGTATGCCATCTCATGCATCATATAGACACTTGTTATAAATCACATGCCATGCATTCTGGCCATGCCATCTAGGATGCATTAGCGATTTCATGTTGTTGTGATAGATGTTGTGTAGATTATGCATGCTGTTGTGATAGATGCTTTTACTGAATCCCTACTATTTGATAGGGAATTTTTTTGTATAGTGATTTTCTTAGATGGATTCCAAACTTTGGTTCTTGAGGTGTTATGGGCCCTCATGGACTGGAATTTAGTGGATCGTTGAGCTATTTACTTTATTTGTAACTTGTATAATATTCCAAACCTTGATTCGCGGGGAGTATGGGCCCTCACGGATCATAATTTGGCACCTTAACGTGTGTTTTCTATGTTTTCTGGGCTCCAGAGCAGTTCTGAGCCTACTGCCCGAAAAAATCCAGAATACACGGTGTGTACTTTATGAATACACGTCGTGCAGTTGTCAAACCGTGTCACTGACTGTGTGGGTAGGGACACGAGGTTGTGAAAAATATTGTAGGAACACGCCGTGTACTAGTTTAGCACGCCGTGTAGTATGAAATAGGTACCTCGGTCGTGTCACAAACAACACGGGCCATGTTATCTTTTAACATACACACCATGTATGAATCTCACATGTTGTGTAGTCTGATCTAGGTACCCGGCCGTTTCACGAACAACACGGGTCGGTGTTACCCTTTCTCATACACGCCATGTCCATCGGGAACACGCCGTGTAGTTCCAGCCGTGTGTCTGACCGTGTTGCTAACAACATAGGCTAGGTAAGGCATTTCCAGTACACATTGTGTCTTCCTTGAACACGCCATGTAGTTTTGTCTTGGAGGAGTCGTGTGGCTTAACCTTGTAGAAGGAATCGGGTAGGGAATAGGATTCAAGTACACGTCATGTGTTAGGACAACATGTCGTGTATTTGGGGTGTTACATGACCATTTTTTTTAGAAGTACATGACCATGTAAATTACTTAAGGGAACACGCCGTTTAGGGAAAGTACACGCTATGTAGTCATGTTGAATAACTTGAATGCCTTCTTTCCCATGTTCCTTCTTGTGCATTTAGTTTTTCTCAGTTCAAGGTACGATCTTAGTAGCCTCAGTTGTATCTTCTACTCTTTTTGACATAGGGGATTCCCATAGTTTTATATTTTTTGCTATTTTGGAGATTCTTGGTCTCTACATCTTTTCCTTTACTGATATCTTGACACTAGACACACCGTTGGGTACTAGAACATCTAGTGTACATCAGTGCAAGAAGTTCCCTCTAGAGATTGGTGGGTGTCACTTCCTATGGGACCTCTATGTCCTATAGATGACAGGATATGATGTCATCCTTAAAATGGACTGGTTGGTTCCATTCCAAGAAGTCATCGATTACTATCATCGTAGGGTGAGTTTTATATCACCAGAGGGCGGATCTTTTCTTCACAAGGGCGAGTGGGATGTCCAGGCGAGCAGAGAGGGTCCAGAGCATCTTGGGTTAGGAGGCGTTACAGCCCAGATTACTAGTCTGTATCTGGATGACCAGGGACATCACATTTAGACTTTCCTCTAGTGGTGGATCATTTCAGGGATGTATTTCTAGAGGACTTTTCAGGTTTTCCTCCGGAGCGTGAGGTAGACTTTTCTATTGAGCTCATGCCAGGAGCATCACCGGTGTCCATTACTCCTTATAGGATAGCTACACCTGAGTTGTAGGAACTCAAGAAGCAGTTGGAAGAGTTACAGGCAAAGGGTTTCATCTGACCAAGTACTTATCCTTGGGGATCGCCTGTCCTGTTTGCGAAGAAGGAAGACGGTACCCTCAGGCTGTGTGTGGACTATCGGAAGTTGAACCAGTTGACGGTCAAGAACTGATATCCCTTACCGAGGATCTATGATCTCTTCGATCATCTTCGAGGATCCCGAGTGTTCTCGAAGATTTACTTGAGATCCGGTTATCATCAGTTGCACATTAGACCATCAGATATACCTCTTACAACTTTCCAGAGCAGGTATGGTCTATACGAGTATATGGTTATGCCGCTCGGTCTCACAAATGTGCCTGTAGTCTTTATGGCACTGATGAACCGAGTGTTCTATCCATATCTGGATTCCTTTGTGGTGGTTTTCATGGACAACATCTTGGTGTACTCTCACACTTGACAGGACCATGCTAAACATCTTGAGATCTTTTTGAGTACACTGAGAGAGCAACAGTTATATGCTAAGCTCTCAAAATTCCACATTTGGATGGACCAGATTCACTTCTTGGGTCATGTTATCTCAGAGACAGGAGTATCAGTAGACCTAGAGAAAGTGAGAGCTGTAGTTTCCTGGGAGCATCTGAATAACGTCTTTGAGGTGCGGATTTTTCTGGGTCTGTCTAGATACTACAGACGTTTCATACAGAACATCTCACGCTTAGCAGCACTGTTGATAGGTCTGACTAAGAAGGGTGCAAAGTTCTTGTGGTCAGATTCATGTGATTCATCCTTTCAGGAGCTGAAAGGGAGGTTGACTTCAGCACCGATACTAGTCTTTCTAGAGCCAGGAAAGAGCTATACTGTCTACTGTGATGCATCAGGTATCGTGCTGGGAGTTGTGCTTATGTAGGGAGATGGATTCGTTGCGTACGGGTCTCGGCAGTTGAGGCCACATGAGAGGAACTACCCAACACACGACCTGGAGTTGGCATCTTTTGTTCATGCCCTACATTTTTGGAGGCATTGTCTTTTGGGAGAGAATTTTGTGGTCTTCACTGACCCCAAAAGTCTCAAGTACATCTTCACTCAGCGTGATATGAATCTAAGATAGCGCAGGTGGGTCGAGTATCTTTAGTCCCACGACTTTGAGCTTGCCTATATGTCGGGAAAGGGAAACGCAGTGGCTGATGCGTTGAGCAGGAGGACTCAGATACTGGCAGTTCAGGATACCAGTAGTGAGTGGAAGATTATGGATCTATTCTCTGAGATGAATTTGGAGGTGCATGACAGATAGGGGCATACTTTTCTATCTTCTGTATTTGTTACCTCTACACTTCTTGATCGGGTACGAATGAGGCAGCTATCAGATTCTGAAGGCCTAGTCCTATGGGAAAGTTTGTTAGGATAGGACCCTATTCTTGGATGGAATGTAGGCGAAGATGATATATTACATTTCCAGGGATGTGTATGGGTGCCAGAAGACATACGCGAGGAGCTGATGTGGGATTTTCATTCCTCAGTTTGGGCAGTTCATCCTAGCATCACCAAGATGTATCGTGATCTACACCACTAGTATTGGTGTCCAGGTATGAAGAGAGATATTGCAGGTTTTGTCATGAGGTGTTTCACTTGTCAGTAGGTGAAAGCGGAGTATCAGCGACCATCAGGTCTTTTATAGCAGCCACCCATTCCGAAGTGGAATTGGAATGATGTCGCGATTGACTTCGTAACCAGTTTGCTGAGATTACCTCTAGGGAATGATGTTCTTTGGGTTTTCATTGATAGGATTACGATGGTTGCTCAATTCTTGCCGATCAAGGAGATCTTCAGTGTTGACAAGCTAGGATGTTTGTACATCCATGAGATTGTACGTCTGCATGGAGTTCCACACTCCATTATTTCAGACATGGATGCGTGTTTTACTTCTTGGGTTTGTCAAGGGATTCAGAAGGCTTTGGGTACATAGGTACTTTTGAGTACAACATACCATCCTCAGATAGATGGCCAGTCCGAGCGTATGATTCATGTGCTTGAGGATATTCTCCGAGCATGCATCCTGGATTTTGGAGGTTCTTGGGAGAAAAATATACCTCTTGTGGAGTTTGCCTAAAATAATAGTTTTCAAGATACTATTCAGATGGCACCTTATGAGGCTTTGTACGGTAGGCCATGCCGATCACCCCTATGTTGGCTGGAGGTAGAAGAGGAAGTTATTCTAGGACCTCATCTTGTCTAGGAGACCACAGAGAAGATTGAGTTAATTCGGAAGAGGATGGTTACTGCGCAGTCTCGTCAAAAGTCTTATGCTGATCAGCGAAGACGACCTCTGGAGTTTGAGTTCAGGGATCAGGTTTTCTTGTGTGTCGCACCGAGGTTGGGGCACATAAGTATTAGAAGACAGGGTAAGCTTTCACTAAGGTATGTCGGGCCATTTGAGGTGTTGGAGAGAGTTGGGCTGGTTGCCTATCGGTTGCAGTTACCTCAGAGGTACCGGGCTATGCACGACGTCTTCCACGTTCCATAGCTTCGACGTTAATTTTTAGACTCATATCATGTCTTTCAACCTAAGGAGGTTGAGCTCGAAGGGGATGCGTCATTTGAGGAGAATCCTATCCGGATTGTCGATCGCAGTACAATGGTTCTCCGTGGTCGGTCTGTTCCTCTGGTACAAGTGCTATGGAAGCACTGGCGGGTACAGGACGAGACTTGGGAGAGGGAGGCCGATGTATGAGCTCAGTGGCTGGATTTGTTTAGGGTTTCTTCTTCTACGCCGTGCTAGAGAAATTCAAGGATGAATTTCTTTAAGGGGGGAATATTGTAAGAACCCGGACCTTCTTTTCAGGTACATTTCTCTTCTCTTTTTGTTGTTGAGAAAAAGAGAAATTTTGGGAAGAAAACTTTTAAAGTTGTAGAGGCTCTGCAGGGGCGCACGGTTGGAGAACGGTTTGTTTAAACCGTGCGTCCAGCCTAGGAAACCGTGCACCCTTAACAGTGGGCTCCGCATGAGAGCCGCACGGTTTGTCAAACCGTGCGGGAAACCCGTGTGAAGTTCTTGGAGGAGACAGTGGGCTCCGCACAGGCAGCGCATGGTTTGTTAAACCATGCGGGAAGGTCGTGCGAAGTCCCTGGAAGAGACAGAGGCAACCGCACAGTTGGCGCACGGTTTTCCAAACTGTGCGGGGAAACCGTGCGGCCACTTAAAAATTAGGGTTTAAAGCCTCGGGCTGCTCGAGATTCCTCATTTCTTCTCCAAACTATCTTCTACTCGAGCCTCACTCAGGATTTTGGGTTCTCAAAGGTTAAAGGAGATCTCCCACTAATTTTGGAGGCAAATCGAAGGGTTTTCTTGGTGGATCGAAGCCGGTTATTCTCGGGTAAGTCTCTCATTTTGGTTCCTTTGAGTTTCCCTCTAGATATACATCTCTCTATCCCCTAGTTTTCTAGATCTACACCCATTGTGTGTAGATATAGGGTTTTGGTTGCCTAGGGTGTTGATTTTAAGACTTGTGGATGTTAGGGAAGAAGGTTTAGACTATTTCCATTGGTGCGTTCTCAAGTTTTGAAGAGGTGTAATTGCTTGTGGATCGTTTTCATCATAACCCTAAAGGTAGGTGGTTTGTGCCTTTAGGTTTAAGGTACTTTAATATTATGTGAAATTGTGACAATACCCTTGAATGAGGTATTGTATGTTTACCGTCTTACCCTTTTGTTTTGCCTTCCATGCTTGTATGCTCGTGTAGAGGTTAATTGGATGTAAATTGAATTGATTACCATGCTTTGGATGTTTTTCCATGCAGGTTCTGTTTATGACCATTTGGTCCTGTATTTCTTGTTTTCTCATGCCTAAGGATTTTAGGATGGAGTTTTATATTCTGACATATCGAGATGCTATATACTATTTATACAAGTAGTTCTATAGGTCTATTTTGGCCTTATAGCATTACTATTTGTTGACTTACATGGGGCCGTGAGAACCTAGGGTTATATACGATAATGGGATAGACCGAGTGAGCATCCTCATAGAGTCTTTGGATGTTATAGACTATGATGGGGATATACCGAGTGAGCTTACTCAGAGAGTCTTTGGTTACTTGATTTTACCTTGAACCATTCCAGGCTATAAGGGGAATTGACTATGTGAGATTCCTTAGAGAGTCTGTGAATGACCTGGGGCTATAATAGGAGTTGACTGTGTGAGCTTCCTCGGAGAGTTTCTTGACCTTAGGGATATAAGGGGAATTGACCATGTGTTCTTCCTCAGAGATTCCTTGACTACCTTAGACTATAAGGGGAATTGACTGAGAGTGCTTTCTCAGAGAGTCTTTATTAATTCTTAAGATGAACCAGAGGGGTTAGACTGAGTGTGCTGCCTAGAGGGTTGCTTGTACTTGCTAGGTATGACCAGAGGGGACAGGCTGTGGGAACATCCTAGAGGGATACCTATTGGTGTTTAACTTTTTGGTTAATTTTTGGTTATGGAAATCCCACATCGAAGGAGGAGCACAAATCACCCCTTTATAAGGTTTTGTGGATACCTCTCCCATCATGAGGCCTTTTCCTGGGGGTTCCTTAGGGTCGAGCCCAAGAAAAAACTAAACCATGCAGGCTAGGCCCAAAGAGGACATTATCATGATCGTGGGATGGACTGGGCCGTTACAAATGGTATCAGATCCGGTGTCCATTTGATGTGTCAGTGAGGACGTTGGGCCCTTCTAGGGGGGTGGGTTATGGAAATCCCACATCAAAGGAGGAGGAGCACGAAGCACCCCTTTATAAGGTGGTGTGGATACCTCTCCCATCATGAGGCCTTTTCCTGGGGGTTCTTGAGAGTCGATCCCAGGGAAAAACAAAACTGTGTGGGCTAGGCCCAAAGCGGACAATATCATGATCGTGTGCTAGACTGGGCCGTTACAGGGGAACCCCATGCACATCACACAAAAAAAGGATACAGTTTAACATCATGTGTTGGGGATGATGATTCTTGGAATCTTAACATCCTGAGGCTCAGATTATGAGGATCGCTCCCCACCCCTAGGACATACATAACTGGCACACTTTAACCCTTGGTCAAGGGAAGGCACTGACGATGCCGTGTGGAGATGGGGTTGTGGAGTGATCTATTTAGGGGCTCACGTTAGCGTGGCTATGCGAATAAGAGATAGTCATTAGTGTGCCTATGTGAAGAAGCATGAGGCTAAGCAACCCAATATTAGGCACCGCCCAAGGGACATTGAAAGTACTCCATACAATCTTGAAGGTCCATACGGGATAAGTATGTACACGACAGGGGTATCGCGCGTAAGAGGGGATCAGACGTGGTGCATTAGGGTAAGGAATACACATGTAGTGAACAAGAAGGGGAACACACAATATTGAAGTGGCATGTGCAATATGGGGGATCACGTGCAAGATGAGGGGTTGAATGCAAGAATAGGTGGTTGCACATAAAATGAGTGGTTGCGCGCAATATTATTGCAATACAAGGGAAAACATGCACTCAAGAGGAATATTTTGCATGAAAATTATTTAAGAGTAAAATAAAATGGATGGGGATCAATCCCAAGTGGGATCACATGAAGGCAGACCCCTGGAATACATGTTGTACAAGATCCAATACCTTGAGGCCATGGTGTTTTTCGTACGGTCACAGAAGTGGTGTCTTTCACACGGTAGATATTCGGTTCATCTTCCATAACTATCCCCCTAAGGGTTGGGGTTACACTTATATTTATATATGGAAACTTTGGAGAAGGTACACAAGAGAAGATGCACACAAGAGGACATTTGAAGTCACATTAGGCACGTAAGGGTTTATGTGCATATTGGAATCTTGCACGCTGGTCAATCTTCCTTCATGCCATTAACTTGGATAGTTTTTTGGATAGTCCCCATAGAAGGCTCCCTTTGACATCGCATTGGGTTCTCAAGGGTTTTTGCACATATGGGAATCTTTAACGCACCCCTTAATTATTGCGCACAACTCCCTCGGGCGTTTCGGAATTGTCCATGGATTCCCAAGATTCCTTAGGTTTTCTCAACAGTGCCCATTCAAGGCCCTATCTGAAATTCAGTGTCAACAATCTTCATATTCCATATTATTTACACCATATGGATTTTTGTTGATAAGGAATACTTTTTATGAATTAAATTGATCATTTAATATGTGAGGAATGTATTGGATATGGAGTGATTGGTGGGGCCTAAATTTATATATCCCCTCAATGCATCGGTAGGTCTTGTGAGGCAAAACAATTAGATAGCCATATTAAATGGGTTTTTTTTGTATAACTACCCATCAAGGACTTGATGGTAAAATATCATGATGTCTAAGATCATGATGTACAACATTATGAATTTCCTTCATTAATAATTTAGTTATTATTATCCATGAGATTGTTACATTGATAGTAAATCCACTATTTTTAGTGGGGTGGTAAGGGATTTGGGGGTGGGGGTAGGTCATGGGGTCAATTCCCTAGGCCTATAAGTTTACTATGATTTACTTCCTTGTGTTTCATTCCATAGTTGTATATGTAATCAACCTATTACATTGATATTATTCATGGATGAATTTCGTGCTCATGTTATTGATTAAATGGAATGTTTTTTTAGCTATTTACCTTTCTATATTGATTATTATTTATTTAATCATGATATATTCCACTATATTCAACCCTTACTAAGCTTTTTAGCTCACCCTTATTTTTTTGTTCCCTAGGATTTGAAGAAGGATTTTATGAATGAGTTTCAAGAATGCAGAATATTTACTTTCATTATGTTTCGTATTTTATTTTAATTGTAGAAATGGAATAATGTATGTATATGATTCTTAAAAAATACTAAATTTATCAGTACTTTGTGGTGTGATTAGGTTTGTAAACGAGCATGAGTACTCGTGAGCTACTCAGGCTCAACTCAACAAATATTCGAACTCAGCTCAGTTTTTTTCGAGTCGATCTCGAGCTCGATCTACTAGAGTACTAAATCGATTTGATTTAGAGTATTATAACAACATAATTGAGTATCTCTCGATCCTAATTGAGAATATAATTCTTAAATTATATTTTTCAATATATATGTATTTAATTTCAATCTCAGGGATTTCGTTCTTGAGTAAAAATTTGAGTTCAATCTCAAATTCGGGTTATATTTTGTAATTAAAATTTTTAAAAAGTATCCTAATTGAATCGAGTTGAGACTAATTTAGTACTTGATCGAGACTGAGTCAAGTTTTATCTTGAGCTCGATCCATAAAATCAATACTCGGTTGAGCACTAAGTTGAGCTCGAGCACTGAGTTCAAGTACAAAGATCAAGCGCGAGTACTGAGATACTCAACTTGACTCAACTCAATTACACCCCTAGATGTGATCCATTATATCTTATGTCAATGAAAAAATAAATATTCTCTAGGATACTGGATTTGTGGTTGTTACAATATCCTTTGGTCATAATGATCTCACCTCGAGCACCAATGTACCTCTGATCTGACTCACTCTTGGATCACCCAAACTCTACCCCAAGCTCAATGCCAACACACCCACTCCACCTAAAACTACATTAAAACTCTAAATATAGTATTAACCATGGAACTATATATCATCAGATCATACCACACACCGACATCCCAATGTTACCCTGACCATCAATTGATTGATCTCTCCACCTCTAAGACCCTTCTAACTTGAGTTTCATTCACCTATAACTGATATGATTCACCTCATGTAAAAGTATCATTATCATCACCCCAAAGAACTAAAATCATAATATTTGTGGAAAATTCTCTATCAATTAACGAATACAATGACTGGACGTGACTGTCCCACTCATAACTAAGAGTTATCATGAAACACTAATCTCTTCATGTTCTCAGTTAAACAGGAACTTCATCCTCAACAGCACTAAAATTCATCGAAAATGAGGGTCAGACCCTCTAAAAACAATGGTTTTATCCCCCTTATATGGATTACCTTATATCACTCCCCGAGCACTGATCCAAATGGGTCCCATAATCATTCCTCATTGACAATTCATGTTAAGGCATGCACTTGGTTCGATAGTACCATGCTACCCTGATCCATTTCTGATGTCACCTACTACCACTAAGGGATATCTCCCAGGTAAAATAACCATAGGATTCCATGCCTAAAAGTGTATCACTAACTCACTACCACCACATTACCACTTAGGTTCATCCATAACTTAAACAATTCTCAACAAACCCTTACTCATCTCATTCACTTATTTGTAACTCAACCAATACTACATGAAACAAGCATTCACTTTCCCTCACACAAAAATACTTTTCCCAAAAGGCCATGCTAACCTCAATATCCTCTAAAGGTAGAGTGATCCACAAAGAACCCTCTTATATGTTATCACTTTCTATCTACCACGATCTCACCCAAACCCAATGGTTGTATGCTTCCATACACCTGCTCACACACCTTGACTAATGCTCATGAGTCGCATCCCACTAAACCTAGGCTCGTTCACTTAACTCGATGAACATGAATAATTTCATGTCAGGTGCACCCAACATTACATGGAATATATCTAATACTAAGGATAATCACACAATCACCCCCCCCCCCCCACATAGATATTGTTCCAAAACCACAATCATCTACATGTGCTCTACTCATCCAAGGAATGACTACCTATAACCTCCTCCCTGGGTCATGAATCCATATGATCCTACCCTTCAAAATCCAACATCCATACCAAAATCACTCAGAATTATTTTCATTCCAAATCCTAGGGAATTTATCATGCCTTTCCTCAATTTCCTAGTTTGGTTGAGTATAATTCCACCAAGAACCAACATGGGAAAACACTTTATAGGTTATTTTTTACAATTTATGTAACCAAACTTACATCTTGAAGGAAACTTGTTCCCATCCTCAGATCATTCCTCAGTCCTTAAATGCATATACCAAACCCATTAGGGTTCCATCAATGAGGAAATCAATGCTTACACCGACTCATTAAGGGTCCCTATACATCCCTTATAAAAAGGGTATATATAGATGGAACCTGAGAACATCCTTCACCAACATCCACATGATCTTCCATCAAATAAAATACCATTGTTTAGCTAATTTTAATTCCAACAACAATTTATTTGGGAATATTCCATATTAGTTTTTGTTAACACTTTAAATAACTGAACCCCCATTTGAAAATCCAATCACACACAAGTAGTCGTATTTCATTTGATTCCTATGTACCAAATAAGGTTCATGAAAAAGAAATATTGAAATTGGTCCAAGAGAAAAAAATATTAAAAACATCTCTATAAAACTCATCTTACTCAATAAAAATCTCATACATAATGGCACAAAAAAATAATAGAAATATCATACCTCGGGTAACAAAGACTTCCCACTAAAAGGTGTTCATGAATCACCAATTCAAGTTCCATCACAAGATCTAATGAATTCCTAGACCACTTATCTACCATCTCCCTAAATATTAATACAAAAACAATCTCTGATAAAATTGTGTCATGCCTTGGTCTGTAACCACCATCTAATCTAGAGTTCCATATGACCCAATGTGGGCCTCCTCAAACACCAAAAGCTATCGAATAGAGACAGGGGCCTAAAAAATCAGTGAGGATACTATTACCTCAAATTATAGTCATCAAACACAATTTAAATAGATAAAACACCCAAAGTACATAATCAAAGTTCACATAATAAAATAAACACAATGTTATATCAAAATGTTCTATGAAAAAACATACAGACTCAGGGTCATGCCATCATACCACACCGATCAGTCACTAGGATGATCACATATATAAAAATAAATAGAATAAAAAAATTCAAGATATCCATATTTATATCCCTAAAATTAAAAAAATGTCTCTAAATACCCATTGTGTTTCTCCAGCCTAATCCAATGCACATCCTGATCTCAACCTAAAAGCATACATAATGTCTACACACACACTAGGGTGATTGTGCATTGTAGGAGAAACACATGTTAGTATGGTATCACCAAGTTCCCCTAGTATATTCCATAATATATGGGTATTCATGAGGAAAACTAAAAATATCACACATGTGGATGGATTTCAAGTAAAAATTAGGCCACAATGACTCCCAGTGCATCAGGTCACCATGTACTAACCAGGCCACTAAGAAACCTAATCATACTTGATTCAATGCCATAAAAAAATCCATATCATATTCTATTCGTCTTATGTAGTTGTACCAGATACCTATCTTATACCTGAAGACTCGAGGTAAGGTAGCATCCAAAACCTCTACCCATTTCCCAAAGGAATAAGGCACAGTCATACGTCCCTGTTATTGGAGTTGGTGGCCTAGAACCAACTAATTTTTACTTTATGATAAACATGTATAAATACCTTATCAAAAATTTATTTTTCCTCCATGTGACAATGCATTTGATAATTTCCTAAGGATATTTGTTGCACAAAAGGGTCATAGAGGATCCCTACTATGATGAGAACCCAGAAGTTCCATAACACTATTCTTGAATATATGTTCTATGGTTGGATGATGTTATTTTAGGGACACAAATAATATAGGTCATTAGGGTTTCAAACTCATAAAACTTTGAGGCACCTTCTCATGGTGTGTGTCCTTGGTAATATCTAGGAGGATATTATGAGAATGAGACCCGCTAGTAGGAAATCCACATTTCATAGTGTCATTGGATGTTCCTATTTGCGGACGTGTGTATTGGTCCTTAGGCTTTAATATTATTATTAATGGATATTACAACTCAAGCACTTAAATTTATTTATGAAAACTATGACAAAACACTATTCATGGAGAGGTAGGATATGTTGGGTGCATCACGAGTAATAATGCATTAATAGATAATGCGAGAAAGGATTGGTCCCATCTATTCTATAACAGAATATGATATCTCATGACCTTTTATGGAATTGATATAGGATAAATAAATCCATGGCCATGATAAGAAATAGGAAAGTTCAATTTTGGTAATTCAAAGAAAGAATAATCGAGCACATGAGTTTATGGAACTATCATGAAACCCACTTTGTTGGAGATATCGTGACAAAGGGATTACATTACACAGTAAGTGTTCGTAAAAGGTGACATATCATTGCGGTGTTAACTTATTTCTCTATGTATGACTTGGTGAGTTTCTAGATTCTAACCTTTTACTTTAGGAAGGCTCCTTCTAATTCCACTGAGAAAGAGGCCTAGAGGGTCACGCAGTAAGTGTTTCCAAGTATCTCAGTTAAATATCCATTTAACAAGTTGAATAAAAATTATTACTGGTTGTGGTTTAATAATTATTCAAGGATTTCTAGTCAAATTTATTTCAACAATATTTATTTGAGAGAATATATTATGGGTGAAATAATATATTTATTAATGAGTAATGCAGTTATATTTATTTAATAAATAAATAGTCATTATTCAAGTTCTAATAAATGTGGTGGAGGAAATAAATAAAATGGAAAAACAAAAATACACGTCACGTATATTAATATTCACACCGTGTTGTTTTTATTGGGATTTGTGAGAAATAATATTATTTAATTAATTAAATAATATTAGGTGTAATTCATTGGGCACATGTCAGGTGATAATAATAGTCAGCTGTTATTATTAAACATGGGGTCTTACTAAGAATTAAATGAGATGAATAAATGCTTTTGGGTAATTAATTAATTTTATTATTATAAGTAATAAAATCACAATTACATTATTCTCATTAACCTAACCATTCTCTTTGGTTGTGCACAATGGATTTGGAAAACCCTCTCAAGCCAAGAGAGAATTCTTTTCCTCCAAGAACGCTCTCAAGTTACGAGAGAGATCCTCCTCCACCAGATCAAGGAGAGCGCTTTGGAAGTATCTCTCAAGGCGATCAAAGGAAAACATTACAAGTGAAGGCTATTCTATTCTAGCACATAGAGATCCCTTTGGTGTAATATAGAGATACGCAGAGCACATGTGGATCACTTCTAGAGGAAGCCTACACTTGGATTCTATTATGCAACGATGGATCACATCAAATCGTGAACGGAAACATCAATGGAGAGAGAATTTTATCAAGGTAATTCTTTTATTTTAATTAAATTAATTATAACCAACATGTGATGATCCTATATATGGTTCTGGGACTCCCCTCTTTACTTTGTTTATTCATTCTATTCTGAAGATCTATCGTTTTATCATAGTGATGGATCTCAGATTGATCATTGATCACAACAAAATTAAAGTTGGGTACACACATCCACGCGCTTCTGTTGTGCCCAAAACCTTCAAGTGCTATTAGAGGGGTCATGTATTTGATTATAATTATTTAGTTTTTCATTTATGATTTACTCATTTAATAATTTAGTTGTTTCAATTCAAATTAATCATTTTGTAAATCTGAATCTTGATATATGTTACTCCTCTTTTGTTTCTCATTCACCTTACAGAAAAGATCTTTTCTTTTAATTTTGATTAAAATAAAACGGAAGAGCTCATCCAGAGGTGCCAAAGGTTCATGGTTGTACAACACCAAAACACATGGCATGTATTCAGTAGTGCACGTCATGTAGTCAAGGTTCAATGCATCGGATTGGACCACCAAACCAATCTGTGTCATTGGAGTTTATCTATGTATTTAGGACTCCATGTGTTGAACAGGAATATGTGGCACACAGTTTTCGGATTACACGTCGTGTGGCCCACTGTACACAGTGTGTAGTCCCTTTGGGTTAGGGTTGGATCGTGTACCCCGTACACGACTTTTCTGGCTAGAGACCGTGTAACACAGATACTATACGGCATGTGGCCCACTGGAAACGCCATGTACTCTGAAGATTTCCAAATTACACTCACACGACATATCCCTGGGCATGTACTTCAGATATACGGTGAACGATAGTACACGCAATGTAGTTGGAACTACATGTCATGTACTCATCCAAATTACATAGATTTATTAAAATTTATTATTATATTATACAAACCCTTGAGACGTATACCATAGAGAAAGTGTAAAGATGAGGCACAACACATGATAGGGGTTTTATATGTGTGTGTTTAATTTAACATCTGTGTAATGTTGATTTATACTCATTGGGTAGTTATGAACAGAAATTCACTGGGTTGCCTCCAAGGTACAAGTTACGTACAAAGATAATTTTAAATGAATTTATTTGTTTAAAATTATGATGTATGAGAATCTCAAGGAAATTCAGAAAAGGGTTTAAGATAAAAGGATTTATTAATTAAAAGTAATTAATTAATTCGAGCATGATTTATCTTAAATAAGAACGATTAAAGAATTGAATGCTATTTTTATTTATGTGTAAATATCATTGCATGTATAGATGATCATGAGCTAGACTAGGACCTTTTTATGTGGATGGTTTCATTTAATTTATTTATTTAAATTAAATTTGTTGGCTTGTGAGCCTTATCTTCATTAATATGTAGGGCCTGCGTGCCCAAGGTCTCTTTTATGTAAAATCTACTTTTACCCTTCACCTACATGTGAGATAAAAGAATATGTAATGGATTGATATCCCAAGCCAGTGGATGTAGTCTAAGTTAGGATCTGAGGTGAAACCAACCCAAGGAGATACAAAGGTGGATAGGTAGAAAGCTGTAAACACGGACCCAAAAAGGTTCAAGGTGTTTCTCCCCTAGGTCTTGGGTTAGTTTATAAACTGCTAGATAAAATAACCAATAGAACAAGCTCATGATCATGCCATTTATTTTATTTCTATTAGTTGCATGGTTTATTTATTGTGGGTTTGTTGTCGTGATCACACAATTAATGAATTAAACAAGCTTGCAAGATGGAACTAAAATAAGACTGGCTTATGCGTAAATATTATCTTAGACATGGTTAATCAATTAACTATATCCCACTTAATATTAACAAGCATGTAAGAATGATAATAAAATGTCAATTTATGTATAAGGATAAAATACCTCAAAAAAATATTAAGTCGGTATAGCCTTCCATAATCTAGGTTAGAATCAAACCATAGTTCAAAGTTCTTGAAAACCCCTAGTTGGGATGATTTCAATTATCGGGGAATTATAATTCATGGTTTTGGGTTGACTTGACTTGGTTCACATCAAGGGTTGACTACCATAGTGGGACTTGGTGTGACCAAGAGGTAAAGGTTGAGGAAATCCAAAATAAAAGGATTTTAGGATTGGGGAGTCCACTTAGTAGATCAAGGATATGCGAGTTAATGCAGTTTGATTTTGGAATGACTACATAAACCCTTTCAAATTTCTTGACCAATCCTAGTTGGGGTAATGCTGAGGGAAATATGGATCCCTGCCACTAGAATATTCAAGCAATAGAATATTCTGAATTCAATGTTGAGGGTTATTGGATTTCGATAAAATAGTGGAAGACTAATAAGTATTAATTTATTTATTTGTCTTAGTTTTATCATGATAAAGTACTAAATATTTTCTCATCTTAATTTTTAGAAATTACAAGAAAAATTAATCCAAACATATCATTGAGAACCATACTCAAGAAGAAAAACCTTCTCACCAGCACCAATTTCTAGGAATGGCATAGGTGTTTACGCGTCCTCCCAATACTATAAATACAGGTATTTGCGACGGGTCATTTGCGATGGGATCCCGTCGCAAATGGCCTTTTGCGACGGGCCCCCGTCTCAAATGACCCATTGCGGAAAACGGTGTCGCAACTAATTTTTTTTGCGACGGTCCCATCGCAAATAAATTTTTTTGTGACAGAAAATGGGCCCGTTGCAAATAAATTTCTGGTTTTTTTTAAAAACAATTTTGCGACGGGCCCGTCGCAACAAATTATTTGCGATGGGCCCTTTTCCCGTCGCAAATAGTCTCTTCAAAGAAACTATTTGCGACGGGCCCGTCGCAAATAATAAAAAAAAAATTTAAAAAATTTAAAAAATTATTTATTAATATTTAAATATATTAATCTATTTATATTGATATAAATATAATATTTATTTTATAAATATGTTTTTGAAAGGATCTATGGAAATATAATATTAATTTATAAGATATTTAATAAAAGAGGATTATAAAATAAATTAAAAAATATTTTAATTAGTAATTATGTAATTTTTATCAATTAATAGTAATTTAATAACTCTTTGAATATAAAAAAAATAAAAAAATTAATGAAAGATCAAAAATAAGTTGAAAATGAAACCTAAACTTCAAACGTCCATAACTTTTGATCCGGGACTCCGTTTGAGCTATACAGCATATCAAATCGAAGCATGTGACAAGCTCTACAGCCCTATGGATTGATAAAACCCGTGAAAGGTTTTTTTGAGGCCAAAA
The DNA here is from genome assembly GCA_963277665.1 of Viscum album. Classification (NCBI taxonomy): domain Eukaryota; kingdom Viridiplantae; phylum Streptophyta; class Magnoliopsida; order Santalales; family Viscaceae; genus Viscum; species Viscum album. Next base: position 1,029,127,478 of record OY728166.1, on the reverse strand, counting down.
AAGGCATAGAAGGCCTCCAAAACTGAGTTTTTAGTCGGGGTACCCCGGTTTTTTACCATTAAAATAGATATAACTTCTGATCTCAATGTCTGATAAACCTTTACCATATATCATATCGAAGATCATTTCATTTTCTTCGATTTGACTAATTGTAAAGCTGAAACGGACTCCTGGATTAGAAGTTATGGTCGTTTTAACATTCAAATGGCTATAACTTCTGATCTGGATGTCTGTTTGGCCTGTACCGCATATCATATCGAATATCATTTCATGTTCTTCGATTTGACTGGTTGTAGAGTTGAAACGGACTTACGGATTAGAAGTTATAGTCGTTTTAACATTCTCAATGGATTTTCACCCCCTCATTTCTATGTATTCATTCATAACTATACATATATATGTGTGTGTGTGTGTGTGTGTGTGTCTGTGTATTGTATATATGTATTTATTTATTTATTTATTTATTTATAAATACACATAAAAAACATATTTTATAAATTTATTTAAAACTAAGTTTATAAATATACAAATAAAAATTTATAACTACATATATATATATATAAATAGATATAAATATATATTAATATACAAATAAATATATATATTAATATATGAATAAATATATATATATATTTATTTATTTATTCATATAACCAAATATATTTATATTAATATAAATCTATATTAATATACGAATAGATATAACTATATATATATAGATAGATCCTTAAATGTATAAAAAATGAAATGGATTAGTTTTAAAGGTTAATGCGTGCATGGGGGAGGTTTATTAATAATTATTAGTAATTATTAGTAATTATTAGTAATTATTCGTATTTTTTCTTATTTTTCGTAATTGTTCCTAATTATTTCCTAATTATTCTAAATTATTCTAAATTATTACTAATTATTACTAATTATTACTAATTATTACTAATTATTCCTAATTATTAGTATTTATTACTAATTATTAGTATTTATTCTTAATTATGACTAATTATTAATAATTATTCCTAATTATGACTAATTATTATTAATTATTCCTATTTATTATTAATTATTTCTAATTATTATTAATTATTCCTAATTACCATTAACTATGAACAATGAATACTAATAATTTAAATTTATTAAATAACAAAACAATCTAAACATAATTAAATTACAACTAATTAAGAATAATTAAAACTAATAAAAAATTAAAATAAATATTAAATTAAAATGAACATAAATACCTTTAAAATTGATCTGAGTTTGATCTCTGATAGTTGTGGAATACTTCAATATCAACTCCGGAAATAAAAATTAAACTTAAGAAACTGTGAACTCTAAAAATAGAGTTTTGAGAGAAGTAGAAGATAGAGTTTGAGAATGAATGAAAAAAACGGATGGGGGTATTCATAGGTTAGCTTATTTGCGACGGGACTATTTGCGAAGGGTATCTCGTCGCAAATACTTTAGCCTGCATTTATCACGGTCAACAGTTAAATAGTTATTTACGACGAGACCCGTCGCAAATAATAACCTACCGACATACTATTTTCAATGGGGGTATATTCCCGTCGCAAATATTTTTTACCGCCGCTGGTTATTTGCGACGGGTGGTAACCCCCCGTCACAAATAACATTCCCACGGTTTGGCGCGCATTGCGCGCCAAACCTTTTGTGACGGGTGAGCTTTCCCCATCACAAATAAGTAGTTATTTGCGACGGGAAAATGCCCCCGTTGAAAAAGTTTCTAACGGGACTATTTGCGACGGGATTTATCCCCGTCACAAATAACCCGTCGCAAAAACCCCTTTTTCCCGTAGTGTCCTTCACCATGAGAAGAAATTGTATATGTGAGAGGAGACTATTCTAGTTGTGCCTAGAAAAGAGGATAGTGATGAGGAAATGTCTCTCTATATTAAATATTTTAATGATGCTACAAATTTCCAATGTTTCATGCTATCATCCATTTTTAATGAACTCTTGAAGCAACATGAAAACATGGACATGTATAGAATTATTGTAACACCCCAACCCCTCTAGACTAGAGCTGGTGTGTTGCTTGTGATATTGGCATGGTTAGAAGGAATAAAAATCTTAAAGAAATGATCTGTTTAGTACTATTAAAGAAACTAGATACATAGATGTTACTCAAATTATATTGGAGAAGATTACAAAATACAATACATAACGAAATTAAAAACTGAATCCACAAGAACTCAATAAACAATCTCCTCTTTATCACCTGTTGAAAGTATACAATGAAAGGGGTGATCCCAAACACTCAGTAAGGGTTACAAATAATAGAATAATGAGTACAATAATAATTGAATCACAATCAATCTGACATAATCAATACGGCATAGTGAATAAACAAAAAACTAATGCCATTAATAAATTGATAATAAAACTACATCCATATATTTTTTCATTGTGAAAACCTCATGGATAATAATAATAACTAATAATTAATAAAGATAATGCGTATTAATTGGATGTCATGTATTTGGCACATGAACCATAATACCGTAAAACGGTTTAGTTCTATGGGTAGAAACCTGTCTGATTTTTGGAAACAAACTCGAAGGGTTTGTCGCCAACTGATTTGTCTCATGAGACCTACCGATGCATCGAGGGGCTATAGAGGGACCCACACACCACTGTATGTCCAAATAATTCTTTATAAGTTTATTCAATATAAGATCAACATGCCTTTTCAATATCCATATAGAGTAGTGTATACGGATTCATCAATATTTCCATAATTAAAATTACTTTCCAAATAAACTCTGTATGTAAAATGGTATATGGTTTAGAAAACAAACATATCCATGATATGAGATTATGGATATTAAATATAGATATAATTTCAAATAAAAATTGATTTCAAATGGGATGTAGGTACACCACATAAGGATTATTAGGTGCACAATACAAAGTTAGTCATAATAAAATGGTAGTTGAGACAAATGCCCTTACCACAATGTAATCAGTCAAATCATATGACCAGAACTTAATAACCCTAAAATTAATCATTTAATAACATTAATATTAAAATAATCATGTTATTATACATCAAATTGAAGTACAAAAATACCACATACAAGAAATAAGTGGAAAACAATGAAAATCCCACAGAAATGAAAGTGAGATGAGAAACCCCTTACAAACATTTCGGCATGGAAACGAGTGTTATTGCGAGGGATTAATGAGAGGTAAAGGGGTATTAAATTATTTATATGTCACAAGGGTAGTGTGGGGGAGGTGAAAAAACATACCCCATCATTAGGAATTAAAAATAAAATGGCACAACATAGGGGAGATTCTTGAACAAAAGTGAGAGAGAGGATCCCTTACAAAGATTGTGTCATTAGAGTGACGATAAATCAATGAAATTTTTATGTGTGACAAATAAAAATCCAAAAAATATAAGTGCATATAAAGTATAAAACAACAATAGGTCATTCACACATATTCTTGGAACATTATAACCAATGAAATAAATGTTTAACTCAAAGAATGAAAGTTGAGTTAAGCAACCCCTTACCTTATGCTCGAAGGTGTTCTTGACTTGTTATTAAATACCTGAATAAACAAATTAGGCTTATTAATTCATAATTAAAGAACCTATTATATATTTAAATTATTTATTATAACACTTTTTAGTTAATTAAAATCCTTTTTGATTAGTTATAAGGTTCAATTTCATTGTTTGGGCTCGTTTGATCACTTGGTTTTAAAAGACCGGTTCACTTATATTCAAGTTTGGATAAATATGAAAGATGGATGTGGTTGTCCAAAAATGAAGGTATATTATATTAGTAAAAATCCAGGAGATTACATGGTTTTAAATTTAATTTTTTTTACTGAGAATGAGGTTGGATTATTATATATATAACCTTAGTGGCAACCATTTTGGTTAATCGGCGGGTTTGATTACAATGAACATGTTTTTCTTTATAACCCAATAGCATTTTTAAAAAAGGATTAAAGAACTAAAATAGGATTTATTACATATATAATAATATGTTTCAACCATAACACAAATGGTATCATGACCAGAATTAAATATTATAATAGAAATCGATAAATTGTTGTCCTTGAATGTGCTAAATTAGCACATCTGAAACGGTACTTTCATTTCATCCAAATAAAGGGTGGGGAAAGGAGAGAAGATAATGAAATATCCCATTAGCATAAAAAAATTCTAGTAAATGTATATTACTGTATTTATCATACTATTTTGGTGAAGGGATGTTAGGAAAGAAACAAAAAGAAAAGAACTTAAAAAGAAATGAAGGAATTGAAAAGAGGAATTTACGTCTTGAAACTTCCTCCTTTGAGAACCTCTCAAGGGAAGAGGTTTTGGTATTTTGAAGAGTCTAGGAGCTTTTGGACGTGGGGGAGGATCTTGGGGAGATATTTGGTCATAATATTGGCAAGTCACAAGGCTTGAGTGGTGTGAGAGGAAGAGGGGGTGAGGGGTGCTTTATATAGTGGAGGGGAGAGGAGATTTCTCAATATAAAATTCATTAATTTATTATTTCTTCAAAAGATAAGGAATAGTGAGTCTTCCATGACCAAGAATAGTAATTTTATCATGTGAATCCTAATCAATTGGTCTTACATCAGTAAAACATCATCGATGACTCAATTAATCCATTATTTAGCATTTATTGTGAATTATCAGATTTTATTATTCATCAAAAATTCAAGTATTTCAGAAAAATCCCAAAACTTCACCCTAAACATTTTTTGACATGTAGAATCCAAAATTGAAGTCCATTTTTCAAAAATAATTTTCTAAATATGATTAATTAAATATTTAATTAAAATCATTATTTAATCGAAAAATATAAACACCTAAAATTTTCATCTTCATTTTTAAGGTGCCTAAATTCATTTATACACTCAATGGTATGGATACCATTAATAAGAGTCGTATTAATATTCATAAGGGTAAGTTACTATTCATAAGGGTTGGTTACTATTCATAAGGGTAGGTTACTATTCACCAAAAATTGATTTTTTTCTTATCAGACTCTAAATAACTTACTGATTACAACCATGTATGTCAGATTTTTGAAACTCACATCATAGAAGTGACAAAATTAGGTTTACTTGGATAGGTTATGGATATATACTATAAGTAACCATGTTTTGTTCCATATAGGCTCAGTGATTCATGAAATATAGGCTATAACTAGAATGTATTTAATAGGATCATACCATGAAGTGTTTGAGGTGCTACATTATTCCCACCTTTATAAATTTCATCCTCGAAATTTTATGTATGAAGCCCACCAAAAAGATGTGGGTGGTTCTTTTTCATGAAATCCTCTGGTTCCCATGTTGCTTCCTCTATATTCTGGTTCCTCCAAAGAACCTTTACAAGACGAGTTGTCTGATTTCTCAATACTTTTTCCCTTGTGTCAAGAATCCCAATAGGCTTTTCACAGTATGAAAAATCAGGTTCCAGTTAATTTTCTTCATAGGTGAGTACATGCGTTGGGTCTAGCATGTATTTCTTCAACAATGATACATGAAACACATCATGGACTTTGGAGAGATTTGGAGGCATTGCTAAACAGTAATCTACTACTCTGATTCTTTCTAGAATTTCAAATGGTCTGATATACTTGGGGCTCAGTTTCCCTTTCTTACCGAACCTTAAGACACCCTTACATGGAGATACTTTTAGAAATACATGATCTCCCACTTGGAATTCCAAATACTTTATTTGATTGTCAGTATAACTCTTCTGCCTACTTTGGGATGATTTAATATGGGCTTTTATTGTCTTCACATTGGTCGTGGTCTCTTCAATAAGTTCTGGGCCTATAAGGTTCCTCTCACCAACTTCATCCCAACAAGTTGGAGTTTGACATCTCTTTTCATATAATGCTTCATATGGATCCATTTGAATACTAGAATGGAAACTATTGTTTTAGTCAAATTCCACCAAAGGCAAGTATTGATCCCTCATACCTTTGAAGTTAAGAGAGCATGACCTCAACATGTCTTCTAGAGTTTGAGTAGTCCTTTCAGACTATCCATCAGTTTGGGGGTGATAAGCAGTACTCATATGAAGCTCAATATTCAACGCCTTCTGGAGACTTTTCCATAATTTTGTTGTAAATCGGGGATCTCAATCTGACAAAATCGATAGAGGTGCACCATGAAGTCTTAAAACTTAATTAATATAAAGTCTTTCTAAGTGCTCAAGTGGAAAATCCTCTCTTATAGGAAGAAAATGTGCTGATTTTGTGAGCTGATTGACAATTACCCATATTGCATCATTCCTTCTAGGTGTCCTTGGTAGTCCAGTGAAAAAATCCAACATAATGTTATCCCACTTCCACATAGGAATAGGTAGAGGTTTCATCACTCCTTTTGGATATTGTATCTCTTACTTAACTTGTTGATAAACTAGACATCTTGACACGTAGTCAGCAATTTCCCACTTCACATTATCCCACCAGAAATATTCCTTCAGATCTCTATACATATTTCTTCTACCTGGGTGTATAGAGAAATTTGAGCTATGAGCATCATCTAATAGTTCCATTTTTAGCTCAGTTATTGATGTAACACATAACCTCTTCCCAAATTTTAGAACTCCTTCTTCATACACGAAGTCATCCAGTCTCCCATCCTTAACTGCATTAATTTTCTTGTGCAGATTCTCATCATCAGATTGAGAGCTTTTTATCTTCTCTAGTAAATATGGTTTAGCAATCATATGAAAGAGGAGCAATGTTTCCCCTTCCTTAATAACTCCCATATCCATCTTCAGTAGATCCATGAATATAGGATCTCTTTCAATCCTCATTTGAGTCAAAAGTCCATGATCTTTCCTGCTTAATGCATCTGCCACATTATTCGCCTTTCCTGGGTGGTAGTGTATTGAAAAATCATAATCTTTGAGTAACTAGAGCTATCTTATTTGCCTCATGTTGAGTTATTTTTGGGTGAAAATGTATTTCAAACTCTTGTGGTCCGTATAAATCTCACATCTCTCTCTGTAGAGATAATTACTCTATATTTTCAGAGCAAAGATTATGGCTGCTAACTCAAGATCATGAGTTGGATAATTTTTCTCATGTGTCTTCAACTGTCTTGATGCATAATCAATAACTTTATCATTTTTCATAAGGACGCAACCCAATACAGTCTTTGATGCATCATTGTATATTACAAATCCATCACTTCCAGATGGAAGAGTCAAAATTGGAGCATTGACCAATCTTCTTTTCAGTTCTTTGAAGCATTCTGAACATTATTTTTTCCACACAAACTTAACTCCTTCATGTGTGATCTTGGTTAGTGGGTTAGCCAGTCGGGAAAAATTCTGAATGAAATGTCGATAGTAACTTGTTAAGACAATAAAACTGCGTACCTCTGTTATGTTTGTTGGTGTGGGCCAATCTTGGATTGCCTTTGTCTTCACAGGATCAACTAGGATTACATCCTTAGAGACAATATGGCCTAGAAAAGAAACTTATTGAATCCAGAATTCGCATTTGCTAAACTTCCCATATAATTTATTGCTTCTAAGAGTTTGCAGAATGACCTGCAAGTGATTCTCATGGTCTTCATAGATTTTTGAGTATAAGAGGATATCATCGATGAATACCACAAAAAAGTTATCAAGATATTCCTTGAAAACTATATTCATTAAATCCATGAAAACGAAGGGTGAATTTGTCAGTCCAAAAGGAATTTCTGTAAACTCGTAATGCCCATACTTGGTACAAAATGCTGTCTTAGGAATATCTTCCTTCCTTACACACAACTGATGATATCCAGATCGAAGGTCAATCTTTGAAAAGTATTGAGGTCCATGAAGTTGATCAAATAAATCATCAATCCGGGGTAGAGGATACTTATTATTTATTTTAATAGCATTGATTTCCCTGTAATAAATGCAAATCCTCATGGATCCATCTTTCTTCTTGACAAAGAGGATAGGGGCTCCCCATGGAGAAAAACTAGGTCGAATAAATCCTTTTTCACTAAAATCATCTAGTTGTTTCTTTAGCTATATTAATTCCATAGTAGCCATTCTATAGGGAGTCTTTGATATAGGTCTTACATCAGGAATTAAATCAATAGAGAACTCAACTTCCCACTCTGGAGGATGTCCAGGTAAATCCTCTGGAAATACATCAATGTATACTTGCACTATGTGAACATCTTCAATTTGAATATTTATTTCCTCTCCCATAGATATTGGTTTATCTTACTCTCCAAGTATTGCATTCAGTAGAGCTAATAGGGGTGGTTCTAGATAAGAATCAAGTGGCGAAGTTTCTTCCCTAAAGACAAGGGATTCAACACCATTTTCAAAAATTGAAACTTCCTTCTTCTTACAATAAATCTTAACATCATAATTTGACATCCAATCCATACCGAGAATTATATCAAATTTATTCATTAGTATGATGATAAGGTTAGAAACTAAAGCACATTTTAGTGTCTGGAAGGGGACTAGTCGACATGCCTTTGTTGCAATGATACATCCCCTAGGAGTTTTGACTGACAAATCCTTTATTAAATCATATTAGAAATATCTAATTTTCTTGGAAAATGAGAAGATATAAATGAATGCGATGATCCAGAATCAAATAAAGTGTTTGCTAAGTTTGAGGAAACAATTAAAGTACCTTCCACCACATCATTAGGAACTTCAACCTCTGCGATTGTAATCGCATAGGCTCTCCCTTGTTCTCTCAACATTTTTTGAGGCATGCTTCCTTGATGCTTATGACACTCATTTTCATAGTGTCCCATCTCTATACAATTGAGCATTGAATATCATTTAATTGTTTATTCCCCTTACATTCATCAGATTGATGACCCTTTTATCCACAGTTATAGAAGACTCCCATACTTTTCAATTATTTCCCAAGATGATTCTTTCCACAATCCTCACATAATGGGAATAGCTTTGTTCCCTTTCTCTTCTTTGGTTATTCTCTTTTTTCCTTTGTTATCAGGGTACCGCTTCTTATCTTGGTTTCCTTTGAAAAGATTTGATCTAGAAAATTCCTTATCTGTTTTGATGGCACTTGATATAATTTCATCATATGATGAAAATTATTGAGAAGCCAGTGCCCTTCGAATACTTTTCTTAAGACCTTCAAAGAAATGATCAATCTTGTCTGCCGAGTCACGTACGTAATCTACAGCATACCTGGCCAGCCTTGTGAAATAATCCTCATACTCTGCAACATTGTCTTCTTCCCTTTGTTTTAAGCTAAGAAATTTCCTTTTCATTTTAGTTTATTTCTCACGAGGGAAATATTTTTCAAAGAATATTTCCTTAAAAGTCCTCCATTCCATATCTTCTATTTCTTCTTCCTCTATGGTATTCTAAATCAAGGACCACCATTGATCAACATCACCCTTGAGACCATATACTGCCAGTACTACCTTTTAATTTTCATTGCATCTTAATTCCATGAATATCTTTTCAAGGGACTTGATTCATTGCTCAGAAACCAATGGGTTAATAGTCCCGACAAAATATGGGGGCTTCTACCATATGAAACGATCCAACACAGGTGTGGAATAGTTATTCGTTACAACCTAAGTAAGTTTTCCCAATATGGTCATGATCTGATCTGCTCCAACATTGTTTGTGTTGACTTGCTCAGTAGGGAGATCCCTACCTTGCCCACAAGTATTGATTACCCTTCTTATGTTAGAATCCATTTCTAAATAACGGGATACACTAAATTAGTTTATGAATCTCAAATAGAAAATCACTCAACATAGATTGAAATTCTAGGCATAGCTAATCTTATAAACATGGTTTCTTTGAGGAAAAATTTACATTAAACTCCTTCATAATGGCTTGTAAAGAAAATATGAATTATCCTAAGAATATCCCCCAGGAGTGTCGTAACCAAGAGTGCAGCAAGGCCCATTGTTTTTCACCAGTTCCTATTCGAGTCTAGCTCAAAGCGGTGTTTTCGGGTTTTACCCCTAGATACATCTCTGCCAGAGCCGCCTCTACCTGCTCGTATCCAGACAGGGATGTATTGCTTAAAATATCCACATAATATATTCCTTAACAAAATACTAGGATGTTCTTGTATGTTTATCCTCAAATACTACCATAGGGCTTTCTTCCCTACTATACATTTCCTACTCTAGTTTCCATGTTTTCTACTAAACTTCCTCTGATACCAACTATAACTCCCCAACCCCTCTAGACTGGAGTCAGTGCGTTACTTGTGATATTGGCATGGTTAGAAGGAATAAAAATCCTAAAGGAACGATCATTTTAGTAGTCTTGAAGAAACTAGATACATATATGTTACTCAAATTACATTGGAGAAGTTTACAAAATACAATACATAAAGAAACTAAAAACTACATCCACAAGAACTCAATAGACGATCTCTTCTTTGTCACCTATTGAAAGTAGACAATGAAAGGTTTCAGCTCAAACACTCAGTAAGGGTTACAAATAGAGTAATAATGAGTACAATAATAAGTTAATCACAATCAATCTGACATAATCAATATGGCATAGTGAATAAATGAAAAACTAATGCCACTAGTAAACTGAGAATGAAACTGCATCCATAGATTTTGTCATAGTGAAAACATCATGGATAATAATAATAACTGATAATGAATAAAGTGGATGATTATTAATTAGATGTCATGTATCTTTCACATGAACCATAATATCGTAAAAATGGTTTAGTTCTATGGGTAGAAACCCGTCTGATTTTTGGAAACAAACTCGAAGGGTTTGTCGTCAACTGATTTGTCTCATGAGACCTACCGATACATCAAGGGGATATAGTGGGCCCCACACAACACTGAATTTCCAAATCATTATTTATACATTGATTCAATACAAGAGCAATATGACTTTTCAATATCCGTATAGAGTAGAGTATACAGATTCATCAATATTTCCATAATTAAAATAACATTCCAAATAAACACCGTATGTAAAATGGTATACGGTTTAGACAACAAACATATCCATGATATGATATTATGGATATTCAATATAAATATAATTTTAAATTAAAAGTGATCTCAAATGGGCAGTAGGTACACCACATAAGGATTATTAGGTGCACAATATAAAGTTAGTCACAACAAAATGGTAGTTGAGACAGAGGCCCTTACCACAATGTAATCGGTCAAATCATATGACCAAAAATTAATAACCCTCAAATTAATCATTTAATAACATGAATATTAAGATTATAATGTTATTACACATCAAATGTCAGTACACATATACCACATACAAGAAATCAGTGGCAAACAATGAAAATCCCACAGAAATGAAAGTGAGATGAGAAACCCCTTACAAACATTTCGGCATGGAAACAAGTGTTATTGCGAAGGATTAATGAGAGGTAAAGAGATATTAAATTATTTAAATGTCAGAAGGGCAGTACGGGGGAGGTGAGAAAACATACCCCATCATTAGGAATTAAAAATAAAAGGGCACAACATAGGGGAGATTCTTGAACAAAAGTGAGAGAGAGGATCCCTTACAAAGATTGTGTCATTAGAGTGATGATAAATCAATGAAATGTTTATGTGTGACAAATAAAAATCCAAAAAATATAAGTGGATATACAATATAAAATAATTATAGGTCATTCACACATATTATTGGAACAATGTAACCAATGAAATAGATGTTTAACTCAAAAAATGAAAGTTGATTTAAGCAATCCCTTACCCTATTCTTGAAGGTGTTCTTGACTTGTTATTAAAGACCTGAATAAACAAATTAGGATTATTAATTCATAATTACAGAACCTATTATATATTTAAATGATTTACTATAACACTTTTTAGTTCATTCAAAGCCTTTTTTATTAGTTATAAGGTTCAATTTCATTGTTCGGGCTCGTTTGATCACTTGGTTTTAAAAGATCGGTTCACTTATATTCAAGTTTGGATAAATATGAAACATGGAATTGGTTGTCCAGAAATGAAGGTATATTCTATTAGTTAACATCCCTAAGATTACATGGTTTTAAATATAATTTTTTTACTTATATTGAGTTCGGATTATTATATATATAACCTTAGTGACAATTGTTTTGGTTAATCAGTGGGTTTGATTACAATGAGCATGTTTTGCTTTATAACCTAATACCATTTTTACAAAAGGATTGCAGAACTAAAATAGGATGTATTAAATATATAATAATATGGTTCAACCATAACACAAATTGTTTCATTACCAGAATTAATTATTATAATAGAAATCGATAAATCGTTGTCCTTGAATGTGCTAAATTAGCACATCTCAAACGGTACTTTCATTTCATCCAAATAAAGGGTGGGGAAAGGAGAGAAGATAATGAAATATCCCATTAGCATAAAAACATTATTGTACATGTATGTTACTGGAGTTATCATACTATTTGGGTGAATGGAGGTTAGGAAAGAAACAAAAAGAAAAGAACTTAAAAAGAAATGAAGGAATTGAAAAGAGGAATTTACCTCCTGAAACTTCCTCCTTTGAGAACCTCTTAAGGGGAGAGGTTTTGGTATTTGGAAGAGGCTGGGAAATTTTGGACATGGGGGAGGATCTTGGGGAGAGATTTGGGTAGAATATTGGCAAGGAACAAGGCTTGAGTGGTGTGAGAGGAAGAGGGGTGAGGGTTGGTTTATATAGTGGAGGGGAGATGAGATTTCTCAATATAAAATTCATTAATTTATTTTTTCTTCACAAGACAAAGAATAGTGAGTCTTCCATGACCAAGAATAGTAATTTTATAATTTGAATCCGAATAAATTGGGCTTACATCAGCATATCACATTAATTACTCAATTAATCAATTATTTATCATTTATTGTGAATTATCTGATTTTACTATTCATAAAAAATTCAAGTATTTCAGAAAAATCCCAAAAATTCACCATAACCATTTTTCGACGTGTAGAATTCAAAAATGGAGTCCATTTTTTCAAAAATAATTTTCTAAATATGATTAATTGAATATTTAATTAATATCATTATTTAATCGAAAAATATAAACACCTAAAATTTTCATCTTCATTTTTAAGGTGCCTAATTCATTTATACACTCAATGGTATGAATAAAATTCATAAGAGTCATTAATATTAATAAGGTTAAGTTACTATTGATAAGGGTATGTTACTATTCATAAGGGTAGGTTACTATTCACCAAAAATTGATTTTTCCTTATCAGACTCTAAATAACTTACTGATCGCAACCATGTCTATCAGATTTTTGAAAATCACATCATAGAAGTGACAAAATTAGGTTTACTTGGCTAGGTTATGGATATATACTATAAGTAACCATGTTTTGTTCTATATAGGCTTAGTGATTCATGAAATATAGGCTATAACTAGAATTTATTTAATAGGAACATACCATGAAGTGTTTGGGGTGCTACTATTATGTCTTGAGTTAAGGATCTCTATCAAGAGAAGGTGAGACATGAGAGATATGAGATCTCCAACTCTTTGTTCACAAATAAGATTGGAGAGTCTACTCTAGCTGGGCTTCATGTATTCAAGCTTATTGGCTACATTTAAAGACTGGACATCTTAGGGATTAAGTTCCCTGATGAGTTGCATATAGATCTCATCCTATCATCACTGTCCAAGACCTTCTCTAGCTTTATTGTCAACTACAACATGAGAAATAATGAGAAGAGTATATCAAAACTTCTGACCTTGATTTTACAGGTAGATAAGGACATGGGGTGTTACAAACCTATAGTCCTTATGGTGAATAAGAAGAGGAAGGACAAGTCAAAGGGGCCAAGGATTTATAAATGGTTTGAATCCCCCAAGCACCATCCCTCTAAGAAGGGTAAGATCCAGAGGCAGGGCAAGGAACAGGAGGTGGAATGTTTTTCATGTGGCAAGTCATGCCACAGGAAGAGAAACTACACCCAGAAGCATGGGGATGCTAAAGGTGCATTTGTTATCAAGTTTAATCTTTCCATTTCTACACATTGGGTATTAGATATAGAATGTGGGGATCACATCTATATTCAAATGAAATAACCAAGTAGATTTAGAATGATTTCCATAGGAGAGGTGGATCTTCGACCTACCAATGGCGCAAGGCTGGCTGCATAGGCCATTGGCAATTACTATCTCTCATTTCCAACTAGGATGCTTTTGGTTTTACATAACTGTTATTATGTTTCTAGTGTTACCAAGAACATAATTTTTGTATCATGTTTGGATATGGATGGATTTATTTTCAAGTTTGGAAATAACGGTTGTTTATTTTATAATAACAACGTATGTTATGGTATGGAACATTTAAATAATGACTTTTATATATTAAATTACGAAAACCAAGTGTTGGAAATTGATAAAAAAACAAACTCACATTACTCATACAACACCCAGTTGTGGCATCACCGTCTTGGTTATATAAATGATAATCTCTTGATAAAGCTCTACCAAGATGGTTATTTAGACTCTACTGAGATAAAACCACTTGATAGATGTCACTCTTGTTTACAAGGTAAAATGACCAAGCCGCCTTTCGGTGGACAGGGTGAAAGGGAAATAGAGCTTCTTGGATTGGTGCACATAGATGTGTGTAGACCATTTCTAGTAAAGGCTATAGGTGGATATTCTTACTTCATTAATTTTACTGATGATTTGAGTATATATGGATATATATACTTAATGAGGTATAAGTCAGAGTCCTTGAAGAAATTTAAGGAATTCAATAATGAAGTAGAGATTCAGATTAGTAAGAAGATAAAGAAGCTTTGATCGTATCGAGGTGGAGAATATCTAAACCAAGAGTTCATCGACCTTTTACGGGAGTCTGAGATTCTATCTCAAATCACTCCTCCCTATACACCATAGGTGAATGGTGTTAGTAAAAGGAGGAACCGCTCATTTTTGGACATGGTGAGGTCAATGATGAGTCATGTAGATATTCCATTGTCCTTTTGGGGATATGAATTACAAACTGCAGCATATACATTAAACTAAGTACCAACTAAAGAGGAAAATGGAATTCCCTATGAGTTTTTGAATGGAAAGAAACCCATATTTTCTCAGACACATGTATGGGGATTTGAGGCGTTTGTTAAGGCCTTCTCAGGCAACCAACTATCACCCCAAGGAACGAGGTGTATCTTTTTAGGATATCCCAAGGAAACGAAAGGATATTACCTATATAACCCTTCTGACAAGAAAGTGACTGTCGACAGACAATCCTTCTTTCTTGAGAGGGAAAATATCCTCAAAAAGTATAGTGGGAGAAATATTGACTTCGACGAAGTTGATGATCAATATACACAAGATTTGGTACAGGAACAAGTTCTACGGGTCCCCTTGGAAGAGGTTCTAAAAACACAAGTACTGCGTAGGAGCTCAAGAGAGGTAAGGGAACCAGATAGATTTGGTTTCCTTGTAACCGAGGATGGTGAATAATTATTGTTGTACAACGACGAACCTATCTCCTACAAGGAATTAATAGAGATATTATAAGATAAAATATGGCTAGAAGCTATGAATTCTTAGATGGATTCCATGTATCATAACCAATTTTGGGTTCTATTAGATAAGCCATTTGATGTAAATCATGTTGGATGAAAATGGGTATTCAAGAGAAAGCTGGACATGGAAGGTCAAGTTAGAACCTATAAAGAAAGGATAGTGGATAAAGGACTCAGATAGTGTTAAGGAATTGATTATGATGAAACCTTCTCACCATTTGACATGTTTAAATCCATAAGAATCATACTTTCCATAACAGCTTACCATGACTATGAGATTTGGTAAATGGATGTCAAAAAATCATTCCTTAATAAGAACCTTTAGGAAGATGTCTATATGACACAACCAGAAGGTTTTGTGACACCAGGTGAAGCCAAACAGGTTTGCAAGTTGTAGAAATACATTTATAGATTAAATCAAGCATCCAGGTCTTGGAATATTTGATTTGATGAAGCCATAAAGGAATTTGGTTTCATTAATAATGAATGTGAGCCATGTGTTTATAAGAAGTTTAATGGGAATTCATTAATTATCCTAGTAGTATATGTTGAAGATGTATTACTTATTGCAAATGATATACCAGTCTTACAGGCAGTTAAGGATTGGTTGAACAAGTGTTTCTCCATGAAGGACTTGGTTGATGCAGCCTACATTCTAGGGATCAAGATCATTCATGATAGATCAAAGATTTTGCTTGGACTAAGTCAAGGTACATATATTGACCAGATACTAAAGAGATTTAGTATAGATCAATCCAAGAGGGGATTGGTTCTAGTGTCACATGGCCTAAATCTTTCTAATAGAATGTGTCCTCAGACACAACAGGAGAAAGATAGGATGATTAAGATCCTATATTCTTCAGCTATAGGACACATCATGTATGTCATGTTATGTAACAGGCTTGATGTTGCCTATGCACTGAGCATGGTAAGAAGATATCAAGAGGATCCAGGAGAACAACATTGGACTATTGTTAAAACTATCCTTAAGTATCTGATAAGAACTAAGGATATGTTCTTGGTGTATGGAGGATACAAGGAGCTTTTCATCAGAGGGTATGATTATTCTGGTTTTCAGATAGATTAGAATGATCTGAAGTCGCAATCAGGATATGTTTTCTATATCAATGGAGGAGTTGTGAGCTGGAAGAGTTTAAAACAGCCAGTTGTCATTGATTCTATAATGAAGGCCAAATATATAGCGGCTTCTGATGCATCCAAGTAAGATCTCTAGATTTAAAACTTTGTCCAGGAGCTTGATTTGGTGCCTAGTAGTAAAGATACTATCACATTGTATTGTGATAATACTGCAGTAGTGGATCTTGCAAAAGAACCAAGGTCACATCAATGGACAGAGAACATTCTCCAGAAGTATCACATCTTGAGTGATTTCTATAAAAGGGGTGAAGTTTCAGTGAGCAGAGTTTCCATGGAAGAGAATGTGGTAGACCCCATGACTAAAATCCTATCTCAGTAGAAGCATGAATATCATGTCATATCTAGCAAGTTAAAGGTTGTTAGTAGTTGCCTATAGTCCAAGTGGGAGTCTGTTAGAGTTGGTGTCCTAGAACCAACTACTTTGTACTTTATGATAAACTTGTATAAATATATTATCACATCTTGATTGTTCTTATGAGTGAGAATGCATGTGGTAATGTCTTATGGATAGTTGTTTCACTAAAGGGTCATAGAATATCCCTACTATGATGAGAAACCAGAAGTTCCATAATACTATTCTTGAATATAGGTTCTATTTCCAGATGATGTTATTTGAGGTACACAAGTAATATAGGACATTAAGGGTGAGGAATCATAAAACATTGAGTCAGCTTCTCATGGTGTGTGACCTTGGTAACATACATGGGGATATTATGAGAATGAGACCCGCCAGTAAGAAATTTTCATTTCATAGTGTCATTGAATGTTCCTATCTGCGGACATGTGTATTGGTCCTTAGACTTTAATATTAATATTAATGGGTATTACAACTTGCGCACTTATATGTATTAAATAAAACTATGACGACACACTTTTTGCAGCGAGGTAGGATATGTTGTGGGAATCATGCGTAATATTACATTAATAGATAATGCGAGAAAGGATTTGTCCCTTCTTTTCCATAACAGAAGTTGATATCTCAGGCCCTTTGATGGAATTTATATAGCTTAAATAAATCCATGGACATGGTAAGGAATAGACAAGTTCAATTCTGGTAAGTCAAATAAAGAATAATCGAGAACATGGATTGATGTCCCTATCATGAAACCTGCTTGATTGGAGATATCGTGACAAAGGGATTACATTACACGGTAAGCGTTCATTGGAGGTGACACATCATTGCAGCATTAACTTCTTTCTTTATGGATGCCTTGGCATGTTGCTAGATTCTAACCTTGGACTTTAGGAAGGTTTCGTCTAATGACATTGAGAAAGAGGCATAAAGGGTCACACACTAAGTGTGTCCAAGTATCTCAGTTAAATATCCATTTAACAATTTGAATAAATATTATTCCTGGTTGTGGTTTAATAATTATTCAAGGATGCCTGATCACATTTATTTAGACACTAGTTATTTGAGATAATATATTGTGGGAGAAATAATATATTTATTAGAAAGTAATGCAGTGATATTTATTTAAGAAATAAATAGTCATTGTTCAAGGTCTAATAAATGTGGTGGAAAAAATAAAGAAAATAAAAAACAAAAATACATGCCATGTATATTAATACACACGTCATGTAGTTTTTCTAAAGATTTGGGAGAAATAATATTATTTATTTAATTAATTAATATTAGATTTAATTCGTTGGGCACATGTCAAGTGATAATAATAGTCAACTGTTATCATTAGACATGGGGTCCTACTAAGAATTAAATGAAATGAATAAATGATTTCGGGTAATTAATTCATTTTATTATTCTAAGTAATAAAATTCCAATTACATTATTCTCATTAAGCAATCCATTATCTATGGTTTTTCACAAAGTATTTGGAAAAATCTCTCAAGCCAAGAGAGAATTATTTTCCTCTAATAACGCTCTCAAGTTATGAGAGAGATCCTCCTCCACCAGATCAAGGAGATCGCTTTGGAAGAAGCTCTCAAGGCGATAAAAGGCATACATCACAAGCGAAGGATCTTCCTTGCTAGCACCCAGAGATCCCTTCAGTGACATCCAGAGATATGTGGATCATGTATGGATCACCACTATAGGAATTCTACACTTGGATTATACGACGCAACAACATATCACATCAGATCATGATCAGAAACATAAATGGAGAGAGAATTTCATCAAGGTAATTTTTGTCTTTTAATTAAATTAATTATAACCAACATATGATGATCCTCTCTATGGTTCTGGGACTCCCCTGTTTTATTTTGTTCTTCATTCTATTTTGAATATCCAGAATTTTATCATCGTGACGGATCTCAAATAGATCATTGCTAATGGGAAAATTAAAGTTGGGTACACCCATCCATGCACTTTTACTACACCCAGAACCTACACCCATCTCAACTCACTACCTCATCACTCAAAAAAAATTCCATTATCCATGTCTCATGTCACATCACAACCCATCCCTCTCATGAGTGGTCCTCAACCCCAGATTGATATAGGAAAGTTCTAATTCCATCCTCAATGAAATGTCACATAATGCTCATGAGGATTCCATATCTCTCACGTTAGTCTAGGTAGAACTATCTCACTCTTGGTAGGGCTAGGCCTCAGGATCCTCTACAACACTAAGTTTTATGCCTATCACAAGAACAATAATTCACATGAAATAACAAACAGGGCTTGTATCATATCACACAACTCACCATATCATCACCCTAGATACTAGTCACTCAGACCTATCCCCTCATCCAAAACACATACCACCTCACTCGTCATAGAATCTACTAGGTCCTCCAGACCCATTCACAGTCTCTTCTTATTGATATCATCTCAAGATCATCACCCCACGGTGACACCATAGCCCATAGGATCCTCCGAACCTAACCCCAAGGTCTAATAAAACCTTATTAAATTCCCTAAAAACTCTTTTTTCCACTACCTAGGGATCATCCCAAGTTGTCACTCTATAATCCCTTTAGAATCTTGATTCCAACTCCTAAATAATTCCCATGACCTACAATTAGTTCCTATCTCACATCTCCTATGGGAGGTCTCTCTTCCCTTCACCTAGAGGAAACCCTCTCTATTACACCATGTATATCCCTAGAGGGATCATCCCAATCACAATGCTCTTTAAGTTCTCAGACTACACTCAAAAGGGTGTCTCTCAGCAGGCGTGATATGTACAATAATCTCACTTGTCATCCCCAATACTAATATTCTTGTACCTTACTGAATAGCCCTAGGAAACTCACCAAGGATCCTAAAATCACATTTAAAACCCTAAGATTTACCCAAGTTCTCTTTCCAACTTAATCAACATCCTTTTCCCTTAGATTTATATCCATCAGTTAAACCAAGCTACCTAAAATTCTAAAGAGCACTTATCTCAATCATAGGAGACCCAACGTCATCATATCTCTTTCTTTAAGGCCTACCTAGTCCCTATTCATTATACTAAAACCCATATAGGCATAAAATAAAGAATAAACATGTATATGATCTTGTATTAAAGGGGTTTTATGCCTCCATGATAGAGTTACTACCTAAACCAAACTCTGTTGAGCCCTTCCCAAGATTGTTCATGCCTCTTCCAAGCTCATATCACCACCTCATCTCCTGTCTCACACTAAGAAACATAAATAATTAATTATAACAATTTATGATCAATTATTTAAATTAATCCAAGAGGAATAATGATTGATAAACTCACTGATTATTTTCATCACACTAAAATTATAACCAACCAGCCATGAAAGGTCCATAGTGCACCCCCAGCACCATCTTGAGGAAAATACCTATCACCCAACACCCAGTCAACAAACGATTTCATCCAATTTAACCAAATACCCTAAAAAATTAGGGAAGCATATTACCTTGACCAAAATGGAAAAATATGACATGCAATCATACTCCTAGGTCCTCCTATAACCATGCCAGAAAAAATCCCCTTTGTCCTCAAGAGATTCCACCATGATCCAGTAGAATCGATGTCAAATCCTAGCCTAAAATTGAACAAAATTATACTGTTGAAAATAGTGGACCAGTAATGGAAGAATAAAGAATGAACTCACCTTGGATCACCGTAGAAATACACCAAGAACCATCCCATATTAATATGTGTCAAAGGAGGGATGAATAGAGGGAGAACATAGCATAAATGGCATTTTCCCGATGCCCCGAACACCTAAATTGTGAGTCACCTATACCCAAAAGAATCTGGATTTCCCCTAAATAAAAATAACACACCAAGGCACCATTCATGGCATGAATAGGGGGTTTACACCATAGATTCCTACCATCAAATCATTTAACGGCCCAGACCATGGTTTACGGCCGAAAATACTCGAGGCAAAAGGACCACTCCTTAGAAAAACCCCACTCACAGTGTAAACAAGGGTTCATAGAATGTATGTCTCTACTTAAGGGTCATCCTTTTATGGATTTCATCCTTTGCCGTGTGACCAAGATGGGTTGTGGCGTGAACTACTACAGTAGTTGAGATTTTAGCTTCTGTCCAACCCTAGACCTTCTCTAAATTACACTTGATCTCCTAAATAAAAAACATGCCTCATTCTAAATACAAAAATACATCAAAGGGATGTTTGAACACTAAGATCCCCAATCTAAATCCCAATTCACAGAATAAATTTAACCACCCAAACTTTTTGAATAAAATTTTTCCTGATAAAATGTGTGTTATATTGTACCATACACAACAAAACCATATATCTTTAATAATGAAGTGAGTATAAAGGTAAATGTGACCATCAATATTCAACCATTTCTTGACCATTGGAAACTATACTCTTAGTAATAATTTTTATTTTATAATTTGTAAGTACAAATGATAAAGAATAATTAATGCATAAAGAAGAAATGATAGCCTAAACTAGTAGATTTGTGTCTTATAAAGACCATTTATTATATCTTTTAAGGGAGGTAGAATCATTGGGTTTATCTCTTGACCAAGCCCAAGATGATATTCAATAAGTTAAGCTAGAATGAAATCACCTACGGGAGAAGTTCAAGTTAGTGGAAATTACCACTCGAGTGATGTTAGCTGAATCGCCCCATGAATCTATCATCATCGTATGCATTACCCTTAGGTTATATGTGGGTGTTATAAGGGGTTATGTTTTGAGTCCCTAATTACTTAAAGTGTAATTCCAATGTATAAATAAAAATTTTATTCCATCAATTCTGTTTTAAGAATAGTTTTTCTTAATAAAATTGAGATGGAATTTGATAAATTGATTTTTCAGATATAAATTGTACTTTCCAGAAAAGACATAAATATTTTTAATAAAATAATATATTATGAATAATGATTATTTTAATGAAATATTATGATAAAAACACTCTTATTTAAATATAAAGGATAAAATAATTTTATTTCATTTCAAGTGTCTTAAATTTTACTATGCATTTTTAATCCACTATTATTTTTTATAAATAAGGATTTTTATATTTAAAAGTTATAATTATTATATTTAGAGGATTATTCTGATAAAATAAATATCATTTTTGAAATCATCACACCAAAATTAGGTTAGGGTAAATTTTTTGGTATGTTTAATGACTTCATAATTATGTCATAATGATGTAATAACTAATTAAACACAATCCATGAACTAAAATATTATATTTTATTAATAAAAATTATTTTAATATATTTAAATCAATTTATAAGCCTATAATTTACTTTCCAATCTCTAAAATGGAAACTTTAACATTAAAAACATTATTTTTATGAAAATTTTACTTTTCCATGAAAAAATAAGTAATATAAAATGATTATTGACTCTTGTGGATTAAAATAACATAAAATATGACCTGAGTGTCCAAAACCATGGGAAAATACAACTGTAAAGCCCATGGTTTTTCATTTTCCACAACCGAGGTTTCTAAGGCCTGTATTTGGAAATTAATAAAAAAATATTTCACTTTTTCTATAAATACTCACCCATTTCTCCATATAATTTCACTAAAAATCCATAATACATAATTTTATAGTAGTTATACCTTAAAATGAGTCCTCACAAGGTTTCATCAATCCCCCAAGTTCCCAATCCTAAATTTTTAGGAATAACTCTTCAAGTTAAAGGAAATCCACACTTCTCTTTTCCATTCAAGTTCCCTTTTTATGTGGTATGTCTTCAAATTCCCAAACTAAGTTATTTTTTATGATTTATTTTATAACATTACTATAATATTTTATGAAATGGATACCCTTTTCTCTTATCATTTTACCCTTTTCTAAAACCTCATTTTATACCCGTTATGCTGCTGAATTTACTTCTCAAAATTTATCTCTTCTCCTTAAGAAATTATCTTTTATTTTATTCTTATGAATACTGAAACCACTTTATTTTCCAAGGTTATTAACCTAAATGTAAAAATTATTTATTTGATTTTGGGATTAACATACATGAAACCATCATTCCCTTTTCATGGGTTGAAAATGACATAATGATCATGTTTTTAATCACTTTTGGAATGACATGATTTTGATATGAAACCCGTTTTTTTATTCTCCATGGATTATTTATGAAATTATTAATAATGATATATGTGAATAAAATTAATTAATACCTATGAAGGGTCCTCCTTGATATATCTCTAATTTTTTAGATAAATAATTTAATCTCTAGTGATGACATGTTTTACAATACCTTGGTGAATAACCTTGGTAATTTGTATGACACCTTAGTGAAAAACCTTGGCGATATGCTTATGAATGTATTATTTAAATGTTGTATCCACATTTTCATGTTATTACTAATGTACTTTTTATTATTATATGCCTCATGTTCCCTTTCTCATTCCACAATGATATTCCTAATGTTCTTATTTATTTTCCTGAGGATCACATGTAAATTGTTTCCCTTTATTTTCCCTCACTGGGCCTTATGATCACTCTTTCCATTGATGTATGTCCTCAGGTTATGAGATGAAGTAAAAGTAATTAGGATTAACCAATGAATAATCTTTCATGTTTTTTAGAATAAGGTTTTTGTTTTTATGTATTATGTACATTTTTTCCAAGAAATTAAACTTTAAAAGATTCTCTGTTTGTATAATGTAATGAAAAGTTATGTAATAAAAAGGTGGGATTCCATAATTGGTAGGGGTTTCCATGGATCAGGATGGGTTGGTTTGGGTTAGTATGGAGGATTTTTGGGACCTGACTCAAGAAAAAGGGGTTGGTCGGGTTAGAGATGTTTTCAATTCAGACCCATCCTGACCCAACCTATCTCAGATCAAGTTGGGTTGGGTTGGGTTGATCAAGGTATAGGGAAAAATAATTATCTTATTATTTGGGATCCCACCCCATGGGTTTATCGGGTTATGTATTCTGCCACTTCAACTTTCTCTCCACGCCAGGGAATGCCCACAGTCGTCACCCTATGACAAATCAACCTAAAAAACATTAGTCTCCTTCAGGCAGTCATCAAGGTCCGAGGAGGTTGAAGGTGAGGCCAACAGGGTGATGTGGATGGGGTAGTGTATGACGCCGAAAGATCTAGGGCCATAGTCATGGAGTATACAGAGGTAGTGGAGGAGGTATAGGGGGTAGATGTAGGTGTGGTTCTATGGAGACAGTGGAGGAGGAATACATTGGTGAGGGTGAGGGTGATGTGGAATGATTGTTTTCTTGGTCGATCATCCACCGTCGGATCTTCGAATCTATAATTGGCCAATCCTCCTTTGGTTTCTTGCTTGTTCTTTATCTACCATATAATAATTGAATGAAATTTAGTTATCTTTATGTTGTTTTTTGTTGATCTGTCATCATTTTTCATTGTTTTAATGTGTCTAGATTCTTCTGAATTTATTTTATGCTTGGATAAGAAAAGTCGTGGAAGATTCAATCATATTCGTGATTAATCTAGTATTCAAGTAATGGTGGGTCATGGCATGGACTCCATGGATGGTTTAGTTAAGGAGGAAGATAGTGGCGTAGGGAGAGGGCATTTGGTTGAGAGGTAGGAGGGAGAAGTGGGAGGGAGAGGCAGTAGCAGTGAAGTTTGAAGAGAAGTAGGAGACTTGCAATAGTCAGGTTGGTTAGGTCGGGTTGGGTTGATTTTTTCCAACCTGTGACCTGAAACAACCCAACCACATTACGAAACAACCCAACCCAACCCATGGTATAAACTATTTTACCCAACTTGTTTCATGTTAGGTTGGTCAGGTTGGGTCAGGTCTGGAATCCCCTAATAGTTGGTATCGAAGGATGGTTTAGTTATTTGTAGAAATTAGGATTTGAAAACATTAGGAAGAACCCTATGGACATGTTTAAATATAGTAAAATATCCTGATATTTTGGTGAAGTAATAACTAAGTGGTTTCTAATCAAAGAAATCCTTGTCTGGATATGAAAAATTGAGTGTGGATCTGGCATAGATGTATCTAGGGGTAAAACCTGAAAACACTTCTTTGAGCTAGACTTGAACGAGAACTGGTGCATGACAACGGTTCTTGCTGCACTCCTAGTT
This sequence comes from Viscum album, assembly GCA_963277665.1. Taxonomy (NCBI): domain Eukaryota; kingdom Viridiplantae; phylum Streptophyta; class Magnoliopsida; order Santalales; family Viscaceae; genus Viscum; species Viscum album. The sequence continues at coordinate 1,029,102,364 of OY728166.1, read as the reverse complement.
TGACACTCTCGAAGGATAGTTTTGGTTAATATCAATATTTTTATGAACCATTATGAAGTATTTATAGAAAATATAATTGTTGTTAAAGAATAACATATTTAAGAATGATGTTTTAAGACATAAAAATTATTTTTTAATTATAAGATTATTAAAAGAAACATGATTCTCACTAAGGTTTTCTTATTTTAGAAAATGGTGAGAAATAGGAGGAACTATGTAAATGGTGAGTGCAATGGACCATGCCCTGACAGCCCTCTGATGGAATCTAGAATGGAAAACTTCCTGAGAATTAATAATCAACTGACTTGAGTTATGATAAATAAATTGAATCAATCTGAGAGACCAAATTCGCCTTGAAGTGAAAAAAATTACGTTGATACCTTTATGTGTCAACGACCACCTTATTTCAATGTATCCACTGACCTATTGATTGATAAACAATGGATAACATCTATAGAAAAGATATTATTTTTTACTTCATTATTCAGCATAAGAGAAAGTCACCCTGGTTGTGTACTTCTTAGAGGGAGAAGCTAATTAGTGGTGGACACTAATTAAAAACAAAAATATGAAAAGGGATATAGATGTTATGGAGTGAGAAGAGTTCATGGGAACCTTTTTCAAAAAATATTTCCCCCATTCAATTCATACAAAAATAGATAATGAATTCCTAGAGTTGAAGTGGAAGGAAAATGGATCTTTGGGAAGCTATGAGATGAACTTTACAAGGCTTTCCTGTTACACCTATAGATTTTTCATAGATCTTAATAGTAATTTTGATAGATTCTTCGATGGACTAAGACCCCATCTATGAAAGAATCTATCAAATCGAGACTATAATATCTATGAGGAAATAGTGAAGAGTTCTTTGAAGGTTGAACTGGGGTTTGGAGAGACGTAGTGGTCTCAAAGATCAAATGACAAGAAGAGGTCAATGGATCCAAGATTGGGGAGGAACTTTGATCATGGAATAGGAGGGAAGTAAGTGAAACTTCCAATATCAAACAAATGTGGGAATAAACATTTGGTGGACTTCTTTCTTAGGAGCAGGAAATGTTACAAGTGTGGAAGAGATGGTCATATTGCTCAGAACTATTGTAGTGAGGCGAAGTCTCAACTTCTCAACACTAATGAAAAAGGGAAGGTGGTGTAGGCCCATCCTAAAGTTCAATGATTCAATTTTATATAGCTTTGGAACTTTTTCAATCACTTTTAAAATTAGAATATAATATAGGGGAATCACCATCAACCTCAGCATTGGACAAGGGATAAAGGTTGTGCTTTTTTTATCACGATGGCAGAAATATAAGCTCCAAATGATGCGGTGGTAGGTACTCATGTTGTTCTATCAAAGTTATCAAGTAATTTTTTTTATTTTTATTCTAAAAATTCGTTTATTTCCTACAAGTTTTCAATGAATATAGAATCAATCCCTAAAATGCTAAAATTAGAGTTATCAGTCAAGAATCTTGGAGGGATTATCCAAGAATCAATAGTGTATAGAAACTCTAGTATTCACTTTGGTGAGAATAGTCTCATAACAAATCTAGTAGTCATTACCATGCTGGAATTCAACACTATAATAGGGATAGAATAGCACTAAAAGTATAATACTAAGATCAACTATAGAAGCAGGGAAATCTCAGTAGTCTTGAATGGATAACCTATAGTTGTTTTCAAATGAGAGATATATTGACCTGAGATTTGTCTATAAGAACATCCCATATCCTTCTTTATGGAAATTATCGGTGAAGATGAAGAATTAAATAAAAATATATTCATAGAAAATGTCCCCATCAAGCATTAATACATTGACGTATTTCCTGAGGAGTTATCGGGACCTACCCCAGAAAGAGAGTTATAGTTATCCGTTGAACTCATTGTTGGATCCAATAAGATATCAAAGACCCCATATAGAATGGAAAAGGTGGAACTAAGGTAATTAAAGAAACAAATCCAAGAACTTATGGGGAAGGGGTTTATCCAACCAAGTGTGTATCCCTGGGGATAACCTGTTCACTTTTTGAAGAATAGTGATGGGTTAATATGGATATGAATTGATTATAGAGAACATAACGGGGTTAAAATGAAGAACAAGTACCCTCTTCCAAGTATTTATTATTTTTTTGATCAGCTTCATGGGGATCAATTATTCTCTAAGATTTATCTTTGATCTGGTTATCATCAATTTAGGGTGAAAAAAGAAGATATTTCAAAGACTGCCTTCTTATCAAGATATGAACATTATGATTTTTTGTTATTCCCTTTGTCTTAACTAATGCACTTACTTTATTTATAGATTTTATGAATAGAGTCTTTAAGGACTAACTTGATAAATTTTTGGTATTTTTTATTGATGATAATCTGATATATTAAAAAGGTTGCAAGGAGCATGAGGATAATCTAAGGGTTATATTTCAAACTTTGAGGAAGGATAGGTTATTTGGAAAGTTTGGAAAATGGGAATTTTAGTTACAAAAAGTTTATTTCTTGGGGAATATTGTAATCAATGAAGGAATCTCAGTTGATCCTACAAATAAAAAAGGTTTTGTAGGAGTGGCCTCTTCCTATAATATTAATTGAGATTCATAGTTTATTTGTTTTAGTAGGATATTATAGGAGGTTTTTAAAAAAATTGTTCATGACTTTCCAATCCACTAACCAAGTTAACTAGAAAGGTGAATAAGTTCATCTAGACAACAGAGTGTGAATAAAGTTTCCAAGAGTTGAAGAAGATATTGGTTACCGCACCCATGTTAACTCTACCCTATATTAGAGAAGGATTAATTATTTTTAGTGATGCATACCTGAAATTCATTGGGTACATCCTCATATAAAATGAAAAGGTGGTTTATTATGCATATAGATAGTTAAAGCTTCATGAGAATAATTATCCTATGCAATACTTGGAGCTAACTATGGTTATTTTTTCTATGAAGATATGGAGGCAATATCTTTATGGTGAGAAATGTGATATATACACATACCATAAAATTTTGAAGTATATTTTCATGCAAAATGAATCGAACATGAGATAGAGGATATGGTTGAAACTTCTTAAATACTATTACTATTCAATTAATTATCACCCTTGAAGAGAAAACAAAGTTTCATATGCATTAAAAAGGAAATACCATTTTGTTTTTGAAATGATGAGTATTCAAGGAGATCCATTGATTAAGGGCCTAATAAAGTTGTACATGGGAATCATGAGGTAAGGGATATCATCAACCTTATCTCAAATGATTTCTCAACCATATTTACTAGATAAGATCAAGAAATATTAACAAGAATATCATTTATTATAGAAGAATATGGAGGTTTTGAAGAATGAGAAGTTTCCTAAGTTCAATATTGATCAAGAAGGTGTACTGAAATTTCATACAAGGCTATATTTTACTTCTATTTTTAAAATAAATAAGTAGATGATGGATGAAGCTCATATCTCTACATTATCTATACATCCTAGAATCACTAAAATGTATAGGGACCTTCATGATCATTATTAGTAGGATAACATGAAAATGGATATTGTTGACTACACTACAAGGTGATTGGTGTTTCAACAAGTGAATATAGAGATAAAACTTCCTAAAGGGTTATTACAACCAAAACCCATACCAGTATGGAAGTGGGACAATATCACTATGGACTTTGTCACTGGTCTCCTGAGAACATCCAATGGAATCAATGAAATATGGGTTATAGTGCATTGTCTGACCAAGACTGCCCATTTCATCATTATTCATGAAGATTTACCTCTTGACCAACTTAACAATATTTTCATAAAGGAAGTGATGAGGTTTCATGGGGTACCACTTTCTCTCATTTTTTATCGTGATTCTAGGTTCATATCAAAATTATGGAGAAGTATTCAATATGCTCTGAATAATGAATTGAATTTCATTATAGACTATCACCCCCAAACTATTGAACAATCTGAAAGGACTATTTAGAAACTCAAGTACATGTTAATAACATGCTCAATGGAATTTAAAGGTGGATGGGATCAACATATCTCATTATTTGAGTTCTTATACAACATCAGCTTTCATTCGAGTATTCAAATGAAACCATATAAAGCTCTATATGGGAAGTGATGTAGAACACTTACTTGTTGGGATGAAGTTGGTGAGAGAAAGCTTATTGGGCCTGATCTTGTGAAAGATATCATAAAAAATGTTCATGTCATCCAAGAAAACATAAACTCTGCACAGAGTCGGAATAAGATATATGCTGAAAACTATTGAAGGGACTTAGAGTTTGATGTTGGTGATAGAATTTTCCTTCAAATATTACCATGAAAGATAGTCATGTGGTTTGGGAATAAAGGGAAGCTTATCCCTGGGTACATTATCCCCTCTAAAATCCTTCATCGCATAGAATTAGTGGCCTATATTAAGTTCATGATGTATTCCATGTATCTCTCTTGAATAAGTACATACTTGATACTTCACATGTACTGAATCTGGAGGTGGTACAAATGGAACATGACCTCTCTTATGAGGAGAAGCTGATGGAGATATTTCACCATAAATACAAGGTTCTATGCAACAAGATTACCCACCTCATCAAATTGTTGTGGGGGAACCATAAATATGAATAATCAATGTGGGAACTAGAGGATAAAATGAGACAGCAGTACCCATACATTTTTTCAACTGAGAGAACGATTTGAAATTTCAGGCATGAAATTTCGTAAGGGGGGAAGAATATAACGACTCAAACTTTTTGAATGATATTTGTTTCCTAAGAATATGTGTGTTATATTGTTCAATACACAAAAAACCCATATCTATTTAATAATGAAGTGAGTATAAAGGGAAATGTGACCATATAGATTCTACCACTTCTTGACCATTTGTCAATATGACTATTGTAAACTATACCCTTGGTAATAATATTTATGTTATAATTTGTAAGTAGAATTGATAAATAATAATTAATGTAGAAAGAAGACAAAATAGCCTCAACCAATATATTCGTGCCATATAAAGACCATTTGTTAGATCTTGAGAGGGAGGTAGAATCCCTAGGTTTCACTCTTGACCAATCCCAATATTAGCTTCAACAATTTAATCTAGAATTAAATTTATTATGGGAGAAGTTCAAGTTAGTGTAAATTACCACTCGGGCAATGTTAGTCGAGCCACCCCATGAATCTATCACCATCGCACAAATTACCCATAGGTTGTATGTGGGTTTTATAAGGGGTTATGTGTCAAGGACCTAGTTTCTTAAAGTGTAATTCAATTGTATAAATAAAATTATTATTCCATCAATTCCATTTTAATAATAGTTTTGCTTAATAAAATTGAGATGGAATTTGATAAATTGATTTTTCGGATAGAAATTAAAATTTCCATAAAATATGTAAATATTTATAATAAACTAATATATTATGAATAATACTTATTTTAATGAAATATTATGTTAAAAATTCTCTTATTTAAATATAAATGATAAAATAGTTTATTTTTTTCAAGTGTCATAAATTTTACTATGCATTTTTAATCTGTTGTTATTTTTAATAAATAAAAATTTTTATATTTAAAAGTTGTAATTATAAAATCTAGATAATTATTATGATAACATAAATATCATTTTTGAAATTATCATTCCAAAATTGGGTTAGGGTGAATTTATGATAATTTTCTAAAATACTTCATTTTTTTATGAAAAGTAAAAATACAGTTTGAGTTTTTCAGTATGTTTAATAACTTCATAATTATGTAATAATTATGTAATAACTAATTAACCACAATTAATGATCTAAAATATGTAATTTAATTAATATATTCTAATCAATTTCCAAACCAATAATTTACTTTCCAAGGTCTAAAAAGGAAACTTTAACATTAAAAACATTATTTTTGTAGAAACATTACTTTTCCATGCCAAAAGAAGTAAAATAAAATGATGATTGACTCTTTTGGATTAAAATAACATAAAATATGATCCAATTGTACAAAAACATTCTCAAATACCAGGGTCAACCCCATGTTTTTGTCATTTTCCTCAACTTGGGTTTCCAAGGCCTATATTTGGAAATTAATAAACAAATCATACACATTTGCTATAAATACCCACCAATTTCTTCTTTTCATTCACTCTCGATCCATAATCCATGAATATCTAGGTTTTTACCTCTTGAGTAGTCCTCCTAAGGTTTTCTCAAGCCCCCAAGGTCCCAATCCTCAAGTTTTAGGAACAACTCTTCAAGGTAATAGAAATATCCACTTCTCTTTTCCATTCAAGTTCCCTTTTTATGGGGTATGTATCAAATTACCAAACTAATTTATTTTTAACACTTTATTTTATCTAATTAATATTATTTTATAAAATTTATACCCTCTTCCCCTCTCATTTTACCCTTTTCTAAAACTTAATTTTATATCCTTTATGCTACCGAATTTACTTCTCAAAATTTCTCTCTTCTCCTCAAGAAATTATATTTTATTTTATTCTTGTGAATAACCAATACTTTTTATTTTAAAAGGGTATTGAACTAAAGTTAAAAATGATTTATTTTATTCTGGGATTAACATACATGAAATATTCATTCCCTTTCCATGGTATGAAAATGACATAGTGATCGTGTTTTAAAGAACTTTTGGAACTCCATGATGTTGATATGAAACCTGTTTTTTTATTCTCCACGGGTTATTTATGAAATATTTGATAATGATATATCTGTCTCACATTAATTAAGACATATTAAGGTTTCTCCCTAATATCACTCTAATGCATTGGGTAAATAATATAATCTTTATATATGACATGTATTATGATACCTTGGTGAATAACCTTGGTAATTTTTATGACACCTCAGTGAAAAACCTTGGCGATATGCTTATGAATATATCATTTAAATGTTGTAGCCACATTTTCATGTCATAATTAATTAAATTTTTATTATTATATGCCACATGTTACCTTTATCATTCCAAAATTATATTCTTGTGTTCTTATTGATTTTTCTCAAGATCACATGTAAACCATTTCCCTTATTTTTCCCTTATAGGCCTTATGCTCACCCTTTCCTTTTATGTATGTCCCTAGGTTATGAGGTGTAGTAAAAGTACTTATTATTAACCAATTAAGAATAATTTAATGTTTTTTAGAATAATTTTTTAATTTTTCATGTATTATGTACCTTGTTTATAAGAAACTAAACTTTAAAAGATCCTATGTTTGTAAAATGTAATGAAAAGTTATGTAATAAAAAGGTGGGATTTCATAATGAACCCTAATTAAGATAAAAAAACTTCATCCAAAACTAAATAACCTGAAAAATTGTGGGGTATTGTAGTTTTATACATGTTAATTTTATTTATTATAAAAAATTACCAAATCATATTTTAGTGGAACATATGAGAGGGATAGTGGTCTATTAGACCTTATACATAGTTATTTATTTGTATTGATGAGTACTCAAGAAAGTGATGGGTATAGGTACTTTATAACCTTTATTGGTGACTTTACTCATCATATTTATGTGTCCCTTATGGTTATTAAGTTTTAAACTTTTCAAAATATCAAGGTGTTCAAAAGTGATATACCAAATCAACTAGATAAAAGTATTACGATTCTATGATTTGATCGGGGTAGTAAATACATGAGCCATAAATTCACTGATCATCTGAGAAATTGTGGAATTGTTTCACAACTCACTTCTCTCAGAACACCACAAATTAATATTGTGTCTAAAATGAGGAATCATACTCTATTGTGCATGGTTCTATTAATGATTATTCTGTGTAAACTTCTTATATCATTATGAGGATATGATCTAGAAATTGATATATTCACACTTAATTGCATTCCATCCAATGAAGTTAAAAAGGAACCAAATGAGATTTAGATTTATATTATCCCAAATTTATCTTTTATGAGTATTTAGGGTTTCAAATCATACATATAATGTTTATCTTATAAAAATATTGGGCTTAAATAAAATAAATTATTCTTATTTTTGTTATCCTAAAGAAACTGATAGATATTTATTTTATACTCTTACTGAACACAAAGTGTTTTTATCTCAATATTATGTTTTCCTTGAGAATGATCATGTCAAAAGAAGAGTCACAATGAGGATAGTTGATCTTGTAGAATTGTGATACCAATAAAAAAGAATTTTTCACGAGATAGAAGTTGAGTTGTTTCTACAAAGAGTTGTTGAAGAAGAACCGATGTAGGTTACATAAGAGCCTCAAAGGTCTGGTGGGATTCATATGGAGAAAAAGATATATTTATTACATATGAAAAATAATGAATAATTAATTTTTATAGAAGATAAACCTACTACATACTGCAATTCCATTGAGATTTTTGATTGTAAAGTCCATGAAGTCTGAGATGGACTCCATGTGCACCAACCGAGTTTGGTACTTGGTTGATTCACCTGAAGGGGTAAAGATCATAGAGTTAAAGTGATTTATCATTAAGAAAAATGGCATGTATGGTAGATTGTCTACCAAAAAATATCATCTGGTAGAAAAATGTTGCAAATAAATTCATGGTATTGACTATGGAGAAATCTTTTCTCGGTTTCAATAATAAAGTCCATTTAGATATTTATTTCCATAACAGTATATTATGATTATTAGATGTATCAAATGGATATTAAAACCAATTTCCTTGATAAATATTTAGTTTAGTAATTATATATTCTATAACCTGAAGTTTTTAAGTTCTAAATGAGTCCACTAATGTTTTTAGGTTGCAACAGTTCATTTATGGATTGAAGAATGTTTCTCAAAGTTGGAACATCCAATTTGATTATGCAATTAAAGAGTTTGGTTTTATCAAGATTTTAGATGATTCTTGTGTATGAAAGTGGGTTAGTTGGAGTGTTGTGGTATTTCTAATATTTTATGTGGATGATATACTCCATATCAAAAATTATATCTTGATTTTACATTTTGTAAACGTGTGGTTATAAAAGTGCTTCTCGATGAAAGACATGGGTGAAGAAGCTTACATACTAGGTATAAATATCTATAGAGATGGATCAAATAGATTTCTCGGACTAAGTAAAAACACATATAATAGTAAATTTATAACGAAATTTATTGTGGATAACTCCAAAATGGAGCATTTGGTAGTGTTTTATTGAATGAATCTTAGGAATATTCAAGATCTTTTGAAAGAGTTAGGAAGGATGTATTGTTGGAGTTGGTTCCCTAGAAACAACTTTTGTGTACTTTATGATAACATGTATTCATATTTTTTGAATATTAATAAAATAATTATCACATCATGATTGTTCTTTTGTATGACATAGTATGTGATAATGTCCTAAGAGTAGTTGTCACACTAAAAGGTCATAGTAGTTCCCTGTTATGATGAGAAACTGGAAGTGCTATGAAACTATTCTTGAATATATGTTATATAGCTAGATGATATCATTTGAGGTACAAAAATGATACAGGATATCAATGTTGGAGACTCATAGGACCTTGAGGCACCCTCTCATGGTGTACACCCTTAGTAATATCCAATAAGATATTATGAGAATGAGACCCGCCAGTAGGAAATACACATTTATATGTGTCAGTGGATGTTCCTATCAATAGACATGTGTATTTATCCTTAGACATTTATATTATTATTAATGAGTATTATGAGTCATGTACTCTAATGTATTGATGAAAACTGTGACGACATATGTTCGTAGCGAGGTAGGATATGTTGGGTGCATCACGATTAATATTGCATTAATGAATAATGTGAGAAAGGATTTGACCCTTATATTCTTTAATGGAATTTTATATTTCATGACCTTTGATGGAAATTATATATCCTAAATAAATCCATGGCTATGGTTTTCTCTAGGCAAGTTCAATTTTTGAGAATTCGAAGAATGAGACATCGAGCATATAGTTTGATGGCACTAGCATGCATCCTGATTGATTAGAGATATCATGATAAATGGATTATATTATACGATAAGTGTTCATGTAAGATATTATGTCATTGTGGCATTAAATTTTTTCTCTATGGGTGCCTTGGTGTGTTTCTAGATGCTAACCTTGTACTTTAGGCTTATTCGCCTAATTCCCCTGAAAAAGAGGCCTAGAGGGTCGCACACTAAGTGTATCCAGAATCTTAGTTAAATAATATATTATTATTTATTATTTTACAATTTGAATAAATATTATTCCTGGATATGGTTTAATAGTTATTCATGTATTATTGATTGCATATATTCATTCACTAGTTATTCAAGAGAATATAATATGATTGGAATATTTAATATTTATTTATTTGTTATTTAGTTAATATAATATTTATTTATTTATTGGAGAATAATGAAGTGATATTTATTTAATAAATAAATATTCATTATTCAAGGCCTGATAAATAATGTGGAGGAATGGAATACTGAGTTTTTAGGTCTATTGATAAATAATAAATATTGAATATTATTTAATTAAAAAATATTTGATATAATTTTAAATTTAAGAACATGTCGAGAAATAATATTATTATTATTATTATTTGACATTGGTTTTTCTCTATTATTAAATAAATAATTAAGGTAACTTGTGTAATTATTTTATTTTAACCCTAGTGATATATAAAACCAGTTATGTTATTTTCTCATAAGAAAATTCATTTGTTTTGGTTGTGCACAACAGATTTGGAGAATCCTTTCAAGACCTATAGAGCTTCTTTCTCCAAGAATGATCCCAAGAATGAAGAGAAATTTTCATCCACCTCCCACTCTCGATTCAAGAGAGATCTCGGAGAATGCTTTGGAAGAGGTTCATGTGGTGAACAAAGGTGGATGACGCAAGCACAAGGATTTTCCGTACTAGAACCTCGAGATTCCTTCAGCAATGTCTAGAAATTTGTGGAACACCTTTGGATCACTGCTAGAGGGAATGTGAACTTGATTCCTACAAAGCAACAATGGTTCAACGTAGATCTATCACCAAATTAATCAACGAATAAAGAATTTCATAAAGGTAATTTTTAATTTAATTAAATTGGTTATAAATAATATGTGATGATCCTCCCTATGATTCTAGCATTATAACTATTCTATAATTTTATTGATCCATTTCTGTATATCAAGATGTTTATCACCATATAGATCTTGAATTGATCATCGATCATGACAAAAGAAACATTGGGCATCGCCCATCGCATGCTTCCACTGCGACCAGAACCTAAAAGTTATATCAAAGTAGTCACATAATTATTTATAATTATTTAAATATCATTGGTGATTTATGAATTTTAATTTTTGTTTTTCAATTCAAGTTTAATTGTTCTTTTAATCTGAATTGCGAGATCTGCTTCTTCATAATTTTTTTATCATAGATCTAATCGAAAGAATTAATTTTATGATTAAAATAAAATGTAGGTACTCATCCGGATGTGCGAAGGATTCTGGACAGACAACACAGGAGTACATGTCATGTAACTGGAGTTACATGTCATGTACTTATGTTCAATGAACTATGAGTTAATTTGGAAATTACTCAATCCATGTTAATTGATGACACATGGTGTAGTTAATTCTTACACCATGTGTTTATCGAGATAGACTAGCGCACAATCATTCAGAGTACATGCCATGTAGCCCACCTACACGGTGTGTAGTCCCTTTAAGTCAAAGATGGGCCATGTATCTCAATACATGGACTACCTGACTGTTGACCATATAATTCAGAGATCACAAGGCGTGTAATCCATTGGACACACCATGTACTCCAATTTTCAAGGTATGATCTACACAATGAGTCCCTAGGTGTGTACCTCATGTAGATGGTGAGAGATGTACATACCATGTATCTCTCCTATTTGGCATCCAAAAGACCCAGAATCGAATCTGTGTAGGGATGAATTTATGGGGGTACAGTAACAGCACTGTAGCAGTACTATAGAAATGGATATTGTAGCAGCGGTGATACTGTAGCGGCAGAGGCACTGTAGTCGGGACTGTAGTGGTGAAGGTACTGTAGCAGGTACTATAGCAGCATGGTTACTATTACAGTACTATTCACCGAAGGGCCCTTTGGGCCAAAAAAATGGCTTTCCAGCCTTGTACTTAGGCCACTTGACCTTGGGCCTTCAGGCTATGTAATAGGTCTCCCTCTACCCAGTCAAAAAAGATCATTTATTTAATAATAAAATGAGGTTTTAGCCCCAACCTTTTAAAAAAATTGATAGGACACACCATGTGATGGGTTTTAATATTTATATATATATATATATATATGGGTGTGTGTGTGTGTGTTTAATTAATATCTCCTTAATGTTCAGATCTGCATATCATATATGATTTGTATTACACTTGTTACTCTACATGAATTGAAGCATAACACATGATTGAAAGACATGTAATTCATGTAATCATTATGTTGATACTACACATCATGAAAGTACGTAATAAGTTGTGTATTCCATATATCACAAGAGTAAATAGTATATGATTATAATACATGTTGGGTAGATTTGGATGGGTATTCACTGTGTTTCCTCCAAGGTACATTTATGTACACAGTTAATTTAAAATGAATTTGTTTAATTTGTTTAAAATTACGATGGATGAGAATCTCAAGTAAATTCAAATAATAATTAAGATAAAGGAATTGGTTAATTAAAGATAATAATTAATTTATTTGAGCATGATTTATCTTAAATAAAAACGATTAAGAATTGAATTCTAGTTTTATTAAATGCATAATTCATTGCATGCATGTGGATGATAGTGATCTAGACCGGACCTTTGAATGTGATTGGTTTCATTTAATTTATTATTCAATTAAATTTTTTTCATGCGTGCCTTCTCTCCTCGTATTATATAGGGCCTGCATGACCATGATTTCTTTTATTTAAACCCCTTTTCTCCTCACTTATGTGTGAGTAAAAGTCATATGTAATGGATGGAGCTCCGAAGATGGTGGAGGCAGTTTAAGTTTGGAGATGAGGTGAAACCAATCCAAGGAGATACATAGGTGGATAGGTGGAAATCTATAACACAAAACTTAATCGGTTCAAGGTGTTTTTTCCCATATGTAAAAAGTTAGTTTATCAACTGATAAATAAACTAAATAATAGTAAAGCTAATGATAATACCATTTTATTATTTTATTTATCCCAAGTTTCATGGTTATTTCATTATGGATTTTTTTATCATGATCACATAATTAATGAATTAATGAGCATGCAAGATAGAACTAAAATAAAATGGATTATGCGTAAATATTATCTAATACATGGTTAATCACTTAAGTAAATACACTTAATATTAACAAGAATATGATAAAGATAATAATTTTAAATTAAAACATAAAAGGATAAAATCCCTCAATTATATATATTAAGTCAGTATAGCCTTCCACTACTTCAGTTAAAATCAAACCATAGTTCAAAGTGCTTGACCAGCCACAGTTGGGGTGCTTTTAATTATTAAGGAATTATAACTTGAAGTTTTGGTATTAATTAACTTAGTTCACATCAAGAGTTGACTTCCAAAGGTAAAGGTTGAGTAAATAAAATTAAGGATTTTAGGATTGTTGAGTCCACTCAGAAGATCAAGGAACTGTGAGTTAAAGTAGTTGGTATTTGGAATGTCTACCTAAAACCATTCAAGTTGCTTGACCATCCAAAGTTTGGGTAATGAGAAAGGGAATATGGACCGTTTCCACTATAATTTCCAAGAAACGGGATATTCTAAAGCCAATGGTGATGGATATTGTGTTTCGATAAAATAGTGGGAGAATAATAAATTTAATATTTATTTATTTGTTTAAATTTTATCAGATAAAGTACTAAAATTTTACTTATCTTATTTTGTAGAAACAACATTAAAATGAAATAAAACATATCATTGAAATCCATACTTAAGAAGAAAAACCTTATCATAAAGACAAGTTTCCAAGAGTATAAAAGGAACTTACGTGTCATCCTTTTCCACGAAAATAAATTGTATGTGCTGGAATAACCTTTTCTAGTTGCACCTGGCAATGAGGCAAGTGATAAAGAGCTATCTATTTATGATAAACATCTGAATGATGCTAAAAATGTTCAATGCTTCATTCTATCATCCATGTACAATGAGATTTTTAAGAAACATGAGGACATGGATGCATATAGCATGATGTATCACCTTCGGGATCTATATCAAGAGAAGGTAAGGAAAGAGAGGTACGAGATCTTCAATACTTTATTTACAACTAAGCTTAGAGAGTCTATGCTAAGTGGGCCTCATGTATTAAAACTTATCAACTACATTGAACGCCTGGACATCTTAGGGATTAAATTCACAGACGATTTGCGTACATATCCCATACTTTCATCACCGCCTAAGACCTTATCAAGTTTTATTGTCAATTACAGTATGAGAAATAATGAGAAGAGTCATTCAGAACTGCTTAATTTAATTCGCAAAGTGGATAAGGACATGGGGCATGATAAAACCCTGGTTCTTATGGTGAATAAGAAAAGGAAGAACAAGGCAAAGAGGGTCAATACTTATAAACAGTCTAAAGCTCCCAAGTATCATCCTTCCAAGAAGAAGAAGATCCAAAGGCAGGGTAAGGAAAAGGAAGCAGTATGTTTTAGATGTGGCAAGCCAGACCACTGGAAGAGGAACTGAAACCATAATCTATGGGAATTTAATGGTGCATTCATTATCGATTTTAATCCTTCCATATCTACACATTGGGTATTAGATGTAGCTTTTGGTGCTCATATTTGTATCCAAATACAGGAACCAAGTAGATTCCAAATGATTACTAGAGGAGAGGTAGATATGAGAGCTGTTAATGGTTGGAGGTTGGCTGCTTTGGTCATTGGTGTCTACCACCTCTCATTAGCAATGGTAATGATTTTGGTTTTGAATGAGTTTTATTATGTACCTATAGTTACCAAGAACATAATTTATGTATCATTCCTAAATACCGATGGGTTTATTTTCAAGTTTGGAAATAATTTCTTTTCTTTTATAAGGACAATATATGTTATGGTATGGCACATATAAAAATTGTCCTTTGTGTATTGAATTATGAAAACCAAGTTTTGGAAATCAATAATGAATCATGGTTACACAACTCATATAACATCCAGTTTTGGCATCATAATCTTGGTCATGTAAATGAGAAGCATTTGAAAAAGATCTATCAATATGGTTATTTTGACTCTTCTAAGATAAAACCATTTGAAAGATTTCATACTTTCTTATAATTAAAAATGACCAAAACACCATTTTCAGATAGGGATAAAAGGCCACAGAGCTTCTAGGATTGGTACACACTGATGTGTGTGTACCATTTCTAATAGAATCTAGAGGTAGATATTCTTATTTTATAACTTTTACTAATGATTTGAGTAGATATGGCTATGTCTACTTGATGAGGTATAAGTATGATTCCTTTGAGAAATTCAAGGAATTAAAGAATGAATTAGAGAATCAACTTGGTAAGAAGATAAATAACCTTTGATCGGATCGAGGTGGTGAATATCTTAACCAAGAGTTCAACGACCTTTTAAAGGGGTTTGGGATTCTATCTCAACTCACTCTACCTTACACACCACAATGGAATGGTGTTAGTGAAATGAGGAACCATACCTTGTTAGAAATGGTAAGGTTGATGATGATTCATTTAGATCTTTCATTATCCTTTTGGGGATATGCATTACAAACTACGAAATACACGTTAAACCAAGTTCCAACTAAAGCAGAAAATAGAATTCCCTTTAAGTTATTGAGTGAAAATAAATGTGTCATGTCGTATACACATGTGTGGGGTTGCAAGGAATTTTAAGGCCTTATCAGAAAAAAACTAGTACCCTAGGGAAAAAAGTGTATCTTTATAAGGTATACTAAGGAAATAAAGGTATGCTACCTATACAACACCTCAGACAACAAAGTGATGATCGCCAGACAATCTGTCTTTCTTGAGAGGGATAACATCCTCAAAGGGGGTAGTAAGAGAAAGATTTAATTCAATGAAGTTGATGCTCAAGATAAACAGGAGTCGGAGGAGGAACAAGTTCCATAGGTCCCTATGGAAGAAGTAGTTCCTGAAACACAAGTATTGTGTAGGAGTGTAAGAGAGGTAAGAGAACCAGATATATATGGTTTTATAGTCACTGAATTTGGTGACTCATTATTAGTTGACAATGATGAACCTCTCTCCTACATGGAGGAAGTATAGATCTCATAATCTACAAGATGGAAAGAGTTTATGAATTCTGAAATAGATTCCATGTATCAGAACCAAGTTTGGGTTCTGGTTGATGCTTTAGTTGATGTAAAGCTCATTGATTTCAAATGGGTATTCAAGAGAAAACTTGACATGGAAGTTAAAGTAAATACCTATAAAGCAAGGCTAGTGGATAAAGGGTTTAGACAATGTCGAGTAATTGAATATGATGAAACCTTTTCACCAGTTTCCGTGTTTAAATCCATTAGAATTCTACTTACTATAGCATCTTACCATGACTATAAGATTTGGTAGATGGATTTTAAAACTTCATTCCCTAATGGAAACCTTCAGGAATATGCCTATATGACACAACCAGAAGGGTTTGTGACTCCAGGTGATTCTAAAAGGATTTTCAAGTTGCAAATATCCATTTATGGATTGAAGAAAGCATCCAGGTCATAGAATATTCAATTCGATGAATCCATAAAAGAATTTGGTTTCATTTAGAATTAATGTGAGCCGTGTGTTTACAAAAGGTTTAGTGGAAATGTGGTTATTATCCTAGTAGTATATGTTGATGGCATATTACTTATTGGAAACAACATATCAATCTTACAATCAGTTAAAGGCTGGTTAAACAAGTGTTTCTCCATGAAGGAATTAGGTGAAGCATCCTACATTCTAGGGATCATGATCATTCATGATATATCCAAGAGGATTCTTGGACTAAGTCAAAGTACATATATTGACTAGAAACTAAAGAGATTTAGTATGTAACAATCCAAGAAGGGATCGGTTCCAGTGTTACATAGTTTAAATCTTTCTATGAAAATGTGTCCTCAAACACAACATGAGAAAGATACAATGAGTAAGATCACATACGCTTCAACGATAGGATCAATCATGTATGTCATGTTATGTACTAGACTTGTTGTTTTCTATGCATTGAGCATGGTAGGCATATATCAAGTAGATCCAAGAGAACATCATTGGATTTTTATGAGGCTATCCTTATGTATCTAAGAAGAACTAAGGATATGTTGATGGTGTATAGAGGAGATGAGGAGCTGGTCATCATAGATTATACTTATGCTAGTTTTTAGACAGATCAGAATGGTCTGAAGTCACAATTGGGATATGTTTTATGTCTGAATGGAGGAGATGTGAGCTAGAAGAGTTTAAAGAAACCAGTTGTCGCTGATTCTACAGTGGAGTCTGAGTATATAGCAGCTTCTTATACATCCAAGGAATCCACTTGGATTTAGAACTTTTTCTAGGAGATTGATGTGGTATCTAGTAGTAAATACTCTATCACATTGTATTGTGATAATACTGTAGTGGTGGATCTTGAAAAAGAGCCAAGGTCACACCAAAAAACAAAGCATATACTATGGAAGTATCACATATTGAGGGATTTTTATCAAAGGGGTGAAGTTATAGTAAGCATAGTACCAACTGAAGGTAATGTGGAGGACCCCTTGACTAAAGACATATCTCAGCAAAAGCATGAGTATCATGTGATAGCTAATGGACTGAAGGTTGTTACCAGTTGACTCTAGTGAAAGTGAGAGTCTATTGGAGTTGGTGCCATAGAACCCACTTTTGTGTACTTTATGATAACATGTATTTGTGGTTTTTGAATATTAATAGTACTACTTATCATATTATTATTGTTCTTCTACATGATATAGTATGTGATAATGTCATAAGAGTAGTTGTCGCACTAAAAGGTCATAGCAGTTCCCTATTATGATGAGAATCTAGAAGTGCTACAACACTATTCTTAAATATATGTTCTAAGTCAGGATGATATCATTTGAGGGACACAAATGATACATGCTATCAAAGGTGAAGACTCATAGGACTTTGAGGCACCTTCTCATAGTGTACGCCCTTGGTAATATCCAGTATGATATTATGAGAATGAGACTCGCCGGTAGGAAATCTGCATTTATATGTGTCATTGAATGTTCCTATCTATGAAAGTTTGTATTGATCATTAAAATTTAATATTATTATTAATGAGTATTATAAATCATGTACTTTGATGTATTGATGAAAACTGTGATGACAGATGTTCGCGGTGAGGTGGGATACATTGGGTGCATCACGGTTAATATTACATTAATGAATAATGTGAGAAAGGATATGTCCCTTATATTCTTTAACAGAAATTGATATCTCGGACCCTTTGATGGAAATGATATAGCCTAAATAAATCTATGGTCATGGTGTTCTATATACAAGTTCAATTTCTGAGAAGTCAAAGAATGAGACATCGAGCACATAGGTTGATAGCACTGGAATGCAACCTGTCTGATTAGAGATATCGTGATAAAGAGATTATATTACATGATAAATGTTCGTATGAGGTATTATGTCATTGCGGCATTAACTTCTTTCTCAGTGGGTGCTTTGGCGTGTTGCAAAATGATAACCTTGGACTTTAGGCTGCTTTGTCTAATGCCACTGAGAAAGTGGGCTAGAGGGTCACAAACTAAGTGTATCCAGAATCTCAGTTAAATAATATATTATTATTTATTATTTAACAAGCTGAATAAATATTATTTCTAAATGTGGTTTAATAATTATTCATGTATGTCTGATCGCATATATTCTGTCACCAGTTATTCGAGAGAATATAATGTGGGTGGAATATTTAATAAATATTTATTTATTATATACTGAATATGATATTTATTTATTTATTGGTGAATAATGCAGTGATATTTATTTAATAAATAAATAGCCATTATTCAAGGCCCGATAAATATTGTGGAGGAATGGCGGGCCGTGTTTTTATGTCCGATGAGAAATAATAGATATTGAATATTATTTAATTAAATAATATTTAATATAATTCGCAAGTTAAGCGCATGTTGAGAAATAATAATATTATTATTATTATTTGACATGGGGTTTTCTCTAGGATTAAATAAATAATTTAGGACACCTGTGAAATTATTTTATTTTAACCCTAGCGATATAAACACAATCATGTTATTTTCTCATAAGCCAATTCATTTGTTTTGGTTGTGCACAACGGATTTGGAGAATCATCTCAAGACCTAGAGAGATCACTTCTCCAAGAACGCTCCCAAGAATGGAGAACGATCTTCCTCTACCTCCCACTCTCGAGTCAAGAGAGATCCATGAGAGCGCTTTAGAAGCGGTTCTCGAGGCGATCAAAGGCAAACGACACAAGTGCAAGGATCTATCGTGCTAGCACCTAGAGATCCCTTCAGCGACATTTGGAGATTCATGGAACACGTGTTGATCACCTCTAGATGGAATCTACACTTGATTCCTACAGAGCAACGACGATGCAGTGCAGATCTATCACCAGATTCATCAACGAAGAAAAAATTCTATCAAGGTATTTCTTAATTTAATTTAATTGATTATAAATAATATGCGATGATCCTCCCTCTAGTTTCGGTCTTATTACTCTTGTCTGATTTTGTTGACCCAATTTCATAGATCACTGTGTTTATCGTCGTATAGATCTCGAATTGATCATCGATCGTGACAAAAGCAACGTTGGGCACTGCCTATCGCATGTTTCTGTTGTCCCCGGAACCTACATGTATAAGCTTCTATGTATCCATCATAAGATCTATCATGTATGTCTTGTTACTCAACATGATGTAGATTATTCTTTGAGAATTATGAGTTGATGCCAATCTAATCTAGGATAGAGTGATTGGATTTCTCTCAAGAACATCCTTAAGTAATTGAGAAGAAGTAAGGATATGGTTTTGGTCTTTGGGGGCGAGGACGGGCTCATTGTAAGGGGAAACATTGAAGCTAGTTTCCAATTCAAAAAATATTATATGGGACCTCAATGTGGTTTCTTATTTTACCTCAACGATGGAGCTATCAGTTGGGTGAGTTCCAAACAAGCCATTGTGGAAAACTCAATAACAGTGGTAGAGTGTGTCATGACATCTGTTGCTACGAAGGAAGATGTTTGGATCAAGAATTTCATTACTGGACTTGGGGTGGTTCTTAGCATTGAGGGATAAATTGAGCTTTATTGTGACAACAATAGAGTCATTTCTCAGGCCAAGGAACCCCAATATCACCAAAGGATCAAATACATTCATCGCAAATACCATCTCATTTGAGAGATTGTTGAGAAGGGCAATGTAAAGAACTGTTGAGTGGCTATATATAAAAATATAGTAAATCCATTGACAATGAAATTAACACAATAGAAGCATGATGGTTATGTGAAGTCTCTGGATATTAGATACATGATTGATTGGATGTAATGACTATTTTTCAATGGGATTGTATCATGATTTTATAATAAATGAAATCTCTATTTATTATTTATTCATACGAGTTGAATATATTACATAAACAGTAGAATGACAAAATCCCTCAATGTATGACTTTGAGTAGTCCCTAATCGATGATAATCATAGATTACTAAGGGTTATGATGATACGATATGATTAGTATTAATATAATATTGTGTGCAATACAAAGTAATGTGACAAATATTTTTTGGATTCTAAGAACAGCTAGAAAAATTAGAGAGGAGCAACATTGAAGGATTTTTAGCATACAACAAGTCGGGAAAGAAAGATCAACCATCAGCAACCTTGTTGACTCGGAAGGAATCCATGATGCGACGAAGATCGCCCTCCTCCTCTGCAAATATAGTTTCAGGCGTCTGTAGTCTCAGTTCGTATAACCTGTTGTTTTCCACTCCAAGAACTGAAAGGTACCGACGGTTCCATTCCAGCCGCGCGATTCGATCCTCCGGCATCACAGCTAACTCGTTGTTGTTTGCATATGACTTTATGTTGGCCTGAAACACAGAGAAAAGGATGGCTATACCTGAAATCGATTCAACACCCACTCATAATTTCGTTCTCACCTCGACCTGGTAGTAAATCCTCCCATCGTCGCCCCTTTTTGAAGAAGTGGAAAGGATGCTGGACTCGCGCTTGACGCCGAGCCTGGTGGACATGAACTCCGTGAGGTACTGCCTTAGTACTTTCTGTCCAGCCTCTTGGGGCGATCCCAGATCCCGGACGCTCTTGTACCTGGAAGATGAAGGAGATGAAAGCTCCAGGGATATATTCTCGTCAAGAACAGAGGGATTCCTGAAGAATATGTCTGCACCGGCACCCCGGACTTGTACCCAGCTTCGAGGATACTCGAACGAGTAACCATCAAAAGAATCGATGTATTCCCTGAACACAGCTGAGGGTTGAGCCATCGCGGCATCAACTAGGCCGAACCTTGACGCCAGATAACTCGACAACGCCATGGCCACTGCGTCCCTCCTGGGCACAGAAAAAACTTTGGTCTGATTATAGGATGGAAACATGCTGTGTTAGAGACCACCAGATAACGGAACCGAACATTCTGAGAATGAATCGAACCCTAGAAATCCAGATGCTCACCGTTTGCAATTTGGGAGAAATTGAGCCGCAGTTTCTCGAATCGAGTGAATTGGCCACCGTGCGAATCCAACTCGAATGTTTGGGCAAGATCGAGAAGGAAAGGGAGGGCATACGTCGCCATGAATGTGTGGGCTGCGTTGCAGACGAGAGAGAAGGAAACTGCGGGAGTACAGTCGCCATTAGACGGCAACTCCGGTCAGGGCAGAGTTCTATCCAGTTGAGTACAGATAAGGCCCGGCCCGGCCCGAGTTGGGCAGGACCGGGACTTCCCTTCCTAAAAAAAAAAAAAAAAAAAAAAACGGGTCACATACCACTATTCGAATAGTTTCATGCGGAAGACAACCCGCTTCGCCCTCTCTCCTCCGTCGCCGTTCAATCCTTCGGATCGATGCCCTCGAACTTCAAACTGTTCGTTTGTATTTGTTTTTGATTCCATCCCCGTCTCACATTGAAACCTCCGAGTTGTTTCAACGAAATCTGTTTTCTGTATCAAACCTTCGCATTACCGTAATATGGTGTTGATGTTTTTGGGAAATTCACACTATGATCAATAGATTTGATGCTATCTATTTCTTTCTATTTTATCTCTCAAAATCATTCAAGTAGCTCATTTCATCTCATTCCATACTTAAAAAGAAATCAAAACTCTCAAACATGCATTTAGTCATCATTTCAAAAAGAAAATTAATGTGCTTGTTTATATTTTAGAGCTGGGAGAAACCAGTAAACTGCCACAACCCAGTTCAGGGGTTGATGCCCGCAAGTTTCAAAGTGATAAAAACACCCTTTGATGGTATCAATGAATTGTTTGAGGAAGTCCTTGATCCAGATTTTGGTGACTCAGCCATTGGTTGTGTTGCCCCTCATGATTCGGGTTAGTATATTATGAATTCATAACCTAAATTCACTTTTGTTGCTTCATTTTTAATTCATTCGAAGTTGTTTTGTCAAACTCAGATGAACATGAAATATGTCTCTCTTTTTTAAGAGCTTTCACATGGTTCACATCTTGCTGTGTTTTATTTTATAGGTTTGTGGTGGATAATCTTATTGAGGGCATATGGAAAGATCACCGGTGATTATTCATTGTAAGAAAGACATGATGTTCAAATAGGCATAAAATTGATACTGAACCTATGTTTAAGAGATGGATTTGATATGTTTCCTTCACTATTATTCACCGATGGATCATGCATGATTGATCGAATGATGAGGATTCACAGTCACCCTCTTGAGATCTAAGTGAGTTTAATATTCAACTCTCTTTGGGGATTGTTGGAAGTTTTAGAGTTTCATCTTTGAATTTTTATCCGTGTCCTTGTTGGGGGTTTCCCAGCATGCCTTATAAGGAAATGGGAAGATGTTAGGATAGTTTGCTGATAAAAGAATTATTATCCATCATATCATAACTAACTAGCTTCATTGTTACTATTTTGAGATGTTATTAGAGAGATATTCAAGGATTGTTGATTAGGATTGTAAATAAAATTGGGTTTCATTCAGATCATGTGATAAGTTGCACCTATGCTTCCATTTCTAAGATTTGTTGCAAGAAAAATCTTGGGTTAACACTGACTGTCAGGGCCTATAAGTTTTAACTGTAAGAGCTGGTGTCCTAGAACCAACTGTTTGTACTTTGATTACATGAATATTTAATATATTTAAATATTAAACATCTTATTACATATTATCCATTGTTATGCATGACTATAGTGTAATAATGTCCTGGAGTATTTCTCGCATTGACAAGGTCATAACAGTTCCCCGCTATGATGAGAACCTTGAAGTGCTATGACAATATTCTTAAATATAGTCATGCGGTTGGATGACATACTATAATGGGACACATAGTATACAGACCGTCAGGTGGGAGTACTCGTAAGCAGATGAGACTTCTTCTCATGAAGTTCACACTTGGTAATATCCAAGACGAGAGATTATGAGAACATACCCTCCAGTAGGAATTCTGCATGTTTTGGTGTCATTAGATATTCCTATCTGCAAGCGTGTATAATGATCTTTAGAATTTAAGATCATCATTAATAAGTGTCATGACTCGTGCACTTTGATTTGCTGATGAAAACCGTCTTGCAGACAGTTGGTGGGAAGTAGGGTACATTGGGTGCATCATGAATGACATGTTATTACTGGATAAGTCGAGGAAGGATTTGTCCCTTCCATTTATGGAAGTTGATATCTCGAACCTTTGATTGAAATAGAACTGTCGTGCGAAATTCCATGGTCATGGTGTAACGACGAGTTTATTTCAGGTAATCAAAGAATGACGTATCAAGCACAAAGGTTGATGACACTATCATGAAACATGCTTGATGAGATATTGAGATAAAGAGATTATATTACATAGTGAGCGTTCGTATGTGGATGTCGTTGTTGCGACTTTAAGTTCTTTCTCTTGGGTGCCTTGACCCGTTGTTAGACAGCATTCTTGGACTTTAGGCAAGCCCGCCTATTGCCAAAGAGAAATAATCCTAGAGGGTCACACACTAAGTGTTTCTGGTGGTCTCGGTTAAATTCTATTTGAATTTAATTAATGGAATAAATATTATTCTCAAGACAGTGGAATAATTTTATTCAAGTTAAAATGATTTCATAAATTAAATAAATATTTATTCTTTGTATTGTGAGTAAAATTTATTTATTTGACTGACTAAAAATTAACTTTTTAATTATCAAAACACTTTTGAGGATAAAGTAAGAAACCAAGAGATCCATCATTACAACCGCATACAAACAAAACAGAGAACAACCCAGAACAGACTACAGGATCTGCCCCTCCCCAATAACTGCACCATGAAGAAGCCTTCACCAAAGCATGACTGCTTGGCTAGCAGTCCCATGTGGGAATGCATAGGCATGGTACCGATGGCATAACCATACCCTCTCGATCATCCAACTCCAAGTGGCATGCATCAGTGAATATTTCATGCTCTGAACCCCATCTGAAGAAGATTCAAGTAGAGTGTTGGCATCGTAGCACCGAAACATCATATCACATCCAAACATAAAGCTGAACCAGAAGCAGACACAACACTAACCCTCCTTCCCCAAACCAAACAAAAAAAACCATCCATTAAATAGAGTCATTAAATAGCAATTTTAGATTCCCATAATCTGTTTCCCTAAACAATTTCTAGGATAAAGATGAAACCTGGATGCCTGGTGACTCCATCATTAGCTTTTCGAACTCAGAAGCTAGCTGGTCCCAGGACCATATGTACTCTTCAATGCTAATCTTCCTTTTATTGAAACCTCCAAACATAATTAGGTCCTACTTATCAATCCAAGAGTATTGCTCATCATTTAGAGTTACACTTAAAGTCCTCCCCATCATTTTTGCTGCCTCCTCATCAGTTGAATTAAGCAACAAGACCTATTCAACCACTTCTTCTTTGGAACATAAAAGCAAGTCCAAGGGTTGATCACCCTGGTCCCCTGAATTCTAGTGGCTCATAATCTCAATGTGTATCTTCTTGTCGTTTACCTTTTTTGCAGAATGAGTCTCCAAAGGAGGAGGTAAAGAGGAGTAATCCTTCCTACCCTTCCTCCTCCTAAAACTCCTCTTACTCTTCAGGCATAAATCTTCATCTGCCGAATGGCTTGGGTTATTTCCCTTGGGCTCCTTCATGTATACCTAGACAACATACATCGGGTCATCTTGGTCTGAGCTCAAACCTACCTCATTAAGTCCCTCGAACCTGTTACTTAAGTGAATTGGAGTTCGGATCCGAGGATCCGAACCCCCTGCCTCCCCTTACACAAATCTCCACCACCTGAACATACCACCTCTGTGAAAGAAACAGCAAGAGCAACCTCCTCGCCACCCTCCATCTGCTCCATAACAACATTGTTCCCCTTCACTTGTTCCTCCACTTGAGCAACATACTACTGGAGTAACCCACCCCCTCCCATACGCTATAACTAGCAGGACCAGCCAGGTCCTACCTCAACCTGCTGAACACTTTGGACATCTTTGGATTCTCTTGAGGCACCATTGCCTTCGCCATAAGAGCAACACCCGATCCAGCCTCAAGTCTCCCACTGCAGTCCACTAGAGGGTAATCAAGGCAAACCTCCTCCACATGTCCATACCTGTATTGATCCTTACAGTTTTGAGAGTCCCTACTTGATTTATGACTGCTATCATACTGAAAATCCCCACCTTGAGCAGACTCCAAACTCACCATACCTGTATTGAGGTCGGCCCCTTGATCACTACCATCACCCGGAGCCCCTATAGTACTCTGTGAATTCACAATACCCATAGAGCTTTCCACATTTCCCCGCGCACTACCTTCAGCTGCAGTGTCCTCGGCACGGTTGAACACCCCTTTCCAATCACATAATCAACAATTGAGCCACGGTAATTCACACCCGAAGGTCTTCCACAAACGACACCACCCCCAGAAACCAAAGGTTGCATGTCCAGTCCAGAACCTTGGTTCCCAGTTCCATGTTTGCACATCATCGGTGAATTCCCCAAACGCCTGCACTCAGTACAGAAAACAACCCATGATTCATACACCACCCGTTTCCGACAATGATACTTTTCTCATATTGTAATACAAACAAATTCAGGAGGTTCCCTTGAATCATCCACTTCTATACGCACTCGAAGATTCACCAGGTGACACACTGCTGCGGTTCGATGGTCAGAGCATAAGTATCTCCCAACTAGACTCCACAACATCCTAATAATTGAGGGATTTTGAAAAGATAGTGGAAGATTAGGGAAGCTCGCCCATATTGTAACCATAGGTCAGTCCCGCTTCATATGAAAATCGTAAGTCCATCTTTGGAGGAAGAAATGAGATCCGTTGTATCCCCGAGGCGCGCTTGACCAGGATTTGATGAGATCATCCTCTATCGCAGATCAAATTAGGATGCATGTGCTATCAAGAAAACCCGCCATAACCCTCTTTTGAAGACCCCAAGATCTAAACAAATACCTGTCAAAGGTGTCGACCGAAAGTCTTCTCCGCGGAAAACAAGCGATTAAGGATATATTGATAAGCATAGAGGCCTCGTTGAACCCCGCAATCAAGAGCATCGGATTCAGGAAACCATCATGGATTTTGGGAACCTTATGGCATAAAGATCTTGTGGAAAAGAGGGAAGAAGCTCCGTTTTGGAACAAACAGTGAAGAAAGGCACCACCTCCTTAGAGGAAGATGAAGAAGAAAGTCCCTCCCCCGGTGGTGGGGGAGGGACTGACACCATGGCCTCCGTCGTCACGAAGAGTGGGTAGTCCCCTCCATCGGTACCGCGACCCATCAAATATTTCAAGTCTCATTTATTTCTTTATTTTATTGAATATTTAATAAATATTTATTTACTATTTTTAAATAAAATATTTATTTAAAAGAATAAATTATTTATTTATTTATTCGGGTGTTCAATAAATGGAAGTGGAGTTCGAGCAGACCAAGGCCGGTCCGGTAGTAAAATAATTATTTGCAAGACGTTAAATAATTATTTAACTAGTTGGAATAAGTTAAAATAATAATAACACTGCTATTATTTTGTGACGTGGAATTTAATTTATAATTTTGTTTAGCGCAAGTTGGCGCACCATAAATAATGACACATTATTATTATTAAAAGCATGTTTTTTCTATAAGTTTATGAATGTATTTAATTGCTGTTACACAATTAAATATTGTAACTGAAGCCCCATGTCGATAAATAGACACGTACGTCTACTGTGTCATGTACTGAACTGCACACCCGGTGAATTGAGAATTGTTGAGCTAAATGATCTCTCTCTCAAATCCTCTTCCTGCCCCTCTCAAGAATGAGAGATTTCTTCAAAACCTAAGAACAAATTATCAAGAACGACTGACACAAGACACTCGCTTCACCACACTAGCACCCTGAGAATGAGTGGTGTTGATCGGAGGACATTGAAGCACATGTGGATCACCACTAAAGGGATTCTAGTTTGGATCCTCACAAGCACAACAATACAATCCGGAAGGGTCATTATGGATTATCAACATCATCAACAAAGAAAGTATCTAAGATCAAGTTATTCTTTTCTTTAGGAAATTAATTAAATTAATTATAAACATGATGTGCAAGATCTTATATAAAGGTTTCGGGCCTCATCCTTCTTTATCTAAATCTTTGATTCTATTCCATGGATACTGACTTTCATCGTCATATTTTGAGATGTCATTAGAGAGATATTTGAGGATTACTAATTAGGATTGTAAAAAAAAAATTGGGTTTCATTCAGATCAAGTGATAAGTTGCACCTATACTTCCATTTATAAGATTTATTATAAGAAAAATCTTGGGTTGACACTGAATTCCAGGGTCTATAAGTTTTAACAACATTATTTTTGTCATTCCTCCATAAAATTATAGAATTTATATGATGCAAAGTCTAGTTGGTATTTTGTTTTGGGCCTTATATATTGGTAGTGATGTTATTTTTTTTATTTTTTATCTTGTTGTAAAAATGAAATGGTGATGTTATTCTACATTTTTAGTGGTCATTTGGTGCATACTTTCAGGAAACTTAGGGTCATAGTTATATATGTTATATTGTCTTGACACTCCATTTACTCATCCAGGTTGGTTTTTCAGGCCCTATTCTACTCGGCTTTGTGCAGTTCCCGTGAGATGCTTACCGTTAATGACAGATCCAAGACTTTAGTGAACATGATCAACAACAGACTCAGTGCTCTATCATTTCACATAAGATAATATTATTGGGTGGACATTAATAAAATAAATGAAATATACATATACAATACAGAGGAATACTCTACAGAGGCCACCAAAAAATTCAACATTTATCCATAATAGATCCCGAAATGGTTAATGGATTGGATTACAAAGGATGGTGGATACCTAATAGTCAATCAACATCCGGTCCACATGGAATTTAGGTTCTTTACACTTGGAAATCTTTGGTTTATCCTTTCATCTTTGGGTATGCCAAAATAAAATGAGGCCATTTTGAATTTGATCGAAGCCAAATGGGATAATCTCTTAGGTAAAATGCCTATGAAAATATGTTATCCTGCTTTGGATTACAAGGGATGGCATGTAATAACTAACAGTGACCCAAATAATACGTGTGTTTCTTCATATATTCAGTTCTTTTCATGTTTTGAACGGATTACTGCAGCTTGAAATATATGTGAATATCGATGAATTCTTATAGTCGATGGTCATATCATAACGGTGGATCCTGGAAAACACTTATATGGTAGGTAATCTATGGAATTTCATTAGATTAGAGGAGGAAATTCAGGTTCACAGGTCTGGTTCATGTTGGATTGGCCATCCTGTTTGTAGCGACCTGAACATTTATGAATAAAATTCATTTTTTATTTAATTAAATATCTTATAGATTTAGAAAACACATGCACTTATTTTGTTTTATTATATCCAATTGTATTTAAATTAATGTTAAGTATCTTTACCATTGATAATATATCCATTAAACAGTGATCACATGACTAGTATAAATATAGGGTTTTAAAAAATCCTTTTGGCACAGACAAAGGAAGTGATGACCTCAACCAGTAAGATCGTACCCTATAAATCCCACTTATCAGAGCTTCTGAGGGAGATATCATTTATGGTATTTTCCCTAGACCAATCCCAAGATGATATCCAAAAGCTTAGGCATGAATGAAACCTCTTACAAGAGAAGTTCAAGCTCATCGAGATCATGACCCAAACAATGTTCACCGAACGACCCCATAAAAACCCCATCATCTCACACATTACTCTTAAGGCATATACTGGTGTAATAAAGAAATACATATCAGTACCCTAACATTAGGAATATGTACATTATTTTTTATGGAATATTGAATATATTTTATTCCTATTATTGTTACTTTTTAAATGATTTTTAAATCATAAATAGTATTTTTGGTTAATATTCAAATTTAATCAAGAAATATATTTGTTGGTCGGATTAGATCACTCAAGAGGTGGGTGAATTGAGTATCTATAAAAATTTCTGTTAAAATTGGTTCTTTAAAAGAATATCCCCCAATTAAAATATAATCACATTTAGTTTATAGTGAATTTATAAAAGTCCTGAATGTTCAATTAATTTCTCAGAATATTGATTAGTTACCATCTTTACCAATATAAAGATTACTCAAACTTTTGAAACTAATATACTAATTCAAAACATATATAAACACTTTCTAAACTAACTATCAAAGTGAAATTTATTTTAATTTGAAATGAATTAAACACTGATCAAATTAAAACAAAAGACAAAATACACAGTAGATAAAAAGAATAGGTTCAGTCTTAAGCTAAGACTTAGTCCTCTACACTTGGTGATCACCTACCACCAAGCAGTTTATATTAATAAACTTTTTATCCACACCCTGGATCGGGGTTCACAACAGCACACAGGGCTTTCCAGGTCACACTTGACCTCTACCACATTTATTATAGGGAAAACTAACAAACATTTCACAAATTATCTTTTCCACAGTTCTACGTGGGATACAAGAGTAAAAAGAGATTGAGTGTGAGGATATTTTAGTATCCTCCAGTTATGCTCAGGAGACAGTGTGTGTGAAACAAACAGATGCACACACTACACAAAAAGTAAACACAAGATCACAACAGAGTTATAAAAGATGAATAGAATTTAGAAATCTCTGTGTGTTGTGTAGTAAATCTCTGGACTCAATGGATGTAGTGAAAAAGATATTTGGGTCCTATTATGGAAGTTGGCTTCAAAACAGATTATCGCAACCTCTGTACTCTAGCTTCTAAGAGTGAAAAGATTCATCTCTTCGATGTTAGGATTTTCAGATAGCTTCATCATGTTGTTTCTTGTAATATTAAACTTCTTGTGCACTCAAGCTTTGAGTTCTTCTATTTTCAATGTTTCATACATTCACATAGTCTGCCTTTGTTTTTCTCCAAGTTCAGGACATTTTAAGGTTTAGCTTGTAATCCTTTTATACTTCAAGGTCCAGTAAGCATGAAGATCTCCCCACGTGCATGTACCTAGTTCTGTCTATGGATAGTCCTATAGAAAACATTAAATAACGTCAGAAACATTAATTTTTCTAAATACAACCGTTAGAAATAAATTTAAATTAATAAATTTGAAACAATTATTTATGATTATCAGTGAGTCATAAGTATCGGTCTGTCATCATCGGACTGTCATCATCGGTTGGTCAGTATCAGTGAGTTTTCACCAGTGAGTCGATCATCGGTGTGTCATCCATCGATGTGTTATCCATTGGTGTGTCATCCATCAGTGTGTCTTCCATCGGTGTGTCGTCCATCGGTGTGTCGTCCATCGGTGTGTCGTCTATCGGTGTGTCGTCCATCGGTGTGTCGTACATCCTTGTGTCGTCCATCGGTGTGTCGTCCATCGGTGTGTCCTCCATCACTGTGTCGTCCATCGGTGTGTCGTCCATCGGTGTGCCGTCCATTGGTGTGTCTTTCATCGGTGTGTCTTCCATCGATGTGTCTTCCATCGGTGTGTCTTCCATCGGTGTGTCGTCCATCGGTGTGTCCTTCATCAGTGTGTCGTCCATTGGGTCGTCATCCATCGGTGTGTCATCCATCAGTGTGTTGTCCATCGGTGTGTCGTCTATAGGTTTTTCGAACATCAGTGTGTTGAAAATCAGTGTGTCGTCCATCAGTGTGTTGTCCATTGGTGTGTCATCCATCAGTGTGTCTAACATTGGTGTGTCGAGCATCGGTGTGTCAAAAATCGGTGTGTCTTCCATCGGTGTGTCGAACATCAGTGTGTCCAATATCAGTGTTTCAAACATCGGTGTGTCAAACATTAGTGTGTCAAACATCGGTTTTTTGATTGAAGTATCGGTGTCAGGGACTCTGAGAAACTTATGAAGTGTCTGTCTTACACAGAACACTACCGGATTAAGTGACATCCAAAAATACATGTAAATATACAATTGTAAACATATTGAAGCATAAATATAGTTTATTGTCTTATTGAAATATATTGTACTGTATGAAATAATTTATTTACTTAGATATATTAAATGGCATGAAATAGTAGAATCTGTATATTGACATTATTTGTGATTATGAAAAATACTATAGCATAGAGGGTCCAAAAATCTCTTCCGTTTTGATAATCACAAATTATGGAATACTTTTAAAGTTAAGAAATAATAATAACTTGACTTAGCATAATTCACTTAATGTGATTATTCAATATAACTAAAGCTTTCCCTTGTGTGTGTTTTTAAAACTAAGCTCCCCCTCAATTATTGGACCAGAGAAAATATATGTATATAGATTATATTGAGTACATGCCATGTGTCCTATACCAGAGTTTCTCCCCCTGAAATTAATAATGTATTCCTTTTATCCCCCTTTGGGTATTAGCGAAAAAAGAAAAGGAGAAAGAAAGAAGAGAAAAATCATAAAGAAAATGAGAGATAGAGATAAGATAAAACATATTTCCATTAAGAGGAAAAAGAGTACATTCAATAAAAGAAAGAGAAAAATCCCAATCAAAGACACAATACACCACTAAGGGTTTGGATTCTGAGGGGTTTTTAATTTATCTGAAGGATTAGGAGGAGGATCAAAAGGTTTGGGAGTGACAGAGGGAAGGGGTGGTTTGAAGATAATACTAGGCAAGGCAACACCTGTAGGGAAATCTTATTCAAGGCTAGTCCGTCCTTCTGACAACACGTGACTGGGATATTTCTCTGTAATGACCGGTCGAATCTGGGAAAGAGACTGAGAGACAGTCATTAGAGAAGGAGGAAGAGAGGTAGTTCCAATGAAAGAAATAGGAGGAACCACAATTTTCTTGTCTTGAACATGTAGATATAGCCTAAGGAGATTGATGAAATCATTGATGATTTCACCACCATATTTCATGGCCTTCTCAAAGACATCCTTATTCTTCATGAATTTATTTAGCAGAGGGGTGAACTCCTTCAATCGAGTCACTTGATTCTTGAAGGCTTCTGTTATTGGAGGAATTCTAAGATTTTATGCTAAAAACTTGAAGCTATTGATGAGATCATTCTTGGTATATATCTTAGTAAAGTACTTATACACTTTCTCTCTAATATATTTCTGAGCAGTAGAGGATTCATTTGTTAATTGCCTTACCATATTATACTCAAGGTCTTTATTTCTATGTACCTTTTCAAGAGTTTCTTTGTCTGAATCACTCTGAAGATTATGGATTTCCTTTCTGATCACAACCTTGAGAGATTCCAAATTAGCAACAACACTTTTCACACCTCTAGAACTGGATGGACTAGTAATCATTTTTACAAGCTCCTCTTTCAACTTCTTTAGATCTAAACTTAGTATATGAGTCACCAAGTTCCTAAAAACTTCTAGTAAACCACTAAATAAGGTCTTGAAATCAGAGGTTAGAGAATTTAACTCATTTCTCATCTTCCTTACTTCTTCTCTCAACAAGGTATTATGTATAATGATGATTTCTTCTGTGGTAATGAGATTTGGTTGAATCTCCTGGATCACCATCCTTACAATATTTGCTTCATATTCATCTGAAATACCTATTTAAGTGGAGGCTTTACTTATGGATCCAACTGAGGCTCTCACTGACTCACAAAGATCATTTTTGAAAAGCTCGAAATCAGCATTAGTGACATAGTCACTAGGTACTGTCTGTGCTACTAGCTCATCTACTGAAGGTTCAACTGGTAGAATAGGTGCAAGAGGTTCTGCTTCAGCTTAGGCTTATGGAGTAGGAGGAGGAGGCACTCTCTCCTCATCAAAGTCATATTACAAACCAAATAGAATGTATCCTAGATCATTATTACACTCTCAAGTACAGATCCAGTCTCTTGTCTCAATATTTTCAATCCCGACTCTTCTTCCCTGAGGCTCGGGTACACCTTCATCTTCATCTACTTCTTCATCCTATCCTCTAGCCATAATAAAATTTCTGGGCACAAGTAACAACTGAACTTGTGGTTCTACATGTGTTACAACCACTTCAACTTCTCCAAGCACTTCCTCAATCTAATCCACCTGATCCTCGACCTCCTCCTTATAGAAACCAGCCCTTCATTTATTCAACTCCCGAATGATTTCCGGATTTTCAGTATTGGGATGGGGAGACTTGTCCTCATGACCGGCATCTCCATGAGAAACAAACTCTTGTTCAATAGGATCAACACCATCAGCAGCTCCCTGAAAAAATTCCTCACTGGATCTATCAACTACTTGTTGTCCCACTTTTAAAAAATCACTGACATACTCATTATTTCCCTCTTCATCATTATCATCACCATCAGGCTCCTCATCTTATTTGCTTACATATCCTTCAACTCCAGCAACCTTGGTCTCTTCCTCATCCTCATCACCTAATAAAGGTTCTCTTGAGGGTAAATCCAAAGGATTACTAGCAGGTCCATAAGACATATCTTTAGGGATTTCAACAATATTAGGATCACTCCTGTCATCAAAAGAAGATCCTTCTTCCCTTGTCAACTCAGCCTCAACTTCCTCATCAGAATAAATAGGTTCCTCTCCTAGTTTGAGGCTTGGATCAACTTGATCCTTTAGTCTGGTAGGATGATCAATTGAATTGAAATCCTCATAAAACCTTTCCTCATCTCCTACCCAACATTTTTTTCATGGGTTCCATAAGATCTTCATTCTCTTGTAAATATATTTTTGAAGGAAAAAACTACTACATGAAATTATCACTTCATCTCCATCTTCCACATAACCCAAATTCTTTAAAATGGCCGAGATCATCCTAGGATAGTACAAACATGTTTCATTATTGGATGGATTTATCATATTAGAAATATGCACCATTATATACCTACAAAGGTTTAACTTTATCCCATTTTTCAACAGATAGACCATGAATACATCCTGATACTTCATAGTAGAGAAATCTCCCTTCCTTGGGAAGATTTGATGTTGTATAAAACTAAAAAGTAACCTTACCTCTCGATAGAATTCACTGGCAGTAGTCCTTCTAGATTATCCACTTCCAGTCATCTACTTTAGATAATTTTCACACAAAAACAACTCATAGGAAGGTGTAATATTACCCTAATAATCATCATAGACACCTTTATTAGGCATCTCTAAGCACTCAGACCATTCCTTAGATGAAAAAGATATATCTTTTCCCTTCACCACTGAATTCATCCTTGATTCATAATCTCCATCTAGGGATATCTAAAAATGTCAATAAAACTCATGTATATCATGGGATAATAAGGCCTTTAATTATTTGAGAACTAGCTCAACCACCCTTGAGATTTTAGTACTCTAAAAAAACAACTTGCTTGAAAGAATCCACTCAGCAAACACTTCTTTCTCAGATATAACCACTCGGATTTCCAAACTTGGTTTCTTAGTCCCACTGGACCCACCCTTCTGTTGCTTAGCTGATGGAGATTTTATCAGCTCTTACATTTCATGCTTAGTTTTTTCCATTTATAAAGATTTGGATTTCATAGGGGTTGAGAGGTCGAGGGTTAAGAGATAGAGTGACAAAGGGTTATAGGTTTTACGGCAGAGGGAAGGTGAAAGGTTGGGACAGATCAAACTTATTATATCATTTAGGGATTGTAAATCATAAAGCATAAAATTTAAACATGGAAAAAATAACACAAAACAACGTCGTTTTATTTAAAACAAATAGAATTAAAAAAGAGTCCTTAAATAAATCGGTGTCATAGAATCGATTTTACACGATCGGTTTCAAGTGATCAGTTTCAAGAGATCGGTTTTATGGATCAGTTTCAAGGATCATTTTCAAGGATCGTTTTCAAGGATCTGTTTCAAGGATCGGTTTCAAGGATCGGTTTCAAGGATCGGTTTCAAGGATCAATTTCAAGGATCGGTTTCAAGGATCGGTTTCAAGGATCAGTTTCAAGGATCATTTTCAAGGATCAGTTTCAAGGATTTGTTTCAAGGATTGGTTTCAAGGATCAGTTTTAAGGATCGGTTTCAAGGACCTGTTTCAAGGATCGGTTTCACAGATCGGTTTCAAGGGATAATTGTTAGGACTTTAGAGATGTATCATTCCTAGTTCATGTATGATGTAGTTCATTATCTCAAAGTTTAAGGGTTTAGTGAAGATATCAACAAGATGATTCTTAGTTCCAATAAACTCTAGAGTTATATCACCTTTTTGATAATGATATCTGAAAAAGTGATTTCTTACATCAATATGCTTTGTTCTAGAATGAGAAATTTGATTCTTAGAAATGTTAATAGCACTTGTATTGTCACATCTTATGGGGATATATTTGAATTTAAATTCATAGTATAATAAATTTTGTTTCATCCATATAATTTGTGCACAATAACTACCAGTAGAAATGTATTCTGCTTCATCATTTGATAATGCAATTGAATTTTTCTTTTTTACTACACCATGATATTAGAGACTTTCCCAAAAAGTAAAATGTTCCAGAGGCACTCTTTTTATCTAAATTACATCCACCAAAGTCAGCATCTGAATAGATAACTAAATAAAAAGGTTTTCCTTTAGGATAGAATAATCCAAAATTAGTTGTATACTTGAGGTATTTGAAAATTATTTTAACAACATTTAAATTTGACTATTTTGTGTTTGATTGAAATCTTGCAAACATACACACACTAAACATAATATCTGGCCTACTAGCAGTTAAGTACAACAAACTCCCAATCATTCCTATGTAAGCAGTTTGATCAACTGATTTTCTATTTTCATCAAGATCTAACTTACATGAAGAACTCATAGGGGTTTCACTACTCTTAATTCTATCAAATCCATATATTTTAAAAATATCTTTAGTGTGCTTTGATTTATGATAATACCTTCTTTATTTTTAAATATTTGAAATCCAAAAAAATATTTAAGTTCACTCATCAAACTCATTTCAAACTCGCTTTGCATTATTTTTGAAAAATCATTACATAAAGAATTTTTAGAAGATCCAAATATAATATCATCTACACATATTTGATCTATTAAAACTTCTTTTGAAATTATTTTTATAAACAAAGAAGGATCTTCAAGTCCTTTTTAAAGCCTTTATAAATAAGAAAATTACTCAACCTTTCATACCAAGCTCTTGGAGCTTGTTTTAAATTGTATAAATTTTTAGATAATTTGAACACTTGATTTAGAAAAAGTTGATTTGTAAAACCTGGGGGTTGTTCAAAAAAAAACATCCTCAATTATATAACCATTTAAGAATGCACTTTTGACATCCATTTGGTAAAGTTTAAAATCCAAGTGTTCTGCGTAGGCAATTAAGATTCTAATTACTTCAAGTCTAGCTACTAGTGCAAAGGTCTCTTCATAATCAACTCCCTATTCTTGATTATATCCTTGTGCAACAAATATATCTTTATTTCTAACTATATTTCCAACTTCATCTACTTAATTTATAAACACCCATTTAATGACTATGGTCAAAGTATCCTTCGATCTATCTAAAAGTTTTCAAAATTTATTTCTTTAAAACTTATTAAGTTCTTCTTGCATGACCATTACCCAAAATTCATAATTTATTGCATCATTGATATTTTTAGGTTCAAGTTGTGACAAGAAAGCTCGATGTTCAACCTAGTTTCTCAAGGAAGCTCTCGTTTGTGTTCCTCTATCTAAATCTCCAACAACAACATCTAAGGGGTGGTTTTTAAGGGTCCTAGTTGGTCTAGAAAATGTAGGACTTGTTATTTCTGGTTGGACAAGTGGATCTGGTTCAATACAGTTAGGATTTGGAGAATTTCTAGAACTGGAAGTTTTCGTAGATTCCTTCACATGATGATTTCAGATTTTATCATTTATGTCCAGATTAGACATATCCACTTAAATATTTTATAGTGAAGTATTGGGATTATGTGGATATGTTTCATCAAACTTGATATGTAAAGATTCCTCCACACATTTGGTTTTCTTATTAAAGACTCCACAGGCTTTGCTTGATGTATAATATCCAAGAAATATTCCTTCATCACTTTTGGAGGAAAATTTATCTAAATTATCTTTAGTGTTAAGAATATAAAATTTATATCCAAAAACTTTAAAATAAATTACTTTGGGTTTCCTATTTTTCCACAACTCATAAAGAGTTTTCTTAATTATGGGTCTGATTAAGACTCTATTTATTATGTAACAAGCTGTATTAATAGCTTCATCCCAGAAATAAATGGGTAGGTCATATTCATTAAGTATAGTTTGGGCAATTTCCTGTAGGGTTCTATTTCTTCTTTCTACCACACCATTTTGTTGAGGTGTCCTAAGAGCAGAGAAATTATGATTGTATCCATTTTGTGATAAAAAAGATTCAAAATTTTGATTCTCAAACTCATGGCCATGATAAATTCTTAATGATTTAATCTTAAGTATACTAATATTTTATACAGTCCTAGCATACTTGGTAATGTGAGAACATGCTTCACTCTTATGAGCTAAGAAAAAGGTCCAGGTGTACCTAGAGAAATCATCTACAAGAACATAAACATAGTGCTTCCCATTGAGACTCGAAACTCTAGATGGTCCAAACAAATCCATGTGAATTAACTCAAGAGGTTTAGAATTAGTTACTTCTTTCTTTGGTTTAAAAGAGATTTTATGTTGCTTTCCTTTTTGACAAGTATTACACAACTTATTTTCTGGAAATTCTAATTTGGGTAGGTCTTTAACTAAACCTTTTATAGTTAAATTCTTAAGAGAGTGTATGTTGCAATGTCCTAGTCTTCTATTCCAGATCCAAGACTCTTTGTGAAATTTATTTAGACAAGGGACATTCTGTGAGGAAAGTGTGTTTAGATTTATAGTATATACATTATCATTTCTAAAAGAAGTAAATACTAAGTTACTCTTGGAATAAAAAACATGGAATGAATCATTTTTGAATTTAAAATTAAATTCATATTCACACAATTAAGATATACTGAGAAGGTTATACTTTAATACATCAACATACAATACTTTAGAAATCAAAATATAGTTAGGGTTACCAATCTGGCCTAGGCCGATGATTTTTCCTTTACCATTGTCACCAAATGTGACATGTCCTCCATAAATACTGATAATACTTTTAAATATTGAATAATCCTCTATCATATTTCTTGAAAATACAATGTCCAAGTACCAAAACTTTTTACAGGAGCTCTTTAGGTAGTTTACCTACAAAACAGTTCATCCAAGAAATGACTTTGGTACCCATATTTGTCTGGGTCCACATACATTAGTGATATAAGATTTAAGAACCCACAATTTTCTTATGGAATTACTATATGAAGAATATATATTGTTTAAAAAATAAACTCTATTTGGTCCTGAATAATTGGATGCAGTAAAAGAATTATTGGAAATGGAACTTGCAACTAAATTCTGGTTTTTGAAAAAAGTAGCAAATTTTCTTGATTTGGTTACAAAATGTGATTTGGATAAATTCCTTTGACCTGGTTGATATCCTATCCCAAAATTATACTTAGGAGCTATTTTTTTTACCAAGAATTTGAGTAAGATTATTTTTACCATTGGTAAACTTTTCTAAGTCTTTCTTTAATTGCTCATTAGACATTTTTAACTCATTATTCTCCTTGAGCAGTTGCACA
The DNA here is from genome assembly GCA_963277665.1 of Viscum album. Classification (NCBI taxonomy): domain Eukaryota; kingdom Viridiplantae; phylum Streptophyta; class Magnoliopsida; order Santalales; family Viscaceae; genus Viscum; species Viscum album. The sequence goes on along the minus strand of OY728166.1, from coordinate 1,029,063,198 downwards.
TTTTTCTCTTTTTTAGTTGTAAGTTCAGATTTAATAGTCACAGTAAGAGCATGATGTTTCTTCAAATATTTATACTTATCCTTCAACTAATTACATGTTTATTTTAGCATGTTGTAATATTCGAATAATTCATCATTTTTTTATATTCTAAGACTCACTTTCAGAATAATAAGAATTATGTACAGGAGAGTCTAAGGTTACCTCAGTTGTGTTTGTCATAAAACACATATGTTCCATATCATATTTCTTATTTTGAAAAGAAGTAGATTCACTTGAGCTGTCCTTAGAGGCACTTCAGGTGGCCTGCATTGCTTTCTTATACTTTTTATCCTTATTTTCATACTTTTTCTTGTATTTCATATTTGGGCAGTCAGCCTTGATATGTCCTTTCCTTTTACATTCATATCAGATTATCTCTTCTGACTTATCATTTCTCTTCCAATCCTTTTTTCAATTTCCCTTGTTATCATACTTTTCTTTGTAATTGAGTTTTTTTTTAAAAAAAATTTTCCTATAAAATGTCTTGAATATTCTAGACATCTAGTCCATTTCTTCATCACTGTCTGAAGATACTTCTTCACTACTGGAGCTTTCAATAACAGCTTGAACTTTCTCCTTGTCTTTAATTTTAGATGCAGTTATCTTTAAAGCTACAGACATTCTTTTGGGTTCATCATCTTCTTGATTTACCTTAAATTCCTCTTCATACATCATTAATTTTTCAATCAACTTTTTCATTGGCATCTTATCAATGTCGTATGATTCCCTAATAGATACAGATGTCCCACTCCATCTTTTTTGTAAGCATCGCAGAATCCTTATAATATGCTCTTTGGATGTTACTTCTCTTCCTAAAGAAATCATGGTATTAAAAATTTCATGGAACCTAAGATAAATATAAAAAATAGACTCATCATGCTTCATTATAAAGTTTTCATATTAAATAGTATAAGTATTTAATCTCATTTCTTTAACATTATATGTTCCCTCATGAGAAAGAGACAGAGTGTCCCAAATCTCATGTATAGTTTTACAAGAAGAAATACGGTTAAACTCTTTATCACCTAGTGAATATTACAGAGCATTCATTGCTTTACAATTATTGTTATAGGTAGTCTTATTAGGTTCATCCCAAGTGTTTCTTGAAGTTTCAAGAATTGCATATTTACTTTCAATAGCAGTCCAGATTTCAAATCCCATGCTTTCTAGATGTATTTTCATTTGAAGCTTCCACCGCGCATAGTTAGTTCCATTAAAGAAAGGTGGTCTATTGGTAGCAGCCCCTTATAATCTACTATCCATGATACAAATTGTAAAATAATTTCAAATAGATAAAAATTTAGAAATAACAGAAATTTTGAGATCATTGGAAAACAACTATAATAATAGTTGACAAGATTTGAAAACTGACAATAATTTTAATACCTTTGATACC